>CM042688.1:168587911-169897546 GCA_023614405.1 Avena insularis
TTGCACTAAAATGGTTCCAATTGGAATTTCAATTATATAAAAGGACCAGTAGGTGTTTGTAGTGTTTAGAACCGTGCTGCAACAACTTGTTCAATAAAATATCTTGTTGTATGCTTGCATGTATGTTGTTGTATTCATGTGTTGTTTTATGATGCTAGTTTTGAGAGTGTGCTTTTTTGCTTGATTGTATTGTTGTAGACTTTGAGGAGTGTAATCTTTAAAAGATCAAGAAGAGTACCTAAATATTCTACTACCAAGGCAAGTGGCACTATCATCAAGTCCTACTGTTTTCATTATACTTAGTGGATTTTTTTGTAGTATATGCATGATAAACTATATTATTATGCCATGCTATATCTCCTATGTAAAATAGGGAATGGTAGTTTCTACTTGGTAGGTGAAACATCGTAAGATTAGAAATGCTTAGCCCTGCTATAGTTTTCGGGGTGGAATGTCATATTATGATTATATGGAGTATTGGGAAATATATGTTTTCTATAATAAAACAAGTACTTAATGAAACACCTGGGTGGAATAGGACTTGCTTGGATTATGTTGAGTGGTTACTCAGGGGCCATATCTATGGTCGGCTGGTGTATCGCACTTGTGGACGGCCACCCAGGAACAAAGAGATTGGAGACATTCTTGTCACGAAGCTTCTAGTGCAACCACATGGCATATGGGCTCTGCCTTGACCAACTAAGTTGCAAGAACTCAGCCAGACAGACAGAAGGTGGTAGTTATGATAGGATTGAACGCGTCCGTGGTGGTCTGAGGGATTGCTTCTGAAAAGTCTTGTCTCAATGCATGTCGAGTCTTGTGGGGAAAGTGCACCACCTCTTGAGAGGGTAAAAACTAAGTACTTAACCGTGTCCCCGATTATGGACAATTTCTGAGCATCAAGACAATGAAGTAGAATCAAGAATCTCATCATTCTAATTTCCTAAGTTAAAACTTGATGGGTGAACAAGGATTGTTGGTTCATTGATTTCTATCAATGGAACCTAGGTTCACTGATTTATATCAGTGGTACCACTATGTTGTGATTGGAAATATTACCTGGAGGGTATCTAGTGTAACTTAGTTGATAATAAGTGTTGCAAACTATTTATAAAAGGATAGGGAAAAAAATTCTTGCTACAAACTAGCCAAAACTCTACCTGGCCAGATATGCATGTAGTAATAGGTTCCACTTTACATCCACATACTAGTGACACTTGCCAATACAATTCAAAATGTATTGACCCTTGTGGTTGCAACTTATCATGTTGCAGGATTACTTGATGATAGTGAAGTTTGATGAGTAGGGGTTACGAGTCTACACCCAACATGTTTGCCTGTGGCACATGAAGATGAAGGACTCCATGCTTTATAGTTATATCTGCTGCTTTGTAATGAGATAGCCATATGAGCTATGTAAGTTGTAATGAACTATTTTTATTCCTGGATATGCGATGTAATATGACCTTTGTTTCTTGATATTACATCTTAAAACTGTGGGTGCTAGCTATTCGATCTAGGGACTAGCACTATAAACACAGGGACATATACCTTGTCGGGTTCGGGTCTTGACATGATGTGACTCTTGACCTTCAATTCTGGACCAGATAGCATACTAGTACTAGCCTACAACTACCTTTTTCTATTATTACTTGGCCGCTTGCCAAACTCAAAATCATAATCGAGCAGCAAAATCCCCACCAACTCAGATGCATTTCACGCCCCTTCATTTAAAACATTTTGAGGCGATATCTCCCACCGATGGAGTACCATTTTTTAGTATTACTTGGATGCTGGTCAAATTCAAAATCTCAATCGAGCGGCAAAACCACCGACCGACTTTGAAGCATTTCCTGCCCCTCTATTTCAAAAACTTTGAGGCAAAATCTCCCACTGGGTAGTACCATTTTTCTATTATTATTAGATGGGCGCTAGACAAATTCAAAATCTCAATCAAGCAGCAAAATCACATACCGACTTTGAATCATTTTACCCTCCTCCATTAAAAAAATTTGAGGAAAAATCTCCCACCGGGGGAGTACCATTTTTCTATTATTATTAGATGGACGGTCACCAAATTCAAAATCTCAATCTAGCGGCAAAATCACACACCAACCTTGAAGCATTTTGCGCCCCTCCATTTCAAAAACTTTTCACTTTAAAATTCCCATTCTACCCATTGTTCAGACGCCCTACCAGCAAGCTAAAGTTGGTAGCTTGGGGGCACAATCATAATTACTTTTTTGTTCACCTTCATAGTCCCGATTCGTGCAGTTTTTCCCGTTGGACCACCCAAAAATCCCAGTATCCTCTCCCACACCCTCACCTCCATGACCACCGCACGCACTAGTCGACGGCAATTCCACGGTGGCCAGAGCCGCTTGAGCTACGGTCTCGTGCACCGCCCTAGAGCCACTTCACCGTTGCCCACTCCACCAGATCTAGTTCAACGGGTCTCTCTACCACACCACCGAAGTCGCGGTCTTGTTGACCGCGCCGATGACGTTGTCCACCACCCAAGCTCTACTTCCCCGCAGCCGAAAGCTACCCAACCGTACCGGATCCGCTTCATCGGTGTACACTGGATGGGATCTTGTTCAACGAGTTCCATGTCCACCACTCCATACCAGCTGCATGGGCATTGCTGTTCACTGCACCAGATTTGCCTCATCGACGTTCTCGTCCATCATGCTCAAGCTGGCTTTGACCTCCCAAGATTTGCTTCCCCGCAACCATAGTACCCTCGGTGACCTGGACATCACCCGCATGATACGGATGATGCTTAGATGCCTCTCCGACCAAGGAAACCAAATCTCCATCCTGTTTTAGTTTTGTCAGCTGTATAGCAGGTTCAAGCCTATCACAGTGAACTACATTTTTGTAGTCGTGCTAGTCAAGTCACTGGGCACGCCTGTTCTTTGTGCTACATACAAGGTTACTAGATGTGTTGGTTTGCATTCTCTTCTCTACAAATTTCAAGTCATGCACATGTTTGTTATTTTGTCATGCACATGTTCTTATCTACTCCGTACAACAATAATTACCTGCTATTGTATAGTTCTTGGAAAATGTAAAGTCAGTGGAAAATATTAGTGTGGATTCCTTGCTCTATAGTTACTGAATCTATATGGTTTGTCCCGAGCTAAGTTCCTGCTATTATTTCCTCCCTGGCATCATTCTGCTATCCTTTACTACCTGCTTAAACTCTTCGTACTAGTTCAATTATAATGTTGTTATTGCCATCTGGTTCTTCAAAAGCTACAACACTAACTATTTTCTTTTTGTTTGCATAGAGCTCAAAATGAAACAATGAATGTGTTGGTTTTCATAGCCTCTTCACGGGTTCACAAGCGATGTCATTATTTCCTTATTTTTTGCTGGTTCGTCCTAAGCAATGACATAACTATCATCTACTGTGTAGTTCATTCATGGTTTGCATTCCTGCTCTACAAGTTCTCTTATGATGTCATTATAAGCTCTATCTGGTTGATTCTTAGCTACAATAGTAACTGCATGCCATTGTGTATCTCATCGCAAATTCTGAGTCACCCAACGTCTCTTGCATTCCAGGATATACTACTGCTTCCATATATTTGTTGAAATGACCTGGCTAGTTTATATTTGCTGAAATTCTAAGAAACACTTTTTTTTGATTGCTCAATTTATTTGTAGGCACACATGTGTAATTCTTGCTTGTCTTGATCTACAGGTTCACAAGTGACGCCATTATATTTTGTATCTGGTTCGTCCTAAGAAACAACATAACTATTCTCTACTATATAGTTCATATGTTGTTTGCATTCCTGCTCTACAAGTTCTCGTATGATGCCATTATAATTTCTATCTGGTTCATTCTTAGCTATGACTGTAACTGCATGTCATTATCTAGCTCACCATAAATTCTGACTCACCCAACGTCGCTTGCATTTCAGGATATACAACTGCTTCCATATATATTTGTTGAAATGACCTAGCTAGTTTATATTTGCTGAAATTCTAAGCCACACATATTATTTGATTGCTCGTTTCATGGTAGGCACACTTGTTTAATGCTTGCTTGTCTTGTTTGCTTGACATGATGGTCAATAATTGAACCATTGACCAATAGTAAACTCTAGTTCATAGCTCCTATCAAATTAATTAAGTGAGTAATTTACCTTGTTTGATGTATTAACTTTTATTACTTAGTTTCAGACTGCAATTATTGCTATCGCCACCAAAGAGGGGTCTGCAAGATCATTTCTCAAGGTAGTTTTCCAATGTAGCTGTCACACTCAAAAGGGAGATGTAGGTGATATATTGAGAAAGAAAATTGAGGACTGTTATCAACTTGATTTTCAATTGAAATGCCGAATTTTCTTTCCCTTGAGTTGATAACATGTAATAATTTTAAGAAATTTGCAGTTGATGTAATATCTAAATAAATCGCATAGGCCATGTAGGCATTTAGTTGATGCCATCCAGACATGGTGGTAGGTGGTACCATAACTGCGCCAGCCAGGTCGATTAGGCATTTAGTTGATGTCGTCCAGACATGGCGGTAAGCGGTACCATGTAGGCATTTAGTTGATGCTATCAACTAGATTGTCAACAATATCGGGCTTTGTTATTGGCCCGTCTTGTATTGGGCCGACATGAACAGTAAAATATGCTCACCAATTATACACGATTTATAATACTGGCATGGGCTTCAGAATGGTCGAAACTGTAAAAGATCGACCCACAGGCAAGCTCTAATAACAATAACAAGCTAGAACAGTAAAATGACAGAATAGTAATAGGTCAGAAGAGTAATAGGCTAGAACAGTAAGAGGCCAGAACTATAGCAGGCCAGAATAGTAACATGCCAGAATAGCAAAAAGCCTGAACAGTAACAAACCAGAATAGTAGAGGACCAGAATTGTAACAGGTCGGAAAGTTTATCAGGCCGGAACAGTACCTGGCCAAAAAATTACCAGTCTGGAATAGTACCAGGCAAGAATCTTAGCAGGCCGGTTATGAGCCTGAATAACAGAAGGCCAGAACAGTGAAAGAGCAGAACAATAGAAGGCTAGAATAGTAAAATACCAGAACGGTAAAAGGCCATAACAGCAAAAGGCTATAAGGCGGCCCATGACGGGCTGTGAGAACAATGACGAGCCGACCGTAGGCCTTAACAATAACAGACCGACTTGGTGCAGGCCGATAATGGGCCGCATAGTATTGGAAGAAGGTGGGTCTTCTGTAGGCCGAAACAGTATCGGTCCTAAAAGTTTATGGGTCGCGGCTGGCTACACTAATGGGCCCATTTCAAATAGTGCAGGACAAAATAGTAACAGGCCATCTTTTTATTGGGCTCTCCTAATGGTTCGGCCCACTAGATAATTAACAGGCCTTGGCTAGGCCTGACTTCTACCACGGTTTTTGTGACCATTAACAGCGGTAATCGACTGTTAACAACGTTTTTCATGTGGCGGGTTGCATGACGTTAGCAGTCAACGTGGCTGCGAACAGATCTATGACGGAACAAGTTTTCGTGGCTGAAGGGTGTGATCTGCCTCTGTCAAAAAAAACATGGTAGAATCATTTGTGACGGGGATTTTACCACGAAGTCCATCCATCGTAGAAGACTTTTAACCATGAAAAAGGGCCTTCAACCACGAAAATCATCCATTGTAAAAGCCAATTTTTCTTGTAGTGTTAATCAAGTTTGGAGATGATCATGATACTTGTTCAGAATAGAGTGTTTGCTTTCCAAATCCTTGTGGGAAATGTCAAGTTTCTCTAGTTCCTCAGTTAGTCTAGCATGAGCAGTCCCAAATTCAAACTTTTACTTTTTAAGCTTTCTTGCTTTAGCAATAGCATGGTCACGTTCTTTTATTAGTTTAGAAATAATGTCATCATGTCACTCCTTGATGGATTCAAGCTTCTCCTCAAGAGAAGCCTGAATCTCTTCATCTTCTTCTAGTGCATTTTTCGAAATAGCATCCTCTCTTTAAATCCTACCTTTTTCTTCAAGAAGGTCTTCGGAGCGGACGAGTTGACCCATGAGGTCCTCAAAATGCTTCTTGTTCTCACCTTGCTAGTTAGTTATATAATGATCCAAAGCAATAACTTCTTCCTTAACCTTAATACTAGTAGAATCATCCATATCAACATTCATAGTAGTCTTAGGAAAAGTAGTGGTAAAAGGTGATACCTCGGAAGCCCTTGCCATGAGGAAATTGACATCCTTGTTAGATATGTTCCCATTAGGAGAGTCGAAGAGCGAAGAGGTTGGTGTAGATGTGGTGTCTATGGCTGTCACTTCTCTTGGGCTTTCATCTTCCTCTTCCTCTTCACTTCCGGATGCGAAATCCTCATGTTCCACCAACACAATTTTTGGTTGCTTCTTGTATGGAACATTCTTCTTATTGAAAGGCTTCTTGTGTGGAACCTTTGACTTATCCTTGAGAATGAGTCTACCCCCATGGTCTTCTCTATTTTGGTAGGGGCATTCGACAAGGAAATGAAAATGGTTACCATAATTTTAGCAAGACCTAGACCATTTTCCTTTCTTCCACTTGACCCATTTCTACGTCCAAGCTTAGAATTTGCCTTGGCGGGATCTTTCCAAAAGTTCCTCGCATAGAATTCTATGTACTCACCATGAGCGAGTTTAACCTCCTTAGGACAACTCATCTAAATCATATCATTGTTCCGTTCTTCCTCTTCAAGATCAACCACATCTGCCTTAAAGGCAAGATTAACACCCTTTTGCATACCTATTGCCCGCACACGAGCATCTTCAACATTCTTGGTTGCAACTTTGAATGCAGCCATCTCTTGCATAACTTCATTGGAAGTCATGAGGTGGCAGTTGTGTCTTCCTTGTAGGCTCTTCAAATAAGTAGGTTTGAATGGCATGAGATCACTCACATACTTCCTCTTAATCCAAGCATCATCGACATGGGAAGCACCGTGATTTCTAAATGTGGTCTCAATGGACTTGAGTCTTCGATACATGTCTTCATGGTCCTCACCATCCAACGTGTAAAAACCTTTAGCTTGACTGCTTAGAGCATCATACTTGTTTCTCCTCATGCTCTCATTTCCGATGAACAACTCGGTGAGGGCATCCCAAGCTTCCTTGGCGGTGTTGAGATGTTCAATGTGCGACATGTCCTTGGGACCCACAACATGGAGTCCACCCACGATAATCTTCCACAACTCAATGTATGAACTTATCTTGTCATATTGGATGGATCTACAACATGGAGTCCACCCACGATAATCTTCCACAACTCAATGGATGAACTGGACACAAGAGATTTCATAAAAAATGCCATTGATTAAAAGAAGATGCACTTAGTTTGGGTGGATCACCCCTATTGTTTATATGAGGATGAGAGATTGCTGGGTTGGGAGAGTATAAATGAGAGACCTCACTATAATACTCCTTCCCACTTCCCTTTTTGGAAGAGGAATGTCACATCTCAATGATTAGAATTGATACTGCATATCATACATGTCTTTGCATCATGATCATCATTGCCAAAAAATTCAGTTTTAAAGATTTTGCCAAAAGACCACTATTTTGCATATTCATCATATATAGGTGACTAGTATGGTTTTAACTTGAATATACTTGGAGGGTATTATATAATCATTCTGTATGCATAGGTACATAGAATATTCAATTACAAAACTGTAGAAACTTGTTTCACTCGAATCGGAGTCTTAGAATAAAAGTTATGCTTGTTTTCGTATTTGATAGATTCCAATTTCAGGAAAACCAGATAGTTCAGACATTGAGTTAATAGCTTCACAATAGAATAAAAGAAAAGCAAAAAAAAGGAGAATGGCGCAACTCGCTAGCCGGGAGAGCCGCAACAGCCCACTCAGGGTCCAACGGTCGGCCAGCATAGCAGCCGCGCAACATGCAAGCCACCAGCCGCAGTAGCCCGTTAGCACAGCCAGAGCAGCCCGTATGTGTCTCTTTCTCATTTCTCATTTCTCATTTCTCCTTTTCTTTCTCTTTTTTTGTTTTATTTCTTTTTCTGACCGTCAGGGCCCGGTAGTCATCCGCTCGACGTGTCCGTGCTCGACACGGGAGCAACCACCGCCACCGAGTTCGCTGCCTTCTGCTCGAGTCCGAGCCCCCCTGCAAACCAGACCCCTTCTTTTAATCCCCTAACCCCCCGCTGTCTTGCCCCTCACCCAAACCCTAGTCACGTCGTTGGGCTGCCAAAATTCCTCGTGACGCCGGAGAGCTCCACCGCCGCCAAGTCAAAGGTACACCCCTCCTGGGCGTTCCTCTCCATCGTTTTTTGACCATCACGGATTGCTGCATCTCCCTCACCCGTTCTCCCTCTCTGAAACACAGGCTGACACCAGGGATTTTAACGCTCTTTCGTTGCCAGAGCCGAGGAGGAAGCCGCCACGGGAGCCATGGGAGCAAGGAGAGGAGGAATTGATGCCACTAGAAGAACCACCGCCCGATGCTGAACCCTTCTAACCCCTCGGACGAGCCTCAGGACCACTGGAGCACCTCCCCACTGCCGCCACCAAGCTATTGTTGCCGCCAGTTGTCGTTGTTGAAGGTGAGCCGTGAAGCTTGCTTCGTCACCGTCAGATCATAGAAGGACGGCCGAGGTTAAAACGTTCAGCCGAATGGGTATCAGCCACTAGCACGCTGCCGCGTGGCTGCCATGTCGGCAGTCAACCGCCGGTCAGCGCATCAACGTTGACTGCACAGTAATTTGTTTATTGATAATTAAAATTCCAGAAAATGTATAAAACTTAAAAAAATTATAGAAAAAGATTTACTGGATATAGAAATACAAATAATATACCGTTGGAATCATAAAAATATGTAGAATTTTATTCTTTAATAATATTGCAGGTCTATAGTACGTATTTTACTGAGTTTATAAAAGGCTTATTGTAGTATAATAATTCTATAAGAAGATGTGTAAGTCCTTTTGGCGTGATTCTTTTTGTCCCTCGATCTAAACTGATATATATATATATCCAGTAGAATTTTGCCAAGGTTTTACAACACTATTAATAGCAGATGCTTAATATTTTGATTAAAAGCCTAATAAATAGTTCTCTAAATTCCATAAATCGATTCTTGATGCATTAAAGATTTTCCATGCATGCCATTAGTAGATATATCGGCCAGAGAACATTAAAGAGCTACTAAGACTTTTAGTAAAGTGTCATGCATGCATTTGTTGCACTTATTTGATCTCTATGTATTGTTGTTTATTTGTTGCATTGCTTTCATGTAGATTGTGACAATTGTGACCCTTGTGATTGCCTGGATTGTGTGTTTGACTCCAACAACTACCAAGGCAAGTGGAGCTTCATGAATGTCCCATTTATTTTCCTTATGAATTGGAGCTCTGTTTTTGTAGATGCATGTGTAGACCTATTATGGCTATGCTATTGTCCCACTATTGTCGTAGTAATTCCTGGTTAGGTGAGCCCTATGTTAGTCTTGCTTAGATGTGCTACTTAGACGAGGGTGGGATACACTATGACAAAGTATATTTTGAAAAGTTGAACTTGCTGGATTTTGAAAGACCAACTTAATTAATGAACTCTTTGGGTGGAATTGGTAAATGCTTGGTTCATGAATACCAGGCCCATGTTTATGGTTTACCCGTGTATCTCACTTGTGGATGGCCACCAAGTTCCAGAGAAATGATTAGTGTCTTTGTTTGGTAGCTTACGTGTACATCCATATGCCAGTGAGTTATGGGTGGCTGGATGGACTTAGTAGGTCATAGTGAACCGAGCTCTTCATATCTAGAGATGTAGTGAATTGTGGTAGGTTGGTACAGTGCGTGGATGGGCTTGGGGAACTACTTGCCGAATTGTCTCTTCTTGGGCTTCTCCCTATCATGACTCAAAATATGTGTCATGGTACGAGCGAGTCGGCCAGGTCATATGGGTAAAGTGTGTAACCCCTGCAGGGTGTAAAACTGACTACTTAGCTGTGTCCCTGGTAACGGACGACTGAGTTGCTGAATTATAGAGGCTATGCCATGTTCTCGTTCATTCTAACTTTGTAATTGCTAAAACTTATGGTTGGACCTAATTGGGTTGTTTGATGATGATAAAATGATTTATAAAAGATAGGATTAAATTATTTTGCTATTGCAACTAGTGTATAGCCTTGTTGCTCTCTAATAGTTCCACCTGCCAATACATTCAAAGTATTGACCACTCGTTGCCTGGAACCTTTTATGTTGCAGGTTATTCCGATTACTCTGAGTGATCTTTTAGGTTGCGACCCTCCACTCAACATTTTGTTCGTCTGTGGCGCATAATGGAGACTGGAGCTACTTTATTTATGTTATCTATTTGATACTTGGTTATTTGTGCAAGTGTTATGCTTTGCGAACTTTGTAATAAATCAAATATTCTATATCATTCCGTTGTAATAATGATGCACTATTAATTCTTTGATGTCTATCGATGCTATGTATGCCAATGAACTGATCTAGGGATTGGCGTGATACATAGAGGTACTACCTTAACTGGTCATACCGTTTCAAGGAACCCTTAAGTTTATCTTCACCCTCCAATTCTTCTTCATTGGATTTAACCTTAGCTTTGTCCTTTGAAATAGGAGTTGTGACCTCAGTGGGAGAGGGAGGTGTGGTTGTGGGTTGCAAGGGACGTGCTATCATTTTAGGCATTTCTTGCAATTGGGTCTCCATGGTTTTGGTCAAGTTTGTTTCCAAATTCTTGAGATCATCCATGGTGACCGTATCCACAGCCTCACTTCCATCTCCATGAGTACCCATACTCTCTTAGGCGGTAAAGCCCGAATAAAGAGCCGAGGCTCTGATACCAATTGAAATAGATCATATGGGCACCAAGAGGGGGTGAATAGGTTCTACTTCAAATTTTAATAGTTTTTCAATTTAGGCTTTACACAAAAGGTAAATTCTCCAGATATGCAACTATGGTGAATTTACCTATATGAAAACCTAGCTACTAAATGAGTAGAGGCGGTGAGAGGAACGAGGTAACCGAGAGTGGAGCACGCGGAGACACAGGATTTGTTTTACCGTGGTTCCTTCCTTGCTAAGGGAAGTACATATGCGTAGGAGGGTGGGCGGTACTAAGAATACCATGCCACAATAGGCCTCACCCTGTTATCTGATGGATCTCGCCACAACTAGCATGATCCACATTTCCACTATTCAGTACCCTTCGAGGCAAGAACCAGCGCCTTTACAACGAGATCAGGGCACACATCCACAATTGAATTGGAGGCTCCCGAGATGACAACAAGCTGCCATAGTAAACAAGTTTATCAAACACAAAAACCAAGATCTAGATAGTCAAAAGAAACTCTAGATCAAAAGGCCCTCAAATGAATAAGAGGGAAATGTAGATCTCTTTGGTGATGATGTAGATCAAGGCCTCCTTCGATTCTCCAAAGGTTAAGACCTTTGGATGGTTGAAAGTGGAGATCTTGTGGATATTGGAGTTCAACAGTACAGTGCTTTTTCATCAGATCCAAGAGATGTTAGGTTGAAGATAGGGATGGGTATTTGCACCCCCTCCTGAAATGATGTTGTTGGAGTCAACTGGGACCGGATAATCCGACCCAAGTGGGGGCCGGATAATCAGGCCAAGGGAAAATATCCATACCGGAGCAAATAATTCAGGCCAAACATCTGCCCTCCTTCAGAGCGTCGCGTGTTTTGTCCGAGGGGAGTGGCTGATTATCTAGTCAGGGCACAAACTCCGGCCTTGCCCAAATATTTGGGGGAATTATCCACCCCCCCTCCCATCAAAGCATCACGTACCTGGTCGTTAGCTGATTTAGCCCGAGGGCGGATTATCCGGCCCTAGCCAGGGGCGGATAATCCGGCCTAGAAATCTTCCTTTTGATTTATTTGACCATGACTTCTTTTAGGGAAAATATATACAGCACTCAGCGCACAATTAAAATATCCTTGGTATCGTTATCTAACACATAAAACATTAGGGATCAAGAAATGCTCTTTCAACTAGCGCTTGCTTGGGAGAGAATGAAAGAAGTCGTAATGACTGTCCTAGTCATGAGATGGAAGAATGGCTTATATTACATTTATTTTATAATGGTCTTAACCCAATATCTAAGTCTATGCTTAGGGTCGATTCTGAGTTTTTAAGGGCCTAGGGCGAAACTGGATTTCAGGGCCCAGAAGCATCAAAATAGTTAAATTTATATGTATAGATTGGATGTCCTAGTAAACACTTCTAGTGTACACAAAATCCAATACTTAAGTGCATACAAAAGCCATACATATATGAAATAATGTATATATATTGTCTTATTTTGTTTTAACATTTCTAGATGCAAAGTCACTTTTGACGGTATGCCAATATAAATCAAATGATCACTCGCCTTATCGCCTCTACATGTGATTGTGTGAGCATTAGTAATGTTTTGTAGCTCCTAGAATGTTCGAAAGGGGTTGCCACACGACAAATATAGATGGACACTTAAACACGTATTGTCCTTGTACTTTCACACTTGTAAACACATGATTGGAAATGAAATGAGTTGATTGCATGCGACATTTTCTATCTCTTTTTTTGACCATGGTCGAGTCCCCACTTTCTATAGGTTAATTCCCACTACTAAAGTAACTTTAAAAATAAATTTACATGATCCCAACATGACCGGTAGATTTAAAAACTTGTCAAAGTATGCTATTCTCATTAATCTATATCAACGGATAGGCCCCAATCCATTTAATACTTTCTTATAGCTAATTAAAGGGGAACACTAAAGCTAACCAAAGGAAAGAAAAGCCTTAGAAAATAGGTCCAAGTAATGCTTCATCCTCTATGTTCTTCCTACGAGAGAAAAACTCACGACTTTCTCAATGGCGCCACCACAAGAGCACTCTATTGCCGTTGTGCACACCTAAGCTATCTAGAACTATGGGCCCCACTTCGTTCTGCGGGCCCGGGGAGGCCGCCCCTCCCGCCCTACCCCAGGGTCGGGCCTATCTATGCTAGATATCGCATCAGGAGGAATCATCATGGAGAAGCAAGTGAATGTTGCAAAATAACTACTTGATGATATGCAAAACAACCATGACCAATGGCATGTAGAGAGATCCTCAAAAGGGTGAATTCATTCACCGAGGAGCATAATGAAGAACTTACTACAAAGTTAGATGAGTTACTTAATATTGTAAAGGGTAAGAAAGATACACAAATTAATGCTATCAATATTAATGTTAATGAAGTAAATTTTATAGCTCGTAATCCTTACAATCTTGCTTGGAAGAGTCAAAACTTTGGCTCAAATTTTTAAAAACAATATTCTAATCCTAAAAGTGCTCCACATAATAATAATTATGATAATCATAGTGGAGAAAATCATGGCAATCTCCCTTCTAAAAATACTGTTGGAACCTTTATGCAAGTTCAACTGAGCAAAATAATATGCTTATTAAAATTACGAAGAACCACGATAATAGTATTGGTAAATTATCTAACCAGGCCATTGCAATTAGAAATGGTGTGCAAGCTCTACAAGAGAGAACCAAGACCGTGGAGGCACAGTTGAGCAAGATAGTTGAGAGTCAAACTCTCATACTTGCAAAATTCACTGGAGAGCCCGAGCCAAACCCGGTGGAAGACCTCAAGATGATGTGGATAGAAAATAAAGATGAGAAGCCTGAAGAGCTAGATTATAGAAATGCGCCATCGCCAGATTATACCGTGGAAGATCTACTAAATATGATCATCGTGAAGAATCCTGGTATAGAACAAGGTAAAGATGACACATACCAACAATTTATAAAAGAAGTAGCATCTAAGCTATGTGAACTAGAGATGGAACATAAGAAGCTAGCATTACATCTAAGCTAGATGATTTTTTTAGCCCACTATTAAAATTAAAATAGGAGTTAATGAGATAGTTGCTCTTTGTGATCTTGGTGCAAGCGTTTCAACAATTTCTAAGTATTTGATAAACTAAACTTAGGGCCATTTACAACTACCGAAATGATACTCCATCTTGCTGATTCAACTTATAAACAAGTTGTTGGGATAAAATAAAATATAGTTGTTAGAATTAAAGGATGTCCTGCTCCTATTGATATTGTTATAGTAGACATGCGTGAAGATCCCATAGAACCTATAATTCTAGGTAGGCCATTCCTAAGAAATATTAAATCTTTGATTAATTTACATGAAGGGAATGTGAGAATAGGACTATTGTCTAGAGATCCTTTTATAGTCCACTTTCCTAGGAAGAAGAAGGACAAGCCTAATGATGATAGTGTAATCACTTTGAAAGCTAATTACTTTGGAGTGGGTGTCCCACTTGCAAATCCTAAATAATCACCATCTTGGTCAAGCTAATTGCCTTAACTAGAAGCACTTCATGGGAGGAAACTCATGTGAAATAAAGTTTTTTACTTGTGTTAGTTCTATTTTGGTTTTTAATAAAGAGTGTTCAAGAAGGTCCTTTAAAGAGAGGAGAAGAAATCAAGGCAACCCTATGATAACCCCCAAGTGCAGGGGATCACCATAGTAACTCTCAATGTGGAAGTAGGATATCGATTCGCAGGAGCAAGAAGGAAAATATATCTATTCTCTACAACTAAAGTGTCACGTGTTTTAGTTGATTATGCACTAAACGAGTTTTAAGGAATAAGATGGTTGTTTTAATGGTTGGAAGTTTAATGTAACAAAACAAGAATATAAAAGTGTCCCAATCATGTTCAATGCAAGGACAAGACAAGGGTTTTCTTTTATAGGAGCAATGGACATGGGTTCATGGCTTCACTTAATCATCTCTTCTCTATCTATGGTGATCATCATGTTATAGATAGTAAAGGTACACACAATTGTCATGTTTTAATGGTATTTTTATGGTGGCTACATGTCATAAAACACGTAGGTGAAAGAAGTACTGCTTTGTGTTACTAGGTCACCCTTGCAATATGGATAGCATTTGGTTTGTGTCACACCACACATCATACTTCTCCCTTTTTACCCCTAGATAAAGGATGTTGGGTTGCATTGTTGTCACTCAATACATATGCCGTTGTCACTCGGCCACCCGTTACCTACATAAATCATACTTCTTAATGGAAAACATTCTAAACACTAGTGCACTGATTCATATGTTGTGATAAGTTGTGAGTATTATCACATCTCTCTCATCTACCTCCACTTGGTGGTGTCAATCACCTCGTGATATGGATAAACAAGGCATTATGTATAGATCTAAACCATTACATGCATTATAGAATATCCCCAAAGTATGACAAACCATACAAGATCCAACACAATGGTAAATGAATAACAAGTACTATCTCATAACATAATATCTACCATAGGAATTACATAGATAGATCCATACTCATGCAAGGAACATCATATGGACTTCAAAAATGATCATACATGGAGAGATTAGATCAAGTTACCACCATAAGTCCAGGGGGTGGACTACTCCCCTCTAATCATGGAGAGTGATGAGGAGGCATTGGTGAAGGAGGAGACACGGCCGGAGGAGATTCTAGCAGCGGTTCCCCCTCCAATCTTCCTCTGCTGGCGGCCAGCAGACTCTCTGTTCTTGGTGTTTTCTATCTCCGCCTACTCTGTGTCGAGGACTCCCCGTGGGATCCTTATATAGGGGTTTTTATGTCAAAAGAACTCCATGGGAAAAAGAATCAAGGCGATCGACCCTGCTGAGGAGGAAAAAAGGGTAGGTGGCACGGCCACCTGGGCTGGGTGCGCCACCCCTAGTCTCTTTTGGGCCTCCTGGCCCTCCAAGTGAGGTTCTCATGCTCCAGAAGCTTCTCGTGGATAAATATTTGCATTTCCAAAAGTTCAGGTCTATTTGACTTCGTATAGGTCTTGAAACATCAAAAATATTGAAAATAGGGTTTTTCTGCCCTGCCGGATTATAGTCAAAATAAAGGGGATCATTGGTAAATCCCCAACAATCAATATAAAACATGGATATACCATTATATATGATGCAAATATGTGGGAAAATATGTTAACAAACTACAATGTTCATGTATGCATTTTACATGCATCACCCTCACTCTATGATATTCACTAACACATGGCCATAAGGTACTACGGTTTTTATGAAGTATATTTGTTGCCATCCTTTTGTTAAAACTGATGTGCAAAGGCGTAAGGAGTTTCTCACTGAATTTTTCAAGTTTTTAAGCTTACTAGACGTTTAATGATCAGCCGTATGACCGGACCCGGCCGTACCGTCCGCTCGTACAAAAGGATGCATTTTTCTAATTTTTACTACAAGATACAGAGGGTTTAATGACCTGCAGTACGACTCGGGGCGACCATACCGCCTGTCCGTACCGTACCCCGAAGCAAAACATAAAAAATGAAGCAAATGTTCTGAGAGTGTGCGACCGTACCGTACAACCTATAGTACGGGCGCGTGCAACCGTACCACGCGCGCCGTACCGAGTGCATCGCCTAAAGGATTCGTAGATCCTAAGGTAACACACTCGGTATGGGCGGGCTCTGGCCGTATTGCTCGCCTGTACCACCTGTTCGGCCACGATTTAACACCAGGGAGGAGGTAAAATCTAAACCTAAAATCACTTATTTTCTTTCTTTTTCCTCCAAACTACAAACCACCTCTATTGGATCTTCAATTTTGCTTGTTATTTCTTTAATTCCTCGCACTCAATCGATCTAAGCTATATTTTTCCTCCGATCTCTAACTTATTTGCATCAAAACCTTGCTCAATATTTCACTATTATCAATCTAGACTTAGGTATTATTCTTGAGCTAACCTTGATTATGAGCATGCTTAGTTTTGTTTTTAGAAGAGATTCTTTTGTAAAAAGTGTAGAGGATTACTTTTGCTATATTTCTATTGGGTCCAAAAAATTATTAGATTTTATTTTATTTTTAGATGAACGCAAGCAGGTGTACACGTGTAGTGGCTGTGGAGCAAGCTGCACCCCCCCATTGATGTGCTAACCCCTGAGTCATTTGATATTGAGTTCATCGAGGAGTTCTAGCTCACTCATTTTAACCGTCTCAAGAGCCGAGAAATCAAGTCCACCAAATGGGTATGTCCTTATATCCTTAACCAACTGGTCATTCGTCATGATTTTGATTTACTTTGCAACAATGTTGGTTTATATCACTTTTTTAGGACGTCGCGACATATCACTGCTTGACACTTGAGTTCCTTAGCATGTTGACGCATATGGTGAATCCATATTATTGCTTAGAGGAACATGGCATGTGAGATGATTGTATCACCATCCACCTAATGAACCATGAGTATACCTTGACACTCGATCAATGGGCTCATTGTTTTGGGTTTGTTAACAATGCCACCAACATACGCTCCACTATTCGTTCTTAATCCTACACCCTTGGAGTATTTTAATCTTATTAGAATCTATGGAAACACACCCAAGGGAAGTCGAATTAATTGTCTTGTTGTTCATTATTTGTTCTATGTTATTTCTAAAACCTTGCAGGCACATGGTGAGTTTACTAGATTCAATGAGGAGGACATGATGATCCTCGCAAGAGTTGCTGTTTGAAACTGTAACTTGACGCAAAATTTGGGTGTCCTTCTCGTGTTTTATCTTAATCATCAAGCTCTTCAATCCCATGGTCCCATATGCGGAGGAGGAGTTGTCACTGTTCTTGCTTGAGCACTTCACGTCGACCTAGGTAATTGATGGGGTTCATTGCATGGAAAACAAAAAAAATCCTATGGTTGCAACCACCAAGATCATATCTAGGAGATACATACAACGGTTTCAGATGGACTCACCCTCGAAGACCGTAACACGGGATAACGTTCCCGCAAACAAATGTGGTTATTGTAGAGTGTACATGACTGTACTCAAGGACACGATGACAACATCATACATGCAATGCCTCCGTAATCGATCACACGTATGGTGTGCCGACGACTTCAATCCCTCGCTCCAGCGTGGCAGCAGAAGTAGTGGATCCTTGGGAACTCCGCCAATACTATGACATTGTGGTGATGGTGGTGGATAAGATCTTGAGCAGGGCTCCTAAGCACCTCGCTTGTGGAAATGGACAAGACTAGAAGGGGAGGAATATGCCAACTAAAGGGCATATGACAGGGGGGGAGAGTGTGTGTGGAATGGTGTGTGGAGAGGGGGGTCTCCACCTCCTCCTTTTATAGGAGAGGATGGCTGCGCCCAAGAGGCATGCACCAGCCCCTCTTGGTTCCCCCACCTCTCCCCTCTTGATGGTGGTGGAGACTCCACTCACACAAATCAAAGGGTCACCATAATTCCATTAATTCTCCACTCAAAAATCAAAGGTCTTTCCATTAAAGCACTTTAATTCACTTGATTTAATACCACTTAATTTAATGAACACTTCATTTAATGAGTAATTCATTTAATAAACACATTAACAATTCAATCCTCGATAATATTCTGATACACTGAAACTATTCTGGCAAATTTATCAGAACAATTCCTGCGTTGTCTAGTATTTTCTCTCGTGTTCCCTATCCAATCAAATGCACTGACTACCCTTAAGTGTATCTCCCTACGGGATCGCGAATTGAGTGGACATGATCGAGACATTCTCTATAACATCTCAAAAATATTAAACAAGATTATCAAGTTCTAATCACCCAAGATTAGGATTAACAAAAACTTTTATTCTTAAACCCATATGAATGCTTGTGTGTTTGTACTAATGCATGAATGCTTACTATGCCATGTTCGATTGCTATAAATGATAAGGATTGGTTTAAAGATGAAAACAATATCATCTAGGTCAATTCCAAACAAAATCTAATAAAAAGAAAATCAAATATGAGGCATATGATCATATGGTCACTTTTGCCAAAATTAACCACTAGCCCACTTTGGGAATCTCTATTAAATGATTCTAAATAGAAACAATTCTATTTCTTTTCACCCCTTGCTAGACTAAGTGAAAATGAACACCAGCAAACTTTACAAACTTATAGAAACAATTTCAAATATATTTGAGAGGCACTTCAAAATTGAATCAAGGGTAGGTACCTACATCACCATTTTACAAAAACTACTCAAACCATCACCACTTGTCAAACCTTAGAAACTAGAGACACTCAAGCATGTGACCCACACACCCACCAAAATTCATTCAAAAATTTGAATCTTTAGTTCATGCGGCCATTTGATCGAGCACTTAACAGGCAGAGTACAAGTTCAACCACTATTCACTATTTTGATCAATAAATTGATCATCAATTGTACCAAATTCGACTCCACTACTCACCCATGATCACTCCCAGTACCCAGCCATGCAGTGGAGTCTCTCCCCTTCGTCCTTGCACCAGTGCCATGTCGTACCCGAGCATGTCATGCCAGTCGACCATGGACACGACGTGTAACATCCCAAAACTTTAATCCAAGCTTATCCAGATCCAAATCATCAAAATTAGGGTTAACAAAAACTTTTCCAAATTAAAAATGCAAGCATTCATGTGTATGAGCATTTAATTAAGGAATTGATTTGAATTGCCATGGTTCTGTGATTCTTTGGTTGTAAAATGTTTATATGGTAAATTCAACATCATCTAAACCTTTCCCAAGCAAATCCCAACAAAAATCAAATAAAAAATAATTAAAAAGGGGGAATGGTCATTTTGGCCATTTTAATCCACTACACTACTTTGAGTGTTCCTAGCACTCATTTCTCAACAGAGATAATTCTAGATCTTTACACCCCTTGCTAGTACACATAATGAGGTACCAAGGCCCACCTTTTGATCTGCTAAAAATATTCAAATACTTATTTTAAATGGCATGAGAAAATTGAATTCAATGCATATGCCTAGATCACCCCTATTTCAAAAACCATCAAATTGAGCTCCACTTTCAAAACCCTTGCAACCAGAGACTACCTAGCACTAGTGTAAACCACTCAAAAAATTTGAAACCAAAATTCAAACTTTTGCTTCTTGCGGCCATTTTATCAAACAGGTGGCAGACACAAATCTTGCAAATTCCAAAACACTATAGTGAGCAGTGGATTTGGTCACCATTTGGGCCTAACTTGGTCCCCTTGTCCCCCAGCTAAAACCCCGGCCCTAGCCCTCTCTCCCTCTCCCCTATCTGCTCCAGTACCAAGCCGCCCGACGCCATGCACCAGGTCGACCATGGACGGCTCGCCTCAGCCCGTCCCGCGCTCTCCTTCGCCCGCTGGCAGACAGGCGCCATCACACCGCACCGCCTCAACCAGCCCCCGACAAAAATCGAGCGGAGAACCAGCCGCATTTGCTCGCGCCCATGCCTCTGTCCGCCATGCTGATCACCCTAGAGCGCCGCGCCCGCCAGAGCAGCACCGGCCTCGCCTAGCCCTAGCCTTGCGTGGCACCACCCGCAGCAGGCCCAGCAACCGCCCAGACATCCTCGTTCGCCGCCTCGCGACCAGCAGCCCGGAGGAACCGCGTCGAACACCGCCGCCCGCGCTTAGTTCACCGCACGCCCCCGACCGGTAGAGACCTCGCCTTGACGCGCCTTTAAGCCCTAGAAGACTGCCGAGGGCATCGCCGCCCTCGCCCATGCCGAGCGAGCCCCGCATCGTCGTCACCGATGACCTTACCTGCGCCCGCTCTGCCCTCTCGTCAACCCTATATAAAGCGACCACCCTAGCCTCATTTCTCCACACTCACTCACTCCCCACCTCTCACTGAACCTCACCCACCTCTAGCCGACGATGCTCGAGCTCTACCTCGCCGGAATTGGAGCCGAAGCCGCCGTAGCAGGAGGAGAAGGGCGTCTGCAATTTAGGGCACCCCAAGCTCCACCGCAACCGCGCCTCGCCTTGTTGTTGTCTACCAACCTGTTTGCCCGCCTCACCGACCTTGCTGGAGCCCTGGTATGCCCCCAGTCAACCCCCACCACTGCGTCTAGGTCAGACTCTCGCCGGAGTAATCCGTCGTCGATGATGACTCTCCACCGTCAGATCCCCTTTAGATCATGTGGCCCGGGATGCTAGATACCATTTCGGTGTTTTTATGCCGCTGACTGGTGGAGCCCACATGTCAGGCAGCGTGTTGCGTGCACTGTGCGTAGATGGGCCGGCCCAGTTAGTTCCCGCGCGAGTTAGAAATTCAAATTTAGTTTTTTCTATTAAGAGTTAATCTAGTTCCTATCCACTAGTTTAAAAATCAATTCTGGGAGTTTGACAAATCTAAATTGCATGAAACCAATTTTGCCTGAAAGGTATTGAAATGATCTATCCAAGATCGTTGGATTTAATTCAATTAGAGTTATAGATCTCTCCTAGTAAAAATAATAAAACAGAAGCATTTGCATATTGCAACATTTTTATAAAATCAACTAAGATAGGTTTTGAGTTGATTCCAACTGTCAAAAATCACATTTCATCATATCTATCTAAATATGTAATAATATTAAGGTTTACATGCAGTGACTTTGGACTAGTACCAAAATAATGCTATATAGGCATTTCTAGTCACTTTAAATCATTAAATAATGAACCTAAACCAAAGTAATTATGATCCACCCCTTAAATCCCATTCCCACATGTTAGAATATGTGGTGATGACATGTGTCCACATGATCCCATATTTTAAGTGGTGAATATTAAATCTTAGTTAATTTTTCAATGAGTAGAAATTACTTTTCTAAAATAAAAAGGAGGAAACTAGTGAATAAAACTTGTGATGCTTGTGATGATAATAGATCATAAATTGTGTGCCTTAGAGTACTAATTAGACTAGTTAAGTATTGTTTGGTGATTGTGTACTCCGTATGTATTTATAGAAGATAGTACCGACCAAGCTTACGAGCAGGAGGAGTACTACCAAGAAGAAGAAGAAAACTTCAACCACTGCACCAACCAAGGCAAGCCACCATTAACAATGCAAGCTAGCACTTGCAAGCTATTGTTAGTAAGCTAGACTTAAGCTAGATGAATGAGCAAAGATGCCTTGAGCATGCTTTGGTCACACCACCTTGACTATTACTACCCCAAGTATTACCTTACAAGCATTACTTCCTTTAATTTACACAAAGTCCCTTACTTGTTTTGAAGGTAGCATAAAAAGTATAAAACTTGACCTATTTTAGAACCCTTTAGATGTCATTCTATGGCATGAGATTGATCCCACCGTTTTCCACCTTAGTGAACACTCTTAACTTAGTAGTTTAGAGTAGATCAAAAACTGGAGTCACTTTAGATGGGAACACTTGGTGAAAATGAATTGTGAAAACCTTGGAATGATGAGTCATTCTATTGAAATGTTTTGACATGTGTTAAGAAACACAAATGGTTTATGATGGTGAAAATGTTGAGGCATGAGCCTTAACCCTTTTATAAAACTGATGGTTGGATTCGGATGCGATACCATTCCAAATTTACCGTACAACCACACTACCTAAATTGGGTAAGGCTTAGCTGGAAATTTATACGCATTCGTATTAGTTCCCTCATGGGAGAGGTTTGAGCTGAGGCTACCTCTCAATGTTGTCCACCTATGTAGTGCCCAAGATGACTGATGGTCATGGTTGGGAGGCCATGCTCATAGGAGAGGTGCTTGTACTAGGGTGTGTAAAGGAAAGGTTATGTTTGATTATCTGCATACTAAGTATGATGATTCAGGGTTATCCCTCACAGATGTATCGAATGTTGTGGTGAAAGTGTACCACCTCTGCAGAGTGTCAAACTATTCGAATAGCCGCGTCATGATTATGGATGATTGGAATGGCCATACTGTTTCGTTGTCAGATGTTTTCCAAACAACTTATGAAATGAATGATGAATCTTGACTTGACCACAACAAGGTTGTGTTTATGATAATAGCTTCCCAACTTAAGTGATTCTAGAACTTTCTCTTATCTTTCTTTGCTTCAGAACTCAGTTGAGGTTTCAAACTTAACTTTATAGTTAAACTTAGATTTAGCACTTTAACTTAGAATTATACTACTTGTTAGTGGTAGTTTGCGAGTACTTAAAGAGTACTCATGGCTTTTGTCCCTGGCTATTCTCATGGCCAGACTATGAAGGAGACTACCAAGATGATGGCCAGAGGGGGCTATGATAACTAGGACTATCTCCTCACAAGATTGCCTGTGCCCCTCAAGATGGACCCCACCGCTACACTTATCTTTTATTTCTGCTGCTTGTTGTATTAAGACTGGATCATGAGATCCTTATTTGTGTAAGACCTTATGTATGGTTTGTAATGGATGATGTACTATGATATCTAATCTGTTATGTCTCGCAAAAATGGTAATCCTGGGATTGCGAGGTATGGCATAACGGGCATCTGGGATTAAAAATCCGGGTGTTGACAAGTTGGTATCAGAGCCATCCTGACCATAGGAGACCCTAGTTAGAATGGACGTCCGAATAAAAACTTAGTTTCAAAACCAAAGTGAGTATTTATGAAAAAACTATCTCCTCTCTTATCCTTGGGAATTCTTTATTTCTCAAAAATTCATGTTCCTCAAAATTCTTACATTACTACTTAAAATTTGACACACTTGATCACTTCACTAATTTCCTCATCCTTAATTCTTGTAGATGGAGACTCAGTTCAGCAAATTTTACCAGTTGGGAAACGGAGGTCAGCTGATCTTCGAGAGGGATCTGGATTCACTTTCAGAGTTCTTGGGACGCCCACATCCAGAGTTTCTTGGAGCTCAACTTCCAGGACGCCCAGGAGGAGACCTACAGTGGCTAGTCACCGTGGATCTTAGAGGAAGCATTGAAGCACCCACTTCTGGGAGAATTCAGTTCTCCGTGAGAGAGAACAACTGGCTAGATGGATTAGCCAGACCAATGCATGAAGCTCTCGCACGTCTATGTGCCCTCAGCGTCAACAAAATCCAAGGAACCCGTTTTGCTCACTATGCAAGACGTGACTTCATGGGAATGCCGATGGAGATGCCAAGTCACCCAGAGTTGAGGCGTCAAGTGGAGAATCTTAACTTCTTGCTACATGACAGACAACAGGAACTGGACAATGCCAGGGAGTTAGCCAACCAGAACCGTGCCATTGCCGACCAGAAGGCCCAGACTTTCGCACTGCTCGTCCAGGATCGCCAGTCTCTTCGCCGCCAGCGTGCAAAGAAGGATCGCACCATCACCCGTCTTCGCAAGAAGGTGGCCGACCTCGAGAAGACCGTCAAGGAGCAGGAAGCTCAGCTTGCCGCTAAGGAAGAAGAAGATGAGGGTGAAGACATCCAGGGAGACATGGATTCTTACCTCAGCAATGATGATGACTTCCTGGAGGAAGATGCCGTTGACTTCTACACTGACGATGAGGACTCCGACTTCATTGACGATGAGTAAATGCACTAGAGCACTGTCGTAGCATGAGATGTATCGGTCCCACTGTATCATAGCTTGCAGAATGGTTCTTCAAACCATCCGTTTTCCTTTGTTTGTTGTGGTGTGTGTTGTATCGTGTGTTTGTCTGCATGAATGAAATGGAGTTAGTTGAAAAACATGAGTCTAACTCAAAGTTTTAGCTTTGAAACCAAAACCATGAACCTTAGAATTTCCCTCTTACCCCTATATCTATCTCAATCTTCAGATGACTCGTGGAAACCAAGGAGGGAGCAGCTCGTCGCAGGACCCAATGCTGCAGATCTTGCAGAATCTCATCGCCGACCATGAAGCAAGCAGGGCAGAACGTCAAGCCAACTTAGCAACACTACAGCAGATCGCCCAGATGGCTCTCAATAACCAAGGGCATGGAAATTAGGATCACCATGGATCCAAACTCAAAAAAATTCAGAATACCAATCCCCCAATCTTCAACCAATCTGAAAACCCATTAGATGCTGACGACTGGTTACAGACGATGGAAAACAACCTCGAAGTTGCAAGAGTTGATGAAAACGAGAAAGTTCTCTTTGCCACCCACTATCTGGCGGGAGATGCAAGAGCTTGGTGGAATAGCATCCGCAATATGAACCATGGTCAAGTGATGACATGGGAAGCATTCAAAGTCAAGTTCAGTCGCACCCACGTGGCGCAAGGTCTAGTCAACAGGATGAGAGATGAATTCCGCGAATTGAAGCAAGGAAGAATGACAGTGGTAGAATACCATGACAGATTCCTATCACTTGCCAGATATGCACCAGATGAAATCAACACGGAGGCTAAGAAGAAGGAGAGATTCTTGAACGGACTGCATGATGAAATGCAGACTGTCCTCGTCAACATCCGTTTTCAGGATCTCGAAGAGCTATTCGACTCTGCCATTCATATGGAAGGGAAGATTAATCACACAAACGACAACCGCAAACGTCGTATGATGCAGCAATCAGGATCCAGTAGTAACCAGAAGTACCGTCCTAACCCCTCACCAGGATATGCACCAAGGAACAACCGAACCCCAATGTCTCGCCCAAGCTACCCCAACCGTAGCGGAGGCAATGTGAAGTCCGGAGGAAACCATCACAACTCCGGCAATGCCAACAATTTCAACCGTGCACCTCCTAAGAGCAACAACAACAACAACAACACTGTGATACGTCCATTTTGCATCACTATTCTATGTCTTAATTCGCTATTATTCATTGATATATTTCGTATTGAGAGGTGATACTTATGTTATTTCATCTATTTTTGCATGGTTGATGACTTTTGGAGCATGGACCGCTGCAGTCAGGATTCTGATGGAAAAGGTGTTGTTTGGAGGCAAAATTCACGAAGATCAGAAAATCCAGGAAAATATACGGAAAATTCTATTTTTCCAGAAGACTCAAGATGCCAGAAGATGGAGTGGAGGTGGGCCACAGGGGGGCCACACCACCCCATGGCGCGGGCAGGCCTAGGCCGCGCCAGGGAGTGGTGTGGCCACCCTGGCCCACTCCAACCTCTCCCCTCTGGCGTATATCTTCCTCCCGAAACCCTAAGACTCGGGGAGCGACCACAGAAATATTCCGCCGCCTCTGCGGGGCGGAAAACACCGAGAGAGAAAGATCTCTCCGGCAGATAGATTTCTGCCGGGGGAATTCCTTCCCGGAGAGGGGAGATCATCGCCATCAACACCACCATCAAGCTGGACTTCATCGGGATCATCATCATCATCATCATCACCACCATCATCACCATCAGCACCCTCATCACCATCTCCATATTGCTGTAACAATTGTGTAGAATCTTGCATAGTTCATAGGGGAAACTTTTTCGGTGTTGATTACTCTTTGTAGTTGATGCTATTGAGTGAACTGTTGAATTATTGTTTATGTTCAGATTGTTATACATCATTATTCCATCTCTGATCATGATCCATATGATGTCTTGTGAGTAGTTCGTTTTGTTCTTAAGGACATGGGAGAAGTCTTGTTGTTAGTAGTGGAGTTGCATTGAGAAAGATTCAATAGATTGTTATTTAAGTTGTGGTGTACTTCTTCTAGTGGTGTCATGTGAATGTCGACTACATGACACTTCACCTATATGGGCCTAGGGGAATGCATTGTGTATTTGGCTACTAATCGTAGGGGTTGCCGGAGTGACAGAAACCTGAACCTCTGTTAGGAAACCATTGCACAAGGGACGTAAGGGTCTTCGAGTTTAAAGCTGTGGTTAGGTTTCTACCTTAATTACTTTTTGTACTTACAGATGTTTGCAAGGGGGTTTAATCACAAGTATGTATTAAGTATTGGATGGGACGGTACATTAGCACAGGTTCACCCACACAACACTTAGCAAGCTAAAGAAGATTAATCGACTATATGAAGCGAAAGCACTTGACAGTCTTCCCATGTGTCCTCGAGAACGTTTGGTCATCTATAGAAGTACAACCGGCTTGTCCTTTGCTGCATAAAGGATTGGGCCACTTGCTGCATTTATTCCTACTGTCTTTTACTTACTCGTACTTTGTTTACTTGCTTTATCAAAAACCCCTAAAAATCCGTTTGCTAAGTATTTGCAGAGAATTCCTGATCCATACCACTAGCCAGCACCTTCTGCTCCTTGTTGGGTTCGACACTCTTACTTATCGAAAATACTGCGATACACCCCTATACTTGTGGGTCATCAAGACTATTTTCTGGCGCCGTTGCCAAGGAGTGAAGCGCTATTGGAGAGTGGAACTGGTAAAGGAAACTTCTACTGTGAGTATTGTTTACTTCTGCTAGTTGCTTTATTTTTGTTATGGATAATTCACTGAGTTTCTTATTTGGTAATGCTACTACCACTGCTAAGGTAGTAGATAAGCCACCACCTGCTGAGAAAGATGTTTTCAAAATACCTACAAGAATTATTGATCGTGTTATGGATAACTATTATGTTGGGGATGGAAGTGTCCATCCCGGTGATCATTTACTCTTTATACACGAATTATGCGGGTTGTTCAAGTGTGCAGGTATTACTACATATCAAGTTAAGAAGAAGTTATTCTCATTATCACTAAAAGGAAGAGCTGAGGAATGGTATAAGCTCTAGAATGGGAGGAAATAGTGCCTCTCTTTTATTCAAAGTTTTATCCTCCTAGTGAGATTCATAAAGATCGGAATCAAATATAGAACTTTTGGCCTCTTGATGGAGAGAGTACAGCTCAAGCTTGGGGGAGATTAAAGTTACTAATGCTCAAATGTCCCATTCACGAGCTCCCCAACAATATTATTATCAATAACTTTTATGCAAGGCTCCCTCTACATGATAAAGATTTACTGGATGCTTCTTGTGCTGGATCATTCACTCGCATGGAAGAAGTTAAATGGGATCTTCTATATCATATTCAAGACAATGCTGAAGCTTGGGAGAATGACAAAGGTAGAGAGTCAGGTATAAATTATGATTATGAATGCATTGAATCTTTTATGGGAACTGATGACTTTCAAAATATTAGTAATCTTTATGGTCTTGATTTGCAAGTTATTACGAATTGCTTTAGAGCTTTTGCTTCCTATATCGAAATTCCAAAAAGGGGATGGAACAAGTACCGTGCACCTTACAAAGATATTGTAGACTATGCTCCTATTGGAAGTGGTGAGTATTGCATTATTGATCCCATCTTACCCGAGCCTTATATCGAGAAGATTCCCTTTCCCGAAAAGGTAAAGGACCATCCTATGATAACTAATGTAATCACCAAAAGTGAAAAATAACTATAAAACCTGATGAACAAATAAACATTGAACCTGTGGTAGCAACTGTGAAAGACCTTGTCACTAAAAGCGTAGAAGATGGGCACATAGTCTTTTATGAGGATGCTTCTAATATTATTTCACATCCCAATAGGTCTAAAAAGGCTAGTGTTCCTGTGCTTTCTGTTAGGATAGGTGATCATTGCTATTATGGTTTATGTGATATTGGTGCAAGTTCTAGTGCTATTCCTTATGAACTTTACAGAGAAATTATGCATGAAATTAGTCCTTGCGAGTTGGAGGAGATTGATGTGGTTATTCACCTTGCTAATAGAGAGACTATCTCTCCAATTGGTATTGTTCGAGACGTGGAAGTTCGTTGTGGTAAGATTAAGTACCCTGCTGATTTTCTAGTACTTGGTTCAGCTGCTAGTAAAACTTATCCTATCATTTTTGGTAGACCTTTCTTGAGTACTTGTGGAGCTATTATTGATTGCAAGAGGGAGAAAATCTTGACTAAGTTTGATGGGGAATCTTATGAGTTTAATTTTTCGAAATTTGCTAAAGAACCTTGCGAAGAGGAGACCCATTATGAGGATTTTAGGGTTGAACAACTTGCTTCTATTTCTCTTGCTCCTAACAATGCTTTGCAGCAATTTATGGAAGAACATGAAAGTGAAATCTTCATGGAAGAAAGGAACAAGATTGACATGATTCTCCGAGATCAACCTATGATGCTTAAGCATGACTTGCCTGTAGAAGACTTGGGTACCACGATGCCACCTAAAAAGGATCCGGTTTTCGATCTAAAACCTCTCCCTGATGATCTTAAATATGCTTTTATTGATGATAAAAAGATATATCCTGTTATTATTAGCGCTAAACTTTCAGGGGAGGAAGAAGAAAGATTATTGGAGGTTTTGAGGAAACACTGAGGAGCTATGGGCTATACTCTGGATGATTTGAAAGGGATTTCACCTACTATATGTCAACATTCTATCAACATAGAACCAGATGCGAAGCCCATAGTGGAGCACCAACAACGTTTAAATCCTAAGATGAAGGAAGTGGTAAGGAATGAGGTATTGAAACTCCTTGATGTTGGTATTATTTACCCTATTGCTAATAGTGAATGTGTTAGTCCTATTCATTGTGTTCCTAAAAAGGGAGGTATTACCGTTGTCCCTAATGATAATGATGAGCTTATCCCTCAAAGAATAGTGGTAGGCTATAGGATGTGCATCGATTTTAGGAAAGTCAATAAAGTTACTAAGAAAGATCACTACCCGCTTCCTTTTATTGATCAAATGTTGGAAAGGTTGTCTAAAAAGACCCATTTTTGTTTTCTTGATGGTTATTCTGGTTTCTCTCAAATTGCTGTTAAACAATAAGATCAAGAAAAAACTACTTTTACTTGCCCTTATGGAACTTATGCTTATAGACGTATGCCTTTTGGTTTATGTAATGCTCCTGCTACTTTCCAAAGGTGCATGTCTGCTATCTTTCATGGCTTTTGTGAGGAAATTGTAGAAGTGTTCATGGATGACTTTTTTGTCTATGGAACTTCTTTTGATAATTGTCTGCACAACCTTGATAAAGTTTTGCAGAGATGTGAAGAAACTAATCTTGTTCTTAATTGGGAGAAATGCCACTTCATGGTTAATGAAGGGATTGTTCTTGGTCATAAAGTTTCTGAAAGAGGCATAGAAGTTGATAGAGCTAAGGTTGAGGCAATTGAGAAGATGCCATGCCCAAGAGACATCAAAGGTATTTGTAGTATCCTTGGTCATGCTGGTTTCTATAGAAGGTTTATTAAAGACTTTTCTGGGATATCAAAACCCCTTACTAATCTTCTTCAAAAAGATGTACCCTTTGTTTTTGATAATGATTGTAAGGAAGCTTTTGAAACTCTTAAGAAGGCTTTAACTACAGCCCCTATTGTTCAACCACCTGATTGGAGTTTACCCTTTGAAATAATGTGTGATGCTAGTGATTTTGCTGTAGGGGCTGTCCTTGGGCAACGTATTGATAAAAAGTTAAACATTATCCATTATGCTAGTAAGACTTTAGACACTGCTCAAAGGAATTATGCTACTACTGAAAAGGAATTTCTAGCTATTGTTTTTGCTTGTGATAAGTTTAGGCCCTATATTGTGGACTCAAAAGTAACCATTCATACTGATCATGCTGCTATTAAATATCTTATGACAAAGAAGGACGCTAAGTCTAGGCTTATTAGATGGCTACTACTTTTACAAGAGTTTGATCTACATATAGTAGATAGAAAGGGTGCTAAATATCCTGTAGCTGATAATTTATCTCGCTTGGAAAACATCTCTTTTGATCCTATGCCTGTTAATGATAGTTTTCCAAATGAGCAATTAGCCGCAGTAGGGGTGAACTCGCGAGGAAGCCCTTGGTATGCTGACTATGCTAACTTTATTGTCTCCAAGTATTTGCCTCCAACTTTTATAACTCAGCAAAGAAGAAAGTTCTTTTATGATTTGAGGCATTATTTTTGGGATGACCCACACTTATACAAAGAAGGGGTTAATGGTATTATGCGAAAATGTGTTCCAGAGTATGAACAAAAAGAGATATTGTGTAAATGTCACGGGAGCGCCTATGGAGGACATCATGCAGGAGATAGAACTGCACAAAAGATACTACAATCAGGTTTCTACTGGCCTACCCTTTTTAAAGATGCAAGAAAATTTGTTTTATCTTGTGATGAATGTCAACGTGTTGGTAATATTTCTAGACGCAATGAAATGCCCATGAATTACTCTCTAGTTATTGAACCTTTTGATTGTTGGAGATTCGACTTTATGGTTCCTTTCCCTCCTTCGAGGGGTTACACTCATATTCTTGTTGCCGTTGATTATGTTACTAAGTGGGTAGAAGCCATTCCTACAAAAAGTGCTGACGGGGAAACCTCTCTAAAAATGCTTAAGGATGTTATCTTTCCTAGGTTTGGAGTGCCTAGGTATCTCATGACTGATGGGGGTTCTCATTTCATTCATGGCGGTTTTAGGAAGACCCTCGCTAAGTATGATGTTAATCATAAAATCGCTTCAGCTTATCACCCCCAAACTAGCAGGCAAGTAGAGTTATCAAATAGAGAAATTAAATCTATCTTGCAAAAGACTGTTAATAGGTCTAGAAAAAACTGGGCTAAGAAGTTGAATGATGCTTTATGGGCTTATAGAACTGCTTATAAGAATCCCATGGGAATGTCTCCTTATAAAATGGTTTATGGGAAAGCTTGCCACTTACCCTTAGAATTAGAACACAAAGCTTACTAGGCAGTGAAAGAACTAAATAGAGATTGTAAGCTAGCTGGTGAGAAAAGACTTTTTGACTTAAGCACTTTAGATGAATGGAGGAGTGAATCCTATGAGAATGATAGGCTCTTTAAAGAAAAAGTTAAAAGATGGCACGACAAGCGAATACTTAAGAGAGAATTTCATGTTGGTGAGAAAGTTCTATTGTATAGGTCTCGTCTCAGTTTTTTGCAGGTAAGCTACTCTCAAAATGGGAAGGACCTTTCATCATTGAAGAAGTATAGCGTTCAGGAGCAATAAAAATTTCTTCTCTAAAAGATAATACTACACAAGTAGTAAATGGACAGCGACTCAAACACTATATTGCTGGAAATTCTTACAATGAGGATGTTGATGCCTTTCAAGTTATAACTCCAGAGAAATTCATTGAGGACCAAATTCAGAGACCTGCAGAGTCTGTTTCCAACTAGGTAACAGTTCTGGTAAGAAAAGTTCCGCGAAAATACAATCCAACTATATTTTTGCAGTTTTTAGTCAATAAGGAAATCTACGAAGCGAAAAAGGGACGGAACCAGAACCAGGGTGGCCCACACCACCCCATGGCGCGGGCCAACCCCTGGCCGCGCCACCAGGTGGTGAGGCCACCCAGGACTCAAATCTCGCCCGTTTCTCCCAAGATTACCTTCCTTTTGTTATGAAACTTCGTAATATATAACCCCCTGGATTTTCCGAGGTTCGTATATCGGGTTTTCGTTGTGTTTTTGTTTCGATCTGTTTCTGCCAGGTGTAATCTCATATTTGGAGCCACAATGTCTTCCTCTGGAACATCCAAGGGAGATCCTTTAGAAGATATCATCAACCCATACATGAGAGAATTGAAGATTCATCCCAAGGAGTTGTTGCTCGAAGGTGGGGAGGTCCGGATTAAGGAGGTTCAAGGCCCTAAAGGTGAAGGAAATCTGGAGGACAGGATGGAAGCATTGGAGCAAGAAGTCTTAAGGTATAGGAAGATGGCGGAGCGTGAAGTGGACATCATCCACAAGATTTGTTCCGAACTCATCGCCGCGCACCAAAAGGAGACTTCTGAACTCAAGGATGAAATCTTCTCACTCCACCAAACAACCAACAAACTGCAAGCACAGTTCTATAACGTACAAAATCAAAACTGTGAGTATGAGGCTAGATTTAAACGCATAAGTGTTGCTGCAAGTTTCAGGATGTTGGAAACTACGATGTCCTTTGTTGATGGGAAGCCTTTACCCTGGAAGACGGACGAAGATGAGAAGATACCACCACCACCAAAGGAGTAATTCGTCATCAGGTTTGGCATCCCCTTGGTTTGTTCCAAGCTTGGGGGAGTGCTGCGGTATCATATCACTATCTTCTATCTTTTTACCTTTTTAGTAGAGTCATATCATGAATAGAGGAGTTATTATGTAGTATGGTTTGCATTATGGAAGTGTCCCCTCTCTCGTTAGATATGTATCCCTTGGTGTGAGTTTCCGTTATGGAATATTAATGAGAAGTTCTATCATTCACTCTTTTGCATAGCTTGTGTTAGTTTTCAATTCGTGGTTATATGATTGATCTTGTTGTTAATATTGGTATCACTTTGGGATCATTGAGTTAATTTAGTTGGTTTTGGCAAACCTGGCTCGGTCAGTAGCAACACCTTTTTGAGAGTTGATTGAAAAAGATAGAAGTACTAGAGAGAAAAATAATTTCATCATCTTTCTTTCTTGATTTGCTCATAAGTCTAGTATTCTCTAGTTAAGATCTTTTGTGCTTACAAGGAAGATTGCATGTTTGTCTTTATCACTAGTATGTTTATTTGCTTCCTTCAACTCTTATACTTGCTACCCAGCCTTGCTAGCCAAAAACCTGTACTGAGAGGGAATTCTTCTCGTGCATCCACTCCTTTAAACCAAAACCTTTGCCATTTGTGTCCACCATACCTACCTATTAGCATTATTGCTATTTCAAGTAAATTCCTGTTTTGTCTACCTCCCAAATTAAACTTGTTATGTGAAAATTAGTGATTAAAGCTCTCACGAACTTGATGGCACACTTTACTTTCTTGCATTTAATAAACTTGAACCATTGGGTCCTTCTTTGTTGCGTATATGCTTGCGCTTTATGAGTTGAAGTTAGCCGAACCATGTATCATGGGGACCGCTTTCAACACTTCATTTGGTACTTTGTACCTAGTTGATATCATGTTCTTTTGCTTATGGATCCTCGGGTGTGAAATAAAAGTGGAACTTGTAAGATCATGGAGTTTATATGTGTGTTAGAGAAAAGCCTGGGCCGCTAGCCTAAGCCATGCCTAATCATGGTGGAAACTTGCAGCATAACTATAGTGAGCATTCTATGAAGCATCCTCAATAAAAACCTCAAATAGCAAATAAAAAGATCGCTGAGATGCTCACTGTCTGCTTGCCTTGTCATTTTGATTATGGGATAGCTCCTGTGTCATGTGCAAGGGGTACCCCGTTGGCGGTTCTCAATGATACGCATATATTTACAATGACAAGAGCTTGCTCGTGACTGAAGTTGAGTAGCATGAGGATCGGTACTCATAAGTAAGGGGCTTGAGATTTCAACTTATAACTTGTCAAGCATATCCTCTTAGTTGTGTCACTTTAACCTTAACCACCTAAAGATGCCTATGATAGGGGCAATGAGAGCTGAAAGCTAGTAAGTATCATAATTTTTGGGAGCTCTTTATGAGACTTGCAATCCCTGCTTCCCTCTGCGACGGGCCTTTCTTTTACTTTGTAGTTGAGTTAGTAAACCTACTCCCCTCTATCTCAGCAAGTATTTTGAGTTGATGTGTTTCATTCATTCATATGATGATTTATGCATTCATGTTTCTTATGTTCCTTGTTTTGCACATTGCTCTTATCTTGAAGTTTACTACTTTGAAAGCTTTCTTTGAAAACCAGCTATTTGTGAACTCAGCAAATTATCAACTATTCTTTGACCAAGAGCTAAGTTTGCCATTACCAATCATGATTCACTTTGTGTATCTTTATTGTGTTTCCTTTACTCATTGCAAGTTGAGTTTTATAATAGTGAGTTGTCTTCTATTATGATATATGTATTTGATGAATGCGATGCTTCTTGTCTGTATTCTTTTATCGACTCTTCACTCCATAAACTTGAGGTCATGTTTACTGAGCTCAGTTTCGCTTGGGGACAAGCGAAGTCTAAGCTTGGGGGGAGTTGATACGTCCATTTTGCATCACTATTCTATGTCTTAATTTGCTATTATTCATAGATATATTTCGTATTGAGAGGTGATACTTATGTTATTTCATCTATTTTTGCATGGTTGATGACTTTTGGAGCATGGACCGCTGCAGTCAGGATTCTGATGGAAAAGGTGTTGTTTGGAGGCAAAATTCGCAAAGATCAAAAAATCCGGGAAAATATACGGAAAATTCTATTTTTCCAGAAGACTCAAGATGCCAGAAGATGGAGTGGAGGTGGGCCATAGGGGGCCCACACCACCCCATGGCGCGGGCAGGCCTAGGTCGCGCCAGGGAGTGGTGTGGCCACCCTGGCCACTCCAGCCTCTCCCCTCTGGCGTATATCTTCCTCCCGAAACCCTAAGACTCGGGGAGCGACCACAGAAAGATTCCGCCGTCTCTACGGCGTGGAAAACACCGAGAGAGAAAGATCTCTCCGGCAGACAGATTTCTACCGGGGGAATTCTTTCCCGGAGAGGGGAGATCATCGCCATCAACACCACCATCAATCTTGACTTCATCGGGATCATCATCATCATCACCACCATCATCACCATCAGCACCCTCATCACCATCTCCATATTTCTGTAACAATTGTGTTGAATCTTGCATAGTTCATAGGGGAAACTTTCCCGGTGTTGATTACTCTTTGTAGTTGATGCTATTGAGTGAACCGTTGAATTATTGTTTATGTTCAGATTGTTATACATCATTATTCCATCTCTGATCATGATCCATATGATGTCTTGTGAGTAGTTCGTTTTGTTCTTGAGGACATGCGAGAAGTCTTGTTGTTAGTAGTGGAGTTGCGTTGAGAAAGATTCAATAGATTGTTATTTAAGTTGTGGTGTACTTCTTCTAGTGGTGTCATGTGAATGTCGACTACATGACACTTCACCTATATGGGCCTAGGGGAATGCATTGTGTATTTGGCTACTAATCGTAGGGGTTGCCGGAGTGACAGAAACCTGAACCCCCGTTAGGAAACCATTGCACAAGGGACGTAAGGGTCTTAGAGTTTAAAGCTGTGATTAGGTTTCTACCTTAATTACTTTCTTGTACTTACGGATGTTTGCAAGGGGGTTTAATCACAAGTATGTATTAAGTCTTGGATGGGACGGTACATTAGCATAGGTTCACCCACACAACACTTAGCAAGCTAAAGAAGATTAATCGACTATATGAAGCGAAAGCACTTGACAGTCTTCCCATGTGTCCTCGAGAACGTTTGGTCATCTATAGAAATACAACCGGCTTGTCCTTTGCTGCATAAAGGATTGGGCCACTTGCTGCATTTATTCCTACTGTCTTTTACTTACTCGTACTTTGTTTACTTGCTTTATCGAAAACCCCTAAAAATCCGTTTGCTAAGTATTTGCGGAGAATTCCTGATCCATACAACTAGCCAGCACCTTCTGCTCCTCGTTGGGTTCGACACTCTTACTTATCAAAAATACTGCGATACACCCCCTATACTTGTGGGTCATCACACTGCACCCAGAACTGACAGCAATGATGTGCCTGTCGCAGCCAAGGACAAGTCCCGGATCACTTGTTTCGAGTGTGGAGTGAAGGGTCACTACTCCAATGAGTGTCCCAAGAAGACTGCCGCCAATGCCACTTTGAATGTCCCAGCTCAATAGTAGCATCGTGTTCAACTAGGAAGAAGGTTTGCCCCAGGGAACCCTTACAACCGCAACGGTCGTCTCTTCCACATGAACGCAGAAGAAGCCCAAGAAGCGCCAGATGTAGTGCTGGGTATGTTTTCTGTCAACTCAGTTTTAGCAAGAGTATTGTTTGATTCGGGAGCATCGCATTCATTTATCACTGAAGAATTTGCATGCACTAGTAAGATTCACCCAACCAACTTGAAGCATGTCATGATAGTTCAAATCCCTGGTTCAACTACAAAAGCTAGAAAAATTTGCAAAGCTGTGCCTATCAGAATACATGGGATAGATTTTTATGCCAACCTAATAGTACTTGGAACCAAAGGATTGGAAGTAGTACTAGGTATGGACTAGATGTCAAGGCATAAAGGACCGATAGACTGTGCTAAGAAAGCCATCACCATGACCAGTAGTTCTGGAGTAACAGTAGAGCATATATCTGAAACCTTACCTTGCCAATTCAAGTGCAACAAGTCTAGCCCTACCCACCATAGACCAAGTGAGAGTAGTCTGTGAATACCCCGACGTATTCCCAGATGAATTGCCAGGTATGCCCCCGGATAGGGATATTGAGTTCATTATCGAACTAATCCCCGGAACCGGACCCATAGCCCAGAGACTCTATAGCATGAACCCCTCAGAGTTAGTGGAACTGAAGAAGCAGTTAGATGCCATGTTAGCAACAGGCTTGATTCAACCAAGCGCATCGCCATGGAGATCACCAGTGTTATTCGTCAACAAGAAATATGGAGGCAATCGTCTGTGTACATATTACAGAAAGTTGAATGACGTCACCATCAAAAACAAGGACCCCTTGCCGAAGATAGAGGATCTATTTGACCAGTTGACTGGAGCCCAGGTATTCTCAAAGATTGATCTTAGGACTGGTTATCACCAACTTAAGATTCGTGCAACGGATATTCCGAAGACCGCCTTTACTACTCGCTATGGTTTATACGAGTATACGGTTATGTCTTTTGGATTAACCAATGCCCCTTCTTATTTCATGAATCTCATGAATAAGATCTTTATGAATTTCCTAGATAAGTTTGTAGTTGTATTTATCGACGACATCCTTATCTACTCCAAGTCAGAAGAAGAGCATGCGCAACATTTGAGAATCATCCTAGAAACCCTGAGAGAGCATCAGTTATATGCCAAGTTCAGCAAGTGTGAGTTTTGGCTGAAAGAAGTAGGATTCGTAGGACATATTGTGTCTGCTAGAGGAGTCTCTGTTGATCCTGCCAAGATCAAAGATGTCGAAGAATGGGAAGCCCCAACCACTCAAACCCAAGTCCGTGCATTTCTTGGATTAGCGGGATACTACCACAAGTTCGTAGAAGGATTCTCGAGCATCGCCCGACCCATGACCCAATTGTTGAAGAAGGACAAGAAGTTTGAATGGACTAACAAGTGTGAAGCCAGTTTTCAGGAGCTGAAGAAGAGATTGATATCAGCCCCAATTTTGATCATGCCAGACATCAAGAAGCCATTTGATGTATATTGTGACGCATCCAAGATTGGTCTAGGATGTGTATTAATGCAAGAAGGCAAAGTCATCGCGTATCTGTCTAGACAACTGAAGCAGCATGAGCAGAACTATCCGACCCATGATCTTGAGCTAGCAGATGTGGTTCTAGCGTTGAAGACATGGCGTCATTATTTGATGGGTAATCGCTGTGAGATTTACTCGGATCACAAGAGCTTAAAGTATATTTTCACCCAGAAGGAGCTGAATATGAGGCAAAGGAGATGGATAGAGTTAATCAAGGATTATGACCTTGACATTCACTATCACCCCGGCAAAGCCAATGTGGTAGCGGATGCTCTTAGCAGATTGCCGTGTAGGCTAAACACCATGATCAAGGAGAAGCAGCCAAGTTGTATGAAGAGTTGGAGTAGTTCAGGACTGAATTAGTTAGCAAAGGATCCTTAGCTAGCATTGAACTTCAACCCACTTTGATTAGCCAAATCAAGGAAGCCCAGAAGGGGAATGAAAGTATCGATGGAATCAAACGTCGTATTGGTACAGGAAAGGTACCTGGATTCACCGAAGACGAAGAAGGAGTACTGTGGTACAAAGGACGATTCAGGTGCTGCCAGATTCGAGTGAAGCAAGTTATCATGAAGGAAGCTCATGATACTCTTTATTCTATCCACCCCGGAGGAACGAAGATGTATCAGGATTTGAAAGAGCAATTTTGGTGGCATAAGATGAAGAGAGAAATCGGAAGCTACATCGCCAAGTGTGACATCTGTCAAAGAGTCAAAGTAGAGCACCAGAGACCCGCAGGACTGTTGCAACCATTGCAGATTCCAGAATGGAAATGGGATTCCGTCGGAATGGACTTTATCACCGGTTTGCCTACTTCTAGTAGGGGAAATGACTCAATCTGGGTCATAGTTGATAGACTGTCCAAGGTAGCCCACTTCATACCTGTCAAGACTACCTACCAGAGTGCGAAGCTAGCAGAACTGTACATTGCTAGGATTGTTAGTCTGCATGGAACCCCCAAGACCATAGTATCAGATCGAGGAACCCAGTTTACCTCGAGATTTTGGCAGAAAGTTCAGGAAGGATTAGGAACCAAGTTGAACTTTAGCACCGCGTATCACCCGCAAACCGATGGACAGACTGAGAGAGTCAACCAGATCCTGGAGGATATGCTTAGAGCTTGTGTGTTGGAATATGGATCAAAATGGGAAGACTGCCTGCCTTTCACAGAATTCTCATATAACAACAGTTATCAAGCTAATTTGCAGATGGCACCATTTGAGTTCCTATACGGAAGGAAGTGTCGTAACCCTTTGAATTGGTCGCAGGTAGGAGAGAGTCAGATTTTTGGACCCGACATTCTCCGAGAAGCCGAAGAGAAAGTTCACAAAGTTTGTGAGCACCTCAAGACCGCCCAATCCAGACAGAAGAGTTATGCTGACAAGAGAAGGAGAGACCTGACTTTCAATGTTGGAGATTTTGTATATCTCAAGGTTTCACCATTGAAGGGAACTCAACGCTTTAGTCTGAAAGGAAAGTTAGCCCCCAGATATATCAGACCCTTCAAGAATCTGAATCGTCGGGGAGAAGTATCGTATCAATTGGAACTTCCTGAAGAAATGTCAGCCATCCACAATGTGTTCCATATCTCATTACTTCGCAAATGCTTGGAAGTGCCCGAGAAGACTGAAGTTTTCAAGAACATCGATCACAGAGCTATAGAGATCAACAATGACCTGACCTATCGGGAAGTGCCCATCCATATCTTAGAAGAAGCCTATAGAACCACCAGGACCAGGAGCATCAAGTTTCTCAAGATTCAGTGGAACAACCATACCGAGGAGGAAGCCACTTGGGAGCGCGAAGATTACATTAGGACAGAGTTCCCAGATCTCTTTAGTTCCTAGTTTCTTGTAAATCTTGGGACGAGATTTTGTTTAAGGGGGGAAGGTTTGTAACATCCCAAAACTTTAATCCAATCTTATCCAGATCCAAATCATCAAAATTAGGGTTAACAAAAACTTTTCCAAATTAAAAATGCAAGCATTCATGTGTATGAGCATTTAATTTAGGAATTGATTTGAATTGCCATGGTTCTGTGATTCTTTGGTTGTAAAATGTTTGTATGGTAAATTCAACATCATCTAAACCTTTCCCAAGCAAATCCCAAAGAAAATAAAATCAAAAATAATTAAAAAGGGGGAATGGTCATTTTGGCCATTTTAATCCACTACACTACTTTGAGTGTTCCTAGCACTCATTTCTCAACAGAGATAATTCTAGATCTTTACACCCCTTGCTAGTACACATAATGAGGTACCAAGGCCCACCTTTTGATCTGCTAAAAATATTCAAATACTTATTTTAAATGGCATGAGAAAATTGAATTCAATGCATATGCCTAGATCACCCCTATTTCAAAAACCATCAAATTGAGCTCCACTTTCAAAACCCTTGCAACCAGAGACTACCTAGCACTAGTGTAAACCACTCAAAAATTTTGAAACCAAAATTCAAACTTTTGCTTCTTGCGGCCATTTCATCAAACAGGTGGCAGACACAAATCTTGCAAATTCCAAAACACTATAGTGAGTAGTGGATTTGGTCATCATTTGGGCCTAACTTGGTCCCCTTGTCCCCCCAGCTAAAACCCCGGCCCTAGCCCTCTCTCCCTCTCCCCTATCTGCTCCAGTACCAAGATGCCTGATGCCATGTGCCAGGTCGACCATGGACGGCTCGCCTCAGCCCGTCCCGCGCTCTCCTTCGCCCGCTGGCAAACAGGCGCCATCACACCGCACCGCCTCGACCATCCCTCGACCAAAATCGAGAGGAGGACCAGCCGCATTTGCTCACGCCCATGCCTCTATCCGCCATGCCGATCACCCCAGAGCGTCGCGCCCGCCAGAGCAGCACCGGCCTCGCCTAGCCCTAGCCTTGCGTGGCAGCACCCGTAGTAGGCCCAGCAACCACCCAGACATCCTCGTTCGCCGCCTTGCGACCAGCAGCCCGGAGGAACTGCGTCGAACACCGCCACCCGCGCTCAGTTCACCGCACGCCCCCGACCGGTAGAGACCTTGCCTTGTCGCGCCTTTAAGCCCAGAGGACCACCGGGGGACAAAGAATCCATCGCCGCGCTCGCCCATGCCGAGCGAGCCCTGCATCGTCGTCACTGATGACCTCACCGGCGTCCGCTCTGCCCTCTTGTCGACCCTATATAAAGCAACCATCCCAGCCTCATTTCTCCACACTCACTCGCTCCCCACCTCTCACTGAACCTTACCCACCTCTAGCCGATGCTGCTCGAGCTCTACCTCGCCGGAATTGGAGCCGAAGCCGCCGTAGCAGGAAGAGAAGGACGTCTGCGATTTAGGGCACCCCAAGCTCCGTCGCAACCGCGCCTCACCTCGCCGTCATCTACCAGCCTATTTGCCTGCCTCACCGACCTTGCTGGAGCCCTGGTATGCCCCTAGTCGACCCCCACCGCCGCGTCTAGGTCAGACTCTCGCCAGAGTAATCCGTCGTCGACGATGACTCTCCACCGTTAGATCCCCTTTAGATCGTGTGGCCCAGGATGCTAGATACCGTTTCGGTGTTTTTGTGCCGCTGACTGGTGGAGCCCACATGTTAGGCAGCCCGTTGCATGCACTGTGCGTAGATGGGCTGGCCCAGTTAGTTCCCGCGCGAGTTAGAAATTCAAATTTAGTTTTTTCTATTTAGAGTTAATCTAGTTCCTGTCCACTAGTTTAAAAATCAATTCTAGGAGTTTGACAAATCCAAATTGCATGAAACCAATTTTGCCTGAAAGGTATTGAAATGATCTATCCAAGCCCGTTGGATTTAATACAATTAGAGTTATAGATCTCTCCTAGTAAAAATAATAAAACAGAAGCATTTGCATATTGCAACATTTTTATAAAATCAACTAAGATAGGTTTTGAGTTGATTCCAACTCTCAAAAATCACATTTCATCATATCTATCTGAATATGTAATAATATGAAGGTTTACATGCAGTGACTTTGGACTAGTACCAAAATAATGCTATATAGGCATTTCTAGTCACTTTAAATCATTAAATAATGAACCTAAACCAAAGTAATTATGATCCAACCCTTAAATCCCATTCCCACATGTTAGAATATGTGGTGATGACATGTGTCCACATGATCCCATATTTTTAAGTGGTGAATATTAAATCTTAGTTAATTTTTCAATGAGTAGAAATTACTTTTCTAAAATAAAAAGGAGGAAACTAGTGAATAAAACTTGTGATGCTTGTGATGATAATAGATCATCAATTGTGTGCCTTAGAGTACTAATTAGACTAGTTAAGTATTGTTTGGTGATTGTGTACTCCGTATGTATTTATAGAAGATAGTACCGACAAGGCTTATGTTGGGGGGATAACCCCGGGTAGGGTCACTCTGGGGTATAAGGGCCGAGTTAGCCGAGGGTCAGCAAGGTCAAAGCGGATGCTGGCCGAATCACCTCAAGGCAGGCCGGATCACGGAGTAACCTGGACCAGGGGGTCGCCTAACATTGTCTCGTCTGACTTAAGGAGTAAGTCGGAAATGTTTGTCTAGCTTGTATGCAGGAACAGGTATGGCCGGATCAACTGTGATCCGGATCGTCGCTTGGCTTCTAGGAGAAGGAAGGAATCTCTTTGGTCAAAAAAGAAGGTCTGGTGCGTACTGAATGAGTGAATAAAGCAAGGGCAGGACCACCGGATCGTGCCGAAAATTGGTGGCGGCTCACGTCGGGCCGACACGACACGCCGAGAAGATACGTTGCTAAAGCAAGTGTGACGCGGGGGGAAAAGCACCCCTGTCGGGTTACTACTTTGGGAGGGGCATATTCTTAGGAATATGCCTCCACGTATGCCCTAGGCCAGGACCGAACCACCTCTATATAAGGGGGGGTTAGGGTTCTGGTAAGGGGGTTGGGTTTTTTTCTGATACAGAGCAAGGAGACTCCTAGTTAGTTGCGCACTAGTGGACCTGGGGTTCTTGGGGCTAGTTGGTAGGCAAGGGTAAGAGAGTTTCTTCTTCCTCCTCTTGTCAATACAGCTCGAGGAGCTCTTGTAATCTTGGAGATTGAACATCAATACAAAGCTTCTGTGTAGAGAATCACTCTATTATCCCTCCCTGGATTCCCCTAGCGCATATTAGTCCCCACCTTTAGCCTATCCATGGCATCTGCCGTGACACCACCACGACAGTTGGCGCCCATCGTGGGGCTAGCGGCGCTAGCAGGGGTGAAGATCCGGACGGGAAACTTCATCGGCACCGGCGAACGCATCGTCTCCGGGCTCGTTCAGCGTTTTGGAGCGCTGGACTACGTCAGCGACAACGCTGGCTGCTTCGGCACGTGCCCCCTTCCGTGCAACGGCATCTTCGTCAAGCTCGGTGCACACAAGGTCTACGTTGCTGTGGACGTGTCTTGCGTTCATCCGCGTCGCATCGTCGATGCAGGAGAACCACCCCTCACTGTGGCTCGCGGGGCGTGTATCGCTCGCTCCCCGGACCATGCAGAGGTGATGATGACTGCGCCAGGCGCGGGCGTGAGCAAGAATCCAGCGCCAGACCCGGAGGTAACGCCCAAGGCACCAAGGAAAGCTAGGGGTCCTCCGCTAGAGAGGCCTGAGAACGTGCTCAGGGAAGCTATGGATAGCTTGGCAAACCTAGTGGCAGCAGTGGTAGATCCGGTTCAGGCACAGGCCGAGCTAGAGGAGACCCGGCAAAAAATACTGGAGGGCGCAAAGAAAATAGCAGCGGCTCAGCAGTCGTTGAACATGACGCTGCGTGAGTACGCGAAGGCAAACAAGGTTGATGCAGTAAGGGTAAAAGGGAAAAATCTCATAAGTGAGATGAACAGAGAAGGTGATGATGGACCAGAAGGGTCGGAAAACTATCTGTCTGTAGGGTTGCCGAAGTACAGTACCCCGACAAAGAACCTCAGAGCAGCGGATGCCGCGGCGTCCAAGCTAGAGGGTCTGACGGGTGAAGCCCGTCAAAGACAGCAAGACCGGGTTAACGAGCTGGTTCGGATTGCAAACAGGCAGAACGAGGAGCTGCTGAGAGGTAACCCGGAGAGAGTTGAAGCTTCTAAGATCGTCCATTCGGCGATGGGTAACCCGGAGAAATCCGCTGGAGCCGCATCATCGCCTCATGGTGGCCCAAGGAGAGAAGAGGTAGTAACCTCGGCCAGACGGAACAAGCAGATCGTTCCGTACGACCCAACGCGTGCGGGAAAAGAAAAAGAGATGCGGAAAAACGACGATCGATGAAGTGTGAGCCGAGGTGAAGCTGGCCGAGGTAACCACGACCAAGGCAATGCCGGTCAAGGGAATGCTGCCAACGGCAATGCCGGACAGCGAAACTCGGCAGGAGCAGGTCAACCGCAACAGCGGAATGTACCAAGGCAAGAGCAAAGCGCCGGCCGTGGTATGCAACAGAGAGGAGCACAACGAGAGCAAGACCGATACAATGACGGAGACTCGGAGATGATGAATGCGGGATACGCAAGACCGGACTATCATGTGATAGGATCGAGATTGGGAAGTAGGGACTTGATGCCGAATGACGCCAGGTTAAAGCTGGATCGTCTGTATAGGTCGAAACAGATCGAATGTTAAGGTCCCCCGGGTCCCGCGTGCTTTGGACCCCGGATCATGAAGGAACCGCCAGTACCCAATTTCCAATTACCCAGGGGCACGAAGACGTATGACGGCAGTACAAAGCCGAAGGATTGGCTGATAAACTACGCGACAGCTGTGAAAATTGCAACTGGCAACTTGAGATGGGCTGTACAATATGTACCCCAAATATTGGAAGGTCCGGCTAGGGTATGGCTGAATAATTTGCCACCCGGAAGCATCAATTGCTGGATAGATTTTGAAGAAATGTTTATCAGCAACTTCTCAAGTACATATCAGAGACCGAATAGACCGCAGACCCTGGCAATGTGCAAGCAGAGGTCTAGCGAAACGGACCGTGAATTCTTGACCCGGTGGTGTACCGTGAGAAACTCGTGTGAGGGAGTCATAGAGTCACAGGCTAGAGCATTGTTCGCACAAGGGTGCAGATATGGCAGCGAGTTGTAGATGAAATTGCAAAGGAAAATGCCAGTCACGCTGGCAGAGATGATCCGGATTGCGGACTCTTACGCTTTGGGTTAACCAACTCAACCTAGGATCACGTCGAACGAGTCCAATGAGGAGTATTATCCGAGGGACGGAGCCGGGTCATCCCGGAGGAACGATTACAGGGGAAAAAGGAGAGACGATAGACCGGACCATCGGTATGGTTCGCAACAAGTTACAGCTGTGAATCAAGATCAGCCCGGAGCAGGGAGCAATCAACGCCAGAAAACAGGAGGGCAATGGACTCCTCGAAACGATGGCAAGAAAACGTGGACTCCGGAGCAGAAGAAGCAATGGCAAGAAAAGAAAGATCGTCCGAGGTATACCTATGAGTCAATGTTGGACCAGCCGTGTAAATTTCACACGCCAAATCCGAACAGTCCGGCGGGTCACACAACAAGGCAATGTGAGTGGATGCGTAAGATAGAACAAGGTGGTTCGGGGAATGCTCAGGCACCCCGGAATGGTCAACCTCGGATGGAGTTACCCGGGCAGCAACTGCTTTCCGGAGCAAACACGCAGCAACTGATGTTGCCTCCCCCTCCGCCGAGGTATGACAACAGCGAGAGAAGGGATGCAGTGCATCAGGTGGAAAACCAGCAACCACCGGATCAGAGGTACTCCGGAAACGAGGGAAGAAATGAGTACAGGGAACATCACCAGAGCTATTGTGTGTTCACAACAGAGGAAACAGATAGGAAGAGCTTGTAGCGCCGACACATGGAGGTTAACGCAGTTATGCCTACAGTGACGAGGTACATGTCTTGGTCGGACCAGGAAATTACCTGGAGCACCAAAGATCATCCCAAGCTTATGCCAAGTCCGGGCTCGTATGCACTAGTGTTAGATCCGACATTCATTGGACCAAACATTAATGTGAGGTTCTCCAAGGTACTAATCGACAATGGAAGTAGCATTAACATCATGTATGCGGATACGATGCGCAAATTGGGCATCTCGGAGAACATGCTCCAGGCTACAAGAACAACTTTCCATGGTATCGTACCAGGCATATCCTGTGAGCCCATAGGAAAAGTCCGGGTCGACGTGCTATTCGGTACGAGGGATAACTGCCGAACTGAAAATCTGGAGTTTGAGGTGGTGAACTTGGAGAGCGTGTATCATGCATTACTCGGGAGACCAGCACTGAGCAAATTCATGGCGAGTTGCCACGTTGGTTATCTGAAGATGAAGTTGCCCGGACCAAATGGAGCAATTACTATCGCTGGGGATTTCCGACGTTCTATTGAGTGCGCCTCAGCCGGGTCTAACCTAGCCGAGTCACTCGTAATTGCCCAAGAGAAAAGAAAAATTCAAGAGGTGGCGGCTTTAGCTCAGTCCGCGCAGCAGTATATGCCGGCATTAAGCAACCCGCATGGGAGCGTTTCATTTCAAGCCGCGAAGGACACCAAGAAGATTCCAGTGGATAACCTGTTTCTGGAGCGTACCGTAACAATTGGTGCCGGGTTAACTGACAAATAGGAAAGCGAGCTCTTCAACTTCCTCCGTGAGAATCGGGACATTTTTGCTTGGTCCACACAGGACTTGCAAGGTGTTCCGAGGGAGTTGGCCGAGCACTCTTTGAACGTAAGACCCGGAGCAAGGCCGGTGAAGCAGCCTCTCCGACGCTTCGCCGAGGATAGGAGAAAGGTCATTGGTGACGAGATAGCTCGGTTGCTAGCAGCAGGATTTATCATGGAAGTGTTGTATCCGGATTGGCTCTCTAATCCGGTGCTGGTAGAAAAGAAGAAGGATGATCCGAATGTGGCAGTGGTTTGGCGTATGTGTATCGATTACACGAACCTGAACAAGGCATGTCCAAAAGATCCATTTCCACTGCCGAGGATAGATCAGGTCATCGACTCTACCGCGGGATGTGAACTATTGTCATTTATTGACGCTTATTCTGGTTTCCACCAGATACCTCTGAACCCGGATGATCAAATAAAAACTGCCTTTATTACCCCGTACGGGGCTTATTGCTATCGCACTATGCCATTTGGTTTACGAAATGCAGGAGCAACGTACCAAAGATGTATGCAAAAATGTTTGCACGATCAAATAGGTCAAAACGTACAAGTCTACGTGGATGATGTGGTTATTAAGACCAAGGAAAGCGCAACGCTCCTTGACGACATAAGGCAAACATTCGCGAACTTGAGGAGATTCCGGATGAAGCTTAACCCGGAGAAATGTACCTTCGGTGTCCCGGCTGGGAAATTACTCGGTTTTCGCCTCCACCGAGGTATCGAGGTTAATCCAACTAAGATCCGAGCCATCGAACGAATGGAGTTGCCGAAGTGTCTCAACGACGCCCGGTTCACCGGATGCCCGCGTCGTTGAGTCGGTTTGTATGTCGGTTAGGGAAAAGGCACCGCCTCTACCAACTCATGAAAAATCGATAAATTCGCTTGGACGCTGCAGCCGATGAAGCTTTTGCCCACTTGGAAAAAATGTTGGCCATCGCACGGTGTTAGCTTCTCCAATCAAAGGAGCCAATGTTGTTTCACATAGCCGCAACCAACCGAGTTGTAAGTGCAGTGATTGTAGTGGAGCGAGATGAAGAGAGTAAGTCGGTGCAGAGGCCAGTGTATTACTTGAGCGAGGTATTGTCTGCCTCAAAACAGAACTATTCGCATTTTCAAAAGGTGGCATACGGAGTTGATATGGCGGCAAAGAAGTTAAAGCACTACTTTGAGGAGCATCCCATCAAAGTGATATGCGAAGCCCCTATATCCGAGATAATGGGTAACAAAGATGCGAATGGCAGAATTGCGAAATGGGCAATTGAGCTAGCACCATACGCGCCCCAGTATGAGAGGAGAGAAGAGATCAAGTCCCAGGCTGTGGCGGACTTTTTCGTGGATTGGGCCGAGGTACAATACGAACCGCCGCCACCAGATCTGAACTACTGGAAGATGCACTTTGACGGATCAAAAACCAAAACCGGGTTAGGCGCCGGGGTTGTGCTTACCTCGCCAAAGAAGGATCAGCTCAAATACGTATTGCAGATCCATTTCGTGGCATCAAACAATGTCGCTGAGTACGAGGCTCTTGTGCATGGTCTCAAAGTGGCAAAGGAGATTGGCATACGTCGGACAATCTGCTTTGGCGACTCGGATCTAGTAATACAGCAAGTGTTCGGAGTGTGGGACACCCTGGATCCAAACATGGCGCTATACAGGTTTCATGTGCAGAAGATCTCAGGTTACTTTGAGGGATGCGAATTTCACCATGTACCTCGCGTGGAAAACGAAGCTGTCGACATGCTGTCAAAGCTCGGATCGACCCGACAGGCAATTCCACCGGGCATAGCATTGGAGCACCTCAGAAAACCATCTATCAGGCCGTCCCCAGGAACCGATTCAATCTATGTCCCGGAAAACAAGGAATCCGGAGTTGAGCCCATGGACATTGACATGGGAGGTAGCACGCCAAACCCGGGGACTACCTCGGCGAACCCGGGGACTACCTCGCTAGACCCGGGGACTGTTCAGCGTGATCCGGCTGAAGTTATGCCGGTGGATCAGATGGAAGTTGATGAGGAGATGTTCCCTGCGCGAGCAATACCAGCTTGGGCACTGCCTATATACCAGTTCTTGAAAGATGGAACGTTACCCACTGAGGAAGTGCTAGCCAGGCAAACTCAGAGGAGAGCCAAAGCTTACACAATCATCAATTCCGAGTTGTACAAACGGAGTGTAACCGATGTCCTCTAGCGGTGTGTTGACCCGGAAGAAGGACTCGACATCCTCCGAGATATACACCAAGGAGAATGCGAGCATCATGCCTCATCCCGGGCCTTAGTGGCAAAGGCATTCCGGCATGGATTTTATTGGCCAAACGCCTTGGAGCAAGCAGAAGATCTGGTGAGAAAATGCAATGGTTGTCAAAGGTACGCCACCAAGACTCATATGCCTATGTCGGAACTTAAAACCATACCAATTACATGGCCATTTGCTGTGTGGTGCTTGGATATGGTTGGCCCGTTCAAACCAGCAAGAGGAAACATGACACACATTCTGGTCATGGTGGACAAGTTTACAAAATGGATCAAAGTGAAACCTATAAGAAAATGTGATGGAGCTACTGCCGTGACATTTCTCAAAGACATCATCTTGAGATACGGTTATCCGCACAGCATTATAACTGATAACGGCACAAATTTTGCTGAAGGAGCATTTGCACGATTCTGCCGAGATAAGAAAATCCGACTCGATGTCGCCTCGGTAGCCCACCCCGCATCGAACGGACAAGTGGAAAGATCCAACGGATTAGTATTATCCGGGATAAAACCCCGGCTCATTGAGCCGCTGCAAAGATCAGCGGGGTGCTGGATAGAAGAACTGCCAGCGGTATTGTGGAGTTTAAGAACAACTCCGAATCGATCAACAGGCTACACGCCGTTCTTTCTGGTATATGGGGCAGAAGCTGTATTACCAGCCGACATAGAGCATGATTCGCCTAGGGTCACCCAATACACAGAAGCCGAAGTGCAAGAAGCCCGGCAAAATGATGTTGATCTGCTGGAAGAAGCGAGAGAACTGGCACTGTCTAGATCCGCCATATATCAGCAAAATCTCTGACGTTATCATAGCCGGAAAGTGTGCCCCCGAGTCTTTCGGGAAGGCGATCTGGTGCTCCGGTTGGTACAGCGTACCACTGGCATGCATAAATTATCCCCCCATGGGAAGGGCCATTCATCGTGAGCAAAGCATTGCACAATGATTCTTACTATCTCGTAGATGCAAAGCCACAGGAAAAGAACAAGGCGGACAGGTCCAGAGAGGAATCCAAACGACCGTGGAATGTAGCACTACTTCGTCTCTTCTACACTTAGCTAAGAAGTGCATGTATCCGAGTCCTCTCATATGTCGGTATGTATGTCGGCAATGAGCTTATCAATGAAATAGCGGAGCCTCGAGCAGTAACTCGGGGACTGCCTTAATAAATGATTGTTGTTACTTTTTATGCGTTAGCTGGAATGACTCGTTTCACTTAACCCGGATTAGTAATGTGTGAGTACCAAAAACCCAACCCTTCGACTTGCTGCTGTCCAACAGGAATTAGCTTCATGGCAAGCAAGGGAACAAGTTTGGAATTGCGTAGCACATGAAAAACTACTAAGGAAACGGCCCTATTCCAGCTAACGTTTGTTTTTTCGGACTAACCCCGTATTTACTTTCAAGCTATTATGTTGAATTTTTTTGAGCCAAGCCTCACAGTTTCTCAGTATTGTTAAAACGATTCTTGAGGCTCGGGTTCGTAAGTCGTAAAACCGAATCAAGGTAGACACGGATCGAGCCAGAGAATTGGACGAACAAGAAAATGAAACTCGGGGACTACGCCCAAGTTAATCCGGCATACAAGCATAGTAGCAAAATATCATGTATTTAGCATACAATTGCACCCGGCATACTGGGGATCTGATAAATTTTCAAGCTTTTTCCACTAAGGAGCGGCAGGAGGAGGAAGTTCGGCGTCATCATCATTGTCTTCAATATCTGAAGAAGCATCTTCTCCATCATCGCCCGACCCATCCTCCACGTTCTCCATATGCTCCTCCTCACCGGATTCTAGAAAGCTCAGTCCCTCAACCCAGTCGTGGACGGGAGAATATTTGACGAGGCTGTAGGCGCAAGCCTGGCGCCGAGCTACCCACTCCGGATCATCGGTCCGTTTGGATCCGGTGCGCCGACGGGTGAGGAGGCTCAGATCGATCTTCTCGTACCATGAAAGGATATGATGGAGGAGGGTATCTGCTGCGGCACGCCCGGCGGATTCTCTCCAGAGGTCAAGCTGAGTCTCAACCTCCATCAGTTTTTTGGCAAGGAGCGTGATCCTTTCCGGAGCGCTCTCGCTGGGCCAGAAAGCGTTGAAGATTCGGACCACAACGTCGAGGAGATCTTTCCCATAGTTCTTGATGGTTTCCACCCGAGCTGACACGCTGACCAACATGTCCTCCATGTCTAAGGGGATGCTCTCACCATCAGGAGTGATGGGAGTACCCCTCTCTTGGCGGAATTTGGCAACGGCAGCACTCGCGATGGCGGTACCCTCCAGAAAATGATCTGAAAATTAGGTCGGACAAGGGGAAGAAACTTACATGAGATATGATGATGGATCCGGGTCAACTCCTTGATACAACTGTCACGTCTCTGGCGAAGTTGTTCAAGATCGGCGAGCGCCGACCCAAGATGGACCTCGGATTCCTTAAGCAGGTCCTGGTCCTTGGAGATCTGGAGGGTAAAGCGCTCACGCTCTTCGGTGAAGTTCTGGCCAACTTTTTGGAGCTCGGTTTTGTGTTGGGCCTTCATTTTCTCCATCTCGGCCTTGAGTTTGGCTATGTCGTCGTCCTTGGTCCGGAGGAGGGCGAGCTCATCGTTCTTCTTCTTCAGCTCGGCTTGATGCTGTCCTGCTTGTTCGAGAAAATGCAGCATCATATCAGGCACGGGCACACTATCCTCAAGCGATGCTGAAATAGTGTCTTGACCCGGCAAAGCCGAGGAGTGAATGTTTGCCGAGCCAAGGAGAAGAAAGAAGGGAAAACACAACGACGTTGGCCGAAAGAGGACATACCTCGGATTTCCTCCAAGTTCTTCCGCATAATCTTGTTTTCAGCCTCCACCCCAGCTGCAAAAAACCGAATAAAGAGGTTAGTCCGGCAGAAACAAATGAAACGGAGAGGTGTTAAGAAAGGAAATTACCCCTCTTTTCATGCTCCGCGCCAAGTGCAACATGTTTTGCGCGCAAGATCTTGTGGGTATCAAGCAGGCGTTGAAACTCGGCGCTCCGGCGATTGGTGGTTACCTGACAAAGGTACAGGCGTGTAAAATTAGTTCGTTGCATATTTGAAGTGTACAAGATCCGGACCAAGCGGAACTTCACCCGGCTCTAGGTGTGTGCATATTCGAAGTATACGAAATCCGGGCCAAGCGGAACTTAACCCGGCTCTAGGTGTGTGCATATTTGAAGTGTACAAGATCCGGGCCAAGCGGAACTTCACCCGGCTCTAGGTGTGTGCATATTCGAAGTATACGAAATCCGGGCCAAGCGGAACTTAATACGGCTCTAGGTGTGTGCATATTCGAAGTGTACAAGATCCGGGCCAAGCGGAACTTAACCCGGCTCTAGGTGTGTGCATATTCGAAGTATATGAGATCCGGGCCAAGCGGAACTTAACCCGGCTCTAGGTGTGTGCATATTTGAAGTTTACATGCATCTACGTTGATCTTCTAATGAGCATCCGGCCGAGTAACAAGTTACTCCGCTGGAGGCTCGGGGACTAATGGTTATTATCTACAGCATGTAAAGAGGAAACGACATACCTCCATCATACGCCCAGCGAGGTTAATGGCCTTGGCGGCGGTATTCATCTGAGCAGAAAATTCAGCTGGGCCAAACTTTTCTGGGAGATCGTCGTTGTAGACGAACTCCGCCTTATTCCAGTTCATGACGAACTCGATGAGGCTCGGAGGGTACCGTTCGCCAGTGGGCATGTGGGGCGCCACCAAGCCCTTTGCGTGAGCTTCTTTCCTTTCAATCAGGGCAAGAGCTGGGCTAGTGTGAAGAACTATCTGCTGCGAATCGGCTGGCTCGGCAGGAGAATCCATCGCTGCTGGTGACTTCTTTGGAAGCATTGACGACAAAGTTCGCTGCCCAGCCTCGACGGACGTAGACTTGCCTTTGTCTTGCTGGGAGGATGTGACCATAGTGGATTTGCCCTTGGAAGCCGCTGGAGTGGGTCCTCGCTGAGCTTGAGATGACTCGGACGAGGCAGATGAACTTGGCACGGGAGCTTTGGTGGCTGGTGCTGGAGCTGCTGTTGGTTTCTTTGGAGCAGGGACAAGCGCTGGTTCGGTGGCTGGCATTGGAGCTGCTGCTGGTGCTGGAGTTGCGGTAGACTTGGTGGTTGCTGGTTGCGGCAATGCCGAAGTAACGGATGCCGCTGCCTCGGCCGATCCGACCCCTCCTGATCCGAGGTCACGTTCCTCTGAAGGAGGTACTACGGAACCCGGAGCGGCCGCAGAGCCCTCCGGAATAGGGCTCAGCGGGCGTGACTCATCGTCACGAGGAGGGGAAGGACTAGACCGAAGGGGAGAGGAGATGCTCGATTCGCTCTGAGGGACCTCCATAGGAGCCCTGCAAAAGAAAATAATATCAGGAGTGAAATTACCCCGATGCAGGGAGAAGTGTGTTGCGCAGTGAAAAATGACTTATGCGTCCGAGGTCTCGGCCTCCTTGGGTTTCCGGGACCTCCGTGCCGGGGCTTTGCCGACCCGTTTGGAGGTAGTCTTGTCTCCGGCCTTCTTTTGCCTTTTGGTAGGCTGAGAAGGTTCGGAAGAACTTGACGCGGATCCGCGCTTCTTCTTTGACGCCACCGGAACAGGCTCGCCCGTGGCAAGTGGAGAATCCTCGTGGATGTGCCCACCGGGGTTAGCTGATGCCGGGAAGGCAAAAGAAAGAGGGACAGCCTCAACGGGTTCAATCACGTCGATATCCGAGTCATCCTCATCGTCGGGCCAATCTCTAAGAGAAGAGAATTTACCGCTGGGTCGTTTGGTGGCGTCGGTTGTGGGGAGGAACATCTCCTGGTCCGGTTCCTCCTCATCCGAGATTTCTCGGTCCAGGGCCCACTTAAGGGTCGGGTCCGAGCCATCCTCGAGTGTTTGCTGGAGAAACAACTGAGAAAAAAGCACAAAGAGCAGAGTTAAAAATATGGTAAGAACCGACATGAAATTGATCCGAAATAAATTTACCCCGTGAAGCTTACCGCGGGAGCCTGTCACGGCAGTAATGCTCGATTCCCCACGTCCATTCGGCGGAGAAGTCCTTATGGGTGGTGAAAAGAGCCTTGACCCGGGGAAGATCTCCGTATTTCTCAACTCGAACGAGGAGGTTCGGTTGGGGTCGCGGCTGAAGCTCATGTGGCACAACTTGTGAGTGCGCCGCTGGAGGGGAGAGATTCGGTTGCGCACGAATGTGATCATGGCATCCTCGTTGCACAATCCGAGCTTCTTCAGCTCCACGAACCTTTTGTTGACTTGGTTGGCCAGAGCTGTAGGTTTCTTGGCAACCTCCTCCCAGAAATCCATGTCAGGGGGACCCGGAGCATAGGGCAGCAACCGGATCAAGTCTTCCGTGCCTTCGTTCCGGACGTAGAAGAAGGTCCGGGCCCATCCTTTGCAGGAGTCAAGACCAGTGACCCGAGGAAAGATTGAAAATCTCCGGGGAGAGATCGAGGCAGATCCGAACTGAGTGAGCTGCTTGTCCTCCGACTCGACGTGGATGTTGGGGACGACGTTGCGGCGGAGGCCGAAGAACCGGATCCACAACTCCTTCGTGGGCCATAGTCCGGTGTAGCCCTCGATCGAAGAGACGAAAGCGGACAGAGAGGTGATGGCGTTCGCCAGGAGATGGTGTGGTTGCAGGTGATAGGTCCGGACCCAGTCCCGGAAGAAATCACTCACCGGAAGACCAAATCCCCGTTGGAAATGGGATAAGAAAATGACGAATTCACCCGGATTGGGTGAGGGGGCCAATTCCGAGGAGGGGAGACGAGCAGCGACACCGGCGGGAATACGCCGGGTCCGGTAGAGCTAGTCGATGTCATCCTGGCAGACCCATGAACCGGCCCACACGCCGCGATCCGCCGCGCCGGCGTCCTCCTCCATCTCCTGCTCGACGACGACGAGCTCCTCCTCCGTCATCTCGAACCCGCTGTCCTCGCTGGAGCTGGTGGCGGCGGGGCTCTGCGGTCTAGATTGACGAGGACCCGTGGCTAAGCAGTGGTGCGGCGGTGGCTGCGGTGCGGAGGCACGGAGAAGGTGCGGCGGCGGCGCTGCTGCAATAGGCACGGGCAGCGGCACAGTTGCGAGGAAGAAGAAGAGGAACGGGCGAGGGGGCGCGGAGATGGAAAAGTGCTAAGGAGCACGCCCCTCCCCTATTTAACTGCCTCCAGTAATCGAAAGGTGGGATTGCGCTGCGCTAGAGAGCCACACGCTGTGGCCGTGTATCACCGGCATTAGCCAATCAGAGAGTAGCCACAGTGGAGGCCACAGAGTAAATATGATCCCGTGACACGGCGTGCAGTTGCGGTAAACGAGGAGACAGGCGTGACGTAACCCACGCACAGTAATCACTGACAGTAACTGCAGCTGTTACAGTGCAGGCCCTTAAAATAAGGCAACGTAATGATTAACCCTTACGTGGGTTGGCGTACGAGAGAAGGAAGCAGAGCCCAGATCCGAGCCTCCATGGTAACCCGGCCGACAAGTGAAAACTGGAAATGTGCAGAGGGAAGGTAAAACCATAGGATCCGAGCTACAATGGTAACCCGGCCGGCAAGTGAAAACTTGGAACATGCGAAGGGAACGTAAATCCATATAATCCGAGACAAGAAGTTAACCCGGAACTAAAACGTCCGAGGCTTAAATACGAATGAACCTGATGTGGCCTTAGCGACCAAGGCCGCTAAGGCCGCACCAGCTTCGGGGACTAATGTTGGGGGGATAACCCCGGGTAGGGTCACTCCGGGGTATAAGTGCCGAGTTAGCCGAGGGTCGGCAAGGTCAAAGCGGATGCTGGCCGAGTCACCTCAAGGCAGGCCGGATCACGGAGTAACCCAGACCAGGGGGTCGCCTAACGTTGTCTCGTCCGACTTAAGGAGTAAGTCGGAAATGTTTGTCTAGCTTGTATGCAGGAACAGGTATGGCCGGATCAACTGTGATCCAGATCGTCGCTTGGCTTCTAGGAGAAGGAAGGAATCTCTTTGGTCAAAAAAGAAGGTCCGGTGCGTACTGAATGAGCGAATAAAGCAAGGGCAGGACCACCGGATCATGGCCGACAAGGCTGACGACGCTCACGTCGGCTGACGCGGGCGCCGCAGAAGATACGTTGCTAAAGCAAGTGTGACGCGGGGGAAAAGCACCCCTGTCGGGTTACTACTTTGGGAGGGGGCATATTCTTAGGAATATGCCTCCACGTATGACCTAGGCCAGGACCGAACCACCTCTATATAAGGGGGGGGTTAGGGTTCTGGTAAGGGGGTTGGGTTTTTTCTGATACAGAGCAAGGAGACTCCTAGTTAGTTGCGCACTAGTGGACCTGGGGTTCTTGGGGCTAGTTGGTTGGCAAGGGTAAGAGAGTTTCTTCTTCCTCCTCTTGTCAATACAGCTCGAGGAGCTCTTGTAATCTTGGAGATTGAACATCAATACAAAGCTTCTGTGTAGATAATCACTCTATTATCCCTCCCTGGATCCCCCTAGCGCATATTAGTCCCCACCTTTAGCCTATCCATGGCATCTGCCGTGACACCACCATGACAGCTTACGAGGAGGAGGAGTACTACCAAGAAGAAGAAAAAGAAAACTTCAACCACTGCACCAACCAAGGCAAGCCACCATTAACAATGCAATCTAGCACTTGCAAGCTATTGTTAGTAAGCTAGACTTAAGCTAGATGAATGAGCAAAGATGCCTTGGGCATGCTTTGGTCACACCACCTTGACTATTACTACCCCAAGTATTACCTTACAAGCTTTACTTCCTTTAATTTACACAAAGTCCCTTACTTGTTTTGAAGGTAGCATAAAAAGTATAAAACTTGACCTATTTTAGAACCCTTTAGATGTCATTCTATGGCATGAGATTGATCCCACCGTTTTCCACCTTAGTGAACACTCTTAACTTAGTAGTTTAGTGTAGATCAAAAACTGGAGTCACTTTAGATGGGAACACTTGGTGAAAATGAATTGTGAAAACCTTGGAATGATGAGTCATTCTATTGAGATGTTTTGACATGTGTTGAGAAACACAAATGGTTTATGATGGTGAAAATGTTGAGGCATGAGCCTTAACCCTTTTATAAAACTGATGGTTGGATTCGGATGCAATACCATTCCAAATTTACCGTACAACCACACTACCTGAATTGGGTAAGGCTTAGCTGGAAATTTATATGCATTAGTATTAGTTCCCTCACGGGAGAGGTTTGAGTTGAGGCTACCTATCAATGTTGTCCACCTATGCAGTGCCCAAGATGACTGATGGTCATGGTTGGGAGGCCATGCTCATAGGAGAGGTGCTTGTACTAGGGTGTGTAAAGGACAGGTTATGTTTGATTATCTGCATACTAAGTATGATGATTCAGGGTTATCCCTGACAGATGTATCAAATCTTGTGGTGAAAGTGTACCACCTCTGCAGAGTGTCAAACTATTTGAATAGCCGCGTCCGCGGTTATGGACAGTTGGAATGGCCATATTGTTTCGTTGTCAGATGTTTTCCAAACAACTTATGAAATGAATGATGAATCTTGACTTGACCAAAACAGGGTTGTGTTTATGATAATAGCTTCCCAACTTAAGTGATTCTTAAACTTTGTCTTATATTTCTTTGCTTCAGAACTCAGCTGAGGTTTCAAACTTAACTTTATAGTTAAACTTAGATTTAGCACTGTAACTTAGAATTATACTACTTGTTAGTGGTAGTTTGCGAGTACTTAAAGAGTACTCATGGCTTTTGTCCCTGGCTATTCTCATGGCCAGACTATGAAGGAGACTACCAATATGATGGCCAGCAGGACGGCTATGATAACTAGGACTATCTGCCTTCATCAGCATTGCCTGTGCCCCTGAAGATGGACCCCACCGCTACGCTTATCTTTTATTTCCGCTGCTTGTTGTATTAAGACTGGATCATGAGATCCTTATTTGTGTAAGACCTTATGTATGGTTTGTAATGGATGATGTACTATGATATCCAATCCGTTATGTCTCGCAAAAATGGTAATCCTGGGATTGCGAGGTATGGCATAACGGGCATCTGGGATTAAAAATCCGGGTGTTAACACGACGCCACACGCTGCGCCGCCCTCTCCCATGATGTCTACACCATAACCGTGACCTCATCGCACCCCTCTGTCCACCCCTCGACCAACGACGAGCAGTGGAGAAGCTAGAGCAGTCGTGCCCATTTACTTCTCTGCCATGCCGAGCGCACGCTAGAGCATCGAAGCCGCCTCGCGCAGCCACGCCGCGCCTCGCTCTCTCTGCGCGTACCCGCACTCGTCGCATCACCAGTGACCTCCCAGACACGACCATTCACCATCGCATGCCCCGTGACCACCGGACGCCATGACGAACACTTCAGTACCTGCACAGAGCACTGACATCGTCCGACCGATTAAGACCGCCCCTTACCGCACCACTACGGCGTGACGATCGCCGCAGTCCACCATGTCGACCTACGCCCTCCACCATGCCTATAGCAACTTGTAGCAGCGTCACCGACGAGCCGAGCCATGCCACGCTGCCTCCATCGCCGGTGTATAAATAGGCGCCTTCCCCAGCCACAAATGGCACACCATTCGACTCCCCTCTCTCTCAGAAACATCCCAGGCCATTCCCCGGAGCAAGGTGAGCACCACCTCGCCGGAATTTAGCCGGAGCCCGCCGCTGCAGTGAAGGAAGGGCACAGTTGATTGGAGCCACCCTAGGAGCCGCTACAACCACCAATTGACTCGCTGTCATCTACCAGCACATTCGCCCCCATCGCCGGACCTAGCTGGAGCCCTGGTAAGCCTTTGATGACCCCCACCGTGCCGCTAGGTTTAGAATCCACTGCGCGCCGTTCACAACAGACGATGATGCTCAGTCGACGATTTGATCGCTAATCATATGGCCTAGATTCATAGATACCGTTTCGTTTAGATAGAGTCGCTGATGCGTGGGACCAGCCTGTCAGCAGCCCGCTGCGCGCGCTATGCAGTTGGGTCGGCCCATGTTCATTCCCACTCATAGCCCACAGATTCAAATAGAGATTTTTCATTTAGTTTAAAATCCTATTATGTCAGTAGTTTCAAAATTGAATTAAAAGAGATGTACTAAACCAAATTACATGATTCCAATTTTGCTAGAAAGGTTAGCAAATGTCTACACACTCCCGTTGGATTCAAACCATTTGGAATTATAGATCACCTACAGTAAAAATAACAAGATAGAGACTTTTCCAACTTCAAACATTTTTATAAAGTTAACCGTCAATGCTTTTGAGTTGATTCCAACTCTCAAAAATCACATTTGCCATGCTCTATCTGAATATGTAAAAATATTTAGCTTTACATAAATTAATCATGGACTAGTATTAAAAGAATGCTATATATGCATTTCTAGTCACTTTAATATTATTAAATAGCAATATTAAATTTTGTAATATGTTACCACCACTTTAAATCACATTCTCAAGTATTGGATTATGTGGTGATGACATGTGTCAACATGATCCCATATTCTAATTAGAGGATATTAAATCTTAAGTACTTTTCAATGAGTAGAAATTACTTTTCCAAAATAAGATAAATAAGAATGTGTAAATATACCATGTGATGATTGAGATGATGCTAGATCATCTAGTGTGAGCCCATGTCTGCTAAATAGAAGTTGCTAAGTGTTGTTTGGTTATTGTGTACAATGTATGTATTTATAGACGCTAATACTGACCCGGGGTACGACGAGGAGTACTTCGAGGAAGAGGAAGAGAACTTCAACAACTACACTACTCAAGGCAAGCTATCCTATGCAAGATAAACTATGCAAACCCACTATACAAGCTATCCATGCAAACTTAGCTATGCTAGTTGACTTGTGCAGATACTCTATGCATTCTTGAGATGCAACTTTACCAATTCCTAGTTTTACATACAAGTTTTACTTTTCCTTTACCATGGTTTCTCAACTAGTTAATTAATTGGTGATTAGTGGAAAACTAGGATAGATGCTATCAAGAGCATAGAACTAGGTTGATAGTTACACTGGATTAGCCACCATCAATAGTGATACCCTCATGAATAGATGCTAATGCTAAGCTAATATGGATCAATTTAGATGGGAACACTGGGAGAAAATGATTATGAAAACCTTGGAATGATGAGTCATTCTATTGAAATGTTTTGACATGTGTCATGAGACACAATGAGTTGGAGATGATACTGAATGAAACATATGCTTTGACTTTGATAAAAACTGATGGTTGGGTTCAGATGCAATACCATTCTAATTCTACTGTACATCCACAATACCTGAGTTGGGTAGGGATTAACTGGAAGTTTATATGTCTTAGTATGGGTTCCCTCGCGGAAAGAGGTTGAGCTGAGGCTACCTCGTGAATTTGAATGTCCACCAATGCAGTTCCCGGGATGGCAGTTGGCCATGGCTGGGAGGCCAAACTCATAGGGGAGGTGCCTATACTAAGGTGTGTAATTGAAAGGTTAGGATTGATTATCCGCATACCAAGTATGATGATTCAGGGTTATCCCTGACGGATGTATCGAATTTTGTGGTGAAAGTGTACCACCTTTGCAGAGTATCAAACTATTCGAATAGCCGTGTCCACGGTTATGGATAGTTGGAGTGGCCATACTGTTCTGTTGTCAGATGTTTTCAAAATGACTTGTGACTTGAAAGATAACTTTGACTTGACCACAACAGAGTTGTGGACATGAAACTAGGTTCCCATTTAAGTAATCTAGAGAACTAAACTAGGCTTACTCTGAAGTACTTATGAAATGAAACTAGCTTTTGTGCAAATAAGACTAGAGTTTAGGGCTCCTATTAGAATTACATTACTTGTGTTAGTGATAGTTTGCGAGTACTTTAAGAGTACTCATGGCTTGTCCCTGGCTATTCCCATGGCCAGACTACAAGGAAGACTACCCGGAAGATGGATAGCAGGAGGTCTATGATAACTAGGATCATCTCCCATTGTCAGCATTGCCTGTGACAATGAAGATGGATCCCCTACTACATTTACTTTCCGCTGCTTGATTTGTATTAAGACTGGATCATGAGATCCTCTATTTGTAAGACTATTATGGTTTGTAATGGATGATGTACTGTGGTATCAATTCTGCTATGTCTCGCAAAAATGGTAATCCTAGGATTGCGATGTACGACATAACAGGCATCTGGACTTAAAAATCTGGGTGTTGACAAGTTGGTATCAGAGCCATCCTGACCATAGGAGACCCTAGTTAGAATGGACGTCTGAAAAACTTAGTTTCCAAAACAAAGAAAATGAGTATTTATGAAAACCTATTCTCACTCTTATCCTTGATATTCTTTCAAAAAGAGTTCACTTGTTCCCCCAAGTTCTTCCAATACTACATAAAATTTGACACACTTGATCACCTAACTAACTTACTCATCCTAATTGCTTATAGATGGAGGTGAAATACAACAAGTTTTACCAGTTGGGAAATGGAGGGGAGCTCATCTTTGAGAAGGATCTGGGATAGCTCGCTGAGTACCTTGGACGCCCGCGCCCGGAGTTCTTCGGAGCTCATCTCAATGACCAATCCGAAGGGGAACTACAGTGGCTGATTGTTGCCGATATCTAAGGAAAAATGGAGCCACCTCTTTGGAGAAGATCCAATTCAGCTTGAGGGAGAACAACTGGTTAGATGGGCTCGCTAGAGCTATGCAGGAGGCACTTGCTTGTTTGTGTGCACAGAACATCAACCAGATCGCTGGCACCCGCTTCGCTCACTATGCTAGATGTGACTCCACTGGACAGCCCTTGGCCATGCCATCACATCCGGAACTGAAGCACCATGTGGATCACCTGGACATCATGCTACACGAGACTCGGAAGGAGCTGGACAATGCTCGTGCCTATGCCAACCAGAACCACGCTATTGCAGTCAAGAAGGATCAGACCCTCGCCATCCTCACCAAGGAGCACCAGTCACTTCGTCTCTAGTGCGACAAGAAGGATGGCATCATCGCTTGTCTTCGCTAGAAGGTGGCCACTCTTGAGGAGACCATCCATGACCAGGAAATCCTGCTTGAGGATAGGGAGGAAGAGGAAGGTGAAGATATTCCTGGGGATCACTACTCTTACATCAGTGATGATGATGACTATCTGGAGGATGTCGCCATGGAGTTTCACACTGACGAGGATGACGCTGACTTCATTGATGATGAGGAGCCTGACAGTTCTGATGATTAGTAGTCGCACCTAACCACTATCATAGGTGGGAGTTGTATCCGGTGCCATTGTATCCTAGCTTCATAGAATGGTTCTTAAAACCATCTGCTTCCATAGTTGTGGTGTGTGTTTGTATGGTGTTCTTGAATGAATGAATGAAATGGAGTTGTTAGTGGTCAAACCTTAGTACTACTCAAAGTTTGACGCTTTTGGAACATACCCCTAAAACCATAGAAATTTCCCTCTTGTCTCATTATCTATCTCAATATTCAGATGACCCGTGGAAACCCCGGTGGGAGCAGCTCATCTCAGGACCCAATGCTTCAGATTCTGCAGATGTTAGTTTCAGATCGTGAAACCGGTAGAGCTGAACATCAAGACAATCTAGCCACTCTTCAGCAAATAGCCCAGATGGCCCACAATAATCAAGGCCACGGAAACAAGGATCACCATGGATCCAAACTCAAGAACTTCCAAAACACCAATCCTCCTATGTTTAGCAAATCAGAAGAGCCCTTAGATGCTGATGACTGGCTGCAAACCATGGAAAACAACTTAGAAGTCGCAGGAGTTGATGCCAATGAGAAGGTACTGTTTGCCACCCACTATCTGTTAGGCTATGCCAGATCATGGTGGAATAGCACCCGTACCATGAATGGAGGACAGATGATGACTTGGGAGGAGTTCAAGCTCAAGTTCAGAAGGACCCATGTACCCCCAGGTTTGATCAAGAGGATGAGGGATGAATTCAGGGATTTGAAGCAAGGAAAGATGACGGCGGTAGAGTACCATGACAAATTTCTGTCTCTGGCTAGATATGCCCCTGATGAGATTGACACAGAAGCAAAGAAGAAGGAGATATTCCTGAATGGTCTGCATGATGAGATGTAGATAGTGTTAGTCAACATTCCATTTGATGACCTTGAAGCTTTAGTGGATTCCGCCATTCAGATGGAAGGAAAGATCAACCAAGCCAGTGAGAACCGAAAACGTCATATGATGCACCAACCTAGACCCCGCAATACCCTGAAGTACCGCCCCAACCCGTCTGTAGGATATGCACCCAGAAACAACAGACCCCCTATGTCCCGTCCGAACTATCCCAATCGTGGAGGAAGAAACCCGAGGCTCGGAGGCCACAACAACCACAACAACATCAATCACAACAACAGCAACAACAACCCCAATAACTTTAATCGTGCACCGCCAAGGTCCAACAACAACAACAATAACAACACCGCCCTAGGACTGGAAGCAATGTTGTGCCTGTTGCAGGAAAGGATAAGTCAATGACAACCTGCTTTGAATGTGGAATCACGGGTAACTACTCCAATGAGTGCCCCAAGAAGCTTGCTGCAGCCACCAATGTTACTGCACCAGCCCAACAGCAGCGCTGTGTCTAGCCTGGAAAGAGGTTTTCCCTAGGAAACCTGCACAACCGTACCGACCGTCTGTTCCACATGAATGCGGAAGAAGCCTAGGAAGCACAAGATGTTCTGCTGGGTATGTTTTTTGTTAACTCGGTTCTTGCAAGAGTGTTATTCGATTCTGGAGCCTCGCACTCATTTGTTACAGAAGAATTTGCATGCACTAGTAAGATTCAACCCACAAATTTGAAGCATGTTATGATAGTTCAAATACCTGGTTCAACTACCAAAGCTAGAAAAATTTGCAAGGCCGTACCTATTAGAATCCATGGGATAGATTTTTATGCCAATCTAATAATACTTGGAACCAAAGGTTTGGAAGTAGTACTAGGAATGGATTGGATGTCAAAATATTAAGGATTAATCGGCTGTGCCAAGAAAGCCATAACCATGACCAGTAGCACTGGAGTATCAGTAGAGCATGTATCTGAGACACTGCCCCGTCAATTCAAATGCAACAAGAGTTTAGTCAAATCAACCATAGACCAAGTCAGAGTAGTCTGTGAATACCCCGACGTGTTCCCAGATGAATTTCCCAGTATGCCCCCTGACCGGGATATCTAGTTTATCATTAAACTAGTTCCTGGAACTGGACCCATAGCCCAGTGACCCTATAGTATGAACCCAGCCGAATTAGTGGAGCTCAAGAAGCAACTTGATGGCATGTTGGGTAAAGGTCTGATACAACCAAGCGCATTGTCATGAAGATCACTTGTTCTGTTTGTGGATAAGAAAGATGGTGCCAACCGTTTGTGTATGGATTACCAGAAGTTGAATGATGTCACCATCAAGAATAAGTACCCACTTCCGAAGATAGAAGATCTATTTGACCAACTGACTGGTGCCAGAGTGTTTTCTAAGATTGATCTTAGGACTAGTTATCATCAATTGAAGATCCGCGCAACGGATATCCCAAAGACTGCCTTCACCACCAGATATGAATTGTATGAGTACAGTGTCATGTCATTTGGATTAACCAATGCCCTCTCTTATTTCATGAATCTCATGAATAAGATTTTTATGAAATTCTTGGATAAGTTTGTCGTTGTTTTTATTGATGACATCCTGATCTATTCCAAGTCGGAAGAAGACCATGAACAACACCTAAGAACCATCCTTCAAACCCTTAGGGAGCATCAGTTGTATGCCAAGTTTAGCAAATGTGAGTTCTGGTTAAAGGAGGTAGGATTCCTAGGCCATATCTTATCGGCAGGAGGAGTTGTCATCGATCCTGCCAAGATGAAGGATGTTGAAGAATGGAAAGCCCCAACCACTCAAACCGAAGTCCGCGCATTTCTTAGATTAGCGGGATACTACCGCAAGTTTGTTGAAGGATTTTCAAGCATCGCAAGGCCGATGACTCAGCTGTTGAATAAAGATAAGAAGTTTGAATGGACGGACAAATGTGAAGCAAGTTTTTCAAGATCTCAAGAAGAGATTGATTTCAGCCCCAATTTTGATCATGCCAGATATCAAGAAGCCTTTGATGTATATTGTGATGCATCCAAGATTGGTCTCGGACGTGTGTCGATGCAAGAAGGCAAAGTCATATCATATATGTCTAGACAACTCAAGCAACATGAACAGAACAACCCTACCCATGACTTAGAATTGGCAGCTGCAGTTTTAGCCTTGAAGACATGGCGTCACTACCTTATGGGAAACCACTGTGAGATTTATTCGGATCACAAGAGTTTGAACTATATTTTCACCCAGAAGGAGTTGAATATGAGTCAAAGGATATGGATAGAGTTAATCAAGGATTATGACCTTGACATTCACTATCACCCCGGCAAGGACAATGTGGTAGTGATGGCTCAATGCACGGCGCCCAGAAAAATGCTTGATGGCGGTGTTGATGTAGAGCTCGTTGGGAACCCCAAGAGGAAGGTATGATGAGCACAGCAGCAAGTTTCCCTCAGTTATGAAACCAAGGTTTAATCAAACCAGTAGGAGCAAGGAAACACCCCAAAGGTGTTACTTAATGAGCTTAAGGTATGCACTACCAGTGCTAGTAGCAACGTGGAGACCTGCACAACACAACCACAGAACTTTGTCCCCAACTTGCGATGAGGTTGTCAATCTCACCGTGTTTTGCGGAAAACAAAGGATTAAACCTATCGAATGGAAAGAAGTAATAGTTTGTAGAAAGTAAACACAAAGCAGTAAACAGTTTATAGATTATATGTAAAGAAAAGGACCGGGATCCATAGTTCACTAGAGGTGGCTCTCCTTAGATAGATAACATGCTGGGTGAACAAATTACAGCGGGGAAATTGACAAACACCAAGAAAGCAATACATGCATATACTAATCATATTGACTCCTTTGAGACTTGATTGGGCAATACAACATAATACATAGACCGCCATCCAACTGCATCTATGACTAATAATCCACCTTCAGGTTATCATCCGAACCCCCTCTAGTATTAAGTTGCAAGCAACAGATTATTGCTTTATTTAATCGTGTAAAGTAAACAATACGATTGTTCTATGAACAAAGGATTGTTGTTTTCTCCTAGTAGAAACAAAGCACATCTAGTACCTTAGAGATTTCTCACTTCCCAGATTACGGAGGCATGAACCCACTATCGAGCATAAATACTAACTCTTGGAGTTGCTAGCATCTACTTGGCCAAGATAGCTACTAACAACGGAAAGCATACAAGATCACAAATAACAAAGACATGGTAGAATCAATAATCAATCTGAAATAGCATCTCAATATCCATCGGATCCCCGCAAACACAACATGCAGAATTACAAATAGATGATCTTGATCATGAACGGAGCTCACAAGATCTAGACATGAAAGCACAAAGGAGGAGAACCAGCCATCTAGCTACTACATGGATCCGTAGTCCAAGGATGAACTACTCACGCATCACACCGGAGGCTTGCATGGTGATGAAGAAGGCCTCCAGGGTGAATTCCCCTCTCCGGCAGGGTGCCGGGAAGAGCTTCAGTTCCCTCCCAATCTAGGGATGGAGATGACAGCGGCTACAGACTCTTTCGTGGATTTTTGATCGGGTACTTAGGGTTTACGTCCCGAGGGTAATATATAGTCGGAAGGAGAGGCCGAGGGGGTGCCGGGAGCGGCCACACCACCCCCTGGCGCGGGCCAGGCCTGGCCGCGCGGCCAGGTGGTGTGGTGGCCCCCTGGCCCCTCTCTGTCTCGTATTCTGGCACTTGATGACATCCGGAAAAATAGGCACTTTGGCTTTTGTCCTGTTTAATTCCGAGAATATTCATTTTCTGACTTTCCTGGAACCAAAAAAAGTAGAAAACAGGCAGCTGGCACTGTGGCTCTTGTTAATAGGTTAGTCCAAGAAATCATATGAAAAGTACTCCAATGTTGGAACCAAACACAAGAAAGTGGATAAAACCAAGCATGGAACATCAAAAATTATAGATACATTTGCAATGTATCAACATCCCCAAGCTTAACTCTTGCTCGTCCTCGAGTAGGTAAGTGATAAAAAGAAAGAATAATTTTTGAGGTGACATGCACCATCATAAACTTGATCAAAGTATTTGTAAAACATTCAAATCTAGGATCATAGTACTTCAATCATAACATGAAAGACAAAGTTCTAGCAATAAGACAAAGAAACTATGATGCAACATGAAAAGGCACAAACAAAAGATTCATGAATAACAATGCTTTGCAAGACGTTTGTTTGTTTCACATAAAGAAAACATAGCATAATAGTATTCAGCTTGTCCCTCAATAGAGTAGCAAATATAAATGCATAGGACACCTTCAAAGTTCATAAGAGTGACTAGATACAATAGTTTAAAACAAGCAATATCAAGTTATGCATCAATCAACTAGTCTTGGGACAATGCACATAGAACTAAGAATGGCCACTATGCTCTCAAAGTAGGTGCATAAAGGTAGAAGGTGGAGACTCAATATAATGGTGGAAGAAAGACCTTTTGTAAAAGGAAGTAGGGATTCAAGTATCATAAAGAGCTTCCAAAAATTATGGAACTTATAGCTTTCAGCTCTCATTGCCCCTATCATAAGCATCTTTAAGGTTATTAAGGTTAAAGTGACACAACTAAGAGGATATGCTTGACAAGTTATAAACCGAAATCTCATGCCCCTTACTTACAAAGACCGATCCTCATGCTACTCAACTTCAGTCACGAGTAAGCTCTTGTCATTGTAAGTACATGTGTATCATTAAGAACCGCCAACGGGTACCCTTGCACATGATACGGAGCTTTCCCATAATCAAAATGACAAGGCAAGCGACAATGAGCATCTCAATGATCTTTTTATTTGCTATTTGCATAGGTTTTTATTGAGGATGCTTCATAGAATGCTCATTATGGTGATGCTGCAAGTTTCCACCATGATTAGGCATGGCTTAGGCTAGCGCCCAGCGCTTTCTCTAACACACATACAAACTCCATGATCTTACAAGTTCCACTTTTATTTCACACCGCCGGGATCCGTAAGCAAAAGAACATGATATCAACGGGGTACAAAGTACAAGTGCAATGTTGAAAGTGTTCCCCATGAAACATGGTTCTGCTAATTTCAACTTATAAAGCGCAAGCATATACGCAACAAAGAAGGACCCACTGGTTCAAGTTTATTAGATGCAAAAAGTAAAGTGTGCCATCAAGTTCGTGAGAGCTTTAATCACTCGTTTTCTCATAACAAGTTTAATTTCGAAGGTAAACAAAAGCATGAATATACTTGGAATAGCATAAGCTAGTAGGTAGGTATGGTGGACTCTTTGGAATAACTTGGTTTAGGGAGTTGGATGCATGAGTGGAACTCATACTTTGTTGTGGAGGCTAGCAAAAGACTGGGAGCGACAAACTAAGAGAGCAATAATGGCCATAATCATGCAGAGCGACAAAACATCATTGATCAAAGCATAAAGTGATACTACAAGTTGAAAACTAAAGGATCATAAAGGCTATGGTGACTTGAGATAGTCATAACATGGTGTGAGCATGCGCCAACTCAACCCAAATAAAGCATCAAAGGAGAATACCACTATAATATGCTTTAATATGCTAAAACAACGCATGATTCATCCAAGGCACATTAAGCAATCTCAATTGTTTATAACAAGTCATGCTACAGCAAAGAATACTAAGCATAAAGCCAAAACAATATCAAGCATGGCATGACAAAGCATAGGCCACAGTCAAAAACGAGCTCTTTTTACCACATAAGCATGAACTTTCCTACTCTTTTCCAAACCAAACCAAACTATTTGTAAACCAATGTACGAAAGAGGGGGTCCAACCAATTTATTCAGAAAACTAAGAAAACCAAGCAAACGAAAAACCAAAACGAAAACGAAAAAGAAGACGCTCCAAGAACAACACAACTGTGCATGAAACAATAAAAATGAAGCGTTTGGAAGAAACCTGGAATTTTTATTGATGAAGAAGGGGATGCCTTGGGCATCCCCAAGCTTTGACGCTTGTACTTCTTGGATATTTCTTGGGGTGGCACGCGTGGCATCCCCAAGCTTGAGCTTTAGTCCATCCTTCATCTCGTTACTCATTCCTTCCATACACCTGAAAATTTTCCTTCATACAAAACTTCACACAATATTTATTAGCAACATTAGTGCACTCAAGATAAATAAGTCTTAAGGTTCAGTTCTAACACCAAATAAATTTCCATTAGAACACTATCTACTGTACCACTTTCCTCAAAATCTCAATTCCCCAAAAGAACTCAAAAAGGAACCAACAAGAAGCAAATGCAGAAAATGGCAGAAATCTGTCAAAACAGACCAGCAGGTAAATACGAATTTTTTCGAAGACCTTCTGTTGCTCAAATCAAAAAGTGTTGAACTAACCAAAGTTAGATAACAACCTGGGGAAGAATCAAAAAAATTACAGTTCAATCCTACATACAGAACTCTCTCACGAATTTTTACGGTGAAGCACAAAAATCTGTTTCGGGACAGCAACTTTCCCAATCATTACTTCTCTCTCATTAGAGGTTACTCTTGGCACAAAAAGCAAATAAAAAGGATAAGGAGATGTTATTATAGAGGTAATAACTTCCAAGACTCATCTAAAACTTTTGGGTTATCTCCCAATAAGTACTTTTCTTTAACGCCTTTAAGTTAGGCATAATAAGCAAAGAAAGAATCAAGTGTTCTCAAATGAAGAAGCATTAAGACCAAATTTTGTTTTCATAGGAGAAGCAAAAGAAATATTTTCTCTCTTTTTAGGGAAGTGTTCTATACCTTTCTTGAATGGGAGTTGATATTTAATGGTGCCTTCTTTCATATCAATGATGGCACCAACAGTTCTAAGAAAAGGTCTTCCCAAAGTAATAGGACAAGAAGCATTGCATTCAACATCTAAAACATAGAAATCAACAGGGACATGGGAATTGTTAACCATAATAAGAACATCATTAAGACTCCCCATGAGTTTCTTTTTAGCATTATCATCAAGTGGGATATTCAAATAACAATCTTCAAGAGGAGGCAAATCAAGCATATCATAAATCCTTCTAGGCATAATAGAAACACTACTATCAAGATCACATAAAGCTTTGAAATCAAAGTCATTCACTTTCATATTAATGATGGGTTCCCAACCATCTTCTCGTTTTATAGGAATAGAAGCTTTATGTTTCATCTTTTCTTGTTTAATCTTTATGAGAGCATCAGTCATGTGTTTTGTAAAAGCCATGTTCATAGCACTAGCATTAGGACTTTTAGCAAGCTTTTGTAGGAACTTAATAACTTCAGAGATATTGCAACCATCAAGATCAAAATCAAATTTATCATCTAAAGTAGTAGAACTATTACTAGCCTCAACACTAGTGGTGGTAATAGTAGAAACACTAATGTTTCTAGCAATTTCATCTTCTCTTTCCCACTTAGCATGTAATTCAGCTAATAGTCTAACATTTTCATCAATTCTTACTTGTATAGCATTAGTAGCTGCAAAGGGATTCTCATTAGTTTCAGGTTTAGCAGCCATTTTATTGATCAAAGAGGATTGAGCTTCAGACAAAGATGATATATTTCTTTCAGCATTAGAGAGTTTCAATTGTAAACTAGGAATTTCCCTATTTATACTCTCAAGTTGATGGCTAATGTTCTTCAAAATGGTAGATTGTTCCTCCATAGTTTTAGTGAATAGTTTATTTTGCTCATATTGCATTTGCATGAAGTTTTTAGTGGCTCTTTCAATTTCTAAAATTCTTCCTTCACTAGGTAATCCAGGTTTACCATTATAGCCATAAGTATTATTAGGAGGGTAGGGCCTATAATTGTTATTACCATAAGCATTGTTGCCAAAGTTGTTATTTCTTATGAAGTTCACATCAACTTGCTCTTCTTGAGCAACCAAAGAGGCTAAAGGAACATTATTTGGATCAATATGGGCTTTCCCATTAACAAGCATAGACATAATAATATCAATCTTATCACTCAAGGAGGAAGTTTCCTAACAGAATTTACCTTCCTACCTTGTGGAGCTCTCTCAGTATGCCATTCAGAATAATTAACCATCATATTGTCCAGAAGTTTTGTTGCAGCACCCAAAGTGATGGTCATAAAGGTACCTCCAACAGCAGAATCCAATAGGTTCCTTGAAGAATAGTTCAATCCTGCATAAAAAGTTTGGATGATCATCCAAGCAGTCAGTCCATGAGTGGGATAATTCTTTACCAAAGATTTCATTCTTTCCAAAGCTTGAGCAACATGTTCATTATAAAGTTGTTTAAACTTCATTATTTCACTTCTCATAGATATAATCTTAGCAGGAGGATAGTATTTTCCAATGAAAGCATCTTTGCATTTAGTCCAAGAATTAATACTATTCCTAGTTAAGGAATTCAACCATTCTTTAGCTTTTCCTCTCAAAGAGAAAGGAAACAATTTCAGCTTAATAATATCACCATCTATATCCCTATGCTTTTGCATCTCACAAAGTTCAACAAAGTTATTTAGATGGGAAGCATCATCTTCATTACCAATACCAGAAAATTGCTCTCTCATAACAAGATTGAGTAAAGCAGGTTTTATCACAAAGAAAGTATTTTCAGGCATAGGTGGAGCAATAGGTGTGCTCATAAAATCATTGTTGTTGGTGCTAGTGAAGTCACACAACTTAGTGTTTTCAAGAGTAGTCATTTTTTGGGGGTTTTCAAATAAGAAAGCAAACTAGTAAAACTATTTTTTTGTGTTTTTGATAAAGAAACAAGCAAACAAAACAAAAAGAAACTAAGCAAAACAAAAATAACAAAGTAAAGAGATTGGTTATGAGGGACTCCCCTTGTGAAGATGTCCTTGACTCCCCGGCAACGGCGCCAGAAAAATGCTTGATGGCTCAATGCATGGCGCCCAGAAAATTGCTTGATGGCGGTGTTGATGTAGAGCTCGTTGGGAACCCCAAGAGGAAGGTATGATGAGCACAGTAGCAAGTTTCCCTCAGTTATGAAACCAAGGTTTAATCAAACCAGTAGGAGCAAGGAAACACCCCAAAGGTGTTACTAGCTGAGCTTTGGAAGGGCGCACTACCGGTGCTAGTAGCAATGTGGAGACCTGCACAACACAACCACAGAACTTTGTCTCCAACTTGCGATGAGGTTGTCAATCTCACCGTGTTTTGCAGAAAACAAAGGATTAAACGTATCGAATGGAAAGAAGTAATAGTTTGAAGAAAGTAAACACACGGCAGTAAACAGTTTATAGATTGTATGTAAAGAAAAGGACTGGGATCCATAGTTCACGAGAGGTGGCTCTCCTTAGATAGATAACATGCTGGGTGAACAAATTACAGCGGGGAAATTGACAAACACCGAGAAAGCAATACATGCATATACTAATCATATTGACTCCTTTGAGACTTGATTGGGCAATACAACATAATACATAGACCGCCATCCAACTGCATCTATGACTAATAATCCACCTTCAGGTTATCATCCGAACCCCCTCTAGTATTAAGTTGCAAGCAACAGATTATTGCTTTACAAACTTCGTGTAAAGTAAACAATACAATTGTTCTATTAACAAAGGATTGTTGTTTTCTCCCTAGTAGCAACAGCACATCTAGTACCTGATATCTACGCACTTCTTTTCTTGTAGACAGTTGTTGGGCCTCCAAGTGCAGAGGTTTGTAGAACAGCAGCAAGTTTTCCCTTAAGTGGATTACCCAAGGTTTATCGAACTCAGGGAGGAAGTGGTCAAAGGTATCCCCTCTCAAGCAACCCTGCAATCAAGATACAAGAAGTCTCTTGTGTCCCCAACACACCCAATACACTTGTCAGGTGTATAGGTGCACTAGTTCGGTGAAGAGATAGTGAAATACAAGTGGTATAGATAATTATAAGTGGTAACGATGATAGAAGATAGCTTGATGGCGTGTGGTTGACATGGGAAAAGACTAAAGGCAAACTGAAATAAAGAAGGAAGCAAGCAAACATGTAACATATCTAATTGAAAACAGTGTATCAATGCTTAGAAACAAGGCCTAGGGATCATACTTTCACTAGTGAACACTCTCATATAAATATATTCTTCTTTATGATACTACGCTGAACTACTCTCCGGTTGGACACTCTAATCCATGGTAGGGCTATAACACCACTCCTCAAAGTAAGCCTTTCCCATCTAGAAAACCCCACACTCTCACCTTGAGTACTAGATGAGTCCAACAAACACCACAATTTTATAAAGACATCCAACTCCAAATATAACTCATAACAAGTATTTGTAATCTCTAGCCTAAGTGCAACCATGGTGTGCACGCTGTCACTTTCACACACATGGGGAGAGCAGAGATCTATTAAAGCATTTGAGTAGCAAGGTAGATCTATAGATTACAAGCTCATGATCTCAATAAGATCATGCATAGAGAGAGAGATGAACACATACCTACCGGTAGAACCCTTAGCCTCGAGAGAGAACTACTCCCTCCTCATCATGGGAATCAGCAATGGTGATGGAGATGGTGGTGGAGATCGATGGAGATGGCTCCAGGGGCACTTCCCCGTCCCGGCAGGGTGCCAGAACAGAGACTTTCTGTCCCCCGGATCTCCCCTTCGGTGGTGGTGGGGCAGTGGAACTTTTTGTGGATTTCTGATTGATCATTTAGGGTTTTGGTATCGGGAGGCTCTTATAGGCGAAGGAGGCAAGGTCGGTGGCCAGCCAGGGGGCCCACACCATGCCCTTGCGCGGCCTAGGGTTGCCCGCGCCTAGGGGTGGTGTGGCCACCCTGTGGCCCCTCTCCGACTCTCCTCCTGGCTCCGTGAGTCTTCCGGGAAAATAGTAACTTTGGCTTTTGTCCCATCCAATTCCGAGGATATTCATTTTCTGACTTCCTGGAACCAAAAAGAGAAAAACAGGCAAGCCTTTGTGGCTCTTGTTAATAGGTTAGTCCAAAAAATCATATGAAAAGTACTCCAAAGTTGGAACAAAACACAAGAAAGTAGATAAAACCAAGCATGGAGCATCAAAAATTATAGATACATTTGCAATGTATCAACATCCCCAAGCTTAACTCCTGCTCGTCCTCGAGTAGGTAAGTGATAAAAAGAAAGAATAATTTTTGAGGTGACATGCACCATCAAAGACATGATCAAAGTATTTGCAAAACATTCATAGCTAGGATCATAGTACTTCAATCATAACATGAAAGACAAAGTTCTAGCAATAAGCAAAGAAACTATGATGAATATGAAAAGGCACAAACAAAAGATTCATGAATAACAATGCTTTGCAAGACGTTTGTTTCACATAAAGAAAACATAGCATAACAGTATTCAGCTTGTCCCTCAATAGAGTAGCAAATATAAATGCATAGCACACCTTCAAAGTTCATAAGAGTGACTAGATATAATAGTTTAAAACAAGCAATATCAATTTATGCACCAATCAACTAGTCTTGGGACAATGCACATAGAACTAAGAATGGCCACTATGCTCTCAAAGTAGGTGCATAAAGATAGAAGGTGGAGACTCAATATAATGGTGGAAGAAAGGCCTTTTGTAAAAGGAAGTAGGGATTCAAGTCTCATAAAGAGCTTCCAAAAATTATGGTACTTATAGCTTTCAGGTCTCATTGCCCCTATCATAAGCATCTTGAGGTGATTAAGGTTAAAGTGAACAAACTATGGTGTACATGTTTGATGAAGTATAAGTCAGAAATCTCATGTCCCTTGTATACGAGGGTCGCTCCTCATGCTACTCAAGTTTAGTCACCGGTAAGTTCTTGTCATTGTAAGTACATGTGTATCATAGAGAACCGCCAACGAGGTACCCCTTGCCCGATGATACGGAAGAATTCCCATATCAAAATGACAAGGCAAGCAGACAACGAGCATCTCAGCATTCTTCTTATTTACCATGGGAATATGGTGCTTTTTTCTCTCTTTCCTCTTTTCATAGTATCTCTCTTTTTTCTCTTTTTTTTCAATATAGGACTCCTTTTTTTATAAGAAGAATGCTTCATAGACAGCTCATTATGCTTACGCTGTAGGTTTCCACCATGTCAGCATGGATTAGACCAGTGGCCCAGGCATTTCTCTAACACATATACATAACTCCATGGACTTACAAGCTCCCCTTTCATTTCACACCGACGACATCCATATACAAAAGAGCATGATATCAACTAGGTACATGTACCAAGTGCAATGTTGAAAGCGTTCCCCATGAAAGCATGGTTCTGCTAATTCCCAACAAATAAGTGCAAGCATATACAACATAGAAGACACAATGGTTCAAGTTTATTAAGGGCAAGAAAAGTAAAGTGTGCCATCAAGTTCGTGAGAGCTTTAATCACTAGTTTTCTCATAACAAGTTTGATTTGGAAGGTAAACAAAAGCATGAATATACTTGGAATAGCATAAGCTAGTAGGTAGGTATGGTGGACTCTTTGGAATAACTTGGTTTAGGGAGTTGGATGCATGAGTGAAACTCATACTTTGTTGTGGAGGCTAGCAAAAGACTAGGAGCGACAAACTAAGAGAACAATAATGGCTATAATCATGCAGAGCGACAAAACATCATTGATCAAAGCATAAAGTGATACTACAAGTTGAAAACTAAAGGATCATAAAGGCTATGGTGACTTGAGATAGTCATAAAATGGTGTGAGCATGCGCCAAGTCAACCCAAATAAAGCATCAAAGGAGAATACCACTATACTATGCTTTAATATGCTAAAACAACGCATGATTCATCCAAGGCACATTAAGCAATCTCAATTGTTTATAACAAGTCATGCTACAACAAAGAATACTAAGCATAAAGCCAAAACAATATCAAGCATGGCATGACAAAGCATAGGCCACAGTCAAAAACAAGCTCTTTTTATCACATAAGTATGAACTTTCCTACTCTTTTCCAAACCAAACCAAACTATTTGCAAACCAATGTATGAAAGAGGGGGTCCAACCAATTTATTCAGCAAACTAAGCAAACCAAGCAAACGGAAAACCAAAACGAAAACGAAAAAGAAGACGCTCCAAGAACAACACAATTGTGCATGAAACAATAAAAATGAAGCGTTTGGAAGGAACCTGGGATTTTTATTGATGAAGAAGGGGATGCCTTGGGCATCCCCAAGATTTGATGCTTGTACTTATTGGATATTTATTGGGGTGACATGTGTGGCATCCCCAAGATTGAGCTTTAGTCCATCCTTCATCTCGTTACTCATTCCTTCCATACACCTGAAATTTTTCCTTCATTCAAAACTTCACACAATCTTTATTAGCAACATTAGTGCACTCAATATAATAAGTCTTAGGTTCAGTTCTAACACCAATAAAACTTCCATTAACACACTACCTACTGTAGCACTTCCGTAAAAAAGATCAATTCCCCAAAAAGAACTCAAAAAGGAACCAATAAGAAGCAAATGCAAATAATGGCAGAAATCTGTCAAAACAGACCAGCAGGTAAAGACGAATTTTTTCGAAGACCTTATGTTGCTCAAATCAAAAAGTGTTGAACTAACGAAAGTTAGATAACAATCTGGGGAAGAAGCATAAAAATTCGCGCCTCAAAAGGACCTACAGAGATTTTACACGAATTTTTACGGTGAAGCACAGAAATCTGTTTCGGAACAGCAACTTTCCCAATCATTACTTCTCTCTCATTAGAGGTTACTTTTGGCACAAAAAGCAAATAAAAAGGATAAGGAGCGGTTATTACTGAAGTAATAACTTCCAAGACTCATCTAAAACTTTTGGTTTATCTCCCAATAAGTACTTTTCTTTAACGCCTTTAAGTTAGGCATGATAGTTTGAGAAGATGCTCACATAAGAAATATGAATTGAAGTAAAAGAGAGCATCAAGAAGCAAATTCAAAACACATTTAAGTCTAACCCACTTCCTATGCATAGAAATCTTGTAAATAAACAAGTCATGAAAGCACAAAGCAACAATCATAGAAAAGCAAAACAAGTGCAACTTCAAAAATTTCAACATAAAGAGTGGAAACTTAATATTGTTGAGACACATAAAACCATGTTTCCCTCTCTCATAATAACTTTCAGTAGCATCATGAATAAAATTAACAATATAACTATCACATAAAACATTCTTATCATGAGCCACATTCATATAATCATTATTACTCTCCACATAAACATAGTCATTCTTATTAATTATAGTGGGAGCAAATTCAACAAAATAGCTATCATTACTATTCTCATCACCATAATCATCAAATATAGGAGGCATATTGTAATCATAACTAATTTTTTCCTCAATAGTAGGTGGACTGAAAATATCATACCCATCATTGTAATCATCATATATTGGAGGTTTGGTATCATCATAAGCAATAGAATAGCTATCTTCCAAAGCTGGGGAACTAAAAAGATCATTTTCATAAAAACTAGATTCCCCAAGCTTAGACTTTTCCATAGCATTAGCAATAATTGTGTCCAAAGAATTCATACTAACAACATTGCTATTAGCATGCAAATAAAGTTCCATAGGTTTTTAAATTTTCTCTTCAAACACTTCATGTCCTAACTCAAGATAAATACTATAAAGCTCTCTAATTTTGTTGTTGTTTTCCATTAAGCCTAACTAGTGAAAACAAGAAACAAAAAGACAAAATTGCAGAATCTAAAGGAAATAACTTCGAGCACTCACACCGGAGGATGTGAGTACCTTTTACCTTACCTCCCCGGCAACGGCGCCAGAGAATAGGCGTTTGTCGTGGGAGGTTCTTCTTCTTTAATCCTCCAGTGTGAATACCTTTTACCTTACCTCCACGGCAACAGCGCCAGAAAGTAGCTTGATGTCTACGCACTTCTATTCTTGTAGAAAGTTGTTGGGCCTCCAAGTGCAGAGTTTTGTAGAATAGCAGCAAGTTTTCCCTTAAGTGGATTACCCAAGGTTTATCGAACTCAGGGAGGAAGTGGTCAGAGGTATCCCCTCTCAAGCAACCCTGCAATCAAGATACAAGAAGTCTCTTGTGTCCCCAACACACCCAATAGACTTGTCAGGTGTATAGGTACACTAGTTCGGCGAAGAGATAGTGAAATACAAGTGGTATAGATAATTATAAGTGGTAACGGTGATAGAAGATAGCTTGATAGCGTGTGGTTGACGTGGGAAAATACTAAAGGAAAACTGAAATAAAGAAGGAAGCAAGCAAACATGTAACAGATCTAATTGCAAACGGTGTATCAATGCTTAGAAACAAGGCCTAGGGATCATACTTTCACTAGTGAACACTCTCATATAAATATATTCTTCTTTATGATACTATGCTGAACTACTCTCCGGTTGGACACTCTAATCCATGGTAGGGCTATAACAGCACTCCTCAAAGTAAGCCTTTCCCATCTAGAAAACCCCACACTGTCACCTTGAGTACTAGATGAGTCCAACAAACACCACAATTTCATAAAGACATCCAACTCCAAATATAACTCATAACAAGTATTTGTAATCTCTAGCCTAAGTGCCACCATGGTGTGCACGTTGTCACTTTCACACACATGGGGAGAGCAGAGATCTATTAAAGCATTTGAGTAGCAAGGTAGATCTATAGATTACAAGCTCATGATCTCAATAAGATCATGCATAGAGAGAGATGAACACATAGCTACCGGTAGAACCCTTAGCCTCGAGAGAGAACTACTCCCTCCTCATCATGGGAATCAGCAATGGTGATGGAGATGGTGGTGGAGACTGATGGAGATGGCTCCGGGGGCACTTCCCTGTCCCGGCAGGGTGCCAGAACAGAGAGTTTCTGTCCCCCGAATCTCCCCTTCGGAGGCGGCGGTGCAACGAAACTTTTTGTGGATTTCTGATTGATCATTTAGGGTTTTGGTATCGGGAGGCTCTTATAGGCAAAGGAGGCAAGGTCGGTGGCCAGCCAGGGGGCCCACACCATGCCCTGGCACGGCCTAGGGTTGCCGGCGCCTAGGGGTGGTGTGGCCACCCCGTGGCCCCTCTCCGACTCTCCTTCTGGCTCCGTGAGTCTTCCAGGAAAATAGTAACTTTGGCTTTTGTCCCGTCCAATTCCGAGAATATTCATTTTCTGACTTCCTAGAACCAAAAACAGTAGAAAACAGGCAACTGGCACTGTGGCTCTTGTTAATAGGTTAGTCCAAGAAATCATATGAAAAGTACTCCAAAGCTGGAACAAAACACAAGAAAGTAGATAAAACCAAGCATGGAGCATCAAAAATTATAGATACATTTGCAATGTATCAGTACCTTAGAGATTTCTGTCACTTCCCCGGATTACCAGAGGCATGAACCCACTATCGAGCATAAATACTAACTCTTGGAGTTGCTAGCATCTTCTTGTCCAAGATAACTACTAACAACGGAAAGCATGCAAGATCACAAATAACAAAGACATGATAGAATCAATAATCAATCTGAAATAGCATCTCAATATCCATCAGATCCCCGCAAACACAACATGCAGAATTACAAATAGATGATCTTGATCATGAACGGAGCTCACAAGATCTAGACATGAAAGCACAAAGGAGGAGAACCATCCATATAGCTACTACATGGATCCGTAGTCCAAGGATGAACTACTCACGCATCACACCGGAGGCTTGCATGGTGATGAAGAAGGCCTCCAGGGTGAATTCCCCTCTCCGGCAGGGTGCTAGGAAGAGCTTCAGATCCCTCCCGATCTAGGGATGGAGATGACGGCGGCTATAGACTCTTTCGTGGATTTTTGATCGGGTACTTAGGGTTTACATCCCGAGGGCAATATATAGTTGGAAGGAGAGGCCGAGGGGGTGCCGGGAGCGGCCACACCACCCCTTGGCGCGGGCCAGGCCTGGACGCGCGGCCAGGTGGTGTGGTGTCCCCCTGGCCCCTCTCCGTCTCGTATTCTGGCACTTGATGACATCCGAAAAAATAGGCACTTTGGCTTTTGTCCCGTCCAATTCCGAGAATATTCATTTTCTGACTTTCCTGGAACCAAAAACAGCAGAAAAGCAGTGGCAATTGTGGCTCTTGTTAATAGGTTAGTCCAAGAAATCATATGAAAAGTACTCCAAAGTTGGAACCAAACACAAGAAAGTGGATAAAACCAAGCATGGAACATCAAAAATTACAGATACATTTGCAATTTATCAGGTAGCAGATGCTCTTATTAGACTATCATGTAGATTAAACACCATGATTAAGGAAGCCCAGCCAAGTCTGCATGAGGAGATGGAGAATTTTAGAGTGGAGCTAGTTAGAGAAGGATTTCTAGCTAGTATTGAACTTCAACCCACTTTATCAGTCAGATAAAGGAAGCCTAGAAAGGAAATGCCAGTATTGATGGAATTAAGCGTCGTATCGGTATAGGGAAGGTACCTGGATTTACGTAAGATGAAGAAGAAGTTTTGTGGTATAAAGGACATATCTGTGTGCCTGCAGATTCAGAGTTGAAACAAGTCATTATGCAGGAAGCCCGTGATACTTTGTATTCTATTCACCCGGGAGGAACCATGATTTATCAGGATTTGAAGGAGCAATTTTGGTGGCACAAAATGAGGAGAGAAGTCGGAAGCTACATCCCCAAGTGTGACATCTGTCAGAGAGTCAAAGCGGAACATCAGCGACCCGCAGGACTTTTGCAACCATTACAGATTCCAGAATGGAAATGGGATTCTGTTGGAATGGATTTTATCATAGGTTTGCCTACATCTAGTAGGGGAAATGATTCTATTTGGGTCATAGTAGATAGACTGTCCAAAGTAGCTCATTTCATACCCGTCAAGACCACTTATCAAACATCGAAGCTAGCAGAGTTGTATATTGCTAGAATAGTCAGTCTGCATGGAACCCCCAAGACCATTGTTTCGGATCGAGGAACCCAGTTTACCTCAAGGTTTTGGAAGAAAGTCCAAGAAGGATTAGGAACCAAACTGAACTTCAACACAGCTTATCACCCGCAAACCGACGAACAAACTGAAAGAGTGAACCAGATCCTAGAAGATATGCTGAGAGCCTATGTATTGGAATATGGATATAAATGGGAAGATTGTCTGCCTTTCGCGGATTTCTCATACAACAATAGTTACCAAGCCAGTTTGCAAATGGCCCCATTTGAGTTTTTGTATGGAAGGAAGTGTCGTACCCCCTTGAATTGGTCGCAAGTAGGAGAGAGTCAGATATTCGGACCAGACATCCTACGGGAAGCCGAAGAGAAGGTTCACAAGATCCGTAAACACCTCAAGACCACTCAATCTAGATAGAAGAGTTATGCTGACAAAATACGTCGAGACCTGACCTTCGATATCGGAGACTTTGTGTATCTCAAACTATCACCCTTGAAAGGAATGTAGCATTTTCAACTAAAAGGGAAGCTTGCCCCTAGATATATTGGACCCTTCAAGATTTTAAATCACTGAGGAGAAGTATCCTATCAATTAGAACTGCCGAAAGAGATGTTAGTCGTACATAATGTGTTCCATATCTTGTTACTTAGGAAATGCCTAGAAGTTCTGGAGAAGATCGAAGTTTTCAAGAACATTGACCATAGAGCCTAGGATATCAACAAGGATTTAACCTATCGTGAAGTACCCATACGTATTTTGGAAGAAGCCTTCAGAACCACCCGGACCCAGAGTATCAAGTTTCTCAAAATCCAATGGAGTAACCATACCGAAGAAGAAGCTACTTGGGAGCGAGAGGATTATATTAGGACAGAGTTTCCCAATCTCTTTAGTCCCTAGTTTTTCTTGAATCTCGGGACGATATTCGGTTTAAGGAGGGAAGGTTTGTAACATCTCAAAAATATTAAACAAGATTATCAAGTTCTAATCACCCAAGATTAGGGTTAACAAAAACTTTTATTCTTAAACCCATATGAATGCATATGTGTTTGTATTAATGCATGAATGATTGCTATGCCATGTTTGATTGCTATAAATGATAAGTATTGGTTTAAAGATGAAAACAATATCATCTAGGTCAATTCCAAACAAAATCTAATAAAAAGAAAATCAAATATGAGGCATATGATCATATGGTCACTTTTGCCAAAATTAACCACTAGCCCACTTTGGGCATCTCTATTAAATGATTCTCAACAGAAACAATTATATTTTTTCACCCCTTGCTAGACTAAGTGAAAATGAACACCAGAAAACTTTACAAACTTACAGAAAACAATTTCAAATCTATTTGAGAGGCACTTCAAAATTGAATCAAGGGTAGATACCTAGATCACCATTTTACAAAAACTACTCAAACCATCACCACTTGACAAACCTTAGCAACCAGAGACACTCAAGCATGTGACCCACACACCCACCAAAATTCATTCAAAAATTTGAATCTTTAGTTTATGCGGCCATTTGATCGAGCACTTAACAGGCAGAGTGCAAGTTTAACCACTATTCACTGTTTTGATCAATCAATTGATCATCAATTGTACCAAATTCGACTCCACTACTCACCCATGATCACTCCCAGTACCTAGCCGTGCAGTGGAGGATTTCCTCTTCGTCGTTGCACCAGTGCCATGTCATACCCGAGCATGTCATGCCAGTCGACCATGGACACGACGCCACACGCCGCGCTGCCCTATCCCATGATGTTTAGACCATAGCTGTGACCTCACCGCACCTCTCTGTCCACCCCTCGACCAACTACGAGCAGTGGAGAAGCCAGAGCAGCCGCGCCCATTTACTTCTCTGCCATGTTGAGCGCACGCCAGAGCATCGAAGCCGCCTCGCACAGCCACGTCGCGCCTCGCTCTCTCCGCGTGTACCCGCACTCGCCGCGTCACCAGCGACCTCCCAGACATGACCATTAGCCGCCGCGCGCCCCGTGACCACCGTACACCATGACGAACACTTTAGTACCTGCATAGAGCGCCGACATCGCCCGACCGATTAAGACCGCCCCTAACAGCGCCACTACGCGCGTGACGATCGCCGCAGTTTGTCGCGTCGACTTATGCCCTCCGCCATGCCTATAGCAACCTGTAGTAGTGTCGCCGACGAGCTGAGCCATGTTGTGCTGCCTCCATCGCTGGTGTATAAATAGGCCCCTTCGCCAGCCTCAAACGGCACACCATTCGACTCCCCTCTCTCTCAGAAACATCCCAGGCCATTCCCCAGAGCAAGGCGAGCACCACCTCGCCGGAATTTAGCCGGAGCCCGCCGCTGCAGTGAAGGATGGGCGTCGTTGATTGGAGAAACCCCAGGAGCCGCCACGACCACCAATCGACTCGCCGTCGTCTACCAGCATGTTCGCCCACATCGCTGGACCTAGCTGGAGCCCTGGTAAACCTCCGACGACCCCCACCGTGCCGCTAGGTTTAGAATCCCCCGTGCGCCGTTCACCGGAGACGACGATGCTCAGTCGTCGATTCGATCTCTAATCGTATGGCCTAGATTCATAGTACCGTTTCGTTTAGATAGAGCCGCTGACGCGTGGGATCAGCCTATCAGCAGCCCACTACGTGCACTCTGTGTAGTTGGGTCGGCCCATGTTCGTTCCCGCTCATAGCCCACAAATTCAAATAGAGATTTTTCATTTAGTTTAAAATCATATTTTATCAGTAGTTTCAAAATTGAATTAAAAGATATGCACTGAACCAAATTACATGATTCCAATATTGCTAGAAAGGTACTGCAAATGTCTACACACTCCCGTTGGATTCAAACGATTTGGAATTATAGATCACCTATAGTAAAAATAACAAGACAGAGACTTTTCCAAGTTCAAACATTTTTATAAAATTAATCATAAATGCTTTTGGATTCCAACTCTCAAAAATCACATTTTCCCTGCTCTAACTGAATATGTAAAAAGATTTAGCTTTAGATACATTAATCATAGACTAGTATTAAAAGAATGCTATATAGGCATTTCTAGTCACTTTAATATTATTAAATAGCAATATTAAATTTTGTAATATGTGACCACCACTTTAAATCACATTCTCAAGTATTGGATTATGTGATGATGACATGTGTCGACATGATCCCATATTCTAATTAGAGGATATTAAATCTTAAGTACTTTTCAATGAGTAGAAATTACTTTTCCAAAATAAGATAAATAAGAATGTGTAAATATACCATGTGATGATTGAGATGATGCTAGATCATCTAGTGTGAGCCCATGTCTGCAAAATAGAAGTAGCTAAGTGTTGTTTGCTTATTGTGTACATTGTATGTATTTATAGACGCTAGTACCGACCCGGGGTACGACAAGGAGGAGTACTTCAAGGAAGAGGAAGAGAACTTCAACAACTACACTACTCAAGGCAAACCATCCTATGCAAGCTAAACTATGCAAGCCCAATATACAAGCTATCCATGCAAACTTAGCTATGCAAGTTGACTTGTGCAGATACTCTATGCATTCTTGAGATGCAACTTTACCAATTCCCAGTTTTACATAAAAGTTTTACTTTTCCTTTACCATGGTTTCTCAACTAGTTAATTTGTTGGTGATTAGTGTAAAACTAGGATAGATGTTATCAAGAGCATAGAACTAGGTTGATAGTTACACTAGATTAGCCCCCATCAATAGTGATACCCTCATGAATAGATGCTAGTGCTAAGCTAGTATGGATCACTTTAGATGGGAACACTTGGAGAAAATGATTATGAAAACCTTGGAATGATGAGTCATTCTATTGAAATGTTTTGACATGTGTCATGAGACATAGTGAGTTGGAGATGATACTGAATGAAACATATGCTTTGACTTTGATAAAAACTCATGGTTAGGTTCAGATGCGATACCATTCCAATTCTACCGTACATCCATAATACCTGAGTTGGGTAGGTATTAACTGGAAGTTTATATGTCTTAGTATGGGTTCCCTCACGGAAAGAGGTTGAGCTGAGGCTACCTCGTGAGTGTGAATGTCCACCTATGCAGTTCTCGGGATGGCAGTTGGCCATGGCTGGGAGGCCAAACTCATAGGGGAGGTTCCTATACTAGGGTGTGTAATTGAAAGGTTAGGATTGATTATCCACATACCAAGTATGATGATTCAGGGTTATCCCTGATGGATGTATCGAATTTTATGGTGAAAGTGTACCACCTATGTAGAGTGTCAAACTATTCGAATAGCCGCGTCCGCGGTTATGGACAGTTGGAGTAGTCATACTGTTTTGTTGTCAGATGTTTTCAAAATGACCTTTGACTTGAAAGATGACTTTGACTTGACCACAACGGAGTTGTGGACATGAAACTAGGTTCCCATTTAAGTAATCTAGAGAACTAAACTAGGCTTACTCTGAAGTACTTATGAAATGAAACTGGCTTTTGTGCAAATAAGACTAGAGTTTAGGACTCCTATTAGAATTACCTTACTTGTGCTAGTGATAGTTTGTGAGTACTTTAAGAGTACTCATGGCTTGTCCCTGGCTATTCCCATGGCCAGACTACGATGAAGACTACTCGGAAGATGGACAGTAGGAGGTCTATGATAACTAGGATCATCTCCCATCGTCAGCATTGCCTGTGACAATGAAGATGGAGCCCCTACTATATTTACTTTCCGCTGCTTGATTTCTATTAAGACTGGATCATGAGATCCTCTATTTATAAGACTATTATGGTTTGTAATGGATGATGTACTATGGTACCAATTCTGTTATGTCTCGCAAAAATGGTAATTCTGGGATTGCGATGTACGGCATAACAGGCATCTGGACTTAAAAATCCGGGTGTTGACATTCTCCGATCAATAATCATTAGCGGTACCTGGAGATCCATAATGACTCCCACCAGCTCAAGCGATGAACTAGTGACCGCGTGAAACTTTATTCGCAGTAACCTATTCCTTTTGTCTCGTGATATTTTACTTGTTCAGGATCCGATCATTCGGTATCATCCATACCTAGTTTGATCCCATTACTAACAAGTACTCTTTTCTCATTCCCGTGATATAACATTCTTAGTGATCATTATCACTTGCTTGCAAGCTATTATAATGTGATATCACCGAGAGGGCCCTAAGTATATCTCTCCGTCATCGGGATGGAAAAATCCCACTCTTGATCCACGAGCCTCGACTAACACTTTCCAAGTACCTGATGACACCTTTATAATCACCCTGTTATAGTGTGACGTTTGATGCAATCAAAGTACTCTTTCGGAGTCAGTGATTGCATGATCTCATGGTCTAAGGATTAGAGTTACTTCGAATGACGTTATGGTAGTGTAAACATAATGGCACGATCGTGTTACTATACTTTGGGAATATGTTCATCACATCATTCAATCAATGTTGTGACCTTGTTATTAACAACATCCAATGTCATGATCAAGAAACCTTGATCATTTATTAATCAACAAACTAGTTTAATGAGAGGCATCACTAAGAACATTTTATTTGTTTATTAAACACACATGTATTAACATTTCTGGTTAACACAATTATAGCATGAGAAATAAACATTCATCATAAACATGGAATAAGATAATAACCACTTTATTATTGCCTCTTGGGCATATTCCTTTCAGTAATATCTAACCGTTGGCTAGTGTTTGTCGTCTTGGTTTAGCTACTCTCAAAGCTTGTGGTATGGTTTCTAAATCAAATGGTAGATACTTTCTTGATATACCTAGAGACAGTCACTTGATTGTGGCTCCTTTTCCTAATGGTTTCTTCTCTATCAAGGATGGACATTTGCGTTTTGACTTGCAGGTTGAAGCAAGTTTATGCCAACAAGAAGTACCCATGGATAAAGAAGGAGAAGATGTAGAAGTATAACAAGAAGGCTCTGAACAAGAGCAGCAGCCACCAAACTACTACACCACCTATGAAGATATCTAATCGCTCGAAGGAAGCATTCGCAACATGAGCAACCTCTCCATCAACCTTCGAGACGCTACCACCAACCTCTCATCCTAGTTCACCAATTGGAGCAGCCAAGGGAAATTGGGAGATTATCCACCACCACAATGAGCAACAAAAGGGCTTGCAAAAGCCTAAGCTTGGGGTGTGTTCCCTAAGCATTCATATTTGTGAAATAATGAGGTTATACTCCTTCTCCGTGTGAGCTTTGAAACACTCATGTTGGTTTGTTCCAATGCTTTGCTTTTTCTTTAGCTTTTCATTTTTTTGTTTTATTTTGCTTTTTGTTTGTTTGGTTTTCTTTCCATAGTATCTTTCTTGGTCGCAAGTTTTTCTATTCTTTAATCCCCATCCTCAAAAATACAAAAAGAATTTTCCTTTTATCCCTTTTCATGAAAGTGGATTTGCCTATTGCCTATTTCCTTCAATATTATTATGAGACTGATTTGATTTGAGTTTTGAAGGAACACATCCCCATAAGGAAGATAATTATGAAGTCACCTGGGAGAGGTATGTCCTATGTGTCCCACTTTATAAGTTCGAAATGTTTATCCTACTTAGTTGATTTGTTAAGATGCTATGCTAGTGGGAGTAATTGAAAATAGTTAGAGTAAAGCTTTTTATTAGTATGAGTATTTAGTTGTGGAAGCTTTTTCTCTAGTTATTGTAGTTAACCGATTCTTTCCTTGGAAATAATATTGCCAAACAAGTACAACAAGAAAAATCTCCAATTTATGACTTGTTTGATGAGTGATTATCTTAAGAGTTTACCTTTGAACATACTTAACCCCATAGATATTTTGATAGACTTGATGGCACTCTTGAAAGGAGTTGTTTGATTGAAATGAAGTCTAGTGGTAATTGTGATTCATGCCAAAGCTAAACCTCGTGGATCAAAATGTGATACTGTTTAAAGTTTATATATTTTTGATGCACACCTTTGGATGCCAACAACTCCACTGGCCTATGAGCGATCAATGGTACAACCCTTGATTTCGGCTATGGGGTAGCACCTGTTACCGTAATGGTCAAAAGTATTGGTACTCTTGAAGTTTGTGCAAAACCATTGCTAAAAGATCACTAGATGATCCTTTTTGAAAAGTATCTTTGAAAAAAAAGATTCACACAAAACATTCTTTGGCATGGTCTTGTTACTACTCTATGAATTTACTTGAAAGATAGTGAATGGAACAGTAGTGTTTTGATAGTCTTGATTTATTGATGTGGGCATCAATAAGACACTTCACTATTATGCTACTTATACATGATCTCTCTTACTTAATTTTTCTATTATAAAATATTCTAGTATTCCTTGGCAAGCCGAGAGCTAACTAGAGGAATTGGAATGATTGTTCACTTCTAGTTGTTTATACTTATATCAAACTCTACTTTGATTGCTTTGAGTTATCAAAGATTGTATAGTATTCTTGGCACCTCTCTAACTTTTATGAGATTTTAAATGGAAGAAATGTTGAATGCATATGACTACCAACCGTAAGTGAATTCATATTTTTGTTATTTTAGTTTAAATGTTGAGTTCTTTATGGTTTTGTTGTTCTCTTGCTCGAGGACGATCAAGGTTTGAGCTTTGGGTAAATTGATGGCTATGAAAATAGCCATCTTTCTCCGTGTTTAAATCGCATTTTTTGTCAAACAAATGACCAAGAATATCTCTAGCCTTTCTACTAATGACTAATTATTGCAAAGATGTGCAATCCTTTGTTTTAAATTATGTTGTGTAGTGTAACAACAAAGTTTTTAATATTTGTAATTAGTACTTAAGCATTGCATGCATGTGTTCAAATCAATAAAATCTATTCATGTGAGCTATATGTATGAATAAATGCAAGTGAAAAACCTTAGTTTCTTTACAAATGGTTTCAAAATGTGCCCAAATTCAAATTTTGGGTTGCTCTAGTATTTACCAAAAGGTCCCTACCTTTTCCCTATTTTAAAAAGGCTTCAAAATCAATTTAATATGCCTTTTTATAATAAAAATATAGGTTTTATTAAAAACCCGGGGGTTTTCCTGCAAAACCCAGTCCCCGGAGAGTACTGTTTGGACTGCGGGTAGGTTTTCTGGTTTCCCAGGGGGTTTTCCACAATTCGCCATCGTCTTCTCGAGCTGGAAGCAGCTCCATGCCGCCGCCGTCGAGCACCACGCCATGATTCCCGCCCATCCGCCGACGTGGAGACGAGAATAGACCGCCGAGACATGCTCTTCATTCTCCCTATCCTCTCACTCGCCCCAGATCCATCCCTCTGGCTCTCGCCGCACGCTCGAACCCTAGCCGCCATGGCCACCGACTAGCCGTCGTATCCGTCGCACCTAGGTCCCGCTGACCGCACCACGAGCTCCACCTCGACCTCTACTTCCTCCTCACAGATTGAATCGACCCTAGCCACCTCTAGATGCCCGCATCGATGTTGCCTTCCTCGACACCGACGAGTTCCGTCGCCGCCTGATGACCCACAAGTATAAGGGGTGTATCACGATAAGTATTTTTGATAATGCAGTAAAGACAAGAATAAATAAGAAGTGGCCCAATCCTTTATTCACATGACACCATAAAGGATTGGGCCACTTGCTGCATTCGTTCTTACTATCTTTTATTTACTCGTACTTTGTTTACTTGCTTTATTGAAAACCCCTAAAAATCCATTTGCTAAGTATTTGCAGAGAATTACTGAATCATACCACTAGCCAAGACCTTCGCTCTCGGGGTTCGACACTCTTACTTATCGAAAAATACTGCAATACACCCTATACTTGTGGGTCATCAAGACTATTTTCTGCCGCTGGGGGAGTGAAGCGCTATTGGAGAGTGGGCGGTAAAGGAAACTTATACTGTGAGTATTGTTTACTTCTACTAGTTGCTTTATTTTCTTTATGGATAATTCGTTGAGTTTCTTATTTTGTAATGATACTACCACTGATAAGGTAGTAGATAAGACACCACTGAGAAAGATGTTTTCAAAATACCTACAAGAATTATTGATCGTGTTATGGATAACTACTATGTTGGGGATGGAACTGTCCATCCCGGTGATCATTTGCTCTTTATACACGAATTATGCGGGTTGTTCAAGTGTGCAGGTATTACTACAGATCAAGTTAAGAAGAAGCTATTCTCATTATCACTGAAAGGAAGAGCTGAGGACTGGTATAAGCTGCTAAAGAATGGTCAAGCTCTGGAATGGGAGGAAATAGTGCCTCTCTTTTATTCAAATTTTTATCCTCCTAGTGAGATTCATAAAGATCGGAATCAAATATACAACTTTTGGCCTCTTGATGGAGAGAGTACAGCTCAAGCTTGGGGGAGATTGAAGTTACTAATGCTCAAATGTCCCATTCATGAGCTCCCCAACAATATTATTATCAATAACTTTTATGCAAGGCTCCCTCTACATGACAAAGATTTATTGGATGCTTCTTGCGCTGGATCATTCACTCGCATGGAAGAAGAAGCTAAATGGGACCTTCTAGATCGTATTCAAGACAATGCTGAAGCTTGGGAGAATGACAAAGGTAGAAAGTCGGGTATAAATTATGATTATGAATGCATTGAATCTTTTATGGGAACTGATGACTTTCAAAATATTAAAAATGCTTATGGTCTAGACTCTCAAGCTATTGCTTCTTATTTTAAGGCTTTTGCTTCCTATATTGAAGTGCCTAAAAGAAGTGGAATAAGTATCATGAACCTTATAAAGATATGGCTAAGAGTGTTCCTTCAAGAAATACTGAAGTTTATACTGCTAATCATGGTTTACCTAAACCTTATATTGAGAAAATGCCTTTCCCAGTTAAGGTAAAGGAACATTCTATGATGGCTAGTATGGTAGATGAAAGTATGAATACGGCTATTGAACCTGATAAACAAATGGTTGATGAACCTATTGTAGCAAATGTGAAAGACTTTGTTGCTAAATATGAAAAAGAGGGACACACTATCCTTTGTAAGGATACCTCTAATATTGTTTCACAAAGTAGTGTTATGAGAGCTAGTATTTCTGTGTTTTCTGTTAGAATAAGTGATCATTGCTATGATGGCCCTTGTGATAGCTATATTGTTAAGTTTATGCATGATACTAAAAGTTATTATGAGAGAGGGAAAAGTGTTCTTATGCATCTCAATAATATCAAGTTTCCCCGTTTTATGCTGAAAGTTTTTATGTTGCACTTCTTTTGCCTTCTTATGCAAGTTGCCTTTGGTTTCAATAACTTGTTTGTTTACAAAATCCCCTTGCATAGGAAGTGGGTTAGACTTAAATGTGTGTGTGTTTTTGCTTCTTAATGCTCTCTTTCGCTTCAATTTATATCCCTATGAGAGCTTCTCTAAAATTATCATGCCCATCTTAATGGCTATAAAGAAAGAGCTTTATGGGAGACAACCCAATTTGTTTTTGCTTTCAGTTTGTTTTTGTTTCTTTGAGTCTTGGAAGTTATTACTTAGGTAATAACCGCTCCTTATCCGTTTTGTTTGGTTTTTGTGTCAAGATCAACCTCTAATGAGAGAGAAGTAAGATTTGGGGAAGTTGCTGTCCCGAAACAGATTTCTGTGCTTCACCGTAAAAATTCGTGAGAGACCTCTGTCTGTCGGATTGAGCTGTAAGTTTTTGTGCTTCTGCCCCAGGTTGTTATTTAACTTTCGTCAGTTTTGCACTTTTTGATTTGAGCAACAGAAGATTTTCGAAAAAATTGATCTTTACCTGCTGGTCTGTTTTGATAGATTTTGCCAATCTTGCATTTGCTTCTTTATTCGATTTCCTTTTTGAATTCTTTTTGGGTTTTCGGAAGGAGTTGCTGCAGTAGCTTTTGTTTTGATGGTTTTCAGTTGAAGTTAGACTCAAAAGGTTTTATCACTTCACTTATACTAATGTTGCTAATAAGAACTGTGTGAAGTTTTGTGTGAAAGAAATTTTCAGGAAGTGGAGATAATGGTGTAATAAGGAAGAGAAGGGTTTTATGACTCAAGTAATAAGTGTATGAAGATGAAGATATTGATGTTATTCAAGTGATGACTCTGGAAGAATCTACTAGATACCAAATTCAGAGACCTGCAAAGTCCGTTTCCAACTAGGTAACAGTTCTAGTAAGAAAAGTTCCGCGAAGATACAATCCAACTATATTTTTGCAGTTTTCAGTCAATAAGGAAAGCTACGAAGCGAAAAAGGGACGGAACCGGAGCCGGGGTGGCCCACACCACCCCATGGCGCGGGCCCACCCCTGGCCGCGCCACCAGGTGGTGAGGCCACCCAGGACTCCGCCTCCGACTCGTTTTCTCCCAGTACCTTCCTTTTGACATGAAACTTCATAATATATAACCCCCCGGATCTTCCGAGGTTCGTATATCGTGTTTTCGTCGTGTTTTTGTTTCGATCTGTTTCTGCCAGGTAGAATCCCAGATTTGGAGCCACAATGTCTTCCTCTGGATCATCCAAGGGAGATTCCTTAGAAGATATCATCAACCCATACATGAGAGAATTGAAGATTCATCCCAAGGAGTTGTTGCTCGAAGGTGGGGAGGTCCGGATTAAAGAGGTTCAAGGCCCTAAAGGTGAAGGAAGTCTGGAGGACAGGATGGCAGCACTGGAGCAAGAAGTCTTTAGGTACAGGAAGATGGCGGAGCGCGAAGTGGATATCATCCATAAGATCTGCTCCGAACTCATCACCGAGCACCAAAAGGAGACTGCTGAACTCAAAGACCGAAGTCCTCTCACTCTGCCAAACAACCAACAAACTGCAAGCACAGTTCTATGACGTTCAAAATCAAAACTGTGAGTATGAGGCTAGATTTAAACGCATAAGTGTTGCTGCAAGTTTCAGGATGTTGGAAACCACGATGTCCTTTTTTGATGGGAAGCCTTTACCCTGGAAGACGGACGAAGATGAGAAGACACCACCACCACCTAAGAAGTAATTCATCATCAGGTTTGGCATCCCCTTGGTTTGTTCCAAGCTTGGGGGAGTGTCGCGGTATCACATCACTATCTTCTACCTTTTTACCTTTTTAGTAGAGTCATATCATGAATAGAGGAGTTATTGTGTAGTATGGTTTGCATTATGGAAGTGTCCACTCTCTCGTTAGATTTGTATCCCTTGGTGTGAGTTTCCGTTATGGAATATTAATGAGAAGTTCTATCATCCACTCTTTTGCATAGCTTATATTAGTTTTCAATTCGTGGTTATATGATTGATCTTGTTGTTAGTATTGGTATCACTTCGGGATCATTGAGTTAATTTAGTTGGTTTTGGCAAACCTGGCTCGGTCAGTAGCAGCACCTTTTTTAGAGTTGAAAAGAAAAATATAGAAGTACTCTAGAGAAAAATAATTTCATCATCTTTCTTTCTTGATTCGCTCATAAGTCTAGTATTCTCTAGTTAAGATATTTTGTGCTTCCAAGGAAGATTGCATGTTTGTCTTTATCATTTGTATGTTTGGTTGTTTCCTTCAACTCTTGTACTTGCTACCCAGCCTTGCTAGCCAAAAACATGTACTGAGAGGGAATTCTTCTCGTGCATCCACCTCCTTTAAACCAAAACCTTTGCCATTTGTGTCCACCATACCTACCTAGTAGCATTATTGCTATTCCAAGTAAATTCCTATTTTATCTACCTCCAAAATTAAACTTGTTATGTGAAAATTAGTGATTAAAGCTCTCACGAACTTGATGGCACACTTTATTTTCTTGCATTTAATAAACTTGAACCATTGGGTCCTTCTTTGTTGCGTATATGCTTGCGCTTTATGAGTTGAAGTTAGCCGAACCATGTATCATGGGGACCGCTTTCAACACTTCATTGGTACTTGTACCTAGTTGATATCGTGTTCTTTTGCTTATGGATCCCGATGGTGTCAAATAAAAGTGGAACTTGTAAGATCATGGAGTTTATATGTGTGTTAGATAAACGCCTGGGCCGCTAGCCTAAGCCATGCCTAATCATGGTGGAAACTTGCAGCATAACTATAGTGAGCATTCTATGAAGCATCCTCAATAAAAACCTATGCAAATAGCAAATAAAAAGATCGCTGAGATGCTCACTTTGCCTTGCCTTGTCATTTTGATTATGGGATAGCTCCTGTGTCATGTGCAAGGGGTACCCCGTTGGCGGTTCTCAATGATACGCATGTATTTACAATGACAAGAGCTTGCTCGTGACTGAAGTTGAGTAGCATGAGGATCGGTACTCATAAGTAAGGGGCATGAGATTTCAACTTATAACTTGTCAAGCATATCCTCTTAGTTGTGTCACTTTAGCCTTAATCACCTAAAGATGCCTATGATAGGGGCAATGAGAGCTAAAAGCTAGTAAGTATCATAATTTTTGGGAGCTCTTTATGAGACTTGCAATCCCTGCTTCCCTCTGCGAAGGGCCTTTCTTTTACTTTGTAGTTGAGTCAGTAAACCTTTCCCCTTCTACCTCAGCGAGTATATTGAGTTGATGTGTTTCATTCATTCATATGATGATTTATGCATTCATGTTTCTTATGTTCCTTGTTTTGCACATTGCTCTTATCTTGAAGTTTACTACTTTGAAAGCTTTCATTGAAAAAAACCAGCTATTTGTGAACTCCGGCAAATTATCAACTATTCTTCGACCAAGAGCTAAGTTTGCCATTACCAATGATGATTTACTCTATGTATCTTTATTGTGTTTCCTTTACTCATTGCAAGTTGAGTTATATAATAGTGAGTTGTCTTCTATTATGATCTATTTATTTGATGAATGTGATGCTTCTTGTCCGTATTCTTTTATCGACTCTTCACTCCATAAACTTTGAGGTCATGTTTATTGAGCTCAGTTTCGCTTGGGGACAAGCGAAGTCTAAGCTTGGGGGAGTTGATACGTCCATTTTGCATCACTATTCTATGTCTTAATTCACTATTATTCATTGATATATTTCATATTGAGAGGTGATACTTATGTTATTTCATCTGTTTTTGCATGGTTGATGACTTTTGGAGCATGGACCGCTGCAGTCAGGATTCTGATGGAAAAGGTGCTGTTTGGAGGCAAAATTCACGAAGATCAGAAAATCCGGGAAAATATACGGAAAATTCTATTTTTCCGGAAGACTCAAGATGCCAGAAGATGGAGTGGAGGTGGGCCACAGGGGGCCCACACCACCCCATGGCGTGCAAGCCAGTCGCGCCCGAGTGGTGTGGCCACCCTGGCCCACTCCAGCCTCTCCCCTCTGGCGTATATCTTCCTCCCGAAACCCTAAGACTCGGGGAGAGACCACAGAAAGATTCCGCCGCCTCTGCGGGGCGGAAAACACCGAGAGAGAAAGATCTCTCCGGCAGACAGATTTCTGCCGGGGGAATTCCTTCCCGGAGAGGGGAGATCGTCGCCATCAAAACCACCATCAAGCTGGACTTCATAGGGATCATCATCATCACCACCACCATCATCACCATCAGCACCATCAGCACCATCTCCATATTGCTGTAACAATTGGTTGAATCTTGCATTAGTTCATAGGGGAAACTTTCCTGGTGTTGATTACTCTTTGTAGTTGATGCTATTGAGTGAACCACTGAATTATTGTTTATGTTCAGATTGTTATACATCATTATTCCATCTCTGATCATGATCCATATGATGTCTTGTGAGTAGTTTGTTTTGTTCTTGAGGACATGGGAGAAGTCTTGTTGTTAGTAGTGGAGTTGCGTTGAGAAAGATTCAATAGATTATTATTTAATTTGTGGTGTACTTCTTCTAGTGGTGTCATCTGAACGTCGACTACATGACACTTCACCTATATGGGCCTAGGGGAATGCATTGTGTATTTGGCTACTAATCGTAGGGGTTGCTGGAGTGACAGAAACCTGAACCCCCGTTAGGAAACCATTGCACAAGGGACGTAAGGGTCTTAGAGTTTAAAGTTGTGGTTAGGTTTCTACCTTAATTACTTTCTTGTACTTACATATGTTTGCAAGGGGGTTTAATCACAAGTATGTATTAAGTCTTGGATGGGACGGTACATTAGCACAGGTTCACCCACACAACACTTAGCAAGCTAGAGAAGATTAATCGACTATATGAAGCGAAAGCACTTGACAGTCTTCCCATGTGTCCTCGAGAACGTTTGGTCATCTATAGAAATACAACTGGCTTGTCCTTTGCTGCATAAAGGATTGGGCCACTTGCTGCATTCGTTCTTACTGTCTTTTATTTACTCCTAGTTTGTTTACTTGCTTTATCGAAAACCCCTAAAAATCCGATTGCTAAGTATTTGCAGAGAATTCCTGAATCATACCACTAGCCAGCACCTTCTGCTCCTCATTGGGGTCGACACTCTTACTTATCGAAAATACTGCGATACACCCCCTATACTTGTGGGTCATCACGGGGGTTCAGGTTTCTGTCACTCTGGCAACCCCTACGACTAGTATCCAAATACACAATGCATTCCCCTAGGCACATATAGGTGAAGTGTCAAGTAGTCCACGTTCACATGACACCACTAGAAGAAGTACACCACAACTTAAATATCAAACTATTGAATCTTTCTCAACACAATTCCACTACTAACAACATGACTTCTCCCATGTCCTCAAGAACAAAACGAACTACTCACAAGACATCATATGGATCATGATCAGAGATGGAATAATGATTAGTGATTAAGATCCTTGGATCGAACTAATGCAATAAGCATAGTGGTTACTCATTATCCGCGAGTCAACTAGCTTTCCATTGATATCCCCGTGTCACCCGAGGGTCGCCGGTCCACTAGCGTACAAGATCTGATATGTGTAGAACAAGGTATCATGTTGTCTGGGCCCTTAATTAGACAGCAAGCATTAGGCATCCCATAGATAGTCAAGCACACACATTATAGTATTTAGAATCAATCACAAACTAATGGAAAATATATGAAGGCACATCACATCTCACCAATCCCCTACATCTCCCACGCCCAAGGGAATTACTCACACATGAGAGAAGAACAAATCATCAATATAATTGAATAAAGGGAATTCGGCTTGGTATTACCGCGGAGATCCACAATAAGAATAGAAAAATATCCAACACAATTCAAGATGGGAAGAACAACCTCAAACCCTAGTCTTGCAAGGTGGAGATACCTCTCTCTCTCAAGTACAAGTAGTGGCTATGGGGTGTATTGGCTAGGAGGTCGAAGATCGTGGAGCGAGATGAAGAACGTCATCTCCCTGTTCTCCGGATCTCTTCTTTCTCCCTTCTGGATGGTGTGGTGGTTGTTGCATTGTGTTTTCATCCTGGGTCCCTTCACGTAAGTTGTCCCTTTTGACAAGACAGAGGCGGCGGGAACTATATGGCCGGAAAAAATATTCTCGCTGTATAGTTGCTCATTAAAGCTTCTGTTGACTCCTCTTGCATGCTTCCAAATTGAGACTCGTTTGTTTTCCCTAGAATATTGTGTTTCTCTAGTTAAACCCTCCTGTTGACGTTCAGAACCTGAAACACACATTAAAAAACAAGTTTTCTTTGCTACCGAAGTATTAGCGTTAGGTAAAGCCAGAAAATGATCAAATCCGGGAGAAACCCTCAAATAAAGCCATAAAAATGTGTCGAATCTCATAGCTATCAACTCCCCCAAGCTTAGATGTTGCTCGCCCTCAAGTGATAAGGAAATAAGGAATAATAGCAGAGATTCGAGACTGAAAGTAAAGGAACTCACAAGTTTGAATTGGTGTCAAATTCTTTTCTTCATAATCCCTGTAATCTTAAATATGATCTTACAAGTATTCACAAGATTGCACTGAGTCCACTTCAGAACCACGTATATCTTGTTAGCAAATAAATCATATGTCCAAGCAAGTGTCGAAAGTCTTAGCTAGGAAGGTGAGACAAATCCTTTTGGTGCCTCTATTTATTGAGAGATGGAAACTTTTTGTTCTTGTTCATTTAACCAATTAAGAGTACTCAAGTTGGCATCAAAATATTTAATTTAAGAACAACTCATCTACTCCCATGTCAAAATTTCAAGACTCTCAAAGCACCTTTTTCCTTCTTTTGTCTTTCAAAAACTTCAGCTCTTTCATAGAGAAATCATGCCTCTGTTTTTAACATGTTAATTGGGGCTGTGTTGTGCAGTCGTGACCATGCCAATATGATGCTGAGCAATAATGGGCCATAGGAGTACTACAACTTCACTTGGAACGTGAAACCATGAGGAGACTAAAAAAATTACACGTCATAGCATTGCTGCTACAGACGTTTACATAACTCAATAGCCGAAATCAAGTGGTTTCCCACATTTAGATCGTTCGTTGGCTAGTGGAGTTAATAGTTCCCCATGGAGCACGACAGAGTTGTAATGACACGTGTAAAGCAATATCTTACGGTAATTATTAGAAAACGTAGTGGCATAATTTCTACTACTTCGAAGCATCCATTTAATCAAACAATTTCAATCAAGGGTACTATTGAATCTATTTATATTAATCTCAAATGGGATGGAGTAGTTCTTAAATCAAATTCTTTGAGCTAAGCATGGACTCAAGTCATCTTTCAGATGCTTTTTCTTGTTGTAACAACATAGGAGGTATTTTTTAACCAAGTTCATTGCTCATTGTTTCAAAGCTAAAAAGGAGACACTAGCAAGGGAATAGAATTTTGTAGGATAACAAGCTAAGTGGGGAGTGACTCCAGTGCAAGCGAGTAAATAATTGTAGGATCAATTTAAGGTTGCAAAGAGTGTGATGAAAGGAATGTGATACCTTCTCTTGCTTGCTTCGTTCTTTAATTTGAGTTGAACCTCTCCGATATTTCCATATTGCCAAGTCACTGACATTAAGCAATCTCTGAAAGAAACAAAAGAAATAAAAGAAACAAATTTGCAAATGAAATTATAACTAATTTTTTTGTATTTTTGGTTTAGGAATGCAAAACTGAAAATAAACATGCAATTTTGAAGAAACGAATCAAAAGAAGAAATGAAAACATGAATGCAAAGTTTGGAGGTTTTCAAACCTCCCCCAAGCTCAGGCAATTGCCAGGCTTAGTTGTTGCCGTCATTTGGCGGCTAGTGCGGATACTGCTAGTAGAAGTTGGGGAAGTGGGTCATGAAGTGACTGAAGTTGTGAGTCAAGGTGTTCACATCTTCATTCACATCCTATAGAATTTGGTCGATCTCCCAAACACGCTAGTTGAGCTGCTGGAACTCCTGATAGCGGACGTAGTCGTACCCCTGCTGTGGCTGGTTGGGACACGGTTCCCAGGCTCCTCCTGGCTGCTGTTGCTGTCCTTCCCAAGCAGGGTTGTATCCCTGCTCCTGCTCATCCTACTACCCTTCATCTTCTTCTTCCTCGGGCTGGAGCTCAGCCAAGATCTTCGCCACTTGGTCCTTTGTGAGGATCCAAGCATTCTTGTCCACAATTTAGAAGGCCTGAGGGCAGGGCAACTGAACCTGATCACCCTGTACATCATCAAGATAACCGAATTGATATGCTCGGAGCCTCGGGTTAGCATGGTCACCAAGGAAGCCACAAGCAGTCAAATACTTGAAGTCCATAAGTTTGTAACCGTCAATAGGTTCCATGACAGGTAGTACAACGTTCAATGCAAAGGCAAGGTGGGTTACCAATCCACCAATGCGAATATCACCTTTGGTCTTGTTGCTTTGGTGGCGGAAGTGCTGGATGAGTAGAGCTGCAGGACTGGGGCTCTGTGGTGAAGTAGGGAAGAGAGCCTTGGTGATCATTGCCATGTCCGCATTGGCCATGGAGCCTGTGTCGCCTCTTCCTAGTAGTGTGTTGGCGAGGAACACAACATAGTAGCGAATGGTTGGGTTCTGAATGGTGGACATCTTCTTTTGATAAAAGTGCCTGCCACCATTAAAAGAAATAACCTCCCAAGTCTCTCCACTTGTGACGCTATAGAGGTTAGTAATATTGGGCTCCCCAGTACGAGGGAGGCTAAAAGGATCGCAGAATTGTTCGAAATTTATTTCATAGTGCTGTCGGTTCATGGTGAAGCTTATAGTGCACATATTACCTTTCTCCTTATGGTCGTCGTAGAAGGAGGCAAGGAACTCATGCGTGAGTTCAACGTAGGTGTCGTAGCTTGCGAAGCTGATCACCGCCAACCCCGACCTGCTGCACATGAGGTCAAAGTCCATCTTCAACCCTGCCGCGGTGAGAAAGTTGTGGTCGGCCCAATGCATGGGCAGCACCCTCCTCGATGAAACAATGTCCACCTTGGAGTTGCACGGAGCTCGGACCCCCGAACTTGAGCCCTCTCCATGTTGGCGCTTGCTCGAACGAAAGAGGTTACCAATTTTGTTCATCGTGATGCACTAGAAAATTTCACCATAAAAACTTAGGCATATAGTTTCTATATGATATATGAACGATTCTACATGGAAAAATTCAATCTTAACATGAGAAATTAACAGGAAAAACTTAATAAGCTTGAGTTCATCCACTAGATCAATGTTAGAGTTTCAACCATGGAAATCTGAAAATAAAGCATGTATAGGGAGAGAAACATACTGATCTGTTGATTCCCCCACTCAAACGAACGAAATCCGTGAAGAATCAAAAGTTCTAGGAGGATTTTGAGAGGTTTGGAGAGAGAATATGAGAGAAATAATGAGGAGAGAAGGAAGACCTAGCCGCCCCCGTGCGATTAAGTGGTCGCACCGACCTATACGGCCGGAACTATATGGGTGGGTGATGTTGCTCCGCCCGTATAGTTGTGGTGGCACAGCCATCTAGGGTTTCTTTATTCAGAAAACAGCTATACGGGCACAACTATACGGCGGATCAAAATGATCCCGCCGTATAGTTGGTCGTTAAACCATCTGCCTCTCGAGAGAAATTTCTAAAACTAGCATCGATATCTATACGACCGGAACTATACAGCCGGAATTTTTATTCCCGCCATATACTTGGTCGTTAAACTCCCAGTAGTTTTGGAATAAAATTCTACGAAGGCATCGATATCTATACGACCAGAGATATACGGTCGGAATTTTTATTCCCACCGTATAGTTGGTCGTTAAACTCTTAATACCTTCAGAAAATATTGTACGGAGGCATCGATATCTATACGACCAGAGCTATACGGCCAGAATTTTTATTCCTATCATATAGTTGGTCGTTAAACTTTCTGTGCCTCCGCAGAAAATTTGTTGAAGGCAAGGATAACTACACGATCAGAACTATACGACCGGAATTTTTATTTCTGCCATATAGTTGGTCGTTAAACTATATGTAGTCATCAAAAAATTCTATTTCTTCGAGGATACCTTCTTATTCCATAACTTAGCAAAATACCTAGTTTTTAACAAAAAACTGTCGACCAACATTAGCGTATTAAAAGCAAAATTTTAGCTTCTGTAAATAGAAAACTCAAACTTTTATTCTTATTATTATTTTCTACTCATTCAATCGATGTTTCTACAAATTTTTGACAGTTGCATCTTCACGGGCGCGCTTCCCAAGAATGTCTGTGAAAAAGTGGTAGGAATGCGATGAACTTCTTATTTCCTAATCTACTTAATTGACAAAAATGGGTTGACTCCCATTAAGCATTTATTAAGAATGGTTGAATAACTCAACCTCTTCTCTCTTCTCGATTTCTTACCTTTGGTTGCCCCTTATCAATGGCACTTACCACGTGAACTCTTTTTGCCGGTGGAACATATCTTTCTCCTGCTTCTAGTTTCTTTGAAAAATACTAGATGATTTCAGCATCATAAACATTAAAGATTATCTTCCCTTCTGCACAATCTACTGATGCACCTGCAGTACTAAGGAAGGGTCTTCCAAGTATTATAGATAGACTTTCATCTTCTGGCATTTCAAGAATAATAAAATCAGTGGGAATAACATGCTCATATATCCTAAGTAAGACATCCTCAATCATACCAACGGGTTGTTTAGTGGAATTGTCAGCCATCTGTAAAGTGATAGTCGTAGGAGAATACTCCCCTAATCCTAACCTTTTATAGAGGGAGTATGGCATTACACTAACTCCTGCCCCTAGATCACATAAGGCATTATGAATATTAGTTTTACCTATTAAGCATGAAATAGTTGGTATTCTGGGATCTCCAGACTTAGATAATAGCTTCCCATTAGCAGGATAGCTAGGTACCATGGCAACAGTTTTAGTTATTTCTTTCTTTCTACTAAGGATATCACAAAGGAATTTCCCATAAGTAGGAACTTTGATTGCATCCGTAAATTGAATTTCCAGACGAAGGTCACTAAGTGCCTTTATAAAAGAATTATAAATTACCTCATCCGGCTCTTTCTTTTTTCGATCTGGATAAGGAAGCTTTTTCTCACCTGACTTACTTTTGTCTTTTACCTTTTGGGGGAGTCGGGCTCTTTCGTTGCTTTCTTTTGTTGTTGCTTATTGCTTTTATTCTTTTCTACTACAACAACTTCATCTTCCTTACTTAATTCTTTACCTTCTCTTGGATCAACCGTTTCTGCATCAGAGTCACAATGATCATCTTGTGCATCATTTTGGTCCTCCTTGGTTTGTTCTTGAGTTTCAATTTCATCTTGAGGATCCACCAATGTATCATCTTCTTGGCTTGCTTCAAGCAAGGCTTTTTCTTTTCGCTCTTTTTCGGCTTCGTACTCCGATAGTCCTAAGGGTCCTGTAACAACTTCACCCCTTCTTGTGACAACATTAGTAGAAACGGGAATATCTTTATCATCACAAAGAAAAATTTGATAACCAGATGCTATTTGCACACATTGGGTTTCAATCATACTAAGATACTTATGGAATAATTTTATTTCTTGGCCTATCTCATCATAATTTTCTGTGAGTTCCGCCAAGCTCTTTTTGTGTTTTTGGAAATGCTTATGCAAGTTATTATGAGATTTTACTTATCGATGTTTCAATTCCTGAAAAACTTTTCTAGTTTCATCTTCTTCAGCTAAAACTTGAAACAAATCTTCTTTGTTTTCCTTAGCAAGTTCAGAAGGTATTCCTTTTTTTCATAGTCTTACGTACCTCAAGCATAAGATCAGGAGTTATCCTAAGTATCCCTTTTTCCGGCTTAGTGCCAAAATCAGGATTATATAAATAATCATTCTTAGCCCTAGTAGACATTAATTCCAAACATTCGTTAATGGTTAAAGTATTTATTGATCCTTCTGCTGAGAAATCAAGTAACTCTCTACATTGAGTGTTGAGACCATGGTAAAATAAATGGCAAATTGTTAGTTCAGAATAGCCATTATTAGGCATACTATTGATCATTCCAAAGAATCTTTCCCAAGCTTGTGGGTAGTTTTGTCCCACTTTCTGACTAAAGTTGCCTATGTTCTTTCTAAGTTCAGTTACCTTTTTAAAAGGAATAAATCTGTCTATGAATTTAGTAATGCACTTTTCCCAACATTTAATGTAATGGCGAGGGAGAGAATATAACCAGTCCAGAGCTTTACCTTTAAGAGACCATCGAAATAACTTAAGACGAGAGAAGTCTCTTGGCAAACCTTTTGGTCCAAGCGATGTTATCACATCGTCAAACTCTCTAATATGTCTTCCTTGGTCTTCATCTTCCCTCCACTAAAAGCTTTCTCCTGCAAATTTTTAATAATTCCGCCATCAAATCGATATTCTCTAACTCCAGGGTTAGGAAACTCTATTGGTTGTTTAAGGAATTTAGGACTTGGAGCACTGTATTCCCTGAGAGTTTTCTCAGGTTTCATAGGAGTAGTCTTGTAAATAGACATGATTTCCATAATATCACTCAGGTTTTCAACTTCAATTTTATTTGATCTTAAAAGTTTTTCAATAATTTCTTCGCGCCTCTGAGCAGGCACGTGCTCAATATAATCTGGCATGTAGGTACAACCAGAGTGTGTTGACCCTTTGTCTCCTAAGGAGAACATTTTGTAGTAGCAACACATGAAATGTCAAAAGACAAAGACTTAGCACTTAGCTCCCCGGCAATGGCGCTAGAAAATAGCTTGATGACTGCAAGAGCACAAATTGTTTGTAGCTAGTTTCGAAGTTCAGATATCGATCCCACAGGGAGCCCAAAGGTAAGTGTTTATTGGTGAAGTCTCTATCACACCCGAAGTTGTCACAGGTCTTCGAGTGAATTGAATGCAAGTGTTGGAATAAGAAATGGGTTTTGATTAAATGCGATAGATTTAAATAAAACAGAAATGTAAACTTCAGAAATATAAAGCATAAAAGTAAAGAATAGCTTTGCTTGTTTGTTGTTTCCTGCAGATAACGAAAGAAGGCGCGGGGAGATTCAGTTCATGGTGATAGTGACTGTGCCAGGTGAAAGAGTGGTAAGTGTAACAATTATAATCTTATAGATACATGTGTAGGCGAGCAACCCATAATTAGTCGGGATTCCTCTTGGTAGATTTCATCCCAACTTCAATAATCCTACTAGCCTGCTACCAAAACCATGGTCAGACACTAGACGATTAAGACCCTTTAGGTTGCTTAGTGATTAAGCTCCTTGGATCGGACTAATGCAATAAGCACAGTGGTTACTCGTTATCCTCGAGTCAACTAGCTTTCCATTGATATCCACGTGTCACCTGAGGGTCGCCGGTCCACTAGCGTACAAGATCTCATCTGTGTAGAACAAGGTATCATGTTGTCTAGGCCCTTAATTAGACAGCAAGCATTAGGCATCCATAGATAGTCAAGCACACACATTATAGTATTTAGAATCAATCACAAACTAATGGAAAATATATGAAGGCACATCACATCTCAGCAATCCCCTACATCTCCCACGCCCAAGGGAATTTCTCACACATGAGAGAAGAACAAATCATCAATATAATTGAATAAAGGGAATTCGTCTTGGTATTACCATGGAGATCCACAATAAGAATAGAAAAATATCCAACACAATTCAAGATGGGAAGAAACAATCTCAAACTCTAGTCTTGCAAGGTGGAGATCCCTGTCTCTCTCTCAAGTACAAGTAGTGGTTATGGGGTGTATTGGCTTGGAGGTCGAAGATCATGGAGCGAGATGAAGAACGTCTTCTCCTTCTTCTCCGGATCTCTTCTTTCTCCCTTCTGGATGGTGTGGCGGCTGCTGCGTTATGTTTTCGTCCCGAGTCCCTTCATGGAAGTTGTCCCTTTTGACAAGACAGAGGTGGCAGCAACTATAAGGCGGGAATTATACGACCAAAAAAATATTCCCACCATATAGTTGCTCGTTAAAGCTTATGTTGACTCCTCTTGTGTGCTTCCAAATTGAGACTCGCTTGTTTTCCCCAGAATATTGTGTTTCTCTAATTAAACCCTCATGTTGACATTCAGAACCTGAAACACACATTAAAAACCAAGTTTTCTTTGCTACCAAAGTATTAGCGTTAGGTAAAGCCAGAAAATGATCAAATCCGGGAGAAAACCCTCAAATAAAGCCATAAAAAATGTGTCGAATCTCATAGCTATCATACACCCCTGCAGGGTTAAATCTTTTTGAAAAGTCACGTTCACGGTTATGAATGACTTGGGAACGGACGTGATGATCATAGATAACATTAACTAAATATAAAACTTGTTGTTCCACGTGTGCTTAAGGATGCTTCCTCAGGGGTTCTGTAACTACCTCGGTGAATTACGCTCCTAGTACAAGCCTGGATGATCAGAAATGGTTGAAATAGTACGGTGGGGCCCAAATACCACTCACAGGTAGACCTTTCGGCCGTCCCAACCATTTCCAAACATCGGGACAAGAACGGGCGGCGTAATCGGCAGGCGAAGGGATCAACTACATACACAAATGAGTATGTATGCAAGCCACCATACAATAGTACATCAGAGCCATTCCATCTAAAAAGAAAGGAAATATAGCAACGCCATACGGCAAGATCCAAATATCCTAGATAGATATAATAGTGTAGGATATCTCCTCATACATCAATCAACAGAGTATCAAGCGGAAGCGGAAGACAAAATCCGAGTACGGATAAGAAGCAAATCGGCATAAGATGCCCCATAAATAAGCACATCCATACAGATCTCACGGATCCTGTTCCGGAATCTCTACAGAATGATCGTTGCCCACATCGTCGTCTCTTCCGCCCAGGATCCATCTTGCGAGTGTACCTGTTCATCTGAACCAATAATTTATCGTGTGAGACCCTAGGGGTACTCAGCAAGTCTTTATGCCTCTAAGGGGACACAACCTGGGGTGACGCAATTGCAGCAAAAGATAAACCCTAGCAATTCTATAGATACTCGCTAACCATCCGCCTAACCAGAGATAGACGGATGTCCGTGAATTAATAACAACAGTTATAACGGTAATCTTAACAGATCCATCCTCCTCCTCGCTTACCGACGAGGAAGCAGACGAACAACCCCCATCCGTTGGCAGTTTTATTATCCATTCCATGAGTGTTGTACTATTTACTAGTCAGGTCCTTAGTCAAATTAAAAGCGGTACTTTAGTTATTCTTGTCTATGATCGAGAAACTGTGCTCCAAGTCGTCCATAACCGCGGACACGGCTTTCAGAAAGTTTTACCCTGCAGGGGTGCACAAATAGCAACACACACTCGATATGCCTCGGAAAAACCAAATCAAAACCCAACGAGGCAGTCACAACAAAGCGATCACAGGATTCAGAAATATTTCAGGGGGCCACCCCATTAAGCTACCCGCGACGAAGCTGGCCGGCTACGAGACGGACTCAAGGTTTGTGTGGCCGGCTGTAAACGACTGGGAACCCGAAAGTGTGACTGGGCTTGTCGATACAGCGAAAACGGGTCACGGACCTAAACAGTACAGTGTGCAGTACCTCGCACAATCTTAAAATAAAACAGTAAAGCATGGCATAAGTACAGGATAGTAAATAAATCCTCAAACTAGTTTGTGGCCCCAAGAAATAAGAATGAATCAAGCTCTGGCTCAGGGGGGTCCATAAGGCCTCCCAGATGTGGATAGCGCGAATAATCTTGGAACAGGAATCAAGTACTCGGGGTCTTACGGGACACAAGTGAGCCTGAAAACCAAATAGCGAATATGGCTCACCGATGCCACTTTCATTAGTTATCCCATTACTACTCAGGTTAAGTTGTATAGGCACCTCGTTATCCATCAGACACTCACATACCCTACACATGCTGTTCTACGACTCGCATGGCTCAAACAACTCCTGTAGTAATGGCTCATGGGATGGAGGAACAAGCTTCGGTGGGGTTTAAAAGTAAAGGCTATGCAATACTTGGGATTCAATTTAATGCAATCGCGACTCAATGATGCAAGAATAAGATAGAGGCAATAGGTACTGTATGTATGCAAGCATGTGGTAGTGCTTGCCTGGCAGCTCAGTTGAAGCAAAGGATGGATCTGGGTAGTGCTCCTGGTTCTCTTGATATATCCACAACAAAGCGCCTATTCAAGAAGAACCAAACAAACAAGGGACAACATAAATAAAGTGCACAAGCATATGAATAAATCGACAGCAAACAATCATGCCATGATGAATGATGCACAATTTGCATGGCAATAAGGTAGCATGGCATGGGTGAGGTGTGAAGTACAAGATTAAATCATTTTATTAAGTTTTGGCCCCATTTTATTCACAATTAAGTTGCTGTTCACTTTATATTTATATGATGCATGCTGCAAATCGAACCATGGAATGCCTAAACAGAAAGGTCTCGTCGAGCTAATCATTTTAGACATATTATTTGTTAAATTTGGAGTTATAAAACAAAAGTTATTAATTTATTAAAGAAAAGGGGCATTTATTGTAATTTAAATAAACTTGGAATTTTATATGTTCAAAATATATTTTGAAGGCCATATTTGAAATCCTCACATTTTTCTGATTTGAAAACATATATTATATGTATTATTTGGATTAATATTTGAAAAGATATTTAAAAACAGAAATATATTTGAATTTGAAATAATTAGAAAAAGATTTGAATTTAAAACAGAAACAGGCAATACTTTTTATACTCAGATTAACCTAGCCGCAGACGCTGACAGGTGGGGTCACGCGCTGACTCAGCACACACGCGCACGGAAAAGCTTTTGTCACCGCTGGTTGAGCTAGCCCTAGAGGATGACAGGTGGGGCAACCGACTTCGCAGGCCCACGCGACAGCGGGCGACCCAGGGGGTGCCACGCGGCGCAGCGAGGGAGCGCGGGTTGAGCACCGAGAAGCGGGGGGCTCTTTTGCAAGTTTTTCGGCGGTATCGGTGGGCCAAAAGCGTGCATGGGTTAAGCGTAAAAACTAGCAGGGGGTTACGCGCAAAAAGGCCGCCGTACTGTTGATCTTCCTCTGACGACCGATCGGTCCGGCGGTGACAGAGGACAGCGCATGATGGGGCTTCAACGCAGGGCATCGCAGCGTCGGTGACCGCTGGGCTAGGGCGGGGTTGCTGCTAGGAGGGTGGACGGGGCCTAGGTAGGGTTTGGCGCATGAAGCGGCGGTAGCCTTCGTCGGTGCACCGAGGGTGCCTGACGAATCGTCCGGCGACCTAAGCGGAAGCGGCGGCGACCATGTCCAGGGGTTAGGAGCTCACCGAGGTGGCGTGGTCGGATCGAGCAGAGGCGGTAGATCGTCGGTGAAGCGTGGACGGCCGGCTAGGGTTTAGCTCGGGCACGGCAGTTACGGTGGCTCGGTCCGTCTCCTCCTCGACGGGCGTGCAGGCGTGGTGTAGAGGCTCGTCTTGGTCTCCTCGATCACCTCCCGACGTGCTTGTGTCTGAACAGTGTAATCGCGAGGGGGCCGAGGGTTGGCGATGGCGTGGCCGATGGCGATGGAGAAGAGAGGAGAGGCAGGCGCCAGGGTGGATCTGGGGTAGGGCGAGGCAGAGTGGGTGGATAGACGGAGAGAGGCGGGGTGCCGTGGGGAGGTGGTGGACGATAAAGGTGGCTCGGCCACCTTTGTCCTCCTCCTCACGTGCTTTCGGGAGGCCGAGGCAGGTGGGGAGGCTGCCAGTGGGAAGGCGGGCAGGGTCGGGGTGGTTTGGCCTGGGGCCCCTAGGGCAGAGAGAGCAAGAGAGGGAGAGGGAGGTAGGGTGGAGCTAGGCTCGGGTTTGAGCTAGGTGGGGAGCTAGGGTTGGGGTGGTTCGGTGTGGCGAGCTGGGTGAGGACAGTGGGGCCTGCATGGCGGGTAGAAGGGAGGCCGAAGAGGGGAAGATGGTAGCTTAGGGTTTGGGTTTAGCTTGGAGCTAGGTTTAGAGGGGATGGTAAAGAGAGGAGAGGGGAGGTAGGGTGGTGATAGCTAGGTGATTAGGGTGATGGGTTTAGGCATCAACCACGTGACCAAGCAAGGACAAAGGTGGAAAAGGAGGGTAAGGAGAAGAAAGAGAAAGAGAGAGAGGTGGTGGACTTAGGGTTTAGGTGAGGGGTATGTTAGATTAGATGGGGGGTGGGGTTTTAAGCAAGATTAACATGGATCAAGCCAAAAGAGAGGATAGAGATGGAGATGAACCACTCCAAAAACCAACTAATAACCAAATACTAGAAAAGGTGACACTTGCATGGCCCATGCAAAATATTTAATGCCATGTTGATTCTTGTGAAAACAATATTAATACATGGCATTATTATCATGCATTCCCAAAAATTGGAGTAAGGCCCAAGCAAAAGAATTTAGAAAGAATTCCAAGTGGAGTATATGGAGATGATCACATTGGATTATATTTGGGGCTTGCTAGTGTGTATATGCCACTAGGTATTTAATAAGCCCTCCAAAAATACCCCAACATGATGATAACCCCAAAACCACACATATGGAAGCTAGGGAAGGTTCCACTCACAAGGCATGCAAAGGTGGCCAATTGGCTCTCATGTTTCAATATTGTGAAAGCAACATGATGCTAAGATGAGAGCATGTGGAATAGAATTGGATCCATCCCAACCCACATGAGCTAGAGGTAAACTCAATAAATGCTAAGCTCATATTTTAGTTGGATGGTGGAATTATAAGGTGGTGAAAGAAAAAGGTGGTGGAATTAATAAGAGATATGCCCCCAACTCAACTTGGGCATTAAGCAATATATCAAGAACCAAATACAATATCAAGAGGCAAATACAATTAATAATGCATATGAGATAAGAACCAAATCAAAAAGGGTTTTATATGATGCTCAAATGCAAGGAGGCATGATGACATGAGCATGATATAATTATGATGCAACAATTATATATTTGAAGTAGCCATTCTATTACTAGACCAAGTAGCATTACAATTGTTAGACAATTGGGATGCTACAGGTTCGAGGGGGTGATCCTAGATAAGGAGTTCAGATATTCTTGGTTAACAATTTCGGATGTTCAAGATGGAGTCGTCGCTCTCTTCCCTTGTTTTAAAAGTATTCTATGTAGATGAGCCTCTACTCTCTCTTGTTTACAATAAAGTTGGCTTTACACAAAGAAAATCCAGAGAAAGCCTTTCTAGCCAGAGCATGTAGATACTAGGTTATATAATTCTTGCGGAGTACATTCTCGTATTCAGCCTTGCACCATTGTTGTTTTTCTACACATGATCTAGTTGCAACTGAAAGGTGGCTTTTATGTTGACATCGACGAGTAGTTGGGGGTCCTAGGTAGCAGCCTGAGGATTATGGGTTGGATGTCGCTTATGTTTATGGCCTCTTAGGCCCTTTGTTAAGTTTGTTGTGTAGAACAACATAATTTGCTTTCAATGTTGGTGTGATGATGGGTTTGTGACCCCTGGTTTGTAATAATCTGATATCGTACTCTGTTAAGAGTTTAAATTTATGTTGTTGTATCCCTATGTTTTGTAATGTTACCGAATCATATACTGTGAGTCTCCAAGGTTGGAATTAAGTTTATCTCGGACATTAATCCGAGGTTTGTTTAACCCTAATCCCAGGGGTGTTACATGCAGGAAATCAAACTTTTAAGGCGAAATCATGAGCAACTAATTAAATTTAGGACGTTACCTACACAACCAAGTTAACTAGGGTCGAAAGGAGACCTTTCGAAGGCTCAACGACCTGCACTATGGGCAGGGTCCACCCGTATGCTCCACATGTACCAGGTGGCGACGGCTCTGTCAGGTCAAACCCTACAACTTTAGGCACCTATATATTTTGACGCTCCAGCCGCTATGCAAAGAGCCACCATTCCCAGATTGCATCACAACACCACCGAAGGAGATCCACCACCATAGTTCATCCTCTCCATCCTCCATCCTCTCCATAGTCATCATCTTGTACTTGAGATCTCCTTGTGATTTGGTGACCATTATTTGATTTCAATCTAAGTATTTTGCACAATGTTTTATATCCTTAATCTTATTGTTATGAGTGAGTAGTCCTCACGGGCTGTGGGTTGGTGTGGAACCTCGCGGCGATTATGTGCGTCTAATTCATGGGAGTATTGTGTGTTGATTGAATAGATATTTGTATCTTTGTCTCTTGTCTTGATCTATGGACATGTAGGTATCCAAGATCCCATGGATTGATAAAGGCTTGAGGTGAGATGAGTGGTGAACGACAATCTCATAGGAAACCAAGTGACAGAAAGAGGAGTATGGTTTTAATTTAGGGATCCATTTGGGAGTAACATCAACATCACTTCTTAAGGCTTTGATCTATATTTTACTTAATAATTATTATAGCCCAGTGCTTCGTGGTATAACAGTTGGATCAAAAGACTATTGATGCGCCTGTGGTTCATAGGGGCTCTAGTATATTAGGATGTGTTTGACACAAATTTTATCTTTGTTAAGTCACTACACATGAATGCGTGTATTACTATCTTTATCCCATGTGATGTGCAGCTGCAGGTAAATCTTCAACACTGGCCTATCTCCATCCATTGCAACTACAAATGATTAAAAGTAAACTAGAAAGGTCTGGTAAACGTGGGGTAAAACAAAGAAAAAAGTCTTGTAGATGTGCCTCATTTATTTTCCATTTAGCATTGTTTCCCAAGGTTCGATTAAACCTAGGTATACTAGGGAAAAAGCTACTATACTACATCCGTAACTCCAATCAAAGGTATCAATGTGCAAATCCTTTTTTTTCTCCTTTAAAAATAGACACTTTTATAGTGAAATCTAGGCTAATTAATGAAGAATTATGAGTTGCTAATTTCCCAAGTCAAAGAGGCCACGAAGGATGTGTCCATAGGCTTTAATGAGCATTGGTACAGTCAAGGCCCGTCCGTACCACCCGCCCATACCAAGTGCCATCGCCTTCACCTGGTCAATCCGAGCAACTTTCATGAAGACACCTTTATATAATTCAAATCAGAACCACTAAATGTTGGAGATATGCCCTATAGGACAATAATAAAGATGTTATTAATTCTATATCTCATATGTTCATAATAGTTCTATACCATGCTATAATTGTATTAGGCAGAAACATTAATACACGTGTAGTATGTAAACAAACCAAGTCCCTTGTATCCTCTAGAAGACTAGCTCGTTGGGTAACCGATGATCGATGTTTCACGATTATAGACATTTATGTCAATTTACAAAGAGGTCATGTCATTGGGTGATGATGTGATGGACACACACCTAATTGTAGTATTGCAATGTGATCCAGTCACAAAGTGCAACATTGTGATATCTAGTAAAACATAGTAACTCACGCCTTTGACCGTGAGATCATATTTAATCACTATCACATGCGGTTGCTTAGTTTGAATCAATCATCACACCATAATAGGGTGATCATAAATGTGTATATTGGGTATTCCAAAGGTATAGGTTGAGGCGTATGCATCGAGATCGGGATTTGTCTATCTGAGTGACGGATAGATACTCTGGCCCCACTCGTTGAGATTACATCAATGAAGCTTTCAAGCATGTGACTAGGTCACGAGAATGTAATATCACGTGAATGAGTAAATGTGTTTGTCGGTAACAACATCAAACTAGGTATGTCGACAGAGGAGATCGGATCTTGGACAAACCAGGTGTCGTAGATCAAAAGGACTGGGACTCAACGTTTAAGGTGTAAGCGATCAAGTTATTCATGGAATGCATGGGAGCCATCATGGGTTTCTAGATCATGTTGTTGGTCATTAATCGGAGAGAGATCTCGACCATGTCTGGGCATTCCTGAATCAAAAGGGTGTCACATTTAAGGGTATAGACACTTAGGGTTGATCCGTGATCGCAAGACAAAATAGAAGAGAGAGAACCGGAATTGTTCTAGGGAGAAACTGAACTTATTTGGCAGGATTCGAAATTAAATAATATGTATTTAATATTAATTAATTGAATTAATTATTAAATAAATATATTTATTTGATTTAAAATGATAGCTCACCTACATGGGCCTTCCCGAAGGGGAAGAGCCCATGAAGGGTTGCCGGCCAAGGGAGGCCATGGAGCATGGGGTAGGGGCCCACCCCACCGCAGGCCGGCCAAGGAGGCCTAGGTGCATGTGGGTGGGGGCCTCCCCAGCCATCGTACACCTCCTCTCCTCCTTTAGTCCCACCCCGAGACTTTGGTGGTGATGGTGCCCCTTTTCCTCCTATATAAGAAAGGGAGATCCCTCTCCCCAAAACCATCCCATTGGCTTTTACCTTCTCTTCTCTCTCCCTCTCACGCGTGTTCCTAAAATTTGTAATGTGCTCTACGAGGTAGAGTTTTCTCCACCATATGCACAATGTCGTGCAAATTGGAGTCGGTCCGGATCTTCTTGTTCTGCTGCTTTGCTGGACCAGAACCCGGGAGATGCCTCTACATCGAACGTGTGTAGTACTTCGGAGGTACTGCCAGTTGTGGCGTTGGTCGCTTGGACGCATACACGACCTTGAGGTTGGTGACATCGTTCGTCTATGTAAACAATGTTTCAACGGGAATGTAATCCTACTTTCGGTATTCAAAGGTATGAACACCGAACCCCTCGCTTTACTTTACATGTGCATAGATAGAGATCTTGGCTATGTCATTCTTGTTGCTAGGATTTTTTTGTTTTGTTCCTCGGAACCCCTTTGAAAGGACAAATAACATTGCCTAGAGGGGGTGGTCAATAGGCGTTTAAAAATAACTATGGTTTAGGATCTAATAAATGCGGAATAAAACTAATATTTAATTTATTGAGCACAAAACCTAAAACCACTAGGTTCAATTAAGTGCACTAACAACCTATGATAAGCAAGACAAGTAACAAGGTGATAGCAAGAAATAATACTTCAATCACGATGGCTATCACAATGTAAATTGCATAAGTAAAGGGTTTGGTTAAGAGATAACTGATAGACACAGAGACGTTGATTTTTATCCCAAAGTTCACTTCCAAAGAAGCTACGTCTTTGTTGGAGAGGTGTGATGGCGCAATGCTCTCTGAACGCCACAAATGGCTCACCTTGAGGTGTGGTGGATCAATGCTCACCCAACGCCACACAAGGCCTCACCCCAAGATGCGAAGGCATGCAACTCATCGATGCCACAGCAGCTAACCCTATTCTCCCGTGAGCTCACCATAAAGGCCTACTCACAATCCACTAAGGGACACTTGAGGGGGGTCACTGAACTCGTACAAGGTTGGGGCTATCTCCACAACTCAATTGGAGGCTCCCAACAATCACCATAAAGGCCTCTAGCTTGGGGAATCTCCACAACTCAATTGGAGGCCCCAAGGGTATCACACCACAACCACACAACTGTCTAGGGTTCTAAGAACCCAAGAGTAACAAGCCCACAAACTTTAACTTGCCGAATCTCTAAGGAGAACTCAAACCTATGCACCAAATTCAAGGTCAAGTCATTCACTTCGAACTTCCACCAAATATATAAAAGCTATTGGGGGAATAAGGGAGAAAGAACATAAGAGGAGAACACAAAACTCTCCAAGATCTAGATCACAAGGATTCCTTCACAAAGAAGGGATTTGGTTTGGTGGCATTGTAGATCTAGATCTCCTCTCACAAATACCTCAAAAAGATGTAAGAATCATAGGAGGGGGAAGGGGATAGGACAAGCTCTTCAAGGTCAACAATGGAGGAGAGAGATAAAAACGGACCAAAAGAGCTAACCCCGCGAAGTGGAAGAGGAGTGATACGTTGCTAACATATCCATAATTTTTGATGTTCCATGCTTGGTTTTATCTACTTTCTTATCTTTTGTTCCAACTTTGGAGTACTTTCTATACACTTTCTTGGACTAACCTATTAACAAGAGCCACAATTGCCACTGCTTTCTGTTGTTTTTGGTTCCAGGAAAGTCAGAAAATGAATATTCTCGGAATTGGACGGGACAAAAGCCAAAGTCGGTTTTTCACCGAGGGACACAAGGAGCCAGAATACGAGACAGAGAGGGGCCAGGGGTGCCACACCACCTGGCCGCGTGGCCCAGCCTGGCCCACGCCAGGGGGTGGTCTGGCTACCTCCGGCACCCCCTCGGCCTCCCCTTTCGCCTATAAGATGCCTCCGATACAGAAACCCTAAGTACCCGATCAAAAATCCACGAAAGAGTCTGTACCCGCCATCATGTCCATCCCTAGATCGGGAGGGATCTGAAGCTCTTCCCGGCACCCTGCCGGAGGGGAGAATTCACCCTGGAGGCCTTCTTGATCATCATGCAAGCCTCCGGTGTGATGCGTGAGTAGTTCATCCTTGTACTACGGGTCCATGTAGTATCTAGATGGCTGGTTCTTCTCCTTTGTGCTATCATGTTTAGATCTTGTGAGCTCCGTTCATGATCAAGATCATCTATTTGTAATCTTACATGTTGTGTTTGCGGGGATCCGATGGATATTGAGATGCTATTTCAGATTGATTATTGATTCTATCATGTCTTTGTTATTTGTGATCTTGCATGCTTTCCGTTGTTAGTAGCTACCTTGGCCAAGTAGATGCTAGCAACTCCAAGAGTTAGTATTTATGCTCGATAGTGGGTTCATGCCTCTAGTAATCTGGGGAAGTGATAGGAATCTCTAAGGTACTAGATGTGTTGTTGCTACTAGGGAGAAAACAACAATCCTTTGTTCATAGAACAATCGTATTGTTTACTTTACACGCAATGCGTAATGCAATTATCTGTTGCTTGCAACTTAATAATGGAGGGGGTTCGGATGATAACCTGAAGGTGGATTATTAGTCATAGATGCAGTTGGATTACGGCCTATGTATAATGTTGTAATGCCCAATCAAATATCAAAGGAGTCAAGATGAGTAGTATATGTATGATTGGTTTCTCGATGTTTGTCAATTGCCACGCTGTAATTTGTTCACCCAACCTGTCATCTATCTTAAGGAGAGCCAACACTAGTGAACTATGGACCCCGGTCCTTTCTTTTATCATCAATCTACAATCAACTGTTTACTTCTTTCTGTTTACTTTCTGCAAACTATTACTTTCTTTCACACAATACGTTTAATCCTTTGTTTTCAGCAAAACCGGTGAGATTGACAACCTCACTGTAAGTTGGCGACAGAGTTCTGTGGTTGTGTTGTGCATGTCTCCATATTTCTGCTGGCACCGGTAGTGCGCCGTGTTAAAGTTCAGCTAGCAACACCTTTAGGGTGTTTTCTTGCTGATACGTCCATAACATATCTATAATTTTTGATGGTTTTATGCTAATAATATGCTTTTGACACTCCTTTTTGTATAAAGTTTATGATTTATTTGGACTAACCTACTAATAGTTGCAAAAGTGCACAATGTTCTTGTTTTGCACGTATGGGAGTAAGAGGACCATTAAACTTAAGGCTATGGTTGGGGAAACCTTAATGCATTGATTAGTACTTACGGATGTTTGCTAACAATCCAATCATATAGTACATGTAATTCCAAGTAGTGAAGCGCATGTATATTTAGCCTCTCCCACATAGAAAACTGCATCAAAGACAATGAACCTGATCTATTTGCTATTTAAACTTGGACAAAGCCACCACAATTACCACCACTATTCCACACTCATGGTTCTGTTAGTTTAGTGTATTTTATTGCTGCAGCAACTAGCTTTACTTTTTTGTTATTTATTATCATGCAAAGCTATCTCTATTACTCGTATTATTGCTCTAGTTTTATTTCCTAGATAATGTAAACGTTTAGTGTGCATAGAGTTGTATCAGTGGTTGATAGAACTTGAGAGAATATTTATCCTACATTTAGCTCCTCGTTGGGTTCGACACTCTTACTTATCGAAAAGGCTACACACGATCCCCTATACTTGTGGGTTATCAAGACCTTTTCTGGCGCCGTTGCCGGGGAGCAACAGTGTGTGGGTGAATATTCTTGTATGCACTTGTTTTCTTTATATCTAAGTAGGTTTTACTTTAAGTTTTAAGTTGTTCTCTATCTTAGTATGGATAGGGAATGCGAATTACAAAAAAAAATAGTTGTACTTGTTACCTAAAAATATTTTAAAAATGGAAAGTGATTGGAAAGATGAGTAATGGTTAAGTGGGAGTCGACCTTGAACACTTGTGTTCATGCCTATAAAACCAAAACAAATCTTTCCATGGAAGCTTTTCAGTTAAAAACTTGTAGGAATGCATGAAGCCTTGAAAAAGAAAGATATTTCTGGTATTGATCTTAATGCTTATTCATTCGAAAATACTTGAATCTTGATCCTATGCCTAACTTAAAGGCATTAAAGAAAAGTACTTATTGGGAGATAACCCAAAAGTTTTAGTTGAGTCCTGGAAGTTATTGCTTCAGTAATAACCTCTCCTTATCCTTTTTATTTGCTTTTTGTGCCAAGAGTAACCTCTAATGAGAGAGAAGTAAGACTTGGGAAAGTTGTTGTCCCGAAATAGATTTTTGTGCTTCGCTGTAAAAATTCGTGTAAAATCTCTGTACGTCGGTTTGAGCTGTAATTTTTTGTTCTTCTTCTCCAGGTTGTTATCCATGTTTAGTTAGTTCAACACTTTTCGATTTGAGCAACATAAAGTCTTCGAAAAAATTGGTTTCTATCTGCTAGTCTATTTTGACAGATTTCTGCCATTATTTGCATTTGCTTCTTGTTGATTCCTTTTTGGGTTCTCTTTGGGGAATTGAGCTTTTGAAGGGAAGTGCTACAGTAGCTTGTGTTTTAATGGAAGTTTTATTGGTGTTGAAACTGAACCCAAAGACTTATTATCTTGAGTACACTAATGTTGCTAATAAAGATTATGTAAAGTTTTGTATGAAGGAAAAATTTCAGGTGTTAAGGAAAGAATGATGTAATGAGATGAAGAATGGACTAAAGCTCAAGCTTAGGGATGCCACCCCGTGTCACCCGAAGAAATATCCAAGAAGTATAAGCATCAAAGCTTGGGGATTCCCAAGGCATCCCCTTCTTCATCAATAAAAATCTCAGGTTCTTCCAAACACTTCATTTTTATTGTTTCATGCACAATTGTGTTGTTCTTGGAGCGTCTTTGTTTTTGTTTTTCGTTTTTGTTTACTTGGTTTGCTTAGTTTGCTTGAATAAATTGGTTGGACCCCCTTTTTCATACATTAGTTTTCAAATAAATGTGGTTTGGATTGGAAAAGAGTAGGAAAAGTTCATGCTTAAGTGGTAAAAGGAGCTCATTTTTTATGGTGGCCCATGCTTTGTCATGTCATGCTTGATATTGTTTTGAATTTATGCTTAGTGATTTTTGTTGTAGCATGACATGTTATAAACAATTGAGATTGCTTAATGTGCCTTGAAAGAATCATGTGTTGTTTTAGCATATTAAAGCATAGTATTGTGGTATTCTCTTTTGACGCTTTATTTGGGTTGACTTGACGCATGCTCACACCATGTTATGACTATCCCAAGTCACCATAGCCTTTATGATCCTTTAGTTTTCGACTTGTAATATCACTTTATGCTTTATTTAATGATGTTTTGTCGCTTTGCATGATTATGGCCATTATTGCTCTTTTAGTTGGTCGTCCCAGTCTTTTGCTAGCCTCCATAACCAAGTATGAGTTCCACTCATGCATCCAACTCCAAATAAAACCAAGTTATTCCAAAGAGTCCACCATACCTACCTATTAGCATTTTCTATTCCAAGTATATTCATGCTTTTATCTACCTTCCGAATTAAACTTGTTATGAGAAAACTAGTGATTAAAGCTCTCACGAACTTAATGGCACACTTTACTTTTCTTGCCCCTAATAAACTTGAACCATCGTGTCATCTATGTTGTATATGCTTGCACTTATATGTTGGGGATTAGCAGAACCATGCTGTCATGGGGAACGCTTTCAACATTGCACTTGTACATTGTACCTAGTTGATATCATGCTCTTTTTTCTATGGATGTCGTCGGTGTGAAATGAAAGGGGAGCTTGTAAGTCCATGGAGTTATGTATGTGTGTTAGAGAAACGCATGGGCCACCGGTCTAATCCATGCCTAATCATGGTGGAAACCTGCAGCGTAACCATAATGAGCAATCTATGAAGCATTCTTCTTATAAAAAAAGAGATAGAGATTGAGAAAAAAGAAAAAAAGATGAGAAAAGAGGAAAGAGAGAAAAAAGACCATTTTCCCATGGCAAATAAGAAGATTGCTAATATGCTTGTTGTCTGCTTGCCTTGTCATTTTGATATGGGGATTCTTCCGTATCATCGAGCAAGGGGTACCCTATTGGCGGTTCTCTATGATACACATGTACTTACTATGACAAGAACTTACCAGTAACTAAACTTGAGTAGCATGAGGAGCGGCCCTCATATTCAAGGGACATGAGATTTCCAACTGATACGTCCAAAACGTATCTACTTTTCCGAACACTTTTGTTATTGTTTCTCCTCTAGACTTGTGTGATTTGGATACAACTAACACAGACTGACGCTGTTTTCAGCAAAATTGCCTTGGTGTCTACTTTTTGTGCAGAAAATCAACTATCAGGAAAAATCCTAGAAAATATGCCAAAAATCCTATTTCACCAGAAGACTCCCGGAGCCAGAATATGAGACGGAGGAGGGGGCCGAGCCACACCACTGCGCGCAGGCTAGCCCAGCCGCGCCAGGTGGTCGCCGCCTGTGCACCCCCTCGGTCTCCTTCTTCGCCTATAAGAAGCCTTCTGACCTAAAAACTCTGGGAGGTTCGACGTTTTTCCAGAAGGAGTTCTGCTCCGCCGCCACCACCAGATTCCACGAAACAGCACCAGAAACTATTTTCTGGCACCCTGCCGGGACGGGGAATTGGAGGAGACCATCGCCATCATCATCACCATCGCTTCTCCATCGACCATCCATGTTTCCCCCATCTATGAGTGAGTAATCCCCCGATGTAGGCTATGGGGATGGTAGGGATTGGATGAGATCGTTCATGTAATGGCATCAGATTGTTAGGGCATGATGCCTAGTATCTTCTATTAGTGCTTTATGACTTTGTTGCGACTTGTTATGCTTAATGCTTGTCACTAGGGCCTGAGTGCCATGATTTTAGATCTGAACATGTTACTGATTCATTATGATAGTATTGTTTTTGGTCTTACTTGCAAGTTGTATACACACGTTATTGTCCGGAACCAATGGCCCTGAAGTGACAGAAATCGGGATAACCGGAGGGAATGGCTTTGATGTGAGGATCACATGTGTTCATGGAGTGTTAATGCTTTGCTCCGGTGCTCTATTAAAAGGAGCACCTTAATTGCCAGTAGTTCCCTTGAGGCCCCGATGCAAACGGGCTGGCAGGACAAAATATGTTGTGCAAGTTCTCATTGCGAGCATGTATGACTATATATGGAACACATGCCTAGGATTATCTAGTACTTGGATGCTTTATCTTATTTATCTGCAATTGCCCTATGTTCTTATTTCTTTGTGAATTGTCTTGTCCATGCAACGCCCGTCCATCCATCCCTATGCCTACCGCATGCGAATCCTACTGTTTACTGCTATTGTTACTGTTGTCTTTGCTTTTACTACTGCTATTACTTTACTATTCCTACTACAAAACTGTTGCTACTGATAAACTGCTGTGAGCAAGATTGTTTCCAGGTGCAGCTGAATTGACAACTCAGTTGTTAATGCTTATAAATATCATTTGTCTCCCCTTGTGTCGAATCAATAAATTGGGTTTCACTTCCCTCGAAAATACTATGATACACCCCCTATACTTGTGGGTCATCAAGACTATTTTCTGGCGCCGTTGCCGGGGAAGCATAGCTTTATTTATCAAGTTCACTTGGATTCTCTATTGTTCGCTGCTATCCATCCATCATGGGTAAGTCTCGTGATGGCAAGGTTCCTAGTTTACCATTCACTACAAGAAGAGGTACGGTTCTAAACACCTCTGTTGCTCTTGATTCACCATCTGTTATGAGTAAGCTCGTTACACCACCACACACACATGCTACACACATTGTTACTACTGCCGAATCTGAAAATTCTGATACTTATGATGCTGCTTCTACTGTGCTTGATAATAGTGGTTCATTAGGTCCTTTCCTAGATGCTACGATTGCTAGAACTATAGCTAAAAATACTGAAACTCCTAATGAAGACACTACTACACCTGTTAGTTCACCTGAGTCTAGTGAGAGTTATGATATTGAAGATGGTTATGTTGAGATGACTGATGAATTTATTAAAGAATGTAAAAACACCCATGATAGGAGCGCTGCTAAGAGTCTCCTTGAGAGGCGTACTATTAGACCCAAATTGTCTCCTATTGCTAAGTTTGCTGCTTCTCCCATAAACATTAAAGATAAAGATTATGATTTTTCTCTTGATCTATCTTACATAGCTATTTGTTGAGAAAGAACCTTTTTGTGGGACTAAGAATGAAAGTGCGGTAGCACATATGAATGAACTTTCTACCATGAGTGGCTTGTTTTCTGATGATATTAAGATGCGTACTTACTTTGTTACAAAGATTTTCCCCTTTTCACTAAAAGGAGAAGCTAAAACTTTGTTTAGTAATTACCTCCTGGATCTATTGATAGCCCTGATTGCTTGATTAGTACTTTCCTGGAAAAATATTTTCCTCCTAGTGCTAGACATGTTATTTTGCAGGAAATTTTTGATTTTAAACAGGGAGAAAAAGAGATATTGCCTGAATCATGGGCAAGGTTTTGTGCTTTGATTCATGCACAGGCTGGAAGTCCATTACCTAAGAATGTGCTTCTTGATATATTTTATAATGGACTAACTGAAGAATCTAGGACATACCTAGACAGTTGTGCTGATTGTGTTTTCAGGAATAGGACTCTCAAGGAAGCTGAGGAATTAATGGCTAAAATAAGCAAGAACTATGAAGATTGGACTCCTCCAGAACCAGCTCTACCTGAAGTAATTATACCTGAACCAGCTATATCGGTGCCTATTCCAACATCAAAGAAGAGGGGTGTTATTGAATTAAATGATGAATTGATGAAGGAAGCTAAGAAATGTCTTAAGGAGAAGGGAATTAAAGCTGCAGATGTCAAGAATTTACCTCCTATAGAAGAATTATGCAAGCCAATTCCCCACTCATCCACTATTGAGGTACACTCTCTCCAACACTTTGATGAAGGTGATATCCCTTACTCTAAACCTCATGATCAATGCTTAGAAGAATTCGATATCTTTATTGTTAAGCAAGATAATTTTAATAAAAGGGTGCAAAATCATCTAATGGAAAACACTAGAGCTATTGTTGAGTTAAAAGATATTTCGGAAAGAACCTCTAATGATGTTAAAATGATTGTCAAACACTTTCAAATGTTCAAACTCAAATAGATCAACTCATTAAAGTGCAAAAAGACTTGCTATACGCTGCTAAAGAAAAACATGCTTATGAAATTAGAACTAGAAGTGGTGCTGCTACCCAGGATCCTCTATATCCTGAGGGGCATCCCAAAAGAATTGAGAAGGATTCTCAACAAGCTGAAAATAGTGGCTCTACTCGTAAGAAAAGGAAAAAGAAACATAAAACTATTGTAGAACCCTCTGAACCTGCTATAGATCCTAATAGTATATCTATTTCTGATGCTGAAACTGAAAGTGGTAATGAAGAAAATGATGTTCCTGATAAAGAAAAAGTTGAAGAAGAACCTGAAAACCACACTAAGAATACTAAATACACTAAAGAAGATTTTGTTGCTAAGAAAGATGGTAGTGAAAGGGAGCCTTGGGTCCAAAAACCTATGCCTTTCCCTGATAAGAAACACAAGTCAAAGGAAGATGAACACTATAATAAGTTTTGTGAGTGGATGAAACCTTTATTCTTGCAAATTCCTTTGACTGATGCTATTAAATTGCATCCTTATTCAAAGTATATGAAGGATATTGTCTCGAATAAAAGGAAGATCCCTAATGAAGAAATTTCTACTTTGCTTGCCAATTACTCCTTTAATGGTAAGGTTCCTAATAAACTTGGAGACCTAGGGATTCCAACTATCCCTTGCTCTATTAAGAATAGTTATGTTAGAACTGCTTTGTGTGATTTGGGAGCTGGAGTTAGTGTTATGCCTTTCTCTCTCTATAAGAGACTTCAACTTGCAAAACTGATACCAACTGATATATCTTTGCAAATGGCTGACAAATCTACCATTATTCATGTTGGTATATGTGAGGATGTACCTGTTCAAGTGGCTCATAATTTCTTGATACTGATTTTGTTATGCTTGAAATGCCTGAAGATGATAATATGTCTATTATTCTTGGGAGACCTTTTCTTAATATTGCAGGAGCTGTTATTAATTGTAATCAAAGAAAGGTGACCTTTAATGTTAATGACAAGGAACATACTGTCTATTTCCCCAAGAAGATTGACAGGACCTATGGTTTGAATTCAATTGAACATGTTGAGGGCATTCAAGTTGGAAAAATATACTGTCCCATACCAAGAGAAAAATTTGAAACTATTATGATTGGGACCATTGCTATCAAAGTTGAGGTAACATAATCATTAGTGGAATACAAAGTTTTGTTTCATATAAAATTGTTTTGGTAACAAGACCTGATCAACCTTGTTAACAAAAGGATTTCATTGAACAAAACAATGTTTTCACCATGATTATCTTCGCTTACTTCTATTCTATCCATTTTAGTTTTTGCTTTCGTTTAGTTTACCTTTCTTGTGCTAGTTGCTTGCATTTTAGAGTGTCTTGAACTTCTATAGCTTTTGTTTTGTTTTGCATTGCATCATTTCCAAACAAATCTTTTTCTGTCAGAAAATCATTCTTCTATACCTGAAAAATGCCCAAAAATAAAGTGTCTCGAAAAATTCAAGAAAATTCATATTAAATTTTTACGTGAAAGAAGGGGAAGAGGAGTGCCTAGAAGGTACCAGGGGGGGCCCACCAGGCAGGCTCATCACCTAGTGGCGCGGCCTGCCCTGGGTGGCGCCATGCCATGGTGTGGGCCACCCCTGGCCCTCCACTCACGTAAAAATTTAATATGAATTTTCTGCCACTTTCTTCTCTCCCGAGGAAACTCCAGTTCATTGCTCAAAATCGCGTTCTTGTTGTGCTTGTCCTCGATTTTTTGATCTCCTTGCTCAGCCCATCTTTGTTGCTGAAATTTGGAGCATTTATTCTCCGGTATGTGACTCCTCCGCTTGTCTAAGTAGATTTGTGTTTAGTGGATTATATCTTGAGTATTTTGCTGCTGTAGGTGACAGGTTATGAGAGCTTGTAAGCTTGTTTGATGCTTAAAGATATAGTTTTGATGCATGTTTAGGCCTCTTACAAGTCCCTATGAGTAGTACGCTTCATTATATTCACTTTGCAATCACTTGTTTAATAGGTGTTTAAATTTCAGAATACCAAGCATGAACAACCATACCTTTGGAGAGATATTTGAGAGGGATGCAGTTAGGAGGTCGAGGCCCTCAAGATCAGCCTCTCAGTTTAGGCCATCATACAACAAAGATCTCATTGCAACTCGTATTGGTAATGAAGGGGTGATGGGGATGCTCACCCATCTACTTTTCCTTGTTTTACTTTCTTACAAGCTGCAGGGATTCTTGATGATTTCTTGCTACTGATTCAGAGGGTTGGTTTGACCTCATATATGCAAGATGAGAGTGAGCAATACGCTATGCTCACCAAAACCTTTGTTGAGAGCTTCGTGTTTACTAACACGCCCTATCAGTCAACTGTCTCTTTCAAAATTTATAATATGCCCTTTACCATGTCATTGGAAAGATTTTATAGTGTTGTAGGTGTAAGCATGACAGGGACCGTGAAGAAAATTCAAGGGCGACCCGCTGATTTGCTGGAGCTTTACCGAGGGGTGACCAATGAAGATGGCCGCGTGGCACAGCACGGAAAGATAAGAAACATCCAACTCCCTGCTCTTAGATACTTTGCATATTATCTTGCTACTAGCGTTCTTGGTAGGGAGAATACGAGTAATATCTCCAACTATCATTTAGCCTTCCTTGTTGGTGCGCTTAACAATGATACTCGGTACAACCTTGGCTCGCTTATTGCTCGCTGCCTAGCTGCTAGGGGACCTATCTATGGGGGCATCATTGCCTCACGTATGGTCAATGCATTAGGACTTACAGTGGACCCCAATGATACTATATTGGCACCTCAAAGACTTGACCTTGTTGCTATGAAAACTCATCATTTTGTCACTGCTGATTCTAATTTGGACGATCTAGTATATAGGATATTGTTTACTGATGGGGATGAGAGGGAGATCCCTTTGCCGCGGTCCACTTTGTTTAGTGTTCACAGGAGACCGTGGTCGCGCTCCAAGGAGGAGGTGGATGAGCAGCTCCGCTTGCTGGGTTTTCACGGGCAGCACCAGGAGGATGTGCCCTCCTACGATTACTTCACGCACTACAGAGGGACGTACTCGAGCTCACACCAAGACGAGGGTATCTCCTCGTCGTACCACGGTGACACTTCATCTTGGCCAGCTTGGGATTGACACCCACTTAGGCCAAAAGCCTAAGCTTGGAGGGAGGTACGCCGACATCGCACTCATCTCCATATCATTTTGCGTCGGTACTTTGTATATTCATGTTTCATTCTCTTTTTAGTTTTCGTTCTTTCTTTGCTTTTGCTTTCTTAAAACACAAAAAGACCAAAAATATTTCTGTTGTTTCTCTTTGGTTTGCTTCTTCTTCTTTTTGCCTTGGTTTGCTTTTCCCTTTTTGCTTTGTTTGAACTATTCGAAAAACCCAAAAGATTTTGCTTTGCTTGTTTTTCCTTTTTGGTTCTTGCTTTAAAAAATTGAAAACACCAAAAATATTTGTTGTTCTTCTTTGGTTTTGTGAGTTTGTTGCAGGGTTCAGCAGTCCTCAGTGGGATTTGGTTTCATGTTATTATTCAAGCCACACAAGTGAAGGGCAATAATGAGGATTAATGACAACTTGAGGAGTGGTAAGAGGTTGGTAACAAACTCTATTTGTTTTCATTTTTGTACATATATTCATCATTGTGGGCATGCTTAGCCTGTTCGTGTAGGGTGTATGTTATTTATGGATGCTTAGTAGTCCTTGCTTTCATATGATTAGTTCCAGCTTGCTAATAGTTTATAGCATGTCCTATGAATGTTTCCTGCATTACTCTATTCATAACTTGGTATGACACCTTGGTATCCTCCTCTGAATGTTTCATTTGAATTGACTTGGCACGTGCTCACGCATGCATATGACTGAAATAATCAGTTAAGCCTCGATGAATTATTTTGACTTGAGGGTCTTGAATCACTTTCATGCCATGATTAGTCCTGTTTTGTTGCAAGCATGATTATGACAGCTATTGCTCTCTCGTTTGTCGCTCCCTTACTTTTGCTAGCCTTCACTTTCACTGAGTATGTTTTACTCATGTTTCCAACTCCCTAAAACCAAATATTGCCAAAGTGTCCACCATACCTACCTATTAGCATCATTTGCTATTTCCATGCATATTCAATATGCCTTGTTTTATTCCAAATAAAATGTTTGCTTGTTATGAGAAAGTTAGTTAGTAAAGCTCTCACGAACTTGATGACACACTTTATTTTCTGCACTTAATAAACCTGAACCATTGTGACTGTCCATGAAAGTTATATGCTTGCAAATTATAGGCTAGGGATTAGCAGGAACGTGCTGTCACGGGAAACACTTTCAACACCTGTAAATATATACCCATTTGATACCATGCTCTTTTGTTTGCGGATGTCGTCGGTGTGAAATAAAAGGGGAGCTTGTAAGTCCATGGAGTTATGTATGTGTGTTAGAGAAACGCCTGGGCCGCTGGTCTAATCCATGCTATCATGATGGAAACCTGAAGCGTAACCATAATGATATCTATGAAGCATTCTTCTTATAAAAAAGAGAGAGATAGCTATTGAGAAAAAAGAAAAGAAAAAAAGAGATTTGAGAAAAGAGGAAAGAGAGAAAAAAGCACCATTTTCCCATGGTAAATAAGAAGATTGCTGAGATACTCATTGTCTGCTTGCCTTGTCATTTTGATATGGGGATTCTTCCGTATCATCGGGCAAGGGGTACCACGTTGGCGGTTCTCTATGATACGCACGTATTTACGATGACAAGAACTTACAGGTAACTAAAGTTGAGTAGCATGAGGAGCGGCCCTCATCCTCAAGGGACATGGGATTTTCAGTTTATAGTCTGTCAAGCATATAACTCAGATTGGACCTCACTTTCACCTTAACCATAATAAAGATTCTTATGATAGGGGCAATGAGAGCTCAAAGCTAATGAGTACCATACTTTCAGCATTTGGAAGCCTTTCAAACTATTCAAAACCTTTTCATTTCCTCGTTGAGTCTCCACTTATTCTATGAGCACTTCCTTGAGAGCATAGTTGTCATCTTTTGTGCCTGTCCCATTACTTGATTATTTGCGTTATGACTTTGATGCTTGTATCTTTGATATCTTTACTTCTAGTCTTCACCTGAACTACAGAGGTGCCTTGGCATTCATAATCAAAGGCAAGCGAGATACCACTCTATCATACCTTGTTATGAGCATTGTAATGTTGCTTATATTTATACTTCATGCTTCTTATTATTTTTAGGTTAGAATCTTCTTCATAGCTTGCAATGCCTATTAAGTAAACTTAGTTGCATATTCTTTATTGTGAATTGTCTAAGTAGTTGATCACATGCTAAGAATATATACATCATATGAAGCAAATGTGTTCGTGAAAGTTCTTTTATCGCACTCAGTTTTCAACTGAATTGCTTGAGAACAAGCAATAAGCTAAGCTTGGGGGAGTAGATACGTCCAAAACGTATCTACTTTCCTGAACACTTTTGCTATTGTTTCTCCTCTAAACTTGTGTGATTTGGATACAACTAACACGGACTGACGTTGTTTTCAGCAGAATTGCCTTGGTGTCTACTTTTTGTGCAGAAAATCAACTATCAGGAAAAATCCTAGAAAATATGCCAAAAATCCTATTTCACCAGAAGACTCCCGGAGCCAGAATACGAGACGGAGGAGGGCTAGGCCCAGGCCACACCACCTGGCCGCGTGGGCTAGCCCAGTCCGCGCCAGGGGGTGGTCTGGCCGCCCCAAGCACCCCCTTGGTCTCCCTCCTCGCCTATAAGAAGCCTTCTGACCTAAAAACTCTGGGGGGTTCGACGTTTTTCCAGAAGGAGTTCCGCTCCGCCGCCACCACCAGATTCCACGAAACAGCACCAGAAACTCCGTTCTGGCACCCTGCCGGGACAGGGAATTGGAGGAGATCATCGCCATCATCATCACCATCGTTTCTCCATTGACCATCCATGTTTCCCCCATCTATGAGTGAGTAATCCCCCGATGTAGGCTATGGGGGTGGTAGGGATTGGATGAGATCGTTCATGTAATGGCATCAGATTGTTAGGGCATGGTGCCTAGTATCTTCTATTATTGCTTTATGACTTTGTTGCGACTTGTTATGCTTAATGCTTGTCACTAGGGCCCGAGTGCCATGATTTCAGATCTGAACATGTTATTGATTCATTATGATAGTATTGTTTTTGGTCTTACCTGCAAGTTGTATACACACGTTGTTGTCCGGAACCAATGGCCCCGAAGTGACAGAAATCGGGATAACCGGAGGGAATGGCTTTGATGTGAGGATCACATGTGTTCACGGAGTGTGAATGCTTTGCTCCGGTGCTCTATTAAAAGGAGCGCCTTAATTGCCAGTAGTTCCCTTGAGGCCCCGCTGCAAACGGGCTGGTAGGACAAAAGATGTTGTGCAAGTTCTCATTGCGAGCACGTATGACTATATATGGAACACATGCCTAGGATTATCTAGTACCTGGATGCTTTATCTTATTTATCTGCAATTGCCCTATGTTCTGATTGCTAGGTTAATTGTCTTGTCCATGCAACGCCCGTCCATCCATCCCTATGCCTACCGCACTCGAATCCTACTGTTTACTGCTATTGTTACTGCTGTCTTTGCTTTTACTGCTGCTATTACTTTACTATTCCTACTACAAAACTGTTGCTACTAATAAACTGCTATGAGCAAGATTGTTTCCAGGTGCAGCTGAATTGACAACTCAGTTGTTAAGACTTATAAATATCCTTTGGCTCCCCTTGTGTCGAATCAATAAATTGGATTTCACTTCCCTCGAAAATACTGCGATACATCCCCTATACTTGTGGGTCATCACCAACTTATACTTTGCCAAGCATATACTCCATAGTTTGTTCACTTTAACCTTAATCACACTTCAAGATGCTTATGATAGGAGCAATGAGAGCTGGAAGCTAATAAGTACCATAAATTTTGGAAGCTCTTTATGAGACTTGAATCCCGGCTTCCTTCTATGAAGGCATTTCTTCCACTTTTATATTGAGTCTCCACCTTCTATCTTTATGCACCAATTAAGAGAGCATAGTTGTCATTCTTAGTTCTATGTGCATTGTCCCGAGACTTGTTGATTGATGCATAACTTTGATATTGCTTGTTCCTAAACTATTTGTATCTAGTCACCCTTATGAACTTTGAAGGTTTCCTATGCATTTATGTTTTGCTACTCTATGAGGGACAAGCTGAATACCATTCTCATTATGCTTTCTTTATGTGAAACAAACAAACGTTTTGCAAAGCATTGTTATTCATGAATCTTTTGTTTGTGCATTTTCATGTTACAACATAGTTGCTATGTCTTATTGTTAGAACTCTATCTTTCATGATTCATGTTTAGAGTACCTTAATCCTAGCTATCAATACTGTTACAATAATGATGATCAAGATTGTGTTGTCTACATGTTACCTCAAAAATTATATTGTTTTGATCGTTTACCTACTCGAGGACGAGCAGGAACTAAGCTTGGGGATGTTGATACGTCCATAACGTATCTATAATTTTTGATGGTTTTATGCTAATAATATGCTTTTGACACTCCTTTTTGTATAAATTTATGATTTATTTGGACTAACCTATTAATAGTTGCAAAAGTGCACAATGTTCTTGTTTTATACTTTGATGTGTAGGAATTACCAAGAATACAAGTGGAAACCTTGTTGGAGTCAAATTGGGATTTTTCCAGAAATCTGTCTCAGAATTCTTTTGAAGATGATCATGTTTCGGGTCGAATAGGCGTCAAACGGAAAACTCTTCAACTACAAAGTTGTTGGAAATTTCGCGACAAACGTTCTGGACATAAAATTTAGCTGATTCCGAGTCCGGACAGGCCTTTTATACCCGATTTACTGCAGCCCAAGATGGGGTGACGGGAATCCGAGAAGCTATATAAAGGGAGGAAACCTAATTCGTCCAGGGCATCTCCACCCACGAATTTACAGCCACCAGAGCCATGTTTTTGCCTCCCCCATGGATCCCATCTCCATGGATCCCATCTCCATGGGGGAGGGCTCCCAAGAAGCCATGAAGGAAGGGGCTAAGGGGCGGTGCTCCCCCATGATACCGGCGGCGGGGAAGGAGTCCCCCGTGCCGCCACCGGCGCCGCCGTCGCCCTCTTCACCATCTTCACTGCCATCTCCATCACCTAATCCTCCTAGTATGCAGTGGTTCATCCTCCCACACACCTCTGTACCGTCCTATGTATTTGATGCTATAAGTTATAATCCTATGATCTATGTCATGTTTGCATAGTTTCTTTATTCTTAGATTGAATGGTTGAACGTCTTTGGTTCATTAGAGTTGTATGTTGATATGGTACAGTCCTTTGGTGTCTATTATATTTGTGCGCGCATTGATTAAACATCATAGGGTTTGTAGTATATGTAAGAGGATGGGGGAAATTCTGCCGGAGTGACAGAAACCTGAGGACGCGAACTGGAACGTTGCACGTATGGGAGTAAGAGGATCATTAAACTTAAGGCTATGGTTGGGGAAACCTTAATGCATTGATTAGTACTTACGGATGTTTGCTAACAATCCAATCATATAGTACATGTAATTCCAAGTAGTGAAGCGCATGTATATTTAGCCTCTCCCACATAGAAAACTGCATCGAAGACAATGAACCTGATCTATTCGCTATTTAAACTTGGACAAAGCCACCACAATTACCACCACTATTCCACACTCATGGTTCTGTTAGTTTAGTGTATTTTATTGTTGCAGCAACTAGCTTTACTTTCTTGTTATTTATTATCATGCAAAGCTATCTCTATTACTTGTATTGTTGCTCTAGTTTTATTTCCTAGATAATGTAAACGTTTAGTGTGTGTAGAGTTGTATCAGTGGTTGATAGAACTTAAGAGAATATTTATCCTACCTTTAGCTCCTCGTTGGGTTCGACACTCTTACTTATTGAAAAGGCTACACACGATCCCCTATACTTGTGGGTTATCACTTGCTCCTACTGGTTCGATTAAACCTTGGTTTCATAACTGAGGGAAAACTTGCTGCTGTGCTCATCATACCTTCCTCTTGGGGTTCCCCAACAAGCTCGAGATATCTTGGGCCATCAAAGATTTTTTCTGGCACCGTTGCCGGGGAGTCAAGGGCATCTTCACAAGGGGAGTCCCTCATAACCAATCTCTTTACTTTGTTATTTTTGTTTTGCTTAGTTTACTTTTGCCTTGTTTGCTTGTTTCTTTATAAAAAACACAAAAAAAATAGTTCTACTAGTTTGCTTTCTTTATCAAAAACACAAAAAAAATGACTACTCTAGAAAATACTAAGTTGTGTGACTTCACTAGCACCAACAACAATGATTTCATGAGCACACCTATTGCTCCACCTATTCCTGAAGCTACTTTCTTTGAAATAAAACCTGATTTACTCAATCTTGTTATGAGAGAACATTTTTCTGGTATTGGTAATGAAGATGTTGCTACTCATCTAAATAACTTTGTTGAACTTTGTGAGATGCAAAAGCATAGGGATATAGATGGGGATATTATTAAGCTTAAATTTTTTCCTTTCTCTTTGAGAGGAAAAGCTAAAGAATGGTTGAATTCCTTAACTAGGAATAGTATTGATTCTTGGACTAAATGCAAAGATGCTTTCATTGGAAAATACTATCCTCCTACTAAGTTATATCTATGAGAAGTGAAATAATGAAATTTAAACAATCTGATAATGAACATGTTGCTCAAGCTTGGGAAAGAATGAAATCTTTGGTAAAGAATTGTCCCATTCATGGACTGAGTGCTTGGATGATTATCCAAACCTTTTATGCAGGATTAAACTATTCTTCAAGAAATCTATTGGATTCTGCTGCTGGAGGTACCTTTATGACCATTACTTTGGGTGCTGCAACAAAGCTTATGGATAATATGATGGTTAACTATTCTGAATGGCATACTGAAAGAGCTCCACAAGGTAAGAAGGTAAATTATGTTGGAGAAACCTCTTCCTTTAGTGATAAAATTGATGTTATTATGTCTATGCTTGTTAATGGGAAAGCTCATATTGATCAAAATCATGTTCCCTTAGCCTCTTTGGTTGCTCAAGAAGAGCAAGTTGATGTGAACTTTATAAGAAATAACAATTTTAGCAACAATGCCTACGGGAATAATTTTGGTAATAATAATTATAGGCCGTATCCTCCCAACAATGGTAATGCTTATGGAAATACCTACAACAATAATAAGGGTGCTCCCTCTGAACTTGAAGTTATGCTTAAAGATTTTATTAGTAAACAAACTGCTTTCAATAAAACTATTGAGGAAAAACTCTCTAATGCTGAAAGAAATATAGCATCTTTGGCTGAAGGTCAATCTTCTTTGAATAAAATGGCTGCTAAACCTGAAACTATTGATAATCCCTTTGCTGCTACAAATGCCATACAAGTAAGAATTGATGAAAATGTTAGACTATTAGCTGAATTGCATGTTAAGTGGGAAAGAGAAGATGAAATTGCTAAAAACATTAGTGTTTCTACTATCACTACCACTAGTGTTGAGGCTAGTAATAGCTCTACTGCTTTAGATGATAATTATGATTTTGATCTTGATGGTTGCAATATCTCTGAAGTTATTAAGTTCCTACAAAATCTTGTTAAAAGTCCTAATGCTAGTGCTATGAATATGGCCTTTACAAAACACATTACTGATGCTCTCATAAAAATTAAAGAAGAAAAGATGAAACATAAAGCTTCTATTCCTATAAAACAAGAAGATGGTTGGGAACCCATCATTAATATGAAAGTGAATGATTTTGATTTCAAAGCTTTATGTGATCTTGATAGTAGTGTTTCAATTATGCCTAGAAGGATTTATGATATGCTTGATTTGCCACCATTGGAAGATTGTTATTTGAATGTCCCACTTGATGATAATGCTAAAAAGAAACTCATCGGGAGTATTAATAATGTTCTTATTATGGTTAACAATGCCTATGTCCCCGTTGATTTCTATGTTTTGGATGTTGAATGCAATTCTTCTTGTCCTATTACTTTGGGAAGACCTTTTCTTAGAACTGTTGGTGCCATTATTGATACGAAAGAAGGCACCATTAAATATCAACTCTCACTCAAGAAAGGTATAGAATACTTCCCTAAGAAGAAAGAGAAGATTTCTTTTGCCTCTCCTATGAAAACAAAATCTCTTAATGGAGAACACTTGATTCTTTTTCTTGCTTCTTATGTCTAACTTAAAGACGTTAAAGAAAAGTACTTATTGGGAGATAACCCAAAAGTTTTAGATGAGTCTTGAAAGTTGTTGTCCCGAAACAGATTTCTGTGCTTCACCGTAAAAATTCGTGTAAAATCTCTGTACGTCTTTTTGAGGCGTGAATTTTTTTGCTTCTGCCCCATGTTGTTATCTAACTTTCGTTAGTTCAACACTTTTCGATTTGAGCAACAGAAGGTCTTAGAAAAAATTCGTCTTTACCTGCTGGTCCGTTTTGACAGATTTCTATCATTATTTGCATTTGCTTCTTGTTGGTTCCTTTTTTAGCTCTTTTGGGGAATTGAGCTTTTTGAGGGAAGTGCTACAGTATATTGTGTTTTAATGGAAGTTTTATTGGTGTTGAAACTGAACCTAAAAGACCTATTATCTTGAGTGCACTAATGTTGCTAATAAAGATTGTGTGAAGTTTTGTATGAAGAAAAAATTCAGGTGTATGGAAGGAATGATGTAATGAGATGAAGAATTGACTAAAGCCCAAGCTTGGGGATGCCACCCCGTGTCACCCCAGGAAATATTCAAGAGGTACAAGCGTCAAATCTTGGGGATGCCATCCCCTTCTTCATCAATAAAAATCCCAGGTTTCTTCCAAACACTTCATTTTTATTGTTTCATGCATAGTTGTGTTGTTCTTGGAGCGTCTTCTTTTTCGTTTTTGTTTTGGTTTTTCGTTTGCTTGGTTTAGTTAGTTTGCTGAATAAATTGGTTGGACCCTCTCTTTCATGCATTGGTTTTCAAATAGTTTGGTTTGGATTGGAAAAGAGTAGGAAAACTTCATGCTTAAGTGGTAAAAGGAGCTTGTTTTTGACTGTGGCCTATGCTTTGTCATGCCATGCTTGATATTGTTTTGGCTTTATGATTAGTGATCTTTGCTCTAGCATGACATGTTATAAACAATTGATATTGCTTAATGTGCCTTGGAAGAATCATGCGTTGTTTTAGCATATTAAAGCATAATATTGTGGTGTTCTCCTTTGATGCTTTATTTGGGTTGACTTGGCGCATGCTCACACCATGTTATGACTATCCCAAGTCACCATAGAATTTATGATCCTTTAGTTTTCAACTTGTAGTATCACTTTATGCTTTGATTAATGATGTTTTGTCGCTCTGCACGATTATGGCCATTATTGCTCTCTTAGTTGGTCGCTCCCAGTCTTTTGCTAGCCTCCATAACCAAGTATGAGTTCCACTCATGCATCCAATTCCTAAAACCAAGTTATTCCAAAGATTCCACCATACCTACCTATTAGCATATGCTATTCAAAGTATATTCATGTTTTTATCTACCTTCCGAATTAAACTTGTTATGAGAAAACTAGTGATTAAAGCTCTCACGAACTTGATGGCACACTTTACTTTTCTTGCCCTTAATAAACTTGAACCATTGTGTCGTCTATGTTGTATATGCTTGCACTTATATCTTGGGGATTAGCAGAACCATGCTGTCATGGGGAACGCTTTCAACATTGCACTTGTACTTTGTACCTAGTTGATATCATGCTCTTTTGTCTATGGATGTCGTCGGTGTGAAATTAAAGGGGAGCTTGTAAGTCCATGGAGTTATGTATGTGTGTTAGAGAAACGCCTGGGCCGCTGGTCTAATCCATGTTGTCATGGTGAAAACCTGTAGCGTAACCATAATGAGTTGTCTATGAAGCATTCTTCTTATAAAAAATGAGTCAGATATTGAGAAAAAAGAGAAAAAGGAAAAAAAAGATTTGAGAAAAGAGGAAAGAGAGAAAAAAAGCACCATTTCCCCATGGTAAATAAGAAGATTGCGGAGATGCTCGTTGTTTGCTTGCCTTGTCATTTTGATATGGGGATTCTTCTGTATCATCGGGCAAAGGGTACCCCATTGGCGGTTCTCTATGATATACATGTACTTACTATGACAAGAACTTACCGATAACTAAACTTGAGTAGCATGAGGAGCGGCCCTCGTATTCAAGGGACATGAGATTTCCAACTTATACTTCATCAAGCATATACTCCATAGTTTGTTCACTTTAACCTTAATCACTTCAAGATGCTTATGATAGGGGCAATGAGAGCTGAAAGCTAATAAGTACCATAATTTTTGGAAGCTCTTTATGAAACTTGAATCCCTACTTCCTTCTATGAAGGCCTTTCTTTTACTTTTATGTTGAGTCTCCACCTTCTATCTTTATGCACCTATTTTGAGAGCATAGTGGCTATTCTTAGTTCTATGTGCATTGTCCCAAGACTTGTTGATTGATGCATAGCTTTGATATTGCTTGTTTTAAACTATTTGTATCTAGTCACTCTTATGAACTTTGAAGGTGTCCTATGCATTTATGTTTGCTACTCTATGAGGGACAAGCTGAATACCATTCTCATTATGCTTTCTTTATGTGAAACAAACAAACGTTTTGCAAAGCATTGTTATTCATGAATCTTTTGTTTGTGCCTTTTCATGTTGCAACATAGTTGCTATCTCTTATTGTTAGAACTTTGTCTTTCATGCTATGTTGAAGTACTATGATCCCAGCTATCAATGTTTTACAAATACTTTGATCAATTTTATGATGGTGCATGTCACTTCAAAAATTATTCTTTCTTTTTTATCACTTACCTACTCGAGGACGAGCAGGAGTTAAGCTTGGGGATGTTGATACGTTGCTAACGTATCCATAATTTTTGATGTTCCATGCTTGGTTTTATCTACTTTCTTATGTTTTGTTCCAACTTTGGAGGACTTTCTATACACTTTCTTGGACTAGCCTATTAACAAGAGCCACAGTGCCAGCTGCCTGTTTTCTGCTGTTTTTGGTTCCAGGAAAGTCAGAAAATGAATATTCTCGGAATTGGACGGGACAAAAGCCAAAGTTAATTTTTCACCGAGTGACACAAGGAGCCAGAATACAAGACGGAGAGGGGCCAGGGGGGCGCCACACCACCTAGCCGTGTGGCCACGCCAGGTGGTCTGCCGCCTCGGCCTTCCCTTTCGCCTATAAGATGCCTCCGATATAGAAACCCTAAGTACCCGATCAAAAATCCACGAAAGAGTTTGTAGCCGCCGTCATCTCCATCCCTAGATCGGGAGGGATCTGAAGCTCTTCACAGCACCCTACTAGAGGGGAGAATTCACCCTGGAGGCCTTCTTCATTATCATGCAAGCCTCCGGTGTGATGCGTGAGTAGTTCATCCTTGGACTACGGGTCCATCTAGTAGCTAGATGGCTGGTTCTTCTCCTTTGTGCTATCATGTTTTGATCTTGTGAGCTCCGTTCATGATCAAGATCATCTATTTGTAATCTTACATGTTGTGTTTGCAGGGATCCGATGGATATTGAGATGCTATTTCAGATTGATTATTGATTCTATCATGTCTTTGTTATTTGTGATCTTGCATGCTTTCCGTTGTTAGTAGCTATCTTGGCCAAGTAGATGCTAGCAACACCAAGAGTTAGTATTTATGCTCGATAGTGGGTTCATGCCTCTAGTAATCTGGGGAAGTGACAGGAATATCTAAGGTACTAGATGTGTTGTTGCTACTAGGGAGAAAACAACAATCCTTTGTTCATAGAATAATCGTATTATTTACTTCACATGCAATGCATAATGCAATTATCTGTTGCTTGCAACTTAATACTGGAGGGGGTTCGGATGATAACCTGAAGGTGGATTATTAGTCATAGATGCAGTTGGATTATGGTCTATTTATAATGTTGTAATGCCCAATCAAATCTCAAAGGAGTCAAGATGAGTAGTATATGCATGATTGCTTTCTCGATGTTTGTCAATTGCCCCGCTGTAATTTTTTCACCCAACGTGTCATCTATCTTAAGGAGAGCCACCACTAGTGAACTATGGACTCCGGTCCTTTTATCATCAATCTACAATCAACTGTGTACTGCTTTCTGTTTACTTTCTGCAAACTATTACTTTCTTTCACACGATACGTTTAATCCTTTGTTTTCAGCAAAACTGGTGAGATTGACAACCTCACTGTAAGTTGGGGACAGAGTTTTGTGGTTGTGTTGTGCAGGTCTCCACGTTGTTGCTGGCACCGGTAGTGTGCCCTACCAAAGTTCAGCTAGTAACACCTTTGGGGTGTTTCCTTGCTCCTACTGGTTCGATTAAACCTTGGTTTCATAACTCAGGCAAAACTTGTTGTTGTGCTCATCATACCTTCCTCTTGGGGTTCCCCAACGAGCTCGAGATATCCTGGGCCATCAAGGAGCCCCTTTTAAAGGGCTCCCAAAATCTGATTGTTTGGGTCAAAAACGTGTCTGGCCGGTAGTACCGGTGAGCCACGGAAGTTCTGGTCAACCCAGCTCCAACAGCTCGAAAGTAGTGGAGAAACCAAGTTGTACAGGCCGAAAGTTCCGCCTAACGAGGGCCAGAATTTTCAGCCAGTACTATCGGTCTACTATCGACCAAGTACCGACAAATAAACGCGACCAAACAGAGAGATGAATGCGTGGTGTCACAGGCTGAGCGAAAGTGAGTCGGAATTTCCAACGGTACTACCGGCGGCAAAATATGCCCGATCAGTACTTTCGGTGCGTGGCCGGTACTTCCGGCCGAGCAGCTCCAACTGCTCTTTCGACTGGTACTACCGGTGCCACTACCGTCCCAAGTACCGGTAAACATTCAACAAAAATAGAATGAATACAGTGAGCATTCCCATGCCTATTGGAACTAGCCTGGTACTTCACCCGGTACTACCGACGCCAAATTAGCCTAATGGTACTTCCGGGGTGGCAGCGGTACTTTCGGTCAGGAAAAGCTCCAGAACCAAAACTGCCATAACTTTTGCAACCGAACTCCAAAAAGGATTAAACCAATTTAGTTGGAATATAATGACATTTAGTAACCAATATTTTGTACACCAAGGGATAAAATATCATGAATAAATATTTGAGGTATCTCCCAAGGTGTGGAGCCGGAAAACCCGCAAGATCAAACACGCAATAAGATTTTCAAGGGAAATCCATTTTTGATGAACTAAAGCTTGTTATGAAGATAACCACAAGCTCTAGATCCTCACATGGACAAGATACAAACAACAACCAAGAAACATTATGCTATGTATGCAAAGGTTTGAGCTCTCTCTGAAAGACACAATCGAGCTACTCAGTTGAGAGCCCCTCTTGATAGTACGGTTACCTATCCTAAACCTGGTGACGAGGGTTTAACTCATCAATGCCCATTGTTATGGACTTGGGTTTTGGAGAAGGAGGGAAACGCTGGAAGTCTCGATCGGCTAACAGACAAGCACACAGGGACGCAAGGTTTACCCAGGTTCAGGCCTCGTAGAGGACCCTACTCCTGCTTGTCTGCTCTTGATTGATAAAGGATCCGAAGGATTACAATGTCGCCGATGGCGGTGTATGCGCAGATTGGATCTGGCGTATGGGAGATCGTAGATCTATCTGTTGGGGGAGTCGCGATGTCTAGATCTATTGTCTATTGTGGGAGTCGCGGTTTGTCTATTGGAGGTGCCTTCTCATTGGAACCCTCCTAGCCTTTATATATGGGGAGGCTAGGTCTCAGGTACCAATACGAGTTGGTTACAAGTTAGATTAGAACTCTAGTCTTGAGCTTTCCTTGTCGTGTGTGTTTGGGAGTCCGTGTCCATATGGGCTTCATATCACTCGAACCATCATAGGCGTCATGGACCTTGGCAATTCGTCGAGTGGGCCTTCCGTCGAGCCGCACCAAGTAGGTTGTAGTCGAGTGCCTATTGAGCATACCTATGTCAGTAGCCCCCGGGTGTCCATGTGAATCATAGATTCAGATGGAGACTCAGAAGTCTTGATCTTTGCATTAGGATGTCGGAGTCGACAATTGTGTCGAGTGCAAAGCACTTCACCCAGAAGTTCATTGGGTCAGTCAAATTTATAGTAGTTCATAGGGATGATGGTAAACGTGCCTGGTGCGCTCGACGGATCGGGACCAGTTAATTGCTCTAGGGCAAAAACAACGCCACCTACTCAAACTCGAGTCCCCGGACTCGAATTCGGAAATTGCTGACGTAATTCGACTCAGGCCACGGAGGTCTTATAGAGTTCGAATCCCAGTGTATAAGTGTGAGCACTCGACGCGTCCGTCAAGGCTTATTCATCGTACCTGCAGGCACGGATATATCTCTGGTAGTGCGTAGCAGATGCGTTGCCAAGCCTTATTCAGGTCTTACCTTCACGCTGTAAGCGCGGCATCCGAATTTTTTGTCATCGCGGAGATGATTCGGGTGGCCCAGGAGACGTAATCTCTTTGTAGGGAAAATATGAGGCGGAGTCGCCATAGCATTCGAGTGTGGATGTTATCGACACACAGTACGATGTACGAGGAAGAAAATAATCATAGGGTGCGCGGCCAGCACTCCCTATGGGAGTAGCCCCTGAGTGCCTGGTTGAGTCGAAGACTCAAGCAGGGACTAAATAACTTTTTGCGACTGCTGTCGTCTTTTGTTGCTTGTTTTAGTCGAAGATTCAGACAGGGACTAAATAACTTTTGCGACTGTTGTCGTCTTTTGTTGCTTGTTTCAGTCGGAAATTGCTTTCAGCGCTCCCTATGGGAGTAACCCGAAGCTCACAATCGAATCGTAGATTCAAGTGAAGGGTTTTCATGATGCTTGGATATCTTCACAAGTTTCTTCGGGTGCGCGGCCAGCGCTCCCTATGGGAGTAACCCCCGAGTCCTTAGTCGAATCGTGGATTCGAGTGAGGAGTCAGAGCATGTCACTCGAGGATCTTGTATATGCACGACTAGTGCTCCAGCTTGGAGTAGCCCCCGAGTGTCTGGTGGAGTCGTAGACTCGGGCAGAGACTCGAGACTTGTATCTTGTAGTGGCATTCGAAAATCATGCGAGGAGAAACCAGTAGTGGAATCATGCGGATGGAGTCGACGAAGTCGCTTCCGTCAGGTGCGCGGTGATGGTCACGTCTTTTGTAGCATCTAGCGATGCAACCATCCGAGGAGGGACTCGACTCGGGTCTTGAGTTTATGGCGTAGCCAGTTGATTTTTCGACTCCTATTGGAGGACCCGATAGAATATCTCGATGCAGTCGACATCCTTGTAAGCTGCATAAAACATGAAGAATTGTGAAGTACTTGCATCTTGTAAAGAATATTTGCCTGTCAACTTGTAAAGTAAGATTCTGGTGCCAATCGAGTCGACACTTTTGCACTGTATGCTAGGCCTTTTCGTTAGCCTGATTACCCTTAGTCTCAGTACCTTGCCGAGGCACTCGGAGTTCAACGATTTGACGATCAGGTAGAATCAGCTACTCGGGCTGTCGCGTATGAGGTGCTCGAGTGCGTGGAGCCGACGACACATTAGGTTACTCGAAGAGGGCGCAGCCCCCGAGTGTTTCGAGTGCGAGTTACAAAAAATCAGCTCTAAGTAGAGGGAAACTTAGCTTTATTGGTAGTCGACATGGCGGACGGACTCGACACCAGCGCGTGACTCGCCACCAACCGAATATTGTAGTGGATAACCGCAGTCGAAGACTATAATGGCTCGCTGGCCGATGGCGGTGACGGGTCGCAGTCGTGGAGTCGATGCCACCGGTGTCGAGGGAGCCCCCGAGTCGCGAGATCCGATGCGATCAGCGGGTCGCGGGAGTCGAAGATTGTAGTGGCTCGTTGTTGTGGGAGTCGAGGGAGCCTCCGAGTCACCTAAGCTGAAGACCGCAGCGGGTCGCTAAAGTTGAAGACCGCGGCAGGTCGCCGAGGCGGAGTCGGTGGAGCCCCCGAGTGTAGAATCAGTGATGTTAACGGGGTCGATGCGGCGTACGTGGAGTCAAAAGTTGTAACGGGGTGTCGTTGCCAAAGGAGGCAACATCTCGCCGGAGTCGAAGGCCGCGGCGATTTGCTAGGTTGCCAATGCTGAGGGAGCCCCCGAGTCGCTAGAGTCGAGGACCGAAGTGGGTTGCATAAGGAGTCGAAGCCCCCCCCCCCTCCCGAATGTAGGGTCGATGTATTCGATGTAGTCGAGGCGGCGTTCGAGAGCCGGCGCGGCTGCAGTGAGTCACCGAAGCGGTGGCGACCCGTAGTCGATGCGATGGACATGGAGCGATACGGTGAACATGGTCGACGCTATGGTAGCTGGAGTAGTTGATGCGGTAGTGGGTCACGTGGCGAGCGAAGTCGGTGTGGCAGCAGGGTGCCAAAGCCGACGATAGCAACATGTTGCCGCAACTGAAGATCGTAGCGACTCGCGGTCAGGGGAGTCGAAGATCTTGGCGGGTCGCCAATGCTGAGGGAGCCCCCGAGTATAGAGTTAACGCGGTCGGACGTAGTCGCATGGCGGACAAGATGTCGAGGTTAACGTAGTCGCGTGGCCGGCGAGTCGCGTGATGAAGGGATTTCATAGTGGACACGGAGTCCACACAACCGGACGTGTGAAGCGACAGAGGAGTAGTTGATACAACAGTCAGTCACGGTAGGCCCTCATTGATGTCCTTGTCATGGCCGGAAAATTCATTGTACGTCACTGATGTCCTTATCATGTAAAGAGGCGCAGACCCGTACGTGTCTTATATTATATAATGAGTATTAGCAGCAATTCTGATTCCTACTGGCTACCATCGATCTTTCAATTCCTGCAGGAAATTAACTTATCCACTTAACGATTTCTTTTCTTTAGCTGCTTCTTTTTCCTTGACTTGGTTACAGCATTGCAATGATTGACTTGAATAAGGAAAACTCAAAACGATCTGTAGAGTTCTGCGTACGGCAAAACTTGTGTCTGTAAGGTTGCCTTGTTTATGCGTACGGCGACGTGCTGTAAGTAGACCCATGAGCCAGTTCTGATCAGACCATAAGGCAGACGGAAAAATTATTGCCGCTTCTGTAATGAAGCATTGCCGTACATGCTGATCAATCTAGATGAGAAGATCGATTTCACGCGATGTGAGCAGAATCTGGAGACCCGGATCTTGATTCCATACGCCGTTTTTGACCGTGATGAAGTTGTGTTGCCGCTTCCCAGATATCGGCGAGTCGTAGATTATGGATGATAGGGCCGCCGAGATCGCAACATCAGCGTTCCCAGTTCCCACAGGTTCAGGCCTCGTAGAGGTCCTTACTCCTGCTTGTCTGCTCGTGGAATTATCGAGGGAGTCAAAAGTTACAATGATGCGCAGATGAAATCTGGCGAGGGTTGCGAAAGCTAGGGTTGCGTGTGTCCTCCTCGCTGCCCCCTCCTAGCCTTTATATAGATAGGTTAGGTCTCGGGTAGCAGGTCGAGTCGGTTACAAGTTAGGGTTTTCCCCTTCAAACTTTCTATCTTTAGCTTCTTCTTGTCCTTCAAGCAATTGAGAGTCCATAGGTTACTCAAGTCCCTCCATCCAGGCCTTGGCGACACCGGTATTTGGGTCAGACGTATATACTAAGCTCGAGTACTTGTAGGGTATACCCATGTCAAGAGCCTCGAAAGTGTCCAAAGGAAATCGCAGATTTGACCGGGACTTTGAAGCCTTCAAGTGCCCGAATGAGTATATTTCGATTGCTTTTATTCGTGTCATAGGGATTGTTGATATACGCTACCGATATGACCAAGTATCGTATTAGTTAACCACCTTAGGGTGAAACAACGCATCTACTCGATTCGAGTCCCGGACTCAACCGGGAAAAGGCCGTGTAATTCGACTCAGCCGCGAGGTCTTACAAGAGTCAAATTCCAGTTATATGGGTGTGAGCACTTGACGCCGTCTGGCATGTTCATCGTGCTTGTGGGCACGGATATGTTTCAATGTAATTAAATGCGTTGTCGCCTTATTCAGGTCTTACATTCACGCCAGAGGCTGCATCCGAATTTTATCATCGCGGAGACGATTCGGGTAACCCAGGAGACGCAGTCTCTTTGTAGGGGAAAAATTATGAGGCGGTGTCGCCATGAGTTTCGAGTGCGGATGTTATCAACACACAGTTTTTTGCTCAAATAATCATAGGGTGCGTGACCAGCGCTCCCTATGGGAGTAGCCCCCGAGTGCTTGGTGGTGGTGGTGCGACATGTGCCACGGCGCCTGGGGCGGTTCCGTAGCCTCTTTCGACCGCGTTGCGGTTCATCCGCACCAATCCCTCGTGTAGTTTGAGGAACTCACGGTAGTCCTTGAGGAGGTGACTGGACTTTCTCTTGCCGTCATGCTTATCGATGTAGAAGTGTACCGTGCATGGTCCGGACAGTTTCTCTTCGATGGTGGTCATGGGTGCTTCATCGTGGGTGCGGCGTTGCCATACTTGCGTGGTTTTCCCGGAGTCGCGATATCCGCCGCTGCGGTATCCGCTGTTGCGGTTGTCGTCGCGTCTATCGGCGTAACCGGCGGCGACCATGTTGACGTCATCGCGATCGTCATAGACGCGCATACGATGTTTTCCCCGGCGGTCGCGTCTGAGTTCTGCTTCCTCGTCAGAGTGAGCGCAGTTCTTCAACGAATCTTCTCCATCAGCCCACCGGTTCGCGATCTCCATCAGGTGGTCGATGGTCTTGGACTTTGAGCGTCCTAGCTCCTCCCTGAGTTCTATGCGGCGGACACCGTCATTGAATGCATCAATCGCACGGTCTTCCGAGATGTTCTCCGCGGAGTTTTTGATGATGGACCACCTTTGGATGTAAGAGCGCAGCGATTCGCCAGATTTTTGCTGGCAGCATCTCAGTACTTCGATTGAAGCGGGGCGTTTGTATGTGCCCTTGAAGTTGTGCACGAAGCTGTAGACCAGCTCATCCCAGCTGCGAATGGATCCGCGCGGGAGGTTATTGAGCCATGCCCGGGCTGCACCTTGCATGCATGGCAAGCATTGACCGCCTCCGTGCACCGACCAAGAGATGTGATCCTCCAGCCAGATCTTGGGGTCCTATAGGCCGTCAAATTTCGGGTTCTCCGATGGGAGTTTGAACCCTTTAGGCATTCGTTTCTGCCTGATGGATCTGCTGAAGCATCTAGCACCGCAGAGCTCTCCATCTTCTTCTTCTGAATCAGTCGACCGAGCACGTCATGCCCTTGACTTGTCGATCTTGCGCTGCGTGAGCTCGTCGCGTGCATCGTAGTCGCGATCGTGTCGTCGTGAACGGCGACGTCGAGACAGGTCGTGACTATCGTCGCTTGACGAGGACGAGGAGTAGCGTTTTGCTAATGCTTTGCCCTTTTTGGGGTCTGGTATTGGTTCTTTGTCGAGGGCGGCCTCGATTAGCCCAAGGCCTGCGATCGTAGATCGGTGCATGGCCGTCCGAGGATCTCCAGCTGGTGGCTGGTTATTGAGAAGGTACATGGTGGCCGCCGTCACTGCGGCTTGCGGCGTCCTTGGAACCACGTTGCCTCTCGTGTCGACTATCATAGAGCCGAAATTGAGGATTTTTGCAGCGTCTATGCGTTCTGGTTCAGTGAGGTGAGCCATCCGCGACTGCCTCTTCTTGGCGAGATGTTCGTTGCCTCTTGAGGAGGATCCTCCGAAGGAGGAGAGCCCAGCACGACGAAGGCTTGACTCGTCTGCCGCCTTTTTACACGCCTCAAGTTCCGCGATTGCTTGTTTCTAGCGCTTGAATTCCTCCTTTAGGAGCCAGTGGTAGCCCATCAGTAGTTCTTGCGGGGACCCGAGGGGTAGAGGTGTACCTCGTAGGGCTTCGCGGCAGCGTTCCCACTCTTGCTCGTTGAGCCTGATCACGGCGCGTTCGCCGGTTTGCTCGTTGATTATGGTAGGGGGTTCGACTGCTCCTCCATTGCCACCGTTGCCGCCGTTGGTGGCGTTGGGCGGGTCGGGGCCGTTGCCGCGGTTGGCAGAGGTGTCGCCCGCGTTGATGACGGCGCACATGAAGTGATTTGGGAGGCTGTTGCTTCCACAACTTTCAGATCCGGAACCGTAGGATCCTTCTTGATGGCGGATCGCTTAGATCGAGTTGTGGCTAACGCTACCATGTTCCCGACCACTGCTGGAGCATTGAGCTCACTGAGGGTACCGATCGGTGGAGGGAACCATGATGCTGGGGCAATCGCCGGTGCCACCGGTTGATCGGGCATGCGAAGCGTGCCCATCTGACCAATTTGGAAGCGGAAGCTCCCAATTGCCAGGATGATTCCTTCGCCCACGGAGTCGAAGGCCGGGCGAGTGGCCGGCGTGTGGACGGTGAAGTCGAAGGCGCCGAAGAGCTGGAGAATCTCCGCTGTTGCGGAGTTGTAGATCGCAGTTGATGGTGCCGAAGAAGCCGTGACATCAGCACTCCCAATTCCCACAGACAGCGCCAATTGACGAGGGTTTAACTCATCAATGCCCATTGTTATGGACTTGGGTTTTGGAGAAGGAGGGAAACGCTGGAAGTCTCGATTGGCTAACAGACAAGCACACAGGGACGCAAGGTTTACCCAGGTTCAGGCCTCGTAGAGGACCCTACTCCTGCTTGTCTGCTCTTGATTGATAAAGGATCCGAAGGATTACAATGTCGCCGATGGCAGTGTATGCGCAGATTGGATCTGGCATATGGGAGATCGTAGATCTATCTGTTAGGGGAGTCGCGATGTCTAGATCTATTGTCTATTGTGGGAGTCGCGGTTTGTCTATTGGAGGTGCCTTCTCATTGGAACCCTCCTAGCCTTTATATATGGGGAGGCTAGGTCTCAGGTACCAATACGAGTTGGTTACAAGTTAGATTAAAACTCTAGTCTTGAGCTTTCCTTGTCGTGTGTGTTTGGGAGTCCATGTCCATATGGGCTTCATATCACTCGAACCATCATAGGCGTCATGGACCTTGGCAATTCGTCGAGTGGGCCTTCTGTCGAGCCGCACCAAGTAGGTTGTAGTCGAGTGCCTATTGGGCATACCTATGTCACATGGTCTCCCAACACTACAAGAGACCGGTAAAATAGAAAACCTATCAATATCATACATTTGCCTTGAGCATTCCACTTGAGCTTCATGTAGATGATCTTGTCTCCTTCAAGATGGAACACCTTTCTCGATTGCTCTTTATCGCGCTTTGCTTGATGAAGACTTGAGACTTGCTCCCCATACTCCATGGTCACCGAGGATGGCAAGATTCAAGCATGATATCTTCTAGAGATGGCGCATCTCGAGCTTGCACTTCATTTCTTCTGACTCCATTAGGATGATGTCTTGAAGATAACCATGAGGAACTCCATCTTCTTCTTCAAGACACTCTTCTTCTTCTTCTTCTTCTTCTTCTTCTTCTTCTTCATTTCTTCATCTTCCAACCTTGGAACCAACACATGGACCAAGCAATGCCAATGGACAAATCCTACAAGTGAAACTCAATTCAAGCATTAGTCCATAGAGATTGTCCTTAATTACCAAAACCACACATGGAGAACATATGCACTTTCACCCTTCACAAAAAACCTAACACAATACAATGTCCAAAACACATCTGAAGCCATTCACATTTGAGGAGAGGAGATCCACCGCAGAGCCACCACCATCGCCATCACCATAGTCATCCCTCCTCTCCATATCATTTTCCACTCCATAGCCATAGTCCTCTACTTGTAATCTTGATCTCATTGTGATTGGAAAAATTGTAAGACTATTTGGTATTTGTCTTATGAATTTCTATACAATGTTTTTGAATGTTGATCTAATCATGAGTGAGTAGTCCTCGTGGGCTGCTGGCTAAGGAATAGCCTAGCAGCGTTATTTGCATCCTTTAACATGGAGTATTGTGTTGTGATTTTGATATTGGATTTATCCTTTGTATTCTTGTCTCTTACCTTGATCCAAGGACTTTTCAGGTACCCAAGACCCCGAGGATTGATACATGTATTGAGATTAGATGAATGGTTATCGGCTTCTACTCGCGTAACCGAGTGACAATAAGGGGACTACAGTAGTTGTTTAGAGATCCATTTGGGAGTAATGGTAATGTCACAGATCACAAATCTTTGGTTTGTTTTACTTAATAATCGTGTAACCTCGCACGTTGGTGGTGTAGTGGTTGGAAAAAGTCTATAGGAGATGTGGCTGGCAAAAACTATAGTGGTTGCACATGGGGGGTGTGGGTTTTTGTAGTTGATTCACAAAAAATTCCATTTTTGGCACTCGGAAAATGGAAAATGGTTTTTTGCAAAAAAATGAAAACCCCTTAATGAACATTATTCTACATCGAAGATACATAAGTGTGCCAAATATGGCCTCATTCTAACAAACTATTTCATGGTTAAGGTCATGACCTTGCTCATTTGAGTCAAAGTCCATGCATCTTCATAGCTTGTAGCTCAACTTTGAGAAGGGTTTTTGAGAAAAACTTCCATAGAACATGTTTGTTATTTTCATAGGTGGTAGGTCACATAATATGGCACCACGCAAAGGTTTCCCTTTTTGTTTTTTTAGAATTAGTTGAGCCTAACCCTAACCCTATTCCTTCACCGCTCAACAGGGGCAAAATTGAGTACTGTACAAAACAACTAGTGACAAACCGAGCAGTACTAAATGACCGGGTGCAAAACTGAATAGTTTTAAACAACTAGTGGTAGAATAGAGTGTACTAAACAACCAGTGGCAAACACAAGGCAATACTTAAACAACTAGTGGCAAAACATAGTAGTTTTAAACAACCATAGACTTCTTAGTAGTTCAGACAAACAAATCTAACAAATCACAAATAGGGTACCCTCACAAATAAGTTCAAGTGTTACATCTTGCATTCAAAGTTCAAATTAAAATCCATTTCTTGCTCCTTGTGTTTCTGAAAGGATAGAGATGGTTAACCTAGGGGGTGAATATGTTTCTACGGAAAAAATCTTTTGTAAGTTGTAGGCTTAAGTGTGCCTAAATGCAAACTAGATGAGGCAACATAGATGATTATAAGATACTTCAAGCACGAAGGCTATCACAAAGTAAACAACACAAGTAAAGAGATCGGTTAGGAATAACCGAAGCACGCGGAGACGAATATGTATTCTCGTGTTCCCTTCCTTAGGGAAAGATACATCACATTGGAGAGGTGCGAGGTCCCACAAAGGATTCCCCAACACCACGAAGTCTCACATTCTTATCCGAGTCTATCCCACGAGGTAATAGCTCACCTACTCGTGGTAGATTTTAAGGTAGTCTTCAAACCCTCACAAACTTTCCACTGGGAAAATCACAAGTCAAACGCCTCCGTGCGACCCTAACCGCCTAGGGGTTCCCACAAACCCAAGAGTAACAAGAAAACTCGATGAACTCAAGGGGGAATGAAATATGGCTTGGTGGAAACGTAGATCGGGAGCTCCTCTTTCTTTCTACTAAAGGGATTTGTCTTTGGGTGGGTAGAATGGGAGATCCTCAAGCTTTGGTGTTTCAACAATGGAGTGAGTGAGAGAGAGAAAGCTCAAAGAATGAATATGAATGGTTGACCTAACCTCCTTAATGAGGAAGAAAGGGTATATATAGTCCAAGGGAGAAAAAGTAGCCATTTGGCGGGTTCTGCGACCAAACCGACAGTAAGTCTGGTGGTGCGCCGGACGAACCGGCAACACAACCGACGACCCGGACTCTGAGCCGAACTGAATCCCCCATATACATGCATGGTAGAATTTAGAGCAAGATTATTATGACAAGATCCCACATCATGTTAGTAGATGGAGTGAAGTAAAGAGACATGCCCTCAACTAAAATTGGCATTATGGCAAGAATAAAATAACAGGACTCAACTAAGCAAAAGCTCGACATTATGGTTTCATCCAGTATGGCACCAACTAGAATGAGAATAGGTAGGAGTCAAAATAGATGGACACAAATACAATTGACAAGTGCAATTTAGCAAGAAGCAAATACAAATGAAACAATTTAAACACAATGATTTAATTATATATTCCATGCAAGGTGGCATGATGATGTAAGATGATATCACGATGATGCAAAAACAAAATAATAAGCAACTTTCCAGTTAGAGATTTCCTAGGATGCTACAGGCATGCTCGAGCTCATGAGGCCTATTGGGCGACGACGTGAAGGGAGGCACGAGGCAACAATTGCGTGCTGGGTGGAGGCGTACCAGGGAAATCTACTCGGCTTGGGGCGAGAGAGATCTCGAGGAGTCAAAAAGACCCACCAATTAGAGACAGAAATAATGGAAAAGAAGGGAAGGAGGCTGCCAGGTGGGCTAGAACCAAGAAAAAGCTAGCGCTAGATCCCCTAGTTGCCTCAGGGAGCTGAGGGGTCTATTGAGTTTGCCAGCGAAAATTTTACACCAGTTCAGCCGAAATCGGCTTCCTGGAGGCACGACTGGGCCGATTTTGTCATCCGGGGGAAAAAGGGGGTCATGTAGGGCTCTTGGGTGGTTGGCTGGAAATGCTCTCACCCCACAAGAGTTCAACCACGCCGAGAGAGGTGCAGGGGTGCCCGGAGCACGTGGCCTTGGGCGACGCAGGAACTAGGGTGACAACGGAGGGAAACTAGGGTGGCGAAGGTTGGACTCTTGGGCGTTGATAGGACACGGGGCCTTTCAAGGCAGTTAGGGCACTGGAATCGGGAGGTCGGGGACGGGAGGTGGGGGACACACAAGGTGCGGTCGGGGCGACCAACGAGCACCGGCATGCCACGTATACAGGTCCAATAAAAAATGTCACGGGTTGACTGGTAAGAGCAACTCTAGCAGGTCCTATAAACAACCCGGACCTGTAAAATTCTAGCAAGTCTACGGTCCAGTCGAAACCGCGTGAGCTAGTAGATCCCGTATTCGGGCCTGGCTTGTAAAATTTTTTATAGTGCCCCGTTTAGTCGTGCATTCGATCGGTACAAATACCGTGTGAAATGGGGGTGCGTGTCCAGACCCTCACTCTCTATCCACCACGCAACCCTAACTCCACCGCTTAGCCGCCGCGCATAGCTCCAACTCCGGCGAGAGATTCCACGAGCTCCGATGGTAGATTCGGACAGCGGCACTGTCGCGGCCTATTTGGGGTAGGTGGACACCGTAGCAGAGGCGGAGGTGACGGCAATCGTCCGTCGCGCCGTTGCGACGACCTCTCTGAGGAGGAGAGGAAGCGCATAATGTGCTTCGAGAGCACGAAGAAGAGGGTGGCGCGGCGGTGGACCAACCACAGGATTTCTCCCCCGCCATCCCTCTGGCGCTATGCTCCAGCAGCGAAGAGGTACCTCCCGCCGTCGCTGGAGCCCATCCACAGGTACGCGCATGATGTGGAGGCCAGGTCCTCGTGCCTTGCTTCTCCGTCCTCTCCCTCCTCTGTTGACTCGCGCTCCCCCCCCCCCCCCCCCCCGCCTGCTGCAGTCGTGGTGCTGGCGGACTACACGCAGGACTCCGACGAGGAGCACCTCGCGACGGAGATGCTCACACGCGAGTCCGAGCTCGCCCGCGAAGCGGAGATAGTCCACGAGCATGAGGAAAGGCGGAGAGCCATCATGCTCGTCGAGGCGTGCTTAGCCAAGGAGCAGGAGGCGCGGGCCGCGGCTGTCGTTAAGATGTCTCTAGAGGACCCGATCAATCTCTCCGAGTATGGAGCCCCCCGCCGCCTCGCTGCTAGGGCGCCGCTCCTAGAAGCTCGTCCCTAGGGCTCAATTTTGGTAGAGGGAGCGGTCGTAGCATATTAGCGTTTGTAAATTTTGTGTGCAGCTTTTGAATTACTGCAGTATGATCGAAGTCGTGTTTACCTATGATCGAACTCGTGTTCTTCGTTGAGTTTTGCCATGAGTGTAAAATTTCAAAATTTCGAGTTCCATTTACCGTATCTATTTTGTGCGACTGGTTTTGAAACTAAAAAAAGACAAGTTTAGTGGCATGTACTCGTGTTTTATATGTCAACCTGCAGCAAAAGTATCGAGTCCGATGCGGATCATTGGTCTTCTTTATTTTTTTTACAGTAACAAATTTGGTCTTCTCCGATTCCTTGACGACACGCAGTACCGTGTGCAGCAGTTGTACATGACTCAAAGCAAACTCTCCCCCAGTTGCAAGGGTTATCCAACAACAACAAAAATTATAAAAAGAGAAAAGAGCAGAAGCAGCTTGCAAAACCGATCGCCGTGTCGCCGGTGGAAAAACGAGACCGGAGATGGCGGCGAAAGCAGAGGTGCGGCCGCGGCCGCTCAAGGTGGAGGCCATCAAGAGCTCCGTCGACATGGTGGAGTTCGGGAAGGCCCTCCGCGACCTCAAGCTCGACGTCCTCGGCACCGACGACTCCCCCATCCCCATCACGGGTCAGCATCCTTTCCCCCATCCCTTCTCTCCCAGTTCTAGCGATTTAGGGCCGGAGGGGGTTATTATGTGCGTCGGGTCGAAGATGGTCTTAGCTGTGGGTACTCCTGGTGTTGGTGGCGGTCTATGGACTCAATGTTGCTTAGATTTTGCCTGCACCTTAAGATTTGCTTGCGCTGTAAGGTTTCCTCCTCATGCTGCTTGAAATTGGTTATCTTTGTGGGCAGCTTGTTAGAAATATCTGTTCCAGTTGGTTTCAGTTAAGGCTTCAGTATTGGCCGGTGCTAAGATCGATTGTCTATCAGCTTATTGTTGGTGTAGTTGCTGATTGCTCTTTCTGTTTGTACACTCTGCTGTGGCGGCACTCGTAACATTAAATTGTGTTACGGGAAACAACTTTTGCTATTTCTAAAAGGAAGTGGGATTCCCCTCCCCCAAATGCGAATTAGCCCAATTTAGTGAATTTTTCATCTTCTATTTGACTGTTTATGTGTGTTCTGGCATGTCTATTTTTTTTTTTGTAGTTCTAGTGTATTTTGTTTAATATGCTAAAAAAAATTGTTTGAATTTTCTGCTAGGCTACTATGCTCCATGCACTCACCCAAAAGTTTCGAGCCTCTTCAGGCTACGTCGAGAATCGCTAGCCCGATCATCTGTCAACTCATTTGGCTCTAGGAACAAATGTCCAGTACCGGGGATGCTCATAAATACTAATAACATGCTGGGGTTCCAAAATCTAGATGTGGCGTCTCTACTCAGAGAAGAAGGAAAGAAGGTACATTGTTTGAACTTTGATATGAGATTTGCTGATCTTTACACTTTTCAATTCATTTTGTTTTCTCAATTCCTTGTTGCATGTATTGTGGATTCAGATATTGCATGACATTCTATGTGGTAAAATAGAAGAGTGTCCTTCTCTGCTATTAAGATTTCTTGTGATATCATTTGCGGACTTGAAGAACTGGAAGGTCTATTACAATATTGCGTTTCCATCAGTTTTCCACTCTAAAATGACTTTGCTCAGCCTGCATAGTGCCTCAGAGGTGCTCAGCCAAGAAGAGGTCATGATCTTGTGCACCTAATATTACATAATCTTAGGTTTTTGTTTTTAAATTTTTTCATGGTTGGTAGTAACTGTTATTTATTTATTTTCAGGCAGCATCATTGTCTAAATCAATGAAAGAGTGGTGTGGTTCAAATGAAACAACAGGTTTGATAAATGATTGTCATCTCAAACTGGTATTTCACAACTTGTTTTTAGTTCGATATATGTTTCCCTAATTTTCTATATTTTTGTTGCAACGGATTTTTTTTTTGCAGTTCTTCCATTTTTTTGGGTTGATATAACCTCAGATTCTTCTGTTGTTGTGAGACAACTTAAGGACTGGAAAGATCGTCAGGGTGGTGCCCAAAAAGTATGTTTGTATCATTGATCGTACATTATAGAAATATTTTGTGGGCACAAATTTGATATGTTATTGATGGGATCTCTTACTTTAAACTTTATTTTTTATTTTGCTGTTTTGTGTGTATAAATGTGTAGGGTAAAATATCAGTGGACATCCTTACTGCACACACCATGTGAGGGTCCACACACTCGTGGAGATTACATTCTCATAAGAAAGACAATTTAGCTCTTTATCTAGTGTATGTACTACAAACTTAGTCAACACACACAGACACACATACTATCTATCTATCTCTATGTTGTGGCTTTATGGCCATTCTATGATTTCATATTTTTAGCTCCTCTTATTCTTTGTGCTTGCTGTGTAGTGTAGTCTTATGGTTGGGGGGTGGGGGGGTGGGTGGGGGAAGAATCGCCTAAATAAGTAGGTTTACAATGTTGATATAGAAGCCTCATGCAACTTTATCAATATTTCTAGAACTTTCCAAGTATGCATTGCTCATTTCTAGACACCATTTTTTGCTAATGCAGCTCCTATTTGGATTTTATGATCATGGATGTCGTCAAGATTATCCTGGTTGGGCTCTTAGAAACTACGTTGCATTCCTGAGCCTGCGGTGGAAAATCGAGAAAGTTCAGTTCTTATGCTACCGAGAAAGACTTGGGGGGGTCGATCTAGAGAAGTCACTTATTGGTGAAGCATCATTTGCAGCACCTCATGGTATTATGATCGATCTAGATCCTTCACAACCTCACTAGTAATTTGTTTTTCTAACATTGGCTGTGATTACAGGCTGGGATGGCTCTGACTATGTGCCTGAAGTGATTGGATGGGAAGGAGAAACGCCTGGGGATGGAAGGAAAGAAATGAAACTGAAATCAATCAATCTTGAATCACTGAGCCCAGAAAGGTAGATGAAGATGTTTACCTTCCTCTGCACATCATCAGCAACTAATTTGATTTATTCGATTGTTCAGCGACTAATGTGATTTATTCGATTGTTTGTAGTAAACACAGTCAGGTTGACGAACAACAGCTGATGCACTTGAAGCTTATGGGATGGCGGCACTTCCCTGTGGATCTAGACAAGTTGCGTGGCACTCGATGTCTTGTGTTGGGTGCTGGAACTCTTGGCTGTGAAGTTTCTCGCTTACTTATGGTTAGTACTTTCTGCTACTACTATATCTACGTTAACTGTAATAGTATTCCTTCCAACAAACTTTAACGGCATATGCACTTACACATCTTTTCTAACTTTTATTTATGGTGGAACCAAATTTTCAGACCTGGGGTGTACGGAAACTAACAGTGGTTGATGGTGGTTGTGTTGCCATGCCTGATCTAGTGAAACAATCACTCTACGTAGAAAAGGATTGTGGTGTCCCGAGAGCTATCGCAATAGTTCCACATCTAAAAGAGAGATGTCCTGCAGTGGTAAGTCGTTGCTTCCCTTTTCTTGAATATTATGCTTTCTACAGATCTACTTGCTGAAAAAATTTGCTATCCTTTAGGAGGTTGAAGGCATCCAGATGGAAATACCAGTGCCTGGGAATCCGGTTTCTCCAAGCAAAATAGCAAGTGTGCTTGATCGTCTTAAAAAATTAGTAGCTTCCAGTGAGGTGGTCTTCTTATTGACTGACACATGGGAGAGCAGATGGTTGCCAACTCTTTTGTGTGCAAACGGAAACAAGGTAAATCTCAGATACATTATTCATCTGCGGGGTCACAATAACTCTCAGCTCATAATGACCAAGAAATTTTAATATGTAATGGCTTAAGTGGATAATTATCATATTCTAGTCATGTAGTTCAGTTAAATAGGTATGATTTCCCTCATCTTTCGATTCATCAGTGGGCTCTTGGAACTAAAGGTCTTATGTCTCGACATCAGATCGCTATCACCGCGGCATTAGGATATGACAGTTACCTTGTCATGCGACATGGTGCTGGTCCAGGAAAAAGATGTGGACGTATGGATGACGTGATTGCTCAGATACAGAATTGGTCCACTGAAGATGCTCTTGGTCGTCAAAGATTGGGCTGTTGTTTCTGCTGCGACACGACTTCCCTTGTCAATGTATATACCAGATAAAGACTTACATTTGTGGAATTGTTCTCCTTTATATACTCCCTCCGCTCACTAATGTAAGACCACCTAGATATTTCAAAGTAGACTAGATTCGGACTAAAATGGATAAACCTAAACAATAAAACATGTCTAGATACATGCATTTCTAAAAATATATAGAAGGTCTTACATTAGTGAAAGGAGGGAGTACTTACGATTTTGACACTAGTTGCTTATTGCTTGACTGTATTGTTTTGCAGTCACTCTCTAATGAAACAGTAGCACTACCTGGGCTGACCTCGATCGCATCCGGCAAAGCAGTGGAGCTCTTTGCGAGGATATTACATCACCCAGAGGGGTAAGCTATTAAATACCTGAAAGTTAACTGCAGAATCGTATTTTTTGTATATGTATCAGTGGAGAGTAGTTGATTAAGCTAGAACTAAAGAAAAATAATCAGTCCATGTACATTGTGCCTTAAGAATTGTATCATACTTCTTGCAGGATACATGCTCCAGGAGATATTGCTGGTATGGATACTGAACATCAGCTTGGTTTATTGCCACATCAGATGCAAGGATCACTCCCAAAGTGTGTTTTATCAACTGTGGTTGGCAATTCCTCAAAAAATTGTACTGCGTGTTCCAATGTTGTAAGTAAATTATAGGATACATGGAGCTACATTATAGGATATATTATTTTGATGTTCCAGATTCTAGACCTAACGCTACATTATAAGAGTTCCGTATATTCTGATGGTTCTGCTTGCTAAACATTTCAGGTACTATCTGAATATAGAAAAGGAGAACTGGATTTTATTATGAAAGCCATCAACCAACCAACTTATTTAAAGGACCTTACAGGCATTTCTCATACTTCGATAAAGTCAGAGACTTGTTTGAATTTTCCCGCCAGCTTCCCTGTAAATTCAGGGAAGTTGTCTAGTGTTGGATGTCTAATTTTGGGTGCTGGAACTCTTGGGTGTGATGTTGCTCGTATTCTTATGGTTAGTGCTATGGTTGATGCTACTTTTTTGTTGAATTACAGACATATACTCCCTCCCTTCCGTAAAAGAAGGCGTATAAATTTTGTCAAATGTCAAACCATGTAAAGTTTGACCATTTTTTTAGAAAAAACTATTATCCTCTACAATGTCAAATCAATCTTATTAATTGCATCATTAAATATATTTCATATATCTATACAATATAATAGTTGTTGCTAGTTATTTCTATAAACCTGGTCAAACTTTACATTGTTTGACTTTGGAAAAAATCTATACGCCTTCTTTTCATGAACGGAGGTATTACTCACTGAACATCTTGTTAATCATGCTGGATACCAACTTTTCAGGATTATGGTGTTCAGAAACTAACAGTGGTTGACAGTGGTCGTGTCGTTGCGTCAAATTTGGCAAGACAATCATTTTACACATATGATGACCTCAACACCCCAAAAGCAACAGCAATACTTAAGCGTCTAAAGGAGAGATATCAGTCAGTGGTGAGTTTTAACTTCCCTTCGAAACAGTACTTCCATTTTTTTTTTACAACATTTTTGTCTCAATTTCTGCCTTGTAGGATAAACTGGAATTTAAAGAATGTATAATGGAAATACCGATGCCAGGGCATTCTGTATCATCTGATGAAGAAGCAGATGTGCGTGAAGATTGCGAGAAACTCCAGGACTTGGTAGCTACCCATGACGCCGTGTTCTTGTTGACTGACACAAGGGAGAGTAGGTGGCTTCCAACACTTCTTTGTGCGAATGAAAACAAGGTAAACTCTACCCACATTCTTGAATAATGTGCACAGTGGAAATTTTATATGCTAATGCCTCTCATTCTACTGCAGATTGCTATTACTGCAGCCCTAGGATACGATAGCTACCTTGCCATGCGACATGGAGCTGGTCCAGGAGGAAGTTCTGAAGGTTCAGATGTGTTGCCTGCCATGACTAAGTTGCCTGCAGAAGATGTTATTGGCCGCCAAAGACTGGGCTGTTATTTCTGCAACGACGTTATTGCTCCTGTTGATGTAAAGTTTCTTGCCTTTAAAAAAAATTATACTCATTTCCTCAATATATTATCTAGTACTTCAACCATCATATATCATGCTTTTATGATCTTTTGATGCAGTCGGTCTCCAACCGAACGCTGGACCAACAGTGTACAGTAACACGACCTGGACTGGCCTCCATTGCATCTGGCCATGCTGCAGATCTCTTGGCAAGAATGTTAAATCATCCAGATGGGTAAGCAGCTGAACCACTTGGAACAGCACGAAGTCGTGTGTTATTGTTTCTGTGTAAGATGGTAGGTGCATGATATGGAAACAGTGTAAACTGATATTTGAGTTGCTGTATTTTGCAGGGTACATGCTCCAGCAGATATCGCTGGCACGACCAGTGAGCGTCCCTATGGTCTATTGCCGCACCAGATACGAGGATCACTATCGAACTACAATTTATTAACCCTCATGGGGTATTCCTCAAGCAGTTGTATTGCATGTTCCGACGTGGTAAGCAAACATTTATTGCATGATTGTTTTGGAACTTCGCTGATACCTGTATTGTATATTCATTCATTCACTTGATACCATGCAAAAAACAATGGCAGGTATTGTCTGAATACAGGAGCAGAGGACTGGATTTTGTGATGCAGGTGATGAATGAACCAACCTATCTAGAAGACCTTACCGGCCTGACGGAGCTGATGAAATCCGCGGACTATTCTCAGGTGGAGTGGGCAGACGATGACGACGATGACGAGTTTCCTGACATCTGTTGATATATCACATGACTCCATGGCTATAACAAGTGTAAATATCATTTCGACGCACAATGATTAATGAGATTGATGGTTTATCCTCGAATGGCCTCCTGGGCTTTTCTCAACAATTTAGCACCCAGCCTGTAATCAGTAGCACACTCCTGAATCCTCGTTCGTCAAACAGTTTGTAGGTTGTAATAACATGGAAAATGTTTACACGAAGTATTGTCTGATTATTATGGCCAGTGTTTTTCTCGGTAGCAACATGTTGAGGATGCACTGCCATTGGCAGCAATAGCCTGTTATAAGCAGAACCTGATGAATGTAGGTGTGAAATTCTGCGTGACGTGGTAGGCCCACAGGTAGAGTAGGAGTCATTACATGGAGCCCATCTCTGAGACAAGTCACAGAACCTGTGCTGTTTCCAATCCTGAATGTTTGGTGTTTCATAACTTTGATAGGAACTCTCAAACTTGGGGAGGAAATGGAAAGGTGTGAGTGTTTAATGGAGGATTTCAGCCCTAGAAACCAAAAAGACAAGATTGCGTGGGCTTTTGATTCTTTTGGGAAATACTACACAGTTAAATGAATGAATGTATAGATGGCTGACGTGTCAAAAGAGGTCCTCTGTCTCTGTGCAAGTGTTTGGAACCTTTCATGAAAAGGTAGGACAGATGGCATCTGTCCTCCCTGTGATCAATCAGAAACCGTTGGCCACTTGTTCTTTCAAGGCCCTATTGCGAGATTAGTTTGTGCAAATTGCTATGGGATGAGTGTTCAAAATCTGTTTTCTGGGGGTTTGGACTGTTAAGTTACAAAGGGTCAAACAAGCTACTCTGGGATGGCAATGGGGTTGCTGCAGTTAGGTTGGCACTGTAGAATGTGCGAAATCATCTTTCAGAAGAAAATCTTACGCGAACGCTACCACTGGATGTAATGTTGAGATGCGACTTCTATTTCAGCTGACTGATTAGGAAGATCAAGAAGGTAGTACGCAGGATTAAAAAAAGGATGAATATTTTGGAGCCGTAGCATTTGCTTAACTTTTGGCGTTTGGCAAATTTGATGTAATCTGGAGGTGGGTTGTCTTTCTCTTTAGTTGCGGGTGTTGCATAGGGAGTGCTCTTTTTTGAATGTTAGCAGGAAAGCTGCAAAATTCCTCGAACAAGTTGAGAGTGTGTTACAGAAAAAAGGAGGCCAAAAACAAAGGCAAAGGCTCAAGTCACCCCCAGCTTAGCTTAGGGAGTGCTCTTGAACTGTCTAGTAACACTGGTGTTCCCAGCTGTCACTTTGCTTTGTTATAAAGCAGGGCTCAATTCTTTTTGTTTATATAAAAAATATCTAGAAAACCCAATACGGCCTTCGTGACTGATATGAAATGAGCAGGAAAACAATTTCCGCCCCAATTCCTTTCTATTCTGCTACTGCCGCTAAGAATATTTATCTCGTAGTAAGGCAGGCCATAACAGGTTGCATCCATGTATTGCTAGTAGTACGTCTTATATGTATTCATACTGCTTATGATATGATAGCTCTCTGTACAGCAGCTCAGGTGCCTCAAGGAAGTCACAACCGATGGAGAAGGAAGAAAAAGGAGTGATCCAAGTAATAAAACATGCTGTATGTACAAGATACATGATTCAAGCAGCGGCCTGGAAGTCCCCGAAGTCAAAGTCATCGTCAGCGCTTCCTTGTTTGGTCTTCTCTGCTGCAGCTGGTTGCTCATGAGGAGCAGCTTCTGCTTTCGAAGGGGGGGCAGTGGCAGATGCTTCTTCTTGGGAAGGAAATTCTGCTTTGAAAGGAGCGGCGTCTCCAGAATCATCCACAGCTGGTTGTTCCTGGGAAGGAAATTCTGCTTTGAAAGGGGACAAAGAGACCCCAGAATCGGTTGGAGAAACGGGTGAGGGTGGAGGTGGCGGGAGTTTGAGGGAGACGGTGCCCTCCTTGGTGTTTGTTTTTTCATTGAATGAGAGCTTGTTAAGGCCTTGCTCGAAAAATGCTGATTTTGTCTTGGTGCCAGTCTCTTTCTGCAAAACAAAACCAAACAATGGGGAGGTGTTATGGAAAGACGAATGAAAAATAAGAGATAGGTCAAAAAGTTAACAGAGGCACGCACACAAATTTATGACGAAGCACTTTTATCAACGCAAATTGTAATGTATAAACTGGAAACATTCTTGAAAGTAATTCAGTAAGGTCCAGTTTGTTCTCAAGTTCCTATGCAATGCTCTCAAATGTCATAAGAGGGATCCTTGAAGATGCACCTAACTTTGCTTCTAGGTCAAGTAGATAACTCAAATTCTGTGAAACCTATGCATGCATGGAAAGCGGAGGTTGAGGACAGAATAACTGTGCAGGGTAAAAGTCTTAAAGATTAACATAGCTTAGCTTCCTGTAGTTCAGCTGTTATTGTTGAAACATGTTGAGAAACTGGTGATCTATAAATTTATTTATAATTTTAAACCTGGTTGACATGGTATATACGATTACCATGTTATAGTCACCAGTCCGCAAGTAACATTTGACTATATGAACGCGGATTTGCGGCAGGTGCCCGGGATTTGACAAATTCAAATTTTGTAGTTTTTGGTTTCAAAAAATCACAAAATTTATTTCGGGAATACATGTATGTAGTACGAATACCCGTATGAAGTTTCCGTAGAAAGCTCATTTTATTTTGGGCTACAGAAAAAATACAAATATCTTTTTTTTAGGTAAAAAAAATACAAATATCTGACATGTATAGGGGTGAAAAGCACATTTTTCTGTCAGAAAATTGTCTTTTTATATTTCCCAAAATACAACGTATTTTTGCCGAAAATTCTACCATACCTTCAGGATGTGTAAATGTTAGCGCCTATTTTTTTCAGATTTTTTGGAGCTGTGGAAATGTGTTTTCCAAAATTTTGAAAAAAAGGGCACCAGTGTGCCCGGGTGCTGCTGGCACTTTCTGTTGACTATATGCTGTATTTTTGGAATTTTAAATTAATGATTCATCTCACCATGTCAAAATAGTATATTTTTGGCAAATAACAATGTACCATCATATCCATATTCTGCTGCACCGGTGCCATGTATAAGTCACTAAGCAACCTATGTTCTAGTGGACAGTTACTAGGTCATAAAAAGTCATATATTCTTGTTTTGAAGACCTTAAAAAACTCCATCACCAGGCTCTAGTTCATTCATCCTGGCAAAACAAATCAGATGAAAACTTACATTTTTTAGTTGAAGAACCAAAGTTTCCCCTTCTTTGAGGCTATAATCCACTGATGATGTATTCTCATAATGCTGCACCATCTCTTCAGCGGTCTTCTTCTTGTTTAGATATCTTTGATAATGTAAGAGAACAAGATATTATATCAACAAGTTACTGCATAACCACAGTGCCATACACCAATACATTTGCAAAAATAATAAGACAGGAAAGAAGAAGAAAAGTGACTTCTTGTGGCTAAATACAGAAATATTCCATATAACTTAAAACAAACATTCTAGCCAACTGAAAGTACATTCAAAGTGCTAATAGCATGGCTAAATATAAATGATCTGATTGGGTTCATGCAATAAAACCACTTAATAACCAACTTGTTAAGTTTCAAAATAATAATTTATTGTGCGACGCATATACTACCAGTTTTGATCAAATGGAATTCCACATACATAGTCCAGGTCATGGAGTGATCGCATGGCCATGGGAAACATTTGTGTGACTTCTATTCTAGATGATAGGGTACATATTGTGGTCCAAGATGAACAAAAGGATACTTCATATGGTCATGTAAAGCAGCTTGGAAGTCATATGCTTCCGTTCTTTCCCGGAAGCCTAAACCTATAAAAGCATGACGCTGACGCCCATCTGCAGTACATAATAAGAGCTGTTATTCTTTTATATATAAGAAGCATTCTGAGAAATGGCACAAACCACATCAAGTGCTATGCTCGCCATCTCAAATTACTTGTAAAATACTATGCTCACCATCTCGGCACAACTTACTAAACGCTGGGCTTACGAGTCACCAACTCAACACTAAATATTAAATACTACTATGACCAACTGATCACCAACTTGACAGCAAGTCAAATCTCAATGCAAATGCAATATCTTATAACTCGAGAAAAAAGACAGGTTATCACCTATATTCTCTTCAACGCGGAGCACAAAATATCTGCAAGCAAAATATATAAGCAACCAGTATCATTTCAGTACTGCCTATATAGTCTCTGTGGCATCTAATGTAGAATAGAACTATAAAGACACATATCGCCGCACGTTTAGAATGACGTGTGGCAGCAATAAATACTGACCTGCTGCTATCAATTACAGCTTCCACTGGATGTGGTTCGCCTTCTCTGAGAAATGCCCTAGCATACAGCTCCCCTTAAATAAATGGAGAGAATATAAGAAATCAGGGCAACAATCGCTGCAAGCAATGGCCAAGAGCACCAATGAAATTACTGTACCAGTGCTCTTGTCTTCCAATTTGATAACACATTCTTCTCCCTTGCTGGCAACCTTAAGCGCCCCTTCCCAAGCCCATTTGTTGACATTCCACTCATCGGCCCTGGATATCACTAATGTCACAGACCAATTCCCATAATTTGTAAGAGGAAAAATATGGTTTAAGGAATGGATCAACCCCATGATGGATTAGTGCATGATTTATGTAAGATTTTATTTGTAGGCTTTTGTTTTCCTGTTAGCACTGTGCCTATAAGCAACGAGGCGGTGGTGAACAGATGATATATTTGCCAAACCAAATAAAAAGATAAATCCAATCCATCACACAGACTGAACAGGCTAACACCACACAAGTGTATCATAGCCTGTACTAAATGATTACAGAATAAGCAATCATAAAGCGAAGTGAGCCATGATATTTGCAGTCGAGCGTGAGAATGGAACCAAAAAATGCCGAAACAAGTCCTACAGACTTAGCTAATTGACATTTCGGTAGTTGATTTAGCTACTGACGCTATTCACCCTGACAGTCAACAGATACAAATCCTACCAATCCATTATCAGATTCTTCGATGAACTACAAGGATAAGTACCTGTAAGAGGCAGCCGTCATCCTAGGAGGTATCTGCACAATAAAGCCCCCACAAACACCATCAGTTCATAGCGACAAATTCATGCACGGCAAGTGCTCGATGAATTTCCATCAGTAAATTGTGGAAGAAACCGAGGGAACAGGGGCGTATGTACCAGGTAGACGTAACACTCGGCGACCTGGAACAGCACGAGCTCCACCGCCTCGGGCTCGGCCTCCGCTTGCGGCTGCTCGCGGCCGCTCGTCATGGCACCAGACGCCGGATCAAGGAAGGGGTCTAGACCTCTCTTCGCAAGGTAGTAGGAACGAATCGAGCTGGGTATTGATTTGGGCGGATCGGATGGGATAGGCAGCGGTTGGATCCGAGCTCCGAATGCGAGATGGAGTGTGAAGAGGAAGAGGAATTCTTGGGTTGGGGGTGAGGGGAGACTGGGGACGAGGAAGGTGGGAGGAAGGGGAAGGGGGAGGTGTCTCCGGGCCGTTGGATTTTGGTGAGCGGTTGCGCTCGCCCGCAGCCCGCCGGTCTCGCTCACAGCAGTTTGGAGTTTGGGCCCGGTACCTGCTCGAGCCTCGTCTCAAAGTCAATCTTCGGAATGTAGTTACCTTTATTTGGAAAATGTAATGAATGGGTGGTAGCGTGTTTTTTTTTCTTTTAACAATAAAAGATTTATTCCACTAGCAACAGTTTACAGAGAGTAGTGTGAAAGTGCTCACACTCGATATGGTGAGAGTGTACAAGGACATGTTTCTGAAGAGAGACATCCGAAAACTACATGCCTATTTTTAATTTTGGTCGCTAACTTTGCTTGATGATGCGCCTTTACATTTAAAGCACCTGTTGATGTGGGTTACCCTGCTTCTAAGAAAAGAAGATGACACCTGTATAGAAGCAAGAGTTGGTCTGATGTTCCAATGATCTGCATCTTGTAAGATGGCCATCTTAGCTATTGTTGTTGCCAGAACAGAGCAATCAGTGTAGTAGTAAGGTTCCTGAATGTGTAGTGCATTTGCAAGTATTGTAGCAAGTGGAAGCCCATATGCTTCATCCTGGAGAGGGGATGAAACCGGAGAAGATAACGCCGAAGCGTGTAGACAATGATCATTGTCTTCAAACTGTACTATGACACCAATATATGCTGGAGAAGATTGCATATTTTCCTTTTTTGTCCAGGCCACATCGTAGAAGATGTGCTGGCCTATAATCAATGATGATTCATGTTGGGTAGTTTGCAACGTGACGTCATCAGCCGGTGAGTGTTCATCCTCGACTATCATAAGATCTAACTTTGAACCCTGCATGATTGCATTTACCACCGGATATACCCGCGAAAGTTTGCTGAAATTTCTAACAAACAAGGCATCATTTCTTGCCTTCCAAAGACACCACAAGAAAGTGTACAAGCTGATTATATTGATGTGAGGATGATCTGAATCCAACAAAACCTTAATCATTTGCGGAATAGAGTAGCTAATAGCAAATACCTCTGTCCTAATATACCAAGGAGGGGAAAACCAAGCAGCTTTTGAGAAAGGGCATAGGAAAAGTATGTGAATTTCATCCTCTATGCGGCCACACCTAGCACAGTTTTCATCAATGCGTTTGGAGAATTTACTTGCAGACTTACAGGTAGGAAGAGCTTGGCGAAGAAGTCTCCGTGCAAAAGTTTGGACTCTTGGCGCCATGAGTTTCTCTCTCCATACCTGACTGAGAAAATTAACAATCCACTATTGAACAGATTTCGGGTCTCTGATTTGGTAGTAGTGCCAGATTATTGAAGCAGTGATTATGATACAGCCCGTCCTACGGTCGTTGCCATATCAAGATCTTCAATGTATGTCAAGTCGTCATAGATTTCAAAGGTGAATAGTATCTTTAATGTGAGTTCACTTCCTACCCTATTGAATGATATACTACTTTATACTATGTCCCATGATCATGATAGGTTCACATCGACAGATACAGAAGCAAGGGAGGAAGCCTGGAGCATCAAGACTGACCAGACGGTGGCTTGGAAGAGGAGAAGGAAGAAATAGCTGCAGCTGCACCGGAGTCTCCGGCCTCGAACCCCAGAGTCTCCGGCCGCCAAACCCCGGAGTGGTCTCTGCCCAAGGACTCACTAACGCGAAAACGTCTACCAATGACGGGTCAGGAATCAACTATATCGATGATAGGGGCGTTCGTCACCGGTATACAGTCAACGGTAACACCTGACCGCTGATGGCGGCGGGTCTCGTCAGCTGAACTGCTAGCGCTAATGTCCAACTTGAGTTTCGTCCATCGACGCAGGTACTCCATCCGATGAGGCGCGGGTATCCCGCCGACGAAGTGCGGCTAACCAGCGTCGTGCGCATAATCTATGTACATCGTAGGTGCTCTAGTAAGTGACAAGCATAAACTACACATGTACGTTAGTATTATGTTATCAGTGACGTGTCTGCCCAACGTGCGACCGTCATTTGTTGTGTTCATGTGGCGTATTTCTTTCGTCATTTGTTTTTACCCCTAACGGTCTAATTATGAGTCGCCTGTCATTAGAAATTTTTAGAAATTTACTTGCAACGAATATATTTTATGTCAACTTGTCATTAGTAGATTACTACTGATCTATTTTTCTTGCTGATAGTGTAAATCGTGACGAGTAATTCGCGCTCTGTCTATCACTCTATCCTCCTGGAGCACTGACGTTTAATATTTGCAAGCCCATCATTGGTTACAATTTTCTGTTTAAAAATAATAATCTCATATTTGTATTATAGATACTAGGCTTGGGTACGCTATTAAGAAGTATTAAGAAATAGTAAAACTCACCTACATAGGAGCCATCACGGTGATTTAGAATTTTAAACCGTCGGATCTTGTTACCTAAGGGTCTACATCTGCTTATTATTACCGAAACGTCTAGCAAACAACGTTGTTTGGTTCTTTTGATTGCCTAAAACCGTCCAGCGTCGTTATCGGGCTACTACTCCTCAAATTGGGTTAGACCATGCTTGGTTTGTCGGGCCACAGGACACTCATAAGGGCCTAGCGGTTGGGCCTTTATGTAGTGGCGAAACGCTGAGCAGCGATGGTCCCTTCAGTTTTCTCCCTTCCGTTCTTTCTTCCTCCAATCCTCCTTAGTGGAGGTGTATCCGACCCTTCCTGCTGGATGGCGGATTCCAAGTGACCAGCTTCTGTTGCCCTATTTCTTTCATCCTCTTTGCAATTGCATCTCATTTTGTTTCTCCCTACAGTCATAGAGTTACGCGGTTATTCCTGACCATGGCTAACCGACCTGTGCTGGAAACATTCAGATTCAGGGTGGATTAGGAGCACAGAGATGCTGCAGTGGAACCATGGTTCCCATCTCGGTAAGGAGTGATGCACAGGGGCAACACCGATGGCTCATGTGGCGGTAGCGGTAGGGACGATCAGTGTGAGTTGATATGAACACTCCTGCTGGCGTCGTGACCCCTCCTCTTGTAGGTGCGCCGCTGCCATAATCTTCGGTATGTGATCTCCTTCCAGTACAAACATGTCGCCTTATATGCAATTGACCCGAAAATCGGGTAGTCTACAACTTAGAGTTTAACCTTGCGTCCCCATTGAGATTGCTCTCTGGCTTTCGCACGGTTTGATGAATTTCCAATGATTGTAATTTGAAAATAATGATGGTCATGTTGCACCTATATTCTCAGGTAATTGTCCCTGTGAAAAATTATAAGTTTGTAACCCTGTTAATCCTCACTACCACCAGCAGGACATGGATTTTTTTATGTTGCCATCTTCTTTTCAATTTGGTCAATCAGATATGAGAATGTTTCCGCGGGCCTATATATCAGATACTCCCTCCATCTAAAAATATAAGACATTTTAGCTTTGTGAAATGAATGTATCTAGACGACTTTTGTGTATATATTCAGAGTGAACCTATACACCAAAACACATCTATATACATTCGTTCAAACCTAAAATGTCTTATATTTCTGAAAGGAGGGAGTACATATGTATTTTGTAGTGTATACCAAAAACATTTGTTGTCTCTAAACTTCAATTAATCACCAGTTCACGGTCAATGTAGTAAGAGCTAGGTATTTTGATTGAAACATATACTAGGGATGTATTGAAGTATTCTTTCTCTAGCACTTTGATATTTCATCTATGCCATATTTTCCTACTTCTTTCATGCATTATGAGATGTGGCAGTGAAGATCGGCAGATGCATTTTTTCTTAAGCAAACCATACCAGTTCTCCAAAGTAAGATCAGTAGTCGCTTTTAATATTTTTTTCATTTTCTGGTTTTCCTCTTTTTTGTTTGTTGCAAAGTTTTTTCCTTTCATAGAGATTCACTAGTTCCATGATTGACTCATCCTAACTAAGTTCTTACTAATTCAATCTCTTGTTCACGTATGTACATTGTGAAAATATCAAGGCCCTTTTATAGCCTTTGTATTTGGAAGGTTAAATTATAATCTTATACTATTTACTCGGATCCATGTTACATCCAAATATTGACTTATCTTCAGATCAAAGAAAACATTTTCTGATCAAGTAGTACCATTCATTTTATGAACTTTAGATCACCCTTCTTCGGATCAAGTGAAACATTATTTGAGTTATTTGTGTGTGTAGTGATGCAGGACATTTTCTCCGAGATAGATGATCTTAAGCGATGCACAATTCACTATGGTCAAAGCAGGAGGTCTACAACATAGATGTAGTCTTTTGCCTCTACATGTATCTATTATATGTGATATCTTATATTGCCTGTTGGCGATATGATATATGGGTATCCTCGTAGCATGTCATCAATCCGCCTAACCCGGGTGGCCCAAAGTTGGTAGCAAGGCTATGGCCTGCTGGGCGGTCCAGTTAGACGGATCCAGAAGGGAAGGCCATGCCGGATAAAGGAAGGTTACGCAGGAGTCACCGACATACTCGGAGCCTTGGAGTACAAGACACGGAAGACTAGTTCGTATTAGTGTAGGACTCTTTACCTTGTCTGGCAAGGACCTTTTCTTGTAAACCCTAGGTCTTGGCGCCTTTATAAGCCGGCCTGTGGGAGCCTTTAGAAGGGATAACCTAGATTGATGCGTACAATGCGCAACGCCTCGCACAGCGAACCTATCTCTGTAACTCGGCGTATTGTCATTATAGTGATTTATAGCAGGAGTAGAGTTCCGCCACCATTGTGGAACTTGAACCTGGGTAAGCTGTGTTACCTCGTACCCGTCAACTCTCCGCCTTACCCCAAGTCTCTAAACACGCACTGTGAGGACTCATCCATGCCGTACTCGTCGGTAATACCACGACAGTTGGCGCCCACCGTGGGGCAAGAGGCACTTCGAGCTCTACACCGGGCGAGGTCCAATCTCTTCGCGGGAATCGGCGATACCGTAGCCATCGATCGCGTTCTCTTCTCCGGCAACATCCCGATCGTCCCTCCGGATGAGTTCTGGGTGCCGGCGAAGACGAACCGCACGTGTTGCTCCGTCATTCCCTTCGGAGACATCCACATCTTCATCGGCGAAACTGACTCGGGTCCTAGCTCCCAGGAAGTCGGAAACTCGTCAAGCCCCGCACGGACCGCCTATGAGCAGGACACGTTTGCGGAAGGATCTGGGCCATACCTCTCCTTAGAGTATGGTGGCTCAGATCAGGAAATTTCAAGGCCCACCCAAACCACCCCTGTGCAGGATATAAAGGTGGAAGGACCCCGCAAATCCGCTTGGCTTCCCCGAGCATTAGAGATGCGCACGTCACACTTTGTCGGCGTCGTCACCATCTTCGATCTGGCTAGATGCGTTCAAAGGGATGGAGAACCTCCCCGCGAATACCTCGCCAGATGGATGAGGGTGAGGGAAACCCTAGAGGGCGACCGTGCCCACAAACTTGTATACCACTTTGTGGAAGGGCTCACACCCAAAACACTCCTCCGGTATACCCTCCGAAGGCGGCAGGCTGCAGGCCCTCTCACCCTTGGTGAGATGGTTGCCATCGTCAACGAATACGCGGATGTTGTTGGAAATATGCCCTAGAGGCAATCATGTATGATGTTATTCCCAATGTATTCATAAAGTTATTGTCCATGTATGAACTACTGATATGTATCATTGAACATGTGATTCAATTGTGGAACTATATATATTCATGTTGTACATACTAATTATCCTTGGTCGTTGAGGTTGTGCCGAACACACAACTTAGACTAATGTGAAAGTCGGCTGATGACTCGGTTCCACTTGTCATGGGCATGGAGATGCTATTCCGACTTACACTGATTCGGCTAAAGAGTTTAGCGAATCGGACTGACCCACAGTTGAGATGCAACGAGCATGTTGTCATTTGTATTCTCAAGCAATGGAATCCTTCGACCTGAGGTGATCGCATGATCTGAGTTGTGGATCGCCAGCTTAGGTCCTATCAAACGTTGTTCCGTAAATGGGCAGTTATAAAGGTAGGGTTCGGGTTGGTTGTGAATCAAGCTGCGTGATGTGGATTACCAAGATGGGATTTGCACCTCCGTAATAGAGAGATATTCTCTGGGCCCTCTCGTGTGATATCATTCGGAAGCATGGCCATGCGCGACTTGGTTAAATATTAACCAAGGAGCCGGACTAAGTGTTAGTCCAGGGAATCGTGTATCGCGGAACAAGAAGAGAGAGTCGAGCTATTAAAGGGATGGCAACAACTCGCCTATAGCTTGACAAGATATATCGTGAGGCAAAGGGACTTGGACGAAAGTCACATTGAGAAAGGTTTGTCTTATGACTTTACGACGCTTGGGAGTTGGCACGTCTTGCTAGAGACCGCTACCAACTATCGACTCGGAGTGGTGACTCGTGTCGTGTCCAGGTGTACGTAAACCTACAGAGTCACACACTTAAGGATAAGGAGCCCATGTGGATTAGATCCATGTGGAGATTGGGGTACGGCCTAGATGGGCCTCAAACATTGAGCCCAGCTAGGAGTGTATATAAGTGGAGTGACAAGGGATTGTCCCTGACCTAGCCGTTACTTTCTCCACTCCCATTTTGGGCTAGACAGGATCTAGCAGTCCTCTGCCTGGAGCTTCCTTCCTGTACGTGTGGATACCAGTAGAGGCATTGCACGTGCGGCGCTGGGGACAAGGAGGTCTGTGGATATCTGGACGTGCTGTACAGGGATCATTCGGCACGACATCAACTAACGCGCTTCATCAACAATCTGCACCTGCGCGTCTAGTGGTAAATCTCGTGGCCTATCACCTGAGCTGGATCTTGGGAGTACCGCGTAGGAAAAAAGTTTTGTTTATCTGTGCGTGGCCCAACAGTGGTATCAGATCTAGGTTCTAGGCTCGAGATCTTGTATATATGATATGCGGTTGGCGTTAGATTGGATCTAATTGCAGTTTTGGTGGTCGATCTATGAGATAGATCGGTTTTGTACGACGTTGATTGGATCAACTGTACTCGGGGAATGGATGATCTGGTTTCCGTGATCTAACTGCTAAGGTCATGGAACGACATACCCCTACCGGGCGGCTTCCGCCATCGGGGTAGACCGTGACACGTAAATCCGGATGCGGTGATCGAAGATCAAAGAGTTTGGTCGAATCGGAGTACGGATTTGATTTGGGTAAAATTGTTTTATCCAATGATGAAATCCATATTCGGAAGGCAGATGAGATCTGCATATTCGGAAAAATCGTCGGGTGCTGCCCCTTCGATCCCCGCTGGCTTCGCCCTGTCGTAGCGCCTTAGATGTCGTTGCGAGTTTCATAACGCCGGTAGATATCGTATCTATGCATAACTTGTTTTTGCAGGATGATGTTGTGAATGATATGGCTTATGTGCATGTGATGTGTGTAATCCATACATGATCTACGTATCACGGTTTTTGTCAGCCGGCTGGAGCCTAGGTACTGTCATTTTATTGTATAACGACATGTGTGTCGGATTCTCTATGTAATTTATATTACTAGCTAGTGTAGTTGTTTGGAGAACCCAGATGGCATGCAAGTCAATGTACAAGTCGGCTACATGGTGTAAGGCGGCACGTGACAAGAGTTGACACGAGTCGAATTACAAGCTTTGTGGAGATGGAGATCGCCATGAAGAGAGCCATACCATTTCACATTATAATTGCTTTATTTTGTGTTATTGTTATGTCTCTGTTTTACCTCTATTAGATAGTTGGTAGAAAGTAATCCCTCAAAAAAGGTCTAGTCGGTTTCCCCGCCAGTGCTGCACCATCACAAGTCAGAATTTTTTGGTAGTGGGCTCATAAAATTGAGGTGCTATCAATTCTTTGTGACTAGGTGGGTTCGAGTCAGACTCTTATAGTGGAAGCACACAGTAATCTAGGCGGGTCTATCACAATGGTTGTGGGGCTCGGAGAAAGTTCGGATGGGAGCCAGGGCATGTGATGCCACCCATCCAACATGAGTCGTATGAGATGCGATTGACAAGGAGTTGTCTATCTAGATCACTTGACGGCTAGCGGTGATGCTAAATCTCACTAGTCGACTTGCTTATTTAGGGTCCTAAATCCCTAAGTAACCATCAGAGGGGTGTTGGTTCTTGTGGGAGCATAAGTATTGAAGTGTTTAATATGCTTGCTCTTTTATGGATACATGTCTTAAGTGTTTTTGCATATTTTTCTGTTGTAGATCAATGGCACCTAGCAGTCTCCCTTAGATTTCCAGTTTTTCTTTGAGAACCATCTTAGAGAAAGATAAGCTAAATGGAACTAACTTCACCAACTGGTATCGTAATCTGAGAATTGTTCTCAAGCAAGAAAAGAGGGACCATGTCCTAGACAACCCACTTCCAGATGAGCCGAATGAGAATATGGGTGTCGCAGCCACCAATGCCTACCATAGGACATGTGATGAGTCTATGGAGATTAGCTGTCTTATGTTTGCTCACATGGAACCGGACTTGCAGCAGCAGTTCGAGAATGTTGAGGCCTACGATACGATCGAAAGCCTCAAAAGTATGTTCCAGGCTCAGGCAAAGACTGAGAGGTATCAAGTCTCTCAGGCTTTGTTGAGTTGCAAGCTTAAGTATGGTGATCCACTAAGTCCGCATGTGATCAAGATGGTTGGTTACGTGCAGTCTCTGGAAAGGCTTGGCTACCCCATTAGCAAAGAGTTTGCTACAGACATAATTCTGAACTCTCTTCCTAGTGCGTATGGTCAGTTCATATCGAACTACCACATGCATGGTATGGATAAGAAGCTCACTGAATTACATGGGATGCTCAAGCAGGCTGAGGCGGATCTCAAGAAAGGCGCCAGTCAAGTGTTGATGGTGCATAATAAGGCTAAGTTCAAGAAGAGTTCTTGGACTAAGAAGAAGAAGGCAAAGTCAGGAGGTAAGGTCGAGGACCCGGTCCAAAGCACTTCCTCAGGGACTAAGCCATCTCGTGTAGCCGGATCCACTTGCTTCTATTGCAAGGCAGATGGCCACTAGAAGAGGAATTGCAGCAAGTATCTAGCTGATAAAGCCGAGAGTGGAGGTGTGACTTCCAGCTCAGGTACGCTTGTTTGCAATGTTATAGACATTTATCTTGCCGATGCACCTGGTAGTTCTTGGGTATATGATACCGGATCAGTTATTCATATATGCAACTTGTTGCAGGGATTGGTAAGAACTAGGAGCGTGGCGAGAGGCGAGGTTGACATTCGAGTCGGCAACAAAGCGAGAGTCGCTGCGTTGGAAGTCGGCACGATGCAACTTCATTTACCTTCTGGATTCTTAATGGAGCTAAATAAATGTTATTATGTTCCAGTGCTTAGTCGAAACATTATTTCTGCCTCATGTTTGATGAGACAAGGCTACGAGTCGAATATTAAGAATAATGGTTGTTCTTTATATTTGAATGATATGTTTCACGGCTTTGCACCCGTCTAGGACGGGTTATTTATTTTGAATCTTGATGATGAATCTGTCTGTAATATAAATGTGAAAAGGTTGAAACCAAATGATCTGAATATGACTTACTTTTGGCATTGTCGGCTTGGTCATATAAGTTGGAAACACATGAAGAATCTCCATGATGATGGACTCCTAACTTCATTCGAGACATGTGAATCCTGCCTACTCGGCAAGATGACCAAGACACCTTTTGCAAAGAGTTGTGAAAGGGCATCCGACTTATTGGGACTAATACATAGTGATGTATGTGGACCGATGAGCACGACAGCCAGAGGTGGTTATGAGTACTTCATTACCTTCACTAATGATTTGAGTAGGTATGGATATATCTACTTGATGAAACATAAGTCGGAAGCCTTTGAAAAGTTCAAGGAATTCCATAATGAGGTACAGAATCAACTCGGCAAGAAAATAAAGTTTCTTTGGTCAGATTGAGGAGGCGAGTACATGAGCCATGAGTTTGATGACCATCTAAAGAGTTATGGAATAGTTCCCCAGGTCACTCCTCCAGGAACACCATAGAGAAACGGGGTGTCGGGAAGGAGGAATCAGACCTTGTTGGACATGGTACAATCAATGATGAGTCAGACAGATCTACCTTTATCATTTTGGGGTTATTGTCTAGAAACTGCAGCGTTCACACTAAACAGAGTACCATCAAAGTCGGTAGAGAAGACATCGCATGAGATGTGGACTGGCAAGAAGCCGAGTTTGTCTTTTCTTAAGATTTGGGGTTGTGAAGCTTTTGTCAAGCGACTTCAGTCAGACAAGATTACAGCCAAGTCGGATAAGTGTATTTTCGTGGGGTATCCGAGGGAAACCTTGGGTTACTACTTCTACAACCGAGAAGAGGGCAAAGTGTTTGTCGCTCGGAACGGTGTCTTCCTTGAGAAAGAGTTTCTCAGTCGAGAAGTCAGTGAGAGTATGGTGCGGCTCGAAGAAGTTAGAGAGGAACCGGTCAGTAGCGATTTGGTGAAACCTTGGAGGTTGAGCCAGTCGTGGTAGCTGAGCCGGCAGCTGCACCTACACTGCGAAGATCGGAAAGATTGCGAAGTGTTCGTGATGTATTACTGTTGGACAGTGATGAGCCGGTAACTTATTTGGAAGCGATGGTGGGAGATGATTCTGAGTCATGGCTTGTAGCCATGGGATCTGAGTTAAAGTCCATGGATGAAAATCAAGTTTGGAACTTGGTTGATCTGCGGGACGGTGCAAGACCTGTCGAGTGCAAATGGGTCTTTAAGAAGAAAACTGATATGGATGGAAATGTTTCTATCTATAAAGCACGACTTGTCGCGAAGGGGTTCCGACAAGTTCAAGGAGTTGACTACGATGAGACTTTCTCACCCGTAGCGGTGCTTAAGACAGTTCGGATCATGTTAGCTATAGCAACCTATTTCGACTATGAGATATGGCAGATGGATGTCAAGACGGCTTTCCTTAATGGAAATTTAACCGAGGACGTGTATATGATATAGCCCGAGGGTTTTATCAATCTGGCTAATGCTGACAAGGTATGCAAGCTTCGGAAATCCATTTATGGGTTGAAGCAAGCATCTCGGAGTTGGAACATTCGCTTTGATGAGGTAGTCAAATCGTTTGGCTTCATCAAGAGTGATCATGATTCTTGTTTATACAAGAAGTTTAGTGGGAGCAAAGTAAACTTTTTGATCTTATATGTGGATGAGATATTACTGATTGGAAATAATGTCCAGATGTTGCAAGAAACCAAGGAATCATTGGAAAAGAGTTTTTCGATGAAATACTTGGGTGAGGCGACTTATATACTAGGAATCCGGATCTATAGAGATAGATCAAGGCGGATCATTGCATTGAGTCAGAGTACATATTTGGACAGAGTGTTGAAGAAGTTCAACATGGAATCGTCTAAGAAGGGGTTCTTACCGATGTCCCATGGCGTGAAACTTAGCAAGACTTAGTGTCCTTCGACAACTGATGAGCGAAGTCAGATGAGTGTGATTCCATATGCTTCTGCAGTCGGATCCATCATGTACACTATGATTTGTACTAGGCCGGATGTTTCCTATGCTCTAAGTGTTGTGAGCAGATACTAGACTAACCCTGGAGAGATCCATTGGGCAGCAGCTAAAAATATCCTTAAGTACTTGAGAAGGACTAAGGATATGTTCCTGGTTTATGGAGATGAGGATGAACTTAGTGTAAGGGGGTTACACGGATGCGAGTTATCTCACTGACTCGGATGATTCTCGTTCGCAATCTGGATATGTGTTTGTGATAAACAGAGGGGCTGTGAGCTGGAAGAGTTCCAAGCAAGAGACGGTGTCTGCGTCTACGATAGAGGCTGAGTATATTGTTGCCTCGGAGGCGGCAAAAGAATCCATTTGGATGAGGAATTTCCTCATGGATCTTAGTGTGGTTTAGGGCTCGTCCAATCCGTTGACGTGTATTGTGACAACAATGGTGCTATCGCACAAGCCAAGGAACCTAGACAACACCTGACGAGGGTTTAACTCGTCAATGCCCATCATTATGGACTTGGGTTTTGGAGAAGGAGGGAGCGCTGGAGACATCTATCGGCTAGCAAACAAGCACATAGGGGACAAAGGATTTACCCAGGTTCAAGCCTCGTAGAGGACCTTACTCCTGCTTGTCTGCTCGTGGAATTATTGAAGGAGTCGAAAGTTATAATGGTGCACAGATGTAATCTGGCGAAGGTTGTGGAAACTAGGGTTGCGTGTATCCTTCTCGCCGCCCCCTCCTAGCCTTTATATAGATAGGCTAGGTCTCGAGTAGCAGGTCAAGTCGGTTACAAGTTAGGGTTTTCCCTTTAATCTTTCTATCTTTAGCTTCTTCTTGTTCTTCAAGCAATCGAGAGTCCGTAGGTTACTCGAGTCCTTCCATCCGGGACTTGGCGACACCGTGGGCCTGTATGTATTCGGACCGTATATACCAAGCTCGAGTACCTGTAGGGTATACCCATGTCGATGGCCTCGAGTGTCGGTGGAATCGCAGATTCGACTGGGGACTTTTGAAGCCTTCGAGTGCCTAAATGAGTACATTTCGATTGCTTTTATTTGTGTCATAGGGATTGTTGATATACGTGCCTGATATAATCGAAGTATCAGTATCAGTTAACCACCTTAGGGTGAAACAACGCAATCTACTCAAATTCGAGTCCCCGGACTCGAATCCGGAAAAGTGCTGGCGTAATTCGACTCAGGCCGCAGAGGTCTTACAGGAGTCGAATTCTAGTTATATGGGTGTGAGCACTCGACGCGTCCGTCAAGGCATGTTCATCGTGCTTGTAGGCACGGATATATTTCTGGTAGTGCGTAGTTAAATGCGTTGCCAGGCCTTATTCAGGTCTCACCTTCACGCCGTAAGCGCGGCATCCGAATTTTATCATCGCGGAGACGATTCGGGCATCCCAGGAGACGTAGTCTCTTTGTAGGGAAAATTTGTAGGGCACCAGCGCCGCTGCCGGCAGGAAGAATAAGGTCGCGGGCACTCGCGTGACGAATGGTGCATGGCGCCCCTCCATTATCAAGGCGTCAGATCTCCGTCTTCTTCGCCAAGATGGAGTTATCTCTGCGGCAGTCGCCGATGCGCGCGTCCCCAGCGGTGAGACCATTCCTACTCCTCCCGCTGGCTTTCGAGTGATGTTTCTCGCATTCGTCATTCGTGGTCTCTCCTTGCCTCTCCACCCCTTTCTTAGGGGTCTTCTTTGCTTCTACGGGCTCCAGCTCCATCAGCTGTCCCCAAATTCGATTCTCCACATCACCTGCTTCATCACCCTTTGCGAGTGCTGGCTCGGAATCGAGCCACACTTTGGTCTTTTCAAGCGCTTGTTTAAATTGAAGCGTCAGTCTGCATCTGTCTCTTTAGTTTATGATGTAGGTGGTTGCTTGCATCCATGTCGACCCATCTGCCACCTACTTCGACATCAAGCTTACCAAATTCGTCCAGGGATGGAGAGACAAATGGTTCTATGTCCGCAATCAGAAGGCCAAAGATGAGCACTTTGGACTTGCGCCCTTCGATCCGGCGACTCCCTGCAAGATGCGTTCTTGGAAGAACGTAGTTATGCCTGGCGAACTCGCGGAGACTGACGTGCTGTATCAGCGTGTCTGCGACCTCGAAAGTCGCATAGGCGCAGAAGAGGGAGGCTGCGCTCTTACTAGAACTTGGTTGCGCCGTCGCATCCAGCCTCTCCAAGCTAGAGTCCACCCCATGTTTCAATGGAGTGGCGCTGATGATGCCACTCGCGTGTCTGCCGATGGCATGTCCGCGAGTGAGGTGGATCAGAGGATTCGACTGGTCACGAAGTGCCTTTGTCAGGATGTGCTTCAAGTGAACCAGTTGTTCCTCCTTTTGATGCTTCAAATCCTCCTCATGAGGTATAGTTGTGCTCTGTGATGGCTTATTTTCACGATTGCTTTTCTGTTTGCTTACTTGTTCTATTTGTATGCAGGATTGGGCGGTGTCGCCTTGTATTCCCCCTCTCCCTGAGGGGATTATTCCTCGTGAAGCTTTGGAAGAGGACGAGTCTGAGTCGACTGTCCCTTCTGATGTGGAAGAGGAAACCCCCGAGTCTGAGAGCCCGGATACTCGCAAGCGTTCGCGTAGCGAGGACTCTGACGCGTCGACTCCTTCGACTCCAGGAGGCACGGCTGTTGGCGTGGAGTCGCCAATTCCAGCCGTTCCTATGAGGGACGTGGCACCGTCTTCTCGCAAGAAGATGCGATTGCCCAAGGAGTCTTCGTCGGAATCGGCGGCAACCACGTTTGATCTTGACAACTTTAACTGGTAAGTTTGCTAGGTCATCCATTCTTTTCTGTTTTTCCTGGAGTTTGCCCTTTTCTCAATGTGGATTTGGTCTTGTAGTCAAGAGGCGTCGTCATCTTCTGGCGACGTCGAGTTATTGAAAGAATCAGGAGTCGGGGCTTCAAGGGCCAAGGTAGAGGTCGAGCGCGCTCCTTCTCCTCCGGCGGCGGCCCACTCCGGGCACAATTCTTCGAGCTCTCCTCACGTAGGGGAGCATCGAATGGTTGCTTGGATGATGGTTTAGCAAACCTCTTCGGAGTCGCTAGAGGACCATGTAAGTATATCTTCCTTTCTTTTTAGTGTGGCAATCAATGTTTTCTGTTGCCCTTTCTAATCCCTTGTTTTGTGCGACAGCCCCTTGTAAAGGAAGCCACGAGAGTGGCGGAGCAAGTGATGGCAATGGGCCGCCAGCATGCAATGTTGGAGTCGCGTCACCGCATCGTCGAAAGTGAGCGTTCGACACTTATTATTTTTCGTCTCCTCTCTTTGGTGTAGTCGACTGATAGTCAACTTTTGGTTGCCATGTAGCTGAGCATAATGCTTTACTGCGCAACGTTGCCACCTTGGAAAAGACGTTAGCCGCAGCTGTGAAGGGGCACGACGAGGCAATCGCGGCTCATAATGATGCACAGCGGCACGAAGAGGATCGGCGTGCCTCCTTTGCGGCTAGGGAAAAGTTGTTCGAAGAGCAACTATTCTCAGTCGCTAGGGCCCTCTCAGGTACCTTTGCCAGTAGATATTTTATTGTTGTCCTTCTCTGCATCTGGAGTTTTGCCAGTGGCGCTAGAGATTTCATCCATGTGTGGGTTTTCTGTGCAGATGCTGGTGATTTGAGCTTTGACCCGCAGGCCCTTTGTCGCGATGACGCTCTGGCGGGCGCGGTGTTTGCAGTCGAGGATCGTAGCGCCGCTGTCCAGAATACATTGTCCAAGTTCAAGGTCGCCCTTAGTCGCCTCCGGGAGGAGTTGATGCCGAAGGCGGAGCTGGTCGACAATGTGGACGAGCTGGTGGAGTCACTCGCCGGGGGTGTGCCTTCCACATACAAGAACTCCCTCTGTGCGGCTGGCGCAACCATGTCGCTTGCCATGGTGCAAGCCCACAGAGTCGAGATAGATCCCTCTACAGTGTCGAAGACAATGGCTGTTGGCGCGGATGGTCAGCAGGTAGTATTCGCTCCCTTTGCGACTGCCTATGCCAAATATGGCCATTCCTTGATAAATACCGTTGCCAAGTATTCGGAGGAGCTCCAGCATGCTAAGAAGGTCGCGAAGGCTTCGGCCTCAGGAGCTGGCGGAAAGTCTGTGGCGTCTTATACTGCCACGGACTTGATGAAACCCCCGAAGTCGTCTAAGTCGAAGAAGCCAGCTGCTCCGTAGTTAGTTTTTGTAATAGTTGATGAATTGTCCTTTTGATTGGAGAACATGCCTACTGGCGAGTGTGTTTGTGGATACTTTATGCTGATCTTGAATGCATCTGTTGCTTTTGACTTTGGGTTAAGTTGGTCGCCTTATTTGCCTCTGGCTTGACTTTTTGGTAGGGTACATCAAGTGGTCCTATGGGCGGAACCCAGGACTTGCCATCTCTTGAGGATACAGTGGCACCACCGCGCTCCAGGGTAGAGGAGCTATATTTGCTTTCGCGACTTCGTGATCGCGTTAAGCAACTGGAGCGTGAGTTGCCCGTGATCCGCGGTAGCACGGACGTGTGAAAGTCAAAGGCTGAAAAAGCCGCCGCCCGCGAGCAATATCTGCTTGGCGAGGTGACGCAGCTGGGCGACCAGTTTAAGTGTTAGTTTGCTCATCCTCATCTTTTCCTTTGTAGTTAGTCGCAATGGTACGTTGTACTCATGTTGTTGATGCTGCTTCGTGTAGTTGTTAGCGCACGCCATCCGCAGGAGGAGAGGGATAGGATTGCCATCCGCCTTCATGATCTCACCCAGGAGCAACTTCAGGAGAGTGGATACTCGGGTAGATCATGATCGTCTTGCGTTGGCGACCCTGCAGGATCGCGCCATGATGCTGCTCTTCTGAAGAAGTCCGCGATCGTGCTTGAAGAACATCTATCGGGCGATGTTCCCGTTGGATGACACTCCATCAAGCCTGCTGGCTCTCCTGACCAAATTTCAAGATATATCCACGGTTCGCGAGTGCGTGAGGCAGCAGTTGGTGGCTGGTGCCAAGGCTGCCCTCTCAATGGTGCGTTTGCACAGGCCTGACGTGGATGTCGCCGCCATTGCCCCTAGGCCACCGACGCCACCAGCAGGATCTTCCTGGAATATGGTGCCGCACTATCAGGCGGTGGACCGCCCAGCCGAGGAGATCGTCGACTTCTTCGAGGAACAAACTAATGTTCTTCTGTTGCAGGGGTAGCGAAATATGTATCCTGCACATAAGTGTACTTGTGTTGTAAAGTTCATATATATATGTAGATAATTTATTGTTGAATGTGTACAAATAGCTTTGTAAGCGTTGGGTGCGTTGCACCTATGCGAGTCCTTTTTGTTAGCCTGGTCATCTTTTTGTCTCGTTCCCTTGTCAACCTGCCAGGTGCGTTGCAGCTAGGTTGAGTTTGTGTTAAGGGGCTCGATTGATGTGCCAGCTACTCAGGATGTCGCGTTTTTGTTTGAAGAACATATGTGTGTAGGAGAGTACAGAGTTTCGGGGGACTTAGCTTTTATTTATTCGAATAATAGTACGAAGTACAATGTGCGGCTAAGTAGCCTTGGCTGAGTAGCCTTATTTGTGATGTAAAAGTAAATAAAAACGACTAAGGGTAGAAGCATCGCAGTTGTGCGATGTTCCAAGGGTTGGAGTATGCGACTCCTATCTCTAAATCTTGAAGGCAATAGGCGCCACCTGGGATTACTTCTGTAATCACGTACGGTCCTTCCTAGGGGGACTCAAGCTTGAGATGCCCTTGTTGCTTCAGTCTCAGGACCAAGTCACCTTCGACGAAGGATCTGGGGCGAAGCCTTCTACTGTGGTAGTTGCGCAGGTTCTGCTGGTAGATCGTTGATCTTTCCGCGGAGATTTCCCTTTCTTCATCAAGGAGGTCGACGGAATCCTCGAGTGCGAGGGATGACTCTTGTTCGCTGTAAGTGACCACATGCGGCGCTTTGTACCGTACCTCGGCAGGTAGTACCGCTTCTGCTCCGTGCACCATAAAGAATAGCGTGTAGCCCGTGGCGCTGTTTGGAGTTGTACGTAGACTCCAGAGTACGGATTGCAGCTCATCTGGCTAGCAACCCACCGCTTGTTCGAGTGGTCATAGGAGTCGCTTCTTGATGCCGCTGCAGACGAGCCCGTTTGCTTTTTCCACCTAACCGTTGGTCTGTGGATGTGCTACTAAGGCGTAGCTGATGTTGATCCCCAAGTTCTCGCAGAATTCTTGGAACTCCTTGGATGTGAAGTTCGTCCCGTTGTTGGTAATGATGCTGTGCGGCACGCCGAAACGGTAGATAATGGACTCGAAGAACTTGACTGCGCTGTGCCCTGATTGGTTGGTCATTGGGATGGCCTCGATCCACTTGGTGAATTTGTCGACTGCCACCAAGAGGTAGACGTAGCCTCCACGCGAGGATCTTGGCAGTTTGCCAACCATATCAAGCCCCCATTGTGCAAAGGGCCAGGCCAATGGAATAGGCCGTAGCTCTGCACCTGGTGCGTGTGGCTTGTCCGCGAATCGCTGGCAAGCGTTGCATTTTTGGACTATGTCCTTGGCATCGCGCATGGCCGTGGGCCAGTAAAATCCAGCTCGTAGAGCTTTGGCGACGAGGGCACGACTGTCTGCGTGGTGCCCGCAGGTCCCTTCATGGATGTCGAGGAGTATTGCTCTTTCGTCAGCCATGGAGACGCATCGTTGTAGCACTCCTGTGATGCTGCGTTTATACAGTTCGCCGTTGAGAACGGCGAATGCCTTGGAGCGCCGCGCGATGTGCCGTGCATCTGTCGGGTCGTCCGACAGTCTCTTGCTGAGGAGGTACGTAATGTACGGCTGTGTCCAAGAGTGCTCGATCATCATGACGCTCATTGGTCCCTCGAGTCCTGTGTCTAGCTCCAAGTCATCGAGTGCCATTGGCTCATTGGGTGGCGTAGCCCCCGAGTCCGTTGCTGCGCTTGTTTTCTTCTTTGTGGCCTTTGGCTTGATGGAGCATTCGCATATGCGCTCGAGAAATACCCCAGGTGGTATGGGGGCGCAGGTAGAGCCTATGTTAGCGAGTGTGTTTTCCTCCTCGTTGCTTTCGCGACCTATGTGTCGCAACTCGCAACCATCGAAGTCTCCTTCGAGTGTGTCATAGAGGTCGCGGTACGCGATCATGTTGTCGTTCAGTGCGTCGCACTCGTGCATTGTTTGGTTAACGACCAACTTGGAGTCGCCATATATGATGAGCCTTTTGGCTCCACAAGCTTTTGCCATCCTCATCCCATGCAACAGGGCCTCATATTCATCCTCGTTATTTGAGGCTGTAAACTGCATTCGCAGGATATATTTCAGCTTGTCCCCTTGAGGTGATGTCAATATGACACCTGTGCCTGCTCCGTCCTTCCGTTTGGATCCATCGAAGTGCATTGTCCAGAGGTAGGACATATCTGGCTTGTCCGGGAGTTGTTTCTCCATCCAGTGCATGAGAAAGTCAGGGAGCACTTGCGACTTGATGGCGTCGCATTTTTCGTATGTGATGTCTTGTGGAGACAGCTCTATCCCCCAAAGCGCGACTCGCCCCGTGGCGTCGGGGTTATTGAGGATATGCCCCAACGGGGCGTCGTTGACTACCACGATTGGGTGTTTCTGGAAGTAGTGGCGCGATCGTGGCGGTCATAAAGGCGCCGTCGCCAGCTTTGGTAGTGCGTACCGCTGTTTTGTTAGCATGAGGACCTCGGAGGAAGTATACCGGCGTTATGCGCCATGAACTTTGTTTTCCTCGGCCGCTCGACGACGAAACCTTATTGACCACCTGGTTGGTGGCGGAGATGTACAACAACGATGGTTCCCTTTCTCGTGGAGTTACCCGATGGCCGTGAGGTGGATATGGCGCTTGAGATCTTCAAATGCTTCTTGTGCCTCGTTGGTCCACTCGAATTTTTCGGCTTTGCGGAGGAGCTGGTAGAAGGGCAGTGCCTTTTCACCCATCCGACTGATAAATCGTCGGCATGATTCGGCCGCGATTCTGGGACGCCTCTTATGCTCTTCGACTTCTCCATGGCCAGTATGGCTTTTATCTTCTTCGGGTTCGCCTCGATCCCCCTCGCGGAGATGAGGTATCCGAGTAGCTGCCTAGATGGTACGCCGAAGGCGCATTTGTCCGGATTGAGCTTGATCCGGTAGCGATCGAAGTTGGCGAAGGTTTCGCGCAAATCATCAATTAGAGAGGCTTCCTCCTTGGTCTTGATTACTATGTCGTTGACATAGACTTGGATGTTGCGACCTAGTTGTTCCTTGAGGCAAGCCTGCATGCATCGCTAGTAGGTGGCTCCTGCATTTTTTAGCCCGAAGGGCATTGTGTTGTAGCAGGACACACCAAAGGGCGTTGTAAACGCTGTTTTCTCCTGATCTTGCTCCTTCATTCGAATTTGATTATAGCCTGAGTAGGCGTCGAGGAAGCAGAGGCGCTCGCATCCCGTGGTGGAGTCGATGATCTGGTCGATCCGTGGCAGCGGGAAGTGATCTTTTGGGCAGTGCTTGTTTAAAGAAGTGAAGTCCACACACATCCGTAGGATGTCTGTGTCCTTTTTTGGTACCAGCACCGTATTGGCGAGCCAAGTACTTTTCTTGATCTCGCGTATGAACTTGGCCTCGAGGAGTCTGTTGATCTCCATTCCGACTGCCTGCGCTCATGGCTCAGACAGTCGCCTGATTGTTTGCTTGACTGGCTTTGTGTCGGGGTTGATGTTGAGTGCGTGCTCGGCGAATTTCCTAGGAACTCCTGGCATGTCCGCAGGACACCAGGCAAAAATTTCCCAGTGCTCACGGAGGAATTCGACAAGCGCGAGTTCCTATGCGGGACTCAAGTTGTTGGCGATGAGGGCCATCTTGGCGGGATCCGATGGATGGACCTGCACCTTCTTTGTGTGCACGGATGAGTCGAAGGAGAGATCAGGTGAGCTTGGCCTAATCAAGGGAGGCAGACTGTTGTCTGTCGTCTCTTTCAGTCTTGCGAGTTCCTCCATGCATCTTAGAAGGCGGAGATTCTGTTGAATTCCACAGCCAGCGTCAGATCGCTCGAAGTTCCCGTTGATCATTATGACGCCGTTGGGTCCTGGCATTTTCATCTGCAGGTAGGTGTAGTGGGGTACTGCCAAGAACCTAGCGAATGCGACGCGCCCAAGGATGCGATGGTATTGTGAGGGCCAATCGACGACCTCAAAGTCGATGCGCTTGCGCCGGAAGTTCTTCGGCGTGCCAAAGATGACGTCCAGGTTGATTTTGCCCAGGGGGTATACGCCTTTCCTTGGGACGATGCCGTGGAACATTGTGTCCGATGCCTCCAAGCAGGTTAGAGGGATCCTCATTGCTCGCAAGGTACTCACGAATATGAGGTTGATGCCGCTTCCGCCGTCCATGAAGACGCGACTCATGTCGAAGCCTCCAATTTGTGCCTCGAGTACAAGGGGGCAATGACCTGGGCGAGGTATTTGAGGTCGGTGGTCGTGTTTGTCGAAGGTAATGCACGACTCACTGCCACTGAGGTACTCAGTGGTGGATGGTGGCGAGTGCATGGCCAAGTTGACTTGGCGAGTGATGGCCTTCTGCACCCTATTGGAGGGGCGCCCCTTTTGGATCATCATGGTACCCATGGCTCGTGGGTACGGTTCCCCTCCGTGGTGCTGGTCCGGTGCAGCTCCATTCGGGGGTGGCCCAGGTGGTGGTGGTGGTGCGCCATGTGCCACGACGCCTGGAGCGGCTCCGTAGCCTCTTTCGACTGCATTACGGTTCATCCGAACCAATCCCTCGTGTAGCTTGAGGAACTCGCGGCAGCCCTTGAGGAGGTGGCTGGACTTTCTCTTGCCATCATGCTTGTCGATGTAGAAGTGTACCGTGCATGGCCCGGACAGTTTATCCTCGATGGAGGTCGCGGGTGCTTCATCGCGAGTGCGGCGTTGCCACACTTGCGTGGTTTTCCCGGAGTCACGGTATCCGCCGCTGTGGTATCCGCTATTGCGGTTACCGTCGCGTCTATCGGCGTAGCCGGTTGTGACCATGTTGACGTCATCGCGATCATCGTAGACGCGCATGCGACGCTTGCCCTGGCGGTCACGTATTCGTTCGAGTTTTGCCTCTTCATCGAATCTTCTCCATCGGCCCACCGATTTGCAATCTCCATCAGGTGGTCGATGGTCTGGGGCTTTGAGCGGCCTAGCTCCTCCCTGAGTTCCATGCGGCGGACACCACCGTTGAATGCATTAATCACGCGGTCTTCCGAGATGTTCTCCGCAGAGTTCTTGATGATGGACCACCTTTGGATGTAGGCGTGGCGATTCGCTGAATTTTCTGGCAGCATCTCAGTTCTTCGATTGAGGCGGGGCGTTTGTACGTGCCCTTAAAGTTGCGCACGAAGCTGTAGACCAGCTCATCCCAGCTGCGAATGGATCCGCGTGGGAGGTTATTGAGCCATGCCCGGGCGGCGCCCTGCAGCTGTAGCTGCAAGCATTGCATGGCAGTACTTCGACTGCCTCCGTGTAGCCTGACGGAGGAGATGTGATCCTCCAGCCAAATCTTGGGGTTCTGCAGACCGTCAAATTTCAGGTTCTCCGATGGGAGTTTAAATCCTTTAGGCATTCGCTTTTGCCTGATGGATCTGCCGAAGCATCTGGCGCCGCAGAGCTCCCCATCTTCCTCTTCCGAGTCAGTCGACCGAGCATGTCGTGCCCTTGACTTGTCGATCTTGCGCTGCGTGAGTCCGTCGCATGCATCGTAGTCGCGATCGTGTCGCCACGAGCGGCGGCGTCGAGACAGGTCATGACTGTCATCACTGGACAAGGGCGATGAGTAGCGCTTTGCCCTTTTTTGGATCTGGTACCGGTTCCTTGTCGAGGGTGGCCTCGATTAGCCCCAGGCCCACGATCGTAGATCGGTGCATGGCCGTTCGGGGATCTCCAGCTGGTGGCTGGTTATTGAGGAGGTACATGGTGGCTGCTGTCACCGCGGCTTGCGGTGTCCTGGGAACCACGTTGCCTCTCGTGTCGACTGTCATAGAGCCAAAGTTGAGTACTTTCGTGGCATCTATGCGTTCTTGTTCGGTGAGATGAGCCATCCGCGACTGCCTCTTCTTGGCGAGGTACTTGTTGCCTCTTGAGGAAGATCCTCCGTAGGAGGAGAGCCCAGCACGGCGAAGACTTGATTCATCTGCTGCCTTTTTACGCGCCTCAAGTTGCGCGATTGCTTGTTTTTGGCGCTTGAATTCTTCTTTTAGGAGCCAGTGGTAGCCCATCAGCAGTTCCTGCGGGGACCGAAGGGTAGAGGTGCACCTCGTAGGGTTTCACGGCAGCGATCTCACTCTTGCTCGTTGAGCCTGATCACAACGCGTTTGCTGGTTTGCTTGTTGATCATGCTAGGAGGTTCGACTTCTCCTCCGTTGCCACCGTTACCGCCGTTGCCACCGTTGCCACCATTGCCAGCGTTGGGTGGATCGGTGCCGTTGCCGATGTTACCACCATTGTCGCGATTGGGTGGATCGGTGCCATTGCCGGTGTTGCCACCGTTGTCGCGATTGGCAGAGGTGTCGCCTGCGTTGATGACGGCGCACATGAAGTGATTGGGGAAGCTCTTGCTTCCACAACTTTCAGATCCGGAACCGTAGGTTCCATCTTGATCTTGAATCGCTTAGATCGAGTCATAGCTTCATCGTGCCGTGTTCTCGACTGTCACCGGGGCGTTGAGCTCGATGAGGGTGCCGATCGATGGAGGGAACCATGATGCCGGGGCAATTGACGGTGTTGTCGGCTGATCAGGCATGCGAAGCGTGCCCATCTGACCAACTTGGAAGCGGAAGCTCCCAATCGCCAGGCTGATTCCGTCATCCACGGACTCGAAGGCCAGGCGAGTGGCTGGCGTGTGGACGGTGAAGTCGAAGGCACCGAAGAGCTGGCGAATCTCCACTGTTGCGGAGTTGTAGATCACAGTTGATGGGGCCGAAGAAGCCGCAACATCAGCACTCCCAATTCCCACAGACGGCGCCAATTGACGAGGGTTTAACTCGTCAATTCCCATTGTTATGGACTTGGGTTTTGGAGAAGGAGGGAGCGCTAGAGACATCTATCGGCTAGCAAACAAGCACACAGGGGACAAAGGATTTACCCACGTTCAGGCCTCGTAGAGGTCCCTACTCCTGCTTGTCTGCTCGTGGAATTATTGAAGGAGTCGAAAGTTATAATGGTGTGCAGATGTAATCTGGCGAAGGTTGTGGAAACTAGGGTTGCGTGTATCCTCCCTCCTAGCCTTTATATAGATAGGCTAGGTCTCGGGTAGCAGGTCGAGTGGGTTGCAAGTTAGGGTTTTCCCTTTAATCTTTTTATCTTTAGCTTCTTCTTGTTCTTCAAGCAATCGAGAGTCCATAGGTTACTCGAGTCCTTCCATCTGGGCCTTGGCGACACCGTGGGCATGTATGTATTCGGACCGTATATACCAAGCTCGAGTACCTGTAGGGTATACCCATGTCAGTAGCCCCCGAGTGTCCAGTGGAATTGCAGATTCGACTGGGGACTTTTGAAGCCTTCGAGTGCCTAAATGAGTACATTTCGATTGCTTTTATTTATGTCATAGGGATTGTTGATATACGTGCCTGATATAACCGAAGTATCGGTATCAGTTAACCACCTTAGGGTGAAACAACGCAATCTACTCAAATTTGAGTCCCCGGACTCGAATCCGGAAAAGTGCTGGCGTAATTCGACTCAGGCCGTGGAGGTCTTACAAGAGTTGAACTCCAGTTATATGGGTGTGAGCACTCAACGCGTCCGTCAAGGCATGTTCATCGTGCCTGTAGGCACGGATACATTTCTGGTAGTGCGTAGTTAAATGCGTTGCCAGGCCTTATTCAGGTCTTACCTTCACGCCGTAAGCGCGACATCCGAATTTTATCATCGTGGAGACGATTCGGGCATCCCAGGAGACATAGTCTCTTTGTAGGAAAAATTTGTGAGGCGGTGTCGCCAAAGGTTGCGAGTGCAGATGTTATCAACACACAGTTTTTGTGCAAATAATCATAGGGTGTGACCAGTATCCTATGGGAGTAACCTGAGTGCTGGTTGAGTCAAAGACTCAGGCAGGGACTAAAGAACTTTTGCGCCTGCTGTCGTCTTTTTGCTTACTTGTTTCAGTCGATGACTCAGGCAGGGACTAAATACTTTCACGACTGCTATCGTCTTTTGCCTGCTTGTTTTAGTCGAATTTGTTTCCGGCGCTCCCTATGGGAGTAACCCACGTCCATAATCAAACTGTGTTTCGAGTGGTTGGATTTGCTTTTGTGATTGTCCACGTTCCTGCAACAAGAAAAGAAAAAGTCGTAGGGTGCGCGGCCAGCGCTCCCTATGGGAGTATCCCCCAAGTGCTTGGTGGAGTCGAAGACTCCAGCAAGGACTAAAAATAGTCGAAGTTTTCCACTGCGTAGCGTTGGTGACGTCGATCTTGGCCTTGTATGACCTCATTTGCCAGCGTGGCGAGTTTGTGGGGACGTGAGCGGTGGGTCCCACTTCGACTTTGATTTGGTGGCGTGCGTAATCTTATTTTTAACTGCGCCTCCTCGATTTCCGCGCGTAATGGTAGAAGTGGGGGGACGGTTCGTGCTTCCTCTTCTCCACGTGTCCAACGCGATGTGTGCCACACATCCAATAGGGTTTTTGTCATCCGTTGGATTGCATCTCCCAGGGGTTAAGTAGCGGTGCTGCGGCGGTAATTTTCCATCTGCGCTCTTTCTTCCTTGCTGCCATCGCCATTGCTGCTGTTCTTCTGCTTTTCCCTGTGCTCATCTCCTCCACGGCGCTGGACCACCTTCGCTCGTTTCCAAGCTACTTTCTGCGCTCTCATCACCATCGCGCAATGGGGAAAAAGAAAGGAGGTGCTGGCGCTGATTCCGTGGCCACCGTTGCCGCGACGAAGAAGAAGGGTGGCTCCGCTACTGCGGGCACCAGCGCCGCCGCCGGCGGGAATAAGAAGGTCGCGGGCACTCACGTGACCAATGGTGCATGGCTCCCCTCCATTATCAAGTCGTCGGATCTCCGTCTTCTTCGCCAAGATGGAGTTATCTCTGCGGCAGTCGCTGATGCGCGCGTCCCCAGCGGTGAGACCATTCCTACTCCTCCCGCTGGCTTTCGAGTGATGTTTCTCGCATTCGTCATTCGCGGTCTCTCCTTGCCTCTCCACCCCTTTCTTAGGGGTCTTCTTTGCTTCTACGGGCTCCAGCTCCATCAGCTATCCCCAAATTCGATTCTCCACATCACCTGCTTCATCATCCTTTGTGAGTGCTGGCTCGGAATCGAGCCACACTTTGGTCTTTTCAAGCGCTTGTTTAAATTGAAGCGTCAGTCCGCATCTGGCTCTTTAGTTTATGATGTAGGTGGTTTTGTATCCACGTCGACCCATCCGCCACCTACTTCAACATCAAGCTTACCAAATCCGTCCAGGGATGGAGGGACAAATGGTTCTATGTCCGCGATCAGAAGGCCAAAGATGAGCACTTTGGACTTGCGCCCTTCGATCCGGCGACTCCCTGCAAGAAGATGCGTTCTTGGAAGAACATAGTTATGCCTGGCGAACTTCATGAGGCAGACGTCTTTGTATCGGTAGCGTCTGCGACCTCGAAAGTCGCATAGGCGCAGAAGAGGGAGGCTGCGCTCTTACTAGAACTTGGTTGCGCTGTCGCGTCCAGCCTCTCCAAGCTAGAGTCCACCCCATGTTTCAATGGAGTGGCGCTGATGATGCCACTCGCGTGTCTGCCGATGGCATGTCCGCGAGTGAGGTGGATAAGAGGATTCAACTGGTCACGAAGTGCACTGTCAAGGATGTGCTTCCAAGTGAACCAGTTGTTCCTCCTTTTGATGCTTCGAATCCTCCTCATGAGGTATAGTTGTGCTACGCAGTAGCTTATTTTCACGATTGCTTTTCTGTTTGCTTACTTGTTCAGTTTGTATGCAGGATTGGGTGGTGTCGCCTTGTATGCCCCCTCTCCCTGCGGGGATTATTCCTCGTGAAGCTTTGGAAGAGGACGAGTCTGAGTCGACTGTCCCTTCTGATGTGGAAGAGGAAGCCCCGAGTCTGAGAGCCCGAATACTCGCAAGCGTTCACGTAGCGAGGACTTCGACGCGTCGACTCCTTCGACTCTAGGAGGCGTGGCTGTTGGCACGGAGTCGCCAATTCCAGCCGTTCCTGTGAGGGCTGTGGCACCGTCTTCTCGCAAGAAGATGCGATTGCCCAAGGAGTCTTCGTCGGAATCGGTGGCGACCACGTTTGATCTTGACAACTTTAACTGGTAAGTTTGCTAGGTCATCCATTCTTTTCTATTTTTCCTGGAGTTTGCCCTTTTCTCAATGTGGATTTGGTCTTGTAGTCAAGAGGTGTCGTCATCTTCTGGCGACGTCGAGTTTTCGAAAGAATTGGGCGTCGTGGCTTCAAGGGCCAAGGTAGAGGTCGAGCGCGCTCCTTCTCCTCCGGCGGCGGCCCACTCCGGGCACAATTCTTCGAGCTCTCCTCACGTAGGGGAGCATCGAATGGTTGCTCGGATGAGGCGTTGCACGTGCGGCGCTGGGGACAAGGAGGTCCGTGGGGATCTGGACATGCTCTACGGGGATCGTTCGGCATGACATCAACTGACGTGATTCATCAACAATCCACACCTCCGCGTCTAGTGATAAATCTCATGGCCTATCACCTGAGCTAGATCTTGGGAGTACCATGTAGGGATTTTTTTTGTTTATCTCTGCATGGCCCAACAGATGCCAATGAAGAGGCCATGACAGTAATCGCCGTCGTAGCCAGAGGAGGAAACAACAACAACATCCCGCCTCCATCACCCTCCACATCCGCCATCGTCAACACCGAAGCCAACTCTGACTCCGTCCTTGACATGCTTTACGCTGACATTAGTATGGATGCCGGTGGCTCAGACACTAACTCGAAGGAATATGACAGTGTTATGAGGGAGATCGAGAAGGAGGAGCGAGCCGAGAAGACCAACACCTCCCACCAGGTGCTAGTCGCTATTGGGAGCATAATGAAAGAAGACGGACATGAATCGGAATGTGAGAGAGCTCTAGCCACGCCAGCAGTCACTAGAGCAGCAGCAGCTAAGATGCCACCGGGCCTCCGTCTTCGGCCAAAGCTATGCCTCCTCTGATTATCCGCCCGCTACCGGTGCAGGAACTCACCACGACCCCTAGTATGGCCCGACAATCAAATCAGCCGCCAATGCCACCATCAACGTCAGCAGCTAGCAACCCACTAGGCACTCCCACCGACAAAGCAATCTACAACGCACTTCTTGTTGAGCCAATCACTGTCGCCCATATCCGGAGCATTACGGAGCTTGATGAGAAGCGCACAGAAATCTTGGCAGAGGCCAAGTGCATCGTGAAGCAAGGCGCTAAGCTGGACGAATACATGGCTAAGGCGCAACAATCCATCAAGGTGGCAAGAGCTATGGAGGCTGAGTACAAGCAATTGTTGTTAAAGCAAAAGGCAAAGAAAGTGCCAGCTCACCTCGTCGAGGATCCCGACGTTCGGCGAAGGTTGGGGTATGATGGGTCCAAGCCGACAAAAGCCACCCCTTACATCGATCCAGAGGGGAGGCAGGTCATGCCAACTCCCGCCCTCAACATTGCCGTCGCCAAGACCCTCCTAGAACAAGACAGGTCGCCAGAAGCAGTTGCTCAGGTGTACGACCTTGTCACCAAGGCATGCAAGCAACAGGAAAATGCCACCTCACAGAGGATTGAGTCCAACCCGGAGCTTTGCCAGTCGACCCTGAACAGCCGCAGAAGGCCCAAATCTCCCCATGACGAGGGATCGCATATAGGCTCTACATAGTGAAAACAGAGGGAGGCACGCAACAGGACTGCCGCCATCCCCATATCCTCCGACCATGGAGAAAAGGCTCGTCCCCACCGGTCACCACCTCCACCACCATCTCAGTGTCACGAGGAACCAGAGCCACGCCACCGCACAAGCATGCCACGGCCAAGACGTCCCTAGGCTGGCATTGTTATACGGGACCAGGGTGAGCAGCCCCGACATGGCGGAGAGCGCAACAACATTGAAGGACATAGGAGCAGGTCCCACAAGGTGCCGCCACGTCCGACAAGTAACCGCGATAGGCGTGAGGAATCACAGGAGGGACACAGTAAGAGAGCTAACCCACCGCCTCCACCGCCACCATCGCCACCTAGTATCCATCATGGTGGAGGACACGGTGGATGTCATAGATCGTGCCACAACTCTCCTCCCCATGACGGAAAAGGGAAGCAACCAGAGCCGTACGATGCATGTACACGGCTGGACAAGATCCAAGAAGCTCGGGAGCTCCCATACCTTGGGCCACGTTGTTTTGGACCAGTGATACGGGCCACAACTTACCCCAAGGGCCTTCGGATAGACAAGACCATCAAGCCATACAACAACACTGCCAGGTCAGCAACATGGTTACAGGACTACAGCGAAGCGATCCACATCGTAGGGGGAAACCCCAATGTCGTTGTCAAGTACCTCCCTCTCATGCTGACCGGCACCGCCCAACAATGGATCGACGACTTGCCGGAGAAATCAATATGCAATTGGTTGGACATGCATGAAGCGTTCACCAAAATTTTCGAGGGTACGTACAAGCGTCCCTGCACTGTCGGAGACCTGTAGCGGTGTGTGCAAGAAAAGGATGAAACCTCTCGTGCCTACCTCTCTCGCTGGCTGGATATGAAAAATTCCTGCGTAGGGGTGCACGAACAGACCGCCATGGCCGCCTTCATCGATGGTCTGGAAAAGGGAACTTTGCTCCAGCATACGTTGATGCGCAAGCAAGACAACAATGAGCTCAACCTCAATGTAATGATCGTCATGGCTAGCGAGTTTGCCGCTGCTGACGACGACGCGCGTGGATTGTTGCCAGCGATAGAAATCCCTACCCAGGCCAAGAACAACAACAATAACAAGTGGAAGAATCCGCCCGAAGAAAAGCAAGTAGCCGACATGGTCGCCGCAACATTCACTAGCAGAGGCGATGGTGGACAGCGTGGACGTGGTCGGGGGGCTAGCAGTGGCCCAGCAGAGGAGTGACACTACACCCTCAGTGCCCCGCGTTCCCCAAACGTACGAAGAGTATCACGATATGCCGTGTTTCTTCCACCTTGACGCAAACAGCAAGGCCACCCACACCAACCGCCAATGCAAATTCGTCAACGATCTCAAGGAATACCCTGAGTCCGACTACAAGCAAAGTCGGAAGAATAGACCCCGCAGAAAGGGCAAAGGGAAGAAGAAGGAGGAAGAGCCCAAGGAATCAAGTGATATGGATGAAGACGTGGACCCAAAATCTTCCGACAAGGGAGAGGATAAAGGGGAAAATCCCTTCGAAAAGAAGGCTCCATGTTACCACACCTTCCTTGGCACCCAACCATCCGGGCCTAGAAAACCTTGCTAAGGATATTGATGGCTACCCTCCCTCCGGTTCCCCAGTACTCAGGTGGTCGGAAGTTCCAATTACTTGGGATAGGAAGGGTCATCCAAAGCTCATCCCAATAGAGAACTAGTATGCCATGGTCATCAACCCTTTGATTGACGGCACAGAGTTCACCAAGTGCCTCGTGGACAGTGGAAGCAACATCAATATCATGTACCTGGATACACTGCACAAGATGGACTTGATGGAGACCCAGCTAAGGAAGAGAAACACCATGTTCCATCGGGTTGTCCCTGGCCGACAAGCAAATTCCCTAGGCTGCATCACCCGTCCGGTCGCTTTTGGCGATGTGAAATGGATCGTATGGGCACCTAGCAGGGGGGGTGAATAGGTGCTACACCAATTTTTAATTCTTTTTCAATTTTAGGCTTAGCACAAAGGTAAATTCTCTAGATAAACTAATGTGTGGAATTTCCCTATATGCAAACCTATCTACTAGCGAGTAAGGAGCGAGTGGAAGAGAAACGAGTGAACCGAAGTGAAGCACGCGGAGACACAAGATTTGTTTGACCGCAGTTCCTTCCTTGTTAAGGGAAGTACGTCTGCGTTGGAGGGGTGGGCGGTACTAAGACCACCATGCCACAAAAGGCCTCACCCTGTTCTCCGATGGATCTCGCCACAATAGGCCTGATCCACCTTCCACTATAGGTACCCTTCAAGGCGCACGGCGCCTTTACACAACTAAGCGGGCAACAACTCCACAACAACTTGGAGGCTCCCGAAATGACAACAAGCTGCCACAAGAACAAAGTTGTCAAATATAATAACACGATCTAGGTATTAACGAGAATACTAGATCAGGGATTTCTCCAAGTGAATGGAGAGGAGTTGAAGCGCTTGATTCTTGATGTTGATGATGAACTTCTCCTCCTTCAATTCCACCAAAGATCAAGACCTTAGGGTGGTTGAAGTGGGAGATCGAGATTTAGAGCTCTTGCATAGGGTCTGGTCGAATTCAAATGAATCAAGAGTTCTGGACGTTGGGGAAGAAGGGGTACTTATACCCCCTTCCAAAAACCAGTCGTTGCACACTTTGGGGGGCGGATTATCCGGCCCAAGTGAGGGCCGGATTATCCGGTTTGGGGAAACTCCGCCCCAGACTCGGAATATCCGGCAGAAAATCCGCCCCCTCTCTGAGCGTCACGCCGAGCTTGCCCTTGATCAACTTCTAGGGGCCGGATTATCTGGCCCTATGTGAAGGCCGGATTATCCGGCCTGGGGAAGAAAAATCGCCCCAGTTTGGATTTTCGGTGAAAATCTGACGGATACCGGCGGCAGCGCCTTGGCTCCTTTGCTCGGCGGGGGCGGATTATCCGGCCCTTGCGAAACCGGATTATCCGCCTGGGGAGGAAAACCGCCCTAGTTCGGATTTTCCGGAGAAAATCGGCCGACACAGGCGCGCCTTGGCTTCCTTAAGAGATGAGGTAGGCCGAATTATCCGGCCCTTGGAGGGGCGGATTATCCGGCCCCCCTCAAAACTTCCTGCACACTTAGCACACATGAAAAGTCTCCATAGTATTGTTATCTAACACGCAAAACATAGGAAAACATGAAATGTTCTTTCAATCTCCCCTTTTTTGGTGTTAGATGACAATACCAGGATTTGCAGGAGAAAGGCACACGACAAACAGAGATAACTATGGAAGGGACTCCCCCTCAATGTGTGCATAATAGAGTTTTGCATTGGAATACAAATGCACACAAATAGGTGAATCTATTCCATAGACGAAAGGGCAAAAACACATACCACCGAAGTAGAGAATAGGCATCCTTGACATAAATCACAATTATTATTGGATAACCATTATGAGCGCGCGCCTTCCGTGATAAACCACCAGCAATAGGATATGAATAGATATAACCATGAGCATAATCCATGATATGAAGTCCATATGTATCATCCAGATAACCACATAAAGTCTCAACCACAAATCACAAACCACGAATATAGAAGTTCAACGCTAAATGGGCATAAGCAAGAAATAACGAATAAAAAGTGCAAGTGCTTATGCCCGACCCATGCAAATCCACGGACAACCTAATAGAACTACTTCTCCCCCTTTGGCATCGAGACACCAAAAAGGGAGAAGAGCGATGCTAGTGCCCCATGGGATCACTCATCATAGTCCTCGTCCTCGTCCTCGTCCTCATGCTCTTCCTCATTCTCATCTTCAAGCTCCTCAGTGTCACCTTCCTTATCATCAGCATCAGCAGCAGGCGCAGAGGGGAACAAGACCGATAGCAAGGGGATAAGCATACACACAAGTCCAGGAGAGAGCATGGAACAAGTAGGCAAAAAGTTCATAGGTCAAAACTACTCAATACATACACCATAGTGAAACTGAAGCAGACTTGAAATCTATCAGGCCGGATTATCCGGCCTGGCCAGGGGCGGATAATCCGGCCCTGGCAAAAAATTTCGATTTCACCAAGAATGCATGCAAAAAAGTAGATCGGGCCTAGAAACTGTAAGACTACGATTTCTATGCGAAAACACATCCTTCTAGACAACGTTCCATCCAACAAGATACACATCTAGCCAAAGATGGGGAGAGAGGGAGTTACCCTCACTCATTGGAGGAAGAACACGGAGGAGAAGGTACCCGGAGGCACGGAGAAGAAGATCCGGGGAGGCCTGGAAAATCCGGTGGCCGGAGAGGCTCCGGGGAGGGTGAGGGGCAGCAGGCGGTAGCTGGGGAGAAGGAGAGGGCTAGGGGAGAAGTGCTGCTCGTTATGAGCCCTTCTCCCCGAGCCCTGCCCTTTAAGATCGAATCCGTCAGGGCCGGATTATCCGGCCTAAAATCTAGGATTCTGTTATACACAGAACCAGGCCCGCGCGTCCCCAAACAACACCCCCACAAGGTGTACAAGGGACTTGTGTGCAAGAATAGATGGCTTAGAGGTAGGGAAGGCTTAGGATTAAGAGAGCCAAACTGGGATGGCACTAGACACTCAAAATTGCAAAAAAACAAATCAAATAAAAGCCAAGATTGAGTGTGATTCCCATAAGAACAAGAGAGAGCAAATAACATCCAAAAAGATCCAATTCTCCACAAAGGAGAGGGCGGTGGCCGAAGCCACCTTGTTGGAGTGTATGGTGTGACACCGCGAAGATATATCTTGGGTTCACGACCAATACTCATCAATAAGCTCACATATCACACCATGATATTAAGAGAAATGATATAACTTGCTATTGGCATTATGGGGGAGGCTTAGCCCAATAAGTTAGGACCACACTCCCCCTATATCCATGCCCACACCTAGACCAAACAAGGATTGAGATGTACGAGTGGGTGCATGGGTAATCAAGACAAGCTCCCGGAATCAATGATATTTAGCTCATTCCTCAAATAGCAGAATCTTGCTTCATCAAGTGGCTTTGTAAAAATATCCGCCAGTTGGTTCTTCATGCTCATAAAAGATAGATCAATATCACCTCGAGCAACATGGTCACGAATAAAATGATTCCGAATCTCAATATGCTTCGTCCTTGTGTGCTGAACTGGATTGTACGCAATTTTGATAGCACTTTCATTATCACATAAAAGAGGCACTTTGTTACAATTGACACCGTATTCCTTTAAAGTTTGTCCCATCCATAATAATTGAGTACAAGCGCTGGCAGCAGCAACATATTCAGCTTTGGCGGTGGAGAGGGATATACAATTCTGCTTTTTGGAGGACCAACATACAAGAGATCTTCCCAAGAATTGACAAGCTCCAGAAGTTGACTTCTGATCATCCTTATCACCAGCCCAATCTGAGTCAGTATAACCACATAAAGAGAAATTGGAGCCCTTGGGATACCAGAGACCAAAGTTGGGGGAATGAACTAAATATCAAAAGATCCTCTTGACCACCACTAAGTGGCTTTCTTTAGGAGCTGCTTGATACCTTGCACACACTCCCACACTCAACACAATATCGGGTCTAGATGCACAGAGGTAAAGAAGAGAGCCGATTATGGACCAGTATACCTTTTGGTCCACATCTTTACCATGAGGGTTGAGTTCGAGATGACACTTTGTTTGCATCGGAGTAGCGACACCATTTAGATCCGTCATCTTGAATCTCTTGAGCATGTCTTGGATGTACTTTGCTTGATTAATAAAGGTTCCTTCTCTTAGTTGCTTGATCTTGAATCCAAGAAAGAACCGTAATTCCCCCATCATAGACATCTCAAACTGGGTCATAAGCTTTGAAAATTCATCGTTAAAAGCTTTGTTAGTAGAACCAAAAATGATATCATCTACATATAGTTGGCATACGAAGAGCTCCCCCTTAACCTTCTTAGTAAAAAGAGTGGGGTCGATTTGCCCAACTTTGAAGCCACGATCTAACAAAAGCTCTTTAAGGTGCTCATACCACGCACATGGGGCTTGTTTAAGGCCATAGAGTGCCTTATCGAGTTTGTAGACATGGTTCGGGAAGTTAGAATCCTCAAACCCCGGGGGTTGCTTTACGTATACCACCTCATGTAGAGGACCATTAAGGAAGGCACTCTTGACGTCCATTTGCTGCAACTTAAAATTGTTATGAGCAGCATAAGCAAGTAGGATACGGATGGACTCAAGACGAGCCATAGGAGCATAGGTCTCGCCGAAGTCGATGCCCTCAACTTGGGAGTAAACTTGTGCCACAAGTCTTGCCTTGTTCCTCACAACAATGCCATTCTCATCTTGCTTGTTCTTGAAAATCCACTTGGTGCCGATAACATTGCGGCACTCTTTGGGTTTCTCCACTAGTTTTCAGACTTTGTTGCGCTTGAAATTGTTCAATTCTTCATGCATAGCAACAACCCAGTCTGGGTCTTCAAGAGCTTCAAAGAACTTCTTAGGTTCCACCATGGAGATATGAGCTTGATGCTCACCAAAACTGGCCAATTCTCTTCTAGTAGACACCCTTCGTCGAAGGTCACCAACAACCTTGTCGAGAGAGTGACCCCTCAACTCAAGGTTACGATCAGTCCGAGACTTGCGACGAAGTTCAATAAGTTTGTTGTCTCTTGGTGGAGGAGATTCATCACTTGAGTCTTCATTGGAGGCATTTTCTCCGCCTTGATCAGTAGCTGGAACATCAGTAGTAGGTGGTGGAGATGCATGCCCTTGAGGTGAGTCCGTAGCCATAACAGGAGGCTGCAGAACTGGAGAGTCAGGGCCGGATAATCCGGCCGATGAAGAGGCCGGATAATCCGGCCTAGGAGGACTTGCAGCAGCATCATCAGGAAGCCTGTGACTCACTTGAACCGGCGAGGAGCCGGATAATCCGGGGTCAGCCGAAAAATCCGGCCTGGAGCTTGTGTTGATATCTTCACCACCAGGAGCTGCATGGACAATTTGGGCGGGGTGGCGGATATCTGGTATCCACCAGAAAATCCGGCATGGAGCTTTCTGGAGCAACTTGACCTTCAGCAGTTGATGGAGATGGTGTAGAAGTTGCCCCCGTGGTTGGAGCATGTTGCATATGTGTAGATGAGGGCTCTATATGAGTAGAGCATTGTCCTTCGGTCATACAAGGGGTTCCTCAATGGGGCGGAAGAATCCCACGCCCATTCTTCTTATGGCATCTTGGGGTATTTCAACATCTGCATCACAAACACCAACTTGCTCCGCACGGGAACCGTCATTTTCCTCGAACACCATACAAGATTCTACAACAGTTCCGGAGAGCTTATTGTAGACTCTATAAGTGTGGGATTCGGCACCATAACCAACAAAAATACCTTCTAGAGCCTTAGATTCAAACTTAGATAAACGAACTCCTTTAATAAGAAAGAAACACTTACACCCGAATACCCGAAAGTATGAGATGTTTGGCTTGTTACCGGTAAGTATTTCATACGGAGTCTTGTCCAAAATCTTGCGGAGGTATAAATGATTGCATGAATGAAGCAGTAGAGATTGCTTTAGCCCAGAAGTTATATGGAGATTTGAATTCGGCCAACATTGATCTTGCCATGTCCATTAGAGTTCGATTCTTCCTCTCGGCTACACCATTTTGTTGAGGGGTGTACGCAGCGGAATATTGATGTCTTATCCCCTCTTCACTTAGGAACTCATTTAAGGTGTAGTTCTTGAACTCCGAGCCGTTATCACTCCTTATAGCCAGAATGGGGACGTTGTGTTGATGTTGAACCTCATTGGCGAAGTCAATGATAGTTTGTTGAGTTTCACTCTTCAACTTGAAGAAATAAACCCAAGTGTATCTTGAGTAATCATCAACAATCACTAGACAATACTTCTTCCCACCGAGGCTTGCATGAGATGGAGGTCCAAAAAGATCCACATGAAGAAGCTCCAAGATCCTTTTTGAAGAGATAATAGTTTTCCTTCGATGAGGAGAATCATGCATTTTCCCTTCAACACACGCCCTGCAGACACAATCTTTGGCAAAAGAGACATTTTCTTTTAGTCCAAGAATGTGGCCACCCTTGTGGAGACTTTGCAAAGTTCTCATATTGACGTGGGCTAGTCGGTGATGCCATAGCCAACCCGCGTCAGCCTTTCCAAAAAGACACATCGGACCTGTAGTGGTTTTCCCCGAAAAGTCTACCACGTACAGGTCGTTTTCGACATATCCCACGAAAGCGACTTTTAGAGACTTGCTCCACAAGAGTACCACCAAATCAGCATCAATGTAAACTGCAAAGCCCATCTTACCAAGGGCACGAACTGAAAGTAAGTTATACCCGAGGGTCTCAACAAGCATGACGTCCACGAGGGATATATCGTGAGCCACCACAACTTTGCCGAGACCCAATACCTCAGATTTTGACTTGTCACCATAGGAGACGGTAATGTGTTCAAGGTTTGGCCGCATCTCCGTGATGATCTCCTTGCTTCCGGTCATATGACTTCGTACAACCGCTATCAGTACCCATTTAGAACCAGGAAGCATAGCCCTACAAGAAAATTACTTCTTGGTTTTAGGTACCCATTTTTCAATGGGTCCTCTCATGTTAGTAACAAGGGTCTTGGGAACCCAAATAGACCAAGGAATGTAACAATCATAAGGCCCTACATAACTAGCATAAACATCACCATAAGCATCACAATATAGTTCGAAGTTAGGATTGTTGATCCCTGCAAAACCATCATAATTAGTCTTGTCATTGGTAATGTTGCTAGTCTTTGATTGAGCAGTCTTGTTCTTCTTCTTGTTGTTGTTTTTCTTGCTCTTTATCTTGGGTATGTAACCAAGACCTTCTTTACTGTTGTTTGTCCTTTGCTTTCAAGATCTCATCAATAACCCCTTTACCTTTGTGTTGAGAACTCCTTGCAAGATCTTCTTTTTCAAAGGATGGAGATGAGGTACTTGGTATGTTATACCATTTCAATTGAGTTTGGAGCTGGTCATGAGACTCATTTAGAGTAGAATGATCACTCTTCAATGCCTTGTGAGCACTTTCAAGATCATCAAACTTCTCCAAAAGTCTAGCATGAACAGCCCCAAAATCAATCTTTTCTTTCTTTAGTTTCTTTACCTTGGCAAGGGCATGGTCACGTTCTTTAATGAGCTGAGCTACAACTTCTTCTTGTGACTCCTCTAGGGATTCGAGTCTTTCTTCCAAAGAAACTCGAGTTTCCTCTTCCTCTTCCAAGGCATTCTTCAAAGAGGCTATCTCTAAGGCATCTTCTCTTTAAATTCTGCCCTTTTCTTCAAGGAGATCTTTGGCTCGAGCAAGTTGACTCATAAGAGTATCAAAATGGAGTTTGTGCTCACCTTGTAGGTTAGTGAAAAAAGTATCCAAGGCAATAACTTCTTATTTCATTTCAAGACTTTCATGATCATCCATATCCAAAATTATGTTAGTCTTAGAAAATGAGGAGTTAGGAGTCAATACCTCGGATCCTCTTGCCATTAGGCAAGTGGCGTTGTTGTTGATGGCGTTCTCGTTCGGCGAGTCGAAGAGAGAGGAGGGAGTCGATGTGGTGGATATAGCAGCCACTTCGCGGGAACTATCATCATCCTCTTCATCTTCACTTGCGGAGGAGTATTCCTCTTGAGCTACAAGGACCATCTTGTGTTGCTTCTTGAAAGGGCCATTCTTCTTAGCAAATGGCTTCTTCTTAGGAACTTTGGATTTCTCTTTGAGCATGAGCATGCCACCATTGTCTTCTCTATTTTCATAAGGACACTCGGCTACAAAGTGCAGTCTATCTCCACAGTTGAAGCAAGTTCTCAATCTTGGGCCACTTTCTCTTCTTCCATTTGACCCGTTCTTGTGCTCAAGTTCAGACTTGGGTTTGGCAGGGTCCTTCCAAAAGTTCCTTGCATAGAATGCCATGTACTCACCATGAGCACGTTTGACCTCATCGGGGCAGTCCATGGATCCCCTCTCAAATGCTCCTTCATCATCCTCTTGCTCAACAACATTGGCTTTGAGAGCCATATTGACACCCTTTTGCATTCCAATGGCCCGAGCACGGCATCTTCACATTCTTTGTCGCCACTTTGAATGACGCGTCATTTCTTGCATGACTTCATTGGATGTCATTTGATGATAGTTGTGTCTACCTTGCAAGCTCTTCAAATCCGTGGTTGAAGGCATTAAGGCACTCACATACTTTCTTTTATCCATGCATCATCAATGTGAGTGGCCCCATGCTTAGAAATGTTGTTGCGATGCCCTTGAGTCTTCTATACATATCCTCATGGTTTTCACCATCCAACATGTAGAATCCCTCAACTTACTAAGGGCATCATACGGTTTCTTCTCATGCTTTCATTTCCAACAAAAGGTCCGTAAGAGCATCCCATGCCTCTTTAGCCGTGTTGAGATGTTCAATGTGTGGCATGTCCTTGGGACCCACACCCATGTATCATGTGGAGGCGGTGGCATTCAACTGGCTATCCACAACTTCCCTTCTTGTTAGATTGGTTTGATCTCCAACATGAAGACCTTCTTCAATGATCCTCCACAATTCAATAGAGGAGCTGCAAACATGAGATTTCATTAGAAATTGCCATTGGTTAAAAGAAGATGCAGTGAGCTTGGGTGGATCACCCCTATTGTTTGTATGAGGATGAGGGATAGGTGGGTCGGGGGAATATACGTGGCGAACCTCACTATATTCCTCCTTACCACTTCCCTTTTTGGATGTGGAACCATTTAGCTTTTCACCTTCCACATCATCATCCTTAGATCCGGTGTTACCCTTTTCCTTAGATGATGGTGAGGGAGCCTCAGAGGAGGATGGAGATGGGGCTATGGATGATGTAAGGCGAGCAATCATTTGATTCATCTCCTCCATCTTGGCCTCAAAGGATTTCAACAAGGTTGTTTCCAACGACTTGAGATCATCCATTGTGACCTTACCCATAGCCTCATTTCCATCATCCCTGGTACCCATACTACTCTTAGGCGGTTAAGCCCGAATAAAGAGTCGGGGCTCTGATACCAATTGAAATGGATCGTATGGGCACCTAGAGGGGGGGGGGGTGAATAGGTGCTACACCAATTTTTAATTCTTTTTCAATTTTAGGCTTAGCACAAAGGTAAATTCTCTAGATAAACTAATGTGTGGAATTTCCCTATATGCAAACCTATCTACTAGCGAGTAAGGAGCGAGTGGAAGAGGAACGAGTGAACCGAAGTGAAGCACACGGAGACACAGGATTTGTTTGACCGCAGTTCCTTCCTTGTTAAGGGAAGTACGTCTGCGTTGGAGGGGTGGGCGGTACTAAGACCACCACGCCACAAAAGGCCTCACCCTGTTCTCCGATGGATATCGCCACAATAGGCCTGATCCACCTTCCACTATAGGTACCCTTCGAGGCGGGCACTGGCGCCTTTACACAACTAGCGGGGCAACAACTCCACAACAACTTGGAGGCTCCCGAAATGACAACAAGCTGCCACAAGAACAAAGTTGTCAAATACAACAACACGATCTAGGTATTAACAAGAATACTAGATCAGGGATTTCTCCAAGTGAATGGAGAGGAGTTGAAGCGCTTGATTCTTGATGTTGATGATGAACTTCTCCTCCTTCAATTCCACCAAAGATGAGATCGAGATTTAGAGCTCTTGCACAGGGTCTGGTCGAATTCAAATGAATCAAGAGTTCTGGACGTTGGGGAAGAAGGGGTACTTATACCCCCTTCGAAAAACCAGCCGTTGCACACTTTGGGGGCCGGATTATCCGGCCCAAGTGAGGGCCGGATTATCCGGTCTAGGGAAACTCCGCCCTAGACTCGGAATATCCGGCAGAAAATCCGCCCCCTCTCTAAGCGTCGCGCCGAGCTTGCCCTTGATCAACTTCTGGGGGCCAGATTATCTAGCCCTATGCGAAGGCCGGATTATCCGGCCTGGGGAAGAAAAACCACCCCAGTTCGAATTTTCCGGTAGAAAATCTGACCGGATACCGAGCGACGCGCCTTGGCTCCTTTTGCTCGAAAACTGGGGGCCGGATTATCCGGCCCTTGTGAAACCCGGATTATCCAGCCTGGGGAGGAAAAACCGCCCCAGTTCGGATTTTCTGGGAGAAAATCCGACTGGACACAGAGCGACGCGCCTTGGCTTCCTTGAGAGATGAGTTAGGCCGGATTATCCGGCCCTTGGAGGGGCGGATTATCCGGCCCCCCTCAAAACTTCCTGCACACTTAGCACACATGAAAAGTCTCCATAGTATTGTTATCTAACACGCAAAACATAGGAAAACATGAAATGTTCTTTCACGATGTAAACAACTACCGCCAAGAATGCATGACCTTTGAAGTGGTGCCTTTCAAGAGTGTGTACCACGTCATCTTCGGACGCGACATCTTCCACTCCTTCCTCGCAAGGCCGTGTTTTGTCTACAACAAACTCAAGATTCCCGGACCAAATGGCGTCATCACCGTTGACGGAAGCTTCACCACGGCACGGGTGTGCAAGCTCAGCGAGGCCACCCTCGCCGAAGCAGTCCTCTGCGTTGAGGAGTTCCAGAAGATCCAGAACCAGGTCGATGCCTCGAAGATGCCAGCTTCGAAGAAGCAGATCACTGTTGCCGAACCCTCCTTCAAGGCCGCCATCAAGACCAAGCAGGTGGAGCTTGTCGAAGGAGATTCCTCCAAGACCACCGCCATTGGCACGGACCTGGATCCCAAATAGGAAAGCACGCTCGTCGAGTTCCTCCGTGAGAATAGGGACATCTTTGTCTGGCAACCTGCCGACATGAAAGGTGTACCTATGGAACTTCCCGAGCACAGCTTGAATATTGATCCTAATGCCAAACCAGTGAAACAACCTCTACGATGCTTTGGTGATGAAAGACGAAGGGCTATAGGCAAAGAAATAGCTAGGTTACTTAAGGCTGGCTTTATCCGAGAAGTTATTCACACCTGTTGGGTGGCAAATCCTGTACTTGTCCCCAAAAAGGGAACCAATGAATTAAGAATGTGCGTTGATTACACCATCTTGAACAAAGCGTGTCCGAAGGATCCGTTTGCTTTGCCTCGCATTGACTAAGTCATTGATTCGACGACTGGCTCAGAACTTCTATGTTTTCTCGATGCTTATTCAGGATACCACCAGATCCGGATACAAAAGTCGGACCAATTGTCCACTTCCTTCACCACACCCTACGACACGTATTGCTACCTGATACGTTGCAAACATATCTATAATTTTTGATGTTCCACGCTTGTTTTATATCTACTTTCTTATGTTTTGTCCACACTTTAGAGTATTTCTACACACTTTCTTGGACTAACCTATTAACAAGATGCCACAGTGCTAATTGCTTGTTTTCTGCTATTTTTGGTTCTAGGAAAGCCAGAGAATGAATATTCCCGGAATTGGATGGGACAAAAGCCAAAGTCAGTTTTTCACCGAGGGATACACGGAGCCAGAAGACGAGACGGAAAGGGGCTAGGGGCCAGCCACACCACCTGGCCATGCGGCCAGGCCTAGCCCACGCCAGGGGGTGGTGTGGCCGCCTAGGGCACCCCCTCGGTCTCCCCTTTCACCTATATATTGCCTCCGATATAGAAACCCTAAGAACCCGATCAAAAAATCCACGAAAGAGTCTGTAGCCGCCGTCATCTCCATCCCTAGATCAGGAGGGATCTGAAGCTCTTCCCGGCACCCTGCCGGAGGGGAGAATTCACCCTGGAGGCCTTCTTCATCACCATGTCTGCCTCCGGTGTGATGCGTGAGTAGTTCATCCCTGGACTACGGATCCATGTAGTAGCTGGATGGTTGGTTCTTCTCCTTTATGCTACCATGTTTAGATCTTGTGAGCTCCGTTCATGATCAAGATCATCTATTTGTAATCTTACATGTTGTGTTTGCGGGGATCCGATGGATATTGAGATGCTATTTCAGATTGATTATTGATTCTATCATGTCTTTGTTATTTGTGATCTTGCATGCTTTCCATTGTTAGTAGCTATCTTGGCCGAGTAGATGCTAGCAACTCCAAGAGGGAGTATTTATGCTCGATAGTGGGTTCATGCCTCTAGTAATCTGGGGAAGTGACAGAAATCTCTAAGGTACTAGATGTGCTATTGCTACTAGGGAGAAAACAGCAATCCTTTGTTCATAGAACAATCGTATTGTTTACTTTACACATAATTCTTCATGCAATTATCTGTTGCTTGCAACTTAATACTGGAGGGGGTTCAGATGATAACCTGAAGGTGGATTATTAGTCATAGATGCAGTTGGATAATGGTCTATGTATAATGTTGTAATGCCCAATCAAATCTCATAGGAGTCAAGATGATTAGTATATGCATGTATGCTTTCTCGGTGTCTGTCAATTACCCCGCTATAATTTGTTCACCCAACATGTCATCTATCTTAAGGAGAATCACCACTAGTGAACTATGGACCTCGGTCCTTTCTTTTACCATCAATCTACAATCTACTATTTACTGTTTTCTGTTTACTTTCTGGAAGAAATTACTATCTTCCACACAATACGTTTAATCCTTTGTTTTCAGCAAGACCGATGAGATTGACAACCTTATTATAAGTTGGGGGCAAAGTTATGTGATTGTGTTGTGCAGGATTCCAAGTTGGAAACAACACCTTGGAGGTGTTTCCTTGCTCCTACTGGTTCGATAACCTTGGTTTCATAACTGAGGGAAAACTTGTTGCTATACTCATCATACCTTCCTCTTGGAGTTCCCCAACAAGCTCAACATATTGAGTAAGCAAGACTTTTTCTGGCGCCGTTGCCGGGGAGTCAAGGACATCTTCACAAGGGGAATCCCTCATAACCAATCACTTTACTTTGTTTTATTTGTTTTGCTTAGTTTATTTCTGCTTTGTTTGCTTGTTTCTTTATCAAAAACACACAAAAAATAGTTGTACTAGTTTGCTTCTTTATATTAAAAACACACAAAAATGACTACTCTTGAAAACACTAAGTTGTGTGACTTCACTAGCACCTATTGCTCCACCTGTTCCTGAAGCTACTTTCTTTGAAATTAAACCTGCTTTACTCAATCTTGTTATGAGAGAACAATTTTCTGGAATTGGTACTGAAGATGCTGCTGCTCATCTTAATAACTTTGTTGAACTTTGTGAGATGCAAAAACATAGGGATATAGATGGGGATATTATTAAGCTTAAATTGTTTCCTTTCTCCTTGAGAGGAAAAGCTAAAGAATGGTTGCAATCCCTAACTAGAAATAGTATTGATTCTTGGACTAAATGCAAAGATGCTTTCATTGGAAAATACTATCCTCCTACTAAGATTATATCTATGAGAAGTGAAATAATGAAATTTAAACAATCTGATAATGAACATGTTGCTCAATCTTGGGAAAGAATGAAATCTTTGGTAAAGAATTGTCCCACTCATGGACTGACTGCTTGGATGATTATCCAAACCTTTTATGTAGGACTGAATTATTCTTCAAGAAATCTACTAGATTCTGCTGCTGGAGGTACCTTTATGACCATTACTTTGGGTGTTGCAACAAAGCTTCTGGATAATATGATGGTTAACTATTCTGAATGACACACTGAGAGAGCTCCACAAGGTAAGAAGGTAAATTCCGTTGAAGAGACCTCTTCCTTGAGTGATAAAATTGATGTTATTATGTCTATGCTTGTTAATGGGAAAGCTCATATTGTTCCAAATCATGTTCCCTTAGACTCTTTGGTTGCTCAAGAAGAGCAAGTTGATGTGAACTTTATAAGAAATAATAATTTTAGCAATAATGCCTACAGGAATAATTTTGGTAACAACAATTATAGGCCATATCCTCCCAATTATGGTAATGCTTATGGAAATTCCTACAACAATAATAGGAGTGCACCCTCTGAACTTGAAGTTATGCTTAAAGATTTTATTAGTAAACAAACTGCTTTCAATAAAACTATCGAGGAAAAACTCTCAAATGCTGAAAGAAATATAACATCATTGTCTGAAGCTCAATCTTATTTGAATAAAATGGCTGCTAAACCTAAAACTATTGGAAATCCCTTTGCTGCCACTAATGCCATACAAGTTAGAATTGATGAAAATGTTAGACTATTAGCTGAATTGCATGCTAAGTGGGAAAGGGAATATGAAATTGCTAGAAATATTAGTATTTCTACTATCACTACCACTAATGTTGAAGCTAGTAAACCCAATGGAACCTTTTCTAATAAAAATGCTGAAATTCTTCGAAATATGGGAAACAATAGCTCTACTACTTTAGATGATAATTATGATTTTGATCTTGATGGTTGCAATATCTCTGAAGTAATTATGTTCCTACAAAAGCTTGCTAAAAGTCCTAATGCTAGTGCTATGAATATGGCCTTTACAAAACCCATTACTGATGCTCTCATAAAAATTAAAGAAGAAAAGATAAAACATAAAGCTTATATTCCTATGAAATTAGAAGGTGGTTGGGAACCCATCATTAATATGAAAGTGAATGATTTTGATCTCAAAGCTTTATGTGATCTTGATAGTAGTGTTTCTATTATACCTTGAAAGATTTATGAAATGCTTGATTTACCACCGTTGGAAGATTGTTATTTAAATGTCCCACTTGATGATAATGCTAAAAAGAAACTCATGGGGAGTATTAATGATGTTCTTATTATGGTTAAGAATGCCTATGTCCCCATTGATTTCTATTCTTTGGATGTTGAATGCAATGCTGCTTGTCCTATTACTTTGGGAAGACCTTTTCTTAGAACTGTCGGTGCCATTATTGATATGAAAGAAGGCACCATTAAATATGAACTCCCACTCAAGAAAGGTATAGAACACTTCCCTAAGAAGAGAGAGAAGATTCCTTTTGCCTCTCCTATTAAAGCAAAATTTTCTCTTAATGCTGCTTCATTCGAGAACACTTGATTCCTTTCTTGCTTCTATGCCTAACTTAAAGGCGTTAAAGAAAAGTACTTATTGGGAGATAACCCAAAAGTTTTAGTTGAGTCTTGGAAGTTATTGGTACAGTAATAACCTCTCCTTATCATTTTTGTGTGGTTTTTGTGCCAAGAGTAACCTCTAATGAGAGAGAAGTAATGCTTGGGAAAGTTGCTGTCTCGAAACAGATTTTTGTGCTTTGCTGTAAAAATTCGTAAAAAATCTCTGTACATCGATTTGAGCTATAATTTTTGGTGCTTCTGACCCAGGTTGTTATCCAAGTTTCGTTAGTTCAACACTTTTAGATTTGAGCAACAGAAAGTCTTTGAAAAAATCGGTTTCTACCTGCTGGTCTGTTTTGACAGATTTTTGCCATTATTTGCATTTGTTTCTTGTTGATTCCTTTTTGGGTTAATTGAGATTTTTGAGGGAAGTGCTACAGTAGCTTGTATTTTAATGGAAGTTTTACTTGTGTTGGAACTGAACCAAAAGACTTATTACCTTGAGTACACTAATGTTGCTAATGAAGATTGTGTGAAGTTTTGTATGAAGGAAAATTTCAGGTGTAGGGAAAGAATGATGTAATGAGATGAAGAATGGACTAAAGCTCAAGCTTGGGGATGCCACCCGTGCCACCCCAAGAAATATCCAATAAGTACAGGCGTCAAAGCTTGGGGATGCCCAAGGCATCCCCTTCTTCATCAATAAAAATTTCAGGTTTCTTCCAAACACTTAATTTTTATTGTTTAATGCACAATTGTGTTGTTCTTGGAGCGTCTTCATTTTTGTTTTTGGTTTTCATTTGCTTGATTTGCTTAGTTTGCTTTAATAAATTGGTTGGACCCCCTCATTCATACATTAGTTTTCAAATAAGATTGGTTTGGATTGGAAAAGAGTAGGAAAGTTCATGATTAAGTGGTAAAAAGAGCTTGTTTTTTACTGTGGCCTATGCTTTGTCATGTCATGCTTGATATTGTTTTGGATTTATGCTTAGTGATTATTGCTGTAGCATGAAATGTTATAAACAATTGAGATTGCTTAATATGCCTTGAAAGAATCATGCGTTGTTTTAGCAGATTAAAGCATACTATTGTGGTATTCTCCTTTGATGTTTTATTTGGGTTGACTTGGCGCATGCTCACACCATGTTAAGACTATCCCAAGTCACCATAGCCTCTATGATCCTTTAGTTTTCAACTTGTAATATCACTTTATGCTTTAATTAATGATGTTTTTGTTGGGTCCGCAGCATAGAAAACAAAAAAATTCCTACGGTGTGAACTATACGCCAAGATCTATCTACTAGGTACAAAGCAAACGGGTGGACATACATCCATAGAGAACTTACCCTCGAAGACAATGAGCTTTGTTAACGAGTAGGAACTCGTGGTTGATGTAGTCGTACACTTGCCGATCTCAAGATCGTGAGGAAGTCGGAGAACTCAGCAGCGATCCGCATCACTTTTCACACACATTCAAGCCACCGGACAACCTCCACCTCCTCGCTCCAGCGATCCAGGAGCAACAACTCCTTCCATACGAAAATGCCACGGGAACATGTATCTCGCTAATCCGAGACCATGGGGAATACTTCTAGCGTGGGAGAGAGATCCTTCACAAGGAGGTGTCAGGATGAAGGAGGGAATGGGTGGCCTTTTATAGGAGGAGGGGGGGTGCCCCCTCTCTCCATGGCCGGCGCATGGGGGGGTGACCCCTCACCTCCCCCATTCATGTGGTGGTAACTCCCCCACATTAAAATGCCTCTTCACATTCCCTTTTAAAGTCTCCACTTTAAATGCATTAAGTTTCTCCAAATTTAATGCTCTCTCATTTAATAAAACTCTTTTATTAAAAGTATTCAGACATTTGTTAATTACTTTAATTAACAAACATTCACATATAGGCCCTTGCAATATTTCATTATCTCATGCAGAACCTTCTTTTGCAATTTCTCCCGAAACAATTTCCGGTTTCTATTGAAACTATTACTGCTGGTTGCAATTCTTTCGTCTGAAACATATGTGCTCCAAAATGGTGTCCGTAACTCTTAAGTGTGCCACCCTATGGTTCGCGAATAATGCGTATATGATCGAGACCCTTCTTGATCAATAATCAGCAGCGGACTGGAGATCCGTCTTGACTCCTACACATTCAACGATGACTCGTGATTGTGAGAACCTTTAACGCTTGTAACTAAATCCCTTTGTCTCGATATATTACATGTCCGAGATTCATCGGTATCTCCATACCTAGTTTGATCTCGTACCGACATGCACTCTTTTCTTGTTCCCGTGATATAACATTCTAGTGATCACATCACTTGCTTGCAAGCTATCCTAATGTGATATCACCGAGAGGCCCAGTATATCTATCCGTCATCCGGATTGACAAATTCCACTCTTGATCCATGAGCCTCAACATAACACCTTCGTAGCATCTGAACCCATCTTTATAGTCACCCTGCACGTGTGACGTTTGATGTTATCAAGATACTCTTCCGGTGTTAGCAATTAACATGATCTCATGGTCTAAGGATAAAGGTTACTTCGTATGATGTTGTAGCAATATAAACACAATGACTTGATCGTAATGCTATACTTCGGATGAATGTTCATCACATCATTCCACCAATGGTGTGACCTTGTTATTAACAACATCCAATGTCCATGATCAGGAAACCTTGATCATCCTGTTAATCAACAAGCTAGTCTATAAGAGAGGCATGACTAGGAACCCTTTTTGTTTATTAAACACACATGTATTGATGTTTCCTATCAATACAATTGTAGCATGCAAAATAAACATCTATCATATACAAGGAATACATAATAACAACTTTATTATTGCCTCTCAGGGCATATTTCCTTCAGTTTTGTCGCTTTGGATGATTATGGCCATTATTGCTCTCTTAGTTGGTCGCTCCCAGTCTTCTGCTAGCCTCCATAACCAAGTATGAGTTCCACTCATGCATCTAACTCCAAATAAAACAAAGTTATTCAAAAGAGTCCACCATACCTACCTATTAGCATTATTGCTATTCCAAGTAAATTCATGTTTTTATCTACCTTCCGAATTAAACGTGTTATGTGAAAATTAGTGATTAAAGCTCTCACGAACTTGATGGCACACTTTACTTTTCTTGCACCTAATAAACTTGAACCAGTGTGTCATCTAAGTTGTATATGCTTGCACTTATACGTTGGGAATTAGCGGAACCATGCTGTCATGGGGAACGGTTTCAACATTGCACTTGTACATTGTACCTAGTTGATATCATGCTCTTTTGTTTATGGATGTCGTCGGTGTGAAATGAAAGGGGAGCTTGTAAGTCCATGGAGTTATGTATGTGTGTTAGAGAAACTCCTGGGCCGCTGGTCTAATCCATGCCTAATCATGGTGGAAACCTGCAGCGTAACCATAATGAGCAATCTATGAAGCATTCTTCTTATAAGAAAAGAGATAGAGATTGAGAAAAAGAAAAAAAAGATGAGAAAAGAGGAAAGAGAGAAAAAAACACCATTTTCCCATGGTAAATAAGAAGATTGCTGAGATGCTTATTGTCTGCTTGCCTTGTTATTTTGATATGGGGATTCTTTTGTATCATCGGGCAAGGGGTACCCCGTTGGCGGTTCTCTATGATACACATGTACTTACTATGATAAGAACTTACCGGTAACTAAACTTGAGTAGCATGAGGAGCGGCCCTCGTATTCAAGGGACATGAGATTGCCAACTTATACTTTGTCAAGCATATACTCCATAGTTTGTTCACTTTAACATTAATCACTTCAAGATGCTTATGATAGGGGCAACGAGAGCTGAAAGATAATAAGTACCATAATTTTTGGAAGCTCTTTATGAGACTTGAATCCCTGCTTTCTTTTATGAAGGCCTTTCTTTTACTTTTATGTTGAGTCTCCATCTTCTATCTTTATGCATCTATTAAGAGAGCATAGTGACCATTCTTAGTTTAATGTGCATTGTTCCCAAGACTTGTCGATTGATGCATAACTTTGATATTGCTTGTTCTTAAACTATTTATATCTAGTCACCCTTATGAACTTTGAAGGTGTCCTATGCATTTATGTTTTGCTACACTATTAGGGACAAGTTGAATACCATTCTCATTATGCTTTCTTTATGTGAAACAAACAAACGTCTTGCAAAGCATTGTTATTCATGAATCTTTTATTTGTACATTTTCATGTTACAACATAGTTGCTATGTCTTATTGTTAGAACTATATCTTTCATGCTATGTTAAGGTACTATGATCCTAGCTATCAATGTTTTACAAATACTTTGATCAAGATTATGATGGCGCATGTCACCTCAAAAATTATTCTTCCTTTTTATCACTTACCTACTCGAGGACGAGCAGGAGTTAAGCTTGGGGATGTTGATACGTTGCAAACGTATCTATAATTTTTGATGTTCCATGCTTGTTTTATATCTACTTTCTTATGTTGTGTCCACACTTTAGATTATTTCTACACACTTTCTTGGACTAACATATTAACAAGATGCCATAGTGCCAGTTGCATGTTTTCTATTGTTTTTGGTTCCAGGAAAGACAGAAAATGAATATTCTCGGAATTGGACGGGACAACAGCCAAAGTCAATATTTCACCGAGGGATACACGGAACCATAAGACGAGACAGAGAGGGGCCAGGGGCCAGCCACACCACCTGTCCGTGCGGCCAGGCCTGGCCCATGCCAGGGGGTGGTGTGGCCGCCTAGAGCACCCCCTCAGTCTCCCCTTTCGCCTATATATTGCATCTGATACAGAAACCCTAAGAACCCGATAAAAAATTCCACGAAAGAGTCTGTAGCCACCGTCATCTCCATCCCTAGATTGGGCGGGATCTAAAGCTCTTCCTGACACCCTACCGGAGGGGAGAATTCACCCTGGAGGCCTTCTTCATCACCATGCCTGCCTCCGGTGTGATGCGTGAGTAGTTCATCCCCGGACTACGGGTCCATGTAGTAGCTAGATGGTTGGTTCTTCTCCTTTGTGCTACCATGTTTAGATCTTGTGAGCTCCGTTCATGATCAAGATCATCTATTTGTAATCTTACATGTTGTGTTTGCGGGGATCCGATGGATATTGGGATGCTATTTCAGATTGATTATTGATTCTATCATGTCTTTGTTATTTGTGATCTTGCATGCTTTCCATTGTTAGTAGCTATCTTGGCCGAGTAGATGCTAGCAACTCCAAGAGGGAGTATTTATGCTCGATAGTGGGTTCATGCCTCTAGTAATCTGGGGAAGTGACAGAAATCTCTAAGGTACTAGATGTGCTGTTGCTACTAGGGATAAAACAACAATCCTTTGTTCATAGAACAATCGTATTGTTTACTTTACACACAATGCTTAATGCAATTATCTGTTGCTTGCAACTTAATACTGGAGGGGGATTCGGATGATGACCTGAAGGTGGATTATTAGTCATAGATGCAGTTGGATTACGGTCTATGTATAATGTTGTAATGCCCAATCAAATCTCATAGGAGTCAAGATGATTAGTATATGCATGTATGCTTTCTCGGTGTTTATCAATTACCCCGCTGTAATTTGTTCACCCAACATGTCATCTATCTTAAGGAGAATCACCACTAATGAACTATGGACCCCGGTCCTTTCTTTTACCATTAATCTACAATCTACTATTTATTGTTTTCTATTTATTTTCTGCAAGCAATTACTATCTTCCACACAATACATTTAATCCTTTGTTTTTAGCAAGACCGGTGAGATTGACAACCTCACTATAAGTTGGGGGCAAAGTTCTGTGATTGTGTTGTGCAGGATTCCAAGTTGGAAACAACACCTTGGAGGTGTTTCCTTGCACCTACTGATTCGATAACCTTTGTTTCATAACTGAGGGAAAACTTGTTGCTATACTCATCATACCTTCCTCTTGGGGTTCCCCAACGAGCTCAACATATTGAGTAAGCACTACGTCACGATGCCCTTTAGGTTGAAAAATGATGGTGCCATGTACCAGCGGACGATGCAACGTTGCTTGCATGACCAAATAGGTCGGAACGTGCACGCCTACATGGACGACATCGCGGTAATGTCAAAGAAATCAAATGATCTTATCGCTGACTTGTAGGAAATGCTGAACCCAAAGAAGTGCGTCTTCGGGGTACCATCTGGCAAACTGTTGGGCTTCATCGTTTCACATCGCAGAATCGAGGTGAACCCGGGGAAAATCAAGGCCATCCTCGACATCAAACGCCCGACATGCCTGAAGGACATACAAAGGCTCACAGGCTGCGTTGCAGCAGTAAGCCGGTTCATCAGCCGACTTGGTGAGAAGGCTATGCCGCTCTACAAGTTGCTCAAGAAGGCAGACAAATTCACATGGATGGACGAAGCTGACGCAACACTTCAGGAGTTGAAGAGAATACTCTCCTCCCCACCTATAATTGCAGCACCGGTGCCAAGGGAGCCTATGTTAGTTTACATGGCGGCAACCAACCGAGTAATCAGCATCGTCATCTTGGTGGAGCGCAAGGAACCAACGCATGAGTACGGAGTTCAGCGACCCGTTTACTATGTAAGCGAGGTCTTGACAGAATCCAAGCAGCATTACCCGCACTACCAAAATATAGCTTATGGAGTTTTCCTTGCTTCACGTAAGCTAAGGCATTATTTCCAGGAGCACCCTATCACAGTAGTGAGCAAGGCTCCACTGCCCGACATCATCAACAACAGCGACGCTACAGGGAGAGTGGCAAAGTGGGGCATTGAACTTGCCTCCTTTGAAATCACCTACAAGAGACGCGATGCTATCAAATCACAAGCATTGGCAGATTTTCTTGCAGATTGGACATAACTGCCAGAAGACACTCTTGTACTAGAGCCAGAATATTGGGTCATGCACATTGACGGATCAAAGCTACTCAATGGCTCGGGGGCTGGTGTATTATTACAATCACCAACAGGAGAGAAGTTGCAATACGTCTTGCAGATCCACTTCAGCGCTACCAATAACATGGCGTAGTATGAGGCCCTCATTCACGGACTTCACGTAGCCAAGAATATTGGCATCAAGCGCATAGTTTGCTGTGGAGATTCCGACTTGGTTGCCCAGCAAGTAGCTGGCACCTAGAACGCGTGGAACCCTATGATGGCGGCATATCGAGATGAAGTAGACGAAATAGCCAAGTGCTTTGACGGCTACAAAGTCAAATACGTCAAAAGGGAGGAAAATGAGGCAGTAGATCTGCTGTGAAAGCTTGGATCGTCTCGTTGACCAATTCCGCCAGGCGTTTTCCTGGAACATTTGCGGACTCCATCCGTGAAGGGAGCGGACCCCGACAACCCGGATGGAGTGGATTCATTTGTTAACATAGTAACCGTGACCTCTCCGGCTTGGATGAAACCGTTCATGGACTATCTACAAGACAGAACTTTGCCCACCGACAAAGTCGAAAGCCAGCAAATAGTACGCAGAGAAAAAGGCTACATCACCATTGATGGCCAGTTATACAAGAGAAGTACCACAGAAGTTTTCCTTTGATGCGTCTCCCTGCAGCAAGGTACTGAAATCCTTAGAGAAATACATCTCAGAGATTGCGGGCATCACGCTGCTCCCCGGTCGTTGGTGGCTAAAACCTTCCGACAAGGATTCTACTAGATAACTGCCAAGGCGGACACCGACAAGTTGGTACAAACATGTCTTGGGTGTCAGTTCTATGCAAGACAACCAAGTGTTCCAGCTGAAGAATTGCGAATAATACCAATAACTTGTCCATTTGCAGTCTGGGGGCTAGACATGGTGGGACCTTTGCAGACAACACCCTGTGGATTCACACACTTGCTAGTAACAGTGGACAAGTTCACAAAATGGATTGAAGCTAAACCCATTAGAAAGCTTGATGGGGCAACAACCCTCAAATTTGTCCGAGATCTAGTGGTGAGATTTGGTCTCCCACATAGCATCATCACCGAAAATGGCAGAAATTTATCTCTCGAAAAAGTTGAGTACTGTCATGAAAAGGCATCCGCCTTAACCTAGCACTTGTGTCACACCCATAGTCAAATGGGAAAGTTGAATGGGCCAATGGATTAATTCTGCACGGAATCAAGCCACGCTTAGAGGCACCGCTACATAGAGCAGCTGGAGCCTGGGCGGAGGAACTACCATCTGTCTTTGTGGAGTTTACGAACAACACCCAATAGATCCACTGGCTTGACTCCTTTCTTCATGGTCTATGGAGCAGAAGCAATCCTCCCATCCGACATCCTCCACGATGCACCAAGAGTTTCTGCCTACAAGGAAGATGACGTGACTATCTGTGAACCTACTTGAAGAAGAGCACGTGCTGGCATGCTAGAGATCCGCCATCTACCAGCAGAAGCTACGTGGCTACCATAGTCGCCGCGTAAAGCATCACTCGTTTAAAGAGGGAGATCTAGTGCTTAGACTCAAGCAGGAGAAATCACACAAACTATCCCCCCCCTTGGGAAGGACCGTTCATCATAAGCAAAGCATTGCTCAATGGTTCCTATTACCTTGTCGATATTTGTGAGTTGAAAGATAGGCCAAAAAATCGCAAGCGCAAGCAACATGACTCCGATGATGATTACCCGGAGAAAGATCGGCCATGGAACATAGCACAACTACGTCCCTTTTACACTTAGCACATTTATATTATGTAATAAGTTTCTTATATGATCAATGAAATAAAGCATTTGGTTCACTAATACGTCCATTTTGCATCACTATTTTATATCATAATTTACTATTATTCATTGACATATTTCACATTAAGAGATGATACTTATGTTATTTCATCTATTTTTGCATGGTTGGTGACTTTTGGAGGATGAACCACTGAAGTCAGGATTCTGATGGAAAATTGGCGAAGATCAAAAAATCCTAGAAAATATACAGACATTCCTATTTTTCCAGAAGACGAAGGAAGCTAGAAGGAGGAGTGGAGATGGGCCATAGGGGGCCCACACCATCCCCTGGCGTGGGCCACCCCTGGTCACGCCACCAGGTGGTGTGGCCACCCTAGCCCACCTCTCGCATCGCCCTTTGGCATATATAATCCCCTCGAAACCCTAAGACTCAGGGAGCTATCATCGAAAGGTTCCGCCGCCTCTACGGGGCAGAAAATACAGAGAGAGAAAGAGCCCTCCAGCAGGCAGAAATATGCCAGGGAAATTCCTTCCCGGAGAAGCGAGATCATCATCATCATCTCCACCATCATCTCCATCAGCGCCATCACCACCACTCTATACCGCTATAACAATTGAGTTGAATCTTGCATAGTTCTTAGGGAAAACTTTCCCGGTGTTGATTACTTGTTGTAGTTGATGCTATTGAGTGAAACCATTGAATTATTGTTCATGTTCAGATTGTTACTTATCATTATTTCATCTCTGATCTTGATCCATATGATGTCTTGTGAGTAGTTCGTTTAGTTCTTGAGGACATGGGAGAAGTCATGTTGTTAGTAGTGGAATTGTGTTGAGAAAGATTCAATGGTTTGATAATTAAGTTGTGGTGTTATTCTTCTAGTGGTGTCATGTGAACGTCGACTACATGATACTTCACCTTTATGGGCCTAGGGGAATGCATTGTGCATTTGGCTACTAATCGTGGGGTTGCCGGAGTGACAGAAACTTGAACCCCCGTTAGGAAACCTTTGCATAAGGGAGTGTAGGATCTCAGAGTTTAAGGTTGTGGTTAGATTTTTATCTTAATTACTTTCTTGTAGTTGCAGATGATTGCAAGGGGTATAATCACAAGTATGTATTAGTCCTAGGAAGGTCAGTACATTAGCATAGGTTCACCCATACAACAAAGTAATACAACCGGCTTGAGAACGAAAGAAGGTTAATCAACTATATGAAGCGAAAGCACTTGGCGATATTCCCATGTGTCCTTGAGAACGTTTGGTCATCTTAAGTAATACAACCGGCTTGTCCTTTGCTAAAGAAAGGATTGGGCCACTTGCTGCAATTATTATTATTGTCTTTTATTTACTCGCATTTTATTTATCTGCATTATCAAAAAAACCTAAAAATCCATTTGCTAAGTATTTACTTGTCAACACCTTCTTCTCCTCGTTGGGTTTGACACTCTTACTTATCAAAAATACTACGATACACGCCCTATACTTGTGGGTCATCAAGACTATTTTTTGGCGTCGTTGCCGGGGAGTGAAGCGCTATTGAAGAGTGGAACTGGTAAATAAAACTTCTACTGTGAGTATCGTTTATTTATGTTTGTTACTTTATTCTCAATATGGATAGTTCACTTAGTTTCTTATTTCGTAATGCTACTACCACTACTAAGGTAGTAGATGAATCACCACCCGCTAAAATTGATCCTTTTAAAGTACCTACAAAAATTGTTGATCGTGTTATGGATAACTACTATTTTGGAGATGGAATTGTCCATCCCGGTGATCATTTGCTTTTTATACACGAATTATGCGGATTGTTCAAGTGTGTAGGTATTACAACATACCAAGTTAAGAAGAAGTTATTCTCATTATCATTGAAAGGAAGAGCTGAGGAATGGTATAAGCTGCTAAAGAATGGCCAATCTCTTGAATGGGTGGAAATAGTACCTCTCTTTTATTCCAAATTTTATCCTCCTAGTGAGATTCATAAAGATCGGAATCAAATATATAACTTCTGGCCTCGTGACAGAGAGAGTACAGCTCAAGCTTGGGGGAGATTAAAGTTACTAATGCTCAAATGTCCTATTCATGAGCTCCCTAACAATATTATTATCAATAACTTTTATGCAAGGCTTTCTCTTCATGATAAGGATCTATTGGATGCTTCTTGTGATGGATCATTTACACATATGGAATAAGAAGCCAAATGGGATCTTCTAGACCGTATTCAAGACAATGTTGAAGCATGGGAGAATGATAAAGGAAGGAAGTCAGGTATAAATTATTATTATGAATGCATTAAATCTTTTATGGGAACTAGTGACTTTCATAATATTAGTAATGCTTATGGTCTTCATTCTCAAAGTATTGCAAATTGTTTTAAGGCCTTTGCCTCTTATATTGAAATTCCTAAAAAGAAATGGAACAAGTATCATTAGCCATATAAAGATATTGTTAATTGTGTTCCTGCTAGAAATACTAAAGTTTATACTACTAATCTTATTTTACCTGAACTTTATATCGAGAAAAAACTTTACTAGTTAAGGTAAAGGAATATTCTATGATAGCAAGTATGGTTAACGAAAGTACAAAGAAAGTTGTAGAACCTGATGAACAAATAGTTGGTGAACCTGCAGTTGAAAATGTGAAAAACTTTGTCACTAAAAATGTAGAATATGGGCACATTATCCTTTGTAAGGATACTTCTAATATTGTTTCACATCCTAGTAGTGCTAGGAAAGCTAGTGTCCCTGTGTTTTCTGTTGGAATAAGTGATCATTGTTACAATGGTTCATGTGATAGTTATATCGTTAAATTTATTCATGATATAAGTTATTATAAGAGAGGGAAAATTGTCTCTATGCAGCTCAATAATATTAAGTTTCCTCGCTTTATGCTGAAGATTTTTATGTTGCACTTGTTTTGCCTTCCTATGCTAGTAGCCTCGGGTTTCAATAATTTATTTTCTTACAAAACTTCCTTGCATAGGAAGTGGGTTAGACTTAAATATGTGTATATTTTCTTCTTGATTCTCTCTGTTACTTCAATCCATATTCTTATGTGAGCATCATTGAAATTATCATGCCTATCTTAAGGCTATAAAGAAAGAGCTTTTTGGGAGACAACCCATTATATTTTTGCTTTTAGTTTATTTTATTTTTGTTTATTTGAGTCTTGGAAGTTATTGATTTTGTAATAACCTCTCCTTATCCTTTTTGTTTGGTTTTTGTGTCAAGATCAACCTCTAATGAGAGAGAAGTAAGATTTGGGGAAGTTACTGTCCCAAAACAGATTTTTGTGCTTCACTGTGAAAAATCCCAGAACGTCATACTGATCTGTAATTTTTTGTGTTCATGCCCCAGATTATTATTTAACTTTCGTTAGTTTTGCACTTTTTGATTTGAGCAACAGAAGATTTTCTAAAAAATTGATCTTTACCTTCTAGTCTGTTTTGAGAGATTTCTGCCATTTTTGCATTTGCCTCTTAAATCAATTTCCTTTTTGAATTCTTTTGGGCTTTCGAAAGGAGTTGCTTCAGTAGCTTATGTTTTGATGGATTTCAGTTGAAATTGAACCTAAAGGTTTATTATCTTGCATTCACTGATGTTGCTAATGAAGATTGTGTGAAGTTTTGTATGAAAGAAATTTTCAAGTGTTAGGAGAGAATGGTGTAATGAGATGGTGAATGGTCAAAAGATTCAAGCATGATATTTTGAAGATTCTTACAATGAAGATATTGATGTTATTCAAGTGGTGACTCCGGAAATTTTTATTAAAGACCAAATTCAGAAACCTGTAGAGTCTGTTTTCGAATAGGTAACAGTTCTGGTAAGGGAAAGTCCACGAAAAACCTTTGAATTTATATTTTTTGCAATTTTTATCTAACATGGAAGATATGGAGTCAAAAAAGGGACGGGAGCGGAGCTCGGGGGGCTCACACCACCCCGTGGCGTGGGCCCACCTGACCGTGCCACTAGGGGGTGTGGCCACCTTGGAGCCCGTCTTTGACCCGTTTTCGCCCAGTACCTTCCTTTTGTTGTTAAACCTTGTAATATATAATCCCCCGGATCCCCCGAGGTCCGTATATCATGTTCTTGTCGTGTTTTTGTTTTCGATCTATTTCTGTCAGGAGCTAATCTCAAGTTTAGAAGCATGATGGTCTCCACCAACGATAAGGGCAAGAAGCCTGTGGAAGATGATCTCCAAGACCCCAAGCAGGAGGAGGAGATCAAGGATGAAGTTGATGAGGAAGTGAAGGAAGACCAGCATCCGCGCACCAGCACCACCATTGCAAGCATTAGTGTGAGGGCACGTCCTCTCAAGCTCAAAAGGACTGCACGGATGTCCACTGGAGGGATGGTTCCGCGCCTTTGCTTGGCTCCATGGTCGTTTCCTCCACGCGACAAGAATCCCTTCCATACCCTTATACATGAGCAGCAGTTCCAAAAGATGCCTAAGGAAAAATTACCCTCCAATTGGGATATGCCTCGTTCTAACCATGCAGGAAAAGAATACTTTAAGGAGGAAGAGTGGGGAAAGAATCACAAGAGATGGGATTCACAGCCCAACATGATCATGAACCGCATCAAGCAAAATTCGGAGTTGATTCGTACTCTCACCTTCGAGATCGAAGACTTGAAGGATTTGATTGAAAAGCTTATCAAGAGAACACCACCACCACCGAAGGAGTAATTCGTCATCAGGTTTTGGCATCCCCTTGGTTTGTTCCAAGCTTCGGGGAGTGCTGCGGTATCACATCATTATCTTTCATCTTTTTACCTTTTTAGTAGAGTCGTATCATGAATAGATAAGTTATCATATAGGATGGTTTGCATTGTGGAAGTATCTCTCCTCTAGCTAGTTATCTATGTATCCCTTGGTGTGAGTTGCCGTTATGGAATATTAATGAGAAGTTCTATCATTTACTTTTTGCACATCTTATTTTAGTTTGCAATTTCTGTTATATGATTGATCTTGTTGTTAGTATTGGTATCACTTTGGAATCATTAAGTAAATTTAATTGGTTTTGGCAAACCGAGCTCGGGTCAGTAGCAACACTATTTGAGAATTGAATGGAAAAGAGAAAAGTGCTTTTAGAAATACAATTTCATCATCTTTCTTTCTTGTTTGGCTCATAAGCTTGGTATTTTCTAGTTAAGATCTTTTGTGTTTCCAAGGAAGATTGCATGATTGTTTCTATCACTTGTATGTTTGTTTGTTTCCTTCAACTCTTATGCTTGCTACCCAGCCATGCTAGCTAAAAACCTGTACTGATAGGGAATGTTTCTCGTGCATCCAATTCTTAAACCAAAACCTATGTCCTTTGTGTCCACCATACCTACCTATTAGCCTTATTACTATTCCAAGTATATTCATGTTTTATATATCTTCCAAATTAAACTTGTTATATGAAAATTAGTGATTAAAGCTCTCACAAACTTGATGGCACACTTTATTTTCTTGCACTTCTGAAACTTGAACCATTGTGTCCATCTATGTTGCGTATATGCTTGCACTTTATCAGTTGTGAATTAGCAGAACCATGCTACCATGGGGAACGCTTTCAACATTGCACTTATTATTAATTTGATATCATGTTCTTTTGTCTATGGATCCCAGCGGTGTGAAATAAAAGGGGAGCTTGTAAGCTCATGGAGTTTGTATATGTGTTAGAGAAACGCCTAGGCGGCTAACTTAAGCCATGCCTAATCATGGTGGAAACTTGCAGCATAACCATAGTGAGCATTCTATGAAGCATCCTCAATAAAAACCTATACAAATAGCAAATAAAAAAATTGCTGAGATGCTCATTGTCTGTTGCCTTGTCATTTTGATATGGGATAGCTCCTGTATCATGGGGCAAGGGGTACCCCGTTGGCGATTATCCATGATACACATGTATTTACGATAATAAGAACTTACTTGTGACGAAAGTTGAGTAGCATGAGGTTCGGTACTCGTAAGCAAGGTGCATGCGATTTTCAACTTATAACTTGTCAATCATATCCTCATATTTGTGTCACTTTAACCTGAATCACCTCAAGATGCTTAGATATGGGCGATGAGAGCTGAAAGCTAGTAAGTACCATAATTTTTGGAAGCTCTTTATAAAACTTGAAATCCCTGCTTCCCTCTATGAAGGGCCTATATTTTACTTTTCAGTTGAGTCAGTAAACCTATTCCTTTCTATCTTAAGCAAGTATTTGAGTTGTTGTGATTCAATCATCCATATGATGATTTATTCAATCATGTTTCTTATGTTCCTGGTTTTGCACACTGCTCTTATCTTAGTGAATATTACTTTGAAAGCTATCATTGAAAACCCCAGTATGTTTGAATTCCTGCAAATTGTTAACCGTTCTTTGACCAAGAACAAAGTTTCCATTACCAATTATGATTTACTTTGTGTATCTTTATTGTGTTTCCCTTACTTATTGCAAGTTAAGTTATATAATAGTGAGTTTTTCTATTATGATTTGTGTATTAATGAATGTGATGCTTCTTGTCCGTATTCTCTTTATTGACACTTCACTCCATAAACCTGTGGTCATGTTTATTGAGCTTAGTTTTCGCTTGGGGACAAGCGAGGTCTAAGCTTGGGGGGAGTTGATACGTCCATTTTGCATCACTATTTTATATCATAATTTACTGTTATTCATTGATATATTTCACACTAAGAGATGACACTTATGGTATTTCATCTATTTTTGCATGGTTGATGACTTTTGGAGGATGAACCACTGAAGTCAGGATTCTGATGGAAAAGGCACTACCTAGGTGCAAAATTGGCGAAGATCAGAAAGTCCCAGAAAATATACGGAAATTCCTATTTTTCCAGAAGACGAAGGAAGCTAGAAGGAGGAGTGGAGATGGGCCACAGGGGGCCCACACCACCCCCTAGCATGGGCCACCCCTGGCCGCACCACTAGGTGGTGTGGCCACCCTGGCCCACCTCTAGCATCGCCCTTCGGCGTATATAATCCCCTCGAAACCCTAAGACTCGGGGAGCAACCACAAAAAGGTTCTGCTGCCTCTGCGGGGCGGAAACTACAAAGAGAGAAAGAGCTCTCCGGCAGGCAGAAATCTGCCGGGGAAATTCCTTCCCGGAGAGGGGAGATCATCGCCATCAACACCGTCATCAAGCTATACTTCATCGGGGTCATCATCATCATCATCTCCACCATCATCTCCATCAGCACCATCACCACCACTCCATACCGCTGTAACAATTGGGTTGAATCTTGCATAGTTCTTAGGGGAACTTTCCCGATGTTGATTACTTGTTGTAGTTGATGCTATTGAGTGAAACCATTGAATTATTGTTCATGTTCAGATTGTTACTTATCATTATTTCATCTCTGGTCTTGATCCATATGATGTCTTGTGAGTAGTTCATTTAGTTCTTGAGGACATGGGAGAAGTCATGTTGTTAGTAGTGGAATTGTGTTGAGAAAGATTCAATGGTTTGATAATTAAGTTGTGGTGTTATTCTTCTAGTGGTGTCATGTGAATGTCGACTACATGATACTTCACCTTTATGGTCCGAGGGGAATGCATTGTGTATTTGGATACTAATCATGGGGTTGCCGGGGTGACAGGAACCTGAACCCCCGTTAGGAAACCTTTGCATAAGGGAGTGTAGGATCTCAGAGTTTAAGGCTGTGGTTAGGTTTTTATCTTAATTACTTTCTTGTAGTTGCGGATGCTTGCAAGGAGTATAATCACAAGTATGTATTAGTCCTAGGAAGGTCAGTACATTAGCATAGGTTCACCCACACAACACTTATCCAACCAAAGAAGGTTAATCAACTATATAAAGAGAAAACACTTGACGATATTCCCATGTGTCCTTGAGAATGTTTGATCATCTTAAGTAATACAACCGGCTTGTCCTTTGCTAAAGAAAGGATTGGGCCACTTGCTATAATTATTATTATTGTCTTTTATTTGCTCGCACTTTATTTATCTGCATTATCAAAACCCCCTAAAAATCCGTTTGCTAAGTATTTACAGAGAATTCCTGATCCAAGCCACTTGTCAACACCTTCTGCTCCTCGTTGGGTTCGACACTCTTACTTACCGAAAATACTGCGATACACCCCCTATACTTGTGGGTCATCATTCACTCATATTCTTTGTGTCTTTTACCTCCTTTAGTTGTTCATTTTTGGATCATATAAACCCTTTATGTACAAGTTTGCATTTGCACTTGTGAAAATTCTGCCTACAGGTGTTAGCTTAAGTTTTCTGGTATACACGTTTTCTGAAGTTTTTATGTGGATTCCGGAGTAGTGACTTCTCGGCACTCAAAGCCGACGATTTTGTTCTTAGGTTCTTGACGGTGTTATTAAGCATCATCACCTAAGGACATAGTTCTGTGCTGCGAGTCTTCCATCTCACGAAAGGTCAAGTATACGAACCAGAATAATGGTTAAGCCAACACTTGTTTAAAAAATATACACATGCTGGAAAACAGATAAGTAGCAGGAAATCTTGAGTACAAGATTTTCCACCTTAGCAAAACATAAGTTTTTCCGCATACACATTGCAGAGATACATTTAATATAGACATTGTTTTTCATGGCTCTGCTACAGGGGGCTTCGTGGTGGCATCATCAGGAGAGCTAGGCCGAGAGAGCTCGTCAAACTCGGAGGGAGATGGGCTAGACTCAGATGACGCCATGTCTTTGTCAAGAATCTTGGCAGGCACGAAGACATCTATGTTGACCATCCTGGCAACCTTAGTGTCAAAGCCGGCAAGGGAATTCAAAATAGCATCGCTATCGATTTCCCTTCCTTCCTCATCTAGCTTGGGAAAGCCGGAGGTCACCAGGTCGATGTCGGTGTTGTCATAGTGCGCCTTGACCAAAGATAGCGACATCCTAGCACCAGCCGAGATGCAAGATACCTTCCAGTCCTTGACTTCCTCAGGAGCTCGGCACAGGATCTCCGCGTACTTGGATGCTGAGTCTGTCGCCTTGATGTTAATCCCCAGGGGCAGGGCTATCTCCTTGGCTTGAGCAATGGCGGTGCTGATGAAGTTGCCAGCAAGAATCACGTGTTCCTTGAGGTCTAGAGCACCTTCACCCAAGTTGGCTAAGCCAATAGGGTTATGGTTTGCAAAAGAAACAAGGACCATGAGTACAAACCACTCAAAGAATCATCCAAAATACAGAAATGACCAAGACGGAGAAAGGTTACCAAAGATGCTCGTATTTGCTTGAGAGCATAATTCCGCCAATGCACCCCGCTCCTTCTGGACTATCTTGTACACCTCAAGGTTCCTAGCGTTCTGCTCTTTGGCATCCTGGTTCTGTTCCTTGAGATGTGCAATCTCGTCTTTCAGACGTTGCATCTCAGAGTCGGCAGATTCTTGCAGCACCTTCATCGCTGCCTCATGGCCCTTGACGGCATCAGCCAGGTCCTTCTTTAGAATTTTATTCTCATCATTGAGCTCCTGGATATGCTTGGATTGCTCGACGATTCTCTTGGCCTTGGCAATGGCTTCTATAAGACAGAAATCAGAAAGTATTAGAAGAAGACGACAGAGTCATGTCCATGAAGAAAAGCAAGGAGATGTTACAAGAAATAGATTCTGGCTATTTTTTATTTGTTGCTTCAGGAAGGCTGTTTTACCCTGTTCAAGGTCCAGCTCCTTCCGCAAGGCAGCAAACCTCTCATTGACCATGATCCTCCGCCAATTCTAATTCTGCAAACAAGCAAGCATGTTTAGTTTCTCTAGAGAATCTAGTCGGAACTACATGGTTTCAACTACACGCTCGGGGGCTACTGTTGGGGATATACTTTCCGGGTATCCTCACAGTTCCTCACTGACTAGGGTGGCCCACTTCGGGTTAGAGCTTTGCTTCACGGGCGACCCAGTCAGGGAGAAATACGGAGTCTAATCCGGCTACGAGAAGGCCCAGAAGACTTACCGACTTAGGCCCATAATGTTACTTGTAGTTCAAGATGTACTCTGTGACCGACTCTTAGTCGTAGCCGGATAGATCTCTCCTGTAAACCCTAGGCCGGATATCTATATAAGCTGTCCTAGGGAGAGCCTTTAGGGCACACCAATACTTTAGACCCTCAACTCGCACAGGCGAAATCTTTGTAACCCATATTTCGGCTCTGCCTATTACTAGATTGCTAGTAGGAGTAGGATCCATCCAAAGCCGGTGGATTCGAACCTGGGTAAACTTGTGTGCTCACTGTCCCGGAACACCGTACGTCTCACACCCCTCTCTTCCGCACGCCTCGAGGACCCCCTCATGGCGTACTTGTCATCAATCCGACGACAGTTGGCGCCCACCGTGGGGCAAGTGAGCTTCGGATGTGCGTTCCGAGCGGAATCTGCAAGAATCGGAATCGGCGAGACTATCACCATCGGTCGCATCCTCTACGCCAGTGACGTCCCTCTCATCGTTCTTGACGAGACTTGGATTCCGGATAGGGAGGTTGTGACTACCTACACAATCATGTCCTTTGGCGAGATCGATGTTTACATCGGTTTCGCTGAACCTATTTGACATGGGTATACCCTACAGGTACTCGAGCTTGGTATATACGGTCCGAATACATACAGGCACACGGTGTCGCCAAGGCCCGGATGGAAGGACTCGAGTAACCTACGAACTCTTGATTTCTTAAAGAACAAGAAGAAGCTAAAGATAGAAAGATTAAAGGGAAAACCCTAACTTGTAACCGACTCGACCTGCTACCCGAGACCTAACCTATCTATATAAAGGCTAGGAGGGGGCAGCGAGAAGGATACACGCAACCCTATTTTGCACAACCTTCGCCAGATTACATCTGCGCACCATTGTAACTTTCGACTCCTTCAATAATTCCACGAGCAGACAAGCAGGAGTAGGGACCTCTACGAGGCCTGAACCTGGGTAAATCCTTTGTCCCCTGTGTGCTTGTTTGCTAGCCGATAGATGTCTCCAGCTCCTCCTTATCCAAAACCCAAGTCCATAACAATGGGCATTGTGAGTTAAACCCTCGTCAATTGGCGTCTGTGGGAATTGGGAGTGCTGATATTGCGGCTTCTTGGCCCCATCAACGCGATCTACAACTCCAACAGCGGAGATTCGCCACTCTTGGCGCCGACTTCACTTGTCCACCGCCACCACTCGCCCGGCCTTCGTCCGTGGGTGGAATCAACTGGCGATTGGGAGCTTCCACTTCCAAGTTGGTCGGATGGGCGCTCGCATGCACGATCAGCCGACAACACCGGCGATTGCCCCGGCATCATGGTTCCCTCCATCGATCGACACCCTCAGCGAGCTCAACGCCCCGGTGACAGTCGAGAACACGGTCAGCGACAGCAGTCGCGACTCCGATCTAAGCGATCTGGCCACTGAAGATGGAACCTACGGTTCTGGATCTGAAAGTTGTGGAAGCAACAGCTTCCCCAATCACTTCATGTGCGCCGTCATCAATGCAGGAAACACCTCCGCCAATCCCGGCAACGGTGGCAACACCGGCAACAACACCGATCCACCCAATCGCGGCAATGGTGGTAACACCGGAAATGGCACCGATCCACCCAACACCGGCAATGGTGGCAACGGTGGAAACAGAGGAGCAGTCGAACCTCCTAGCATGATCAACGAGCAAACCGGCGAACGCGTCATAATCAGGCTCAATGAGCAAGAGTGGATCGCTGTCGTGAAGCCCTACGAGGTGCACCTCTACCCTTCAGGTCCTCGCAGGAACTGCTGATGGGCTACCACCGGCTCCTAAAAGAGGAATTCAAGCGCCAAAAATAAGCAATCGCGCAACTTGAGGCGCGTAAAAAGGCAGCAGACGAATCAAGCCTTCGCCGTGCTGGGCTCTCCTCCTACGGAGGATCCTCCTCAAGAGGCAACGAGTACCTCGCCAAGAAGAGGCAGTCGCGGATGGCTCACCTCACCGAACAAGAATGCATAGATGCCGTGAAAGTCCTCGACTTCGGCTCTATGACAGTCGACACGAGAGGCAACGTGGTTCCCAGGACACCGCAAGCCGCGGTGATAGCAGCCACCATGTACCTCCTCAATAACCAGCCACCAGCTGGAGATCCCCGAACAGCCATGCACCGATCTACAATCGCGGGCCTAGGGCTAATTGAGGCCGCCCTCGACAAGGAACCGGTACCAGATCCAAAAAAGGGCAAAGCGCTAGCAAAGCGCTACTCCTCTCCCTCGTCCAGCGATGACAGTCATGACCTGTCTCGACGCCGCCGCTCACGGTGACACGATCACGACTACGATGCATGCGACGAACTCACGCAGCGCAAGATCGACAAGTCAAGGGCACGACGTGCTCGGTCGATTGACTCGGATGAGGAAGATGGGGAGCTCTGATATGCCAGATGCTTCAGCAGATCCATCAGGAAAAAGCGAATGCCTAAAGGGTTTAAACTCCCATCGGAGAACCCGAAATTTGACGGTCTACAGGACCCCAAGATTTGGCTGGAGGATCACATCTCCTCCGTGAGGCTACACGAAGGCAGTCGAAGTACTTCCATGCAATGCTTGCAGCTACAGCTGCAGGGCGCCGCCCGGGCATGGCTCAATAACCTCCCACGTGGATCCATTCGCAGTTGGGATGAGCTGGTCTACAGCTTCGTGCGCAACTTTAAGGGCACGTACAAACGCCCCGCCTCAATCAAAGAACTGAGATGCTGCCAGCAAAAATCTGGTGAATCGCTATGCTCTTACATCCAAAGGTGGTCCATCATCAAGAACTCCGCGGAGAACATCTCGGAAGACCACGCGATTGATGCATTCAACGGTGGTGTCCGCCGCATGGAACTCAGGGAGGAGCTAGGCCGCTCAAAGCCCCAGACCATCGACCACCTGATGGAGATTGCGAGTCGGTGGGCCGATGGAGAAGATTCGGTGAAGAATCGCGTTCACTCGGACGAAGAGGCAGAACTCGAACGAAGACGCGACCGCCGGGGCAAGCGTCGCATGCGCGTCTACGACGATCGCGATGACGTCAACATGGTCGCAGCCGGCTATGCCGATAGACGCGACGATAACGCAACAGCGGATACCGTGACTCCGGGAAAACCACACAAGTGTGGCAACGCCGCACTCGCGATGAAGCACCCGCGACCTCCATCGAGGACAAACTGTCCGGGCCATGCACGGTACACTTCTACATCGACAAGCATGATGGCAAGAGAAAGTCCAGCCACCTCCTCAAGGACTGCCGCGAGTTCCTCAAGCTACACGAGGGATTGGTTCGGATGAACCGCAATGCAGTCGAAAGAGGCTACGGAGCCGCTCTAGGCGTCGTGGCACATGGCGCACCACCACCACCACCACCACCTGGGCCACCCCCGAACGGAGCTGCACCGGACCAACACCACGGAGGCGAACCGTACCCACGGGCCATGGGTACCATGATGATCCAAAAGGGGCACCCCTCCAATAGGGTGCAGAAGGCCATCACTCGCCAAGTCAACTTGGCCATGCACTCGCCACCATCTACCACTGAGTACCTCAGTGGCAGTGAGTCGTGCATTACCTTCGACAAACACGACCACCCACCTCAAATACCTCGCCCAGGTCATTGCCCCCTCGTACTCGAGGCGCAAATTGGAGGCTTCGACATGAGTCGCGTCTTCATGGACGGTGGAAGCGGCATCAACCTCATATTCGCGAGTACCTGGCGAGCAATGAGGATCCCTCTAACCTGCTTGGAGGCATCGGACACAACGTACCTAGGGAAAGGCGTATACCCCCTGGGCAAAATCAACCTGGACGTCATCTTTGGCACGCCGAAGAACTTCCGGCGCGAGCGCATCGACTTTGAGGTCATCGACTGGCCCTCACAATACCATTGCATCCTTGGGCGCGCCGCATTCGCCAGGTTCATGGCAGTACCCCACTACGCCTACCTGCAGATGAAAATGCCAGGACCCAACGGCGTCATAACGATCAACGGGAACTTCGAGCGATCTGATGCTTGCGACAGGGAATTCATTAGAATCTCCGAGTCCTTCGGCATGCAGGAGGAACTCGCAAGACTGAAAGAGACGACAGACAACAGTCTACCTCCCTTGAGTAGGCCAAGCTCACCTAATCTCTTCTTCGATTCATCCGTGCACACAAAGAAGGTGTAGGTCCATCCATCGGATCCCGCCAAGACGACCCTCATCGCCAACAACTTGAGTCCCGCATAGGAACTCGCGCTCGTCGAATTCCTCCGTGAGCACTAGGAAACTTTTGCCTGGTGTCCTGCGGACATGCCAGGAGTTCCCAGGGAATTCGCCGAGCACGCACTCAACGTCAACCCCGACGCAAAGCCAGTCAAGCAAACAATCAGGCGACTGTTTGAGCCACGAGCGCAAGCAGTCGGCATGGAGATCAACAGACTCCTCGAGGCCAAGTTCATACGCGAGATCAAGGAAATTACTTGGCTCGCCAATACGGTGCTGGTACCAAAAAAGTACATAGACATCCTACGGATGTGCGTGGACTTCACTTCTTTAAACAAGCACTACCCAAAAGATCACTTCCCGCTGCCACGGATCGACCAGATCATCGACTCCACCGCGGGATGCGAGCGCCTCTGCTTCCTCGACGCCTACTCAGGCTATAATCAAATTCGAATGAAGGAGGAAGATCAGGAGAAAACAGCTTTTACAACGCCCTTTGGTGTGTTCTGCTACAACACAATTTCCTTCGGGCTAAAAAATGCAGGAGCCACCTACCAGCGATGCATGCAGGCTTGCCTCAAGGAACAACTAGGTCGCAACATCCAAGTCTATGTTGACGACATAGTAATCAAGACCAAGGAGGAAGCCTCTCTAATCGATGATTTGCGTGAAACCTTTGCCAACCTCGATCGCTACCGGATCAAGCTCAATCCGGACAAATGCGCCTTCGGCGTACCATCTGGGTAGCTACTCGGACACCTCATCTCCGCGAGGGGGATCGAGGCAAACCCAAAGAAGATAAAAGCCATACTGGCCATGGAGAAGCCGAAGAACATAAGAGGCGTCTAGCAACTGGCCGGACGAATCGCGACCCTCAGTCGATTTATCAGTCGGATGGGTGAAAAGGCACTGCCCTTCTACCAACTCCTCCACAAAGACGAAAAATTCGAGTGGACCAACGAGGCACAAGAAGCATTCGAAGATCTCAAGCGCTTGCTATCCACCTCGCCGGTACTGGTAACTCCACGAAAGGAACCCTTTGTTCTTTGTACATCTCCGCCACCAACCAGGTGGTCGGCACAGTGCTCGTCGTCGAGCGGGCCGAGGAAAACAAAGTTCATGGCGTACAACGCCCGGTATACTACCTCAGCGAGGTCCTCACGCCAACAAAACAGCGGTACCCGCACTTCCAGAAGCTGGCGTACGACGTCTTTATGACCGCCCAACGACTACGCCACTACTTCCAGGGACACCCAATCGTGGTAGTCAACGACGCCCTGTTGGGGCATATCCTCAATAACCCCGACGCCACGGGGCGAGTCACGCTTTGGGGGATAGAGCTGTCTCCACGAGACATCACATACGAAAAACGTGACGCCATCAAGTCGTAAGTGCTCCCTGACTTTCTCGTGCACTGGATGGAGAAACAACTCCCGGACAAGCCAGATATGTCCTATCTCTGGACAATGCACTTAGATGGGTCCAAACGGAAGGACGGAGCAGGCGCAGGTGTCATATTGACATCACCTCAAGGGGACAAGCTGAAATATATCCTGCGAATGCAGTTCACAGCCTCAAACAACGAGGCTGAATACGAGGCCCTGTTACATGGGATGAGGATGGCAAAATCTTGTGGTGCCAAAAGGCTCATCATATATGGCGACTCCAAGTTGGTCATCAACCAAACAATGCACGAGTGCGACGCACTGAACGACAACATGATCGCGTACCGCGACCTCTATGACACACTCGAAGGAGACTTTGATGGTTGCGAGTTGCGACACATAGGTCGCAAAAGCAACGAGGAGGCAGACACACTCGCCAACATAGGCTCTACCTGTGCCCCCATACCACCTAGGGTATTTCTCGAGCGCATATGCGAACGCTCCTTCAAGCCAAAGGCCGCAGAGAAGAAAACAAGAGCAGCAACGGACTCGGGGGCTACGCCACTCAATGAGCCAATGGCACTCGATGACTTGGAGCTGGACACAGGACTCGAGGGACCAATGAGCGTCATGATGATCGAGCACTCTTGGACGCAGCCATACATTACGTACCTCCTCAGCAAGAGACTGCCGGACGACCCGACAGATGCACGGCACATCGCGCGGCGCTCCAAGGCATTCGCCGTTCTCAACGGCGAACTGTATAAACGCAGCATCACGAGTGCTACAGCGATGCGTCTCCATGGCTGGCGGAAGAGCAATACTCCTCGACATCCATGAAGGGACTGCGGGCGACCGCGAGCGATCGCGCTTCGTCGCCAAAGCTCTCTGAGCTGGATTTCTTGAGCCACGGCCATGCGCGACGCCAAGGACATAGTCCAAAAATGCAACGCTTGCCAGCGATTCGCGGACAAGCCACACGCACCAGGTGCAGAGCTACGGCCTATTCCATTGGCCTGGCCCTTTGCACAATGGGGGCTTGATATGGTTGGCCAACTGCCAAGATCCACACGCAGAGGCTACGTCTACCTCTTGGTGGCAGTCGACAAATTCACCAAGTGGATCGAGGCCATGCCAATGACCAACCAATCAGGACACAACACAGTCAAGTTCTTCGAGTCCATCGTCTACCGCTTCGGCGTGCCGCACAGCATCATTACCGACAATGGGACAAACTTCACATCCAAGGAGTTCCAAGAATTCTGCGAGAACTTGGGGATCAACATCAGCTACGCCTCAGTAGCGCATCCACAGACCAACGGTCAGGTGTAAAAAGCAAACGGGCTCATCTGCAGCGGCATCAAGAAGCGACTCCTACGACCACTCGAACAAGCGGCGGGTTGCTAGCCAGATGAGTTGCAATCCGTACTCTAGAGTCTACATATAACTCCAAACAGCGCCACGGGCTACACGCCATTCTTTATGGTGCACGGAGCAGAAGCGGTACTACCTGCCGAGGTACGGTACAAAGCACCACGTGTGGTCGCTTACAGCAAACAAGAGTCATCCCTCGCACTCGAGGATTCCGTCGACCTCCTTGACGAAGCAAGGGAAATCGCCGCGGAAAGATCAATGATCTGCCGGAGAACCTGCAATAACTACCACGATGAAGGCTTCGCCCCAGATCCTTCGTCGAAGGTGACTTGGTCCTGCGACTGAAGCAGCAAGGGCATCTCAAGCTCGAGTCCCCCTAGGAAGGACCGTACGTGATTACAGAAGTAATCCCAGGTGGCGCCTATCACCTTCAAGATTTAGAGACAGGAGTCGCATACTCCAACCCTTTGAACGTCACACAACTACGACGCTTCTACCCTTAGTCGTTTTTCTTTACTTTTACATCGCAAATAAGGCTACTCAGCCAAGGCTACTTAGCCGCACATTGTACTTCGTACTATTCTTCGAATAAATAAAAGCTAAGTGCCCTGAAACTCTGTGCTCTCCTTTACTTTGTGAATTTTCATACTCGGGGGCTACGCCACCCTATACACATATGTTGTTCGAACAAAAATGCGACATCCTGAGTAGCTGGCACATCAATCGAGCCCCTTAACACAAACTCAACCCAGCTGCAACGCACCTGGCAGGTTGACAAGGGAATGAGATAAAAAGATGACCAGGCTAACGAAAAGGACTCACATAGGTGCAACGCACCCAACGCTTACAAAGCTATTTGTACACATTCAACAATAAATTATCTACAAATATATATGAACTTTACAACACAAGTACACTTATGTGCAGGATACATATTTCGCTACCCCTGCAACAGAAGAACATTAGTTTGTTCCTCGAAGAAGTCGACGATCTCCTCGGCTGGGTGGTCCACCGCCTGATAGTGCGGCACCATATTCCAAGAAAATCCTGCTGGTGGCGTCGGTGGCCCAGAGGCAATGGCGGCGACATCCACATCAGGCCTGTGCAAACGCACCATTGAGAGGGCAGCCTTGGCACGAGCCACCAACTGCTCCCTCACGCACTCGCAAACCGCGGATATATCTTGAAATTTGGTCAGGAGAGCCAGCAGGCTTGATGGAGTGTCATCCAACGGGAACATTGCCCGATAGATGTTCTTCAAGCACGGCTGCGACTTCTTCAGGAAGAGCAGCACTCGCGAGGTGCAATCCTGCAAGTCGCATGCTTGATCAAGACGATCATGATCTACCCAGAAGTATCCACTCTCCTGAAGTTGCTCCTGGGTGAGATCATGAAGGCGGATGGCAATCCTATCCCTCTCCTCTTGCGGATGGCGTGTGCTAACAACTACACGAAGCAGCATCAACAGCATGAGTACAGCGTACCATTGCAACTAACTACAAAGGAAAAGATGAGGATGAGCAAACTAACACTTAAACTGGTCGCCCAGCCGTGTCACCTCGCCAAGCAGATATTGCTCGCGGGCGGCGGCTTTTTCAGCCTTCGACTTCCACATGTCCGCGCTACCGCGGATCACGGGCAACTCACGCTCCAGTTGCTTAACGCGATCACGAAGTCGCGAAAGCAAAGACAGCTCCTCTACCCTGGAGCGCGGTGGTGCCACTTTATCCTCAAGAGATGGCAAGTCCTGGGTTCCGCCCACAGGACCACTTGATGTACCCTACCAAAAAGTCAAGCCAGAGGCAAATAAGGCGACCAACTTAACACAAAGTCAAAAGCAACAGATGCATTCAAGATCAGCATAAAGTATCCACAAACACACTCGCCAGCAGGCATGTTCTCCAATCAAAAGGACAATTCATCAACTATTACAAAAACTAACTATGGAGCAGCTGGCTTCTTCAACTTCGATGGCTTCGGGGGCTTCATCAAGTCCGTGACAGTATCAGATGCCACAGACTTTCCACCATCTCCTGAGGCCGAAGCCTTCGCGACCTTCTTAGCACGCTAGAGCTCCTCCGAATACTTGGCAACGGTATTTATCAAGGAATGGCCATATTTGGCACAGGCAGTCGCAAAGGGAGCGAATACTACCTGCTGACCATCCGCGCCAACAGGCATCGTCTTCGAAACCGCAGAGGGATCTATCTTGACTCCGTGGGCTTGCACCATGGCAAGCGACATGGTCACGCCAGCCGCACGGAGGGAGTTCTTGTATGTGGAAGGCACACCCCCGGCGAGTGACTCCACCAGCTCGTCCACATTGTCGACCAGCTCTGCCTTTGGCATCAACTCCTCCCAGAGGCGACTAAGGGCGACCTTGGCCTTGGACAACGTATTCTGGACAGCGGTGCTACGGTCCTCGACTGCAGACACCGTGCCCGCCAGAGCGTCATCGCGACAAAGGGCCTGCGGGTCAAAGCTCAAATCGCCAGTATCTGCACAGAAAACCCACACATGGATGAAATCTCTAGCGCCACTGGCAAAACTCCAGATGCAGAGAAGGACAAAAATAAAATATCTACTGGCAAACGTACCTGAGAGGGCCTTGGCGACTAAGAACAGTTGCTCTTCGAACAACTTTTCCCTAGCCGCAAAGGAGGCATGTAGATCCTCTTCGCGCCGCTGTGCATCATTACGAGCCGCGATTGCCTCGTCGCGCCCCTTCACAGCTGCGGCTAACGTCTTTTCCAAGGTGGCAACATTGCGCTGTAAAGCATTATGCTCAGCTACATGGCAACCAAAAGTTGACTATCAGTCGACTACACCAAAGAGAGGAGACGAAAAAGAATAAGTGTCGAACGCTCACTTTCGACGACGTGGTGACGCGACTCCAGAATTGCATGTTGGCGGACCATTGCCATCACTTGCTCCGCCACTTTCGTGGCTTCCTTTACAAGGGGCTATCGCACAAAACAAGGGATCAGAAAGGGCAACAGAAAACATCGATTGCCACACTAAAAAGAAAGGAAGATATACTTACATGGTCCTCTAGCGACTCCGAAGAGGTTTGCTGAACCATCATCCGAGCAACCATTCGATGCTCCCCTACGTGAGGAGAGCTCGAAGAATTGTGCCCGGAGTGGGCCGCCGCCGGAGGAGAAGGAGCGCGCTCGACCTCTACCTTGGCCCTTGAAGCCGCGACTCCCGATTCTTTCAAAAACTCGACGTCGCCAGAAGATGACGACGCCTCTTGACTACAAGACCAAATCCACATTGAGAAAAGGGCAAACTCCAGGAAAAACAGAAAAGAATGGATGACCTAGCAAACTTACCAGTTAAAGTTGTCAAGATCAAACGTGGCCGCCGCTGATTCCGACGAAGACTCCTTGGGCAATCGCATCTTCTTGCGAGAAGACGGTGCCACAGCCCTCACAGGAACGGCTGGAATTAGCGACTCCGCGCCAACAGCCGCGCCTCCTGGAGTCAAAGGAGTCAACGCGTCGGAGTCCTCGCTACGCGAACGCTTGCGAGTATCCGGGCTCTCGGACTCGGGGGCTTCCTCTTCCACATCAGAAGGGACAGTCGACTCAGACTCTTCCTCTTCCAAAGCTTCACGAGGAATAATCCCCTCAAGGAGAGGAGGCATACAAGGCGACACCACCCAATCCTGCATACAAATAGAACAAGTAAGCAAACAGAAAAGCAATCGTGAAAATAAGCTACTGCGTAGCACAACTATACCTCATGAGGAGGATTCGAAGCATCAAAAGGAGGAACAACTGGTTCACTTGGAAGCATATCCTTGACAGTGCACTTCGTGACTAGTCGAATCCTCTTATCCACCTCACTCGCGGACATGCCATCAGCAGACACGCGAGTGGCATCATCAGCGCCACTCTATTGAAACATGGGGTGGACTCTAGCTTGGAGAGGCTGGACGCGACGGCGCAACCAAGTTCTAATAAGAGCGCATCCTCCCTCTTCTGCGCCTATGCGACTTTCGAGGTCGCAGACGCGCTGATACAGCACGTCCGTCTCTGCGAGTTTGCCGGGCATAACTACGTTCTTCCAAGAACGCATCTTCTTGCAGGGATTCGCCGGATCAAAGGGCGCAAGTCCAAAGTGCTCATCTTTGGCCTTCTGATCGCGGACATAGAACCATTTGTCCCTCCATCCCTGGACGGATTTGGTAAGCTTGATGTCGAAGTAGGTGGCGGATGGGTCGACATGGATGCCGCAACCACCTACGTCATAAACTAAAGAGCGGATCTTGGTGGCCTTCAATTTAAACAAGCGCTTGAAAAGACCAAAGTGTGGCTCGATTCCGAGCCAACACTCGCAAAAGGGTGATGAAGCGGTGATGTGGAGAATCGAATTTGGGGACGCTGATGGGCTGGAGCCCGTAGAAGCAAAGACCCCTAAGAAAGGGATGGAGAGGCAAGGAGAGACCATGAATGGCGAATCTGAGAAACATCACTTTCGACCAGCGGGAGGAGTAGGAATGGTCTCACCGGCTGGGGGCAGCGCGCATCGGCTGCGAGAGATAACTCCATCTTGGCAAAGAAGGCGGAGATCCGGCCTTGATAATGGAGGGTGCCATGCACCATTGGTCCTTGATGCCTGCGACCTTCTTCTTCCGTCGGCGGTGCGGCTGGTGCAGCGGAGCCACCCTTCTTCTTCTTCGCGGCGACGGTGGCCGCGGAATCAGCGCCAGCACCTCCTTTCTTTTTCCCCATTGCGCAGCAGCGATGAGAGCGCAGAAAGTAGCTTGGAAAAGAGCGAAGGTGGTCCAGCGCCGTGGAGGAGATGAGCGCAGGGAAAAGCGGAAGAACAGCAGCAATGGCGATGGCAGCACGAAAGAAAGAGCGTAGATGGAAAATTACCGTCGTAGCACCGCTACTTAACCCCTGGGAGATGCAATCCAACAGCTGACAAAAACCCTATTGGACGCGTGGCACGCATCGTGTTGGACACGTGGAGAAGAGGAAGCGCGAACCGTCCCCCCACTTCTACCATTATGCACGGAAATCGAGGAGGCGCAGTTAAAAATAAGATTACGCATGCCCAGTCAAATCAAAGTCAGAAACTAGGACCCACCGCTCGTCACGTCCCGTCAAACTCGCTCACGCGGGCAAATGAGGTCGCCTGGCGTCGACGCAGCGTCACCAACGCTGTGATGGAAAACTTCGACTATTTTTAGTCCTTGCTGGAGTCTTCGACTCCACCAAGCACTCGGGGGCTACTCCCATAGGGAGCGCTGGCCGCGTACCCTACGGCTTTTTCTTTTCTTGTTGCAGGAACATGGAAAATCACAAAAGCAAACCCAACCACTCGAAACACAGTTCGATTATGGACGTCGGTTACTCCCATAGGGAGCGCCGGAAACAAATTCGACTGAAACAAGCAGGCAAAAGATGACGGCAGTCGCGAAAGTATTTAGTCCCTACCTGAGTCATCGACTGAAACAAGTAAGCAAAAAGACGACAACAGTCGCAAAAGTTCTTTAGTCCCTGCCTGAGTCTTCGACTCAACCAGGCACTCGGGGGCTACTCCCATAGGGAGGGCTGGTCGCGTTGTTGGGTCCACAGCATAGAAAACAAAAAAATTCCTACGGTGTGAACTACACGCCAAGATCTATCTACTAGGTACAAAGCAACGGGTGGAAACGAGAACTTACCCTCGTAGACAACGAGCTTTGTTAACGAGTAGGAACTCGTGGTTGATGTATTTGTACACTTGCCGATCTCAAGATCGTGATGAAGTCCAGCAGGTCCGGCTCCAGCACGTCCATCAGATCCAGCTCCAGCACCACCAAGTCCAGCACCGCAAAGCAGCGGTGCATCCGTGATCGCACACACGTCCGTGCCCCAGACAACCTCCGTCCCTCGCTCCAGCAAAGCGTGAGCAACTCCTTTCCAGATAAAGCCACCGGGAACATGTATCTTGCTAATCCGAGACCATGGGGGAATAATACTAGAGGGGGAGAGAGATCCTTCACAAGGAGGTGTGTGTGAGAAGTGAGGAGGGGGTGGCCATTTATAGGAGGAGGGGGTGCCCCTCCTTCATGGCTGGCGCATGGAGGAGGTGACTCTTCACCTCCTCCATTCATGTGGTGGTAACTCCCTCTACATAAATTTGCCCCTTCACATTCTCTTTTAAAGTCTCCACTTTAAATGCATTAAATTTCTCCAAATTTAATGCTCTCTCATTTAATAAAACTCTTTTATTATTTTTATTCAGAATTTTGTTAATTACTTTAATTAACAAACATTCACATAAAACCCACATCATTTCAATATTACATGCAGAACCAATTTCAGCATTTTCACCGAAAGCAGTTTGGTGTCTATTGAAATAATTCCAGTGCTTTCTTAAATCTTTATAAAACATATTTGCTCCAAATGGTGTCGGTATCCCTTAAGTATGTCACCTATGGTTCGTGAATAATGCAGACATGATCGAGACCCTCTCCGATCAATAATCAGCGGGACACGGAGATCCATCACTCCTACACATTCAACGATGACTTACGTGATCGTGAGAACCTTTAACGCTAGTAACTAAATCCCTTTGTCCCATGATATATTACATGTCGAGATTCGATCATAGGTATCTCCATACCTAGTTTGATCTAGATTACGACATGTACTCTTTTCTCGTTCCCGTGATATAACATTCTAGTGATCACATCACTTGCTTGCAAGCTATTTCAATGTGATATCACCGAGAGGGCCCAGAGTATATCTATCCGTCATCGGGATGGACAAATCCCACTCTTGATCCATGAGCCTCAACATAACACCTTCGTAGCACTGAACCCACCTTTATAGTCACCCTGTTACGGTGTGACGTTTGATGTTATCAAGATACTCTTCCGGTGTTAGCAATTAACATGATCTCATGGTCCAAGGACTAAGATTACTTCGTATGATGTTACAGCAATATAAACATAATGAATTTGATCGTAATGCTATACTTCGGATGAATGTTCATCACATCATTCCACCAATGGTGTGACCTTGTTATTAACAACATCCAATGTCCATGATCAGGAAACCTTGATCATCTTGTTAATCAACAAGCTAGTCTATAAGAGAGGCATAACTAGGAACCCTTTTTGTTTATTAAACACACATGTATTGATGTTTCCGATCAATACAATTCTAGCATGTAAAATAAACATTTATCATAAAAATGGAATAAGATAATAACCACTTTATTATTGCCTCTCGGGCATATTCCCTTCTGTCTCCCACTTGCACTAGAGTCAATAATCTAGTTTGAAAAACTTTGCGTATTGAACACCTATGGCTTTCTAGTGTTGCATATACGCTATTGCTAGTGGTTAACATAATCTCTGGATCTGACAGTTTCAGGTCCGTGTGTATTTGTATGTCTTTGCGTCTCTACGCATCACTCATTCTCAAATGAGATGGCATTGTATAGATTTGGTCCTTTGGTGAGACCTTTAGTTCGTTCGGCTCAAAATATGTTGATATTATTGTCACACAATATATCTTCATAGTATTATCCCACTTTGAACCACACCTAGTTTGATAACAAACTACTTAACACAAATGCCCTCCTTTGCTGCTACTATAGCAGTTATATACTTAGCCTTTTGTTGTAGTATCCGTCACAATGTCTCAACTTTGGAACTCATCCAAATCCATCATGGAACATCCTTTCCATTACATTGTGCTACCCATAGTATAAATTGAGATAAATTTAATTTGTATCTTGTGACAAAACTAGTATCAATGTAACACTTTACAATGAACTACCTTTAACTATTTGTCACTTATACATTATATATTCTTAGTTCTTCCAAAGCTCATAAGAATATCTTTACTATTGTCCAATGACCATCTTATGAATCATTCTGGTATATGCTCATAACATTTAGAGCATAGGACATTCTGGATATATACATATCATGGTATAATCGGTCAAAATCTTCATGTGATTTTACTCACCAAGTGTTGAAACACTTGAATTTTGATACAATCCTTTCCATGCAGCAACAACCTTTCTTGTTGTTTCCATATTGAACCCTTTCAATATCTCATATATGTATGTCTGGCCCAACCATATTAGCGCCTTAATCTATCCATATAGATATTGATGCCTAATATTCCGGGTTTGCCCAAATATTTCATCGAAATCTTATTTTAATGAAATTCTTAACTTGTGTCAATACAAGATACATCATTTCCAATCAACAATATGTCTTCTACATAATGTATTAGAAATATGTCTCAGCGCTCCCACTTAATTTCTTGCAAATGCAAGCATCTTCATCATCTCCGATGAATTTAAACTCTTTTAACAGTTTCATCATGGCGAAGATTCCAACTCCGCTATGCTTACTTCAACTATTGAAGTTTACATGCCCTTTTAGCACCCTTTGAATTAACAAAACCCTTCGGACCATGTCATGTACATGTCCTAGGTTACCGTTCTATTAGAAGAACCTTGTTTTGTTTATTCAACTACCATATACCAAATTATATGTAGTGGTTGCTACATTCATCCGCCAAGACTATATATCGCTATGAAAGATCAAATCTTGTCATAGTCAACTCCTTGAACATTGTCGTAAACTTCTTTCCGACATGTCCACTATTTCATAGATGTTAAACATCCATGTCTTATTTCTTTATAGATCCAAACACGACCGATAGGCTTCACGCCTTTCTGGAGGGTCTTCCAAGTTCAGAAACTTGTTTTCTCGTGTATGGATACTATCACGGATTCTATGACTTCTAGTCATTTTATGTAGTCTGGGCCCATAATCGCTTCTTTGCTTGTAGTCGGTTAATCATTTTAAAAACAATAACGACTTGCTTATCAAATCTTACTATTTGATTCTTACCGACCCACGGTTCTATAGGAACTCTAATCTCGAGATCACACCTTTTGTAATCACGAGAGCCATGAGCATTGTGGCCGCCAGGACACTTTCAGTCAAGCGCTACTTAGCACATATAGCTAAGGTTCAACAACCTTATCAAAGTTCTATTGTCCTCCCACTTAACTTTTCACGAAAAATTCCTTCTTAAGAAACTTGACGTTCCAAGTAACAAACTCTTTTGTCCTCGGTGTTATAGAGAAATTCCCAACAAATTCTTTGGGATAACCTACAAAGACGTGCTCATCCAACTTTGGTTGTAAACATTTTACTTATGCATAGCATACCAAAATTTAAGAAAAGACAATTCGGGTTTTATCCCAAACCATAACTCACATGGTGTCATTTCAATGGATCGCGATGGTGCTCTTTTCAGTGTAAAAGCGGTAGTCTCTAAAGCTTCAATCCTTAAAACATAATGGCAATTTTATAAATGACACCCTTGATCTTACCATGTCAAACATGGTTTGATTTTATCTCTCGAATATGCCATACTCCTATGGTTTATCGGGCAACACAAATCATGGAACAATTCCTCAAGTCTTAGGTGTTTTTGCTAAACATGTAACTCAAATATCTTCCTTTATGATCGAATCATAAACTCTTTATTTTCTTGTTATAATGATTTTCCACTTCATCTTGAAAGTCTTTGAATAATTTTCAAATGTTTCATACTTCTTCCTTGTTAAGTAAATATACAGATATATTCACTCAAATTTTTGGAGAAAGCATATGAAGCAAAAAGATCCATCGCATATGGCTACACATAATGGACTATGCACATCAGCATACACAATTTCCAATAAGCTAGTCATCCGTTCCTCTCTGGCCTATGGACGGAGTTTCAATTATCTCGAGGAAAGTCTCACATGCGTCAATTGATCAAAATCAAAGGCTCCAAAAATCCATCAACATAGAGTTTCTTCATGTTTTCTTTCAAATATAATTTAAACAGCGATGTCACTTCATAAGTGATCTTTCAATCATTTGTCTTGCAACATTTTAGCAATAGTTTTTATGGATGTGATTTCTCCAACTAGACTTGTAAAAGTTCATCCATCCTTTATGGAATACGGTAATTATTTGAATAGCCATTGTTCTCATGATACCGGAACAAAATAACAATTATTTAAACAAATCTTGAAGGCTTGGTTTGATGACAACGAAAAACACAATAACACTTTATTTGTTTTCGATGAACATCATCATTCATTCTCTTGCTGGTTACTTAGGCCATTGTAGTTCATGAATTGCGTTGTCCTGTATGACACTTCATACCAACCAATTCGGTATCCAATACCTAAGAACCACATTGTTTAACAAGCAAGGAATATAGCCATAACATGTATATCTTCTATATACCTAAGTTGGACATCTCCAGCCTTTTATTTTCTGCCAAATATTTTATAGATTCTCTTTCAGCAATTCCTTTTTCTTTTTAAAAGAATCTATCAACATCAATAGTGGTGTCATTCACATGACACATAGTACAAAGCGTATATAGTCAAATAGTAATACCTTTGGACTTGCACTTTGAAGTGGATCAACATCATCAAATGTTTGGCATTCTTTCAAAAATCCATTCTTTAGTAATCTATTAGTGTAGTAAACATTTTACTTACATCTTCTATTCATCCTTATCATGACAACTTTCATGATCAAGCTACTATAGCTTATAAGGAAGAATCACGAGTATAATATCAGTTCCCAAAACCTTTTTGGTAGATTCGGATGCCTAACATCTCCATCCTTCACAAATTCTCATACAATATGAGAACATGTATTTTGCTAAATTATACTCTATCATAATGCAACCAAAAACATTGTTTCAGATATCACAATATCTTTCACACATGATGGTTTCTGAAACAATTTTCAGCTCCAATATAATCTTGATATTAAAACAACTTTTGAATATCAATAATCATGGAGGCAAACATGATACTTTAGATACTAACATTGGAATTCTTACTCTTGATTTAATACTACTTATTAAACTTCATGGAGTAAATAGAGTTTGCTGAAAGTTTGCAATAGGACTTATAAACTTTAAATTGACATTCAAAACAATACGATACCAGTTCGTAAAGTAAATATCCAGAATTCTATAGTTCTATTATCTCAATTAAAACCAAGCATAAGGTAGTGAACAGATGCCAATGACTACAACAAATTATGCAAATTCACTTCGATTTAGTTTATGACAAATTGAGTTCGACTAGTCCAAATTAGAAATGAACTCCCACTCAAAAACGACATCCCTCATGCCTTTTTGGTGATTACATGAACCAAATCCACTACACCAAGTCCGATCATCACGTGAGTCGGTGTAGCTTCAAAGGCGAGCATCAATATGGTCATCACATCAACTATATGACTCATGCTTAACCTTTCGGTCGTGTTCCGAGGCCATGTCTATACATGCTAGGCTCGCCAAGTAAGAACCTTAGTATTCGCGTGTGTAAAACTGTCTTACACCCGTTGCATGAAAGCGTAGAGTTGAGAACACCCGATCATCACGAGATGTCTCGAAAACACGATCCATAGAACGGTGCATACTTAAGGAAGAACACATTTTATCTTGATATTTAAATGAGGGATCATCTTACAATGCTACAGAAAAGCGTAAACTAGCAAGATAAGATGCTAACATCTAATGTGTAAAGTGAGATGATATGGTCCATGCATTTGATCTCTATCACTTGCATCGTGGTATGATCTCTATCATTCCTTTGTGTGTAAGGCCAAGGTCTATGGAACTTACACGTTAAGTGTGTTGTAAGAGTATCTATCATACATCTACTTACAACAATACCATATCAATACACTAGCCCAGCAACGATCTAAACTAGACGCCTCTAATTTATCAATTGCAAGTTTTACGTGGCTTAGGGCTTTCGGAGATAGAATCGTTCTCACCTACGAACATGAACCACAACAAGGATAACTAAGTTATTAGCAACTCGTTGTAAATCAGATATTGACTATAGTAGGAGAGCATGACACCCTTGCCACTTATGCAAAACAAGTTGCATGTCAGTCGTGGAACCGGTCTCATGTACGATGACATGTAAGGTTGGTCCGGGCCGCTTCATCCCACTATGCCACCAATATCCAAAATACATAGAAGATGCAATAACATGATCATCATCGCCCACATATCAACATATGTGTACTACCCGTGCTAAGCACCTACGCATAGATCAGGCTCTGATACCACTGTTGGGTCCGCAGCATAGAAAACAAAAAATTTCCTACAGTGTGAACTACACGCCAAGATCTATCTACTAGGTACAAAGCAATGGCTGGAAACGAGAACTTACCCTCGTAGACAACGAGCTTTGTTAACGAGTAGGAACTCGTGGTTGATGTAGTCGTACACTTGCCGATCTCAAGATCGTGATGAAGTCCAGCAGGTCCGGCTCCAGCACGTCCATCAGATCCATCTCCAGCACCACCAAGTCCAGCACCACCAAGTCCAGCACCGCAAAGCAGCGGTGCATCCGTGATCGCACACACGTCCGGTACCCCGATAACCTCCATCCCTCGCTCCAGCAAAGCAGCAGAAGCAGCAACTCCTTTCCAGATAAAGCCACCATGAACATGTATCTCGCTAATCCGAGACCATGGGGGAATAATACTAGAGGGGGAGAGAGATCCTTCACAAGGAGGTGTGTGTGAGAAGTAAGGAGGGGGTGGCCTTTTATAGGAGGAGGGGGGTGCCCCTCCTTCATGGCCGGCGCATGGAGGAGGTGACTCTTCACCTCCTCCATTCATGTGGTGGTAACTCCCTCTACATAAATTTGCCCCTTCACATTCTCTTTTAAAGTCTCCACTTTAAATGCATTAAATTTCTCCAAATTTAATGCTCTCTCATTTAATAAAACTATTTTATTATTTTTATTCAGAATTTTGTTAATTACTTTAATTAACAAACATTCACATAAAACCCCCTGCATCATTTCAATATTACATGCAGAACCAATTTCAGCATTTTCACCCGAAACAGTTTCGGTGTCTATTGAAATAATTCCAGCGCTTTCTTAAATCTTTATCTGAAACATATTTGCTCCAAATGGTGTCGGTATCCCTTAAGTGTGTCACCCTACGGTTCGCGAATAATGCAGACATGATCGAGACCCCTCTCCGATCAATAATCAGCAGCGGGACCTGGAGATCCATACTGACTCCTACACATTCAACGATGACTTCTGTGATCGTGAGAACCTTTAACGCTAGTAACTAAATCCCTTTGTCCCACGATATATTACATGTCCAAGATTCGATCATCGGTATCTCCATACCTAGTTTGATCTCGTTACCGACATGTACTCTTTTCTCGTTCCTGTGATATAACATTCTAGTGATCACATCACTTGCTTGCAAGCTATTTCAATGTGATATCACCAAGAGGGCCCAGAGTATATCTATCCGTCATCGGGATGGACAAATCCCACTCTTGATCCATGAGCCTCAACATAACACCTTCGTAGCACTAAACCCACCTTTATAGTCACCCTGTTATGGTGTGACGTTTGATGTTATCAAGATACTCTTCCGGTGTTAGCAATTAACATGATCTCATGGTCTAAGGACTAAGATTACTTCGTATGATGTTATAGCAATATAAACATAATGACTTTGATCGTAATGCTATACTTCGGATGAATGTTCATCACATCATTCCACCAATGGTGTGACCTTGTTATTAACAACATCCAATGTCCATGATCAGGAAACCTTGATCATCTTGTTAATCAACAAGCTAGTCTATAAGAGAGGCATAACTAGGAACCCTTTTTGTTTATTAAACACACATGTATTGATGTTTCCGATCAATACAATTCTAGCATGTAAAATAAACATTTATCATAAGCATGGAATAAGATAATAACCACTTTATTATTGCCTCTCGGGCATATTCCCTTCACGCGCACCCTATGATTATTTGCACAAAAACTGTGTGTTGATAACATCTGCACTCGCAACCTTTGGCGACACCGCCTCACAAATTTTCCCTACAAAGAGACTACATCTCCTGGGATGCCCGAATCGTCTCCGCGATGATAAAATTCGGATGTCGCGCTTACGGCGTGAAGGTAAGACCTGAATAAGGCCTGGCAACGCATTTAAATGCGCACTACCAGAAATGTATCCGTGCCTACAGGAACGATGAACATGCCTTGACGGACGCGTCGAGTGCTCACACCCATATAACTGGAATTCGACTCCTGTAAGACCTCCGCGGCCTGAGTCGAATTACGCCAGCACTTTTCCGGATTCGAGTCCGGGGACTCGAATTTGAGTAGATTGCGTTGTTTCACCCTAAGGTGGTTAACTGATACCGATACTTAGGTATATCAGGCACGTATATCAACAATCCCTATGACACAAATAAAAGCAATCGAAATGTACTCATTTAGGCACTCGAAGGCTTCAAAAGTCCCTAGTCGAATCTGCGATTCCACTGGACACTCGGGGGCTACTGACATGGGTATACCCTACAGGTACTCGAGCTTGGTATATACGGTCTGAATACATACAGGCCCACGGTGTCGCCAAGGCCCGGATGGAAGGACTCGAGTAACCTACGGACTCTCGATTGCTTGAAGAACAAGAAGAAGCTAAAGATAGAAAGATTAAAGGGAAAACCCTAACTTGTAACCGACTCGACCTGCTACCCGAGACCTAGCCTATCTATATAAAGGCTAGGAGGGGGCAGTGAGAAGGATACATGCAACCCTAGTTTCCACAACCTTCGCCAGATTACATCTGCGCACCATTGTAACTTTCGACTCCTTCAATAATTCCACGAGCAGACAAGCAGGAGTAGGGACCTCTACGAGGCCTGGACCTGGGTAAATCCTTTGTCCCTTGTGTGCTTGTTTGCTAGCCGATAGATGTCTCCAACGCTCCATCCTTCTCCAAAACCCAAGTCCATAACAATGGGCATTGACGAGTTAAACCCTCGTCACTGTCCCACCCACCCCAGCGGTGATGATAGAGGCAGAAGAACCCTCTGGGTACCCTTTGTCCGCGGAGGTGGCAGAGTTCCGGATCTCAAAAAACCCTAAACCCACCCAGCTCGCACCAGTTGCGGAGATAGTGGAGAAATCCAAGCCTGAAGAAGACCTAGTGGTCCAAGTCGAATCTGGAGTGGATCTCCCTGGAGGAGCCGGATCCCAGATCAACCCACCCGTGGAAGTCGAAATTCAGGAGGAGCTAGTCAACGACACTGATTCCGGCTCTAATGACGCCGGGACAGACAGGCCTTTCCTCATGTACACACTGCGACGTATGATACTGCAAGATGCAAGCGCAGATGCAATCCTCGAGACCATCAAAAGTTTCGACATGGCTGACCGCGAAAGCCGTAGGTACCTCAGGAAGCACGCGTCGCACTTTGTCGGATACGTAGGATCCGGATCCGGCTCTGCCAATGCTGGAGAAAACACCGACTCTGTGCTAGAGGCAATTGGAACAAACGCCGACGTACCCGCATCCTCGGATGAATCGATGACGTCGGTAGATTTCCGAAAGTTCTCCATGGAGTATGAAGAGGAGTATAACTCCAAAGCTGCAGAAGAAGGAGAAGCCATGGATGAAGGATCCGGGGAACACTCTCCCAAAGCACAGGATGACATGGACGTCGGAGATAATCCTGAAGTCCAGATGTCCGAAAGTACCGATCAGAGCTTGACTCCGGGAAACTGACCCAAAGCTGTCTTTGCTACCGGCGCTACCAAGAAGGCAAAGAAGAAGAACAAGAAGAACAAGACCCCGGCAAAAGACCCTCTGGCAGAGGAGGTGATTGCCGAGGAATACGAAGAAGACTCGGATGGAGCACTTATCCCAGAAGAGCCGAAAAAAGAAGAATCGGTGGATGGACACGTGATCACCGAAGGTGCGCGTAAACTCATCGATGCCGCATTAACCACACCTATCCCTACAGCTGCAGAACTTACTGCTGAAGAGCTAGACGAAAGGGCCCAAGCCCTAGAAGTGCGTCGTCAACAACTCCTGGATGAAGCCAAAAACATCGAGGAGGATAAGAAACGCATGGCAACCAAGGATTACATGTCTCGGTTGCATCAAAAGACACGGAAGCGTCACACCAATGACGACCAATTCCCACACATCTGTGCCGTCCTTTTTGGAGATGAGATGGGGAAGCCACGGAAAGATAGCAAAGGAGATTGGGTATACCCAAACCCAGTACAGAATACCATGGCGGCCTGAGAAATTCTATCGGCTAATCCAGGACCAGAGGAAATCCAGTTGGCAATCAAACTACTCAACAAGGGACTGGAGCAGCAAAAGGTCGCCATGTCCGGAAGTCAAAAACTGGTCTTAGATTCCGACCAATGTCGCACAGATCCGGCATGGGCTGACGTAAGACCCCAGCGCGTCCCGGAGCAGCACTACCGCCCAGAACACCGGGAAGACAATTACTCAAGAACCGGATCGTCGGGACAACACCGCAGGACTACGCATGGCTAGAGCAACGTCGCCCCAACGGCCGAGAAAGAGGCCATCGCTGCTCTGAATCCGAGGAATCCTTCCCGACGAGAGTCTAACGATCGAAGGGGAGAAGATAAAGAGAAGCATCGGGAGGAGGATCATCAAAAAATGCCACCTCCTAGACATGCAAGCCGTCCTGCTGAGCCTCACCGTAGTGGGAACGACGGACGAAGGAACGATGAAAACCATGCCGGGACAAGACGGCAGGAGGCTCGTCGTAGTCAAGACCCTCCCCGAAACCGGAATAATGATGCTCCGGACGGAGACCGGCGATCAACCGGAAATTATCCAGCTGTCCCACCCTCTCCACCAAGCAGTCATCATAACGGCTCCCAAGGGGGACAAGGAGGATGACATGGTAGAGGAGGTGGTGGTAGAAGCCGAAGTCCGGCTCCAAGGCACCGCAGCCACAGCCAGCATTCGGGACGATCTTTATCCCCGAACGACACAAGGCACAGGATCAACTCCAACATAGAGGCGCGGCGCTACGAAAACGATGATATCTACGTGGGCCCAAAGTGCTTCATACCATGCATCAGAGCTACAAGATTCCCGGAAGGATTTGCTATCTTAAGGCATATCCAAGCCTACGATGACATTGCTTGGCCAGATACTTGGCTACAGGATTTTTTCCAAGCTTGCTGCATTGCCAAAGGCGGAAACAGCCTGGTCGCAACCCGATATCTCCCACTTATGTTGCGGAAGACGGTACGATCATGGCTCAATGAACTTCTGGAGAACACCATCCATAACTAGTATGACATACAAAGTGCGTTCTTTCGGAATTTCAAAGGCACATATCGGAGGCCCTGTACGGTCGGAGACCTACAGCGCTGCACCCAGAAGGCCAGAGAAACTTGCCGAGATTACCTTGGACGATGGATCGACACCAAGAACTCCTGTGAGAGAGTAAACGATCAAACCGTGATTGAAGCTTTCATCGTAGGACTCCCAATTGGTCTACTACGTCACCGCTTGAAGTGTGACAAGGTTACTAACTTAGGGGAGATGATAGAAACAGCGAGCAAGTATGCAGATGCTGACGATGATGCAGAGGGATTGCTCAATGCCCTAGTTGTACCTCAGTCGGCAAAACAACCAAAGCAACAAGCTCAGAAGTGAAAAAATACCTCGGAAGAGAAACCCAACGCAGAAACAGCAGTGGTCACTGCCACTTTCAGGTCTGGAGGACGAGGAGGACGCGGCGGAGGTCGCGGGCGTGGCCGTGGGACTTCAAGGGTCCAAGGTAGAGGAGAACAGCAACCAGGAAAAACCTACCCTTGGGCCGACATTGCCAACAACCCATGTGTGCATCACCTAGACGCCAATGGGGGCTCGTCCCACACCAACGCCAAATGTCGTTTCAATGATGACATCAAAAGAGATGACACCGCGGGCTACAAAGCTAAGCGGAAGAAGGGAAAGAAGAATCCCGAAAAATAAAAGGAGACCAACGAAGATTCCGACATGGAGGAAGCTGATGCTTCAAATCCCAAGCCGGAAGGGAAGAAAACTTTCCCCACCAAGAAGGACACTTATGTCACTTTCCTCGGATCTCAACCACCAAAGGTCAAGAAAGCAGTTCTGCACGAACTCAATGCAATAGTTCCGGCTGTCCCCCAATATCTGGACTGGTCGGAAGTGGCAATCACATTTGACCATGCTGATCATCCGCCTAAGTTGCATAGGCGAGGAAAATACGCCTTAATCGTCAATCCACTAATTGACGGTTATGGCTTCTCCAAGACCCTCATGGACGATGGTAGTAGTATCAATATTCTCTATGTCGAAACACTACGCCGGATGAGGATCTCGGAAACTCAGTTGAACCATAGCTCTGTGATCTTTCACGGAGTCGTCCCAGGAAGACAAGCTAATTCCCTGGGAGAGATCACTTTGGATGTTACCTTTGGAACTCCAAAGAACTATCGGGCGGAGGCACTTTCCTTCGAAGTGGTCCCGTTCAAGAGCGCGTACCATGCTATATTCGGACGTCCGGCTTACTGGGCTTTTATGGCTCGTCCGTGTTACATTTACAATATGATGAAAATTCCAGGTCCCAACGGCGTGATCACCATCAGGGGAGACCCGAAGAAAGCGCGGGAGTGCGAGGATGGAAATGCCGCCTTTGCTGAAGCCGTGCTGCATGCCCAAGAGTACCAGGAGATCAAGAAGAGCATAGATCCGTCCGAGATGCCTGCAACGAAGAAGGAGGTGATAAAGCCAAATTCGGGGGTCAAGGCATCAGAAGAGACAAAGACGCCGTTGAAGGATGATGACCCCTCCAAGGTGACCCAGATAGGCGTAGGCCTAGGTAGTGCATAGGAAAGCGCGCTCATCAAGTTCCTCCAAGCAAATCAAAATATCTTCGCTTGGAAGCCATCTGACATGACCGGAGTACCTAGGGAACTTGCCGAGCACTCTCTAAATGTAAACCCGAACGCTAAACCCGTCAAACAGTCCCTACGACAATTTGGCGATGAAAAGCGTAAGGCAATAACTAAGGAACTAGCACGACTCTAGTTAGCCGGATTCATAGAAGAGGTCATTCACACTGAGTGCTCGGCCAATCCTGTAATGGTCCCTAAAAAGGACACCACTGATTTAAGAATGTGTGTTGATTATACTGCCTTGAACAAAGCTTGTCCAAAAGATCCGTTCGCTCTACCTAGAATTGATCAAGTCATCGATTCTACGGCAGGCTCGGAACTCCTCTGTTTCCTTGACACATATTCTGGTTATCACCAAATCCGGATGAAGGAATCTGACAAAGTCAAAACTTCATTCATAACCCCCTTCAGAACCTTCTGTTTTGTTACGATGCCCTTTGGGCTGAAGAACGCAGGAGCTACGTACCAGCGCACGATGCAGCGTTGTCTCCACGACCAACTCGGACGCAATGTACATGCATACGTGGATGATATCGCGGTAATGTCCAAAAAGAAGGAAACGCTGATTTCCGACTTGGAGGAAACATTTGCCAATCTATGAAAATACAACATCATGCTTAACCCGAAGAAGTGCTTCTTTGGAATACCAGCCGGAAAATTGTTAGGTTTCATCATGTCTCAAAGAGGCATAGAGGTGAATCGGGACAAAATCAAGGCTATACTCAATATTTCCAGGCCAACTCGCCTGAAGGACGTACAAATATTAACTGGTTGCATCGCTACGGTCAGTCAATTTGTAAGCCGGCTTGGTGAAAGAGCCACACCATTATACAAACTCCTGAAAAATACCAAGGATTTTGTTTGGACTGATGAAGCTAAAGCTGCACTACAAGACCTGAAGAAAGTACTCTCATCTGCTCCTATCCTTGCAGCGCAGGAACCTCAGGAACCGATGTTGCTTTATCTTGCTACGACAAATAAGGTCGTTAGCATCGTCATGGTAGTGGAGAGACCGGAGGAAAATCAGGAACACCCGGTGCAACATCCAACTTACTTTGTCAGTGAGGTCCTGACAGAATCGAAACAGCGGTATCCGCATTATCAAAAGTTGGCTTACGGTGTTTTCTAGCATCTCGTAAGTTACGACACTACGTTCAGGAGCATCCAATTACAGTGGTGAGCACAGCTCCCATGAGGGACATAATCAACAACAGTGACGCCACAGGACGCGTCGCCAAATGAGGCATAGAGCTTTCAGCTTTTGATATTGAGTATAAACCTCGGACAGCAATAAAATCTCAGATCCTTGCTGACTTTGTCGCTGATTGGAAAGAGACGAAGGAGAACATGATCCTCCTTGAGTCGGAATATTGGACCCTCTTCTTCAATGGGTCTAAGGCTCGAGGGGGCTCGGGGGCTGGCGTGGTGCTCAAATCACCCCAAGGAGATAAACTTTTATACGTGTTGCAGATCCACTTCACAGCGACAAACAATATTGCCGAGTATGAAGCACTGCTACATGGAATCCGGATTGCTAAGGATATTGGCATCCGACGTTTGATGTGTTACGGAGATTCAGATCTTGTTGCTCAACAAGTGTCAGATATTTGTAATGCAAATAAACACATGGCAGTGTATAAAGCTTTCATGGACGATCTATCTAAATCGTTCAAAGGGTTTGAAGTTCAACACATCCCTCGAGCAGAAAATGAGGAAGCAGACGCATTATCTCGGATAGGTTCTCCACAAAAAGAGGTCCCGGATGGCGCTTTTTTAGAGCACCTCAAAGTTCCCTCAATAAAGGGAGTAGATGAGGAATATCCGACCAAATCCGACTCACCTCTAATAGCAGTTCTGGCTGTAATTCCCAGCTGGACTCAACCCTACCTCGATTACTTGGTAGATGGCAAATTACCCGAAGACGAGGTGCTGAGCCGGCAGATTATCCGACGAGCAAAAGCCTATACTATTATTAAAGGTGAGCTCCATAAATGGAGTGTTTCTGGGGTTTTTCAGTGTTGTGTATCTCCGGAAGAAGGAGTGGAAATCTTAAGGGAAATCCACGAAGGCGAGTGTGGTCACCACGCTGCAGCCAAATCTTTAGTGGCAAAAGCTTTTAGACACGGATTTTTCTGGCTTACAGCTCAGGCAGATGCCGAACGATTAGTCAAGACGTGCAAAGGCTGCCAAAAGTATGCCAAACAAGCTCATGTTCCGGCTGATCAGTTGCGAACAATACCTATAACATAGCCTTTTGCGGTCTGGGGCTTGATATGGTAGGACCATTTAAACGAGCTCCAAGTGGATTTACTCACCTCTTAGTGATGGTGGATAAATTCACCAAATGGATTGAGGCTAAACCTATCACTAGTTGTGATGGAGCAACAGCCAAAAGATTTGTTGAGGACGTTATAATCCAGTATGGTTATCCACATAGCATTATCACGGACAATGGGAGTAACTTTTCTATGGGAGAATTGGCTGAATTCTGCAACGAGCAAAATATTCGGCTTGACATTGCGCCAGTCGCACATCCACAAGCTAACGGACAAGTCGAAAGAGCAAATGGTTTAATCCTACAAGGCCTGAAACCGAGACTCGAAGAACCACTACGACGTGTTGCGGGGGCTTGGGCAGAGGAATTACCCTCTGTAATATGGAGTTTACGAACGACTCCGAACAGGTCAACCGGATACACACCTTTCTTCTTGGTCTATGGTGCAGAAGCGGTTATTCCTAGTGATTTGATTCACACTTCTCCTAGAGTGGCCGCGTATATCAAAGAGGATGCTGAGGTTTCTCGACAAAATGATCTCGACTTAGTCGAAGAAGTTCACGTCGTTGCTGAAATGAGATCTACAACCTATCAGTAGAAATTACGCAAGTATCATAGCCAGAGAGTCCGAAATAGATCTTTTAATAAAGGTGATTTGGTTCTCCGGCTTGTACAACAAAGAAAGCACAAACTTTCCCCGGTATGGGAAGGGCCCTTTTTAGTTAGTCGAGTATTGCACAATGGATCGTACTACTTAACTGACATGAGGCCAGTCAAAGAAAGACCTGCTACTAAGAAGAGAAAGAGAGCTGGAGGCAGTACAAATCCGGATAAGTTAGACAGACCATGGAATATTGCTCAGCTGCGTCCCTTTTATTCTTAGTTTATCCTTCTTTGTAAACATATATATGTACATGTTCTGTGAGAAATAAAAGTTTTGGTTGCCTCAAGTTTTTTCTGAGAAGTTTTTACCATCTTATTTCCGAATGATCATGTCATAGTCGAAAATCTCGGAATGCTTGAAAGTACTTTATGCTCATGCTCGTTCTGGTTTAGATTTCCGACTATAAAATTGCTACCTTCAGGTATAACTCTAAAGTTTCTAGTCTTTACTTTGGTTATTTGTCTGATTGCTGGATGAAGGCATTTTCCGAGTAGTGAATTGTTGGTACTGGAAGCCGGCTTTGTTTCCGAGTTTAAACTGGTTTAGCAATTGAGCTCCATTGCTCGGCAAAGTTTCTGACAGAAGGTTTAGCCGGCTCACGAAAGGGACAAGGCGGAAGGCCAGATAAACGATAAGTATAGACGAAAAAATACAAGTGCTTATGTAAACATTTCAGGCACACAAAAAATTAAAGCCAAAAGTGTTGAATAGATCAAAATCTTAGCACTAGCAAAATCATAGTACTTTACATTTACATATGCATCATGTTTTTTCAGGATAATACAAATATTTCTGGTAATTTATGATGCAGGGGAGATGAAGGAGCTGCCGGCTCGCTGGATACGCCGCCTTGATATCGTTCTGAGATGTCCGCATCCGAGGTGGTGCGTTCATCGTCAGAAACTTCTGCTGATTCTTTTGGAGGAGGTGGCGGAGTGTCCACGCGGGTGAAGAAAGGGATCTCGTAGCTGGTCAGGTCAGCCATGCGACACCCATATCCGGCGCAGGAATGCATGATGGCTTGAAGGTCCTGCTCCTGGCCGTCTTCATCTACTTTGCAGTACCCTCTGGTCACTTACCATATTTCCATGTTTCCATGGTGGCTCATGACCAAGGTGAGAGCATTCTGCGCCGCAGTCCGGGTGTAGGACTGATACATTGCAAATGTATCTATAATTTTTGATGTTCCATGCTTAGTTTTATCCACTTTATTGTGTTTTGTCCACACTTTGGAGTACTTTTCATATGATTTCTTGGACTAACCTATTAACAAGAGCCACAGTGCCAGCTGCCTGTTTTCTGCTGTTTTTGGTTCCAAGAAAGTCAGAAAATGAATATTCTTGGAATTAGACGGGACAAAAGCCAAAGTGCCTATTTTTCTGGAAGTCATCAAGTGCTAGAATACGAGACGGAGAGGGGCCAGAGGGCGGCCACACCACCTGGCCGTGCGGCCAAGCCTGGCCCGTGCCAGGGGGTGGTGTGGCCAGCCCAGGCGCCCCCTCGGCCTCCCCTTCCGACTATAAGATGCCCTCGGGATGAAAACCCTAAGTGCCCGATCAAAAATCCACGAAAGAGTCTGTAGCCGCCGTCATGTCCATCCCTAGATCAGGAGGGATCTGAAGCTCTTCCCGGCACCCTACCGGAGAGGGGAATTCATCCTGGAGGCCTTCTTCATCACCATGCAAGCCTTCGATGTGATGCGTGAGTAGTTTGTCCTTGGACTACGGATCCATGTAGTAGCTAGATGGCTGGTTCTCCTCCTTTGTGCTTTCATGTCTAGATCTTGTGAGCTCCATTCATGATCAAGATCATCTATTTGTAATTCTGCATGTTGTGTTTGCGGGGATCTGATGGATATTGAGATGCTATTTCAGATTGATTATTGATTCTATCATGTCTTTGTTATTTGTGATCTTGCATGCTTTCCATTGTTAGTAGCTATCTTGGCCGAGTAGATGCTAGCAACTCCAAGAGTTAGTATTTATGCTCGATAGTGGGTTCATGCCTCCGTAACTGGGAAGTGATGAAATCTCTAAGGTACTAGATGTGTTGCTACTAGGGAGAAAACAACAATCCTTTGTTCATAGAACAATCGATTTTTTTACTTTACATGCAGTTAAGTAAGCAATAATCTGTTGCTTGCAACTTAATCTTGGAGGGGTTCGGATGATAACCTGAAGGTGGATTATTAGTCATAGATGCAGTTGGATGGCGGTCTATGTATAATGTTGTAATGCCCAATCAAGTCTCAAAGGAGTCAAGATGATTAGTATATGCATGTGTTGCTTTCTCGGTGTTTGTCAATTGCCCCGCTATAATTTGTTCACCCAGCATGTTATCTATCTTAAGGAGAGCCACCTCTAGTGAACTATGGATCCCGGTCCTTTTTCATTACATACAATCTACAAGCTTTTACTATTGTGTGTTTACTTTCTGCAAACTTTTACTTCTTTTCCATTCGATATGTTTAATCCTTTGGTTTCAGCAAAACACGGTGAGATTGACAACCTCATCGCAAGTTGGGGACAAAGTTCTATGGTTGTGTTGTGCAGGTCTCCACGTTGCTACTAGCACCGGTAGTGCGCCCTGCAAAGGCTCAGCTACTAACACCTTTGGGGTGTTTCCTTGCTCCTACTGGTTCAATTAAACCTTGGTTTCATAACTGAGGGAAACTTTATGTTGTGCTCATCATACCTTCCTCTTGGGGTTCCCAACGAGCTCTACATCAACACCGCCAACAAGCATTTTTCAGGGCACCGTGCATTGAGCCATCAAGCGATTTTCTGGCGCTGTTGCCGGGGAGTCAAGGACATCTTCACAAGGGGAGTCCCTCATAACCAATCTCTTTACTTTGTTATTTTTGTGCTTAGTTTCTTTTTGCTTTGTTTGCTTGTTTTGTTATCAAAAACACACAAAAAATTAGTTTTACTAGTTTGCTTTCTTATTTGAAAACCCAAAAAAATGACTACTCTTGAAAACACTAAGTTGTGTGACTTCACTAGCACCAACAACAATGATTTTATGAGCACACCTATTGCTCCACCTGTGGCTGAAAATACTTTCTTTGAGATAAAACCTGCTTTACTCAGTCTTGTTATGAGAGAGCAATTTTCTGGTATTGGTAATGAAGATGCTGCTTCCCATCTAAATAACTTTGTTGAACTTTGTGAGATGCAAAAGCATAGGGATATAGATGGTGATATTATTAAGCTGAAATTGTTTCCTTTCTCTTTGAGAGGAAAAGCTAAAGAATGGTTGAATTCCTTAACTAGGAATAGTATTGATTCTTGGACTAAGTGCAAAGATGCTTTTATTGGAAAATACTATCCTCCTGCTAAGATTATATCCATGAGAAGTGAAATAATGAAGTTTAAACAACTTGATAATGAGCATGTTGCTCAAGCTTGGGAAAGAATGAAATCTTTGGTAAAGAATTGTCCCACTCATGGACTGACTGCTTGGATGATCATCCAACCTTTTTATGCAGGATTGAACTATTCTTCAAGGAACCTATTGGATTCTGCTGCTGGAGGTACCTTTATGACCATCAGTTTGGGTGCTGCAACAAAACTTCTGGACAATATGATGGTTAATTATTCTGAATGGCATACTGAGAGAGCTCCATAAGGTAAGATGGTAAATTTTGTTGAGGAAACCTCCTCCTTGAGTGATAAAATTGATATTATTATGTCTATGCTTATTAATGGGAAAGCCCATATTGATCCAAATAATGTTCCTTTAGCCTCTTTGGTTGCTCAAGAAGAGCAAGTTGATGTGAACTTCATAAGAAATAACAATTTTGGCAACAATGCTTATGGTAATAATGCTTATAGGAACGATTTTGGTAATAACAATTATAAGCCATATCCTCCCAACAATGGTAATACTTATGGAAAATCCTACAACAATAATAAGAGTGCTCCCTCTGAACTTGAAGTTATGCTTAAAGAGTTTATTAGTAAACAAACTGCTTTCAATAAAACTATTGAGGAAAAACTCTCTAATGCTGAAAGAAATATACCATCTTTAGCTGAAGCTCAAACTGCTTTGAATAAAATGGCTGCTAAACCTGAAACTAATGATAATCCCTTTGCAGCTACTAATGCTATACAAGTAAGAATTGATGAAAATGTTAGACTATTAGCTGAATTATAGGCTAAGTGGGAAAGAGAAGATGAAATTTCTAGAAACATTAGTGTTTCTACTATTACCACCACTAGTGTTGAGGCTAGTAATAGTTCTACTACTTTAGATGATAAATTTGATTTTGATCTTGATGGTTGCAACATCTCTGAAGTTATTAAGTTCCTACAAAAGCTTGCTAAAAGTCCTAATGCTAGTGCTATGAACATGGCCTTTACAAAACACATTACTGATGCTCTCATAAAGATTAAAGAAGAAAAGATGAAACATAAAGCTTCTATTCCTATAAAACAAGAGGATGGTTGGGAACCCATCACTAATATGAAAGTGAATGACTTTGATTTCAAAGCTTTGTGTGATCTTGATAGTAGTGTTTCTATTATGCCTAGAAGGATTTATGATATGCTTGATTTGCCTCCACTTGAAGATTGTTATTTGAATGTCCCACTTGATGATAATTCTAAAAAGAAACTCATGGGGAGTCTTAATGATGTTCTTTTTATGGTTAACAATGATTATGTCCCCGTTGATTTCTATGTTTTGGATGTTGAATACAATGCTTCTTGTCCTATTACTTTGGGAAGACCTTTTTTTAGAACTGTTGGTGCCATTATTGATATGAAAGAAGACACCATTAAATATCAACTCCCACTAGAGAAAGTTATAGAACACTTCCATAAAAAGAGAGAAAAGATTTCTTTTGCTTCTCCTATGAAAACAAAATTTGGTCTTAATGCTTCTTCATTTGAGAACACTTGATTCTTTTTCTTGTTTCTTATGCTTAACTTAAAGGCGTTAACAAAAAGTACTTATTGGGAGATAACCCAAAAGTTTTAGATGAGTCTTGGAAGTTATTACCTCTGTAATAACCTCTCCTTATCCTTTTTATTTGCTTTTTGTGCCAAGAGTAACCTCTAATGAGAGAGAAGTAATGATTGGGAAAGTTGCTGTCCCGAAACAGATTTTTGTGCTTCACCGTAAACATTCATGAGAGATCTATGTATGTCGGATTGAGCTGTAATTTGTTGTGCTTCTGAACCAGGTTGATATCTAACTTTCGTTAGTTCAACACTTTTTGATTTGATCAACAGAAGGTCTTCGAAAAAATTCGTCTTTACCTGCTGGTCTGTTTTGACAGATTTCTGCCATTTTCTGCATTTTCTGCGGTCTATGTATAATGTTGTAATGCCCAATCAAGTCTCAAAGGAGTCAAGATGATTAGTATATGCATGTGTTGCTTTCTCGGTGTTTGTCAATTGCCCCGCTATAATTTGTTCACCCAGCATGTTATCTATCTTAAGGAGAGCCACCTCTAGTGGACTATGGATCCCGGTCCTTTTTCTTTACATACAATCTGCAATCTTTTACTATTTTGTGTTTACTTTCTGCAAACTTTTACTTCTTTTCCATTCGATACGTTTAATCCTTTGTTTTCGGCAAAACACGGTGAGATTGACAACCTCATCGCAAGTTGGGGACAAAGTTCTGTGGTTGTGTTATGCAGGTCTCCACGTTGCTACTAGCACCGGTAGTGCGCCCTGCCAAGGCTTAGATAGTAACACCTTTGGGGTGTTTCCTTGCTCCTACTGGTTTGATTAAACCTTGGTTTCATAACTGAGGGAAACTTGCTGCTGTGCTCATCATACCTTCCTCTTGGGGTTCCCAACGAGCTCTACATCAACACCGCCAACAAGCATTTTTTTGGGCGCCGTGCATTGAGCCATCAAGGACATGTTCCAATCCTGAACAAGCTGCGGCATATCCTTTGCCTTGTCCCGCACCTGAAAATTCGACATGTTGTGCATGTCCAGAATCTTGAGAGCTTCGCCGATGTCCTCAAGGGACAGGCGGAAGTCATGAAGCAGGTCACCGACTTGGGTAAGCCGGTGGGTGCGGGGCTTGGTGGAGGAAGAGTCCGTCAAGTTCAGAGGACCTATACACAAAACAAGTTAAGAAAAATCTGACATTGGTAAAAGTCGAAGAAAAAGACAAATCAGACAGATGGAACGTACCAAAAATGATGTCGTCAATTTTGGCCTTCTCCTCTCGAAGACTTTGGAGTTCAGCCCGGAGCGCCTGGGACAGGTCCTTCTCTCTGCTAAGTTCATTCTTGAGGTCCGAGATTGTTTTATCTTAAGCAGCGATCTTGCGATCACGCTCTTCAGTAGCCATGGAGGAGGACTCAAGGACTTGAGCAATGCTCTTTTCATGATTTGCCTTGAGTTGATCCAGCTCTTGGCGAAGCTCCTTGTTCTCCACCACCAAGGTCTTGAGGTTCTCGGCCTCTTCAATCATGGCGCAGGATTGTTTCACCAGCGCTGAAAGTCAAAAAGAACAACAGTTCAGAAAAAATTCGACATTGAAAATACAAAAACAAGGTTTGAGTCTCGAAATGTTTACCTTCGGCCTCATCCTTGGCAACTCTAAGTTCAGCATTTTTAAGTCGGAGAGCCTTGATCTCTCTCCGCTTATCACAGACATTCTTTAATAAATCCTGGTTATAGGAACATACTTTCTGTAAGTCAGAATACCCAAAGTCAGAAAGCTACTAAAGACTCGGGCTAATATTTTTGCTAATATCAGCACGAGCCTTGGGGCTACACTAGTTCATTCTTTGGCATCCTAATGAAGCATAAACTCGGATTGATTATCCTACTTCATGCTTGGGGTCTTAGAGGATATGATATGAAATAAAGGAAAAACAGGAGTCAGAATTCCGACTTACATATTGTTTGCGAGTGAGTTTATCCAAACTCGCGTTCACTTCAACGGCCACCTTCTCGGCGAGAGTCAAAGGAATCACTCGGGCTGTTGGAAGCTCACCAGTCCTAATCCTCTCGTCGCGAAGGCGCACCTGGGCGAGAAGGTCAGAGAACTTGACATCCTCTGCTTCTTGCGCTTCTTCTTCGGCAGATAAGGTTCTTTTCTCCAGACATTGCCTGGCTAGCCGCTAGATTTCTTCAGCAGATTTCCGGGACAAGCCAAACTTGCCAAGTCCCGGATTGCTCATAAGGTTTTCGGTGAAGGTTTTTGCCGAGGGATCATTACCCAAGGAGGGTTCACCCTTATCTAGATCTGACTCACCCATGGTGACGTCAGTTCGTGATTCAAGGATCGTGGGCTCCGTCGAAGGAGCCGGATCTTCTGCAACGACCGGAGAAGGAATGGTCACCAGCGTTGCAGAAGGTTGAGGGGCAGGAGTCGGAGGAGCCACGGCGGGAGAAGCTATGGTGATCTTCGTCTGTCGCAGGGGCTTCGAAGAAATTCCCTTCTCCTTGCCCTTGATGAGCGGTTTTGCTCTGAGAATGTAGTAAAGTCGGAAACATTACATCTCAGAAAGAAATTCGAGTAAAGTACAAAGGCGGAAGTTGTGATTGAAAGTTACCTCTTCACAACAGGCACCTCCTTTGTGCTGACAGCCACTGTCGGAGCTTTGTGCTTCTTGAGCGCAAGATCCGGCAATGGGACCACTTCTACCTCCTAAGAGAACTCCAAAGGATATCCTTCAAGTGGAGCAAGTTCCGACTCGGGGAGGTCAGCAAGCTGAAAAGAAGAAAACATATCAGCATTGTAGTATAACTCAAAGATTGAAACACATAAAAAGGTGTACTGATGGAATCTTACCAGCACTACGGGGTTATCCGCCGTGTGCATATCCAGAGAAACCTCCGGGATTCTCCTCTCGATCCGCTCACTAATCAGCCACTTGACCTGGCTTATGTAGCCATGTGTGGTGTAGGCTTTGGGGCTGATGCGGAGGGAGTCTTTCTTGGATGACATCATGGAGTGCATCAGTCGATCCCCGTGGTACTGAAGGGGCTGGACCCGACGTGAGACCCAGCATTGGACTAAGTCAGATCCCTTCAGTCCTTTGTGTTTGATCAAGTATTTCGATCCGCCTCTTAGCGAGGATCAGATCATCGGTGAGAGCCGGAGCAGCCTCGTCCTAGGATGGTTGGGCCGTGGCAGCTCCGTCGATGAAAGCTGGCAAAGCAGTGGCTTTGCAGGGAGCCGGAATGTCCCTATGATAGAAGAACGTGGCTAGCCATTGTTTGACCGAGTCACTGCTAAAATTTTGGGATACGCGCGCTCGCGTCTAAGCGAAAAACTAATAGTGCTGGTGATGTAAGGAACACCGGCGATAATGGAGTTTCTCCGGACATGAAAATAGTACTGGAATAGAGTCAAACTCGGCCTAATGCCGAGAAAGCCCTCGCACAACAAAGCGTACGTGATCATCTCTAAGAGAGAGTTGGGAGGAAGATGATGGAGTTGAACTCCATAATGATCGATGACCTCGGAGAAGAACTCCGAGGGAGGAAACGACAAACCTCTGTCGAGGTGGGTGCTGAAATGGACCCGCTCGCCGACGCGCGGGTTGGGGACGGTTTCCTCGAAGCCGCTCCGCCAGTCGCTGGCGCAGAGGAGCCCTTCTTTCTCCACGTTCTTGAGACCCTCGCCGTTGAGCGTGCAGGGGATCCAGAGCCCACAGAAGCTCCCTTTCTCCGCCACCGCTTCCATCATCGCTGCCGCCGCCGCTGCCGCTGCCGGTAAGCCGGAAGAGGAAGATGAAGCCATTTCTCCGGCGAGCAGTTGACCTAAAAGGGGCGGCGCTGGGAGTTTATGGGGGAGAAACGGGGGAGCTCTGTGCGCGCAGAGAGATTGGAAGGAGAGGAAAAGGCAAAGGTAAGGTGAGCGGAGAAGGAGAAAATCCTAACCCCTTATATCCACCTAACTGCGCCGAGTTCGTGCAAAACGCTACAGTGTAATCGCCACGAGTCGTGGAAGGAACTGGGAAGGACCCCACGCGATGATTACGTCACCTCGATCTCCGCGCACGCATTGAAACGGCACCTTAGTTCCGCGAACCGCGGACCCACCAACGGTCATGCTGACGGAATGCCTGTCAGATGACGTGACTTAACCATGACTTATGTCAGGTGGCGTTAGAGACCAAGTTCCGGCTTAGTTTGAAATCAAGCTGGAAAATCCGAGTAACCTGTTGATAGGTCCAACTTATTTTTGAGACCCGGATCATATTTTTTGTTGTGAAGTTTCAGAAACCTTCAAGATTCTGCAAGCCGAAGTTTAAGCTAGACAATGATAAATCCGACTTTGGATCTTGGAGGCCTCCGGGGGCTGCTGTTGGGGATATACTTTCCAGGTATCCTCACAGTTCCTCACTGACCAGGGTGGCCCACTTCGGGTTAGAGATTTGCTTCATGGGCGACCCAGTCAGGGAGAAAGACGGAGTCTAATCTGTCTACGAGAAGGCCCAGAAGACTTACCGACTTAGGCCCATAATGTTACTTGTAGTTCAAGATGTACTTTGTGACCGACTCTTAGTCGTAGACGGATAGATCTCTCCTGTAAACCCTAGGCCGGATATCTATATAAGCCGTCCTAGTGAGAGCCTTTAGGGCACACCAATACTTTAGACCCTCAACTCGCACAGGCGAAACCCTTGTAACCCATATTCCGGCTCTGCCAGACATCGATTGCTAGCAGGAGTAGGATCCGTCCAAAGTCATGGATTCGAACACTGGTAAACTTGTGTGCTCACCGTCCCGGAACACTGTACGTCTCACACCCCTATCTTCCGCACGCCTCGAGGACCCCCTCATGGCGTACTTGTCATAAATCCGACGACAGCTACACTATCAAGTTCTACTCTTAAAAAGTTCTTTGGAGCACTTAGGCCAATAACCTATGTTTATTCGCCTAAGACCTCGGGGGTCTAAAGAGGGATATACTACACAAAGTAAATGAAGTGAAGATAAAAAGACTTACGATGGCAATAAGTTTAAGATTGTTGGACATATGAGCATAAGAATCGTGGAAGTTCCGGGCGTTGTTATAAATAGCATCCACCTGTGCTATGAGATCATCTAGGCACAACGTCGGAGGAGTCGCGGCCAAAGAAGTTGTTGAAGCCGGAGGTGTGGAGGATGCCCTAGCCCCCTGTTGCGTCTTCAAACAGTTGATGGTGCAGATGCTCCCGCCTTAGACATTGCTTCCGCCTCTACCTCTTCCACCACTTGCTTCCCTTTCTCGGTGGCATCCTTAGCCGGAGCTTCAACCACTTTAGATATCAAGATTTGGATTGACATCTGTCTCCATGGTGGATATCTCAGGCATGACGGGGGATGACGGCCTAGCGGGGGCAACAGAAGGCTTGGCGGCAGGAGTAGGGGAGCAGTAGCGGGAGAGGGCTTGGCAGCCACGTCCCTGGTCAGCATGTCACGAATGTTTTTTGACCCTCCAGCCTCTTTGGAGGATCGCTTCAAACTAGAACCGACTTTCCTCCTGAAACGTACTAAGTATAAGTACAAGAGTTGAAAAAAGGTATGAGCTAAAAAATACAAGCCGGAGAATGAAAGTACTTACTCCACGGCAGGAGCCTTGGTGAGGGGAATGCCGGTGGATTTCTTCTTCTTATTTGCCTCTAAGGCGGCAGTGGATCATTTGGAGACTCCACTCTCCGATTTCTTCTTCTTGGCCTCGGCAGCGGCGTTAGAGGTGGAGCTCTTCCGCTTTCACGCTGCCAGAGTTGGTTGATCCTTGGAGGTGTCGTCGTCGGACACCACCTGGATATCCTTCAGCTTTGGATCATAGACCTGGGAGGCCATTTGATCCACCGCCAAGGTCACCAGCTGGAATACAGAGGGGTGTTAGATTGACAACTTCCAGTCGGAAAAACCTTAGAGCATATAACGAGCAACAAAGGAAACAGAAGCTACCTATGGGCATGTACCGCAATCGAACATGTCATAGGTGATCTTGAAGCCCCGCTTCTTGTCCTTCACCTTGACGGTGTCCTTAAGCCGGAGTTTTACGGAGTCAGTAGAGAAGTTATATCGTGAAATTCGCATGGGATCCCTCCTGTCTTGAGTGTATTTACACATCAACTCGGTGCGGTGCTGCAGAGGCTGGATCCGCCTAACGAACCAGCACATGTCCAGATCCAAGCCCATTAGAACTCCATCTACAAGCCATTCAATCTGCCTTATGGCGCGATTGGCTTCGTCATCAAAGGGAAGGGAGGCTGGAGTCTGCCATGCGGGCACTTCGGTGGCAGCTCCATCGACGAAGTCGGGGTAAGTCTCAAGGCGGTCAGGCAGAGGAATATTTGTCCCGTAGAAATACGTGTGCTGCTAGTTCTTGCAAGACTCATGCCCAACGATGTCGGGGAAGCACCGGCTGGGCCGGATCTTGAAGCTAATGGTTCCACAGATCCGCAATTCTTCCTTGGACTCTACGGACTCTCTCTTAACGGTAAAAAAAGTATACAAATAGATCTAACCTAGGTTTTATGCTTAGGAATCCTTCACATAGAGCTACGAAGTTGCTAAGGACTAGAATGCTATTGGGAGAGAGATTGTGGGGGAGTACCCGGAAGTGCTGGAGGACATCCAAGAAGAAGTCGAAGACTGGCAGGCTTACGCCACGTACCAGCTGAGATTTGAGGTACACCTTCTCCCCAGCTTGGGGCGAAGGGACCACCTCACCGGTCGGCGCCGCCCGCTAGGCCAACTCCTTCGCCGCGAGGAGATATCCCTCGGCGACCGGCTCCTACAAATCTTCGGCGGAGAGGTTAGAGCCTCTCCACACCCCCTTATGGGAGTCGTTTTCTTCTTCATCGGCTTCGGGCGCCGCTCGTTCTTGGTCGTCGCCGGTGGTTTCCACCACGGCGTTGACAGGGATGACCACCCCCTTCGGCGGGACGGTCACTCCCTAGGTTGGCTCCAGAGTAGCCTCGGGGGTCGCTGCCATTGAAGGGATGGAGCTGCTGGAGGCCATTACGACGGAGAGAAGGTGGAGGGAGGAAAGGCTCTGGCTAGGGTTTTCACAGAAGAGCTCGAATAGTCGCGCCGCTGGAGGAAGACGAATACTAGAAGGCGAATGCGGGTAAAAGAGAAATAAATTGACCGTGGTGAAAATATATAGACCCCATGTCAAGATTCGTGCAAAGGGATCTAATGGATGGAACGTTGTTGACGTGGAAGTGAACGTGCGTGGTAATTTCGCAATCTCCTCCATCTTTTGTCGCTCCGCTGTTTCAGATTTCGCGCGCGTCAAAATAGCTGATGATTAATTCTCTGTTTCTATGAGTTTTGAGGTAACGTAGGCTGTACCCTACGTCATCCTCCTGACAGTTGCAGTGAAGGGTCATGTCTGAAGATTCCATCAAAGATGGAGACTATCCGACTCTGGAAACAAAGACTCAAGGAATCCCCGGCTACATTGCGGAGCCGAAGAGGATTGCAGGGTTCTTTGGGAGACCTTTGAGATATTTCTTGATGAATTGCCGACATCACTTAGACGGGATATTCAAAGATCAATGGGCAAGACGGCGCAAGTTTTCGAAGTTCTCCGGGGGCTACTGTGGGGATATGCTATATGGGTATCCTCATAGCATGTCACCAATCCGCCTAACCCAGGTGGCCCATAGTTGGTAGCAAGGCCTATGGCCTACTGAGCGGCCCAATTAGATGGATCCAGAAGGGAGGCCCATGCCGGATAAAGGAAGGCTACGTAGTAGTCACCAACATACTCGGAGCCTTGGAGTACAAGACACGGAAGACTAGTTCGTATTAGTGTAGGACTCTTTACCTTGTCTAGCAAGGACCTTTCCCTATAAACCCTAGGTCTTGGCGCCTTTATAAGCCGGCCTGTGGGAGCCTTTAGAAGGGATAACCTAGATTGTTGCGTACAACGTGCAACACCTCGCACAGCGAACCTATGTTTGTAACTCGGCGTATTGCCATTATAGTGATTTATAGCAGGAGTAGAGTTCCACCACCGTTGTGGGACTTGAACCTGGGTAAGTGATACGTCCATTTTGCATCACTATTCTATGTCATAATTCACTATTATTCATTGATATATTTCGTATTGAGGGGTGATACTTATGTTATTTCATCTATTTTTGCATGGTTGATAACTTTTGGAGCATGGACCGCTGCAGTCAAGATTCTGATGGAAAAGGTGCTGTTTGGAGGCAAAATTCGCGAAGATCAGAAAATCCGGGAAAATATACGGAAAATCCTATTTTTCCAGAAGACTAAGGACGCCAGAAGATGGAGTGGAGGTGGGCCACAGGGGGCCCACACCACCCCATGGCGCGGGCAGGCCTAGGCCGCGCCAGGAGGTGGTGTGGCCACCCTGGCCCACTCCAGCCTCTCCCCTCTGGCGTATATCATTCTCCCGAAACCCTAAGACTCGGGGAGCAACCACAGAAAGATTCCGCCGCCTCTACGGGGCGGAAAACACCGAGAGAGAAAGATCTCTCCGGCAAACAGATTTCTACCGGGGGAATTCCTTCCCGGAGAGGGGAGATCGTCACCATCAACACCACCATCAAGCTGGACTTCATCGGGATCATCATCATCACCACCATCAGCACCCTCATCACCATCTCCATATTGCTGTAACAATTGTGTTGAATCTTGCATTAGTTCATAGGGGAAACTTTCCCGGTGTTGATTACTCCTTGTAGTTGATGCTATTGAGTGAACCATTGAATTATTGTTTATGTTCAGATTGTTATACATCATTATTCCATCTCTGATCATGATCCATATGATGTCTTGTGAGTAGTTCGTTTTGTTCTTGAGGACATGGGAGAAGTCTTGTTGTTAGTAGTGGAGTTGTGTTGAGAAAGATTCAATAGATTGTTATTTAAGTTGTGGTGTACTTCTTCTAGTGGTGTCATGTGAACATCGACTACATGACACTTCACCTATATGGGCCTAGGGGAATGCATTATGTATTTGGCTACTAATCGTAGGGGTTGTCGGAGTGACAGAAACCTGAACCCCCGTTAGGAAACCATTGCACAAGGGACGTAAGGGTCTTATAGTTTAAAGTTGTGGTTAGGTTTCTACCTTAATTACTTTCTTGTACTTACGGATGTTTGCATGGGGTATAATCACAAGTATGTATTAGTCTTGGATGGGGCGGCACATTAGCACAGGTTCACCCACACAACACTTAGCAAGCTAAAGAATATTAATCAACTATATGAAGCGAAAGCACTTGACAGTCTTCCCATGTGTCCTCGAGAACATTTGGTCATCTTAAGTAATACAACCGGCTTGTCATTTGCTGCATAAAGGATTGGGCCACTTGCTGCATTTATTCCTACTGTCTTTTATTTACTCGTACTTTGTTTACTTGCTATATCAAAAAAAACCTAAAAATCCGTTTGCTAAGTATTTGCAGAGAATTCCTGACCCATACCACTAGCCAACACCTTCTGCTCCTCGTTGGGTTCGACACTCTTACTTATCGAAAATACTGCGATACACCCCCTATACTTGTGGGTCATCAAGACTATTTTCTGGCGCCATTGCCGGGGAGTGAAGCATTATTGGAGAGTGGAACTAGTAAAGGAAACTTCTACTGTGAGTATTGTTTACTTCTGTTAGTTGCTTTATTTTTGTTATGGATATTTCGCTGAGTTTCTTATTTGGTAATGCTACTACCATTGCTAAGGTAGTAGATAAGCCACCACCTGCTGAGAATGATGTTTTCAAAATACCTACAAGAATTATTGATCGTGTTATGGATAACTACTATGTTGGGGATGGAACTGTCCATCCTGGTGATCATTTACTCTTTATACACGAATTATGTGGGTTGTTCAAGTGTGCAGGTATTACTACAGATCAAGTTAAGAAGAAGTTATTTTCATTATAGCCGAAAGGAAGATCTAAGGAATGGTATAAGCTGCTGAAGAATGGTCAAGTTCTGGAATGGGAGGAAATAGTGCCTCTCTTTTATTCAAAGTTTTATCCGCCTAGTGAGATTCATAAAGATCAGAATCAAGTATATAACTTTTGGCCTCTTGATGGAGAGAGTACAGCTCAAGCTTGGGGGAGATTGAAGTTACTAATGCTCAAATGACCCATTCATGAGCTCCCCAACAATATTATTATCAATAACTTTTATGCAAGGCTCCCTCTACATGATAAAGATTTATTGGATGCTTCTTGTGTTGGATCATTCACTCGCATGGAAGAAGAAGCTAAATGGGATCTTCTGGACCGTATTCAAGACAATGCTGAAGCTTGGGAGAATGACAAAGATAGAAAGTCAGGTATAAATTATGATTATGAATGCATTGAATCTTTTATGGGAACTGATGACTTTCAAAATATTAAAAATACTTATGGTCTAGACTCTCAAGCTATTGCTTCTTATTTTAAGGTTTTTGCTTCCTATATTGAAGTGCCTAAATATAAGTGGAATAACTATCATGAACCTTATAAAGATATTGCTAAGAGTGTTCCTGCAAGAAATACTGAAGTTTATACTGCTAATCATGTTTTACCTGAACCTTATATTGAGAAAATGCCTTTTCCAGTTAAGGTAAAGGAACATTCTATGATAGCTAGTATGGTTAATGAAAGTATGAGTAAAGCTATTGAACCTGATAAACAAATGGTTGATGAACCTATAATATCAAGTGTGAAAGACTTTGTCACTAAATATGAAAAAGAGGGACACACTATCCTTTGTAAGGATACCTCTAATATTGTTTCACATAGTAGTGTTATGAGAGCTAGTATTCCTGTGTTTTCTGTTAGAATAAGTGATCATTGCTATGATGGTTCTTGTGATAGCTATATCGTTAAGTTTATGCATGATATTGAAAGTTACTATGAGAGAGGGAAAAGTGTTCTTATGCGTCTCATAATATCAAGTTTCCTCGTTTTATGCTGAAAGTTTTTGTGTTGCACTTCTTTTGCCTTCTTATGCAAGTTGCCTCTGGTTTCAATAACTTGTTTGTTTACAAAATTCCCTTGCATAGGAAGTGGGTTAGACTTAAATGCGTGTGTGTTTTTGCTTCTTAATGCTCTCTTTCACTTCAATTCATATCCCTATGAGAGTTTCTCCAAAATCATCATGCCCATCTTAATGGCTAGAAAGAAAGAGCTTTATGGGAGACAACCCAATTTGTTTTTGCTTTTAGTTTGTTTTTGTTTCTTTGAGTCTTGGAAGTTATTACCTCGGTAATAACCGCTCCTTATCCGTTTTGTTTGGTTTTTGTGTCAAGATCAACCTCTAATGATAGAGAAGTAAGATTTGGGGAAGTTGCTGTCCCGAAACAGATTTTTGTGCTTCACCGTAAAAATTCGTGAGAGATCTCTGTATGTCGTATTGAGCTGTAATTTTTTGTTCTTCTGCCCCAGGTTGTTATTCAACTTTTGTTAGTTTTGCACTTTTTGATTTGAGCAACAGAAGATTTTCTAAAAAAATGATCTTTACCTGCTGGTCTGTTTTGATAGATTTTGCCACTCTTGCATTTGCTTCTTTATTCGATTTCCTTTTTGAATTATTTTTGGGTTTTTGGAAGGAGTTGCTTCAGTAGCTTTTGTTTTGATGGTTTTCAGTTGAAGTTGGACTCAAAAGGTTTTATCACTTCACTTATACTAATGTTGCTAATGAGAACTATGTGAAGTTTTGTGAGAAAGAAATTTTCAGGAAGTGGAGATAATGGTGTAATAAGGAGAGAAGGGTTTTATGACTTAAGTAATAAGTGTATGCAGATGAAGATATCAATGATATTATTTAAGTGATGACTCCGGAAGAATCTACTAAATACCAAATTCAGAGACCTGCAGAGTCCATTTCCAAATAGGTAATAGTTCTGGTAAGAAAAGTTCCGTGAAAATACAATCCAACTATACTTTTGCAGTTTTCAGTCAATAAGGGAAGCTACGAAGCAAAAAAGGGACGGAAATGGAGCCAGGGTGGCTCACACCACCCCATGGCGCGGGCCCACCCCTGGCTGCACCACCAGGTGGTGAGTCCACCCCGGACTCCGCCTCTGACTCGTTTTCACCCAGTACCTTCCATTTGATATGAAACTTCGTAATATATAACCCCTCGGATCCCCCGAGGCCCGTATATCGTGTTTTCGTCGTGTTTTTGTTTCGATCTGTTTCTGTCAGGACATACTCTTTGAAAGCTTAGAAGCACAATGGTGTCCGCCAAGGATAAAGGGAAGGAGCCCATGGAGGAAGACTTCCAAGACCCCGGGAAGGAGAAGGAGATCAAGAGTGAAGGTGAAGAGGAGCAAGCCAACATCCGCACACCGGCAATACTATTGCAAGCATTTGAGTGGTGAAGAAACCTGCCAGGGTTAGAAGGACGGCACGGATGCAGACTGGGGGGGAAAGTTCCCCGTCACAGTTTGGCTCCAAGGTCACTTCCTCCATGCACCAAGAATCCTTTCCATACCTTCACCCATAACCATGCAGGAAAAGAATACCTCAAGGAGGAAGAGTGGGGAAAGAATAGCAAGAGATGGGATTCTCAACACGACATGATCATGAGCCGTATTGAGCACAACTCGGAGTTGATTCGTACTCTCACCTTCGAGATTGAGGACTTGGGGAAACTGATCAGAGAGCTCATCGAGAGGATACCACCACCACCGAAGGAGTAATTCGTCATCAGGTTTGGCATCCCCTTGGTTTGTTCCAAGCTTGGGGGAGTGCCGCGGTATCATATCACTATCTTCTATCTTTTTACCTTTTTAGTAAACTCATATCATGAATAGAGGAGTTATTATGTAGTATGGTTTGCATTATGGAAGTATCCCCTCTCTCGTTAGATATGTATCCCTTGGTGTGAGTTGCCGTTATGGAATATTAATGAGAAGTTCTATCATTCACTCTTTTGCATAGCTTATATTAGTTTTCAATTCATGGTTATATGATTGATCTTGTTGTTAGTATTGGTATCACTTTGGGATCATTGAGTTAATTTAGTTGGTTTTGGCAAACCTGGCTCGGTCAGTAGCAACACTATTTTTGAGTGTTGAAAGAAAAGACTGAAGTACCCTAGAGAAAATATTTTCATCATCTTTCTTTCTTGATTTGCTCATAAGTCTAGTATTCTCTAGTTAAGATATTTTGTGCTTCCAAGGAAGATTGCATGTTTGTATTTATCACTTGTATGTTTGTTTGTTTCCTTCAACTCTTATACTTGCTACCCAGCCTTGCTAGCCAAAAACCTGTATTGAGAGGAATTCTTCTTGTGCATCCACTCCTTTAAACCAAAACCTTTGCCATTTGTGTCCACCATACCTACCTAATAGCATTATTGCTATTCCAAGTAAATTCTTGTTTTATCTACCTCCCAAATTAAACTTGTTATGTGAAAATTAGTGATTAAAGCTCTCACGAACTTGATGGCACACTTTACTTTCTTGCACTTAATAAACTTGAACCATTGTGCTCACCTATGTTGCGTATATGCTTGCACTTTGTAAGTTGTGAGTTAGCAGAACCATGTTGTCATGGGGAACGCTTTCAACATTGCACTGGTACTTTGTACCTAGTTCATATCATGTTCTTTTGTTTATGGATGTCGTCGGTGTGAAATGAAAGGGGAGATTGTAAGTCCATGGAGTTATGCATGTGTGTTAGAGAAACGCCTGGGCCGCTGGTCTAATCCATGCTGACATGGTGGAAACCTGCAGCGTAACCATAGCAGTATATATGAAGCATTCTTCTTATAAAATAGAGATATATATTGAGAAAAAAAGAGAAAAGAAATAAAATATATTATGAAAAGAGGAAAGAGAGAAAAAAGCACCATATTCCCATGGTAAATAAGAAGATTGCTGAGATACTTGTTGTCTGCTTGCCTTGTCATTTTGATATGGATCTTCTTCCGTATCATCGAGCAAGGGGTACCCCGTTGGCGGTTCTCTATGATACACATATGCTTATAATGACAAGAACTTACCGGTGACTAAACTTGAGTAGCATGAGGAGCGGCCCTCGTATTCAAGGGACATGAGATTCTCAACTTACAACTTGTCAATGCATATCCTCATATTTGATCACTTTAACCTTAATCACCTAAAGATGCCTATGATCGGGGCAATGAGAGCTAAAAGCTAGTAAGTATCATAATTTTTGGGAGCTCTTTATGAGACTTGCAATCCCTGCTTCCCTCGTTGAAGGGCCTTTCTTTTACTTTGTAGTTGAGTTAGTAAACCTACTCCCTTCTATCTCAGCAAGTATTTTGAGTTGTTGTGTTTCATTCATTCATATGATGATTTATTCATTCATGTTTCTTATGTTCCTTGTTTTGCACATTGCTCTTATCTTGACGTTTACTACTTTGAAAGCTATCATTGAAAAGCCAGCTATTTGTGAACTCCAGCAAATTATCAACTATTCTTCGACCAAGAGCTAAGTTTGCCATTACCAATTATGATTCACTTTATGTATCTTTATTGTGTTTCCTTTACTCATTACAACTTGAGTTATATAATAGTGAGTTGTCTTCTATTATGATCTATGTATTTGATGAATGTGATGCTTCTTGTCCGTATTCTTTTATCGACTCTTCACTCCATAAACCTAAGGCCATGTTTATTGAGCTCAGTTTCGCTTGGGGACAAGCGAAGTCTAAGCTTGGGGGGAGTTGATACGTCCATTTTGCATCACTATTCTATGTCATAATTCACTATTATTCATTCATATATTTCATATTGAGAGGTGATACTTATGTTATTTCATCTATTTTTGCATGGTTGATGACTTTTGGAGCATGGACCGCTGTAGTCAGGATTCTGATGGAAATGGTGATGTTTGGAGGCAAAATTCGTGAAGATCAGAAAATCCGGGAAAATATACGGAAAATCCTATTTTTCCAGAAGACTAAGGACGCTAGAAGATGGAGTGGAGGTGGGCCACAGGGGGCCCACACCACCCCATGGCGCAGGCAGGCCTAGGCCACGCCAGGAGGTGGTGTGGCCACCCTGGCCCACTCCAGCCTCTCCCCTCTAGCGTATATCATTCTCCCGAAACCCTAAGACTCGGGGAGCGACCATAGAAAGATTCCGCCGCCTCTGCGGGGCAGAAAACACCGAGAGAGAAAGATCTCTCCGGCAGATAGATTTCTGCCGGGGGAATTCCTTCCCGGAGAGGGGAGATCATCGCCATCAACACCACCATCAAGCTGGACTTCATCGGGATCATCATCATCATCACCACCATCATCACCATCAACACCCTCATCACCATCTCCATATTGATGTAACAATTGTGTTGAATATTGCATTAGTTCATAGGGGAAACTTTCCCGGTGTTGATTACTCCTTGTAGTTGATGCTATTGAGTGAACCATTGAATTATTGTTTATGTTCAGATTGTTATACATCATTATTCCATCTCTGATCATGATCCATATGATGTCTTATGAGTAGTTCGTTTTGTTCTTGAGGACATGGGAGAAGTCTTGTTGTTAGTAGTGGAGTTGCGTTGAAAAAGATTCAATAGATTGTTATTTAAGTTGTGGTGTACTTCTTCTAGTGGTGTCATGTGAACATCGACTACATGACACTTCACCTATATGGGCCTAGGGAATGCATTGTGTATTTGGCTACTAATCGTAGGGGGTTGTCGGAGGATGTGAAACCTGAACCCCCGTTAGGAAACCATTGCACACGGGACGTAAGGGTCTTAGAGTTTAAAGTTGTGGTTAGGTTTCTACCTTAATTACTTTCTTGTACTTACGGATGTTTGCAAGGGGTATAATCACAAGTATGTATTAGTCTTGGATGGGCGGTACATTAGCACATGTTCACCCACACAACACTTAGCAAGCTAAAGAATATTAATCAACTATATGAAGCGAAAGCACTTGATAGTCTTCCCATGTGTCCTCGAGAATGTTTGGTCATCTTAAGTAATACAATCGGCTTGTCCTTTGCTGCATAAAGGATTGGGCCACTTGCTGCATTTATTCCTACATCTTTTATTTACTGCATTACTTTGTTTACTTGCTATATCAAAACCCCTAAAAATCTGTTTGCTAAGTATTTGCAGAGAATTCTGATCCATACCACTACCAAAGACCTTCATTCGCGTTGGTTCGACACTCTTACTTATCGAAAATACTGCGATACACCCCCTATACTTGTGGGTCATCAAGACTATATTCTGGCGTCGTTGCCGAGGAGTGAAGAGCTATTGGAGAGTAGAACTGGTAAAGGAAACTTCTACTATGAGTATTGTTTACTTCTGTTAGTTACTTTATTTCAATATGGATAATTCACTTAGTTTCTTATTTTATAATGCTACTACCACTGATAAGGTAGTAGATGAATCACCACCTGCTGAGAATGATACTTTTAAAATACCTACAAGAATTGTTGATCGTGTTATGGATAACTACTATTTTGGAGATGGAACTGTCCATCCCGATGATCATTTGCTCTTTATACACGAATTATGCGGGTTGTTCAAGTGTGCAGGTATTACAACAGATCAAGTCAAGAAGAGGTTATTCTCATTATCACTGAAAGGAAGAGCTGAGGAATAATATAAGCTATTGAAGAATGGTCAAGCTCTTGAATGGGAGGAGGTAGTACCTCTCTTTTATTCAAAATTTTATACTCCTAGTGAGATTCATAAAGATTGGAATCAAATATACAACTTTTGGCCTCTTGATGGAGAGAGTACAACTCAAGCTTGGGGGAGATTGAAGTTACTAATTCTCAAATGTCCTATTCATGAGCTCCCCAACAATATTATTATCAATAACTTTTATGCAAGGCTTTCTCTTCATGATAAGGATCTATTGGATGCTTCTTGTGTTGGATCATTTACGCGCATGGAAGAAGGAGCTAAATGGGATCTTCTAGACCGTATTCAAGACAATGTTGAAGCATGGAGAATGATAAAGGAAGAAAGTCAGGTATAAATTATGATTATGAATGCATTGAACCTTTTATGGGAACTGATGACTTTCAAAATATTAGAAATGCTTATGGTCTATACTCTCAAGCTATTGCAACTTATTTTAAAGCTTTTGCTTCTTATATTGAAATTCATAAAAAGAAGTGGAATAAGTATCATGCACCTTATAAAGACATTGTTAATAATGTTCCTCCAAGAAATACTGAAGTTTATACTGCTAATCATGTTTTACCTGAACCTTGGATTGAGAAAATGCCTTTCCCAGTTAAGATAAAGGAACATTCTATGATAGCTAGTATGGTTAATGAAAGTAAAAATAAAGTTGTTAAACCTGATGAACAAGTAGCTGTTGAACCTATGATAGCAAATGTGAAAAACTTTGTCACTAAATATGTGGAAGAGGGACACACTATCCTTTGTAAGGATATCCCTAATATTGTTTCACAAAGTAGTGTTATGAGAGCTAGTGTCCCTGTGTTTTCTGTTAGGATAAGTGATCATTGCTACAATGGTTCTTGTGATAGTTATATTGTTAAATTTATGCATGATACTAAAAGTTACTATTAGAGAGGTAAGACGGTTCTAATGCATCTCAATAATATCAAGTTTCCTCGCTTTATGCTGAAAGTCTTTATGTTGCACTTGCTTTGCCTTCCTATGCTTGCAGCTTCTGGTTTCAACAATTTATTTGCTTACAAAATTCCCTTGCATAGGAAGTGGGTTAGACTTAAACATGTGTATTTTTGCTTCTTGATGCTCTCTTTTACTTCAATTCATATTCTTATATGAGCAGCATTGAAATTATCATGCCCATCTTAATGGCTATAAATGATGAGGACATCCCTACAATTACACCTACCCCAATGACTACTGAAGATGCTACAACTGTTGCAAGAAAGGATCAGTCCAATGAGATTAGAATTGGACCTATTACAAGAGCTCGTGCTAAGCTACTTGAACAACAGGTGAATTTACTCCTAAACGAATCTGGTACTTTGATTAATGAGAACTTTATACTGCCTAAGTCTATGCATTTATGTATGATCAGGTTCGTTGGAGAAACAAGCATGGCGCGAGGAGGAGAAGGGCAAGAGAAGCCCAACATGATGATCGCCCAAGGATGCGCGAGGGAGGAGCGGGAGGAGGGCGCAATACAAGCAAGGGAGATCATCGAAGAGAAGGAACGTTCAATTCGGACAGACAGAAGTCCTGAAATTCAAACGGACATGGATTCCTCATACGAACTCCAAATCAAGCAAATAAGCACTTGTTGGATAGATAATTCCAAGTTCTTTCCAATGAGTACTTCCACGCCTAAAAGACCTCGATAATCCGGCCCCCACACCCCGGATAATCTGGCCCTGCTTTGGAGATTCTGCAAAGGACTTTGTGCACGACGTTTAGTACCGGGGCGGATATTTGACCAGATTTTTCCCCCGGAAAATCCGGCCCTCTTAGACCGGATAATCCGGCCCAAAAGGTTCCCATCAGATCCGGACGGATCTGACTGTATCAGACACATTTTCGTTTCGCGTTTTTCGGACGTTCTGGCGGCCATATAAGCCTGGGAACGCCCTCTAGTTTAGGTTAGACCACGTTAAAACTATTTTGGAGTTGTTTCTTTCATAGAACCTCTAGAATTACCCTGTGTTCGAATCTACCAACTATAATTGAGTGTGATATGTTGTTCCATCGGGAATTAGTAGATTGCATACTACCGTTCATGGTCACGGCTACGTGCGCAAGAGCGTGGTGTTGTGAATATCCTACAAGGTTCGAGAGCTATTGCATTGGCATCAGGGATCGAGCGGGAGAGTTCATAGCTACAGGCTAGTTATCTATCATCCACCATCATCACCGCCATCCGCTTACTGAGAAGATCGGGTCACCCCATATCATCTTGGTATCAGATTTCCGGTGTTGCCTCGGTAAGCATCCACAAATCCATCCATAGATTAGAGAGTGTTTTTCGTCCTATACAAAAAAGGCCTTACAAAAAGATTTGCCATAGACTAGATTGCATTGTTTTCGAGTTTTAGTTGCTGATTGTATCTTCTCGTAGATCCGATCTGCAGGTTTTTCCTCGTAGGAGTCTAGTTTTTTCGTTTGTGTCTAGGTTTAGGGTTTGATCTTATTTTCCGCCGTGTCAACCATCACCGTGTTTCGCAAGTTTTCCTTGTTTGTCTGAGTCCACATAGCGTACCTTTGTTTGCATACCATAGACACAGCCTATCTACAGCATCCGTGCCTAGGAACGTACCCACGAGACTAGTTGCTTTGCTCTGACAGGCTGCTCATTAGGGTTTGAAATGCAAAATTTTCGTCCAGGTAGACCAGATTATCCGGCCCCCGTCAAACCAGAATATCCGGCCCATAATTGCTCAGAATTGTTGCATCCCATTTTGCTTTGTGTGAGATAGTTAAAAAATCAAAAAAAAGAAAAGAAAGTTGTGAAAAGAAAGAGAAGAAAAGAGCTACAAGTGTGACAAAAAGAGATATCAAAGTGTGCATTGTTGGAGGCCTAGTTTCATTATAGCACTAGTAGATTGAGCAATCGTGTGTCTGTTCTATTTGAGCTATTACTAGCGTCTCTCTTGTGCATTGCAATATTCCCGTTCATAAATTGCTTTGCCACGTTTATCTCCACCGTGTGTGTTTCTTGGGTTTTTGTACGATCAGCACCAGGACTTGTTTGCGGTGTAGATAGGGTACCATACCTATAGCTCCACCTTAAATGACCTGTGTGCCCTGCGATCGTTCTCTATACCTTTGATATTCACTTCATCACATCAAGTGCATCAGTCTTTGATTTCGTTTGGTAGAGCATCTCTATTCACTTTGGAACGGTAAGATCTCCTTTCTTATTAGTTGTGAGTGAGTTGTGAGAGTTTCCACCATACATATTTTGATTTTTGCACTAACCTACTAATCATGTCTTCTAGTGATGATGATGTTGTGTTGCAGAAAAAGAAGGATGAGGAGCTCGTCAATTGGCGTGAATATGAGGCTTTGAAATCCCACTTGACACGTGTGTTTACTAACACGACAGATGCCATTGACAAGAATCTCCAAGATATGAATATGAGATTGGATCAGCATGTTGGGACGGTTGATACTATCCAAACGCAAGTGGCTACGCTCAATGTCAATGTCACCACTTTGCAGCGGTCCATTGAGGGTTTGACAGCCGCCTTACATAGAAGGGAAGATCCTCAACATGATGATGCCTTTGATGATTTCGATGAGGGTAGCGATGTGGATGCTGCTCCACATGTTGGCAGGGGATGTGCTATTCCCCCTGTCCATGCACCTGCTCATGGCTGTGGGTTTGCCCCTCTTGGGTGTGCTCACCGTGTGCCCAACCAAGCTGCTGATGATGGTTTGGGCAAGCCAAAATTCTCAATTCCTAAGTTTGATGGTTCCATTGATCCTGAAGATTACCTCACATGGGAGTTGAAGATTGAGAAACTCTGGCGCTTATTTGACTATCCAGAAGATAAGAAGGTCAAGCTTGCAGCATCTAAATTTGATGGTTATGCTTTGCGTTGGTGGGATGCTCTTGTGTAGCATAGAAGGGAGGACAATGAACTTCCTGTGATGGATTGGCGCGAGATGAAGCAAATTATGAAGGCTCATTTCGTACCAACTAACTACTTGCGATCAATTTTTGATAAATTGATGCAATTGAAGCAAGGCACCATGACAGTTGATGAGTACTACATGGAGATGGAGATGCTTATGCAGCATGCTAGAATTCGTGAGTCCATTGAGATGACCATGCAGCGATTCCTAAACAATTTGAAGTTACCGATCAAGAGCATTGTTCGTCATCACAAGTATGAGACCATGAATGAGTTGTTGCATCATGCTAGAGAGGCCGAATCCTAGTTGGCAGAAGAGGCGAAGTCACGTGCTCGTTTTCCGTCCTCCAGCAGATTTTCGGCCAGGTCTACACCTCCTACAGTCACGCCACCAGCTGCTGCTCCTTTTACACATTCGGCCAAGCCAGCAAGTACACCTTCATTTGGTTCTAATGCTCGGAAACCCGCTGCTCCTGCTACTAGCTCGGGTTCCAACATGTCTACGGCACGTACTCGTGATGTGGTGTGCCATACTTGTGGAGGTAGAGGTCACTACAAGAAAGATTGTCCAAACAGCAAGGTTATGTTTGTTAACGAACAAGGCGAAGTAGAGAGTGGAGATGAAGCTTCTGATGATGATATTGATGACGGCAAGGATGGTGCTGATGCATATGCTGAGCGTGCACCCACTATTGTCGTATCTTCACGTGTACTTAGTGTGCAACCGGTTGAGGAATCCCAGCGTTGCAACTTGTTCCAAACAAAAGCTCTAGTTGGACCAAACAAAGCTTGCAAGGTAATTATTGATGGAGGTAGCTGCAGAAATCTTGCAAGTAAGGAACTATGTGCCAAACTGAATTTGACATACTTACCCCATACTACATACAATGGTTGAGCAACAATGGTGAGATGAAGGTAAATCATATGGTACGTGTGAATTTTCAAATAGGGCCATACAAAGATTCTATTGATTTTGATGTGGTTCCTATGACTGTTTGTCACCTACTATTGGGTCGGCCTTGGCTCTATGATCGCCATGTGCAACACAATGGCCGAACCAATACATATCACTTGGAATTTAAAGGAAAGAAGATTACTATGCAGCCAATGACACCACAAGAAATTGTGAATGATTCTCACCAGAAGATAGAGGTGAACTTGAAAGAAGATACTACCACTCAGCGAGATTGTGTGATAGCTGTTCCTGATGTAATTGAGCCTAAATTGAGTGATATAACAAAAAGTGAGAGAGTACCTGGGTTATTGATACTAGCCACCAAGGAGGATATGAGAGAGTTTCGTGAGGATCCTACAGCCATGCCACTTGTGCTCATGTATAAGGGCGAGGTATTGGTTTCTAACGACATGACCCCTATTTCTCTTGGTGTCTCTTCTGTTTTGCAGGACTTTGGGGATGTGTTTCCAGAAGACGTACCCGCAGGTTTGCCTCCATTGCGTGGTATAGAACATCAAGTGGACCTGATTCCTGGCGCCACACTTCCCAACCGTGCACCTTACAGGACTAATCCCGAAGAAACTAAGGAAATTCAGAAGCAAGTACACGCGTTGCTAGATAAAGGGTACATTCGTGTCTCTCTTAGCCCTTGTGTTGTTCCTGTTATTTTAGTTCCTAAGAAAGATGGTACATGGCGCATGTGTGTAGATTGTAGAGCGATTAATAACATCATTATTCGATATCGTCATCCTATTCCATGCTTAGAGGATATGTTAGATGAATTGAGTGGTGCTGCTGTTTTCTCTAAGATAGACTTGCGTAGTGGTTATCATCAAATTAGGATGAAAGAAGGCGATGAGTGGAAAACTGCTTTCAAAACAAAATTTGGCTTGTATGAGTGGTTAGTCATGTCGTTTGGTCTTACTAATGCACCTAGTACATTTATGCGATTAATGAATCATGTTTTGAGAGATCTTATTGGTCGTTTTGTGGTTGTTTACTTTGATGATATACTTATATACAGCCACAATGAAACTGAACATTGCACTCATATTCGACAAGTTTTGCAAGTGTTACGTGATAATAAACTGTATGCTAATATTGAGAAGTGTACATTTGCAAAAGATAAGGTCATATTCCTAGGATTTGTTGTTTCTAAGCATGGAGTAGAGGTAGATCAATCTAAAATTGAATCAATTCAGAATTGGCCTACTCCAATGAATGTTAGTCAAGTGCGTAGTTTCCACGGTCTCGCTGGTTTCTATAGGCGCTTTGTGAAAGATTTTAGCACCATTGCTGCACCTTTGAATGATTTGACAAAGAAAGGTGTTCCTTTTGTATGGGGCGCGGCCCAAGACATTGCATTTGATACATTAAAACATTTGCTTACTTCTGCACCATTACTTGCATTACCTGATTTTTTGAAGCAATTTGAAATTGAATGTGATGCTAGTGGTATAGGCATAGGTGGAGTTTTGATGCAAGAGGGTCGGCCTATAGCTTATTTTTCTGAGAAATTGACTGGTGCTCGTTTGAATTATTCTATCTATGATAAAGAATTGTATGCACTTGTTAGAGTACTTGAGGTTTGGCAACATTATTTGTGGCCAAAGGAATTCATCATACATTCTGATCATGAAGCATTGAAATACTTGAAAGCTCAATCAAACTTGCATAGAAGATTAGCTAAATGGGTTGAGTTCATTGAGTCTTTTCCTTCCATCATTAATTATAAGAAGGGAAAAGAGAATTTTGTTGTTGATGCTCTGTCTAGGAAGAACATGCTATTAACCAATCTTGATGTTAAAATTCCTGGATTAGAAGCTATTTGTGCACTTTATGCAACTGACCATGATTTTGCTGAACCATATCGTTTGTGTGCTCTTAGAAACGCATGGGATAAGTATCATATACATGATGGATATTTGTTTCGAGCTAACAAACTATGTGTTCTAGAATCGTCGTTGCGTTTGTTCTTAGTACAGGAATCACATGCTGGTGGTTTGATGGGTCACTTTGGGCGTGAGAAAACGTTGCTCATGCTTGCTGGTCACTTTTATTGGCCCAAGATGAGGCGTGATGTGTACAGATTTGTGAGTCGATGTATTACATGCCACAAGTTGAAATATAAACTGAAGCCTCACGGTTTGTATACACCTCTCTCTGCACCTACTACTCCATGGGAAGACATTAGTATGTATTTTGTGTTAGGTCTACCTAAAACTCAGAGAGGTCATGATTCTATATTTGTGGTAGTGGATAGGTTCTCTAAGATGGCTCATTTTATTGCCTGCCACAAAAGCGACGATGCGTCGCATGTTGCTAACCTGTTTTTCAGGGACATCGTGAGATTACATGGAGTACCAAAAACGATTGTTTCTGACCGTGATGTGAAGTTCATGAGCTACTTTTGGAAGACCTTATGGGGGAAGCTAGGAACGAAGCTGCTGTTCAGTACTACATGTCACCCCCAAACAGATGGTCAAACGGAGGTGGTGAATCGAACATTGTCACAGCTGCTAAGGACCATGATTAAAAAGAATCTGCGGGAGTGGGAAGAGTGTTTGCCACATGTTGAGTTTGCTTACAACAGGGCAGTGCATTCAACTACTCAGCTTTGTCCTTTTGAGGTGGTGTATGGTTTCAAGCCATTGACGCCACATGATATATTGCCTCTGCCATTACATGAGAGAGTTGATATGGAAGCATCAAAACATGCTGATTATGTGAAGAAAATACATGAGAAGACTCGAGAGGCTATTGAGAAGAAAGGCAAGAACATTGCTGCTGCAAGGAATCAAGCAAGGAAAGAAGTGTTGTTCGAGCCTGGAGATATGGTTTGGGTGCATCTACACAAGGATAGGTTCCCACTACTTCGAAAGTCAAAATTGAAGCCACGTGGTGCTGGTCCTTACAAGGTGTTAGCCAAGATTAATGATAATGCCTACTCGGTTGATATACCTATTGAGGAGTTTGGTGGAGTTAGCAACAGCTTCAACATTGCTGATTTGTCACCATATGCTGGAGAAGACCTTGGAGCATCGAGGTCGACGCCTTTTGAAAGGGGGGGAGATGATGAGGACATCCCTACAATTACACCTACCCCAATGACTACTGAAGATGCTACAACTGTTGCAAGAAAGGATCAGTCCAATGAGATTAGAATTGGACCTATTACAAGAGCTCGTGCTAAGCTACTTGAACAACAGATGAATTTACTCCTATACGAATCTGGTACTTTGATTGATGAGAACTTTATACTGCCTAAGTCTATGCATTTATGTATGATCAGGTTCGTTGGAGAAATAAACATGGAGCAAGGAGGAGAAGGGCTACAAGAGAAGTCCAACATGATGATCACCCAAGGATGCGCGAGGGAGGAGCGGGAGGAAGGTGCAATACAAGCAAGGGAGATCATTGAAGAGAAGGAACGTTCAATTTGGACAGACAGAAGTCCTAAAATTCAAACGGACGTGGATTCCTCATATGAACTCCAAATCAAGCAAATAAGCACTTGTTGGATAGATAATTCCAAGATCTTTCCAATGAGTACTTCCACGCCTAAAAGACCCCGGATAATCCGGCCCCCACACCCCGGATAATCTGGCCCAGCTTTGGAGATTCTGCAAAGGACTTCATGCGCGACGTTCAGTACCGGGGCGGATATTTGATCGGATTTTTTCCCTAGAAAATTCGGCCCCCGGATAATCCGGCCCTCTTAGACCGGATAATCCGGCCCAAAAAGTTCCCATCAGATCCGGACGGATCTGACTATATCACACACGTTTTCGTTTCGCGTTTTTCGGACGTTCTGGCGGCCATATAAGCCTGGGAACGCCCTCTAGTTTAGGTTAGACCACGTTAAAACTATTTTGGAGTTGTTTCTTTCATAGAACCTCTGGAATTACCTTGTGTTCGAATCTACCAACTATAATTGAGTGTGATCTGTTGTTCCATTGGGAATTAGTAGATTGCATACTACCGTTCGTGGTCACGGCTGTGTGCGCAAGAGCATGGTGTTGTGAATATCCTACAAGGTTCGATAGCTATTGCATTGGCATCAGGGATCGAGCGGGATAGTTCATAGCTATAGGCTAGTTATCTATCATCCACCATCATCACCGCCATCCGCTTACTGAGAAGATCGGGCCACCCCATATCAATAAAGAAAGAGCTTTTTGGGAGACAACCTAATATATTTCTTTTGCTTTCAGTTTGTTCTGTTTATTTGAGTCTTGGAAGTTATTGTTTTGGCAATAACCTCTCCTTATACTTTTTGTTTGGTTTTTGTGTCAAGATCAACCTCTAATGAGAGAGAAGTAAGATTTGGGGAAGTTGCTGTCCCGAAACAGATTTTTGTGCTTCACTATAAAAAAAATCGTCAAAAATCTCAGAATGTCGTACTGATCTGTAATTTTTTGTGTGCATGCCCCAGGTTATTATTTAACTTTACTTAGTTTTGAACTTTTTGATTTGAGCAACAAAAGATATTCAAAAAAATTGATCTTTACCTGCTGGTCTGTTTTGACAGATTTTTGCCACTCTTGCATTTGCCTCTTAAATCGATTTCCTTTTTGAATTCTTGTTGGGTTTTCGGAAGGAGTTGCTATAGTAGCTTATGTTTTGATGGATTTCAGTTGAAATTGAACTTAAAAGGTTTATTACCTCGCTTACACTAATGTTGCTAATGAGAATTGTGTGAAGTTTTGTGTGAAAGAAATTTCCAGGTTATTGGAGAAAATGGTGTAATAAGATAGTGAAAGGTTACATGACTCAAGCAATATGTGTATGAAGATGATATTGATGTTATTCAAGCGGTGATTCTGGAAGAATCTATTAAATGCCAAGTTCACAGACCTGCAGAGTCTGTTTTCGAATAGGTAACAGTTCTAGTAAGAAAAGGTCCACGAAAAATTTGTCAAGTTATATTTTTGCAGTTTTTATCCAACAAGGAAGGCAATGAAGCAAAAGAGGGACGGAAACGGAGCCAGGGTGGCTCACACCACCTCATGGCGCGGGCCCCCTGGCCACTCCACCAGGTGGTGTGGTTGCCCTGGAGTCCGTCTCCGACCCGTTTTCTCCCAGTACTTTCCTTATGTTGTAAAAATTCGTAATATATAATCTCCCGGATCCCCCGAGGTTCGTATATCGCGTTCTCGTCGTGTTTTCGTTTCGATCTGTTTATGACAGGAACTATTCTTAAAAGTTTAGAAGAACAATGGTCTCCGCCAACGATAAGGGCAAGGAGCCTATGGAGGAAGATCTCCAAGACTCTGAGTAGGAGGAGGAGAACGATAGTGAAGTTGAAGAGGAGGCAAAGGAAGACCAACATCCACACATCAGCACCACCATTGCAAGCATTGGAGTGATGGCAAACCCTGCCATGTTCAAAAGGACTGCACGAATGTCCACTGGACGGAAGACTCCGCGTCATTGCTTGGCTTCGCGGTCACCTTCTCCACGCACTAAGAATCCCTTCCATACCCTTATCCATGAGCATCAATTCTAGAATATTCCCAAGGAAAACTACCCTCCATTTGGGATATGCCTCGTTCTAACCATGCAGGAAAAGAAGACTTCAAGGAGGAAGAGTGGGGAAAGAATCGTACGAGTTGGGATTCACAACCCGACATGATCATGAACCGCATCGAGCACAATTCGGAGTTGATTCGTACTCTCACCTTCGAGATTGAGGACTTGAGGAAATTGATTGAAAAGCTCATCGAGAGAACACCACCACCGAAGGAGTAACTCGTCATCGGGTTTTGGCATCCCCTTGGTTTGTTCCAAGCTTGGGGGAGTGTCGCGGTATCACATCACTATCTTCTATCTTTTTACCTTTTTAGTAGAGTCATATCATGAATAGAGAAGTTATCATGTAGGATGGTTTCCATTATGGAAGTGTCCCCCCTCTCGTTAGATATCTATGTATCCCTTGGTGTGAGTTGTCGTTATGGAATATTAATGAGAAGTTTTATCATTCACTCTTTTGCATATCTTATATTAGTTTTCAATAACTATTATATGATTGATCTTGTTGTTAGTATTGGTATCACTTTGGGATCATTGAGTTAATTTAGTTGGTTTTGGCAAACCTGGCTCGGTCAGTAGCAACACTATTATGAGAATCGAATGAAAAAGATAAAAAGTACTCTTAAAGAATATAATTTCATCATCTTTCTTCCTTGATTTTCTCATAAGCTTAGTATTCTTTAGTTAAGATCTTTTGTGCTTCCAAGGAAGATTGCATGTTTGTTTTTATCACTTGTATGTTTGTTTGTTTCCTTCAACTCTCATGCTTGCTACCCAGCCTTGCTAGCCTAAAACCTCTACTGAGAGGGAATGCTTCTCATGCATCCAATCCTTAAAACCAAAACCTATGCCATTTGTATCCACCATACCTACCTATTAGCATTATTGCTATTCCAAGTAAATTCATGTTTTTATCTACCTTCCGAATTAAACGTGTTATGTGAAAATTAGTGATTAAAGCTCTCACGAACTTGATGGCACACTTTACTTTTCTTGCACCTAATAAACTTGAACCAGTGTGTCATCTAAGTTCTATATGCTTGCACTTATACGTTGGGAATTAGCGGAACCATGCTGTCATGGGGAACGGTTTCAACATTGCACTTGTACATTGTACCTAGTTGATATCATGCACTTTTGTTTATGGATGTCGTCGGTGTGAAATGAAAGGGGAGCTTGTAAGTCCATGGAGTTATGTATGTGTGTTAGAGAAACGCCTAGGCCGCTGGTCTAATCCATGCCTAATCATGGTGGAAACCTGCAGCGTAACCATAATGAGCAATCTATGAAGCATTCTTATTATAAAAAAAGAGATAGAGATTTGAGAAAAAGAAAAAAAAAGATGCGAAAAGAGGAAAGAGAGAAAAAGCACCATTTTCCCATGGTAAATAAGAAGATTGCTGAGATGCTTATTGTCTGCTTGCCTTGTCATTTTGATATGGGGATTCTTTCGTATCATCGGGCAAGGGGTACCCCGTTGATGGTTCTCTATGATACACATGTACTTACTATGATAAGAACTTACCGGTAACTAAACTTGAGTAGCATGAGGAGCGGCCCTCGTATTCAAGGGACATGAGATTACCAACTTATACTTTTTCAAGCATATACTCCATAGTTTGTTCACTTTAACCTTAACCACCTAAAGATGCTTATGATAGGGGCAATGAGATCTGAAAGCTAATAAGTATCATAATTTCTAGAAGCTCTTTATGAAACTTGAAATCCCTGCTTCCCTCTGCGAAGGGCCTATCTTTTACTTTTTGGTTGAGTCAGTAAACCTATTCCCTTCTATGTCAGCAAGTATTTTGAGTTGTTGTGTTTCATTCATTCATATGATGATTTATTCAATCATGTTTCTTATGTTCTTTGTTTTGCACATTGCTCTTATCTTAGTGAATATTACTTTGAAAGCTATCATTGAAAACCCCTTTATGATTGATCTCCTGCAAATTTTTAACTATTCTTTGACCAAGAGCAAAGTTTGCCATTATCAATTATGATTTACTTTGTGTATCTTTATTGTGTTTCCTTTACTTATTGCAAGTTAAGTTATATAATAGTGAGTTTTATTGTATTATGATTTGTGTATTGATGAATGTGATGCTTCTCGTCCGTATCCTTTTATCGACTCTTCACTCCATAAACCTGAGGTCATGTTTATTGAGCTCAGTTTTCGCTTGGGGACAAGCGAAGTCTAAGCTTGGGGGGAGTTGATACGTCCATTTTGCATCACTAATCTATATCATAATTTACTGTTATTCATTGATATATTTCATATTAAGAGATGATACTTATGTTATTTCATCTGCTTTCGCATGGTTGATGACTTTTGGAGCATGGACCGCTGCAGTCAGGATTCTGATGGAAAAGGAGCTGTTTGGAGGCGAAATTCGCGAAGATCAGAAAATCCGGGAAAATACATGGAAAATCCTATTTTTCCAGAAGACGAAGGATGCCATAAGGGGGAGCGGAGTTGGGCCACAGGGGGCCCAAACCACCCCTGGCGTGGGCCGCCCTTGGTCGCGCCAGCAGGTGGTGTGGCCACCCTGGCCCACTCCTGGCTCTCCCCTTTGGCATATATTATCCCCACAAAACCCTAAGCCTGGGGGGCGACCACAGAAAGATTCCGCCGCCTCTGCGGGACAAAAAACTACAGAGAGAGAAAGATCTCTCCGGCAGACAGAATTTTGCCGGGGGAATTCCTTCCTGGAGAGGGGAGATCGTCGCCATCAACACCACCATCAAGCTGGACTTCATCGGGATCATCATCATCTCCATCATCACCATCATCACCACTCTGTACCGCTGTAATAATTAGGTTGAATATTGCATAGTTCTTAGGGGAAACTTTCTCGATGTTGATTACTTGTTGTAGTTGATGCTATTGAGTAGAACCGTTGAATCATTGTTATGTTCAGATTGTTACTTATGATTATTCCATCTCTGATCTTGATCCATATGATGTCTTGTGAGTAGTTTGTTTAGTTCTTGAGGACATGGGAGAAGTCATGTTGTTAGTAGTGGAATTGTTATGAGAAAGATTCAATAGTTTGTTATTTAAGTTATGGTGTTATTCTTCTAGTGGTGTCATGTGAACGTCGATTACATGACACTTCACCTTTATGGGCCTAGGGGAATGCATTGTGTATTTGGCTACTAATCGTAGGGGTTGCCGGAGTGACAGAAACCTGAACCTCCGTTAGGAAACCTTTACACAAGGGATATCAGGATCTTAGAGTTGAAAGTTGTGGTTAGGTTTTTATCTTAATTACTTTCTTGTACTTGCGGATGCTTGCAAAGGGTTTAATCACAAGTATGTATTAGTCCTAGGAAGGTCGGTACATTAGCACAGGTTCACCCACACAACACTTATCAAACTAAAGAAGATTAATCAACTATATGAAACGAAAGCACTTGACGATATTCCCATGTGTCCTCGAGAATGTTTGGTCATCTTAAGTAATACAACCGTCTTGTCCTTTGCTAAAGAAAGGATTGGGCCACTTGCTGCATTTATTATTATTGTCTTTTATTTACTCGTACTTTATTTATCTGCACTATCAAAAACCCTAAAAATTCATTTGCTAAGTATTTACAGAGAATTCCTGCTCCAAGCCACTCATCAACACCTTCTGCTCCTCGTTGGGTTCGACACTTGTGGCATCCCGCAAAACCACTACTATAAAATCGCGTTGTTTTTGTGCATTGCATCGTCTTCATCATGCATTTGTTTGTCTGAAACTATTTTCAATAAGCCTATTTTGTTTTCTAAAATTAACCTTCTTTCTTTTCGAAACAAAGTCTCATAATTATCTGCTAAACTATTTAACTAAAAATTATTTGCTAAAAAGATTTCAAACAAAACCAAACAAATAAATATCCTACAAAATAATCAACCTAAAACCTAAACCCTTTTCTACCTAAACCTAGTCTACCCACCAACCGCAGTTTGCCACCTCACCGTCCCTCCACCTCAGCACTTCACCCATCCACCTCACCAATCCCAGACTCCCCCCTACTCCACAGCCCTTTGGGCCCCACCCATTACGCACTCACACACCTCGGTCCCACCGTCCCTGCCACTACCCCACCACTCACACCACACGCCACGCACCCAGGGACCCAGGCCAACCCCCCCGCTCGCCCGCGACCCATCTCCCCGACCCCGCTCTCTCCTCCTGGACCCACCTCGGCCCCACTGCCCTCTCTCTCCTCGCATCCCCGCACGCGAACCACCCACCCCCGTTCATCCTCCTCGCCTCCCTGAGCTCTCCCGCGCCGCCTCCCTCGGTTCCAGTGAACCCGTCGCCTCGAGCTTCCCCCGCCGCTTCCCGCCTACCCGATCCCTTGGGCGCCCTCGCCGCCCCACCTCCATCTTTCTCCCCCCTCTGGCCCGGCCGCCGCCTCTGGCCGGTGCCCCTCCTCTCCCCCACCAACCGCGCCTCCTCTGCGAGCCACGACGCCGCCTTCCACCCGTCCTCCTCGCCTCCGGCCTCCCTCGTCGGAGCTCCTCCAGCCGCCCCCGCCTTCCTCTCCCCACCCGCGTTCGCCTGCTTGCCTCGCCCCCCCCTCGCAAGCTCCGGCCGCCTCCGGCTCCTCCGGCCACCGCCGCCAACCGCCAGACGCACCTCGTCGCCGTTCCCTGTCCCCGGCCGCCGTCCTGCACGCCCGTGACCTCGGCCGTGTGCGCCTCCATCCTCGCCGCCGGCGTCTCCTCCATCGCGTCGGCCCGGTCTTCGCCCTGCTCGCTGTGAGCCCATGCGCGGCCGACCTCGCCGGCCTTGTCGGCCTCCCTCCTTCCCACCTCCACCTCATCGGCCTCCTCTGCCGCGTCGTGCGCCACCGCCTGCGTCGCTCCCCTCGGCAACCGGGCGCCACCGTGGACCCCACCCAGTGGGCCTGCTCTGACCCCGCCTCGTCCGCGCCGCTGCCCCATCTTGGCAGCTTCGGTTTTTGTCCATAGGGTGTTTGTGTTGATGTCCAGGTGGGACATGCCCCGTCAGCGTTCTGGTGTTGGTTCCTTTGCAGATGGCCAACCGCGAGCATTGCGTGGAGGTGTCGGTGCAATTCGAGCGCCACACTCAAGATCGACCTGACCAAACCCGATGAACGCCGCCGTTGAACCTGACTCCGACGACCGTGGCCTCGAAGGCATCTCCTTCACAAAAACCGCAAGATCTTCACGGTACGCCAAGTTCGCCAACATGGCAAGTCCGAACCCGGAGACCCCTGTCACGGAACCACAAGGCTTCGGGGGTGGAACCGACAAGATCTACCTCACGGAACACCATGATCTCCAACCCGGAACACCGAGTGCACCGACATGGATCCGAAGGCTGAGCCCTTGACACGCCAAGATCTTCTCCCCGGAACGCCGAGTTCTCCATCGTGGACGCCAAGCACGTCGGCATGAAACCGTAGGACGCCGAACGCCAAGCTCTTTATTGTATCCGACCTTCGAAGACCGATCCCGTCGAACCCTGAACCCTGAGAACCGACCCCGAACCCCTCGAAGCCCAAGTTCGCCGAACCCAGATGTGTGAACCTTTTCCCGAGCCCCTATTTTATAAATGCTATATATAAAACCTGTTGCATAATAATTGTTCATCTCGCATGCATCTTGGTGTGGTTTGGGGGCCTTAGGCCGATTCACCTAAATTAAATATGGGGCCCATATACGGGCAAATCTAGTCTTATATTGGCCTCATTTAAATTGGTGTAGCGAACCGGTGCTATCTTTTGCCATGTTAATACAACATTTAAATTGCGGGGTATCTAAACAACTTGAACATATTAATTAATTGTCGGGACCCCGGTTCCGCTTAATATTGCCTAATTGCATCGCATCTTTGCCATGTCATCCATCATACATGCATCATGCCCGATCTTCTGTCATAGTATTAAATAGCGCATCCGGTGTTTGTGCTAGTGTTTTGCTTCTTCACGGACTAGGCCGATGAGTTGATGCGAGTATCGACCCGATCTTCGGATGAACCTTCGTCAATGTTTTCAGGCGAGCATCTCCCCCTTTCTACCTATCTTACTTTTATAGTATTTATTCCCTCCTGTTGATCTATTGCTATCCGTGCTGCGATGCTCTAGTTTTTGTTCCCGTGATATCCCTTGCAGTCGTATATTGCCTTGGACACATCCTATTACCTGTTGTTTGGTAGATAGTTGGACTTGCGCGTCGTAGTCGCTTGCTCAAGTGCTGTTGCGTGTCGCCAAGTACCACCGTTGTTGGTGTATTGCCGCATGTTTATTGATGGAGATGATCATAACTTTGATTACTGTTTAACAACTAAAATTGAAGTAGGTAAATGCAGAGGCGCAGGTGGGCAATAGATGTTATTTGGTTTTTAACCGTCCACTTGTGTCCCGTAGGACCCCGAGTACTTGATACCTGTTCCTTGAATTTTCGCGCTATCCACATCCGGGAGGATTATGGGACCCCCCTGAGCCAGAGCTTGATTCATTCTTATTTCTTGGGGCCACAAACTAGTTTGAGGTTTTATTTACTATCCTGTACTTATGCCATGCTTTACTGCTTTATTTACGATTGTGCGAGGAGCACTGTCTTGTTAGGTAAGCGGAGTGTTTTTACGGTATCGACAAGCCGGTCACATTTCGGGTTCCCGATCGTTTCTGACCAGCGACGCAAACCTTGAGTCCGTCTCGGAGTCAGCTAGCTTTGTTGCGGGTGTACTCAATGGGGTGGCCCCCTGAAATATTTCTGAATCCTGTGATTGCTTTGTCGTGAAGGCCTCGTTGGGTTTTGATTTGGTTTTTCCGAGGTTGATCGAGTGTGTGTTGCTATTTGTGCACCCCTGCAGGGTAAAACTTTCTGAAAGCCGTGTCCGCGGTTATGGACGACTTGGAGCACAGTATCTCGATCATAGACAACTATAACTAAAGTAGTGCTATAAATTTGACTTTATAATGACTAGTAATCAGCTTCACTATAATGGAATGGCTAAATAAAACTGCCAACAATTGCTTGTTTGAGTTGTCGCTTGCGACCATTGTACCTGACTAGTAAGTATGGCAACTATAACGGAATGGCTAAATAAAAGTACCAACAACTGCTGGGTTTTGGGATATCTCATACTAATCGTATATTTGACTAGTAAGTGTTGCAACTACAACGGAATGGTTAACTAAAAGTGCCCACTGCTTATTATATCAGGATGACTCATGCTGTCTATATTTGACTAGTAATTGCCGCAACTATAACAGAATGAGTAAAACTGCCAACTGTGTGAGTTCCTCGGTTGACTTCCTCGTTTGGTCTCGAGGGGGAATACCAGGATGGGATTGTTTGGTGTTAGAATCTGGTTGGTTCCAAATAGGTCTTTCTTACCCCTCTCTGATAGCCGACAGTTATATCGAGTCTCTATAGGTTGTTTAGTGCATGCTGCGCTGCCGCTTCAGTCCACCATACCTATGTAGGCGAGGACCGCCGAATTCTAGCCTCGCCGTGTACTGGCCTCAGTACTGACCGCTCTCTCTTTTTCCTTTGCCCTTTGTCGGCACCCCTTTTGTTTAAGCAGGTTTTGAGATCGACGTCGTTAGCAGGGTTACCCTTCCGGCTTGGCCTGGGCAGGGTTATGGACGCCATTGGTTATTCTTCAGGGCTCTTAGCCCCATTTGCATCTTGTCCGTAGTTGGACGCTCTATCGTTTTCAAGGTGATTTGGATCTTTGTTCTGTATATCTGTATTCTTGACTCATGGAGTCGTGTTATATATATATCGGTTCTGTGGGTCCCATCGAGGACTGTTGTGTAATGTTATTACTTCGTTTTCCACCCGCACACAAGTGCCTGGTGGGCACCTTTGAATCGTTTCTATACGGGTTTGGCGGGTTTCGCTAAAACTTGCATAGGTCCGATTCTGAGGGTGTTACAACACTCTTACTTAACGAAAATATTGCGATACACCCCCTATACTTGTGGGTCATCAGTGTGGTAAAGTTGTTGCAACACCGAGGAAAAATAATAATATGCAACCCGACAGAGAACATTTGAAAACAGATGTACCTAGGACCAACACTATAATTTTAGCTGCACTTTAGCCAATAATGGAGGCTATGCTAGGAATACTGGTAAGAGGTATGTTTTGCTAGCTTAATCAGTTACTTATAAATTGAGTGCACATCAAATCGAGTATATGTATTTGTATGTTTGCTAGAACTATGCAAAACATTTTGGTCTAGCTAGTGGTTAAGTGTTAGGGATGGTGGTACAACACTCACTTAGTGCAATTGATAAGTATGTATCGCAATATGGTACTTACACACGATCCACTTCACCATGTTTTGACCATATATATCACGTGCCTCTGCAAAATAAAGTTAGATGCCTCTAATTTATCTTTGCATGCTTTGCGTGGCTGCATGGGCTTCCGTATAAGAACCGCTTCTTACCTAGTTGCCTCTTTAAGTCCCATTTCAGGACTGTCCTTTATAAATGTCATATCAACTAATGTTGGAGAGACAGACACCTGCCAGCCACTTATATGGTACACGCCATATGTTAGTCATGGAACCAGTCTCACATAAGCTTACACGTAAGGACGTTTCGGGCCGCTTCATCCAACATTGTCGCGATATGAACGAGTATAGATGGGAGGGTAGCAACTAGAAAATCAATGTCCATATATTTCTATGTGTTCTACTCGTACCAATACATCTACGCATAGATTGGCTCTCATACCACTGAAGGAGTTCGTGTGCAGAATTGTTTTCCTACCGATGAACACCATAGCCAAGATCTACCTATGCAGATATACAATAATGAGCGAGATACATTGTTCATACCTTTGAAGACTGAAAGCGGGATTACGTTCCTGCATAAATGTCCCTGATGAAGTCGAAGCATAGCCAACCTCAAGGTTGAAAAGGATTCAAGCATCCAGCACCACAAGTGGCGGTGCCTCCAAAATTTTACACATGTTCGGTGTAAATACATCTCCCGGGCCCCAGTCTAGCAAGGCAGCGGAAGAAGAAGATCTGGACCGATTCCAAGTGCACGACAGCGTACGTATGGTGGAGAAATCTCTACCTTTTAACGCACATTCTGAATAAGGGAACACACACGAGAGGGAGAGATGGAGGTAGAGAGAGAATGGCAAAGGATAGTTGGATGCGATTGAGGGGAGGACTCCACCCCTATATGTAGGAGAAAACTGGGCACTCCCTGCCCTCCAAGTTTTAGGGTGGGACTAAACTTGGGAGAAGGTGGGAAGGAGACTGGCCGACGGTGGGGGGTGGCCCCCACCCATGCGCCAAGCCCACCTAGGGCCTGCAGCGGTGGGAGGAGGAGGCCGCCGGAGGTGGGTGGAGGAGGGGGTCGCCGGAGATGGTCGAGGAGGAGTCCATCGGAGGAAGAGGTGGTCGTCACTGGAGGAGGAGAAGGAGGTCGCTGGAGATGGTGGTCATCGTTGTCGGAGGTGGTGGAGGAGTAGGAGGAGGAGGTTGCCATGGTCGAATGTGGAGGAGGAGGAGTAGGATGCCATGTCCAGAGGTCGAGGAGAAGGAGGAGGGAGGAGGATGCCATGGCCGGAGGTCGAGGAGAAGGAGGAGGTAGGAGGGAGGAGAAGAGGAGAAGTGGAGGGAGGAGAAGTATGGAGGAGAGGAGAAGTGGAGGAAGGAGAAGTATGGAGGAGAGGAGGTTTAATGGATAAAAAAGAGGGAAAAGAAGCACCATCGGATTCAAAATTCGAATCCCGCCCAAACATTCTGTGGCGCATATTGGAGATATGCGCCACAGAATTCTCTCTCCCTTTTTTATTTTTTTGCAGGAAAAAATCTTTTTTTGACCATAACTTTTTACTATTTTCGAATTTGGGGATTCTTTAAAATACAGAACAGCTTCTGGTGATTAAATTCGAATAGAAAATTACAAGACGATCGTTTTGATAGGTTAAACATTTTTTTCCGACATTGTATGCAAAAGTTATGGCTGTTTTACCGTGCAATGACTTTTTTGCAAAATGCATAAAAATTCATGTTTTTCGATTTTCCCTAATACTATACCCCAAAATATAACTAGATCTCAAAGGAATTATTGTTTTGAAGTTTTTATCATTTTCGTTTATTTTTTATAAAACTGAAAAGGCGATCCACAAGGGGATCAATTTTCCACTTTCTATGGCGCATATGTCTATATGCGCCACAGCCACAAAATCTTCACTTTCTGTGGCGCATATAGACATATATGCTCCACAAAATCCTATCCATCCATATTTGGATGTTGGTTCCCTCAAATTTCTGTGGCTCATATGCCTATATCGTCACAGAAACACACATTTCTGTGGCGCACATGGGTTACGTGCGCCACAGAATTTCTATATTTCTGTGGTGCATGCATTTTTATGCGTCACGGAAATAATTCTGTGGAGCATGGATATGCATATGCGCCACATATATGTCTCCCTATCTATAGCTAGTTTCCTAGTAGTGAAACTTGGATCATTTAGAATTATTCTCTAAACAAGTCATACTTGAGATGGAAGATAAGATGTCTTTGATATCTAGCCAACTGAATTATTGTGAATAAGAACTGAAAAAAGAAGATAGGAAAACCATTAGAGCTGAAGAAGAAATCCAATGCATTGGGCATGTCCTTAAGTTAGCTGCATCCTTTAATATAAACCCAAATAAAATGCCAAACATTATGTTCTTAAAGATCCTGAAAATCAAAAGAACCAGAAAACTAAAAGGGTTAGGGTTGTGAAAAAAAAGAAGTAGAGGAAGTAAAAATGCTCAACGATAACATTAAAGAACCTCTACTTGATCTTAATAAATGTAGTTTGCATGAACTCATCAATATATTGCGAAGCTTTGCTAATGATCCCTCTTTCAATCTTCATCAAAACGGTTTTGGATCCTACATAGCCAATCATGTCATTAAATAAAAGATACAAAGATATAATAATGAGGCTATGATACCACCTAAGCTTGGGGATGTATGGATCCCAAAAATACTTATTGTTGTAGGAAAAGAGTCACATCATGCTATATCAGACTTGGGATCAAGTGTTAACATTCTCTCTAAAGAACTATATGATTTGCTTGATCATTACAAGAAAATGAAAAAATGTGACTGATTTATTACTTGTTGATGATTCTACCAAGCATGCCTTAGGTAGAATTTATAATGTTATGATTGAACTCCATATGACTTTTGTACCTATTGACTTTATCATTATGGACATGAGGAGCAATACCTCAAGTCCTATAATCCTTGGAAGACCTTTTTTGAGAACTACAGGTGCAATTATTGACTCCAAAGAAGGGAATCCGAGGTTTTAATTCTCACACAAAAAGTGTATGGACTACTTCCCAAGGAAGAAGATGATGTTCAGAAGTACAAGTGCCCTCATGACACTTTCCCATCTTGAAAGAAAAAGGTATGAAGCCGGAGGCGGTAATTCAGTTCATAGGTGCAAATGCACCCATTGTGAGAAAAAACACATTTTGAAATATCAAAAAAATCGAAAAAATCTACATATACATTCAAACATTTTATGTTGGTTTACAAGTTTTCGGGTTGAAAGAACGTTTTATGTGTTCTATATAAAAAGACAAAAAATATCATGTAAATAGTCATATTCTTGTGACACATTTTGTCTTTTTTATACACGACACATGTTCTTTCATCCTGAAAACTTGAACCAAGATAAAATGTTCTTATGTATATGCAGATTTTGAATTTCAAACATTTCTAAATATGTTTTCTCACAATGGGTGTATTTGCACCCGTGGGCCGAAGTGAATATTCGGTATGAAGCCTTGCTATATGGCTATAAAGAAAGCGCTTTACAGGACGCAACCCGGTAGTATTTACTTTTTCTGTATTGTTTTCGTTGCTCTTAAAAGAGAGTAATTTCTTTTGTGTCTTTTATTTTTGTGTAATTGCTATAGCAAGATAGTTTGTTTTAGTGTGTCTACTATAGTATAAAATAAAGTGTCAAGTTTTACCCACCTTGGATGTTTTAAGGTTGCAATACTTATTTCGAGTTGCTGAAATCTGCACAACACGTTTAGGGCCTGGTTTTTCATTTCATTTTCGTAAATCCTATGGACCTACAAAATTTACTGAAGTTGCAATTTTTCATTCTCTGTATGCAAAAAATCAGCAAAAATTCCTGACATGTTTAAGGGGGGCGAAATTCAAGACGATTCTTTTGATAGGTTAAACATTTTTTTCTGACATCGTATACAAAAGTTATGGCCGTTTTACCGTGCCATGACCTTTTTTCGCAAAATACATGGAAATTCATGTTTTTCAATTTTCCTTAATACTATACCCCAAAATATAACTAGATCTCAAAGGAATTACTTTTTTTTGAAATTTTTATCATTTTCGTTTATTTTTTACAAAACTAAAAAGGCGATCCACTGGGACCTGTTTTCCACCTTCTGTGGCGCATATATCTATATGCGCCACAAAATCTTCACTTTCTGTGGCGCATATAGACATATATGCGCCACAGAATCCTGTCCATCCATATTTGGATGTCGTTCCCTCAAATTTCTGTGGCGCATATGCCTGTATGTGCCACAGAAACACACATTTTTGTGGCGCACATGGGTTGCGTGTGCCACATAATTGCCATATTTTTGCGGTGCATGCATTTTTATGCGGCATAGAAATAATTCTATGAAGCATGGATATGCATATGCGCCACAAATATGTCTTCCTATCTATAGCTAGTTTCCTAGTAGTGAAACTTGGATCATTTAGAGTTATTCTCTAAACAAGTCATACTTGAGATGGAAGATAAAATGTCTTTGATATCTAGCCAACTGAATTCTTGTGAATGAGAACTGAAAAAAGAAGATAGGAAAACCATTAGAGCTGAAGAAGAAATCCAATGCATTGGGCATGTCCTTAAGTTAGTTGCATCCTTTAATATAAACCCAAATAAAATGCCAAACATTATGTTCTTAAATATCTTGAAAATCAAAAGAACCAGAAAACTAAAAGGGTTTGGGTTGTGAAAGAAAAAGAAGTAGAGGAAGTAAAAATTCTCAGTGATAACATTAAAGAACCTCTACTTGATCTTAATAAATATTGTTTGCATGAACTTATCAATATATTGCAAAGCTTTGCTAATGATCCCTCTTTCAATCTTCATCAAACCGGTTTTGGATCCTACATAGCCAATCATGTCATTAAAGAAAAGATACAAAGATATAATAATGAGGCTATGATACCACCTAAGCTTGGGGATGTATGGATCCCAAAAAATACTTATTGTTGTAGGAAAAGAGTCACATCATGCTATATCAGACTTGGGATCAAGTGTTAACATTCTCTCTAAAGAACTATATGATTTGCTTGATCATTACAAGAAAATGAAAAAATGTGACATTGATTTATTACTTGCTGATGATTCTACCAAGCATGCCTTAGGTAGAATTGATAATCTTATGATTGAACTCCATATGACTTTTGTACCTATTGAATTTATCATTATGGACATGAGGAGCAATACCTCATATCCTATAATCCTTGGAAGCCCTTTTTTGAGAACTACAGGTGCAATTATTGACTCCAAAGAAGGGAATCCGAGGTTTTAATTCTCACACAAAAAGTGTATGGAGCACTTCCCAAGGAAGAACATTGATCTTCAAAAGTACAAGTGCCCTCATGACACTTGCCCATCTTGAAAGAAAAAGGTATGAAGCCAGAGGCGGCAATTCGGTTCATAGGTGCAAATGCACCCATTGTGAGAAAACATATTTTGAAATGTCAAAAAATTTGAAAAAATTCTACATATACATTCGAACATTTTATGTTGGTTTACAAGTTTTCGAGTTGAAAGAACATTTTATGTGTTCTATATAAAAAATACGAAAGATGTCATGTGAATAGTCATATTCCTGTGACACATTTTGTCTTTTTTATACATGACACATGTTCTTTCATCTCGAAAACTTGTGAACCAAGATAAAATGTTCTAATGTATATGTGGATTTTTTTTTGAATTTTAATCATTTCTAAATATGTTTTCTCACAATGGGTGCATTTGCACCCGCGAGCCGAAATGAGTATTCGGTATGAAGCCTTGCACCCGCGAGCCGAACAAAATCAAGCACCTTCGATCAGATCGGGGAGGCGACTATTTGAGTTATGAGTTTAACATGCACTTGAAGGACTGTGGGATCATACCACAGCTTACGCAAGTCAGAACATCACAGTGTAATGGTGTGTCGGAACAACGTAACCGTACTCTATTAGATAGTGTGTGGTCCATGATGTCTTTGAATGATTTGTCTATGTTGTTTTGGGGATATGCCACCACTTTTATTTTAAACCGAGCACCATCCAAATCCGTGGAGACAACCCCATATGAGATATGGTATGGCAAGAAGCCAAAATTATCATTTCTGAAAGTTTGGGGATGTGAGGCTTACGTCAAGAAACTACAGCCTGACAAACTTGAACCCAAGGCGGAAAAATATATCTTCATAGGATACCCAAGGGAAATAGTTGGGTATACCTTCTACAACCAAGCCGAAGGCAAAACATTTGTCGCAAAAAAGGCACCTTTCTTGAGAAAGAGTTTCTCGCTAAAGCAGTTAGTGGAAGGAAAATTGAGTTAGATGAAGTTGTTGACCCTTCTCTCCAAATTCCGAGTAGCGCAACAGAAGTCATTCTGAAGCCACTCTCCAACATGGAATAAGAGCCTAATAATAATGATCAAGACAACAACATCGAAACTCCTGCAGTTCGCAAGTCTACAAGAGTTCGTGCCACTCTTGATTGGTACAATAGCCTTGTGATGTTTGTCATTCTTGATGAACAGGAAGAACCTGCAAACAACGAAGAAGCTATGGATAGTCCTGATTCCGAGAAATGGCTAGAAGCCATGAAATCCGAAATAGAATCCATGTATGAAAACCAAGTTTGGACCTTGGTAGATCTTCCGGAAGGCCGCAAGCCCGTGGAAAATAAATGGATCTTTAAGAAAAAGACAGATACGAATGGTAATGTGACCATTCACAAAGCTCGACTTGTCACAAAGGGGTTTCGATAAATTCAAGGAGTTGACTATGATGAGACTTTCTCTCCTGTAGTGATGCTTAAGGCTGTCCAGATTTTACTAGCAATTCCTGCTCATTTTGATTATGAAATATGGCAGATGGATGTCAAAACCGCGTTTCTTAATGGATACATTGATGAAGATTTGTATATGATGCAACTGGAAGGTTTTGTTGATCCTAAGGATGCTGAAAAGTCGTGCAAACTTCAGCGATCCATTTATCGATTGAAGCAAGCATCTTGGAGTTAGAACCAACATTTTGATCAAGTGATCAAGAGTTTTGGATTCATCCAAAATCAACAAGAGTTCTGTGTTTACAAGAAAGCATGTGGGAGATCAGTGGTTTTTCTAGTAGTATATGTGGATGACATATTACTTATGGGAAACAATGTGGAACTTATGAAAAGCATGAAAGCATATTTGAGTAGTCAATTTTCCATGAAGGACTTAGGTGAACCTGCATACATATTAGGAATCAAGATCTATAGAGATAGATCAAGACGCCTAATTGCATAAAGTCAAAGTACTTACATTGAAAAGATTTTGAAGAGGTTCAAAATGGAAGATGCTAAAAGGGGTTTGGTGCCTATGATAAAGAATTGCACTCTGAGTTTGACTCAATGTCCAGTAAAGGATGCTGATAGAGAAAGAACGACTTACGTCCCCTATGCTTTAGCCATAGGATCTATCATATATGAAATGCTAAGTACTCAACCAGATGTGGCATTGGCTCTTAGTCTGACGAGCCAATACCAAAGTAATCCAGGATCAGATCACTGGACAGCTGTGCAGAATATCCCGAAGTATCTCAAGAGAATGAAGGGTATGTGTGGCGCCCCGCAAAATCCACTACTAGAAAATCGCGTTGTTTTTGTGCATTGCATCATCATGACCGCATGCTCATGTCATCATGCCACATTGCATTTGAGCATCGTCATGTCATCTTGCATTTGTTTGCATAAAACTATCTTCGAAAAATCTATTTTTGTCTTCCGAACGCCCCTTCTTTATTCAAACACAAAACCCGGGTCTCCGGAATATTTTGCTTTGTCTACCAACGGTTTTCAAAAGCCCCATTTTTAAATATTAAAACATTTATTTTATTTTTAGGGGCAGCCGTACCGGGCCGATCCGACCCGGCCAGCCCCCCGATACAAAACGGACTACCTAAACCCTTTTCCTTCCCCAACCTAATCTACCCAACCTTCCTCCACCTCATCCCACCCAATCGGTGCTCGCCACCTCAGCTATCATCCCTCCTTCCACCCAACCACCACCTACCACCTCACCCCACCCCACTGCCCCTGCCACCACCAACCAGCAGCAGCATGCAGCCCGGACCCACCCCACTCCCTCACCCACCACACACACGCGAGGCACAACCCCACCTGCCCTCATCCTGACCCGGCCCCACCTGCAGACTCCTCCCCCTCACCTTTCACCGCGTGCGCTGCCGCCATGGCCTCGCCTCGCCTTCCTTCTCCTCCTCTCCACCGCCGCCTCCCTCAAGCTCCGGCGCCCCCAGGCCACGCCCGGCCTCCTCTCCTCGCCACCACCTCACGGCCTCGCCCGCGTCCGCATGAGCCTGAGTCCGTCCCGTCCCCGCTTGCCGAGTCATGGCGCGACTTCCTCTGCCTTCCCCAATAGGAACAACCACCACCTCGCCGGCCACCTCGACCTCCCTCGACCCGCGCCCTCGCCCTCCACTCCATCACCGCCTGGCTCTCCTTGACCGCAAGCGCCGCCAGGCCTCCTCTGCAGCGCTGTCTCCTCCCCGCCATGGCTCCTCCCTCGAGCACATCTCCAAGCCCGCCCGACCCCAGCAGTCATGGGGCCCCCGCCTCCACCTCGCCCGGCAGCACCAGTCGCTGGGGCCCGTCCTCCATCGCGCCCCGAGCTCCCGCTCGTGCCCCGCCTCCGGCCACCTCTCCTCTCAGTGGGGCCTCGGCTCGGCTGGCCCTGGACGCCCCTAGTGCCCTGACCGCAGCCCGCCCGGAACCGCATCGGCCTGTCCCCGTGAACCGCCCATGTTCGTGCTCTGCCAAGTGGTTCCTGCGCGAGTTCTAAGTCTGAAGTTACCAAGGACTCATGTCCTTCGTTTCATGCAGGGCTCGCCCTTGTGTAGCATGTCCTAGGAACCATGTGTTATAGCCCAAGTCACCATCCGAACGCGGTACAAGCAGCGCCAACTCCATACAATAGGCTGGTCTTCGATCTGCCAGTATGTCTTCGCCAATATGCAAGATCATCTCCAAGTCCTTCGCCGTCCTCGTCAGGTGATGAGGCCTGTGGAAATGTCACAGCAAGATCAGGCGTCGACAAGACCGACTACTGACGATGCGACCCGAGAGAGTTCGCCATCGATGACAAAGTCGGAACGACAAGGCCTCATTCCCGGATCCGAAGGCGAAACCTTCAAGATCCGAAGACCGAACCCCAGAACGCCAAGTTCTTCTTCCCGGACGCCAAGACCGACCCGATACGCGGGCATGACAAGATCGACACCGACCAGGGCAAATCCAATGCGCCCTGACGCCAAGCCAAGTCCTTCTTCCCGGATGCGACAAGATCTACTTCCGTTATCCGAGACCGATCCTGTCGAGCCGTTTCCGCCCCTGTCGAACCCCGAACCCCTCAGAGCCCAAGTTCGCCGAACCCTAAATGTGATTACCTATCCGAGACCCCATTATTTTTATAATATGACATTATCTACTGATGCATATTAAATTGTTCATGCATGCATACTTGTCTGTGGTTTGGGGCCATTATGCCAATTCATCTCATAATTAAATATGGAGTCTATATGCGGGATATCTTTGTCTTATCCCGGACTCCATTTAAATTGGCATAGCGAATCGAAGCCCTGTTTTGTCTTGCTAATCCAACATTTAATTTGCGGGGTAGATAAATAACTTGAACCGTTTAATTAAATGTCGGGACCTCGGTTCCGCTTAATATTGCCTAGTTGCATCACATCTGTGCCATGCCATGCATCATATCATAAGCATGCCGGATCTTCCGCCGTCGTATTAAATAGTCCATCCGGTGTTTCTTCTAGTGCTTTGCTTCTTCACGGATTAGGCCGATGAGTTGATGCGAGTGTCGACCGGATCTTCGGATGAACCTCCGGCAATGTTTTCAGGCGAGCATCTCCCCCTTTCTACCTATCTTACTTTTATAGTATTTATTCCCTCCTGTTGATCTATTGCTATCTGTGTTGCGATGCTCTAGTTTTCGTACCCGTGATATCCCTTGCAGCCTTATATTGCCTTGGACACATCCTATTACCTGTTGATTGGTAGATAGTTGGACTTGCGCGTCGTAGTCGCTTGCTCAAGTGCTGTTGCGTGTCGTCAAGTACCACAGTTGTTGGAGTATTGCCGCATGTTTAATGTTGGAGATGATCATGGCTTTAATTACTGTTTAATAACTAAAATTGAAGTAGGTAAATACAGAGGCACCGGTGGGTAATAGACAATATTTGGTTTTAACGCTCCTTTGGTGTCCCGTGGGACCCGAGTTCTTGACACTGTTAGAGATCGAGCGCTAACCACGGTGGGGTGTGTGGGCACCCCATCGATTTAGTACTGATTCCAAATCTTGTCTTGGGGGCCTAAAAGTAGTTTGGGGCTTTATTACTATCCTGTACTTATGCCATGCTTTCTTGCTTTATTTAAGATTGGCGTGGGCGCTTCTCTGTTAGGAAAGCGGAGTGTTTTGGGTATCGACAAGCCAGTCACACTTTCGGGTTCCCGATCGTTCACGACCATCGATGCAAACCACAGGTCCGTCTCGGAGACCGGCCGACTTCGTTCTGGGTAGCTTAGTGGGGTGGCCCCGTGCTTGCTTTGGGTGCAGGAAGCGTCGTGTCAAAACCCGTCGACATACCGTTGGGTGTATGTTTGTGATCTTGTACCTACCTAATCCGACAACAAGGGTGTAGGTGCGTGTGGAAACTTTGGTGCACCCTGCGGTTAAATCTTTTAGAAGCCGTGTCGCGGTTATGGACGACTTGGAGCAGTTCTCGATCATAGACAACTATAACTAAAGTTACTGTTATAAATCGACTTGTACCCGATATGACTAGTAATCAGCTCCACTACAACGGAATGGCTAAATAAAAGTACCAACAACTGCTGGGTTTGGGATATCTCATGCTAATTGTATCTGACTAGTAAGTGTTGCAACTACAATGGAATGGTTAACTAAAAGTGCCCACTGCTTATTATATCAGGATGACTATCTATACCTGACTAGTAATTGCTGCAACGATAACTGAATAAATAAAACTGCCAACGGTGTGAGTTCCTCGGTTGACTTCCTCGTCTGGTCTCGAGGGGGAAATATCAGGATGGGTATGCTTGGTAATAGTAATAGGTTGGTTCCGAATAGGTCTTTCTTATCCCTCTCTGATAGCCGACAGTTATATCGAGTCTCTATAGGTTGTTTAGTGCATGCCGCGCTGCCGCTTCAGTCCACCATACCTATGTAGGCGAGGACCGCCGAATTCTAGTCTCATGTCTTGGCCTCGATCGACCGCTCTCTTTTTCCTTTGCCCTTTGTCGGCACCCCTTTTGTTTAAGCAGGTTTTGAGATCGACGTCGTTAGCAGGGTTACCCTTCCGGCTTGGCCTGGGCAGGGTTATGGATGCCATTGGTTATTCTTTAGGGCTCTTAGCTCAATTTGCATCTTGTCCGTACTCGGGCGCTGTATTGTTTTCAAGGTGATTTGGATCTTCGTACTGTAAATCTGTATTCTTGACTCTTTGAGTCGTTGTTATATATATATGTTCTGTGGGTTCCATCGTGGACTATTGTGTACTGATATTACTTCGTTTTCCACCCGCACGAAAGTGCCTGGTGGGCACCTTTGAATCGTTTCTATGCGGGTTTGGCGGTAATCGCTGAAACTTGCATAGGGTCGATTCTGAGGGTGTTACAGTATGTTCCTAGTCTATGAAGGAAGTGATGAAGCTCTAAACGTAACCGGTTATGTGGATGCGATCTAGAACTCATATCTTGATGACTCGAAGTCTCAGACACGAATTGTGTTTCTAGTGAATGGTGGGGCGGTAAGCTGGAAGAGCAAGAAGCAGCCGGTGGTGGTGCAGCCTTCAATGGAGTCTGAATACATTGCTGCAGCTGATGCGGTGAATGAAGCTATTTGGCTAAGGAATTTCATCATCGAACTAGGAGTCATTCCAAGTGCACAAGACCCCGTGACAATCTATCGTGACAACACATGCGCTACTGCAAACGCAAAGGAACCAAGGACTCATTCCACGGCCAAACACATCAAGCTACGGTTTAACGTCATCCAGCAGAATGTTGACGAGGGTGAAATCAAGATTTGCAAAGTACACATGGATCTAGATGTGGCAGATCCTCTGACTAAATCTCTCCTACAAGCCAAGCGCAGACAACACCGAGATGCCATCAGTGTTAGGTTCCTGCCTATTGTAAACTAGATTAATTTATACTTTAGTGCAAGTGGGAGACTGAAGGAGATATGTACTAGAGGCAAATAATAAAGCGTATTGTTTGATATATCTCTTATATGTTCATAATACGTTTCATACTGTGATATAACTATGTGAATACGAAACGTTAATACACGTTGTGGTATGTAAACAAACCGTGTCTCTAGTTACCTCTAGCGAACTAGTTCATTGGTCATGAGGATGATTTGGGTTTCAAGATCATGAGCATTTATGCGAATTGACAATGAGGTCATGTCATTGGTTGAATGATGTGATAGACAAACATCCGACAATTATATCTTAATGAGATCTAGTTACAAAGTTCACCATTGATGATAAACATAGAAAACCTCGCAACCTGATCCTTAGACTGTTAGATAATGCAAGTCACCATTCTGGACGAAGCTTTGATAGTATCAAGCATCATCTTATGACATGATGATCAAAAAGTTGCTACTCAGGTTTTCCAAAGGGACGTGTAGAGGAGTACATATCAAGACCAGGATTTGTCAATCTATGTAACATATAGATACATGTGGCCATCTCGTTGATGTTGCATTAACGAAGCTTGCAAGCATGTGACTTGGTGAAAGGGCATTTACTATCCTAAGTGATTTTGATGTTTGTCGACAACACATGTGTCAGACTAATCGTTTGCTAAGTGTGTCTTAGGTTTTAACGAAAGAAAAGGCATTCAGTTCCCCTCTAAAATGTTCTCTCAAGATATAGTTTTTCTAGGGCTTTTTGCTTGAGTCGTAGGAACATCGTACTATCAAGAGGGGGTCCGCTTTGGAAAGTTTGGGTGGAATCATCTCTGTTTTTCAAAACCTCAAGCCTTCCCTCTGGTGGAGATCTCAGGAGGTGTCCGCCCTTGTGGCTGTGGCATATGGCTCTATGCGGTCCGGTAGTACCGGATTTCCAACCATGAGTACCAGAATCTGAACCATATTAGTGAGCTATGCCTCCCCTCTGTTCTCCCCGGTACCACCAAGCGGTACCATCGCCCCCGTCCGGCAGTACCGCTCTGAAGCACGGTACTACCGCTTGGCGGTGGCACCGCATCTTCGAGCCTCTGCTACCTCTCTTGGGCAGTACTACCGAGCTGCAGGAAGATTCCTCTTGAGGGTATAAATAGATCCTTCTTCTCCAACGAGAAGTTTGACCCTTTTATCTCTCTCCTCCATTGTTCTTGAGCTTCATTTCTACTAGATCTCCCTCCCTAGCCCTCCAATCTCCTTGATACTTTCAGGCTTGGTGGAGGAGGTCTAGATCTAGGTTTTCACCAAAGCAAAGTTGATTCCCCCGTGTTTTTCCTTTGTGGATCTTATTACTCTTGGGTTCTTTGAATCCTAGACGGAAGAGGTTGATCTCGGAGCTCGGGCATTTGTTGTAAAGCTTCGGGATTGTGTTGGGAGACTCCAAGTGTGGTGGAGGTCTACTTAACAAGTTTGTAAAGGTTTCGGTTGCCACCTTCAAGGTCACTGCATAGTGGATCGGGTGCTTGCCGCGAGGCGGGTGCTTGGGAGAATAGGGTGAGGCTTTTTGGGGCGCTGGTGGTCTTAGTACCACCCACCCCTCCAACGGAGACATACTTCCCCTCAAAAGGAAGGAACTTCGAGAAAACATCTCCGTGTCTACTCTCGGTTACATCTATCCTTTACCCTTTACTTATTGTTGTTTACTCGCTTGCTTGTTTTTTAAGTTCTCTTACCTAGTGCACATCTAGAGAACTTATCTTGTGTTTAGCCTTGATTTGAAAAGCTATTAAAATTTGAGTAGCGCCTATTCACCCCCCTCTAGTCGCTTATACCGATCTTTCACTTGGTCACGGAATGAAATGACATGGGAACGAGTAAACAAGTTCATCGGTAATGATACCGAACTAAGCTATGGGGATACCAAAGATCAAGTCTCTGACAAAGGGAATGGAAAGCGACGTTTACGGTTCGAGCGATAAGATTCGTGAAACGCACGGGGTTCAACATGGGCATCCAGGTCCCTCTAATAATCATTGATACGAGAGAGGTCTCAATCATGTTCGGAGTATTTCCGAACCGAAGGATGTCACGCTTAAGGGTGGGGACGCTTAGGGATAGATGAAGTATCGTAGGAGAAATAAAGAGAGAGAAACCAAAATAGTTCCGGGTAACATCCGGTGTTGATCGGAGGGGGTCCGGAAGGTGTTCCGGAGTGAAGGAATATAATAATATGTGTGTTTTATGTTAATTGGTGAATTAATATTAAAATATACATTTTTTATTTTATTTTAAAGGCAGCCCATTGCTATTGGGCCTCACCTGGAGGGGAGGCCCAAAGGGGCAAGGCGCCTAGGCAAGAGGGCCGGCCGACCAGGGCTTGGTGGGCCGCCCATGTGGGGCCCAACTAGGGCCCGCAGCTGCCCCTCGGTGGCCGACGGGTGTTGGCATTAGTCCCACACCGCCCATCTTCTTCTTTTGCTGCTCGGCTGGATCAGAGCCCAGGAGACACCACCTACACCGGACATGTGTAGTACTTTGGAGGCACCACACTTTGGATGCTTGGAGCTGCTCGTCTTCATCAATATACGCCTTCCTACGTAAGGCATGCCTCGGTCATCAAGGGTATGAATACCGTCTCTCTCTTTCTGTTACTTATGTCTACATAGTATAGATCCTGATATTAGTGTTCGTATAGTTAGATTTTTTTGCTGTCTGCTACGGAACCCTTCAAAACTTTGTAGTTTATTGATGCATATTCCAACATATTAAGATGTTATTATATGTTATAACCATGTTTTGCATTGATTTATGGGGATTTTCCATTGATCCCCCTTATTTTGGTTATAACTCTATATGACAGGAAACCCCTGTTTTGCGTATTTTGATGTTTCAGTAACCTTCCCAAACTCAATTTGACCTGGAATTTTTTGGGCATTAATATTTTATCATAAGAACCTTCTAGAGCACAAGAAGTCAACGAGAGAGGCCACGGGGCCCAAACGGGTACTGGTGGCATGTGCCCCTGGTCAGACCACGCCACCTAGTCTCGTTTGGTCCTCGGACCTCCGATGTCGTCCGTCTTCATCTCAGATTGATCAGCTTGACCTAAAAATGCCTATATATAGACCCACACAAAGCATTCTCGCATAGTGGCGGCAGAGAAACACGAAACCACGAAACAGAGGTCGTTCTAGCGAAGATTGGAGGGGGAAACACTGCTGGAGTCGCCCCCGGTCGCTTCTCCAACCTCTCCAACATCACCAACACCGCCACAATCATGAAGATGGAGTAGTCCACCTCTATACTATGGGTTTGTGGCAGAATCTTATTCTATTTATCTCTTATGCTATGATGTTTAGATGCCATATGAGGTGCCCAACATGATTATGGTGCATATTATGTAATTCCTATGCGGTGGATCTTTATTTTATTGGATGATCTATGAGATGTGATATGTTATTATCTTCTTGATGTATGAGTAGATGCATATTGTTAGCCTGTTCTTTATTACTTGTTCTGATCCAACATATATGCGACGATGCGAGAGGGGGATGGTGTGTATTAGATGGAGTAACCATGTAGTAGTAGTGAAACTATGACATAATTCATGATCTACTATGGTTTTCACCAATTCCATGGTTACTTCACTAGGGATAAAAAGAATGCATGTGCTATAATTTCTTAGTGACAACTAAGAATTCCAAGTGACATTCATAGACAAATTGTTCTATTGTAATATGTTCAAGCAGTACCATATTTGATGTTCACCATCATGTCAAAGTATCTAACATAAATATGATGCCCATATGAATATTATCGAGTAACATAATAAAAATCATGTCGATGTTTCGGTCATTTATATTGCGCTTAATGCCACCACAAATTTATGAGAGAGCAAGTGAATCCATGAACCTTTGTCCAATTTTAATCATAAGAAACACCTTTCCAACACTTGCATGTGTCTTTTAATTTTCATATTTAATTAAATCCAAAAATACAAGACATATTTACTTTCTTGCAATCATATCAAAAACCCCAAAACATCTTTACTATATTGTTTTAGTTGCATAATAGCTTTACTTTACTTTACCGCATCATATTTATTTTATTTTATTTTATTTTTACTTACATTTAATACTTTGTGCTTGACAACCACTCAGTGGAGTTGGGGACGCAAGACAAGTAGATTGTTTTGTAGGTTGCCTGACGAGAACGAAGATAACTTTTTCGACTGTTTCTTGAGAGTTCAATATAAACCCCGAGTTCCCTCGTGGGGAAGATTTACTCTTGCTACAACACTCCACACTTGGAGTCCCAACGAAGTGGCACATTGCTTAGTGTCATCATCGGGAAATCTCGATCATCAACTTTCGAATGAAGCAGTCTAGAGGATACTAGGGACCTGGCTTATTTATATACCATATTGTATTAATGTTTCCACTTAATACGGTTATAGCATGATACAAAAATATTATGAATATATGAGATATATCAATAAAGATAACTTTATTATTGACCTATAGGACATATCTCCTTTAGAGGCGACATAAGCAACACCACATGAAGTGACAAGCTCAGCCGCAACTTTCATGTTTTGTCCTCTCCACCTTCTACCTATCTAGGCCGCTTGAGAAGAGAGGTAGAGGAGGCTACGAGATGTATGAAAGAGGGAACAAGGAAAAAGCTAGAAGGAGACCCTCTAGCTAAAGAAGTCACCGGGTGATGAAAACAGACGCACAAATTTGAAAGAAACCTAAATATGTAACCACTAGGCCATAACAATATCGAGAATTGGTGTACGTTTGAAGTTTCTTGTCACGATGGACAACAACGATGCTCATAACTTTTGTTAGCAATTCCACCCCCTTAAGTTATACACATGTTTAAGCATCACAATCATAACAAAATGGTGAGTAATCATGATGCAAGAGATACCTACTCATACCTATCGTTATCTCTTCCCGTCTCACGAGTTTTTCTCTCAACGTTTGAACCCCACTAAGACGTACTTACCTTTCTTCCCTTCTTCCTTATTCACACTTCTTTCAGTTATCTTGCTCGTTGTTATATTTACCTCTGGCTACCTCTTCCAGATAGATAAGTATGTCATCGTACTAGTATGATGCTCCATGGTAGTCATTCTACTACTACCAACAGGAGGAATTCCTAGATAACACAACACAAAAGAGATATGATTTTTGGAGTTGTTGTTTTTCAATAGTATAAAATATCATTTGGAAGCCCTGATTTTGTCAAGTAGAAGGGTTCGCATTGGTAGAACCAAAATCATATGTTTGTGGGTCAGAAGTTGAAAGCCATATCTTTTCTATTTCAACTTGAGACGACGAGGTGTTCACCCGTTGATGCCGCACTATTGCTAGAGATGGGATAATGGCATTGAAAGAAGAGGCGCGTGAAAAAAAAAGTGAAGTCTTTTCTTTAGGTCATTCTTGCACATACTTCCGATCATCTCGTGATAATTTTTGGCAAATGTCTAGTTAGGTCTTGTTTGGTTTAGCTAGAAATGGAGTGTGATTGACTTGGATTGAGGGGGATTAAATTCCATCTAAGCCAAATTCCTCTCTAATCCTCTCAGTTCCACCCAATCCACTGATGAAGGGGATTAACCGAACAAACCTTAAAAGATGATTTTCATACGTTGAGTTATTCGGAATGCACTTTAATTTAAAAAAGGTGTTTTTGTTCTCTTTTCCCCCCTTAGAACCGTATACTACTCGTATACAAAACCCGCGCTATATTTTCGCACGATAATGAGTCCGGCTTACGCACGTTTTCCTTACAGCCCGGCTTAAGCACGTCAGTAAACACATCGAAGAACAATTCCTAATCGAGAAATCCTGCGGCTCCAAGTCGATAAAAGCCCCCGATCGATCCCGACCCACAAGGCCACAAGTCGCCTCGAACCCTTGCCCCCCACCCGTCCCCGCGCCGCCAAGCCCTAGCTAGGGTTTTGCTCCTCCCCTTCCCCGCGCCTCCCACCCATGGATCCCTTCTCGAAGAAGCGCAAGCCAGATGAGAACGGCGCGCCCGCCGCTTCCCCCGCCGCTGGGGCCGCCGCGCTCGGGCTCACCCGCGACGACGTCCTGCGCCTCCTGGAGCCGCTCTCGCGGGACCAGCTCGCCGACATCACCGCCGCCGCGGCGCTCGCCTCCGGTGTCGCGCTGGACGCCGTGCGCGCCGCCGCTGACCGCGACCCGGCCCTCCGCAAGCTCTTTGTGCGGGGCCTCGGCTGGGAGACCAACTCCGACTCGCTGCGCGCCATCTTCTCCGCCTATGGCGACCTCGAGGAGGCCGTAGTCATCAGCGACAAGACCACCGGCCGCTCCAAGGGCTACGGCTTCGTCACCTTCCGCCACGCCGATTCGGCCGTCCTCGCCCTCAAGGAACCATCCAAGAAGATCGACGGCCGGGTGACCGTCACTCAACTCGCTGCCGCCGGCGCTGCTGGCGGGCCATCCGGTGGGACCGCCGGCGCAGGGGGTGCCCCTTCGGCAGACGTCTCTCTCCGCAAGATCTTTGTTGGGAACGTCCCCGCTGACATGCCATCAGAGCGCCTGCTCGCGCACTTCGCTTCCTATGGCGAGATTGAAGAAGGGCCGCTTGGGTTCGACAAGCAGACGGGTAAATTCAGGGGCTTTGCGCTCTTTGTGTACAAGACACCCGAGGGCGCTCAGGCCTCGCTAGTGGACTCGGTGAAGGTGATTGAAGGGCACCAGCTCGTCTGCAAGCTAGCCATTGAGGGGAAGAAGGGGAAGCAGCAGCCGCAGCAATCTGGGCCTGCTGGTCAACAGCAAGCACAGATGCACCAGGGTGGCCCTCAGGACATGCCGGGTCCTGGGCATGGGCTAGGTGGACCACAGATGGGTGGGCAGTATGGTGGCCCTGGGAGTGGCATGCCATCGTTCGGTCCTTTTGGTGGTGTTGGAGCTGGACTTGGTGGTCACAATCCATATGCAAACTTGCCATCCTCCATGGGTGGCGGCGGTGCAGCTGGTTTGGGGTCGCTAGGGAACCAGATGCCTTCCGGGATGGGCTCTGCTGGTGGATTTGGACCCGGGGGAATGGGTGGTGGTTCATTTGGAGGTGCATCTCAATTTGGTGCTTCTGGGATGGGTCCTTATGGTGGTCTAAGCATGGGCGGAGCCTCGTCACTCTATCGGATGCAGCAGGGCTCAGGCGGACTGCCATCTGGATATGGCGAAGGTGGAAACTACCCTCTTCCAGGGTCTGGGTTCCGGGGTCAGGAGATGTCACCAGGACCTGGTGGTAGGGCTCCTCCCATGTACCCCAACGTGCCACCTTATTTCTAAGGTAATTTGACACCCCCTTCTGTAGTCGATACTTGCTTTTTTTTAGCTAAATGTGCTTGTTTTGAAGTAGCATATTGTAGCAAAGTATGTGGTTTATCATAGATGTCTTTAGCTATTCTTTAATGAAATGCTGCCTGGACATGACCTGCCTCTGTTTGCAATTTGTGGTTGTTGCATTTCTGTCACGCTGTGTTTTGCCTGTTTGTGAATATGTGATGCATTCGAAATGTATGATTGCTTCCCGGTTTATGTTGTGGAAATCTGTAGGAGAACTTGTCTGATGTTATATGAATATATGGAGTATAAAATATGAAGGATGCTACTGATTTAAGTCCTAACGCCGAAATATTCCATACTCTTCGTTGATTAGTTTTGCTCTTTGTTTTTCTGTTATGAGGTGTTTCGTGGGTGCACGCTTTGTATTTTTGTGGCACAACTGTGATTTGTAGCATATAGTAATATAATGGTCTGATGCACGATCCACACTTTTTGGTATTTTTCGTGTTTGTGCGTTGCAATAGCTGCTTTTCTGTTCCTTCGTTCTTTTTGGCATGCTAAGGTGATTGTTTTTGTATAATCAAGCTTTCGTGTTTTTTTGGTGATGCTGACAGATCATGTGTATCTGTTTGGGATTGCCTTGATCTAACTGAACCGGGTTGTAGTTTTTAAAGGTGGAGTGACTACTGTCTAGTTTCTGTTACCTAGAGAGTACTGTAATGAGTTCATGCTGGCGTATTTTGCTCCAAACACATAACAAATTTATGACCCTGGTTTCTTATTTGTTGGTTGTGACGGAAGATTGTATTAGCCTGAACATCTGCATTATCCTGCTCCATGATCTTGTATGATGGAAGATTGTATTTATACGGTGTTTGATTGATTAGGTTTTTCTCCAATGCTACTTATTTCTTTTAGTTTTGTCATGCTTGTCTATTCTTTTTGTCCGATGTAGTACTTTCTATACATCAGTACTACATAATACATCTGTAAATCTCTGCTACTAAGTTTGCACCTCATGTGCTTATGCACAGGCGACATCATCTTGTATTTGAAGATTTCTTTTCGTTTTTTACGGTGACTGTCGATTATGGGTGAATCATAAACATAGCTATCCACACCCCTTTGTAACTTACTCTTCAAGATTGGTATGTATTGTTAGTTATGTTGTTCATTGCTTTCGTCATAGTTCATAAATACTTTTTACGCTCTTGTTGATAAATTTATTTCACATTTTTGCTCTATGGAGTAAAAATTATTAACATTCATGATACCAAATTTATATATTATGAAAATATTCTTTATGGTGATTCTAATACTATAGGTTTTACATTCTAAATATTTTTATTTTTTACTAAATATTGGTCAAACTTCAAAAAGGTCGACTTTGACTAAATCTAGAACGCGATCTAATTGTAAACGGAGGGAGTATTTTTTTTTGCATTGTATCATCTGTACAAGGATTATTTCTTGTATTAGGAACTTGATGAATTAAGAAGAATTTATATTTTCACCTCCTTTTCATTACCCGTATTTTGTCTGTATATATTGCTCTGATGAACTATTGATTGAATTCTAGTGAATGTGTGACTCAGGTTGTGACAACTCTTGGGAGCATATGCTTTGAATGGTTGTGCTGAATTCAGAAGTGTTGTCTGCTTACATGGATGTCTTGCATATTCTGGCTACCTCTGATCTGGAAATCAGTTTTGCTCTCAGTTTTCGCTGTTAAGAGATAAATCAAGATAGCTTAGTGTTTTCTAAGAAATCTTTCACTAGGCATGTACTTCCTATGACTGCTTTGCAGTTTTCTGTCTGTGGAGTTGTCTTTTTAAATTGTTGTGTACTGTCTCATGATATCCAGTTGTTCATGATCATGTATGGTGCGATAATTGTGCTTGTTACTACCGGAACTTTTGCTTGGTAAACCGCGCAGTCTTCGTATGTGAGTGATACCTGATTTTGGATGTCTGCTGGGTCTTTTTAGGTGCTTGTAATGCTTTCAGGTTCAAACTCATGTTGAACTGCCTATGTCTGTTTAGTTTCCTCTTTATGAATTTTTCATTGGTGTTCTCGAGTCTACGCTTTTATTTGTCACAAGTTCTGAGTTTCACTATAGTTTTGTGTTCTGTGATAGGTTGTCGCACACAAGTTTTGTAAATGTGATTTCATGTGATGTGCTGTTTGTAGCACAAGAACAACATTGATATTTATTCTGAATTCCTCTAGTGAGAAACATAGCTGGTGATGTTTTGTACTAGTTGGTTGCTGCTCGGTTGATTATTACTGACGTTATTATATTAGCCCAGACAGTATACCTATGAGTTTACTTGTTTATAAAGCTGCAAGAAGAATTTTCACTTATCCTACTAGTGTACAGTATACCTATGAGTTTACTTGTTTATAAAGCTGTAAGAAGAATTTCACTTATCCTACTAGTGTACATTAGAGGGATATCTCATTAACGAAGCAAGTAAAAGTACATTCCATGTGTCAGGTAGCCCTGGTAGGCACCAGTGGCTGCAGTCAGCGTATATGATTGGTTGTTGCCTTTGCTCCATAGATAGAGGCTTCCCATACCTGTTGGTGGTGTACACTGATGGGTGCGCGTCAATTCGTAGCTCGGAAAGCTGGGTGATATTTAGATATGTAGCAGGGGTCTTCATGCTCCGTATGTTCCTCTCTACGATGGATATCAGGCTTTTTGGAAACCATGGAATGACGTTTCATTTGTGATGGGAATCGACTGATTGTAGCACCAATTTGCACTGTAATGCATATTATATGTTAGTATGGTTGGCTGTAATGTATATTGTTGATTGTGCTGCAAGAAAATGTACCTTTTGTGTTCAGGTGAGATGCTTCTGAAGAAGACCTTGGTTCTGGTTGGGTGTATGTTTTGATCTACCCATCTGGCCCACGTCCTTAGTGCTTTGTTGAATGCTTCCTCTCCTTCCATTTCGACAAGCATACCATTTCTCTCTAGGTGGTCCCAACTGCAATCACATATTTAGCTAGCCCTAGCCTTCTAAAAAGGAGAGAACACATGATGAAATATGTGAGGAGACTTACGCCCTGAGCTTGCCAGTGTGTGTCCACCAGTGGCCAGTATTGAAGATGAGGACGTCTGCCCCGATCACTTGTTTAAGCATGGTTGGGAGTTCGTCAAGCTTGAGAGCCTTGGTCTGATCTTGCTTGGTTTCAAGCTTCACAAGGAACGGGCTCCAAAAGAATTCCACCGAGCAATTGTAATACTGTATTTTTTTCCAATTATTCCAGTTATATTGTAGAATTTGGTCTAAGCTCACCTCAAAGGTACTTTGCAATATAGTGGGGAACAACATATGTTGCAAACAAGTGGTTTTGTTTCCACTTGCCCTGTTATTAAACATGGAGATATGTGCTTGGAGTTCAAATGTAAGTCAAACGTACGTTCTAATAAGACTTGTGTGTCCTGGTATAAAGTATGAACTCTTTACGATTAAGTCAATAAGACGTGTGTCCTTTGTTGAAAAAAAGGAGATTATGTGTTGAAAATAAGACGTGAATATCCGATTATGTGCCAGAAAATCGATTCAGAGACTAGAGCCCGTTTTTTAAATTTTCATAATGCATCAAATATTTTCGAAAAATTAACTACGTGTAGACCACAATACAAAATACATGTATGCAAATTTTTAACGAAAAATACATTATATTTCGAGTGCAGCAAAAAAGACAAATATGAAGTTTTAGAAAAAGGAGGTCCATTTAAAATTACATTGTTTACGTTCGATCTGAATTTTCACTTTTTTACTGAGGACAGAATACAAATTTATTTTGCATGAGTTATTGTATATACGTATTATAAATCATTGTCTATGTCTCTATATTTTTTTCAAAATTTTCTGAAACTTTAATTTTGAACTTCTTATTTTTTTTTAAAAGGGCTCCAGGAGCCCGGGCTCCATATCAACTCACAATTGGGACGTGATCACATTTTTGCATGAGTTTTTTATACGCATATTATAAATCATTGTCTATGTCCCTATATTTTTTTCAAAATTTCCTGAAACTTTAATCTTGAACTTTTCAAAAAAAAAGGGGCTCCATATCGACTCACAATTGGGACGTGATCACATTCTTCAATGAGGTCCTAAAATTTTCTTACGGTATCATCAACCTGCACGCTGGTAGATCAACGTTCTTGCTAAAATTAAGAAGTAGATCAACGTCCGCGACTGAGTGTGTTAAAATATTTTAAAATTCCAAAAAATTGCGAAAGAGATTTTGACGTATACAAGCGGACATTTCATGTCGGCGCACAAAAAATTGAAGTGTTGTGATGAGTGATACTAGTAGCAGCCTTAAATGAGTGATGGAGTAGAGAATAGAAGACGTACAATGGCGCGGAAGATCCTGTACTCGGAGCTGACGTCCTCGATGCGCGTCCGCGACCGGTCGGGCAGCGCCGTGTAGATGATGCAGGCGAGCGACTCCCACATGTTGCGGTTTAGAGTCGCCGACGAAGACGAGGCGCTTGTTCTGGCACTGGTCCAGCGCCTCCGTGGCGCGGAACCTCGCGCTGCACCCCGTCGGCTGCCATCGCCACTGCTCGTAGCCGGCGTCCGGGCGTCCGTTCCTCCGGCACGTCACCTGGTCGCTGAGGAACGGGCACTCCGCCGCCTGGTACAGCGGGTAGCCCGCCGGGTCGTGCACCCACCTCCCGTCGAGCAGGTCGCACTCCCTGCCCTCTCCATCGCCGTCCTCCCATGCCGGCGCTGGCGCCGGAGCACTGCCGAGTGGCAGCTCCTTGTCGTCGTCCTCCTCCTGCTCCTCGCGGCCAAGATCTGTGGAGCCCGCGTCGGGCGCCGGCGCAACCACTTGGTGATCATTGTAAGCTGCAGCAGCACGAGGAGAAGCAGGCCGCGGCGCTGACGGGGCCAGCTTCTGCGCCCTGGAGAAGTGCTCCCAGGGCCGCGGCGTAGGGAAGAAGGGGCGGGAGCCGAGGAGGAGGCCCGCGGTGAAGAGGCAGAGGCAGAGGAGGGAGCAGAGAGCCCATCTCTGTGCAGGGGACGTCGCGACGGAATCCATTACTACCTGCCACTGCGCGCGCCAATTACCCGAGCGCGTGCGTTCACGAGCTGGCTACCAATGGCGAAAAGGTCTCGGGGTCCTATAGGAGGTCAAATGGTCAATGAACACCCATGGTCAGAACCACGGAGGAAGCGTGGAGGCGGAGGTGGAGGTGGGTTTTGGTTGGGTCCGTGCTGTCTTGGTGAGAAGGGGTTGGGTCTCTTTTCTGGTCTGGTGCCGTTGATGCTGCTGTTTTTATGCCAGTTTCCTGGGTGATCTATCTACTCGACTCGATCGAGTCCGTTGGTGCTTTCGCTCCCCGTCATTCCATGTACTCATGTTTGTGTCAGTGAAAAGAAGAAAACTCCTTGGTCAGTACTAGTCGTGCGCGTAGCACTAGACCTGACCTGATGGCATAATACTAACAGGTTGGGTGTTTGAGATTGGAAAGAGATTTCATTTGTTTATCTACCAAAATGAGCACCGTACTTGTCCTCTTATCAGCACGTTACCCATTGCCTCTTCCTGCGTGTGCGAAACAATTGCTGGAGCAGACGACCTAAGCTGGACGGATGCGCACCATGATGCACGCATGTGGTAGGCTTGGATCGATGTCTACGGGAGAAAGTAATTAACCCAGCGAGTGGTCCGACCTGGGTGGATCGATCGACGGGGGAACGAATGAGTGTGCCCATTGCTTCAAGGATCGGTAATGTTGTTTTTTTCTTTTGAAATGATCGGTAATGTCGTTTTCGTACGTGGGATCTTGGCCCCCCCACATTTTGATTACCAAGGCAGGGAGGGAATGGAACTACTTCATGCCGATGGCCGGGGGCAGCATCATGCCGCCTTTGCAGGTTAGCCTAGTGCACATAATGACAACTTTGAAGGCAACCATCATTCCGGCCTATCGGCCAGACAAGTGACTGAATGATGCGCACATGCTCGGTTTAAGTTTTTTTTCTTTTTTCGAAACGGTTTAAGATTTGTTTAAGAGGGGAAGGACCCTGAAGGTCATTAAATAGTAGTCGACGTTACATAAAGGCCCTCGCCAGGAAAAGAAATTACAAACAAACCCCTCACTTTTACATCAAGGACCCGCACACGATAGAAGGAAACACCACCGACTCCCTAATCACCGTCATGATGAGCTTGTTGTCGCGGCCGTCGACGTACATCCTCTCCAGGGATGAGACCACTTGGAGTGGAAGCAACGAAGAACGTCACAACAAAGCACCCGAAGATCCTCCATAGGAGGAAGAAAGGACTAGGACACCTCCTGTGCCCTAGTGTGGAGTGACCACAGAGGTCGGTGATAACAATGACACAAGTTCATTGCTATTGATGATCTCCATAGGTTGCAGTGAGCAAAACGTTTCCCCAAGCATCAGATCCACACGTCCATCTGCCACCGAGCCGCGAGAAGCCAAATCTTAGCACTACTTCACTTATTGAAAGGACCTTCCCCAGGAGCCATCGCTAGCACCCAACTCACCTCGGAGGGTTGTTATCGACAAAGCCTAGTTGCAGGTCACCACTGCGCGCAAGCCGCCACAAGGGCAAAACAAGCACACCTAACACTTCTATGTACAAAGTGGCCGGGTACCCTCTCCCTCCTCACAGTGGCAGACCCAGGAATTTATCGAAGTCTGGGCGCACAACAACCCAATTAAAAAAAATTCTCTGACAAATAGAAGCAAAGAGATGACTACATTTGGTGGTTGATCGTTGGGGCAACCGTCTGGACAATTCCGGGTGATCTTTCCTAACAGCGTCGGGAAGAAGAGATCTCATCCCAGCGCTAATGTCGGGGTCAATAGGGTCATCCTGGAAGGACATGGTGTTAGGTTAAGGAAGGGTGTATTCACAATCCAACGGGCTAAGGGCATGCCCAACTGTCACCGCATTCTAGATATCGAAATGGTCCGTTTTTGTCTGTTTAGGTCACGATATGACATAAACAAATACTTTGTCCATTTGGATTGTTGTCCGTACCCAACGGGTGGAGACAAATTTATTTTTAGCTCCGTTGTCGCCCTTTCCCCTTCCCGTCCGGCCAGGGGCGACACATAGGCCTTTGTTCGCGCCGGTGGAAAGGCCACACTGATGCAATGCCTCGTCGCTTCCCCACCACTTAGGCCATGCTCTCCGCAGTGTCTCGTGCACACTACCTAATCGAAGGTGAGGTTCCGTTGGCGGAGGCCGAGACTACGGAAGAAGAGGCGCTGGCAGACGCTGAGGCTGCGGAAGAGGAGGCTCTGCCAGAGGAGGTGGACGTGTTGGCCTTCTTCGACGACGACTCAAGCACGTCAGAGCCAGTGGATCAGGGCGCCCTATACACATCATTCCATGTCAGCGAGATGAACGAGGGCATTGAAAAACGTCGACTCAAGTAGATGCAAATTTTGTCGTGTGCCCATCTCCAATTTCTAAAATTTGAATAATTTTTTATTGATTAAGCATCATTTCAAACCACTAAAGTTCAACTATTTGTGAGGCGTATCATAAATACAACTCAATAAATTGAGCAATTCATGGTCCTAAATTGAGTTGAATTTGATCGAACTTGAATTAAAATTATGCAATGTCAAATGAAAGCTAGAGGTTCGATGTGGTTGGGAATCTGGTTAAGGGTTTCGGCCTTTGGGGATGATGCCTCGATTTTTTTTGAGCTTGGGATGATGCCCCGATGGGAGTCAGGATTTAGGCCAGCAGTTGTTTTTGAGAAAACCACCCTCTATTTCTTTATTCAGTCAATATATTGTTACAGACACCTTCGGGTGGACTTTGAAACCAGACATGCCTCCCAACATGGAAGTACAAGGATCCTCTAGCCAACTTATGGGCATCACCATTAGAGCATCTCCCCTCATGAGCAACTTCGGAGAACTCGAAACCCTCCCTTGTCGTCTTGATCTCCCTCACCAATTGACCATAAGATGTCAGCTCACCAGTTCCAATGATGGTTTTGACCACATTAGCATAATCACTTGCCAATTTAACTCGGTCCATCGCTAGCGCCAGTCCCTCTCTGCATGCAAGCGCCTCTAGCGTCTTCGGGTCGTCCATGCCCTTAAGCACGACAACCAAAGCCCCCAGAAAACCTCATCCATTGTTCATCCATCCATCATCCATCCCCTCCATTAGCCATAGCTATTGTTTTGTACTTTAGATCTATAACTTGTGATTTGGCGACCATTGTAAGAATATTTGATTTTAATCTAAGTATTTTGCACAATGTTTTTTATCCTTGATCTTATTATTATGAGTGAGTAGTCTTCACAGGCTGCGGGTTGGTGAGAAAACTCGCAGCGATTATGTGCATCTAATTCGTGGGAGCATTGTGTATTGTTTGAAATAGCAATTTTTATCTTTTGTTTCTTTGTCTCTTGTCTCGATCTGTGGACTTGTAGATACCCAAGATCCCATAGATTTATAAAGGCTTGAGGTGAGATACTTGACTAGCGGCGATCTTATATAAACCCTAGTGATAGAAAAGGTAGTATGGTCTTTGTTTAGCGACCCATTCGAGATCATAACAACATCACCATTTAATGCTTTGGTCTATGTTTTACACTTAATAATCGTTTGTAACCTGTTGCTTCGTGGTGCACTTGGTTGGACTAAAAGACTTTTCCGCTGCATCACGGGAGCTCTAGTATATTAGGATGTGTTGCCCACAGGAGATTATCACTATTAGAACTTTACACATGAATGTGCTTATTGTTATTTTTTATCCCATATAATGTGCAGTTGCAGGTGGATCTTCAACCCTGGCCTATCTCCATCCATTGATTCAAACCACTATAAAAGTAAACTAGATTGGTCCAGTAAACAAAGGTAAAACAAAGAAACAAAGTCTTGTAGACGTGTCCTTTTTATTTCCTTTTAGCATTGCTTTTCAAGGTTCGATTAAACCTAGGTTTTCTAGGGAAAAAGCTATTATACTACATCCGTGAATCCGGATCAAAGGTATCAACCCTTTTTCTAGCGCCGTTGCCGAGGAAGCAATTTCGCTATCCTGGTGAGGTCACTAGGGACTTTGTTTCTAGTTTTATTATTGTCTGTAGTTTTATTCTTGTTATTAGTTTACTTTCTAGTTATCTATGTGAAAACCCAAAAATTAGTTACTTGTTATTTGTTTTCTTTACTTAAAAATACCAAAAATATAAAGAGCCATGGCTCAAAAGATACTTGGGGAGTATGCTACTCCCACTGATGATTTTATTCGTGCACTTATCACTCAGCCCGTTGTTGATGGGGAAACATATGAAATTAAGCCTAACCTTTTAAGTTTGGTTCAACAAACTAATTTGTAGGCTCATCTTCTGAGGATTCAGGTTTGCACTTAAATACTTTTACTGAAATTTACGTCATGATGCGTATTAAGGATGCAAATCCAAATGCTATTAAATTAAGGTTGTTTACTTTCTCTCTTAGAGTAAAAGCTAAGGACTAGTTGCGAGCTCTACCTAAGGGTACTATTAAATCTTGGGAGGAATGCACTAATATGTTTATGACTAAATTCCACCCCCAGCTAAAACTATGCAACTAAGATCCAACATTACAAGTTTTAGACAAGAAGATCGCGAGCCACTAGTGTTTGCATGGGAAAGGATGAAAGAAGTCGTAATGAACCGTCCTAGTCATGGGATGGAATAATGGCTTATATTACATTTATTTTATAATGATCTTAACCCAATGTCTAAGTCTATGCTAGATACTGTAGTAGAAGTAACAATCATGGGAAAGCAAGTGAGTGTTGCAAAGAAATTACTTGATGATATGCAAGATAACCATGCCCAATGGCATGTGGAGAGAACCTCAAAAAGAGTGAGTTCAATCACCGAGGTAAATAATGAAGAGCTTACATCTAAGGTAGACGAGTTACTCAACATAGTAAAGGGTAAGAAATATACCCAAGTTAATGTTATCGCTACCGATGTTAATGATATTAATTTTATAGATCACACTCCTTATAATTTTGCATGTAAAAAACCAAAATTATGCTTCTAATGCTCAAAAACATTACTCTAATTCCTACAAGAGTTCTTCACAATAATTATGATAATCATAATGGAGCAAATCGTGACAATCTCTCGTTTGAGCAAACCGTTAGAACTTTTATACAAGCTCAAACCGAGCAAAATAATATGCTTATTAAAATCACGGATAACCATGAAAGTAGTATAGAAAAATTATCTAACCAAGCCGTTACAATTGGAAATGATGTGAAGGCTCTACAGGAAAGGACAAAGACCATGAAGGCTTAATTGGACAAGGTAGCAGAGAGCCAAGCTCTCATACTAGCAAAATTTGATGGAAAGCCTGAGCCAAATTCGGTGGAAGCCCTCAAGATGATGAGGGTGGTAACAAATGAAGAAAAGCCTAAAGATCTAGATTACAACAATGCACCAACATTGGAATATACCGTAGAAGATATACTCAAGATGATCACTGTAAATAATCTCGGTATGGAACAAGGTAATGATGCTATGTACCAAAAATTTATTCAACAAGTAGCATCTAAAGTTCGTGATTTAGTTATGAGGTATAAGAGACTAGCTGATAAACTTCCTGCTAAGCTAGATGATATATTTGAGCCCACTATTAAAATTAAGGTTTGGGTTAATGATATATCTGCACTTTGTGATCTTGATGCAAGTTTCTCAACGATTTCCAAAAGTGTTGGGGATATACTTTCCGGGTATCCTCACAGTTCTTCACTGACCAGGGTGGCCCACTTCGGGTTAGAGCTTTGCTTCACGGGCGGCCCAGTCAGGGAGAAGAAACGGAGTTCAGTCCGGCTACGGGAAGGCCCAGAAGACTTACCGACTTAGGCCCATAGTATTACTTGTAGTTCAAGATGTACTCTGTAACCGACTCTTAGTTGTAGCCAGATAGATCTCTCATGTAAACCCTAGGCCAGATATCTATATAAGCCGTCCTGGGGAGAGCCTTTAGGGCACACCTCAATAGTCTACAATCTCAACTCGCATAGGCGAAACCCTTGTAACCCATATTCCGGCTCTGCCGTATTACTGGATTGCTAGCAGGAGTAGGGTCCGTCCAAAGCCGGCGGATTCGAACCTGGGTAAACTTGTGTGCTCACCGTCCCGGAACACCGTACGTCTCACACCCCTCTCTTCCGCATGCCTCGAGGACCCCCTCATGGCGTACTTGTCATCAATCCGACGACAGTTGGCGCCCACCGTGGGGCAAGTGAGCTTCGAATCTGCGTTCCGAGCAGAATCTGCAAGAATCGGAATCGGCGAGACTATCGCCATCGGTCGCATCCTCTATGCCAGCGACGTCCCTCTCATCGTTCTCGATGAGACGTGGATTCCGGCTAGGGAGACCGTGACTACCTACACAATCATGTCTTTTGGCGAGATCGATGTTTACATCGGTTTTGCTGAACCTGCCCCACCCACCCCAGCGGTGATGATAGAGGCAGAAGAATCTTCTAGATCCCCTCTTTCCGCGGAGGCAGTAGAGTTCTGGATCTCAGAAAACCCTAATCCCACCTAGCCCGCACCAGCTGCGGAGATAGTGGAGAATTCCGAGCCTGAGGAAGACCTAGCGGTTAAAGCCGAATCTGGAGTGGATCTCCTTGAAGAGGCCGGATCCTAGACCGACCCCCCCGCGGAAGTCGAAATCTAGGAGGAGCATATCAACGACACTGATTCCGGCTCACGATGGCCGGAATGTGCCTTCCTAAGGTACACACTTCGACGTATGATAATGCAAAACTCAGGCGTAGATGCAATTCTCGAGACCATCAAAAGTTTCGACGAAGCTGATCGCGAGAGCCGCAGGTACCTCAGGAGGAGCGCAAGGCACTTTGTCGGATACGTTGGATCCGGATCCGGCTCTGCCGATGCTGGAAACAACACCGACTCTGTACTGGAGGCAATTGGAACAAAAGCCGACGTACCCGCATCCTCGGATGAATCGATGACGTCGGCAGATTTCCGAAAGTTCTCCGTGGAATATGAAGAGGAGTATAACTCCAAAGCTGCAGAGGAAGGAGAAGCCATGGATGAAGGATCCGGGGAACATTCTCCCAAAGCGCAGGATGACATGGAAGTCGGAGACAATCCCAAAGTCCAGATGTCCAAAAGTACCGATCAGAGCTTGACTCCGGGAAACAGACCCAAAGCCGTCTTTGCTACCGGCACTGCCAAGAAGGCAAAGAAGAGGAATAAAAAGAACAAAACCCTGGCAAAAGACCCTCTGACAGAGGAGGTGATTGCCGAGGAATATGAGGAAGACTCGGATGGAGCACTTATCCCAGAAGAGCCAAAAAAAGAAGAATTGGTGGATGGACACGTGATCACTGAAGGTGCGCGTAAACTCATCGATGCTGCATTAACCACACCTATCCCTACAGCTGCAGAACTTACTGCTGAAGAGCTGTACGAAAGGGCCCAAGCCCTAGAAGCGCGTCGTCAACAACTCCTGGATGAAGCCAAAAACATCGAGGAGGAAAAGAAGCGCATGGCAACTAAGGATTACATGTCTCGGTTGCATCAGAAGACCCGGAAACGTTACACAGGTGACGGTAAGTTTCCGGAAGTGAACAGGGTCCTCTTTGAAGGAGATCCAGGGATGCCTCATCTTGACGGAAAAGGAGACCTGGTGTACCCAACACCGGTACAGAACACTGTCACAGCTCGAGATATCCTGTCAAACAATCCAGGCCCAGAACAGGTTCGATTAGGCATCAAGCTACTCACCAAGGGTCTGGAGCAACAGATGGCTGCGAAATCCGGAAGTGGAAAATTGGTCTCCAAATCCGACCAATGTCACACGGACTCAGCCTGGAATGACATAAGGCCCCAGCATGCTCCGGAACAGCATCACCGTTCCGACCGACGGGAAGACAACTACTCCAGAACCGGATCATCAGGACAACATCGCAGACCTTCACGTGACTGGAGCAACGTCGCTCTAGCAGCCGAGCAAGAGGCCATCGCTGCACTGTATCCGAGGAATCCTCTCCGACGTGAGTCAAACAATCAAAGGGGAGAAGATAAAGAGAAACGTCGGGAGGAGGATCGTCAAAAAATGCCACCTCCTAGACATGCAAGCCGTCCGGCTGAGCCTCACCATAGTGGGAACGACGGACGAAGGAATGACGGAAACCATGCCGGAACAAGCTGGCAGGGGGCTCGTCGTAGTGAAGACCCTCCCTGGAACCAGAATAATGACGCTCCGGACGGAGGCCAGCGATCAACTGGAAACAATCCAGCTGCCCCACCCTCTCCACCAAGTAGTCATCACAACGGCTCTCAAGGGGGACAAGGAGGACGACATGGCGGAGGAGGTGGTGGCAGAAGCCGAATTCCGGCTCCAAGGCACCGCAGCCATAGCCGACATTCGGGACGATCTCTATCCCCGAACGACGCAAGGCACATGATCAATTCCAACATAGAGGCGCGATGCTATGAAAACAATGATATCTACGTGGGCCCAAAGTGCTTAGGACCATGTATAAGAGCTACAAGATTCTTGGAAGGATTTGTTATCTCAAGACATATCCAAGCCTACGACGACATTGATCGGCCAGATACCTGGCTATAGGATTTTTTCCAAGCTTGCTGCATCGCCAAAGGCGGAAACAACCTGGTCGCAACCCGATACCTCCCACTCATGTTGCGGAAGACGGCACGATCATGGCTTAATGAACTTCTGGAGAACACCATCCACAACTGGTATGACATGCAAAGTGCGTTCTTTCGCAATTTTGAAGGCACATATCGGAGGCCCTGTACGGTCGGAGACCTACAGCGTTGCACCCAGAAGGCCGGAGAAACTTGTCGGGATTACCTCGGACGATGGATCGACACCAAGAACTCCTGTGAAGGAGTAAATGATCAAACTGCGATTGAAGCTTTCATCATAGGTCTCCCAATTGGTCTGCTGCGCCATCGCTTGAAGTGTGACAAGGTCACTGATTTGGGAGAGATGATAGAAATAGCGAGCAAGTATGCAGATGCCGACGACAATGCAGAGGGATTACTCAATGCCCTAGCTGTGCCACAGTCGGCAAAATAACCAAAGCAACAGGCTCAGAAGCGCAAAAATACCTCGGAAGAAAAACCCACACGGAAACGGCAGTGGTCACTGCTACTTTTGGGTCTGGACGACGAGGAGGACGCGGCGGAGGCCGCGGGCGTGGGCGTGGAACTTCAAGAGTCCAAGGTAGAGGATACCGACAACCATGCAAAACCTATTCTTGGGCTGACATTGCTAATAACCCATGTGTGCATCACCTAGACGCCAATGGGGGCTCGTCCCACACCAACGCCAAATGTCGTTTCAATGACGACATCAAAAGAGATGACACCGCGGGCTACAAAGCTAAGCGGAAGAAGGGAAAGAAGAATCCTGAAAAAGAAAAAGAGACCAAGGAAGATTCCGACATGGAGGAAGCTGATGCTTCAAATCCCAAGCCGGAAGGGAAGAAAAATTTTCCCACCAAGAAAGACAGTTATGTCACTTTCCTCGGATCTCAACCAGCAAAGGTCAAGAAAGCAGTTCTACATGAGCTCAACGTGACAGTTCCGGCTGTCCCCCAATTCTTGGACTGGTCGGAAGTGGCAATCACATTTGACCGCGCTGATCATCCTCCTAAGTTGCACAAGCGAGGAAAATACGCCTTAATCGTCAATCCACTTATTGATGGTTATGGTTTCTCCAAGACCCTCATGGACGGCGGCAGTAGCATCAATATTCTCTATGTCGAAACGCTACGCCGGATGAAGATCTTGGAGACCCAGCTGAACCATAGCTCTGTGATTTTTCACGGAGTTGTCCCAGGAAGACAAGCCAATTCCCTGGGAGAGATCACTTTGGATGTTACCTTTGGAACTCCAAAGAATTATCAGACGGAGGCACTTTCCTTTGAAGTGGTCCCGTTCAAGAGTGCATACCACGCTATATTTGGACGTCCGGCTTACTGGGCTTTTATGGCTCGTTACATTTACAATATGATGAAAATTCCAGGTCCCAACAGCATGATCACCACTAGGGGAGACCCGAAGAAAGCGCGAGAGTGCGAGGATAGAAATGCCGCCTTTGCCGAAGCCGTGCTGCACGCCCAGGAGTACCAGGAAATCAAGAAGAGCATAGATTCGTCCGAGATGCCCGCAACAAAGAAGGGGGTGACAAAGCCAAATCCGGAGTTCAAGGCATCAGAAGAGACGAAGAAGACGCGTTGAAGGATGATGACCCCTCCAAGGTGACCTAGATAGGCGTAGGCCTAGGTAGTGCATAGAAAAGCGCGCTCATCAAGTTCCTCCAAGCAAATCAAGATATCTTTGCATGGCAGCCATCTGACATGACTGGAGTACCTAGGGAACTTGCCGAGCACTCTTTAAATGTAAACCCGAACGCTAAACCCGTCAAACAGTCCTTATGACGTTTCGGCGATGAAAAGCGTAAGGCAATAGCTAAGGAACTAGCACGGCTCGAGTTAGCCGGATTCATAGAAGAGGTCATCCACACTGAGTGGTCGGCCAATCCTGTAATGGTCCCTAAAAAGGACACCACTGATTTAAGGATGTGTGTTGATTATACTGCCTTGAACAAGGCTTGTCCAAAAGATCCGTTCGCTCTGCCTAGAATTGATCGAGTTATCGATTCTACGGCAGGCTCGGAACTCCTCTGTTTTCTCGACGCATATTCTGGTTATCACCAAATCCGGATGAAGGAATCTGACAAAGTCAAAACTTCATTCATAACCCCCTTCAGAACCTTCTGTTTTGTTACGATGCCCTTTGGGATGAAGAATGCAGGAGCTACATACCAGCGCACGATGCAACGTTGCCTCCATGACCAACTCAGACGCAATGTACACGCATACGTGGATGATATTGTGATGATGTCCAAAAAGAAGGAAACATTGATTTCTGACTTGGAGGAAACATTTGTCAATCTACGAAAATACAACATCATGCTTAACCCGAAGAAATGTTTCTTTGGAATACCAGCCGGAAAATTGTTAGGTTTCATCGTGTCTCAAAGAGGCATAGAGGTGAACCGAGACAAAATCAAGGCTATACTCAATATTTCCAGGCCAACTCGCCTGAAGGACGTACAAAGACTAACTGGTTGCATTGCTGCAGTCAGTCGGTTTGTAAGCCAGCTTGGTGAACGAGCCGCACCATTATACAAACTCCTGAAAAAGACCAAGGATTTTGTTTGGACTGACGAAGCTGAAGCTGCACTACAAGACCTGAAGAAAGTACTCCCGTCTGCTCCTATCCTTGCTGTGCCGGAACCACAGGAACCGATGTTGCTCTATCTTGCTGCGACAAATAAGGTCGTTAGTATCGTCATGGTGGTGGAGAAACTGGAGGAAAATCAGGAACACCTGGTACAGTGTCTGACTTACTTTGTTAGTGAGGTCCTGACAGAGTCAAAAGAGCGATATTCGCACTACCAAAAACTAGCTTACGGTGTCTTTCTGGCATCACGTAAGCTACGACACTATTTTCAGGAGCATCCAATTACCGTGGTGAGCACAGCTCCCATGAGAGATATAATCAATAACAGTGATGCCACAGGACGCATCGCCAAATGGGGCATAGATCTTTCAGCTTTTGATATTGAGTATAAACCTCGGACAGCAATCAAATCCCAAATCCTTGCTGACTTTGTCGCTGATTGGACAGAGACGAACGAGAACATGATCCTCCCAGAGTCGGAATACTAGACCCTCTACTTTGATGGGTCTAAGGCTCGAGGGGGATCGGGGGCTGGCGTGGTGCTCAAATCACCCCAAGGAGATAAACTTCTATACGTGTTGCAGATCCACTTCACAGCGACAAATAATATTGCCGAGTATGAAGCACTGCTACATGGAATCCGGATTGCTAAGAATATTAGAATCTGACGTTTGATGTGTTACGGAGATTCGGATCTTGTTGCTCAACAAGTGTCAGATATTTGTAATGCAAATAAACACATGGCATCTTATAAAGCTGTCGTAGATGATCTATCTAAATCGTTTGAAGGGTTTGAGGTTCAACACATCCCTCGAGCAGAAAACGAGGAAGCAGATGCACTATCTCGGATAGGCTCTGCGCGAAAAGAGGTCCCGGATGGCGCTTTTCTAGAGCACCTCAAAGTTCCCTCGATAAAGGGAGTAGATGAGCAATATCCGACCAAATCCGACTCACCTTTAATAGTAGTTCTGGCTGTAATTCCCAGCTAGACTCAAACCTACCTTGATTATTTGGTAGATGGCAAATTACCCGAAGATGAGGTTCTGAGCCGGCAGATCATCCGACGAGCAAAAGCTTATACTATAATTAAAGGTGAGCTCTATAAGCGGAGTGTTTCTGGGGTTTTTCAGCGCTGCGTATCTCCGGAAGAAGGAGTGGAAATCTTAAGGGAAATCCATGAAGGCGAGTGTGGTCACCACGCTGCAGCCAAATCTTTAGTGGCAAAAGCTTTTAGACACGGATTTTTCTGGCTTACAGCTCAGGCAGATGCCAAACGATTAGTCAAGACGTGTAAAGGCTGCCAAAAGTACGCCAAACAAGCTCATGTTCCGGCTGATCAGCTGCGAACAATACCTATAACATGGCCTTTTGCGGTCTGAGGGCTTGATATGGTAGGACCATTTAAACGAGCTCCAAGTGGATTTACTCATCTCTTAGTGATGGTGGATAAATTCACCAAATGAATTGAGGCTAAACCTGTCACTAGTTGTGATGGAGCAACAACCAAAAGATTTGTCGAGGATGTTATAATCCGGTATAGTTATCCGCATAGCATTATCATGGACAACAGAAGTAACTTTTCTATGGGAGAATTGGCCGAATTCTGCAACGAGTAAAATATCCGGCTTGACATTGCGTCAGTCGCACATCCACAGGCTAACGGACAAGTTGAAAGAGCAAATGGTTTAATCCTACAAGGCCTAAAACCGAGACTCGAAGCACCACTATGACGTGCTGCGGGGGCTTGGGCAGAGGAATTACCCTCTGTAATATGGAGTTTACGAACGACTCCGAACAGGTCAACCGGATACACACCTTTCTTCTTGGTCTATGGTGCAGAAATAGTTCTTCCTAGTGATTTGATTCACACTTCTCCTAGAGTGGCCGCGTATATTGAAGAGGATGCCGAGATTTCTCGACAAAATGATCTCGACTTAGTCGAAGAAGTTCGCGTCATTGCTGAAATGAGATCAACAACCTATCAGCAGAAGTTACGCAAGTATCATAGCCAGAGAGTCAGAAACCGATCTTTCAATAATGGCGATTTGGTTCTCCGGCTTGTGTAGCAAAGAAAGCACAAACTTTCCCTAGTATGGGAAGGGCCCTTTTTAGTTAGTCGAGTATTGCACAATGGTTCATATTACTTAACTGACATGAGGCCAGTCAAAGAAAGACCTGCTACTAAGAAGAGAAAGAGAGCTGGAGGCAGTACAAATCCGGATGAGTTAGACAGACTGTGGAATATTGCTCAGCTACGTCTCTTTTATTCTTGGTTTATACTTCTTTGTAATCATATATATGTACATGTTCTGTGAGAAATAAATTTTTTGGTTGCCTCAAATTTTTCTGAGAAGTTCTTACCATCTTATTTCCGAATGATCATGTCATAGTCGAAAATCCCAGAATGCTTGAAAGTACTTTATGCTCATGTTTGTTCTGGTTTAGATTTCCGATTCTAAAATTGCTACCCTCGGGTATAACTCTAAAGTTTCTAGTCTTTACTTTGGTTATTTGTCTGATTGCTGGATGCGGGTATTTTCCGAGTAGTGAATTGTTGGTACTGGAAGCCAGCTTTGTTTTCGAGTTTAAACTGGTTTAGCAATTGAGCTCCGTTGCTCGGCAAAGTTTACGAAAGAAGGTTTAGCGTCTCACGAAAGGGCGAGCGGAAAAGCGGATAAACGATAAGTATAGGCGAAAAAAGTTCAAGTGCTTATGTAAACATTTTAGGCACACAAAAATTTAAAGCCAAAAGTGCTGAATAGATCAAAAGCTTAGCACTAGCAAAATTATAGTACTTCATATTTACAGACGCATCATGGTTTCTCAGGATAATACAAATGTTTCTGGCAATCTATGATGCAGGTGGAGAAGAAGGAGCTGCCGGCTCGCTGGATACATCGCCTTGATATCGTTCCGAGATGTCCACATTCGAGGTGGTGTGTTCATCGTCGGAAACTTTTGTTGCTTCTTCCGGAGGCAGAGGCGGGGTATCTACGTGGGTGAAGAAAGAGTGTCGTAGCTGGTCAAGTCAGCCACGTGACACCCATATCCGGCACAGGAGTCCATACTAGCCTTGATGTCCTGCTCCTGGCCGTCTTCATCTACTATAGAATACCCTCTGGTCACTTGCCATATCTCCATGCTTCCATGGTGGCTCATGACCATGGTGAGAGCGTTCTGCGCTGCGGATCGTGCGTAGGACATATTCCAATCCTAGACAAGCTGCGGCATCTCCTTCGCCTTGTCCCACACCTAAAAATCCGACATGCTATGCATGTCCGGAATCTTGAGAGCTTCGCCAATATCTTCAAGGGATTGGCGGAAGTCATGAAGTAGGTCACCGACTTGGGTAAGCCGATGGGTGCGGGGCTCGGCAGAGGTGGAGTCCGTCAAGTTCATAGGACCTATACACAAAATGGTTAAGAAAATCCGACATTGAAAGAAGTCAAAGAAAAAGGACAAGTCAGACAGATGGAACATACCAAAAATGACGTCGTCAATCTTGGTCTTTTCTTCCTGAAGACTTTGGAGTTCAGCCCAGAGCACCTCGGAAAGGTCCCTCTCTCTGCACAGTTCGTTATTGAGGTCCGAGATTTTCTGATCTTGAGCGGAAATCTTGCGATCACGCTCGTTAGTAGCCATGGAGGAGGACTCGAGAACTTGAGCTATGCTCTTCTCATGATCCGCTTTGAGCTTATCCAGCTCTTGGCGAAGTTCCTTGTTCTCCACCACTAAAGTTTTGAGGTTCTCGGCCTCTTCAATCATGGTGCAGGATTGTTTTACCAGCACTGTAAGTCAAAAAGAATAACAGTTCCGAAAAATTCGACTATGAAAACATGAAAGACAAGGTTTGAATCTCGAAATGTTTACCTTCAGCCTCATCCTTGGAGACCTTAAGTTCACTATTCTTAATTCGGAGAGCCTTGATCTCTCTCCGCTTATCGCAGACATTTTTCAACAAATCCTGGTTATAGGAACATACTTTCTGTAAGTCAGAATACCCAAAATCAGAAGTTACTAAAGACCCGGGCTAATATTTTTACTAATATCAGCACGAGCCTTGGGGGCTACACTAGTTCATTCTTTGGCATCCTAAGGAAGCATAAACCCGAATTGTATATCCTACTTCATGCTTGGGGGCTAGAGGATATGATATGAAAAGAGGTAAAAACAAGAGTTAGAATTCCGACTTACATATTGCTCGCGAGTAAGTTTATCCAAACTCGCATTTACTTCAACAACGACCTTCTCGGCGAGAGTCAGAGGGACCACTGGCGCTGTTGGAAGCTCACTGGTCCTTATCCTCTCATCGTGAAGACGCACTTTGCAAGAAGGTCAGAGAACTTGATATCCTCTGCCTCTTGTGCTTCTTCTTCGGCAGATAAATTTCTTTTCTCCAGGCATTGCCTGGCCAGCCGCTGGATCCCTTCCGCAGATTTCCGAGACAAGCCAAACTTGGCAAGACCCGGATTGTTGAGAAGGTTTTCGGCGAAGATCTCTGCCGTGGGATCATTACCCGAAGAGGGTTCACCCTTATCTTTATCTGACTCACTCATGGTGACGTCAGTTTGTGATTTAAGGATCACAGGCTCCGTTGAAGGAGCCGGATCTTCTGCGACAACCAGAGAAGGAATGATCACTGGCGTTGCGGAAGGTTGGGGGGCAGGAGTCGGAGGAGCCACGACAGGAGAAGCTATGGAAAGCTTCGTCTGTCACAGGGGCTTCAAATAAGTTCCCTTCCCCTTGACCTTGATGAGCTGATTAGCTCTGAGAATGTGATAAAGTTGAAAACATTACATCTCGGAAGGCAATTCGAGTAAGGTACAAAGGCGGAAATTGTGTTGAAAGTTACCTCTTCACGATGGGCACCTTCTTTGTGCCGACAACCACTGTCGGAGCCTTGCGTTTCTTAAGCGCAATGTCCGGCAATGGAACCAATTCCACCTCCTGAGAAAAGTCTGGAGGATATCCCTCGAGAGGAGCAAGTTCCGACTCGGGGAGGTCGGCAAGCCGAAAAGAAGAAAACATATCAGTATTGCGATTTAACTTAAAGATTGAAACACGTAAAAATGTTTATTGTTGAAAGCTTACCGGCACTACGAGTTTTTCCGCCATATGCATATCCAGAGAAACCTCCGGGATCCTCCTCTCGATCCGCTCCCTTATCAGCCATTTAATCTGGCTTATATAGCCTTGCGTGGTGTAGGCTCTAGGGCTGATGCGTAGGGAGTCTTTCTTGGACGACGTGATGGTGTGCATTAGTTGGTCTCCGTGGTACTAAAGGGGCTGGATCCGGCGTGACACCCAGCATTGGACCAAGTCAGATCCCTTCAGTCAGTTGTGTTTGATCAGATATTCGACCCGCCTCTTAGCGAGGATCAGATCGTCACTGAGAGCCGGAGTGGCCTCATCCCAAGACGGTTGGGCCGTGGCAGCTCCGTCGACAAAAGCCACAAGCGATAGCTTTAAGGAGCGACGAATATCCTTATGATAAAAGAATGTGGCTGGCCACTATTTGACCGAGTCACTAGCTAAGATTTTGGGATATGCGCGCTCGCGTCTAAGCGAAAAACTAATGGTACCGGTGATATAAGGAACGCCCTGCAGTGATAGAATTTCTCTGGACATGAAAGTAATACCGGAATAAGGTCAAACTCGGCCTAATGCCGAGAAATCCCTCACACAAAGAAGCATAAGCGCTCATCTCTAGAAGAGAGTTGGGAGGAAGATGGTGGAGTTGAACACTATAATGGTCAATCACCTCGGAAAAGAATTCTGAGGGAGGGAATGACAAACCTCTGTCGAGGTGGGTGCCGAAGTGGACCCGCCGGCTGCTGTGAGTTGGGGCCAGTTTCCCGGCCGATCCGCCGATCGCCCGGAGGAGCCCTTCTGACTCCACGCCGTGGAGCTTCTCATCATCAAGAACGCAGGGGATCTAGACCCCGCGTAATCTTTCCTTCTCCGCCGCCGCTTCCGTCGCCGCCAATGCTTCTAAGAGGATGAAGAAGCCATTTCTCCGGCGAGCAGATGACCTAAGATGGGCGGCGCTGGGAGTTTTTGGGGGAAAGCAGAGGAGATCTATGCATGCGGGGGAGATTTGGAGGAGAGGAAAAGGCAAAGGAACAGGTGAAGAAAGGAGGAGGAGAATCCTCACCCCTTATATCTACCTAACCGCACCACGATTCGTGCAAAAGCTACAGTACAACCGCCACGCGTCGTGGAAGGAACTGGGAAGGACCCACGCGATGATTACGTCGTCTCGATCTTCGTGCATGCATTAAAACGGCGCCTCGGTTCCGCGAACCACGGACCCACCAACGGTCGTGCTGACATGATGTCTGTTAGATGACGTGACTTGACCATGACTTGTGTCAGGTGGCGTTGGAGGCCAAGTTCCGGCTTAGTTTGAAATCAAGCTGGAAAATCCGAGTAACCTGTTGATAGGTCCGACTTATTTTTAAGACCCGGATCGTATTTTTTATTGTGAAGTTTCAGAAACCCTTCAAGATTCTGCAAGCCGAAGATCAAGCTAGACGAGGATAAATCCGACTTTGGATCTTGGAGACTTAGGAACTTCTTTGGGGATATACTTTCGGGTATCCTCACAGTTCCTCCTTGACCAGGGTGGCCCACCGGGTTAGAGCTTTGTGAAGGGTTTAGCGCATAGTAAATCAAAATTTTCTCTGAGCGAACAGAGGAAAGCCAAGATCTAATCTAGGAGATGCAAACAACGAGAGAGATTGGATTAGATCTTCATACCCTTGAAGATTCGACTGTGAACGTTAAATCGGAGCGTGGGTGATGTAGTCGTACTCGCTTCTCCTCGCGATCCGATCCGATCTAGCACCACAAGTGGCGGTGCCTCCGTGAGATGCACGTGCAGCACCTCGGCGTCTCCTCCTTCCTCGGACCAGCAAGTAGGGTGGAGAGATAGATTGGATATACAACCTGACGGCGTGGTGTATATGGTGGAGAATTTCTGCAGGCTTAGCCGCAACAAGCAGTCGGGAGGGAGAGGAAGGCAGCAGGCTACTAGGGCTTGGAGGGAGATGTAGGTTGGGGGAGGCGCACCACCTCTCTATATAGAGGGTGCGGCCAGCCCTTGCCCATCCTCCAAGCCTATCTCTAGTTTAAGCGATTTAAACTCTCCTTCTAGAAACCCTATCTTATCTCTAGTTTAAGCGATTTAAACTTATCTAGGATCTGGGCCCTATGGGGCCTTGTGCCCTGGCCCAATGTGGCCAGGACACTCCCTCATAGGCCCATGCCCCCTCCGGAAGGTGGGACCACGTTGGCCCCTTACGGAAGGTTCTAGAAGCTTAGGTACAATACCGATTAATCGGAACAATTCCGAACTCCAAAAACTGCCTTGCCTTATATGAATCTTATTCTCCGGACCATTAGGAACCTCTCGTGATGTCCGGATCCCATCCGAGACTCGAACAAAAATTCATAAACCAATTATCCAATCTATCCTAGCGTCGAGACACGTTAAGTGTGTGACCTGCGGAGTTCGAGAATATGCGCACATGATCTTCTATCAATAATCAACAGCGGCTCGGGAACCCATATTGACTCACACATTCATCGATGATCATATCGGATGAACCACGATGCCAGGATTCAATCAATCCCATATATATATTCCCTTCGTCTCACGATATTTTACTTGCCCGAGATTCGATCATCGGTACCGTCATACCTAGTTCAATCTCGTTCACAGCAAGTACTTTACTCGTTCCGCAATCCGATATAACTTTGTGATTAACTCCTTAACCACATGCTTGCAAGCGGTGTTGATATCGATTACCGAGTGGGCCCGAAGTATATCTCTCCGACTTGGGAGGGACAAATCCCATCTCGATACATACAACCCAGAGATACTTTCCGATCACAGAGACACCTTTATGATCACCCTCTCATAGGATGACGTTTGATGACCTCAAAGCTTTCTTCCGATACCAGGGAGTTGCATTATCTCATGGTCTAAGGAATACAATATTTGACATAGGAAAAGCTTCGCAAAGATGAACACAATGACACGATCTAATTGCTTCGCTTAGTTTGTCATCCACCATATCATTCTCCCAATGATATGATCTCATTATCAATTGACAACTCATGTCTATGGTTAGGAAACCTTAACCATCATTTATCAATGAGCTAGTCCATAGAGGCGTACTAGGGACACAGTGTTGTTCACAAACCACACAAGTATTAATGTTTCCGCTTAATACAATTCTAGCATGGAATATAAACTTTATCATGAACAAGAATTATAATAATAACATCTTTATTATTGCCTCTAGGGCATAATTCCAACAGTCTCCCACTTGCACTAGAGTCAATAATCTAGTTTACATTTGGCAACAATCTCACACCCATGGCTCTGAGGTGCTGATCATGTTTTACACGTGGAAGAGGTTTAGTCAATGGATCTGCGACATTCAGATCTGTATGTACTTTGCTGATCTTCAGATCTCCATCTGCTATATAATCTCGGATTATATGAAACTTGATTGATATGCTTGGTCTTTGGATGATATCTTGGTTCCTTAGCGAGTGCTATGGCGCCGGTGTTGTCACACAATATCTCCGATGGGTCCAATGCACTTGGAACCATGCCAAGCTTCGATGATGAAGTTTCTGATCCAAACTCCTTCACTTGGCCTTCTGCGGCAGCCATGTATTCGCTTCTCGTAGATCCCGCGATCACGCTTTGCTTGCGCTTCTCGACTCCAGCTCCTCCATTCAAAATATACACGTATCACGTGCGAGATTTAGAATCATCCTTGTCGGTGTCGAAACTAGCATCGGCGTAACCTTTTACGACATTGTTCATCACCCCATAGACTAAGAACATTTCTTTAGTCCTATTTAGGTACCTTAGGATGTTCTTCACGGCTGTCCGATGTTCCACTCTGGATCACTTTGATATCTGCTCGTCAAACTAAGAGCATTGGACACATCCGGTCTAGTACACAGCATGGCATACATGATGGAACCTATGGCCGAGGCATAAGGCACTTTGCTCATAGCTTCCCTATCATTTACCGTAGCTGGACACTGAGCCTTGCTCAATATCTTACGACAACATAGGCCCGAACCTTTCAATGCCTTATCCATTCTGAACCTTTCGAACTTTGTCTAGGTATGTACTCGGCTTAAAGCTATCAGGCGTCTTTGTCTATCTCTATAGATTTTGATGCCCAATATATAAGCAGCTTCACCTAGGTCTTTCATTGAAAAACACTTGTTCAAATAACTCTTCACATTGTTAAGCATGTCGATGTCATTTCCAATAATCAATATGTCATCCACATATAGTACCGAACATCACGAGCTCCCACTCACTTTCTTGTAGATGCAAGCTTCAGTAGCAATTTGGAACAAATCCAAAGCTCTTGATCACTTGATCAAAGCGAAGGTTCCAACTCCGAGACTTGCTTGTCCATAAATGGAACGCTGAAGTTTGCATACTTTATCGCATCCTTAGGATCGACAAAACCTTGGGTTGCATCATATACAACTCTTCATCAATGTTGCCATTGAGGAAAGTAGTCTTGACATCCATTTGCCATATTTCATAATCATGAAACGCAGCAATTGCTAATAAAATCCGAATGGACTTAAACATCGCTACGGGAGAAAGTCTCATCGTAGTCAACACCTTGAACTTGTCAAAACCTTCGCAACAAGCCGTGCTTTATAGACGGTAACATTACCATCCGTCCATTTCTTCTTGAAGATCCATTTGCACTCAACGGCCTTTCGGTCACTAGGAGGGTCCACCAAAGTCCATACTTGGTTTTCGCTCATGGATCCCAATTGGATTTCATGGCTTCTAGCCATTTCTCGTAGTCTGGGCTCATCATCGCTTCCTCATAGTTCGTAGGTTATGTCTTCTACTAACAAGACAGTCAAGACAGGTTGCCGTACCACTCGGGAGGGGCACGCGACCTTGTCGACTGCGACGTTCAAGATGGCAGCATTGTCCAAGCTTCATGATCCTTGTCATTAGCTTCCTCTATTGTTGGTGCAGTGACCTTTGGAGCGATTTCAGGTGTGCTACTCTCCAATTCAAGAGAAGGTTCAATAACCTCGTCTAGCTCTACTTTCCTCCCACTCACTTCTTTCGAGAGAAACTCCTTCTCAAGAAAGGAACCGTTCTTCTGACAAACACTTTGCCTTGGTTCTGTGATAGAAGGTATACCCAATAGTTTCCTTAGGGTATCCTATGAAGACGCATTTCTCCGCTTTGGGTTCGAGCTTGTCGGCATCAACTTCTTGACGTAAGCCGCATCCCCAAACTTTAAGAACGACAACTTAGGTTTAGCACCAAACCATAGTTCATACGGTGTCGTCTCAACGGTTTAGATGGAGCCCTATTTAAAGTGAATGCAGCGGTGTCTAATGCATAACCCCAAAATGATAACGGCAAATCAGTAAGAGACATCATCTATCGGACAATATCTAATAGGGTTCGATTCAAGCGTTCAGACACACCATTGCGCTATGGTGTTCGGGTGGCGTGAGTTGTGAAACGATTCCACTTGCTTTGAGATGCGTGAGAAAATCATAACTCAAATATTCGCCCCACGATCGGATCGTAGAAACTTAATCTTTACATTACGATGGTTCTCCACTACATTCTGAAATTATTTGAAAATTTCAAAAATTTCAGAGTTATGTTACATTAAATAGATATACCCATATCTACTTAAGTCATCGGTAAAAGTGAGAAAATAGCGATATCCACCGCGCGTCGAAACACTCATCGGTCCGCATACATCGGTATGTATGATTTCCAACAAGTCCGTTGTTCGCTCCATCATACCGAGAACGGGGTTTTGATCATCTTGCCCATGAGGCATGGTTCGCATGTGTCAAATGATTCAAAATCAAGAGACTCCAAAAGTCCATCGAATGGAGTTTCTTCATGCGCTTTACACCAATATGACCTGAGCAGCGATTACCACAAATAAGTAGTATTATCACTATCTACTTTGCATCTCTTAGCCTCAATGTTATGGATGTGTGTTTCATCCCTTCGATTTAGAAGAAATAAACCACTCACAAGAGGTGCATGACCATAAAATATGTTACTCATATAAATAGAACAACCATTATTCTTCGATTTAAATGAATAACCGTCTTGCAATAAACACGATCCAGAAATAATGTTCATGCTCAACGCAGGCACATAATAACATTTATTAAGGTTTAAAACTCATCCCGCAGGTAAAACTAATGAGCGTGCGACGGCCATCACATCAACTCTTGATCCGTTGCCAGCAGCGCGCGTCACCTCATCCCTCGCTTAAGCGCCATGACTCTGTTTGAGTTACAAATATTAGCAAGCGAACCGGTATCAAATACCTGGGCACTAGCGAGGGCTAGTAAGGAAAACATCAATAACATGTATATCAAATATACCTTTGATGGTGCCAGCCTTCTTGTCCGCTAAGTACTTCGGATAGTTGCGCTTCCAGTGACCCTTGTCCTTGCAATAGAAGCACTTCAGTTTCGGCTTGGGACCAGACGAGCTTCTTCTCAGGGCATTGCGCTTACGCCGCCCTTCTTGAAGGGCTTCTTTGCACCTTTACCTTTCTTAAAGGAGGGCTTGTTGACCATCAACACATGATTATCCTTCTTGATGTCCACCTCGCAGCCTTCAGGTTTGCGAAGAGCTCGGTGATCGTGTCAGTGGAACCAATCTGATTATGAGTCACTACAAAACTTTTGTAGCTGGGAGGGAGTGATTGCAGAACCACTGTCAATCTTGAGCTCCTGGAATCTTGCGATCCGATTGCTCAAGGCGTTGAGTGTAGCCCGACATCTTAATGGCGTGCTCACTAACGGAACTCCTTCCTCCATCTTGCGTTAAAGAACTTCTCGGAGATCTCATATCTCTCGAGCGGGCTTTGAGTCGAAACATGGTTTTCAGCTCTTGAGAATCTCAAAGGGCGGGATAGTTTTCAAAACGATTTTGAAGTTCGGTTCCATAGCAAACAACATGGTGCTCTTAATCACACCATAATCATCTTTCTTGCTGATAGACAGCTTTCTCATCGATCGGCTTGCAGCGGGTTACCTAACGCTTTCTCAAGGACATAGTCCTTTTGACCGCCGAGAGAATGATTCTCGATTGCGGAACCGGTTGGTGAAGTTAGACCCATTGTTCTTAAGCTTTTCTTTCTCAGCAAAAGCGTTGAAGTTGAAGTTGGACTTAGCCATGTGATCTACAATATTTGCAAGTACAAATTAGACTATGTTCATGATAACTAGTTCAACTTTTAATCAAATTACTAGATGAACTCCCACTAAATTCAACATCCCTCAAGTTGTTTAGTGAACATGATCCAAATTCACCACACCTAATCCGATCTTCACGAGAAGAGATGTGGTTTCAATGGTGGACAACGAAGTGTCGATCATATCATTCATATGACTCATGCTTAACCTTTTGGTTCATGTGTTCGAGGCCATGTCTATACATGCTAGGCTCGTCAAGTTAGACCCAAGTATTTCGCGTGTGCAAAACTGGCTTGCACCCGTTGTATGTGAGCGTAGAGTCTATACCCGATCATCACGTGATGCTTGGACACGAAGAACTTCGCATAGCGGTGCATACTTGGGGAGAACACAATTTTATCTTGATCTTTAAGTGAGGAATCATCTTATAATGCTACCTGCGATCTAAGCATGATAAGATACATAAAAGGATAAACATCACATGCATATAACTTTATGTGACATGGTATAGCCAATCTTCGCAATGATCTCCATCTTGTGCGTTCGGCATGATCTCCATCACTCCACCATGATTGCCTCCACCACGAATAGCAACTACAACTATTGCTAACTACTTAGCGATAAAGTAAAGCTATTACATGGCGTATAAGAAGTTGACTGGGTCATACACAATTATAAAGACAACCATATGGCTCACCGATTGTGTACTCATCGACATGCAAGTCGTGAAACATTACAAAACATGTTCATCATACAATATACACATCACATCTTGGGCCATACCATATCACGAAAACACTCCTGCAAAAACAAGTTAGACGCCTCTACTTTGTTGTTGCATGTTTTACATGGCTTATGGGAGTAGATGCTAAAACGATTCTTACCTACGGAAAGCCACAACGGTGATATTATGGTTGCCAAACTCCGTGTTAATCCCATGACAACTATAGTGAGAAAGCGGCATCCACCAGCCATGTATGGTACAAGCCACACGTCAAGTGCGGAGCGGTCTCATGACGACGTCGCGTAAGGTTGGCCTAGACCGCTTCAATCTCACTATCCCGCGCCATAAGAAGAACACAAACAAGAGGCTTGCAACAGAAAACATCAACGCCCACAACAACCATGTTGCGTTCTACTCGTGAAACACATCTACGCATAGATCTAGCTCTGATACCACTGAAGGGTTTCGCAGCATAGTAAATCAAAATTTTCTCTGAGCGAACGGAGGAAAGCCAAGATCTAATCTAGGAGATGCAAACAACGAGAGAGATTGGATTAGATCTTCATACCCTTGAAGATTCGCGCAGTGAGCGTTAAATCGGGCGTGGGTGATGTAGTCGTACTCGCTTCTCCTCCTCGCGATCCGATCCGATCTAGCACCACAAGTGGCGGTGCCTCCGTGAGATGCACACGTGCAGCACCTCGACATCTCCTCCTTCCTCAGACCAGCAAGTAGGGTGGAGAGATAGATTGGATATACAACACGACGGCATGGTGTATATGGTGGAGAATTTCTGCAGCAGGGCTTCGCCTGCAAACAGTCGGGAGGGAGAGAGGAAGGCAGCAGGGCTACTAGGGCTTGGAGGGAGATGTAGGTTGGGGGGGAGGGGGCGCACCAGACCTCTCTATATAGAGGGGGGGTGCGGCCAGCCCTTGCCCATCCTCCAAGCCTATCTCTAGTTTAAACGATTTAAACTCTCCCTTCTAGAAACCCTATCTTATCTCTAGTTTAAACGATTTAAACTTATCTAGGATCGGCTGGGCCCTATGGGGCCTTGTGCCCCTGGCCCAATGCGGCCAGGACACTCCCTCATAGGCCCATGCCCTCCCGAAGGTGGGACCACGTTGGCCCCTTCCGAAGGTTCTAGAAGCTTCGACAATACCGATTAATCCGAACAATTCCGAACTCCAAAAACTGCCTTTATATGAATCTTATTCTCCGGACCATTCCGAACCTCTCGTGATGTCCCGGATCCCATCCGAGACTACCAACAAAAATTAATAAACAAATTATCCAATCTATCCTAGCGTCGAGACACGTTAAGTGTGTGACCGCGGTTCGAGAATATGCACATGATCTTCTATCAATAATCAACAGGGTGCAGGAACCCATATTGACTCCCACACATTCATCGATGATCATATCGGATGAACCACGATGCCAGGATTCAATCAATCCCATATATATATTCCTTCGTCTCGCGATATTTTACTTGCGAGATTCGATCATCGCACCGGCCATACCTAGTTCAATCTCGTTCACGGCAAGTACTTTACTCGTTCATAATCCGATATAACTTTGTGATTAACTCCTTAACCACATGCTTGCAAGCGTGTTGATATCGACACGAGTGGGCCCAAGTATATCTCTCCGACTTGGGAGGGACAAATCCCATCTCGATACATACAACCCAACAGATACTTTCCGATCACCTGAGAGACACCTTTATGATCACCCTCTCATAGGATGACGTTTGATGACCTCAAAGCTTTCTTCCGATACCAGGGAGTTGCATTATCTCATGGTCTAAGGAATACAATATTTGACATAGGAAAAGCTTCGCAAAGATGAACACAATGACACGATCTAATTGCTTTGCTTAGTTTGGGTCTGTCCACCATATCATTCTCCCAATGATATGATCTCATTATCAATTGACAACTCATGTCTATGGTTAGGAAACCTTAACCATCATTGATCAATGAGCTAGTCCATAGAGGCGTACTAGGGACACAGTGTTGTTCACAAACCACACAAGTATTAATGTTTCCGCTTAATACAATTCTAGCATGGAATATAAACTTTATCATGAACAAGAATTATAATAATAACATCTTTATTATTGCCTCTAGGGCATAATTCCAACACTTTGCTTCACGGGCGGCCCAGTCAGGGAGAAGAAACGGAGTTCAGTCCAGCTACGGGAAGGCCCAGAAGACTTACCGACTTAGGCCCATAGTATTACTTGTAGTTCAAGATGTACTCTGTAACCGACTCTTAGTCATAGCCGGATAGATCTCTCATATAAACCCTAGGCCGGATATCTATATAAGACGTCCTGGGGAGAGCCTTGAGGGCACACCTCAATAGTCTACAATCTCAACTCGCACAGGCGAAACCCTTGTAACCCATATTCCGGCTCTGCCATATTACTGGATTGCTAGCAGGAGTAGGGTCCGTCCAAAGCCGGCGGATTCGAACCTGAGTAAACTTGTGTGCTCACTGTCCCGGAACACCGTACGTCTCACACCCCTCTCTTCCGCACGCCTCGAGGACCCCCTCATGGCGTACTTGTCATGAATCCGACGACAAAAAGCCTATTTGATAAGTTAAACTTGGGGCCATTTGCAACTACTGAATTAAGACTCCATGTAGCGGATTCAACTTATAAGCAAGCTGTTGGATAAAGAAAAAATATAGTTGTTAAAATTAAAGGTAGTTTCACGCTTACTGATCTTGTTATTGTGGACATTCTTGAAGATCCCATAGCACCTATAATTCTAGGTAGGCCCTTCCTAAGAACTATTAAAGCGCTAATCAATTTGCATGAAGGGAATGTGAGAATAGGACTACCATCTAGAGATCCTTTTATAGTCCACTTCCCTAGAAAGAAGAAGGCAAAGCCTAATGATGACGATGGTATAATTACTTTGAGAGCTAATTACTTTGGAGTGGGCGTTCCACTCATTAAACCAAAATAATCACCATCTGGGTTAAGCTAATTGAAATTAACTAGAAGCGCTTCATGGGAAGTAACCCATGTGAAATAAAAGTTTTTACTCTGATATTAGTTTTGTTGTTTGTTTTTGTTTTTAATAAAGAGTGTTCAAGAAGACCTTTGGAGAGAGGAGAAGAAATAAGGTAATCCTCTATCTTTTATTTTTACTAACACATGGCCTAACAAGTATTGCTGATTTTTATGAAGTCTATTTGTTGTTATTTGATCCTTTCATGAGATGTGTAAAGACACACGAAGCTACTAATCATTTTTTTGAGTTTTTAGCTCACTGTTCGTAGTGGTATGGCCAGAAGGGACCGTATCGTGCGCTCGTACCACCTCAAGGCATTGAAAAATAGAAACTTTGATTTTTGCCGCAGGACACAAGGGTCGTAACGACCACTAGTACGGGCGGATGTGCCCGTATGGCGCTCGTATCATATCCTCGAGCAAAACATCAGATTTCAAGCAAAGGTACTGAACGCATAACGACCAGTAGTATGGGAGTGCGCGCCCGTACCAAGTGCACCTGATACAGTATGTCACCCGATACGGGCGGGCTCCGCCCGTCCATACCACGTACGCGTTCACCATAACACCACGAGGAGGTAACCTAAAAATCTCTAAAACACAAATTTTCTCTTTCTTCTTCCTTCAAACTCCAAACTACCTCTATTGGATCTTCAATTTTACTCAATCTATCTTTGTTTCGTCACACCTAATCAATCTAAGGTATGATTCTCCTCCGATCTCTAACTTATTTGTACCAAAACTTCACTTAAGTTTTAATCATTGTCAATCTAGACTTAGGTCTTGTTCTTAATCTAATCTTGATACTGAGCATGCTTAGTATTGTTTTTAGAGGAGTTTCTTTTGTAAGTAGTGTAGAGGATCACATATACTATGTTTCTATTGGACTAAAATTTTAATTAGTAATCTTTATTTATTTTGTTGTAGATGAATACGAGGAGCCGTACACGTGTGATGGTTGCGGAACCTTCCGCACTACCCATTGATACATTGACCCCTGAGTCACTTGGTATCGAGTTTACCGAGGAGTTTCAGCTGAACCATTTCGACCGTCTCAAGCTCCGAGAAATCAAGTCCACCAAGTGGGCGTGTCCCTATATCCTGAACCAACTCGGTATTTGTGCTGATTTTGATTTAATTTGCAACAATGTTGGTTTGTATGAGTTTGTCTTCCAGGATGTCGCCACCTATCACCGCTTGACGCTTGAGTTCCTTAGCATTTTGACGCATACAGTGAGCTATCACTATTGTTTCGAGGAGCAAATGCATGGAGTTCGCATCAACTTCCGTCTTATGAACCGTGAGTACTCCTTGATACTCGACCAATGGGCTCAATATTTTGGATTTGCCAACAACAACACCGACATACGCTCCTCCACCTTTGTTTTAGATCCTGCACCTTGGTAGTCCTTTAATTTAATGAGGATTCATGGAAACACACCCAAGGGAAACAAATTGATCATCTTGCTATTCGCTGCTTGTATTATCTAATTGCTAACACCTTGCGGACACGTGGTGAGTTTACTAGAGTCAATAAGGAGGACATGATGATCCTTGTAAAAGCTACTAATATTAATTGTAACTTAACGCCAAATTTGGGCGCCCTTCTTGTGTTTTACCTTAAGCATCAGGCTCTGCAGTCTCGGGGACCCATATGCGAAGGAGGAGTTGTGACCGTTCTTGCACGCGCACTTCACATCAACCTAGGTAACATCCAACCGTTGACAAAAAGTAACCGTTTAGGTTTTTCTACGAGCATGTGGTATGATTTCTAGAACTAATGGTAGATACTTCCTTGATATACCTAGAGCGGATCACTTGATCCCAGCTCCTTTGTCTAATGGACTATTCTCTATCGAGGATGGACGTTTGCGTTTTGACGCGCAGGTTGAGGCAATACTACCCCATCAAGAAATACTCGTGGGAGGAGGAGAAGGTGAATAAGTAGAACAAGAGGGACCCGAACAAGATGTGATTCCACCAAACTACTACACCACCTATGAAGATATTTATGCGCTCAAAGAAAACATCCAAAATATGAAGAACCTCTCCATCAACCTTCGAGATGCTTCTGCGAACCTCGCCACCGAGTTCCATGATTAGAGCAGCCAATGGAACATGGGATTATCCACCGCCACCATAATGAGATACAAAAGAGCTTGCAAAAGCCTGAGGTTGGGGATGTGTTCCCCTGGCAATTTTGTTTGTGTAATAACGAGGTTGTACTCCAGCTCCTTAGGAGCTTTGAAACACTTGTGTTGGCTTGTTCCAACACTTTAATTTTTTCCATTTGCTTTCATTTTTAGTTTGCTTTTGTTTTTTGTTTGTTTTATTTTCTTAGTTCCTTGCTTGGTCGTAAGTTCTTTTCTATTCTTTAAATCCCTATCCTCAAAAATATAAAAAGATTTTTCTTTTTTCGTAAATGTGGATTTGCACTTTGCCTCTTTGCTTTAATATTATTATGAGAGTAATCGTGCTTGAGTTTCGAAGGAACACATCCCTATAAGGAAGAGGATTATGAAGTCACTTATAAGAGGCATGTCCTATATCTCCCACTTTTAAAATTTGAGTTGTTTATCTTAGTTGGTTGATTTGCTAAGATGTTATGCTAGTGGGAGTAATTTAATATAGTTAGAGTAGATCTTTTTATCGGTATGATGATTAGTTGTGGAAGCTTTTGCCTCTAGTTCTTTTAGCTAACCGAGTATTGCCTTGTAAATAATATTTCCAAACAAAATACAATAAGAAAAGTCTGAAATTTACGACTTGTTTGATGAATGATTGTCTTGAGAGTATACCCTTGAAGATACTTAACCCCATAGATGTTTTGATAGTCTTGACGACACTCTTGAAAGGAGTTGTTTGATTAAAATAAAGTCTAGTGGTAATTGTGATGCATGCCAAAGCCAACCTTGTGGATCAAACCGTGGTTCTAAAAAAATGAGGAGAAAAGAAAAGTTCTATGTTTCTCATGCACACCTTTGGGATGCCAACAACTCCGCTAGCTTTTGAACGATCTATGGTATAAGTTGATGACATGAGTGGCATACGTGTCAATATATGGGCAAACGTATTGGTACTCTCAAAGGTTGTGCAAGCACTTGTAAAAGAAACATCCAATGCTCCTTGAAATAGGAAAGAAGGAGAAAAAAAGATATGTATGAAGATCCACAAAACAAGTCCTTGGCATGGTCTCGTTACTACTTTATGAATTTTCTTGAAAGACAATAATTGGATTAGAAGTGTTTTTGATAGACTTAATCTATTGATGTGGGCATAAATAAGACACTTCACTGTTATGCTACTTAGGACATAAACTCTCTTACTCAATTATGCTATTAAAACATCATATTGTTCCTTGGAAAGCTAAGAGTTAACTAGAAGAATTGAATTGATTGTTACACTTATAGTTATTTATAATTATATTAAACTTTACTTTAATTGTCTTGACTTACTGAAGCTTATATAGTATTATTGTCATCTCTCTAACTTTGATAAGCCTTTCAAATGGATGAAGTACCAAGCGCATATGACTACCAACCGTAAGTGAATTCTTGTTCTTGTCGTTTCAAGTTTAAACGCTGAATTTCTTATAGTTATTTTGTTTCTTCTTGCTCGAGGGCGATCAAGGTTTGAGCTTTGGGGAGGTTGAAGGCTCCAAAAATAGCCATCTTCCACCACATTTATACATTGTTTTCAGTCAAGCAATTGACAAAAACTCTCAATCCTTGCTACTAATACGTCCATTTTGCATCACTATTCTATATCATAATTTACTGTTATTCATTGATATATTTCATATTAAGAGATGATACTTATGTTATTTCATCTGTTTTTGCATGGTTGATGACTTTTGGAGGATGGACCGCTGAAGTCAGAATTCCGATGGAAAAGGCACTGTTTGGAGGCGAAATTCACGAAGATCAGAAAATTCCAGAAAATACATGGAAAATCCTATTTTTCCAGAAGACGAAGGATTCCAGAAGGGGGAGCGGAGATGGGCCACAGGGGGCCCATGCCAGCCCCTGGCGCGGGCCACCCATGGCCGCGCCAGCAGGTGGTGTGGCCACCCTGGCCCACCTCTGGCTCTGCCCTTTGGCGTATATTATCCCCATGAAATGCTAAGACTGAGGGAGTGACCACAGAAAGATTCCGCCGTCTCTGCAGGGCGGAAAACTATAGAGAGATAAAGAGCTCTCCGGCAGGCAGAAATCTGCCGGGGAAATTCCTTCCTGGAGAGGGGAGATCATCGCCAACAACACCACCATCAAGGTGGACTTCATCGGGATCATCATCTCCATCATCATCTCCACCAGCACCATCATCACCACTCCACACTGCTGTAACAATTGGGTTGAATCTGGCATAGTTCTTAGGGGAAACTTTCCCGGTGTTGATTACTTGTTGTAGTTGATGCTATTGAGTGGAACCATTGAATTATTGTTATGTTCAGATTGTTGCTTATCATTATTCCATCTCTGATCTTGATCCATATGATGTCTCATGAGTAGTTCATTTAGTTCTTGAGGACATGGAAGAAGTCATGTTGTTAGTAGTGGAATTGTGCTGAGAAAGATTCAATAGTTTGATATTTAAGTTGTGGTGTTATTCTTCTAGTGGTGTCATGTGAACGTCGACTACATGACACTTCACCTTTAAGGTCCTAGGGGAATGCATTGTGTATTTGGCTACTGATCGTAGGGGTTGCCGGAGTGACAGAAACCTGAACCCCCGTTAGGAAACCATTGCACAAGGGAGTGTAGGATCTCAGAGTTTAAAGCTGTGGTTAGGTTTTTACCTTAATTACTTTCTTGTACTTGCAGATGCTTGCAAGGGGTATAATCACAAGTGTGTATTAGTCCTAGGAAGGTCAGTACATTAGCACAGGTTCACCCACACAACACTTATCAAACTAAAGAAGATTAATCAACTATATGAAACGAAAGCACTTGACGATATTCCCATGTGTCCTCGAGAACGTTTGGTCATCTTAAGTAATACAATTGGCTTATCCTTTGCTAAAGAAAGGATTGGGCCACTTGCTGCATCTATTATTATTGTCTTTTATTTACTCGTACTTTATTTATCTGCATTATCAAAACCCCCTTAAAATCCGTTTGCTAAGTATTTACAGAGAATTCCTGCTCCAAGCCACTCGTCAACACCTTCTGCTCCTTGTTGGATTCGACACTCTTACTTATCAAAAATACTGCGATACACCCCCTATACTTGTGGGTCATTAAGACTATTTTATGGCGCCGTTGCCGAGGAGTGAAGCGCTATTGGAGAGTGGAACCGGTAAAGGAAACTTCTACTATGAGTATTGTTTACTTATGTTAGTTACTTTATTTCAATATAGATAATTCACTTAGTTTATTATTTCGTAATGCTACTACCACTGCTAAGGTAGTAGATGAACCACCACCTGCTGAAAATGATACTTTTAAAATACCTACAAGAATTGTTGATCGTGTTATGGATAACTACTATTTTGGAGATGGAACTATCCATCCAGGTGATCATTTGCTCTTTATACACAAATTATGCGGGTTGTTCAAGTGTGCAGGTATTACTACAGATCAAGTCAAGAAGAAGTTATTCTCATTATCACATAAAGGAAGAGCTGAAGAATGGTACAAGCTGTTGAAGAATGGTCAAGCTCTTGAATGGGAGGAAGTAGTACCTCTCTTTTATTCAAAGTTTTATCCTCCTAGTGAGATTCATAAAGATCGGAATCAAATATACAACTTTCGGCCTCTTGATGGAGAGAGTACAACTCAAGCTTGGGGGAGATTGAAGTTACCAATGCTCAAATGTCCTATTCATGAGCTCCCCAACAATATTATTATCAATAACTTTTATGCAAGGCTTTCTCTTCATGACAAGGATCTATTGGATGCTTCTTGTGCTGGATCATTTACACGCATGGAAGAAGAGGCTAAATGGGATCTTCTAGACCGTATTCAAGACAATGCTGAAGCATGGGAGGATGATAAAGGAAGAAAGTCAGGTATAAATTATGATTATGAATGCATTAAATCTTTTATGGGAACAGATGACTTTCGTAATATTAGTAATGCTTATGGTCTAGACTCTCAAGTTATTGCAAATTGTTTTAAGGCTTTTAGCTTCATATATTCAAATTCCAAAAAGAGAATGGAACAAGTTGAAGGGTTCCGTAGCAGAAAACAAATTTTTTCTATCTACTCGAACACTAATACCAGGATCTTTACTATGTAGACATAAGTAACAGAGAAGGGATACATTATTCATACCTTTGAAGACCGAGGCACACCTTACACAGGAAGGCGTATATTGATGAAGACGAGCAACACCCCAAGTGTGGTGCCTCCGAAGTTCGTCACACGTCCGGGGTAGGAGACGTCAACCGGACTCCGATCCAGCCGAGCAGCGGAAGAAGTAGATGCTGGATCGCAGATCACACGACGGTGGTGTGAAGGTGGAGAACTCACCCACGAGGTCCTCCCAAATAGTACGGAGAAGTCCTCAATGGATGAGAGGGAGAGAATGAGAGGGAATGGGTGATTCCAAAGGGGGAGGGGAGACCCCTATATATGGTGGGAGGGAGGCGCACCACCCAGGGGCCAGGAGGTGTGGGACTAAAACCCACACCCGCCAGCCACCTAGGGGCAGCCGCCGGCCCTAGGTGGGGCCCATTGGGGCGGCCCACCAAGCCTAGGCCGGCTAGCACCTACTCCCTAGGCGCCATGCCCTATTGGGCCTTCCTTCGGGTGAGGCCCATCGGCATTAAGATGCCTTTAATAATAAAATAAAATATATATTTAATATTAATTCTCCAATTAACATTCAAATACATATATTATACCTTCACTTCGGAACATCTTCCGGACCCCTTCCGATCTCCATCGGATGTTACCTAGAACTATTCCGGTTTCTCTTTCTCTATTTCTCTTACGATACCTCATCTACCCTAAGTGTCCCTACCCTTAAGCGTGACATCCTTCGGTACCAAACACTCCGGACATGATTGAGACTGCTATCACATCAATGATCAACAGAGGGACCTAGCTGGCCATGTGACCCCCGTGCGTTTCACGAATATAATCGCTCGAACCATGAGATAGTCGTTCCCTGTTCCCTTTTTCATATGATACCTAATTCATTCGAGACTTGATCTTTGCTATCGCCATACCTTAGTTCGGTCTCGTTACCAATGAACTTGTTTACTTGTTCTTGTGTCATTGCATTCCATGACCAAGTCACATGCTTGCAAGCTTCATTAATGCAACGTCACCGAGATGGCCACATGTATCTGTCCGTTACATGGACTAGACAAATCCTGGTCTTGATATGTACTCCTCTACGCATCCCTTCGGAAAACCTGAGTGGCACCTTTTTGATCACCCCGTTACGAGATGATTCTTGATAACCATCTAAGCTTCTTCCGGAATGGTGATTTGCATTACCTCACAGTCAAAGGATCAGGTTGCGAGGTTCTCTGTGTTTTATCATCAATGGTGAACTTTTGTAACTAGATCTCATTCAAGATATAACGGTCGGATGTTTGTCTATCATGTTATTCAACTAATACCATGACCCCATTGTCAATTGGCATAAATGCCCATGATCTTGAAACTCAGACCATCCTCATGATCAATGAACTAGTTCGCTAGAGGTAACTAGAGACACAGTTTGTTTACATACCACACGTGTATTAACTTTTTGTATTAACACAGTTATAACACAGTATGAAATGTATTATGAACATATAGGAGATATATCAAATAATACACTTTATTATTTACCTCTAGGGCATAACTCCTTCAGTCTCCCACTTGCACTAGAGTATAAACAAAACTAGTTTACAATAGGCAGGAACCTAACACCAATGGAATCTCGGTGTTGTTCGTGCCTTTCTTGATGGAGAGCTTTAGTCAAAAGATCTGCCATATTCAGTTCTGTATCTACCTTGCAAATCTTGACTTCACCTTCGTCAATGTTCTATTGGATGACGTGAAATCTAAGCTTGATGTGTTTGGCTGTGGAATGAGTTCTTGGTTCCCTTGCATTTGCAATAGCTCCCGTGTTATCACAATTGATTGTCACGGGGTCTTGCGCATTGGGAAAAACTCCCAGTTTGATGACGAAATTCCTTAGCCAAACAGCTTCATTTGCTGCATCGGCCGCAGCAATGTATTCAGACTCCATTGAAGATTGCGCCACCACCGACTGCTTCTTACCCTTCCAGCTTACCGCCCCACCATTCACTAGGAACACAAATCCTGTTTGAGAGTTCGAGTCATCATGATCTGAGTTCCAGCTCGCATCCTTCATGGAAAATTGGTTGCTCAAATATGCTTTCACGCTTTTCATAAGATCCACATCGTTTCCCATGAGTAATATGTCATCCACATATACTACTAAGAAAACAACTGAGCTTCCACTCACTTTCTTGTAAACACAGAACTCTTGTTGATTTTGGACAAATCCAAAACTCTTGATCACTTGATCAAAATGTTGGTTCTAGCTCCGAGATGCTTGCTTCAATCCATAAATGGGTTGTTGAAGCTTGCATACCTTTCCAGCATCCTTAGGATCAACAAAACCTTCTGGTTGCATCATATACAACTCTTCATCAATGTGACCATTGAGGAATGCGATCTTGACATCCATCTACCAAATTTCATAGTAGAAATGTGCAGCAATTGCTATTAAAATCCGGACAGCCTTAAGCATCACTACGGGATAATATGTCTTGTTGTAGTCAACTCCTTGAATTTGTCGGAAACCCTTTGCGACAAGTCATGTTTTGTGAACGGTCACTTTACCATTCGCATCTGTCTTTTTCTTAAAGATCCATTTATTTTCCACAGCCTTACAGCCTTCTGGAAGATCTACCAAGGTCCAAACTTGGTTCTCATGCATGGATCCTATTTTGGATTTCATGGCTTCCAGCCATTTCTCGGAGTTAGCACTATCCATAGCCTCTTTGTAGTTTGCAGGTTCTTCTTGTTCATCCAGGATGACAGACATTACAAGGCTACTATACCAATCAGGAGTGGCACGAAATCTTGTAAACCTGCGAACCTCAGGAGTCTCGACGTCATTGTTTTGATCATCATCAATGTGCTCTTCCTCCATGTTGGAGAGCGGTTTCGGAACAGCTTCCGTTGCGCTACTCGGAATTTAGAGAGAAGGGTCAACAATTTCATCTAACTCAATTTTCCTTCCACTCACCCCTTTTGCAAGAAACTCTTTCTCGAGAAAGGTACCGGTTCTTGCAACAAACGTTTTGCCTTCGGCTTGGTTGTAGAAAGTATATCCAATGGTTTCCCTTGGATATCCTACAAAGATACATTTTTCCGATTTGGGTTTGAGTTTGTCAGGCTGTAGTTTCTTGACGTAAGCCTCACATCCCCAAACTTTCAGAAATGACAACATTGGCTTCTTGCCATGCCATATCTCATATGGGGTTGTCTCCATGGATTTGGATGGTGCTCGGTTTAAAATAAAAGCGGTGGTTTCTAACGCCAGATCCCCGAAAGACAGCATAAGTCAGTTAAAGACATCATGGACCGCACACTATCTAATAGGGTTCGGTTACGATGTTCCGAAACACCATTACGCTGTGGTGTTCCGGCTGGCGTAAGCTGTGGGACAATCCCACAGTCCTTCAAGTGCATGTTAAACTCATAACTCAAATACTCGTCTCCTCGATCTGATCGAAGGTGCTTGATTTTCTTGTTAAGTTGATTCTCTACTTCTTTCTGAAATTCCTTGAACTTTTCAAAGGTTTCAGACTTGTGCTTCATTAAGTAGATATATCCATATCTGCTTAAGTCGTCAGTAAAGGTAACAAAGTAATGATAACCATTGCGTGTTGAGACACTCATTGGTCCACATGCATCTATATGTATGATTTCCAGTAGGTCTACAACTCTCTCCACTGTCCCGGAGAATGGTGTCCTAGTCATCTTGCCCATGAGGCACGGCTCACATGTATCAAGGGATTCGAAATCCAATGATCCAAGAAGCCCTTCTAAATGAAGCTTCTTCATGCGCTTTACGCCAATGTGACCAAGACGGCAATGCCACATGAACATGGAATTATCATCGCTATGCTTACAACGTTTAGCATCAACACTGTGGATGTGTGTATTACAATCAAGATCAAGTAAGAATAAACTATCACACACAGGAGCATGAACGTAGAAAAAACATTCATATAAATTGAACAACCATTTGTTCCTGATTTAAACGAATAACGATCTTGCAACAAGCAAGACCCACTCACAATATTCATACTCAATGCAGGTACATAGTAGCATTTATTCAAAACCAATATTAATCCTGGCGGTAGACGGAGATGTAGGGTGCCGACGGCCATCACTTCGACTCTCGAACCATTACCAACGCGCATCATCACCTCGTCCTTTCTCAGGTGCCTCCTACTCTGTAGATCCTGCTGAGAGTTAAAATGTGAGCAACTGATCCGGTATCAAATACCCAGGTGTTACTCCTGACGCTTGTAAGGAATACATCAATAACATGTATATCATATATACCTTTGTCCTTGGTGGCTATCTTGCCGGCTTGCTTGTCTTCAAGGTACTTGGGGCAGTTGCGTTTCTAGTGCCCATCCCCTTTGCAGTAGTAGCACGTCGTGCCGGGCTTAGGGCTAGGCTTGACAGTCTTGGAGGTGCTGGCAACAATCTTGCCATCCTTCTTAGACTTCTTACCCTTGCCTTTCCCCTTTTTCCCTGGCTTCTTGAAGTTGGTGGTCTTGTTTACCATCAACACCGTGTGCTCCATCTTGATTTCAACCTCAGCAGTTTTGAGCATGGCGAACACCTCAGCAAGGGTCTTAGTCATCCCTTGCATGTTGTAGTTCATCACAAAGCTTTTGTAGCTAGGGGGCAGCGAGTGCAACACCCTATCAATTGCGAGCTCCTCCGGGATTTTGCAATCCAGGGCGTTCAAACGCTTAACGTAGCCAGACATTTTGACCACGTGCTCACTAATACTGCTGTGCTCTTCCATTTTAGCAGAGAAGAAGAGCTCAGAAGCATCATACCTCTCTGCACGAGCCTGTGGAGCAAAGACGGCCTTGAGATCCTCAATTATCTCATAGGCATTCATCTTATCAAAATGCTTTTGAAGCTCTGACTCCATGGCATAGAGCATTCCACTCTGGACGAGAGAGAAATCGTCCGCCTTGGACTGCCAGACATTCTTTTTGTCCTCGGAGGCAGAATCTGCAAGCTTAGTCGGAAGCTCAGCCTCGATGACATAATTCAAGTTGTAGGGGACTAGGAGGATCCTAAGATTACGGAACCATGTGGTGAAGTTGGTTCCATCAGTTTTCAGCTTGTCCTTCTCGAGGAAAGTGCTAAGGTTGAAGGTGGGTGGGCGAGACATCTACAATGGATTTTCAAAGTGTTTAGACCATGTTCATAATAATGAGTTCAAGTTTTAATTAGGTTTTGAACTTAAAACAAAAGAACTCCCACTTAAATGAACATCCCTCTACTCGTTTAGTGATCACATGATCCCAATCCCTGCACCTCCCTCGATCGTCACGGCCATCAGTGCAGTATCAAAGGTGGACATTCCCTAATGTCGATCACATCAACTATGTGATTCATGCTTGAACTTCCGGTCTCCTGTATTCCGAGGCCATGTCTTCACATGCTAGGCTTGCCAGTTCTAACTCGTGTGTATTCGTAGTGCAACATGGCTTACACCCACTGTATGCGAACGTAGATATGTCTGACACCTACTCACCGCAGGGCTCCTCATACCGAAGAACTTTCTTGGTGGTGCACACACAAGGGGAATACGATAACTGGAATACTATGAGGGATTATCTTATTATGCTACCGTCTAATATAAGTATACCAGCATAATAAGTAATACTTCAAAAGTAAAGTGTTATGACATGGTTGTAGCATTATGATCATCATCAATAGCTTCAATGAAAGTTTCATAAACTTGTCACTGCCATGTTATAATACTTGCCCCTATGCAATAATAAAGATAGACGCTTCTATAATATCCATTGCATGTTTTACGCGGCTTTAGGGCTTTCGCAGTACAACCCCTTCCCACCTACGAACGTCGAGCCACAACACGGATTCAATGATTGTCGTTCTTCTTCCCTTTTCAGGGCCCTCCAATGTCAATGCCATATCAACTACTGTAGAGAGACAGACACCCCCTAAGCCACTTTGATTCATGGACCAGTCTCGTGAATCACCACGTAAGGTTGGTTAGGGGCCGCTTCATCAAACAGTGCCGCGATATGAACAATAACATTAAGGAGGGTAGCAACTACATAATCAATTCCCACATATCGCTATGTGTTCTATCCGTATGACATGTCTACCCATAGACTCGCTTTGATACCACTAAAGGGTTCCGTAGTAGAAAACAAAAAAATTCTATCTACTCGAACACTAATACCAGGATCTATAGTATGTAGATATAAGTAACGGAGAAGGGATACAGTATTCATACCTTTGAAGACCGAGGCATGCCTTACGCAGGAAGGCGTATATTGATGAAGACGAGCAACACCCCAAGTGTGGTGCCTCCGAAGTTCGTCACACGTCCGGTGTAGGAGACGTCAACCAGACTCCGATCCAGCCGAGCAGCGGAAGAAGTAGATGCCAGATCGCAGATCACACGATGATGGTGTCAAGGTGGAGAACTCACCCATGAGGTCCTCCCCAATATTACAGAGAAGTCCTCAATGGATGAGAGAGAGAGAATGAGAGGGAATGGGTGATTCCAAAGGGGGAGGGGAGACCCCTATACATAGTGGGAGGGGGGGTGCACCACCCAGGGGCCAGGTGGTGTGGGACTAAACCCCACACCCGTCGGACACCTAGGGGCAGCCACCGGCCCTAGGTGGGCCCCATTGGGGCGGCCCACCAAGCCTAGGCCGGCTATCCTCCACTCCCTAGGCGCCATGCCCTATTGGGCCTTCCTTCGGGTGAGGCCCATTAGCATTAAGATGCCTTTAATAATAAAATAAAATATATATTTAATATTAATTCTCCAATTAACATTCAAATACACATATTATATTATTCCTTCACTCCAGAACATCTTCCGGACCCCTTCCGATCTCCATCGGATGTTACCCGGAACTATTCCGGTTTCTCTTTCTCTATTTCTCCTACGATACCTCATCTACCCTAAGTGTCCCTACCCTTAAGCGTGACATCCTTTGGTTTGAAAACACTCCGAACATGATCGAGCCTTCTATCACATCAATGATCAACAGAGGGACCTGGATGGCCATGTGACCCCCGTGCATTTCACGAATATAATCGCTCGAACCGTGAGATAGTCGTTCCCTGTTCCCTTTGTCATATGATACCTAATTCATTCGAGACTTGATCTTTGGTATCACCATACCTTAGTTTGGTCTCGTTACCAATGAACTTGTTTACTCGTTCTTGTGTCGTTGCATTCTATGACCAAGTCACATGCTTGCAAGCTTCATTAATGCAACGTCACCGAGATGGCCACATTTATCTGTCCGTTACATGGACTAGACAAATCTTGGTCTTGATATGTACTCCTCTACGCATCCCTTCGAAAAACCTGAGTGGCACCTTTTTGATCACCTTGTTACAAGATGATTCTTAATAACCATCTAAGCTTCTTCCGGAATGGTGATTTGCATTACCTCACAGTCAAAGGATCAGGTTGCGAGGTTCTCTGTGTTTTATCATCAATGGTGAACTTTGTAACTAGATCTCATTCAAGATATAACGGTCGGATGTTTGTCTATCATGTTATTCAACTAATAACATGACCCCATTGTCAATTGGCATAAATGCCCATGATCTTGAAACTCAGACCATCCTCATGACCAATGAACTAGTTCGCTAGAGGTAACTAGAGACACAGTTTGTTTTCATACGACACGTGTATTAACGTTTCGTATTAACACAGTTACAACACAGTATGAAACGTATTATGAACATATAGGAGATATATCAAATAATACAATTTATTATTTGCCTCTAGGGCATAACTCCTTCACAAGTGCTATTATGGTTTATGTGATATTGGTGCAAGTTCAAGTGTTATTTCTTATGAGCTTTACAAAGAAATTATGCATGAAATAAGTCCATGCGAACTAGAAGAAATTGATGTGGTTATTCACCTTGCAAACAGAGAGACCATCTCTCCCATTGGTATTGTAAGAGATGTGGAAGTTCTTTGTGGTAAGATTAAATATCCTGCTGATTTTCTAGTACCTGGTTCAGCTGCTAGTAAAACCTATCCTATCATTTTTGGTAGACTTTTCTTGAACACGTGTGGATCCATTATAGACTATAAAAGGGAGAAAATTTTAACTAAATTAGATGGGGAATCTTATGAGTTTAATTTTTCGAAATTTGCTAAAGTCCCTTATGAAAATGAAACTCCTAATGAGGATTTTAGAGTTGAACAACTTGCTTCTATTTCTCTTGCTCCTAACAATGCTTTGCAGCAATTTATGGAAGACCACAAAAGTGAGAACTTCATGGAAGAAAGAAATGAGATTGACGAGATTCTCCGCCGTCAACCTAAGATGCTTAAGCATAACTTGCCTGTGGAAGATTTGGGTACCACACTGCCACGTAAAAAGGATCCGGTTTTCGATCTGAAGCCTTTACCTGACGATCTTAAATATGCTTACATTGATGATAAAAAATATATCATGTTATTATTAGTTCTATTGCAGGGAAGGAAGAGGCAAGATTATTGGAAGTATTGAATAAACATCGAGGAGCTATGGGCTATACACTTGATGATTTAAAAGGGATTTCTCCTACTATATGTCAGCACGCTATCAATATAGAACCCGATGCAAAACCAGTGGTGGAACATCAATGTCATTTAAATCCTAAGATGAAGGAAGTGGTAAGAAACGAGGTATTAAAACTCCTTGATGCTGGTATTATTTATCCTATTGTTGATGGTGAATGGGTTAGTCCTGTTCATTGTGTCCCTAAGAAAGGGGAATACTATTGTGCCTAATGAGAATAATGAGCTTATCCCCCAAAGAATAGTAGTAGGTTATAGGATGTGCATTGACTTCAAAAAGGTTAATAAAGTTACTAAGAAAGATCATTACCCACTGCCTTTCATTGATCAAATGTTAGAAAGATTATCTAAAAAGACCCATTTTTTCTTTCTTGATGGATACTCTGGGTTCTCTCAAATTGCTGTTAAACAACAAGATCAAGAAAAAACTACTTTTATGTGCCCTTATGGAACATATGCTTATAAGAGAATGCCTTTTGGTTTGTTTAATGCTCCTGCCACTTTTCAAAGGTGCATGTCTGCTATCTTTCATGGTTTTTGTGAAGAAATTGTGGAAGTATTCATGTACGATTTTTCCGTCTACGGAACTTCTTTTGATAATTGTCCACACAACATTGATAAAGTTTTGCAGATGTGAGGAAAATAATCTTGTTCTTAATTGGGAGAAATGCCACTTCATGTTCAATGAAGGAATTGTCCTTGGACATAAAATTTCCGAAAGAGGCATTGAAGTTGACAGAGCCAAACTTGAAGCAATTGAGAAAATGCTCTGTCCTAGGGACATTAAAGGTATTCGTAGTATCCTTGGTCATGTTGGTTTCTATAGAAGGTTTATTAAAGATTTCTCCAAGATATGAAAACCCCTTACTAATCTTCTCCAAAAAGATGTACCCTTTATTTTTGATGATGATTGTAAGGAAGCTTTTGAAACTTTAAAAGCTTTAACTACCGCTCCTATTGTCCAACTGATACGTCCATTTTGCATCACTATTATATATCATAATTTATTGTTATTCATTGATATATTTCGTATTAGGAGATGATACTTATGCTATTTCATCTGTTTTTGCATGGTTGATGACTTTTGGAGCATGGACCGCTGTAGTCAGGATTCTGATGGAAAAGGTGCTATTTGGAGGCAAAATTCGCGAAGATCAGAAAACCCAGGAAAATACATGGAAAATCCTATTTTTCTAGAAGACAAAGGAAGCTAGAAGGGGAAGCGGAGATGGGCCACAGGGGGCCCACACCACCCCTGGCGCGGGCCACCCTAGGCCGCGCCACCAGGTGGTGTGGCCGCCCTGGTCTACCCCTGGCTGTAACATCCCAAAACTTCAATCCAAGCTTATCAAAGATCAAATAATCCAAATTTAGGATTAACAAAAACTTTTCCATAATTAAAATGAAAGCATTCATATATGTGTGCATTTAAAATAGGAGTTGTTTTGAATTGCCAGGATTGTATGATCCTTTGCTTCTAAAATGTTTCTTAGGTGATTTAAACATCGTCTACATCATTTCCAAACTTTTCCTAAAAGAAATCATATCAAAAAGAATCAAAATAAAGGAATGGTCATTTTGACAAAATTAACTCTCATGCCTACTTTGGCTATTCCTAGTACTCAATTTTTAACAGAAACAATTATGGATCTTTACACCCCTTGCTAGTACACATAATGAGGTACCAAGGCCCACCTTTTGATCTTCTAAAAACATTCTGGAAACTATTTTAAATGACAGTTCAAAATTGAATCTAATGCATATGCATAGATCACCCTATTTCAAAAACCATGTATTTGAGCTCCATTTTCAAAACCCATGCAACCAGAGACTCCCTAGCAATAGTGGAGATCACCCAAAAAATTTGAACTCAAAATTCAAAACTTTTTCTCTTGCGGCCATTTCATCAAACAGCCATCGATCGCCATCCCCAGCCATGCCGCTAGCTCGCCGTAGCCATGTCGCCACCGTCGACCGCCCATCCTGCTCGGTCTCACCGTCGAGCCTATAAAAGGAGCCCTCCCCAGCACCAAAGACTCACACCATTCCACTCCCCTCACCTCTCTAAACCTCAACCACCCCTCGCTGGAGCAACTGGAGCAGCAGCTCGCCGGAATTGGAGCCGGAGTCGCCGCCTCTGGAGAAGAAGGGTGCCGTTGATTCCGGCCACCCCAAGCTCCGCCGCGACCATGCCTCGCCTCACCGTCGTCTTCCACTTTGTTCGCCCGCATCGCCGACCCCGCTGGAGCCCTGGTACCCCCAAGAGACCCCCACCGAGCCGCTTAGGGTTCGAGTCATGGTGACCGTCGCCCGTCGACGACGACCCTCAGCCGTAGATCTAGCCTCTAATCGCACGGCCCACAGCGCGCGTACTGTTTCACGTTTTAAGTGCCACTGACCAGTGGGACCCCCTGTCAGCAGAGCCTCGTGCTGCGTAGCGCCACTGGGCCAGCCCATTTCCTTTCCCGCGCAAGCCCGTAGATTCAAATTAGGATTTTTCTTTTTAGTTAGAATATAGTTTTTGTCCAGTGTTTCAAAATTCAATTCTGTGAGTTTGAAAAATCCAAATTGCATGAAACCAATTTTGTCTGAAAGGTATTGAAAAGATCTATCCAAGTCCGTTGGATTTAATTCATTTAGAGTTATAGATTTCTCCTAATAAAAATAAGAAGACAGAAGCTTTTGCAACTTGAAACATTTTTATAAAATCAACCAAGTTAGATTTTGAGTTGATTCCAACTCTCAAAAATCACATTTCATCATATCTATCCAAATATGTAATAATATTAAGGTTTACAGGCAGTGACTTTGGACTAGTACCAAAATAATGCTATATAGGCATTTCTAGTCACTTTAAATCATTAAATAATAAACTTAAACCAAAGTAATATTGATCCAACCTTTAAATCTCATTCCCACATGTTAGGATATGTGGTGAGGACATGTGTCCACATGATCCCATGTTTTAGTGGTGAATATTAAATTGTAGTTAATTTTTTTAATGAGTAGAAATTACTTTTCCAAAATAAAAAGGTTGAAACTATTGAATTAAACTTATGATGTTTGGGATGATATTAGATCATCAATTGTGTGGTTTAGACTACTACTTAGCCTAAGTTAAGTATTGTTTGGTGATTGTGCACTCCCTATGTATTTATAGACGATAGTACCGACCAAGCCTTCGAGGAGGAGGAGTTCTACCAAGAAGAAGAAGAAGAAAACTTCAACCACTGCACCAACCAAGGCAAGCTATTATAGCAATCTATTAGTGGCAAGCTAACCCTTGCAAACATGCTTTATCAAGCTATTGTAGCAAGCTATTAGTGGCAAGCTAACCCTTGCAAACATGCTTTAGCAAGCTATTGTAGCAAGCTATTAGTGGCAAGCTAACCCTTGCAAACATGCTTTAGCAAGCTATTGTAGCAAGCTATTAGTGGCAAGCTAACCCTTGCAAACATGCTTTAGCAAGCTATTGTAGCAAGCTATTAGTGGCAAGCTAACCCTTGCAAACATGCTTTAGCAAGCTATTGTAGCAAGCTATTAGTGGCAAGCTAACCCTTGCAAACATGCTTTAGTAAGCTAGTGTAGCAAGCTAGAATAAAACTAGATAGTTTAGTAAAGATGCCTTAAGCATACTTTGATCACACCCCCTTAGTTTACACAAAGTTCTTTAATTAATTTTGAAGGTAGCATAAAGAGTATAAAACTTGACCTAATTAGAAATCCTTAGATGTCATTCTATGGCATGAGATTGATCCCACCTTTCCACCTTAGTGAACACTCTTAACCTAGTGTTTTAGAATAGATCAAACTTGAGTCATTTTAGATGGGAACACTTGGTGAAAATGAGTTATGAAAACCTTGGAATGATGAGTCATTCTATTGAGATGTTTTGACATGTGTTGAGAAACACAATTGGTTTATGATGATGAAAATGATGAGGCATGAGCCTTAACCCTTTTTATAAAACTGATGGTTGGATTCGGATGCGATACCATTCCAAATTTACTGCATAAACCACATTACCTGAATTGGGTAAGGCTTAGCTGGAAATTTATATGCATTAGTATTAGTTCCCTCACGGGAGAGGTTGAGCTGAGGCTACCTCTCAATGATGTCCACCTATGCAGTGCCCAAGATGACTGATGGTCATGGTTGGGAGGCCATGCTCATAGGAGAGGTGCTTGTACTAGGGTGTGTAAAGGGAAGGTTATGTTTGATTATCTGCATACTAAGTATGATGATTCAGGGTTATCCCTGACAGATGTATCGAATCTTGTGGTGAAAGTGTACCACCTCTGCAGAGTGTTAAACTATTCGAATAGCCGCGTCTGCGGTTATGGACAGTTGGAATGGCCATACTGTTTCGTTGTCAGATGTTTTCTAAATAACTTGAAATGAATGATGAACCTTGACTTGACCACAACAGGGTTGTATAGATGAAAATAGCTTCCCAACTTAAGTGATTCTAGACTTTTATTTTATCTTTTCTTGTTTCAGAACTCAGCTTAGGTTTCAAACTTAACTTGATAGTTATTCTTTAAATTCCGTACTTTAACTTAGAAGTATAACCCTTGCTAGTAGTAGTTTGCGAGTACTTAAAGAGTACTCATGACTTTTGTCCCTGGCTATTATCATGGCCAGACTATGAAGGAGATTATCAAGATGATGGTCAACAGGACGGCTATGATAACTAGGACTATCTGCCTTCGTCATTGCTGTGCCTCAAGATGGACCCCACCGCCACGCTATCGCTTATTTCCGCTTGTTGTATTAAAGACTGGATCATGAGATCCTTATTTGTGTAAAACCTTATGTATGGTTTGTAATGGATGATGTCTTGTGATATCCAATCCGTTATGTCTCGCAAAATGGTAATCACAGGATTGAGGTATGGCATAACAGGCATTTGGGATTAAAATCCGGTGTTGACAAGTTGGTATCGAGCCATCGACCATAGGAGACCCTAGTTAGAATGGACGTCCAAACCAAAAACTTAGCTTCAAAACCAAAGTGAGTATTTATGAAAAACTATTTCCTCTCTTACCCTTGTGAACTCATTCTTTCTCAAAAATTCATGTTCCTCAAAATTCTTACATTACTACCTAAAATTTGACACACTTGATCACCTCACTAATTTCCTCATCCTAAATTCTTGTAGATGGAGACTCGGTTTAGCAAGTTTTACCAGTTGGGAAACGGAGGTCAGCTGATCTTCGAGAGGATCTGATTCACTGCGAATTTCAGGACGCCCACATCCGGAGTTTCTTGGAGCTCAACTTCCAGGACCCCCAGGAGGAGACCTACAATGGCTAGTCACCGCAGATTTTCGAGGAAGCATTGAAGCACCAACTTCCGGGAGAATTCAGTTCTCCATGAGAGAGAACAACTGGCTAGATGGATTAGCCAGGGCAATGCATGAAGCTCTCGCACGTCTATGTGCCCTCAGCGTCAACAAGATTCAAGGAACCTGTTTTGCCCACTATGCAAGACGTGACTTCATGGGAATGCCGATGGAGATGCCAAGTCACCCAGAGTTGAAGCGTCAAGTGGAGAACCTTGACTTCTTGCTTCATGACCGGCAATGAGAATCGGACAATGCGGAGAGTTAGCCAACCGAACCGTGCAATTGCCGACCGTAAGGCCCAGAGACTTTCACTGCTTCGTCCAAGATCGCCAGTCTCTTCGTCACCAGCGTGCAAAGAAGGATCGCACCATCGCCCGTCTTCGCAAGAAGGTGGCCGACCTCGAGAAGACCGTCAAGGAGCAGGAAGCTCAGCTTGCCGCCAAGGAAGAATATGATGAAGGAGAGGACATCCAGGGAGATATGGATTCCTGCCTCAGCAACGATGATGATTTTCTGGCAGAGGATGCTGTGGACTTCTACACTGATGATGAAGACTCCAACTTCATCGACGATGAGTAGATGCACTAGAGCACTGTCGTAGCATGAGATGTATCATCTCATTGTATCGTAGTTTGCAGAATGGTTCTTCAAACCATCTGTTTTCCCCTTTGATTATTGTGGTGTGTGTTGTATCGTGTGCTTGCTTGCATGAATGAGAATGAAGTTAGTTGAAAAACTAGAGTCTAACTCAAAGTTGTAACTTTGAAAACCCAAAACCATGAACCTTAGAATTTCCCTCTTACCCCTATATCTATCTCAATCTTCAGATGACTCGTGGAAACCAAGGAGGGAGCAGCTCATCGCAGGACCCAATGCTGCAGATCTTGCAGAATCTCATCGCGGACCGTGAAGCAAGCAGGGCCGAGCGTCAAGCCAACTTAGCAACATTGCAGCAGATCGCCCAAATGGCTCTCAACAACCAAGGACATGGAAATCAGGATCACCATGGATCTAAACTCAAAAACTTCCAGAACACCAATCCCCCAATCTTCAACCAATCTGAAAACCCATTAGATGCTGATGACTGGTTAAAAACCATGGAAAACAACCTAGAAGTTGCAGGAGTTGATGAGAATGAGAAAGTTCTCTTCGCCACTCACTATCTGGCGGGAGATGCAAGAGCTTGGTGGATTAGCGCCCGCAACATGAACCATGGCCAGGTGATGACCTGGGAAGCATTCAAGGTCAAGTTCAGCCGCACCCACGTGCCGCAAGGTCTTGTCAACATGATGAGAGATGAATTTCATGAACTGAAGCAGGGAAGATTGACTGTAGTAGAGTACCGTGACAAATTCTTGTCACTTGCCAGATATACACCGGATGGAATCAACACGGAGGCCAAGAAGAAGGAGAGATTCTTAAACGGACTACATGATGAGATGCATCGTCCTCACAAGATCCGCTTCAGGATCTTGAAGAGCTAGTCGACTCTGCCATTCAGATGGAAGGTAAGATTAACCAGGCAAATGACAACCGCAAGCGTCGTATGATGCAGCAGTCTGGATCCAGTAGTCACCAGAAGTACCGTCCCAACCCTCACCAGGATATGCACCAAGGAACAACCGACCCCCAAATTCTCGCCCAAGCTACCCCAACCGTAGCGGAGGCAATGTGAAGTCTGGAGGAAACAATCACAACTCCGGCAACGCCAACAACTTCAACCGTGCCCCTCCCAAGAGCAACAACAACAACACTGCCCCCAGAACTGGCAGAAATGTTGTACCTGTTGCAGTCAAGGACAAGTCCCAGATCACTTTCTTCGAGTGTGGAGTGAAGGGTCACTATTCCAATGAGTGTCCCAAGAAGACTGCCGCCAATGCCCCTGTGAATGCCCCAGCTCAGCAGCAGCGTCGTGTTCAACCAGGCAGGAGATTTGCCCCAGGAAACCCGCACAACCGCAACGGTCGTCTCTTCCACATGAACGTAGAAGAAGCCCAGGAAGCACCAGATGTAGTGCTGGGTATGTTTTCTGTCAACTCAGTTTTAGCAAGAGTATTGTTTGATTCTGGAGCATCGCATTCATTTGTCACCGAAGAATTTGTATGCACTAGTAAGATTCGCCCAACCAACCTGAAGCATGTCATGATAGTTCAAATCCCCGGTTCAACAACAAAATCTAGAAAAATTTGCAAAGCTGTACCTATCAGAATTCATGGGATAGATTTTTATGCCAACCTAATTGTACTTGGAACCAAAGGTTTGGAAGTAGTACTAGGTATGGACTAGATGTCAAGGCATAAGGGAATGATAGACTGTGCTAAGAAAGCCATCACCATGACCAGTAGTTCTGGAGTAACCGTAGAACATATCTCGGAAACCTTACCCCGTCAATTCAAATGCAACAAAAGTGTAGCCCTGCCTACCATTGACCAAGTCAGAGTAGTCTGTGAATACCCCGACGTACTCCCAGATGAATTGCCAGGTATGCCCCCGGATAGGGATATAGAGTTCATTATCGAACTAATCCCCGGAACCGGACCTATAGCCCAGAGACCCTATACCATGAACCCCTCAGAGTTAGTAGAACTGAAGAAGCAGTTGGATGCCATGTTAGCAACCGGCTTGATTCAACCAAGTGCATCGCCATGGAGATCACCGGTTATTCGTCGACAAGAAAGATGGAGGCAACCGCGTGTACAGACTACGTAAAGTTGAATGATGTCACCATCAAGAACAAGTACCCTTACCAAAGATAGAGGATCTATTTGATCAGTTGACCGAGCTCGTATTCTCAAAGATTGATCTTAGGACTGGTTATTACCAACTTAAGATTCGTGCAGATATTCAAGACCGCATTTACTACTCGCTATGGTTTATATGAGTATACGGTTATGTCTTTTGGATTAACCAATGCCCCTGCTTATTTCATGAATCTCATGAATAAGATCTTTATGAATTTCTTAGATAAGTTTGTAGTCGTGTTTATCGACGACATCCTTATCTACTCCAAGTCAGAAGAAGAGCATGAGCAACATTTGAGAATCATCCTAGAAACCCTGAGAGAGCATCAGTTATATGCCAAGTTCAGTAAGTGCGAGTTTTGGCTGAAAGAAGTAGGATTCCTAGGACATATTGTGTCTGCCGGAGGAGTCTCTGTTGATCCCAGCAAGATCAAAGATGTCGAAGAATGGGAAGCCCCAACCAATCAAACCCAAGTTCGTTCATTTCTCGGATTAGCGGGATATTACCGCAAATTCGTAGAAGGATTCTCGAGCATAGCCCGACCAATGACCCAATTGTTGAAGAAGGACAAGAAGTTTGAATGGACAGACAAGTGTGAAACCAGTTTCCAGGAGCTGAAGAAGAGATTGATATCAGCCCCAATTTTGATCATGCCAGACATCAAGAAGCCGTTTGATGTATATTGTGATGCATCCAAGATTGCTCTAGGATGTGTATTGATGCAAGAAGGCAACATCATCACATATCTGTCTCGACAACTAAAGCAGCATGAGCAGAACTATCCAACCCATGATCTTGAGCTAGCAGTCGTGGTTCTACCATTGAAGACATGGCGTCATTATTTGATGGGTAATCGCTGTGAGATTTACTCAGATCATAAGAGCTTGAAGTATATCTTCACACAGAAGGAGTTGAATATGAGGCAAAGAAGATGGATAGAGTTAATCAAGGATTATGACCTTGACATTCACTATCACCCCGGTAAAGCCAACGTGGTAGCGGATGCTCTTAGCAGATTGCCGTGTAGGCTTAACACCATGATCCAAGATAAGCAACCAAGTTTGTATGAGGAGTTGGAGCAGTTCAGGACTGAGTTAGTTAGCCAAGGATTCCTAGCTAGCATTGAACTTCAACCCACTTTGATTAGCCAAATCAAGGAAGCCCAGAAGGGTAATGAAAGTATCGACGGAATCAAACGTCAGATGTGGTAAAGTACACGGATTCATCGAAGACGAAGAAGGTGTCTGTGGTACAAGGACGTGTACCGCAGATTCGGAGCTGAAGGAAATTATCATGAAGGAAGCTCATGATACTCTTTATTCTATCCACCCCGGAGGAACAAAGATGTATCAGGATTTGAAAGAGCAATTTTGGTGGCACAAGATGAAGAGAGAGATCGGAAGATACATTGCCAAATGTGACATTTGTCAAAGAGTCAAGGCAGAGCATCAGAGACCTGCAGGATTGTTGCAACCATTGCAGATTCCGAAATGGAAATGGGATTCTGTCGGAATGAACTTTATCACCGGGTTACCTACTTCTAGTAGGGGAAATGACTCAATCTGGGTCATAGTTGATAGACTATCTAAGGTAGCCCACTTCATACCAGTCAAGACAACCTACCAGAGTGCAAAGCTAGCAGAGCTGTACATTGCTAGGATTGTTAGTCTGCATGGAACCCCCAAGACCATCGTATCAGATCGAGGAACTCAGTTTACTTCAAGATTTTGGCAGAAAGTTCAGGAAGGTTTAGGAACCAAGTTGAATTTCAGTACCGCGTATCACCCGCAAACCGATGGACAAACAGAGAGAGTCAACCAGATATTGGAGGATATGCTTAGAGCTTGTGTGTTGGAATACGGATCAAAATGGGAAGACTGCCTGCCCTTCACAGAGTTCTCATATAACAACAGTTATCAGGCTAGTTTGCAAATGGCGCCATTTGAATTCCTATACGGAAGAAAGTGTCGTACCCCTTTGAATTGGTCGCAAGTAGGAGAGAGTCAGATCTTTGGACCCGACATTCTCCGAGAAGAAGAAGAGAAAGTTCACAAAGTTCGTGAGCACCTCAAGACCGCCCAATCTGCATGTAAGAGCTATGCTGACAAGAGAAGGAGAGACCTGACTTTCAATGTCAAAGATTTCGTATATCTCAAGGTTTCACCATTGAAGGGAACTCAATGCTTTAGTCTGAAGGGAAAGTTAGCTCCCAGATATATCGGACCTTTCAAGATTCTGAACCGCCGAGGAGAAGTATCGTATCAACTGGAACTGCCTGAAGAGATGTCAGCCATCCACAATGTGTTCCATATCTCGTTACTTCGCAAATCCTTGGAAGTGCCTGAGAAGACCGAAGTTTTCAAAAATATCGATCACAGAGCAGTGGAAATCAACAATGACCTGACCTATCGGGAAGTGCACATTCGTATCTTAGAAGAAGCCTACCGAACCACCAGGACCAGGAGTATCAAGTTTCTCAAGATTCAGTGGAGCAACCATACCGAGGAGGAAGCCACTTGGGAGCGCGAGGATTACATTAGGACAGAGTTCCCAGATCTCTTTAGTTCCTAGTTTTCTTGTAAATCTCGGGACGAGATTTTATTTAAGGGGGGGAAGGTTTGTAACATCCCAAAACTTCAATCCAAGCTTATCAAAGATCAAATAATCCAAATTTAGGATTAACAAAAACTTTTCCATAATTAAAATGAAAGCATTCATATATGTGTGCATTTAAAATAGGAGTTGTTTTGAATTGCCAGGATTGTGTGATCCTTTGCTTCTAAAATGTTTCTTAGGTGATTTAAACATCATCTACATCATTTCCAAACTTTTCCTAAAAGAAATCATATAAAAAAGAATCAAAATAAAGGAATGGTCATTTTGACAAAATTAACTCTCATGCCTACTTTGGCTATTCCTAGTACTCAATTCTTAACAGAAACAATTATGGATCTTTACACCCCTTGCTAGTACACATAATGAGGTACCAAGGCCCACCTTTTGATCTTCGAAAAACATTCTGGAAACTATTTTAAATGACAGTTCAAAATTGAATCTAATGCATATGCATAGATCACCCCTATTTCAAAAACCATGTATTTGAGCTCCATTTTCAAAACCCTTGCAACCAGAGACTCCCTAGCAATAGTGGAGATCACCCAAAAAAATTGAACTCAAAATGCAAAACTTTTTCTCTTGCGGCCATTTCATCAAACACTTGGCAGGCAGAATCATACCTCTAATCCTAGCTCACTGTTTGGAACAGGGTTTTGCCCCCATTTGATCTCCATTTAATCCCTCTGTCCCCCTTTGATCAAACCATGCCAATTGCAGCCCATCCCCTACGCCCTAGTGGCCATGCCATGCCATGCCGAGCACCACCCTGGCCGGCCAACCTTGCAACCGCCGCAGCAGACCACTCCCCCTTCCCTCGCCATGTCTAGGAGGTAGCCAACACCGCACCGCCCCTCTATGTCCCTTGCCCGAGCCAAGAGCAGCCGTGGACCACCGAGGAGAAACCGCGCCCAGGGCCACCAGACCATGCCGACGCCGCCCGCAGAGCGCACCCTGTCCCCGCGTGCACAAGCCGCCGCTCGACACCAGCCCGCGCCCACCGCTCCGCCTTGACCTAGAGAACACCCCAGACACCTCCGTTCGCCGCCCAAAGCCCCACAGCCACCGCTCGCCGTGGACACCGCCGCCTCTGCCTCTCAGAGCGCCACCTCACCCTGACCACATACCACCGCCCCTATGGCCGCATTGAAGCGCTAGAGTACCGCCAGGGGACCGCCCAGCGATCGCCATCCCCAGCCATGCCGCTAGCTCGCCGTAGCCATGTCGCCACCGTCAACCGCCCATCCCGCTCGGTCTCACCGTCGAGCCTATAAAAGGAGCCCTCCCCAGCACCAAAGACTCACACCATTCCACTCCCGTCACCTCTCTGAACCTCAACCACCCCTTGTCGGAGCAAGTGGAGCAGCAGCTCACCGGAATTGGAGCCGGAGCCGCTGCCTCTGGAGAAGAAGGGTGCCGTTGATTCCGGCCACCCCAAGCTCCGCCGCGACCACGCCTCGCCTCGCCATCGGCTTCCACTTCGTTCGTCCGCATCGCCGACCCCGCTAGAGCCCTAGTACGCCCCCAGTAGACCCCCACCGAGCCGCTAGGGTTCGAGCTCGCCGGCGACCCGTCCGTCGTCGATGACGACCCTCAGCCGTAGATCTAGCCTCTAATCGCACGGCCCACAGCGCACGTACTGTTTCGCGTTTTAAGTGCCACTAACCAGTAGGACCCCCTGTCAGCAGAGCCCCGTGCCGCGCAGCGCCACTTGGCCAGCCCATTTCCTTTCCCGCGCAAGCCCGTAGATTCAAATTAGGATTTTTCTTTTTAGTTAGAATATAGTTTCTGTCCAGTGTTTCAAAATTCAATTCTGTGAGTTTGACAAACCCAAATTGCATGAAACCAATTTTGTCTGAAAGGTATTGAAAAAATCTATCCAAGCCCGTTGGATTTAATTCATTTAGAGTTATAGATTTCTCCTAATAAAAATAAGAAGACAGAAGCTTTTGCAACTTGAAACATTTTTATAAAATCAACCAAGTTAGATTTTGAGTTGATTCCAACTCTCAAAAATCACATTTCATCATATCTATCCAAATATGTAATAATATTAAGGTTTACAGGCAGTGAATTTGGACTAGTACCAAAATAATGCTATATAGGCATTTCTAGTCACTTTAAATCATTAAATAGTAAACTTAAACCAAAGTAATATTGATCCAACCTTTAAATCTCATTCCCACATGTTAGGATATGTGGTGAGGACATGTGTCCACATGATCCCATGTTTTAGTGGTGAATATTAAATTGTAGTTAATTTTTTTAATGAGTTGAAATTACTTTTCCAAAATAAAAAGGTTGAAACTATTGAATTAAACTTATGATGTTTGGGATGATATTAGATCATCAATTGTGTGGTTTAGACTACTACTTAGCCTAAGTTAAGTATTGTTTTTTGATTGTGCACTCCCTATGTATTTATAGACGATAGTACCGACCAAGCCTTCGAGGAGGAGTTCTACCAAGAAGAAGAAGAAGAAGAAGAAAACTTCAACCACTGCACCAACCAAGGCAAGCTATTATAGCAATCTATTAGTGGCAAGCTAACCCTTGCAAACATGCTTTAGCAAGCTATTGTAGCAAGCTATTAGTGGCAAGCTAACCCTTGCAAACATGCTTTAGCAAGCTATTGTAGCAAGCTATTAGTGGCAAGCTAACCCTTGCAAACATGCTTTAGCAAGCTATTGTAGCAAGCTATTAGTGGCAAGCTAACCCTTGCAAACATGCTTTAGCAAGCTATTGTAGCAAGCTATTAGTGGCAAGCTAACCCTTGCAAACATGCTTTAGCAAGCTATTGTATCAAGCTATTAGTGGCAAGCTAACCCTTGCAAACATGCTTTAGTAAGCTAGTGTAGCAAGCTAGAATAAAACTAGATAGTTTAGTAAAGATGCCTTAAGCATACTTTGATCACACCCCCTTAGTTTACACAAAGTTCTTTAATTAATTTTGAAGGTAGCATAAAGAGTATAAAACTTGACCTAATTAGAAATCCTTAGATGTCATTCTATGGCATGAGATTGATCCCACCTTTCCACCATAGTGAACACTCTTAACCTAGTGTTTTAGAATAGATAGAACTTGAGTCATTTTAGATGGGAACACTTGGTGAAAATGAGTTATGAAAACCTTGGAATGATGAGTCATTCTATTGAGATGTTTTGACATGTGTTGATAAACACAATTGGTTTATGATGATGAAAATGATGAGGCATGAGCCTTAACCCTTTTTATAAAACTGATGGTTGGATTCGGATACGATACCATTCCAAATTTACCGTACAACCACATTACCTAAATTGGGTAAGGCTTAGCTGGAAATTTATATGCATTAGTATTAGTTCCCTCACGGGAGAGGTTTGAGCTGAGGCTACCTCTCAATGATGTCCACCTATGCAGTGCCCAAGATGACTGATGGTCATGGTTGGGAGGCCATGCTCATAGAAGAGGTGCTTGTACTAGGGTGTGTAAAGGGAAGGTTATGTTTGATTATCTGCATACTAAGTATGATGATTCAGGGTTATCCCTGACAGATGTATCGAATCTTGTGGTGAAAGTGTACCACCTCTGCAGAGTGTTAAACTATTCGAATAGCCGCGTCCGCGGTTATGGACAGTTGGAATGGCCATACTGTTTCGTTGTCAGATGTTTTCTAAATAACTTGAAATGAATGATGAACCTTGACTTGACCACAACAGGGTTGTGTAGATGAAAATAGCTTCCCAACTTAAGTGATTCTAGACTTTTATTTTATCTTTTCTTGTTTCAGAACTCAGCTTAGGTTTCAAACTTAACTTGATAGTTATTCTTTAAATTCCATACTTTAACTTAGAAGTATAACCCTTGCTAGTAGTAGTTTGCGAGTACTTAAAGAGTACTCATGACTTTTGTCCCTGGCTATTATCATGGCCAGACTATGAAGGAGATTATCAAGATGATGGTCACAGGATGCTATGATAACTAGGACTATCGCCACAAGCATTGCCTGTGCCCCTGAAGATGGACCCCACCGCTACGCTATCGTTTATTTCCGCTGCTTGTTGTATTAAAGACTGGATCATGAGATCCTTATTTGTGTAAAACCTTATGTATGGTTTGTAATGGATGATGTACTGTGATATCCAATCCGTTATGTCTCGCAAAAATGGTAATCCTGGGATTGCGAGGTATGGCATAACGGGCATCTGGGATTAAAAATCCGGGTGTTGACACTGGCTCTCCCCTCTGGCGTATATTATCCTCCCGAAACCCTAAGACTCGGGGAGCGACCACAGAAAGATTTTGCTGCCTCTGCGGGGCGGAAAACACCGAGAGAGAAAGATCTCTTCGGCCAACAGAATTCTGCCGGGGGAATTCCTTCCCGGAGAGGGGAGATCGTCGCCATCAACACCACCATCAAGCCGGACTTCATCGGGATCATCACCACCATCATCTCCACCAGCACCATCATCACCACCTCATACCGCTGTAACAATTGGGTTGAATCTTGCATAGTTCTTAGGGAAAACTTTCTTGGTGTTGATTACTCCTTGTAGTTGATGCTATTGAGTGAACCGTTGAATTATTGTTTATGTTCAGATTGTTACATATCATTATTTCATCTCTGATCATGATCCATATGATGTCTTGTGCGTAGTTCGTTTTGTTCTTGAGGACATGGGAGAAGTCATGTTGTTAGTAGTGGAATTGTGTTGAGAAAGATTCAATAGTTTGATATTTAATTTGTGGTGTACTTATTCTAGTGGTGTCATGTGAACGTCGACTACATGACACTTTACCTATATGGGCCTAGGGGAATGCATTGTGTATTTGGCTACTAATCGTAGGGGTTGCCGGAGTAACAGAAACCTGAACCCCCGTTAGGAAACCATTGGACAAGGGACGTCGGGGTCTTAGAGTTTAAAGCTGTGGTTAGGTTTCTACCTTAATTACTTTCTTGTACTTGCGGATGCTTGCAAGGGGTATAATCACAAGTATGTATTAGTCATAGGAAGGTCGGTACATTAGCACAGGTTCACCCACACAACACTTAGCAAACTAAAGAAGATTAATCAACTATATGAAGCGAAAGCACTTGATGATATTCCCATGTGTCCTCGAGAACGTTTGGTCATCTTAAGTAATACAACCGGCTTATCCTTTGCTAAACAAAGGATTGGGCCACTCGCATTTATTTTTATTGTATTTTATTTATTCATACTTTATTTACCTGCAATATCAAAACCCCCTAAAATACATTTGTTAAGTATTTACAGAGAATTCGTCAACACCTTCTGCTCCTTGTTGGGTTCGACACTCTTACTTATCAAAAATACTGCGATACACCCCCTATACTTGTGGGTCATCAAGACTATTTTCTGGTGCCGTTGTCAGGGAGTGAAGCGCTATTGGAGAGTGGAACTTGTAAAGGAAACTTCTACTATGAGTATTGTTTACTTCTGTTAGTTGCTTCATTTCAATATGGATAATTCGCTGAGTTTCTTATTTCGTAATGCTACTACCACTGCTAAGGTAGTAGATGAACCACCACCTGCTGAGAATGATACTTTTAAAATACCTACAAGAATTATTGATCGTGTTATGGATAACTATTATGTTGGAGATGGAACTGTCCATCCCGGTGATCATTTGCTCTTTATACACGAATTATGCAGGTTGTTTAAGTGTGCAGGTATCACAACAGATCAAGTCAAGAAGAAGTTGTTCTTGTTATCACTGAAAGGAAGAGCTGAAGAATGGTATAAGTTGTTGAGGAATGGTCAAGCTCTTGAATGGGAGGAAATAGTGCCTCTCTTTTATTCTAAATTTTATCCTCCTAGTGAAATTCATAAAGATCGGAATCAAATATACAATTTTTGGCCTCTTGATGGAGATAGTACAGCTCAAGCTTGGTGGAGATTGAAGTTACTAATGCTCAAATGTCCTATTCATGAGCTCCCTCACAATATTATTATCAATAACTTTTATACAAGGCTTTCTCTTCATGATAATGATCTATTGGATGCTTCTTGTGTTGGATCATTTACACGCATAGAAGAAGAAACTAAATGGGATCTTCTAGACCGTATTCATGATAATGCTGAAGCATGGGAGAATGAGAAAGGAAGAAAGCCAGGTATAAATTATGATTATGAATGCATTGAATCTTTTATGGGAACTGATGACTTTCAAAATATTAAAAATGCTTATGGTCTAGACTCTCAAGCTATTGCAACTTATTTTAAGGCTTTTGCTTCCTATATTGAAGTTCCTAAAAAGAAATGGAATAAGTATCATGAACCATATAAAGATGTTGCTAAGTGTGTTCCTCCAAGAAATACTGAAGTTTATACTGCTAATCATTTTTTACCTAAACCTTACATTGAGAAAATACCTTTCCTAGTTAAGATAAAGGAACATTCTATGACAGCAAGTATGGTTAATTAAAGTACAAATAAAGCTGTTGAACCTGATGAACAAAATGATGAACCTATAATAGCAAATGTGGAAGATTTCGTTGCTAAATATGTAGAAGAGGAATACACTATCCTTGGTAAGGATACCTCTAATATTGTTTCACAAAGTAGTGTTATGAGAGCTAGTGTTCCTGTGTTTTCTGTTAGGATAAGTGATCATTGCTACCTTGGTTCTTGTGATAGCTATATCATTAAGTTTATGCATATATTGAAAGTTATTATGAGAGAGGGAATACTGTTCTTATGCATCTCAATAATATCAAGTTTCCTTGTTTTATGCTGAAAGTTTTTATGTTGCACTTGTTTTGCCTTCCTATGCTTGTAGCCTCTGGTTTCAACAACTTGTTTGTTTACAAAATTCCCTTGCATAGGAAGTGGGTTAGACTTAAACATGTGTATTTTTGCTTCTTAATGCTCTCTTTCACTTCAATTCATATTCTTATATGAGCATCATTGAAACTATCATGCCCATCTTAATGGCTATAAAGAAAGAGCTTTTTGGGAGACAACCCATATTATTTCTTTTGCTTTCAGTTTTTGTTTCTTTGAGTCTTGGAAGTTATTACTTCGGTAATAACCTCTCCTTATCCTTTTTGTTTGTTCTTTGTGTCAAGATCAACCTCTAATGAGAGAGACGTAAGATTTGGGAAAGTTGTTGTCCCGAAACAGATTTTTGTGCTTCACCGTAAACATTCGTGAGAGATCTCTGTACGTTGGATTGATCTGTAAGTTTTTGTGCTTCTACCCCAGGTTGTTATTTAACTTTTGTTAGTTTTGAGCTTTTTGATTTGAGCAACAGAAGATTTTCGAAAAAAATGATCTTTACCTGCTGGTCTGTTTTGACAGATTTTTGCCACTCTTGCATTTGCTTCTTTAAGTCGATTTCCTTTTTGAATTCTTTTTGGGTTTTCGGAAGGAGTTGCTACAGTAGCTTATGATTTGATGGATTTCAGTTGAAATTGGACTTAAAAGGTTTATTGCCTGGCTTACACTAATGTTGCTAATAAGAATTGTGTAAAGTTTTGTGTGAAAGAAATTTCCAGGTTATTGGAGAAAATGGTGTAATAAGAAAGAGAAAGGTTTCATGACTCGAGCAATATGAGTATGAAGATGAAGATATTGATGTTACTCAAGCGGTGACTCCGGAAGAATCTGCTAAATGCCAAGTTCAGAGACCTGCAGAGTCCGTTTTCGAATAGGTAACAGTTCTGGTAAGAAAAGTTCCGCGAAAATTCTATCCAGTTATATTTTTGCAGTTTTTATCCAACAGAGAAAGTTACGAAGCGAAAGAGGGACGGAAACGGAGCCAGGGTGTCTCACACCACCCCCTGGTGTGGCCCCCTGGCCGCGCCAGCAGGTGGTGTGGCCGCCCCGGACTCCGTCTCCGACCCGTTTTCTCCCAGTACCTTCCTTTTGCTGTAAAACTTCATAATATATAATCCCCCGGATCCCCCGAGGTTCGTATATCGTGTTCTCATCGTGTTTTCGTTTCGATCTGTTTCTGACAGGTAGAGTCCCAGATTTGGAGCCACAATGTCTTCCTCTGGATCAGCCAAGGAAGATTCCTCAGCGGATATCATCAACCCATACATGAGAGAGTTGAAGATTCATCCCAAGGAGTTGTTGCTTGAAGATGGGGAGGTACGGATAAAAGAGGTTCAAGGTCCTAAAGGTCAAGGAAGTCTGGAGGACCGGATGGAAGCACTAGAGCAAGAAGTATTTAGGTACAATAAGATGGCGGAACGCGAAGTGGATATCATCCATAAGATTTGTTCCGAACTCATCGCCGAGCACCAAAAGGAGACTGCAGAGCTCAAGGATGAATTCCTCTCACTCCACCAAACAACCAACCAACTGCAAGCACAGCTCTACGATGTTCAAAATCAAAACTATGAGTACGAGGTTAGGTTTAAACGCATAAGTGCTGCTGCAAGTTTCAGGATGGTGGAGACCACGATGTCCTTTGTTGATGGGGGGGCCTTACCCTAGAAGTCGGACGATGACGAGATAATACCACCACCACCGAAGGAGTAATTCGTCATCAGGTTTTGGCATCCCCTTGGTTTGTTCCAAGCTTGGGTGAGTGTCGCGGTATCATATCACTATCTTCTATCTTTTTACCTTTTTAGTAGAGTCATATCATGAATAGAGAAGTTATCATGTAGGATGGTTTGCGTTATGGAAGTGTCCCCCCTCTCGTTAGATATCTATGTATCCCTTGGTGTGAGTTGTCGTTATGGAATATTAATGAGAAGTTCTATCATTCATTCTTTTGCATATCTTATATTAGTTTTCAATTCATGGTTATATGGTTGATCTTGTTGTTAGTATTGGTATCACTTTGGGATCATGGAGTTAATTTAGTTGGTTTTGGCAAACCTGGCTCGGTCAGTAGCAACACTACTTTGAGAACTGAATGAAAAAGATAAAAGGACTCTTAAAGAAATATAATTTCATCATCTTTCTTTCTTGATTTGCTCATAAGTTTAGTATTCTCTAGCTAAGATCTTTTGTGCTTCCAAGGAAGACTGCATGTTTGTTTTTATCACTTGTATGTTTGTCTGTTTCCTTTAACTCTTATGCTTGCTCCCCAGCCTTGCTAGCCAAAAACCTGTACTAAGAGGGAATGCTTCTCGTGCATCCAATCCTTTAACAAAAACCTATGCCATTTGTGTCCACCATACCTACCTACTAGCACTATTGCTATTCCAAGTAAATTCTTGTTTTTATCTACCTTCCAAATTAAACTTGTTATGAGAAAATTAGTGATTAAAGCTCTCACGAACTTGATGGCCACACTTTAATTTCTTGCATTTAATAATCTTGAACCATTGTGTCCATCTTTGTTGCGTATATGCTTGCGCTTTATAAGTTGAAGTTAGGAGAACCATGTATCATGGGGAACACTTTCAACATTGCACTTATATTCCGTTGATATCATGATTCTTTTGCTTATGGATCCCGACAGTGTGAAATAAAAGGGGAACTTGTAAGATCATGGAGTTTGTATGTGTGTTAGAGAAACGCCTAGGCCGCTAGCCTAAGCCATGCCTAATCATGGTGGAAACTTGCAGCATAAACATAATGAGCACTCTATGAAAGCATCCTCAATAAAAACCTATGCAAATAGCAAATAAAAGGATCGCTGAGATGCTCATTATCTGCTTGCCTTGTCATTGTGATTATCGGATAGCTCATGTATCATGTGCAAGGGGTACCCCGTTGGCGGTTCTCTATGATACATATGTATTTACAATCACAAGAGCTTACTTGTCACTGAAGTTGAGTAGCATGAGGTTCGGTACTCGTAAGTAAGGGGCATGAGATTTCAACTTATAACTTGTCAAGCATATCCTCTTAGTTGTGTCACTTTAACCTTAATCACCTAAAGATACCTATGGTAGGGGCAATGAGAGCTGAAAGCTAATAAGTACCATAATTTTTGGAAGCTCTTTATGAAACTTGAAATCCCTGCTTCCCTCTTCGAAGGGCCTATCTTTTACTTTTTTGTTGAGTCAGTAAACCTATTCCCCTCTACCTCAGCAAGCATTTTGAGTTATTGTGTTTCATTCATTCATATGATGATTTATTCAATCATGTTTCTTATGTTCCTTGTTTTGCACATTGCTCTTATCTTGGTGATTACTACTTTGAAAGCTTTCATTGAAAACCAGTTATTTGTGAACTCCAGCCAATTATCAACTATTCTTTGACCAAGAGCTAAGTTTGCCATTACCAATTATGATTTACTTCATGTATCTTTATTGTGTTTCCTTTACTTATTGCAAGTAAGTTATATAATATTGAGTTGTCTTCTATTATGATCTATGTATTGATGAATGTGATGCTTCTTGTCCGTATTCTTTTATCGACTCTTCACTCCATAAACCCGAGGTCATGTTTATTGAGCTCAGTTTCGCTTGGGGACAAGCGAAGTCTAAGCTTGGGGGGAGTTGATACGTCCATTTTGCATCACTATTCTATGTCATAATTTACTGTTATTCATTGATATATTTCATATTAAGAGATGATACTTATGTTATTTCATCTGTTTTTGCATGGTTGATGACTTTTGGAGCATGGACCGCTGTAGTCAGGATTCTGATGGAAAAGGTGCTATATGGAGGCAAAATTCGCAAAGATCAGAAAATCCGAGAAAATATACGGAAAATCCTATATTTCCAGAAGACGAAGGAAGCCAGAATGAGGAGTTGAGATGGGCCATAGGGGGCCCACACCACCCCTGGCGCGGGCCACCCTAGGTTGTGCCACCAGGTGGTGTGGCCGCCCTAGCCCACCTCTGGCTCTTCCCTCTGGCGTATATATTCCTCCTGAAACCCTAAGACTTGGGGAGCGACCATAGAAAGATTCCGCCGCCTTTGCGGGGTGGAGAACACCGAGAGAGAAAGATCTCTCTGAGCAGATTTCATGGGAATTCCTTCCTGGAGAGGGGAGATCGTCGCCATCAACACCACCATCAAGTTGGACTTCATCAGGATCATAATCATCATCATCACCACCATCATCACCACCAGCACCATCATCTCCATCTCCATATTGCTCTAACAATTGGGTTGAATCTTGCATAGTTCTTAGGGGAAACTTTCCTGGTGTTGATTACTCTTTGTATTTGATGCTATTGAGTGAACCATTGAATTATTGTTTATGTTCAGATTGTTATACATCATTATTCCATCTCTGATCATGATCCATATGATGTCTTGTGAGTAGTTCATTTTGTTCTTGAGGACATGGGAGAAGTCATGTTGTTAGTAGTGGAGTTGTGTTGAGAAAGATTCAATAGTTTGATATTTAAGTTGTGGTGTACTTCTTCTAGTGGTGTCATGTGAACATCGACTACATGACACTTCACCTATATGGGCCTAGGGGAATGCATTGTGTATTTGGCTACTAATCGTAGGGGTTGCTGGAGTGACAGAAACCTGAACCCCCGTTAGGAAACCATTGCACAAGGGACGTAAGGGTCTTAGAGTTTAAAGTTGTGGTTAGGTATCTACCTTAATTACTTTCTTGTACTTACGGATGTTTGCAAGGGGTATAATCACAAGTATGTATTAGTCCTAGGAAGGTCGATACATTAGCACAGGTTCACCCACACAACACTTAGCAAGCTAAAGAAGATTAATCAACTATATGAAGCGAAAGCACTTGATAGTCTTCCCATGTGTCCTCGAGAACGTTTGGTCATCTTAAGTAATACAACTGGCTTGTCCTTTGCTGCATAAAGGATTGGGCTACTTGCTACATTTGTTCCCACTGTCTTTTATTTACTCGTACTTTATTTACTTGCTTTATCAAAAACCCCTAAAAATCCGTTTGCTAAGTATTTGCAGAGAATTCCTGATCCATACCACTAGCTAGCACCTTCTACTCCTCGTTGGGTTCGACACTCTTACTTATCAAAAATACTACGATACACCCCCTATACTTGTGGGTCATCATCGAGTGATGACTGCAAGTGCACATATCAATTGTAGCTAGTTTCGAAGTAAAGATATCGAACCCACAGAGAGCTATTGGTAAAGGTCTTTATGGCACTTGTTACTCTCTACCAAAGGATACTTATAATTTGCCTTTGATCTCAAGTAAAGGGTGTTTGAAAGGTTTATGGTTGTTTGCAGAAAAGTAATTAAAATAACTAAAAGAAAACAAGTAACATGTTTCTTATGTTCCTTGTTTTGCACATTGCTCTTATCTTAGTGTCTACTACTTTGAAAGCTATCATTGAAAACCAGTTATTTGTGAACTCCAGCAAATTGTCAACTATTCTTCGACCAAGAGCTAAGTTTGCCATTGCCAATTATGATTTACTTTATGCATCTTTATTGTGTTTCCTTTACTTATTGCAAGTTAAGTTATATAATAGTGAGTTGTCTTTTATCATGACTTATGCATTGATGAATGTGATGCTTCTTGTCCGTATTCTTTTATCGACTCTTCACTCCATAAACCTGAGGTCATGTTTATTGAGCTTAGTTTTCGCTTGGGGACAAGCGAAGTCTAAGCTTGGGGGGAGTTGATACGTCCATTTTGCATCACTATTCTATATCATAATTTACTGTTATTCATTGATATATTTCGTATTAGGAGATGATACTTATGCTATTTCATCTGTTTTTGCATGGTTGATGACTTTTGGAGCATGTACCGCTGCAGTCAGGATTCTGATGGAAAAGGTGCTGTTTGGAGGCAAAATTCGCGAAGATCAGAAAATCCGGGAAAATACATGGAAAATCCTATTTTCCAGAAGACGAAGGGACCAAGAAGGGGAAGCGGAGATGGGCCACAGGGAGCCCACACCACCCCCTAGCGCAGGCCACCCTAGGCCGCGCCACCAGGTGGTGTGGCCGCCTGGTCCACCCCTGGCTCTCCCCTCTGGCGTATATTATCCTCCCGAAACCCTAAGACTCGGGGAGCGACCACAGAAAGATTTTGCTGCCTCTGCGGGGCGGAAAACACCGAGAGAGAAAGATCTCTTCGGCCAACAGAATTCTGCCGGGGGAATTCCTTCCCGGAGAGGGGAGATCGTCGCCATCAACACCACCATCAAGCCGGACTTCATCGGGATCATCACCACCATCATCTCCACCAGAACCATCATCACCACCTCATACCGCTGTAACAATTGGGTTGAATCTTGCATAGTTCTTAGGGAAAACTTTCTTGGTGTTGATTACTCCTTGTAGTTGATGCTATTGAGTGAACCGTTGAATTATTGTTTATGTTCAGATTGTTACATATCATTATTTCATCTCTGATCATGATCCATATGATGTCTTGTGAGTAGTTCGTTTTGTTCTTGAGGACATGGGAGAAGTCATGTTGTTAGTAGTGGAATTGTGTTGAGAAAGATTCAATAGTTTGATATTTAAGTTGTGGTTTACTTCTTCTAGTGGTGTCATGTGAACGTCGACTACATGACACTTCGCCTATATGGGGCTAGGGGAATGCATTGTGTATTTGGCTACGAATCATAGGGGTTGCCAGAGTGACAGAAACCTAAACCCCCGTTAGGAAACCATTGCACAAGGGACGTTAGGGTCTTAGAGTTTAAAGCTGTGGTTAGGTTTCTACCTTAATTACTTTCTTGTACTTGCGGATTCTTGCAAGGGGTATAATCACAAGTATGTATTAGTCCTAGGAAGGTCGGTACATTAGCACTGGTTCACCCACACAACACTTAGCAAACTAAAGAAGATTAATCAACTAATATGAAGCGAAAGCACTTGATAGTCTTCCCATGTGTCCTCGAGAATGTTTGGTCATCTTAAGTAATACAACCGGCTTATCCTTTGCTAAAGAAAGGATTGGGCCACTTGCTGCATTTATTTTTATTGTCTTTTATTTATTCGTACTTTATTTACCTGCAATATCAAAAACCCCTAAAAATCCGTTTGTTAAGTATTTACAGAGAATTCCTGCTCCAAGCCACTCGTCAACACCTTCTGCTCCTCGTTGGGTTTGACACTCTTACTTATCGAAAATACTGCGATACACCCCCTATACTTGTGGGTCATCACCAACCACCTGATTGGAACTTACCCTTTGAGATCATGTGCGATGCTAGTGATTTTGCTGTAGGTGCTGTTCTTGGGTAACGAATAGATAAAAAGTTAAATGTTATCCATTATTCTAGTAAGACTCTTGACGCTGCTCAAAAGAATTATGCTACTACTGAAAAAGAGTTCTTAGCTGTTGTTTTTGCTTGTGATAAGTTTAGACCTTATATTGTTGATTCAAAATTTACCATTCATACTGATCATGCCGCTATTAAGTACCTTATGGTGAAGAAAGATGCTAAGCCTAGGCTTATTAGATGGGTGTTGCTTTTACAAGAATTTGACCTACATATTGTAGATAGGAAAGGTGCTGAAATCCTATTGCTGATAATTTATCTCGTTTAGAAAACATCTCCTTTGATCCTATGCCTGTTAATGATAGTTTCCCAAATGAACAATTGGCTACAGTAGGGGTAAGTTCGCGAGGGAGTCGTTGGTATGCTGATTATGCTAACTTTATTGTTTCCAAGTATTTGCCTCCAACTTTTACAGGATAGCAAAGAAGAAAGTTCTTTTATGATTTGAGGCATTATTTTTGGGATGACCCACATTTATATAAAGAAGGAGTAGATGGTATCATGCGAAGATGTGTTCCAGAATTTGAACAAAAGGAGATATTGCGGAAATGTCATGGTAGTGCCTATGGAGGACATCATGCATGAGATAGAACCGCAAAAAAGGTTCTACAATCAGGTTTTTACTGGCCTACCCTTTTTAAAGATGCAAGAAAAATTGTCTTATCATGTGATGAATGTCAACGAGTTGGTAATATTTCCAGACGCAATGAAATGCCTATGAATTACTCTCTTATTATTGAACCATTTGATTATTGGGGATTTGACTTTATGGGTCCTTTCCCCCTTCAAAAGGTTATACTCATATTCTTGTTGATGTTGATTATGTTACTAAGTGGGTAGAATCCATACCTACGAAAAGTGCTGATGGTGAGACCTCTTTAAAAATGCTTAAGTATATCATCTTTCCTAGGTTTGGAGTGCCTAGATATCTTATGACTGATGGAGGTTCTCGTTTCATTCATGGTGGCTTTAGAAAAACCCTTGCTAAATATGATGTTAATCATATAATTGCTTCAACCTATCATCCCCAAACTACTAGGCAAGTAGAACTATCAAATAGAGAAATTAAATCCATCTTGCAAAAGACTGTTAATAGATATAGAAAAGAATGGGCTAAAAAGTTGAATGATGCTTTATGGGCTTATAGAACTGCTTATAAAAATCCTATGGGAATCTCTCCTTACAAAATGGTTTATGGGAAAGCTTGCCACCTGCCTTTAGAATTAGAACACAAAGCATATTGGGCAGTGTAAGAACTTAATAGAGACATCGAACTTGCTGGTGAGAAAAGATTATTTGACTTAAGTTCGTTAGACGAGTGGAGGAGTGAAGCATACGAAAATTCTAAACTATTTAAAGAAAAAGTTAAAAATGGCATGATAGGAGAATTCTTAAGAGAGAGTTCCATGTTGGTGAGAAGGTTCTATTGTATAGGTCTCGTCTCAGATTTTTTGCAGGAAAACTACTCTCAAAATGGGAAGGACCATTTGTTATTGAATAGGTGCATCGTTCAAGTGCAATAAAAATTTCTTCCCTAAAAGATAACACTACACAAGTGGTGAATGGTCAGAGACTCAAGCACTATATTTCTGGAGATTCTTACAATGAAGACATTGATGCTGTTCAAATGGCAACTCCGGAATTTTTTATCAAAGACCAAGCTCAGAGACCTGCAGAGTCTGTTTTCGAATAGGTAATAGTTCTGGTAAGAAAAGGTCCACGAAAAATTTGTCAATTTATATTTTTTCAGTTTTTATCTAACATGGAAAGTAATGAGTCGAAAAAGGGACGGAAACGGAGCCCAGGTGGCTCACACCACCCCATGGCACGGGCCCCCTGGCCGCGCCAGCAGGTGGTGTGGCCGCCCCGGACTCCGTCTCCGACCCGTTTTCTCCCAGTACCTTCCTTTTGCTGTAAAACTTCGTAATATATAATCCCCCGGATCCCCCGAGGTTCGTATATCGTGTTCTCATCGTGTTTTCGTTTCGATCTGTTTCTGACAGGTAGAGTCCCAGATTTGGAGCCACAATGTCTTCCTCTGGATCAGCCAAGGAAGATTCCTCAGCGGATATCATCAACCTGTACATGCGTGAGCTGAAGATTCATCCCAAGGAGTTGTTGCTCGAAGATGGGAAGGTACAGATAAAAGAGGTTCAGGGCCCTAAAGGTGAAGGTAGTCTGGAGGACAGGATGGAAGCACTAGAGCAAGAAGTCTTTAAGTACAAGATGATGGCGGAACGTGAAGTGGATATCATCCATAAGATTAGTTCGGAACTCATCACTGAGCACCAGAAGGAGATTGATGAGCTTAAGGATGAAATTCTCTCACTCCACCAAACAACCAACCAACTACAAGCACATCTCTATGACGTGCAAAATCAAAACTGTGAGTATGAGATTATGTTTAAACACATAAGTGCTGCTGCTAGTTTTAGGATGTGGAAACCAGGATGTCTTTTGTTGATGGGGAGCCCTTACCTTGGAAGTTGGACGATGACAAGAGAACACCACCACCACCACCAAAGGAGTAATTCGTCATCAGGTTTTGGCATCCCCTTGGTTTATTCCAAGCTTGGGGGAGTGTCGCGGTATCACAGCATATCTTTTATCTTTTTACCTTTTAAGTAGAGTCATATCATGAATAGAGAAGTTATCATATATGATGGTTTGCATTGTGGAAGTGTCTCCCCTCTCGTTAGTTATCTATGTATCCCTTGGTGTGAGTTGCCGTTATGGAATATTAATGAGAAGTTCTATCATTTACTTTTTGCACATCTTATATTAGTTTTCAATTTCTATTATATGATTGGTCTTGTTGTTAGTATTGGTATCACTTTGGGATCATTAAGTAAATTTAGTTGGTTTCGGCAAACCTGGCTCGGTCAGTAGCAACACTATTATGAGAATTGAATGAAAAGATAAAAATACTCTTAAGAAATATAATTTCATCATCTTTCTTGATTGGCTCATAAGCTTATTATTCTCTAGTTAAGATCTTTTGTGTTTCCAAGGAAGATTGCATGTTTGTTTTTATCACTTCTATGTTTGTTTGTTTCCTTCAACTCTTATGCTTGCTACCCAGCCTTGCTAGCCAAAAACCTCCACTGAGAGGGAATGCTTCTCGTGCATCCAATCCTTAAACCAAAACCTATGACATTTGTGTCCACCATACCTACCTATTAGCATTATTGCTATTCCAAGTAAATTCATGTTTTTATGTGAAAATTAGTGATTAAAGCTCTCACGAACTTGATGGCACACTTTACTTTCTTGCACTTAATAAACTTGAATAATTGTGCCCATCTATGTTGCGTATATGCTTGCGTTTTGTAAGTTGTGAATTAGCAGAACCATGTTATCATGGGGAACGCTTTCAACATTGCACTTTATTTAGTTGATATCATGTTCTTTTGCTTATGGATCCTGACGGCGTGAAATGAAAGGGGAGCTTGTAAGGCTCATGGAGTTCGTATATGTGTTAGAGAAACGCCTGGGCGGCTGGTCTCATCCATGCTTAATCATGGTGGAAACCTGCAGTGTAACCATAGTGAGCAATCTATGAAGCATCCTCTATAAAAAAAGTCGATGCAAATAGGGAAAAAGGAGAGAGAAAAGAAGAAAAAAGAAAAAAGGCCTATGCAAATAAGAAATAAAAGGATGCTGAGTTGCTCATTGTCTGCTTGCCTTGTCATTTTGATATGGGGATTCTTCCGTATCATCGGGCAAGGGGTACCCCGTTGGCGGTTCTCTATGATGCACATGTACTTACAATGACAAGAACTTATCTGTGACTAAACTTGAGTAGCATGAGGAACGGTACTCATAAGTAAGGGGCATGATATTTTCAGCTTATAACTTGTCAAGCATATCCTCATATTTGATCACTTTAACCTTAATCACCTAAAGATGCTTATGATAGGGGCAATGAGAGCTGAAAGCTAATAAGTACCATAATTTTTGGAAGCTCTTTATGAAACTTGAAATCCCTGCTTCCCTCTGCGAAGGGCCTATCTTTTACTTTTTAGTTGAGTCAGTAAACCTATTCCTTTCTATCTCAGCAAGTATTTTGAGTTGTTGTGTTTCATTCATTCATATGATGATTTAATCAATCATGTTTCTTATGTTCCTTGTTTTGCACACTGCTCCTATCTTAGTGAGTATTACTTTGAAAGCTATCATTGAAAACCCCATTATGTTTGAACTCCTACAAATTGTTAACTATACTTTAACCAAGAGCAAAGTTTTACATTACCAATTATGATTTACTTTATGTATCTTTATTGTGTTTCCTTTACTTATTAGAAGTTAAGTTATATAATAGTGAGTTGTCTTCTATTATGATTTGTGTATTGATGAATGTGATGCTTCTTGTCCGTATTCTTTTATCAACACTTCACTCCATAAACCTGAGGTCATGTTTATTGAGCTCAGTTTTCGCTTGGGGACAAGCGAAGTCTAAGCTTGGGGGGAGTTGATACGTCCATTTTGCATTACTATTCTATATCATAATTTACTGTTATTCATTGATATATTTCATATTAAGACATGATACTTATGTTATTTCATCTGTTTTTGCATGCTTGATGACATTTGGAGGATGGACCGCTGAAGTCAGGATTCTGATGGAAAAGGCACTGTTTGGAGGCGAAATTCGCGAAGATCAGAAAATTCTAGAAAATACATGGAAAATCCTATTTTTTAGAAGACGAAGGATGCCAGAAGAGGGAGCGGAGATGGGCCACAGGGGGCCCACACCACCCCCTGGCGCGGGCCACCCTTGGTCGTGCCACCAGGTGGTGTGGCCACCCTGGCCCACCTCTGGCTCTCCCCTTTGGCATATATTATCCCCATGAAACCCTAAGACTCAGGGAGCAACCACAGAAAGATTCCGCCGCCTCTACGGGGCGGAAAACTGCAGAGAGAGAAAGAGCTCTCCCACAGTGAAATCTGTAGAAATTCCTTCCCGGAGAGGGGAGATCGTCGCCATAAACACCACCATCAAGCTGGACTTCATCAGGATCATCATCATCATCTCCACCAGCACCATCATCACCACTCCATACCGCTGTAACAATTGGGTTGAATCTTGCATAGTTCTTAGGGGAAACTTTCCCGGTGTTGATTACTTGTTGTAGTTGATGCTATTGAGTGGAACCATTGAATTATTGTTATGTCTAGATTGTTACTTATCATTATTTCATCCTTAATCTTGATACATATGATGTCTCGTGAGTAGTTCGTTTAGTTCTTGAGGACATGGGAGAAGTCATGTTGTTAGTAGTGGAATTGTGTTGAAAAAGATTCAATGTTTGATAATTAAGTTATGGTATTATTCTTCTAGTGGTGTCATGTGAACGTCGACTACATGATACTTCACCTTTATGGGCCTAGGGTAATGCATTGTGTATTTGACTACTAATCGTAGGGCTTGCCGGAGTGACAGAAACCTAAACCCCCGTTAGGAAACCTTTGCATAAGGAACTGTAGGATCTTAGGGTTTAAGGTTGTGGTTAGGTTTTTATCTTAATTACTTTCTTATAGTAGCGGATGCTTGCAAGGGGTATAATCACGAGTATGTATTAGTCCTAGGAAGGTCAGTACATTAGCACAAGTTCACCCACACAACACTTATCCAACTAGAGAAGATTAATCAACTATATGAAGCGAAAGCACTTGACAGTATTCCCATGTGTCCTTGAGAACGTTTGGTTATCTTAATTAATACAACCGGCTTGTCCTTTGCTAAAGAAAGGATTGGGCCACTTGCTGCAATTATTATTATTGTCTTTTATTTACTCGCACTTTATTTATCTGCATTATCAAAAAACCCTAAAAATCCGTTTGCTAAGTATTTACAGGGAATTCCTAATCCAAGCCATTCATCAACACCTTCTGCTCCTCGTTGGGTTCGACACTCTTACTTATCGAAAATACTGTGATACACGCCCTATACTTGTGGGTCATCATCCCGCGCCCGGGGTGGTGGTGGCACGACCCCCCGAAGGAAGGCCGACACGACGCTCCCCTGATGGTGCCGATCGCTCGAGCCGGATCCGCCGGCCTCGTGGTCGTTCTTGCCCTTCTTGAACCATCCCAGTTTCTTCATCGTTGCAGGTGGCAGTGGCTGTGGCTATGGCAGTGAGGCGCTAGGAGGCGATGGCGATGGCGATGTCTATGATGAGAGGAGGGAAGTGCAGCACCGACGGTCGCAGGGGCCTGAAGTAACCCCTGCTGGTAGGAGCGCGAGTAGGTTCTCGCGCATTCACCATCAATGCCGGCGTCAGAACTCACGCAACGTCCCGTCCCATTGGCATTGATGGCGACGGCTGCCGCGGTTTGCGTCTGACTCGGTGCCGCCGGTTAGGCTGCCGCTCGCGCCTCTAAATTGCTTCCGTGGTTGCGTCTAAATCGATCCCGTGGTCGCCTCTGAATCGCTATGGACGCTGACGGTGGGCCAATAGTGCAAACGGGGGAGGACACGCCCTCGACCCGCCCGTGTCCGGGTCGACGCATCGGTCACGCAAAATTTGATGCGCCGATGGATCGAGTCGGACACGTGAATCCAGATGGGTCGCATCATTGGGAGACCGTGCACGCCCATACCCATGCGTGACGTGGGCTTTGGACGCCGCGAGGCGGGTTGGGTTGGCCCGATGGAGATGCCCTAAGAGAGGAAAGGGCAGGAGGGCTATAGATAACTCTCAAAAGGTAGTGAGGAGAGAAAAAAATTGAATCCACCATTACATAGTATTGTTAGGCGTGTTGGTGTAGCCACATATGTAACAGAATGGCGATCAATTTTACCGAGGAGAATTTTTTTTAACAAGTACCTGTTGGAAATATGCCCTAGAGACAAATAGTAGTAAGTACTATTATCATATTTCATATAGTTTATGATTAAGTTTTATATCATGCTATAACTGTGTTGAGTGGAAACATCAATACACGTGTGATATACAAACAAACCAGGGGTTCCCAGTGAAACTCTAGTCACTAGTTCATTGGTCAACAGATGATCATGTTTCCTGATCATGTGGCATTTATGCTAGTTGGAAATGAGGTCATCTCATTCTGAAAATGAGATGATGAACCAATACCCAACCTAAACATCGTGATTCGATCATGTCACGAAGTTCAAGTTACGATGATTAGAAAAGGATCCTCGTAGACTATTCCTTAGACCGTAGGCTATATCAATCACTGTCTCCCGAGAATGCTTAGATAGCATCAAACGCCATCTGGTAAAACGGTGGTTATAAAGGTGTGTTCAGGTATTCGGAGGAAACCGTAGAGGCAATATATGTCAAGAGCGGGATTTGTCCATCCATGTGACGAGAAGATACTCAAGGGCCCACTCGGAGAGGTTATATCCAATAGCTGCACAGCTTGTGATTAGATCATAGGGATATCACTTGTCAGAACGAGTCAAATAGCATTGTTCAGTAACGAGATTGAACACGACATGGTGATGTCATTGATCGAATCTCGGGCAATGCAAGTATCGAATGACAAAGGGAATAAGACACGACTGTCACCGGTTCAAACGACGAAAGATCTTCGTGGAATGCACAGGGGTCACATGGCCATCCAGGTCCCTCTGTTGATCATTAGTGCGGGAGTGGCCCGACCATGTCTGGAGTGTTCCCGAACCGTGGGGTATCACTCTTAAGGGCTTGATGATGCTTAGAGAGTGTTTATAGGATCGGTAGAATCGCCGAAGAAAAGAAGGGAGAAAACCGGAAGGGTTTCGGTAGGTCCGGAGGATGTCCGGAGTGGAGGTGGAAGGTGTTCCATGGCCACGGAGATTAGATAATATGTGAATGAATGTTAAATATTGATTTAATCATTTATTCATAATTATTTAATAAAGAGAAAATCAATTAAAAGGTCAAAAAGGCTTAATGGGCCAATTCCGGAGGGAGAGGGCCCATTAGGGAAAAGGAGAAAGGGGAGAAGGGGCAAGGGGGAGGCCGGCTGGGCCTAGGCCCCCCGGGGCCCACTAGGTGGCCGGCGGCCACCTCCTCCCCCTCCTCTCCTTTAGTCCCACCCCGGGACTTGAGGGGAGGTAGTACCTCCCCTCCCCCTATATAAAGTGGGGTATTGGCTTAGAAAATACACCCAATAATCAATAAAGGTCTCCCCACTTTTGGGAGGACCTCTAATTGATATTTTCTCTCTCCCCTCTCTCTCTCTCATGACCGTGGTCCCAAGTCCGGATCACTTGGCGAGACATCTTCACCATGAGCACCGTCAGCTTGCAGGATTTGGATCAGGAGCTCTACTTCTAGCGCTGCTTGGATCAGGAAGCGGAGTCATCGTCAGGCACCGGACGTGTGTAACTCCCCGCGAGGTGTCGCACTTGAGGCACTCAAGTCGTTGGAGCCAGAAGGAGCGCAAGGACTTCATCACGACCTTGAGGTCGGCTTCGGCTCGTCTACATCAACCACGCTCTCCTAAGCGTTGACAACGCTTTTCGGTCTTCAAGGGTAAGTTCGCGAAAAGCCCCTCCCGTTACTGTATTACTAATAGATAGGTCCTGACAGCTTCAGGGGTTCAGGGGCGTAGAGTAAAATTTATTGTTTTTATGCGTGGAACCCCTATAGTGGTATCAGAGCTAGATCTATGCGTAGTAATGCTAGTACGGGTAGAACACACGAGATGTAGCATGTGGGCGTTGATCTTTTAGTTGTTACCCTCCCACGTGTACTTGTGTATACCGTAGCAATGCTTGATGAAGCGGCCCCCAACCGACTTCTGCGTTCATTCAGCGGTGGTCCACGCTTGACATACGGCTTGTACCGTATAAAGTGGCTTAGGGGGGTGTCTGTCTCTCTCGCATTAGTCGGTATACCATTTGCAACGGAGGGCCCCTAAAGGGGTGTAGTATAGACAACTACTTGATCAGCGTTGTGCTAAAAGTTCATAGGTAAGAGCGGTTCTTGTGCGAAAGCCTATTCAGCCACGTAAAACATGCAAAGATAAAGTAGAAGCGTCTAACTTTGTTTTGCAGGGGGGCGTTGCTTTGTGATATGGTTGTGGCAAAGGTAAAGTAATTACCTTTTGTTGCATAGTAGTAGATAGTCACGAAGGTGACGAACTACCACGCCGGAATGACACTGGTACCCTAGTGTCTACGGTTTGACTGGCGCTGAACCGGTGACGGCAGATGGAGATCACGACGTGAAGGACCATATCACATAGCATTTACATTCAATGTTATTGTTTGTATGTCTTATTGTGTGCTAGTATTAGATACTCGACGGTAGCCTAATAAGATGATTCCTGTTAAAATAACCAACGATTGTGTTCCCCCTTAGTGTGTGATACATTGCAAATGTATCTATAATTTTTGATGTTCCATGCTTGGTTTTATCTACTTTCTTGTGTTTTGTCCACACTTTGGAGTACTTTTCATATGATTTCTTGGACTAACCTATTAACAAGAGCCACAGTGCCAGTTGCCTGCTTTTCTCTTTTTGGTTCCGTGAAGTCGAAATGAATATTCTCGGAATTGGACGGGACAAAAGCCAAAGTTACTATTTTCCCAGAAGATTCACGGAGCCAGAAGGAGAGCCGGAGGGGGGCCACAGGGTGGCCACACCACCCCTAGGCACGGGTCCACCTAGGTCGCGCCAGGGCATGGTGTGGACCCCCTGGCCGCCCACCGACCTTGCCCTCTGGCCTATAAGAAGCCTCCCGATGCGTAAACCCTAAATCATCAAGCCTCCAGCCACGATCTCCACCGCCATCTCCATCACCATTGCTGATTCCCATGATGAGGAGGGAGTAGTTCTCTCTCGAGGCTAAGGGTTCTACCGGTAGCTATGTGTTCATCTCTGTCTCTATGGATGATCTTATTGAGATCATGAGCTTGTAATCTATAGATCTACCTTGCTACTCAGGTGCTTTAATAGATCTCTGCTCTCCCCATGTGTGTGAAATTGACAGCCTGCTCACCATGGTGGCACTTAGGCTAGAGATTACAAATACTTGTTATGAGTTATATTTGGAGTTGGATGTCTTTATGAAATTGTGGTGTTTGTTGGACCTATCTAGAGCTCAAGGTGACAGTGTGGGGTTTTCTAGATGGGAAAGGCTTACTTTGAGGTGTGCTGTTATAGCCCTACCATGGATTAGAGTGTCCAACCGGAGAGTAGTTCAGCGTAGTATCATAAAGAAGAATATATTTATATGAGAGTGTTCACTAGTGAAAGTATGATCCCTAGGCCTTGTTTCTAAGCACTGAAACACCGTTTGCTATTAGATCTGTTACATGTTTGCTTGCTTCCATCTTTATTTCAGTTTTACTTTAGTCTTTTACACGCCACCAAGCTATTCTTTATCACCATTACCACTTATAATTATCTATACCACTTGTATTTCACTATCTCTTTGCCAAACTAGTGCACCTATACACCTGACAAGTGTATTGGGTGTGTTGGGGACACAAGAGACTTCTTGAATCTTGATTGCAGGGTTGCTTGAGAGGGGATACCTTTGACCACTTCCTCCCTAAGTTCGAAAACCTTGGGTGATCCACTTAAGGGAAAACTTGTTGCTGTTCTACAAACCTCTACACTTGGAGGCCCAACAACTGTCTACAAGAATAAAAGTGCATATACATCAAGCTATTTTCTGGCGCCGTTGCTGGGGAGGTAAGGTAAAAGGTATTCACACGGGAGGATTAAAGAAGAAGAACATCCCACGGCAAACGCCTATTTTCTAGTGTGAGTACTCGAAGTTATTTCCTTTAGATTCTGCAATTTTGTCTTTTTGTTTCTTGTTTTCACTAGTTAGGCTTAATGGAAAACAACAACAAAATTACAGAGCTTTATAGTATTTATCTTGAGTTAGGACATGAAGTGTTTGAAGAGAAAATTAAAAAACCTATGGAACTTTATTTGCATGCTAATAGCAATGTTGTTAGTATAAATTCTTTGGACACCATTATTGCTAATGCTATGGAAAAGTCTAACCTTGGGGAAGCTTGTTTTTATGAAAATGATCTTTTTAGTTCCCCAGCTTTGGAAGATAGCTATTCTATTGCTTATGATGATACAAAACCTACAATATATGATGATTACAATGATGAATATGTTATTTTCAGTCCACCTACTATTGAGGAGAAAATTAATTATGGTTACAATATGCCTCCTATATTTGATGATTATGGTGATGAGAATAATAATGATAGCTATTTTGTTGAATTTGCTCCCACTATGATTGATAAGAATGACTATGCTTATATGGGGAGTATTAATTCGTTTATGCATGTGTCTCATGATAAGAATGTTTTATGTGATAGTTATATTGTTAATTTTATTCATGATGCTACTTAAAGTTATTATGAGAGAGGGAAACATGGTTTTATGTGTCTCAACAATATTAAGTTTCCCCTCTTTATGTTCAAAGTCTTGAAGTTGCACTTGTTTTGCTTTTCTATGCTTGTTGCTTTGTGCTTTTATGACCCTTTTCTTTACAAGATTCCTATGCATAGGAAGTGGGTTAGACTTAAATGTGCTTTGAATTTGCTTCTTGATGCTCTCTTTTACTTCAATTCATATTTCTTATGTGAGCATCTTCTCAAACTATCAAGCCTAACTTAAAGGCATTAAACAAAAAGTACTTATTAGGAGATAACCCAAAAGTTTTAAATGAGTCTTGGAAGAGTAATAACCGCTCCTTATCCTTTTTATTTGCTTTTTGTGCCAAGAGTAACCTCTAATGAGAGAGAAGTAATGATTGGGAAAGTTGCTGTCCTGAAACAGATTTCTGTGCTTTGCCGTAAAAATTCGTGTAAAATCTCTGAACGTCTTTTTGAGGCGTGAATTTTTGTACTTCTGACCCAAGTTGTTATCTAACTTTCGTTAGTTCAACACTTTTTGATTTGATCAACAGAAGTTCTTCGAAAAAAATCGTCTTTACCTGCTGGTCTGTTTTGACAGATTTCTGCCATTTTCTGCATTTGCTTCTTGTTGGTTCCTTTTTGAGTTCTTTTGGGGAATTGAGCTTTTTGAGGGAAGTGCTACAGTAGCTAGTTTATGGAAGTTTATTTGGTGTTATAACTGAACCTTAAGACTTATTTATCTTGAGTGCACTAATGTTGCTAATAAAGATTGTGTGAAGTTTTGTATGAAGGAAAAATTCTAGGTGTATGGAAGGAATGAGTAATGAGATGAAGGATGGACTAAAGCTCAAGCTTGGGGATGCCACGCATGTCACCCCAAGAAATATCCAAGAAGCACAAGCGTCAAAGCTTGGGGATGCCCAAGGCATCCCCCTCTTCATCAATAAAAATCTCAGGTTTCTTCCAAACGCTTCATTTTTATTGTTTCATGCACAGTTGTGTTGTTCTTGGAGCGTCTTCTTTTTTGTTTTTGTTTTGGTTTTTGTTTGCTTAGTTTGCTGAATAAATTGGTTGGACCCCCTCTTTCATACATTGGTTTTCAAATGGTTTGGTTTGGTTTGGAAAAGAGTAGGAAAGTTCATACTTATGTGGTAAAAAGAGCTCGTTTTTGACCGTGGCTATGCTTTGTCATGCCATGCTTGATATTGTTTTGGCTTTATGCTTAGTATTCTTTGTTGTAGCATGACTTGTTATAAACAATTGAGATTGCTTAATGTGCCTTGGATGAATCATGCGTTGTTTTAGCATATTAAAGCATAGTATAGTGGTATTCTCCTTTGATGCTTTATTTGGGTTGACTTGGCACATGCTCACACCATGTTATGACTATCTCAATTCACCATAGCCTTTATGATCCTTTAGTTTTCAACTTGTAGTATCACTTTATGCTTTGATCAATGATGTTTTGTCGCTCTGCATGATTATGGCCATTATTGCTCTCTTAGTTTCTCGCTCCCAGTCTTTTGCTAGCCTCCACCACCAAGTATGAGTTCCACTCATGCATCCAACTCCCTAAACCAAGTTATTCCAAAGAGTCCACCATACCTACCTACTAGCTTATGCTATTCCAAGTATATTCATGCTTTTGTTTACCTTCCACTTGTTATGAGAAAACTAGTGATTAAAGCTCTCACGAACTTGAAGGCACACTTTACTTTACTTGCCCTTAATAAACTTGAACCATTGTGTCTTCTATGTTGTATATGCTTGCACTTATTTGTTGGGAATTAGCAGAACCATGCTTTCATGGGGAACGCTTTCAACATTGCACTTGGTACTTGTACCTAGTTGATATCATGCTCTTTTGTATATGGATGTCGTCGGTGTGAAATGAAAGGGGAGCTTATAAGTCCATGGAGTTATGTATATGTGTTAGAGAAATGCCTGGGCCGCTGGTCTAATCCATGCTGACATGGTGGAAACCTGCAGCGTAACCATAATGAGCTGCCTATGAAGCATTCTTCTTATAAAAAAGGAGTCCTATATTGAGAAAAAAGAGAAAAAAGAGATACTATGAAAAGAGGAAAGAGAGAAAAAAGCACCATATTCCCATGGAAAATAAGAAGAATGTTGAGATGCTCGTTGTCTGCTTGTCTTGTCATTTTGATATGGGGATTCTTCCGTATCATCGGGCAAGGGGTACCCCATTGGTGGTTCTCAATGATACACATGTACTTACAATGATAAGAACTTACCGGTGACTAAACTTGAGTAGCATGAGGAGCGACCCTCGTATACAAGGGACATGAGATTTCTGACTTATACTTTGTCAAGCATATACACCATAGTTTGTTCACTTTAACCTTAATCACTTCAAGATGCTTATGATAGGGGCAATGAGAGCTGAAAGCTATAAGTACTATAATTTTTGGAAGCTCTTTATGAGACTTGAATCCCTACTTCCTTTTACAAAAGGCCTTTCTTCCACCATTACATTGAGTCTCCACCTTCTATCTTTATGCACCTACTTTGAGAGCATAGTGGCCATTCTTAGTTCTATGTGCATTGTCCCAAGACTAGTTGATTGATGCATAACTTGATATTGCTTGTTTTAAACTATTTGTATCTAGTCACCCTTATGAACTTTGAAGGTGTCCTATGCATTTATATTTGCTACTCTATGAGGGACAAACTGAATACTATTATGCTATGTTTTCTTTATGTGAAACATACAAACGTCTTGCAAAGCATTGTTATTCATGAATCTTTTGTTTGTGCCTTTTCATGTTGCATCATAGTTTCTTTGTCTTATTGCTAGAACTTTGTCTTTCATGTTATGATTGAAGTACTATGATCCCAGCTTTGAATGTTTTACAAATACTTTGATCAAGTCTTTGATGGTGCATGTCACCTCAAAAATTATTCTTTCTTTTTATCACTTACCTACTCGAGGACGAGCAGGAGTTAAGCTTGGGGATGTTGATACATTGCAAATGTATCTATAAATTTTTATGTTCCATGCTTGGTTTTATCTACTTTCTTGTGTTTTGTCCACACTTTGGAGTAATTTTCATATGATTTCTTGGACTAACCTATTAACAAGAGCCCGATGTCGCTTGCCTGTTCGCTTGCTGTTTTTGGTTCTAGGAAGTCAGAAAATGAATATTCTCGGAATTGGACGGGACTAAAGCCAAAGTTACTATTTTCTCGGAAGATTCACGGAGCCAGAAGGAGAGCCGGAGGGGGGCCACAGGGTGGCTACACCACCCCTAGGCGTGGGTCCACCTAGGCCACGCCAGGGCATGGTGTGGGCCCCCTGGCTGCCCACCGACCTTGCCGTCTGGCCTATAAGAAGCCTCCCGATGCGTAAACCCTAAATCATCAAGCCTCTAGCCACGAAAAGTTCCGCAGTGCCGCCGCCACTGAAGGGGAGATTCGGGGGACAAAAAGTCTCTGTTCCGGCACCCTGTCGGGACGGGGAAGTGCCCCCGGAGCCATCTCCATCGATCTCCACTGCCATCTCCATCACCATTGCTGATTCCCATGATGAGGAGGGAGTAGTTCTCTCTCGAGGCTAAGGGTTCTACCGGTAGCTATGTGTTCATCTCTCTCTATGCATGATCTTATTGAGATCATGAGCTTGTAATCTATAGATCTACATTACTACTCAAGTGCTTTAATAGATCTCTGCTCTCCCCATGTGTGTGAAAGTGACGGCGTGCTCACCATGGTGGCACTTAGGCTAGAGGTTACAAATACTTGTTATGAGTTATATTTGGAGTTGGATGTCTTTATGAAATTGTGGTGTTTGTTGGACCTATCTAGAGCTCAAGGTGACAGTGTGGGGTTTCCTAGATGGGAAAGGCTTACTTTGAGGTGTGCTATTATAGCCCTACCATGGATTAGAGTGTCCAACCGGAGAGTAGTTCAACGTAGTATCATAAAGAAGAATATATTTATATGAGAGTGTTCACTAGTGAAAGTATGATCCCTAGGCCTTGTTTCTAAGCACTGAAACACCGTTTGCTATTAGATCTGTTACATGTTTGCTTGCTTCCATCTTTATTTCAGTTTTACTTTAGTCTTTTCAACACCACCAAGCTATTATCTATCACCATTACCACTTATAATTATCTATACCACTTGTATTTCACTATCTCTTCGCCGAACTAGTGCACCTATACACCTAACAAGTGTATTGGGTGTGTTGGGGACACAAGAGACTTCTTGAATCTTGATTGCAGGGTTGCTTGAGAGGGGATACCTTTTACCACTTCCTCCCTGAGTTCGATAAACCTTGGGTGATCCACTTAAGGGAAAACTTGCTATTGTTCTACAAACCTTTGCACTTGGAGGCCCAACAACTGTCTACAAGAATAGAAGTGCGTAGACATCAGTGTGCACCACCAAGAAAGTTCTTCGGTATGAGGCGATCCAGGGTTACAGGCCTGGGTGTCAGACATATCTACGTTCGCATACAGTGGGTGCAAGCCATGTTGCACAGCGAATACACTAAGGTTGAGTTGGCGGGCCTAGCATGTACAGACATGGCCTCGGAATGCGGATGGTCGAAAGATCGAGCACGAGTCACATGAATGATGTGACCGACGTTCAACGTCCACCCTTGAACCCACATTGATGGCCGTGATGATCGGGGGAGATGTGGCTGATAGGGGTCGTGTTATCACTAGGAACCCTCTTTGGGGATAGGTGTTTCTGAGTGGAGTTATTATTAACTCATTTAGTCGTAAACTTAGTCTAAATTCCTTTTGCAATTATAAATGTAGAAAATGGTTCTTCCCGAGATTACCTTTCCTATCGACGATTGGTTAAAAGGAGAAAAGCTCAAGTTAGATGGATCCAACTTTTCTGCATGGGTCATACGCCTATTTGATGTCCTTGGGGAGAACAATGTAGTTGACTACATGACCTGCGAGATGTATCTGGAGCCACCCTATTCTCATGAGACCCAGGAGCAGCGGGATCTGCGTTATCGTCGTCGTGTGATGGCCACGTTTATATCAGTGACCATGCGCCTCGGAATGGAGGATGGGCTATGGCCAATGGTGGGGAGTCTTAAGCCCCGAATGGTCATGGCACATCTGAGAGCACATTTCGTGGAACAAGTGCGCATGTGGGAGTATGAGCTGATGGGGGACTTCCTCTCCATAAAGATGGAGGAGGGCTCCTCACTGGATGAGCACTTATTGCGCCTCTACGATGCGTATATGAGTCTGGCATACTACCTGGACAACTGGTACTCAAGCTCATTTGCGATGGGAGTTGTGCTGCGGTTGCTTTCTCCAAGCTTCCAAGCACAAGTCAGGATCTGTGTTATGAGAGGCGACACGGAAACACTAGATTTCCTCGAGTTCATATCACATTTTAGAAATGTGATAGATGAACCCAACGTCGCTGGAATCATCGACGACCAAGGTATATATTTGATATACAGTTTTATAAATGTTATAATCTTGCAAACACATTGCAGTGTTAAGTATATCTGATACTTGTTCTATTTTGATGAAAACAGGTCCTTCTGCATAGAGGTGCTTGCTGGAGAGGAGGTGACGTTGCGTGTTGATGGCGAGCATGATGATGATGGCCGACGACACACTCCCTCGACATTTATCATTTAGTTTGTGTTTTAGGATGATTAATGTAATCAAGAGACTGTGAACTTCTTTAGTGTGTCTCACACTTCGTGAGACGGTTATTCATATGAGTTTGTAACAAACAGTTGTTCTGCTTTTATGAATGATTTCTATTCGTGTTCATATCTTGTTTGATTACTTGTGAATTATCCTTATTGTTTGAAACTAATTGATAATGTATGAACATTTATAAAACATTAAAATGCCTTGTTTAAAATACCCAATTTAATGATATGTTCATTAATGAATGAATGAAACCATTGTTTAAATTCAAAGTTATAATGATAATATGTGGAAGTCATTCGATTTCTTTTCACATATAAATCATGCCTGTTCGGCAAAATAACTTGAACACCGTGTATTACTTGAATACAAAGTGTTTAAAGAATTGTTAAAAGTAAATACATATTCGATGTATTGTGTTTTAACAAAAATGGTAGTTATCATTAAATGATTGTTTAAATGTGTAAAGAAAGTTTACCAAAGGAAACATGAATATGAAACTATTTGATTTGATCAAAGTGTTTCATCAACAAAAAGGGTATAAATATAAAAGAGAATCTAATTACTACGATTTGATCAATAGTAATGAAATTCAACTTTATAAGAATGGCATGAAAGAAATTGTGGAATGCAAAGTGTTTTGAAATGTCAAAATACAAGGCATCACAACATGATATTAGATATCAAAGGGGGTTGAATAGAAGGCACCAAATAAATCGTTGTAGAGTATATGTAGAGACCATTAGTTAGAAATAGTTAACACTCAATTAGAATTAGTAAACCATTTGAATTCGTGAAAGTTTTGGGGTTATTCGATATAACCAAAACAATAGCGAATAAGTCCTTGTGGAGTATTCATTGGAAACTTTGAAAACAAAATCCATAGCTGAAACCAAAAGGAAAGCAAAACTTGTATTGCTTGGATTTTGGTGCATTCTTGAGAAAGCTCACTTCTAGTGATGTTTATCAATTATGGAGCAAATGGAAAATAGTGTGAAACACGATGAGGATTCAAAACCCTGCATCAGAGTGTTGAGAAGCGCAACGGACAACATTCCTGAACGATTCTCTTCACAGAAGGAAAGAATCAATGATTTTGATCATTGTGTTTTTCCCTCCACTATTGTTTTTCACTATAAAAGTAGGATTCAAAATGTAAATCCATATCTTGTATGGAGACATTTGTGAATCGCTTGTCATGATTTTTGGAATATGACATACCTACAAACTACTAAGGAAATAATGGTAAACTAGAATTATGAGAAATCCTAGAAGCAAAATTCCCTTGAGATTAGAAAGCAATTCATTGCTGAATCTCACAAGTAAAAGGGGTTACTTGGAATTTTCCCAAATGACTACAAAGCCATAGTAAGAAAAGGGGATGAATGACAAAAAATACAATTTGTCAAGTATTGGATGAATTCAAATGAATTTGATTCATGTGTGCTGGATGTCTAGTGGATTTAAAACTAGTAAAGTACTAGTATCTCATAGTAAATCTCCAAGCTTGATATTTGATCAAAGGTTTTTGAAGTCATTCAAAATAGTAAAGGAGATATGCAATTTGCATAAAATTGAGTGGGAGCTATGTAAGTCTTCCTAAAACAATATGTGATTGACATATTTTTAAGTGGGAGCAACATAAGACTCAAATTCAAATATGTTAGCAACATAGTTTGAGTGGGAGCTTATAGGAGTAATTCGTAAGCAAGTTAAGGGTGAAAGCGCAAATACTTATAAATAATGATTTATAAGATGTAGAAGTTGATAATAAGTGTATTATGATATTATGTAGTATTCCTTAAAGGATTCTGAAAGCTGTTTCAGAATAGAAGTTAATTAAGGAACTGGTCCTTAATAACTCAAATTAGGAATAGCATTAAGTTTGAACATCAATGGTTGAAAGAAAGAATAGGATGATCATCATCCACTATGTTAAGACATAGGTTCTATCTTAATAAACCATGATGATAACTTAGCATAATATGTGATCCAAATAAGAAACATTTGAAAGTGATTAAGTTTGAATCACAGAACGTTGAGCTAAATTTGTCCGCAGTGTCTATTAGAACTGTGGATATATTTTCCAAATCCATAAAGGATGACATATCTTAAAGCATAAAGAGTTATGTTATAAGGGAATATGTTGGAAACTCCTGTAGATACCAATTAAAGTCAAATAGGAAGCGAGGTGAACAAAACATCGAAAGTTGCACAGAGTGCACTAGTGTTTCGATGAATACATTTATAATAATAGATAAGGGTACCATCTAAAGTGTTGTATAATGTTATGGCAGGGCTAATTCGCTTTTAACGTAGAATGATGTGTCCCAGGGCACAGTGCCCATGAGAAAGCCCTCGAGGTTGATCTAACGTCACTCTAGGCTCCTAGAATCAGGCCTCGTTCTGCTGCCATAGCGACGATGCATTCACACAGATGCTATCATGAGATGATAGAATATTAATGTCAATCAAAATGACATTAGTAAGTTGCAAAGGATCTGGGACTGTAAAGTACAGAACCAAGACTCAACCTCTTCCATGAGCAAGCATGTTCTAGGTACCGGTTATATGGTACCAATAATTAAGAACAAATGCAGCTAGTGTATTTGTACTCTAGTGCAAGTGGGAGACTGTTGGAAATATGCCCTAGAGACAAATAGTAGTAAGAACTATTATCATATTTCATATAGTTTATGATTAAGTTTTATATCATGCTATAACTATGTTGAGTGGAAACATCAATACACGTGTGATATACAAACAAACTAGGGGTTCCTAGTGAAACTCTAGTCACTGGTTCATTGGTCAACAGATGATCATGTTTCCTAATCATGTGGCATTTATGCCAGTTGGAAATGAGGTCATCTCATTCTAAAAATGAGATGATGAACCAATACCCAACCTAAACATCGTGATTCGATCATGTCACGAAGTTCAAGTTACAATGATTAGAAAAGGATCCTCATAGACTATTCCTTAGACCGTGAGGCTATATCAATCACTGTCTCCCGAGAATGCTTCGATAGCATCAAACGCCATCTGGTAAAACGGTGGTTATAAAGGTGTGTTCAAGAATTCGAAGGAAACCGTAGAGGAAATATATGTCAAGAGCGGGATTTGTCCGTCCATGTGACGAGAAGATACTCAAGGGCCCACTCGGAGAGGTTATATCCAATAGCCGCGCAGCGTGTGATTAGATCACGGGGATATCACTTGTCGGAACGAGTCAAATAGCATTGTTCAGTAACGAGATTGAACACAACATGGTGATGTCATTGATCGAATCTCGGGCAATGCAAGTATCGAATGACAAATGGAATAAGACACGACTGTCACCGGTTCAAACGACGAAAGATCTTCGTGGAATGCACAGGGGTCACATGGCCATCCAGGTCCCTCTATTGATCATTGGTGCGGGAGTGTCCCGACCATGTCTGGAGTGTTCCCGAACCGTGGGGTATCACGCTTAAGGGCTTGATGATGCTTAGAGAGTGTTTATAGGATCGGTAGAATCGCCGAAGAAAAGAAGGGATAAAACCGGAAGGGTTTCGGTAAGTCCGGAGGATGTCCGGAGTGAAGGTGGAAGGTGTTCCATGGCCACAGAGATTAGCTAATATGTGAATGAATGTTAAATATTGATTTAATCATTTATTCATAATTATTTAATAAAGAGAAAATCAATTAAAAGGTCAAAAAGGCTTAATGGGCCAATTCCGGAGGGAGAGGGCCCATTAGGGAAAAGGAGAAAGGGGAGAAGGGACAAGGGGAGGCCGGCTGGGCCTAGCCCCCTCCCCCCCCTCCCGCGGGGCCCACTAGGTGGCCGGCGGCCACCTCCTCCCCCTCCTCTCCTTTAGTCCCACCCCGGGACTTGAGGGGAGGTAGTACCCCCCCCCCTATATAAAGTGGGGTATTGGCCTAGAAAATACACCCAATAATCAATAAAGATCTCCCCACTTTTGGGAGGACCTCTAATTGATATTTTCTCTCTTCCCTCTCTCTCTCTCATGACCGTGGTCCCAAGTCTGGACTGCGCGAGCGAGAGACATCTTCACCGTGGAGCGCCATCGCGCTGCGGGATTCGGATCCGGGAGCTCTACTTTTGCAACTACTGCTGGATCGGGGAAGCGGGAGTCATCGTCAGGCACCGGACGTGTGTAACTCCCGCGAGGTGTCGCACTTGAGGCACTCAAGTCGTTGGAGCCAGAAGGAGCGCAAGGACTTCATCACGACCTTGAGGTTGGCTTCGGCTCGTCTACATCAACCACGCTCTCCTGAGCGTTGACAACGCTTTTCGGTCTTCAAGGGTAAGTTCGCGAAAAGCCCCTCCCGTTACTGTATTACTAATAGATAAGTCCTGGCAGCTTCAGGGGTTCAGGGGCGTAGAGTAAAATTTATTGTTTTTATGCGCGGAACCCCTACAGTACCGAGGGAGAGTTGGGAGGTGGTACTTGAGAGTTTTTTGGAAGGAGTATTCCTTCCGTTTTGGAAAAGGATACTACTCCCCCAGTGGATAACAACGATCGATCCGCCGGGTGGTTGGTTCGCTCGCGCGGTGACTAAACGTGGGTGGGTCCCACTGTCCTTCTCTCCCTTATCCCTTTCTCGCTTCTGGTCATTGCCCGCAACCCAGCTCCTCACGCGCCGCCTGATCTTCTTGCCGACCAAGTGCACCGCGCCCTCCCAAAAGCTCGCTGGTGGCCACCGCCATCCCCTTAAAGCTCGCCGGAATCCATCGCCAACCTCCACCCGGGTAAGCACGCCCGTGCGGTCGTGTCGCCATAGCCCAACGTCGGCCGCAGTTTGTTGCAGAGCTCGTCGTCTCCCCCTTTTGCTGGCCATAGCGGGTCGCCGCCCTCCCCTAAAACTCGCCAGAGGCCGTCGCCCTCCCCTAAAGCTCGCTGGAAGCCGCCACCGACCTCCGCCCTGGCCTTCTTCCTCAACTAGATGTTGCCCTGCTACCCTCGTCTAGCCTACAGGCAGGCGTCGAGGTGCCTCCGGTAGGGGCCTCTTCGAACGCCGCTCTCCTCCCTCTCCCACCTCCGACAAGGTCCTCGTCATTGCTACCTGCGGGGAGCAGCGCTGCTACCTGGGAGGAGCAGCCCTGCTACTTGCGGCGAGTGTCCCTGCTACACACGGCGATCCGAGCTGCTACATACGGCTTCTAGTGTTGCTACCTGCGGCGAGCGGCGCTGCTACAATGGCATATTTTTTGCTACAAGTTTTTTCTCCGACGATGTCTCCGGCGAAGTCGGCTTTTGCTACATTAGCATAATTATCTTGCTACATCTGTTTTCCGATTTTGCTACAATAGCGCAAACTTCTTGCTACTCAGTATCCGGCGAGATCTCCGGCGACGTCTCCGGTGAGTCTCTGGCGAAGTCAGTTTTGCTACATTAGCACAAATATTATGCTACATAGTCTCCGGCGGAACTCCGGTGAGGTCTCCGGCGAGATCTGTCATTTTTATTTTGTCTCGTGGGCGAATCTTTTTTTCTACAGTGTAGTAAAAGCGAGACATTATATAGCAAAAGCGGGCCGCAGCGTAGCAAAATCTGGAATTGATTGGACACGTGTCAGTAGAAGGACCCGGGGATCGAAAGTTTTGATCCCAGGGACGCGTAGCACTACCCTTTCGTTTTAGCTAAAACATCTTATATTTTGAAAGATCGGCTACCAAGAGTCACAAGACGGCATGTTGGGCACCAACTACCCCACGAGTTCCAGGTCAACGACCAGATTGGCAGCTTCTTCTACTTCACGTCCACGGACATGTAGGCTGCAGCGCGTCGCCGGAGGCTTTGGCGGCATCGTCGTCAACAACCGCGATGTGGTCGTCGTGCCCTTCGGCCGGCTCAACGGCAACATCCCCGTGTTCATCGGCAACCAACAAGAGTGGATCCATTACCATCTGCAGTTGTGATCATCGCGACCGTCATATCATAGTGTCATACCCAAACGGGTGCGCCCCTGCCGACAAAGCTGGTGTTAGAGGAGTCTCTCCTCGCCCTGTTCGTCGCAGACGCTATGCTGCTGCCGATTACGGTGTTGGCTACTTGTGCTGCCTGCGCTGCTGCATCTGTCTATGCATCCCGCCAAGATGGTGCATCTTTATGCAGCCGTATTGCTGTGAAGCGTATTGATTTACATGGCAGTATGATACCGTCTTTGTACGTCCGTCCACACAGACTTGATTTTCTTTGAATCTCACTCCCATTGTGACACTGCCGCCGCGACCAGCACGTTTGCCCGAGGACAAGCCCGTAGGTGCTGGATCGATGACCTAAGGACGAGAATCGGGAGGGACTCTATTTTTTGATAAACGGCAGGCCAGATGCCGCGGCTTTATGCTGAGCTGCGTAGACGAAAGATGTGATGCGTCGGAAGTGCTTGAGGATGGCAAGGGAGTTGGCACGCAAAGCACATGGCGATCTGACCCGTTCGTCCCTAGCATGCAGGCGTTCACGTGGAATCATTGTCTTCCAAACCTGGTATTTGTTTCAGAAGTAGATGTGAGATTATTTTCCACATCAAGTAATTCACATGCAATTGCCATTGTAGTAAGTTCTCATCACTTCCAACAAAGCTTCTCTGTCCAACCTGCTATTTAACGAGATTATAACTGTTTATAATGGTTTAGAAAGTAGCAATGGACATGCATATATCTAGCTCAACTGAGTCTGTTGCCATTTTTCCCCATTATTTAGCAGTCTGAGGTAAATCATACTATTTGTCAGAGAACCTTTATTATTTCAGAATTATGGTATTTGTTCATGGTACATCTCCGATCTACAGAACCAGCAGTCGATGATGATCTAACATTGTCTTGCTTTTGTTCTTACATTGTCTCCTGACACGTTAATATGGACATATATATTTTGTGAATTAATACGACCAACACTGACTTAGCTATACGGTTATTTATTTAGATGTTAAGTAGTGCCATTCCGAATTTTTTTTATTTCTTTCATCTATTAATCTATGTAGGATTAAATTTTAAAAGAATTTTGTGCTCTGAACTCTGCATTCAGAATCCATTTCATTCTTGGAGTTTGTTAACAAGAGTGCTTAGCTAGAAACTCAGGTGAGGTGTGATATATCCGGTGATGGTGCAATCAACACTGTTTCAAAAATGCCACTTATATATCTGGTGTACATAATATTCTTCTTCTCAATGTGGTGAACTATTATATGTTGTTAAATCAAGGTTACATGTTTAAGTTTATTCTACAGGTTTAAATTATATCAGGATATATTACTACCACAGTTTTGTATTAACCATCGGTAAATATATGTGTGATCTTTCATATTGATTTTCATGGTAAGATACAGAACAAGGTATATCAGTCTCAGCTTTATCTATTCGCTTTGTTAGCTTATCCTGTAGCTAGGGTAAAACGGAATGGTATATATGACAAACTTTCATTTGAATCTTCTGAAACTGTGCTCTGTAGGGAGAAATTGCTACTTTTGCACATGCTACAAGATGCTTTGTTGATCACTTTGCTGGTAGATAAAACGTTTGTAGAATAAGATAGATGTACCAGGTCAACTTTTATATAGCTATAGCTAAGCATTTATTTATGAGGCTGACGCTCAGGTTTATGCAGCAAATGGAATAGATCCAATTCCTTCAAATTTTATTTAGCTCACACCTACCTAAAAGCTAAGTGTATAGCTGGAGATTTTGTGGTGTGGCATTTGTATAGCAAAGCTCCGCACTCTGTTAAACAAGCCTACAAGGTTCAGGTTTAGTTGGACAATCAGCTGTGCATGGGCTAGATGCAGGAAATAGCTCAATCAATCTGGGAAATTTTGGAAGTTGTGATTGACAGCTTCTAGCGCCGCATCTGGGTTTTGCCTTTGTCCCCCCAAAATCATGATGTTGTGATAAAACTTGGTTCTCCAGTGCGACGTCAACAAATGCAGAAGAGAAGCAAACATCCATTAGCTCGGTTAACCTCTTAATGATTATCTACCGTGGGAGTTTCATGCAAATGCAGAGGTTGCCAACTGTAAGGGGCGAAATGCCCGGTCTATCGTCGTAAAAAATATTTAAACCATCGTTATCAAAGTGTTGAACTACCCGCTCTGCTTCCATGTCCAGTGCATTCATCCAATCCTACTTACACGGATACTTAGACCATATTATTGACATTTCATCCATGTATATGTGTTTACCGCTTCATGCGATTCTATGATTAAGTTTAGGCAATACTCCGGAATTATTTATGTTCTTTTTACAAGATATGCAGCCTCAACTATGCATGGGTTGTGCCTAAGAGCGGAATGAAGGGGACAGGATGGCATGTCTTTGAACAAGAAAAGGAGGCGGACCCAGGGTGGCGAGTAAGAACTGGGGAAGAGGTGCGCTGGTGGAAGTCGTGCCACACCTCGCAAAATTCTCTCGAGTGTTGGTAGAGAGGACCAAGGAAACAATTTATAAAGGTTGGGTGAGACAGTTCGTCGGGTTGGACGCCAAAATAGTTGGGTTTTTAGCTAGGATTTGAAATAGCTAAATTCAATTAAATTTTAACCCGTAGTAACGCACGGGCATTTGTGCTAGTTAATACTATCTCTGTTTGGGATTATTAGTCCTAAGAGCTTTTTTATATTGTTTGAGATTATAAGACTAGTCACAATGGGGAGTATCATATAGTAGTATCATGCATATGATACTAGTATATGATTCCATCTTCACAATGCATAGTATCATATAGTAGTATCATAGTCTTGGTGTATTTATTGTTTTGTAGAATCTCAATGTAAAATTATGGACAAGATTTGTTTGGAATTATTTTTTCTGGTTTTATGTGCTATGATACCGTATCTACCTATGATACCAACACAATCTCTTTCATCATTAATTGCTATGACACATAAGCATTTTGCATGCATGTGGTGCATGATACCACCTATGATACCCCCATTGGGGCTAGTCTAAGGGTTATCTTATTTATTAGTCTCTCTTGTCCAATGCATGTTCTCCTTTTTCTCTCACTTCTCTACGTGTAAAAACTATTGGCATGCGTATATTAACGGTAGAGAGAGTTATGGTATTTCAGATAAAGAATCTTAGGACTAATAATCTCAAATACCCATCAATGCCACCGGCGAGTGACGGTTCGCTGGCTTCGTCTGTTGACGCGTTGGCGTGGAACCCTGCGGCTGCGAGGTACGGTGAGGCTGCGAGGTACGGAGGAGGCAGAGGTCGCGCCGGGGAAGGGAGGAAGCAGAAGCACTGGCGAGGTGCGGCCGCGGCGGCCGGAGATGGAACCCTATCTTCCATGGCGGGGGTGACCGGCTCCGTGGTCTGGGATAGCGCCGTCCTGTGATGGCAACCCGTGGAGCTCGGCGCTAGGTGCGGCGTGGTGGGAGTAGTGGCAGCGCTGCCGGATGCCTTGGACCCCATTCTACTGTCTCGCTTCGCCATCGAGCGCCATCAGGGAGGCAGAGAAACTCCGGCGGAGCTCAGGTTAGGCCGACGGGAGTTGGAGAACAAGGAGGCGTCGAGCTCCTGGCGGCTTGATGCGACGGAGGAGAGGGAGGCCTTCCTCATCCCCACCCGTGCTGACATCCTCCGGCCGATGCGATTTGGGGAAAAGATTGTACTGCTTCAATTTGGTTAATTTTGCTCTGCTACTGCTGCCCTGAATTCCTAGGAAGGAAATTTAATACTAGCTAGGGATGGAGATACCCGGCGACGAGGTGGTGCGAATCGGGCATGCCGACGTCACCAGCGACCCCACCGTCATCACGGTCAGCTTCCCCGACAAGACCAGCCACAGCTGCGACCTCTCTGCAGGGTCCTGCTGCCTCAACATCCTCAAGTGAGGTTCGTTTGTCAGGGTCCTACTCCTCCTATATCCACGTTCTCAAATTTCAGTTTTCGTTCCTACTCTTCTGTATGTCTCTCGCAACTGAAACTGATCTGCTATCTGCTCCGCGGGCAGACATCGTCAAGGACGGGATTCATATAAAGCTCATGTAGCATAATTTTAGAATTCACAAGTCCGTTACACATTCAGTTTCTTTGGATTGATGTAAAAAATGGTAAGAACTCACTGCTATCGCCTTAAGTTAATACAGATAGAGATTGTCATAGTCTTGATCAAGGTTTACTTCTAGAGGAATTGCTCCTCTGTTTAACTAATATATGGTTGCCTCGTGTTATGACAGTCCCGTAGTAGTGCTCTAATATCCAAATTTAGTTTGACAAATAAATTTCCTTTTGGTGTTTTTATTTGCAGGAACTGAACATTTATCAAGCAATCAACATTTGTTACGGTCAATTTCATATACACAATATTACAAGAAAGCTCAAAAGTTATATGTTTAGTTTCTGCGAGTTTGTTCTTCCGACCCACTGGTTTTGTTTCACTATCATCGTAGGGAATATTCCGATGAAACTTTGAAGTATGTTGAGCTTGGTAAGATGGAGAAAAAGCTATTGGCCGGTCTTGTTCCATCGCCAGAGTTGCTGCTAGTATTTTCTATCAGGCTGTTGGGGATCGATCTGGCTGGGGGTAGGTGGTGAGTGGGGAAGTGGCGAAGTGGCGGCGCATGTCCTTTTTTTTGCGAAGTTGGAGCTAGGGTTTGGAAGAAGGGCTCCGGTTGAGATGCTGGTGGGTCGCTGGCTCGGCCCGTTTCTTGGCCACGACTGGGCTAGGGGCAATCTGGCCGTGGCTGCCATCTCTCACTCTTTAAGACATTTTATTATTTCACTAGAAAAACAAACGAAGTGAAAGTGTACAAGAGAGTATAGATAAAAAAGATCAAGACTAAACGGTGATCTAAGGCTACGAAAACGCCACACACGATTGGGAACATGATTGTTGGAGGATAGAGAGATATGCGGAATATGATGAATGTATTATTGAGTCTCATAAGCGAGTATATATAGACGTACAGGAGATCATCTTAGAGTACAAGACAAGTTAGACTAGAGTCCTAACTATCCTACACTGCCTCAATTACCATACACATATACTCTAACATCCCTCCGCAGTCGTAGTGGGAGCGTCGTGAACAAGCGTCATGACGCCGCGACTCGACCAGAGAGAAACCGGTAGCATCCGGAGTCGACATCCCCGCAGTCCGAGCGGGAGTGTCGTGGACGGCGTCGTGGCGCGAAGCTTGGACTGTAGACAATGATGGGCCCTGACTTCGTTAAGTGGCTTGAAGCCATAAAATCCGTGATAATTCCATACACGAGAAATCAAGCTTTGAATTTGAAAGACCCTCTGGAAAGGTGCAAGACCTTACAGTCGTATATGGATCTATAAAGAAATAGACATGGATGTTTTACATCTATGAAATAGTCGACATGTCGGAAAGAGTTTACGACAATGTTTAAGGAATTGACTCTGATAAGATTTGATCTTTCATAGCGATATTTAGTCTGGACGGATTAATGTAGCAACCACTACATATTTTTGGTATATGGTAGTTGAACAAACAAAACAAGTTCTTCTAATATAATGGTTACCTAGGATGTGTCCATGACACAATCCAAAGGGTTTAATTCAAAGGATGCTAAAAGAGTATGCAAAACTTCAACGGTTGAAGTGAGCATCGCGAAGTTGGAATCTTCACCGTGATAAAACCGTTAAAAGGTTTAATTTTATCAGAGACGATGAAGATGTTTGCATTTTGCAAGAAATTAAGTGAGAGCGCTAAGACATATTTCTAATACATTATGTGAAAGACATATCGTTGATTAGAAATGATGTATCTTTTATTGACACAGGTTAAGAATTTCATTTCGATGAAAGACTTAGGCATAACCCAAGAATTAGGCATCAATATCTATATGGATAGATTGAGGCGCTAATATGGTTTTGCCAAATGTACATAGATAAGATGTTGAATGAGTTCAATATGAAAACAACAAGAAATGTTCTTGACGCACGGAAAGGACTGAATCAAGATTCAAGTGTGTTGACACGAGATTCAAGTGTTTTGACACTTGGTGAAATCACAAGAATATTTTGATCAATCATTCTTTGAGATGTACACATCCAGATATGTCCTATGCTCTAAATGTTATGAGCATATACCAGAATGACTCATAAGATGATCATTGGACAATAGTAGGGATATTCCTATGATCTTTGGAAGAACTAAGAATATATTATTTATATAGTGGTGACAAATAGTTCATTGTAAATTATTGCATTGATACTAGTTTTGTCACAAATTAAGTTTATCTTAATTTAAACTATGGGTGGCACAATGTAATGGAAAGGAAGTTCCATAACGGATTTGATTGAGTACCAAAGTTAAAACATTGTGACAGATACTACAACAAAAGGCTAAGTATAGGACTGTTATTATAGCAGCAAATGAGGGCATTTGTGTCAAGTAGTTTGTTATCAAACTAGGTGTGGTTCATAGCGGGATAATACTGTGAAGATACATTGTATGACAATTGTATCAACATGATTTAATCCCAAGGAACTAAAGGTCTCACCAAAAGACCAAATTTATACAATGCCATCTCATTGGAGAATGAGTAATGCGTAGAGACGCAAGGACATGCAAATACACACGGACCTGAAAGTGTCAGATCCGAAGATTATGTTTACCACTAGCAATAGTGTCTATACAACACCAGAAAGCCATAGGTGTTAAATGCACAAGTTTTTAACTAGATTATTGACTCTAGTGCAAGTGGGTGACTGTTGGAGATATGCCCAAGAGGCAATAATAAAGTGGTTATTATTATATCTTTATGTTTATGATAAACGTTTACATCCCATGCTATAATTGTATTAACCGGAAACATTAATACTTGTGTGTTTTGTAAACATAAAAGAGTCCCTAGTAAGCCTCTTGTTAAACTAGCTTGTTGATTAATGGATGATCATGGTTTCCTGATCATGGATATTGGATGTCGTTAATAACAAGATCATATCATTAGGAGAATGATGTGATGGACACACACCCATAGTAAGCGTAGCATAAGATCACGTATTGCTGTAAGCTTTCAAATGCATAGTAACCTAATCCTTCGACCACGAGGTTATGTTAATCACCATCACCGGATGGGTACTTTGATGACATCAAACACCGCTCAGAATCGGATGGTTATAAAGGTGTCATTGGGTATTCTGAAAGTATGTGTTGAAGCGCATGAACCAAGATTGGGATTTGTCCATCCATATGACGGATAGATATGCTCTGGGCCCTCTCGGTGGAATGTCATCTAGTTAGCTTGCAAGCACGTGACTAGGTCACAAGGGATGACATAACACGGAACGAGTAAAGAGTACTTATCAGTAACGAGGTAGAACTAGGTATGGAGATACCGACGATCAAACCTCGGATAAGTAGAATATCGCATGACAAAAGGAATTGGTTTCGTATGTTAATGGTTCTATCGATCACAAAGTCATCGTTGAGTATGTGGGAGGTGTTATTGATCTCCAGATCCCGCTAATGGTTATTGATCGGAGACGTGTCTCCATCATGTCTACATGTTCACGAACCGTAGGGTGACACACTTAAGGTTCGAAGTTGTTTTAAGTAGATATGGAATGTGCGTTGGAAACCGAATATTGTTCGGAGTCTCGGATTGGATCCGGGATATCACGAGGAGATCCGGAATGGTCCGGAGAATAAGATTCATATATTGGGGATCATTTTCTAAGTTAGGAAATGTTCCGGAGTGTTTGTATGGAGATTCTAGAAGGTTTCGGAATGTTCTGGAAGGTTCTAGAAGAGTTCTTGGTGTTTACTTGAAAACCGAGAAAGGGTCGAAGGAAACCTTGTGGGGCGAGACACGGATTCGTGGGGGAGGAGGACTCCTCCCCCCTTCCCAACCCGCCGGCCATAGGAGGGGAGTCCTAGTAGACTCCTCCCAGCGTGCCTCCTCCTTAAATAGAAGGGAGGGGCGCCTCCCACCTCTCTCATAACAAGCTCTAGCCGCCTCTCCTCTTCCTTCGCTTCCGGCTTAGGCGAAGCCTCAGAAATCTACTCCACCACCACCACCACACCGTCAGGTCACTGGGATTCCGTGGAGAAGATCTACTACCTCCGTCAATAAACGGGAGAGGAAGGTCCGCTTCGACCAGACGCAGACCGATCCGGAAGCGGCCGGAACGCGGCGCCGGAAGGATCGTCCACACGATCTTGAGATCGGCAAGTGATCGACTACATCAACCCCGAGATCTAATCTCGTAACGCTTTCGGTTCTACGAGGGTTAGTACAGATCTATCTCGTTGCACATGTCTAATAGATTAGATCTTGGCTTTTATCTAGATTAGATCTGGGTTTTGTTCGTTCTTGCGGTAGATTTTTTTTGTTTTCCATGCTACGAACCCTTCATAGAGGGCGCAGAGTAGTCGGCGGGACCTGCGATGGCGAGAAGTTAGCCTGCAGGTTACCTAGTGGAGCGCGACGGCGGTGCTCGAAGTAGAGCCAAGCGCGGACGGTGTCGACGCGGACGGGGTCAACACGGACGGCGCCGCAGGCCCTGGCGCCGCGGGACCGGGTGAGGCGACGAAGACGGGCGCAGACGGCGGCGATCCGCGCCGTAGGAGAGGGCACGATGGAGGCCGAGGGCGCTGGCGCGAAACAATGAAGTAGATCATACAAGAATGCCACTACCGGCGCGGCGTGGCTGCAGGGCGCGAGTCGGGGCAGCAGCTGGAGGCCACCGGCACGTATGCGCTTGTGAGGCGTGTTGGCAGCCTGTAGGCGGAGACCAAGGCGGCGGCGCTGCGACCCGAAGGGGCGACGCAGCGACAACCCGTAGCTCGATCGGTGGTAGGCGCGTGCTCGGGGACGTGCTTGACATAGACGGGCACATGCCGGTTGATCAGACCGACGGTGTGCCGTATGCACCATGGCGTGGACGACGCGTCGATCGGAGTCGATGGCGGCGTTGTCCGTGCAGTCCCGGGCGATGACGACGAAGACGATCCGAGGGGGGTCTGCCGCGGCAGCCTCCTGAGGAAGCCGCAGAAGCATGTCGCGGCGCCGCGAGGCGAGGCCGACATGCGGGCGGTGAAGATGATGACGACGGGTGGTAGATCGTCGATGCCGATAGTCGGAGTAGAGGCGTGGCGATGACGACGGCAGTGGGCGACTCAATCCGATCTAAGATCGGTAAACCAAAAAAAATGCCGATCAAGAGATCGGAGAAAAAGACTTATAGAGCAGCCGATCACGGATCGCCGGACGAACCCTGCATACGGGTTGCGCAGTCCCCGACGGCGATCATGGAAATCCAGCCTCGGGGACGGTGCAACGGAAGCGTGCGGCGGCGGCTAGGGTTTTTGGATCGGTTAGGCTGATACCATGTTGGAGAATAGGGAGATATGCGGAATATGATGAATGTATTATTGAGCCTCATGGACGAGTATATATAGGCGTACAGGAGATCATCTTAAAGTACAAGACAAGTTAGGCTAGAGTCCTAACTATCCTACACTATCTCAATTATCACGTACACGTATATTCTAACAATGATGAAGTTGAATGTGCAAAAACTAATTATAACAAATTATTCTTATTCGGCGGAAAATATATATGAATATAAATTAATCTAATAATAAAGGACGGAATGCTTCTGTCAACCAGTTTTTTATTTAGATGATTTTATCCTCACACAAAAATACATATAACGCACTATGCCATTGTACCGGTTGCCCTTTTCTTTTCTTCCTATCCTACCCGACCAAACCTGGCTTCAACCCAACTCGACTGGATTCTTCCCCAAACAGCCGCCACCACTCGATCTCCTGCTAGAGCAACGGCTGGCGCCGCCGCTATCACAACGGAGAGCGGTGGTATGCACCTCGCGTTGGGTATTCTTCAGAGCGCCCCCCCGGTGGGAGGACTCGCCCACAGCCGAAGGCCACAGATGTTGCGCCGTGTCCTCCCACAGATCGGAGGACGTCGACGAGCAACGGTCGTCGCCGCCATGCCGGAGGGCCATGGGATGCACCTCGCATTGAGGTCTGTCTTAGGAGCGGCCTCCGCGACGGGAGGACTCTCTCACAGCCGAAGGCCACGACCACCCTGCCCGGATCCCCAGCATCACCGGTGCCCCTCCCCTCCGCCCTGCCCCCGTCCCCGCCCCCCTCCTCCCCTGTGGTCCAGTGCTGATTCCGGCAAGAGGGCTACCGACCTGCAACACCGGCAACCTCCCGAATCCCAGCAACATCGGTGCCCCTCCCCTCCGCCCCAGGAAATGCGAGGTCGAGTTCCTTGGCCACCTCCGGCGATGGACACCTTGAGGCGGCACATCACTGTTCCATCTTGGAAGTTCAGAGCATGTAGTACAGCAGCAGCAACCGCAAAACGGAAGGCCTGAAGCGCGCGTGTGCCTGGCTGCGGCTGCTATTTCGGGCATGCGACTGTACTTCAATGGTTCAGATTGGAAAATAAGCGATTCGTATGATCTAAAGATTATGCCACTCTTGGTCCCTAACACAGACAATAGCAGCTCAAGATAATTTTGCCAAACGTGGCAATTGGGAAATCAGGCATCGGCAGTGAAGTTTCCAGCCCAGCATTAGTCTTTCTTTTATCCAGGAAATAAACGTACTACTGAAATTTATGGGATCCACTTGCTTGTGACTTCGTTAGAGGAGAGAAAACATACACGGCAGCCTCGTATCTTTATTCCTATATATGTATACCCTTTTATGTCCTAATAATGAGATTGTATTTTTAGATTCATTTATTTTTAATAACAAGTTAAATAACAAAATTGGTTTCCTTTAGCTACTCATTATTCCTAAACTCCCGTGCAACATGATTACGAGAGGAGGAAGATTTTTACATATACCTACTAAGTATATTTCAAATGGGATAATTACAACATCCTAATACTGTACATGAGTATCCTAAACGCGTCGTAGAGTAAATCTTACTTAATAGATATATTTAATTGGCTTCTGCTTTATATCCATACAATGCTGAGATGACTAATTGAAATGCATTTTCAGACGAATTGGGTTCTTAATATTTTATAAATTCTATGTGGATGGATTTCTTTCTGTCTCTGCAAGTAGAGGAAATAGCTACCCTGTTTTCATCTTCGGTTCAATTGTTTTTCACTGGCAGTACTCTTTTGCAGCCCTATGCCAAACCTGGTACAACCATTTGCATATAAATTCAGTTATATGTTCTGCGACTTCCAATATTGCATGGTATGATAGACACTTAAATAAGATACTCCCTACAATTTAGATTCGACCGACGGATGGATTTAAACATACTAAAATAATATTTATATGATTTAATCGTGACGCCGTAGCAACCCATGAGTTTTGTGCTAGTACTCCCTCGGTTCACAATTACCTCGCGTTCTGGATTTAGTCAAAGTCAAACTTTATAAAGTTTGACCGAGAATATAAGAAAAAAATATGGACATCTATTATTTTCGACGCATATAATATAAAATATAGATTATGAAAATTCTAATACAATAGATTATATATTTTTTGTGTTGATATTTTATCCTAAATATATGGTCAAAGTTTGCAAATTTTGACTTTGACTAAAAAAAAGAAAAAATCCCATGGCCAGTGTGCAGCTGCCACGTTACCTTTTCGAGTTGTGCGCCCAATCTCCGGAACGGCCGGACAGGGTGCCGCGGTGCCAGGGGTGCGAGGCACGCACATGTGAGTGAACTGTGAGAGAGCGCGCGGATTTCGTTCCGCGCGGTGGCCGCTTGCTCGCTGTTTGATGCGCTGCGGCTGCAGCAGCTTCCTCCGTCCAGGTCAGGCGCCCACGCACCACCACCACCACCACCACCACCACCCGATGGCGCTCATCGCCACCTCACCCTATATAACGGCGCGCGCGTCAACGACGACCGCGGGGCCCGCCACCTCGTCTTCTAGAAGCTGCTCCCTCCGCGCGCCAGGGAGATCCGCCGCCTCCAACCGGCTCCCTCGCGCCATGGCTGCCTCCGGAGCGGACGCCGCCGCGTCTGCTGCCACCGGTGCCTCCGCTCCCCCGTCCCTGCTCGTGTTCTCAGGTGACTCTCTGCTTCTCACGATCGATGCGGCCAGTGGCGTGTGCGCGCGGCGTAAAAGGTCTGGGTACGCGGAATTGGGTCGTTTTGAGCGCGTGATTTGGTGAGGATAGGAGAATCGCCATTTCCATCGGTGTGCATCTGAATAGGTGCACATCTGCAAGAGGATGCGTTTGCGACAGGGCGAGTCCCCGTCACTGTACTGTTGGAGCTTGTAATAACTGGTCCACTGCGTCTACCCTTTTTTCACAGTTATGAATTATGATATGACACACATAAACATGAACGTGATTTTCTGTTAGGATTTAAGTTTTAACCATCCGAGAAAGCATGTTCAAATGGTTCTATTGGTGGTGTCTTATAATGACACATGGCAATTATTGTAGTAGTAGTTCCTTTAGGTCCTAAACTATTTGTTTCAGTTCTTTTCTGCATGAGGACACATACATTTTTTCTTTTCTTTTGAAAAGGAGTATTATCTAATCTCTCGAGTCTGATCCAGGTGGAACGGCATTTAATGGCGTTGTAGAAGAGCTGAAGAAAGTAACTACTCGGGTTGCGCATGTCCTACCAGTTTCTGATGATGGCGGAAGCACAGCGGAGATTGTCCGTGTGCTCGGTAGGTTCATATATCCTACATCATCATTCACTTGTCTCTAACCTGAAATACTACTACTATAACATATTAAAGAATATCAGTTGCCATCCAATCTTTCTGAATTTAGCCTTCATGTCTTAGGTGGACCTGCTGTGGGAGACATAAGATCAAGATGCTTGAGACTGTCTGATGAAAGCACTTTAGAAGCCCTCTCTGTTCGGAGGTTGCTTGGGCACCGATTGCCTCTTGATCCTTCAGAAGCAAAGCTGGAGTGGTAGAAATTTTGTCCTCTCTCCTTCCAGTGCAGATCAAATATAACTTTTCTTCATAATCACTGCCTTACTGGACAATTTGGTGTTCTGCTCTGTGTGAACAAGTGATGCTAAGTTGTCCATTAATATAGGTACCTGATTGTAGAGGGAGAACACTCTTTATGGGATGGTGTCTCTCGTCCCTACAGGGAGACAATCCGTGCATTTTTGGTCTACTTACATAATGAGGTATGCTCCTCTGTAATATACTAGTAGTTATGAAGCATATCTTTTTTGTGGATGCACATATTTTCGAAAGGCTGGTGACTGAGCTATGTAGTTCCTGTTGTATTTGTGACACATAATTTCTTCTCTGCAGATCCTTCGGCGACCAGTTGAGACATTTTGCTTCACCAATGGCAGGTGATTCTTCTAAGGTGAACTTTTGTAAATCATATTCTTGCCATTGTGTTTCCACATGAAACTGCTGTCTGCCTGATGTATGTATTCAGTGGAAAGATACACATAACGTAACCTAATGTTGCTTGTGACTTAGGTTATACTAGTGCATTGGGGAGCATCATTTCACTGCTGTTTTTCCCAGCTTGTCTAATTATTTCACTGATGGCTGTCCATAAATTTTTGCAGCATTGGGAATTTCTTTTTTGCTGGAGCACGCATATTCTTCCAGTCTTTGGATGCTGCAATTTTTTTGTTTTCACGCGTGTCACAAATCCCTGCAGAAAGTCTTGTGCTTCCCGTGATATCCACAAATGACAGGCTTACACTTGGATGTGAACTATGGGTAATCAAGTTGTTACTTGCCCTTATGCTGGTGACATTCATCTGCATCCTTCTAAGTTTACTTAAGATCATTATTGTTTCAGGAAACTGGCAGATTGTCTTCATTTTGAACATTAATATGACATTCCGTGATTCTAAACAAAAAAGCATCATCTTTTTGTTTTCAATAGGCAACATCCCTTCTCAATATTTTTCCATCTTCAGGATGGAACAATCATACGGGGCCAAAATGAAATATCACATCCAAGCAATGGCCGTAGAGAAGTTGTTAACAAGGTACTCTAATTAGTATGTCATTTATTTTCAGGCTTTATTACAGCATTGTTAGTGCCAAACACACTCCAATTTTTGTTAGGCTCTTCCATATAATTACGGAACATACCTTTATCTCAATAAAGAAAAATGCACCATCTGAAAAAATATTTCCTTCGAATTTGTTCATGATAGCATCATAACTTTCTTGTGGCTACTGTTCCTTCACATTATGTCGTTGAAAAAGTTAGTATTTATTGTGAGTTTTCGTTGCAATAATGCACTGATGATTTACTGTCTGGACATAACGGTTTGATGTATCATGTATACCTAACTTAAGTTCCGGTGAAGTATTAAGTATATATTAAATGTTCTGTTCATCAGAGCAAACTAAGGAAAAAAAGATTGGAGACACACTTTCACTGTCCAAATACCGTAAATGTACAATGGCATTAAGGCTTTTGTGTGGTAATGTATTCTTGGAATGACAACTGCCATAGGTCTAGTGGATACAGCTTACAGCATCCATACAATTCACTCTGTTCAACTACAGCCTACCCCCCACAATACACAACCAGCACAGCCTAAACAAGAAGGCGAAAGTGGAAAAAAGGAAGCACCTAAATTAGCAGCATGCATACTTTGACTTGCACAAACTGGCTTGAATGTTCTTAAATACATCTGAAGTGGTTGAGTCTTGATGAGTTATTCACCTCTGCTTATATAAAGGAAGTTATTATTATTGTCTGAAAAAGAAAAGGAAGAAGTATTTAAACTCAAGGCTCCGAACCGTCACTGTTATGTCAATTGTGAAGTGCTTGTTTTCTTGCAGATGTCATGGTTTTGTTCCAATCAATTGTTATTTGGGATCTGGGTTTCCTCTTTTTATCTGTAACATAGTTGTTGATTTCTCATTTACCTGCTAATATCTCACTTTGTTTGTATCCTTTGGTTTTCACTTTTGGAAAGGACTGTAAATCATGCAATGCACTTCCTTCAAGCATCAAGCGTGTCTTTTACATGTCAAGTGAAGGTCGCAACCTGTTGCATGAGGTTAGTACATCAATTTTATTCTGAATAGTTAGACTTGCATCTGCCTTGCAGTCTATTAACAATAGTTAGTTGGAACCTCACGGAAAATGGACAATACTCGACGGTTTCGGCCTAAGAAGTGCAATTCTTGGGATCTATCACCTCCACATGATCAAGATAATTTGGAAGTCTTGGGCACCTCCAATAGTAAAATTCTTTGCTTGGCTTGCAATGCAAAATAGGCTTTGGATGGCGGATCGGTTGGAAAAGAGGGGTTGCCCAAATTGCAGATTGTGTCCTCTTTGCAAGCAAACAACGGAGTCAATTACCCACCTTCTCGTCAATTGTCGTTTCACTATTCGACTTTGGGGCCTCATAAAAGATTGGCTGTGTTAGCTTTGTGACAAGTAAATAACGAAGAACGAAAATAAAATCGCAGCAAGGGGGACACAGATTTAACGTGGAAAACCCTCTCCAACAAAGAGAGGGGAAAAACCACGGGCGCCAGCCAGCGAAACTTTACTATAACGGAGATTGTTTACACAACGCTGGGGATTTCACCGATGCAATTTATCCCAGCCGGCGGCTTACAAGAAGTATATATAGCGGTGGTAACCTAGGTCATCAACGATCCATCATGGGGCTGTCGCTTCGCACTTCTACAGGCGTCCCTGTTGGGCACGGAGTGGGCCTCGCTCCGCTCCGTCAGAAGTTGGCCTCTACTTTGTAGAATTTGGATCAACATATAACAGGCTGGGTCTTCATTCACTTCATCCTACTCAATGGACGGGTCTCACCATCAAACACATGGTGGTCAAGGATGGCGGAGGGCCCAATCCCAAACCGCAAAGCCATGGCTTCTCTCACCTTGCTCACCACTTGGGAAGTTTGGAACGAACGAAATGACTGGGTCCTCCGAAACAAGCCCCCCCCCCTTTTGTCATTCTTGATAGGATTAAGAGAGAAGCCTGCTTGTGGGTAATCGTGGATGATAAGCGTTTGGGTGTATTAATGCCGGAAGAGTAGGATTTTTAATAACCATATTTACTTTATTGTAAAACTCCTTTAATTAATAGATTGGGGCAAAGCTTTTGCCCCCGTTTTAAAAAATAACAATGCAAGTGAATAGTAATAAACTCTTGTCATTTTATTCAACAAATTTCACAAGTTTCTAGAATAAATTATCAGCGGATCAACTTAATCTAATATAATTTATTTTAGATTATAAATGATGATCAGATACTGTGACGTATATTTCTATTGCTTATGCTAATTCAGTTAATCATGCTATGAAAGTACAGCAATGCGCACATCAGACCGTCGAGTAGTGATTTTGCAGTCCTGCACTAATATACAATGACCTTTACAATAACAGCTGTACTCTGCTCAGTAAGTTCATCTAAAGATAAAGACACACCGTCGATACAAATTTCAATAAATTGAGCAGGGAATATCTTTTTCTCATGTTTTGAAGAAAATGGAATCCTTTATATACTTACATGTAGCAATTTTTAATAAACATCATGGACTTAATAGGGTGTATGATTGCTCATTATCATATAATATTGGTATTCTACCATGATATCTGAAACTTATACTTTATGTCTATCATTTGTTTAGAACGTCTGACTATTGATACTGCCTTGCTTTCTAGGTTTTTCCTGAAGCTAACCGTACAGTTCTGGAGCAGCTAAGTAAGGTGGATTGCATTGTATATGCCATGGGGTCGCTGTTTACATCCGTTTGTCCATCACTGGTAATCATTAATTGTAAAATAGTTTTAAATTAGAAGCCTTAGAACTCTCTAGTTGGCAATAAGTCCTGCAGGTTGGAGTCATGGGCCGCCACCCATGCCGGCTCCTCTACTGTACGATAACAAATACAGTTACAATATTTACTTAACAATTTTCAGCATACCATCAGATGTCTTCATTCCATAGTTTTCACGACTTCTGTCTCTTAAGTGGTTTGACCAATGTTAAGATTTGGAATACCTACAGCGGCAGGACATATCCATGTGGATTCAGTTGACTAGCTTGGCTTTAAGTTTTTCAATGTTCTTTGTCTTTTGGCATCAACCTGTGTTCTGATGTGAAAAACACATGCAGGTACTGCGGGGTATTGGTGAAACTGTAGCATCAAGATCTGTTCCCAAGGTAACTATACTAAGTTACTTAGTGAAGTTATCTTGTTTTCCCATGCTTGATTGCAGTATTCCGTTGGTTCCTTTTGTCTTGGTTTTGTTGTTTGTCCTCTTATCCTTGCTGTTACCAAGACCTGATTAATGCTTGCCACTTCAAACAGCACTAATTCTGCTTTCTTGTAGATGTGATCACCTTCTTTATTGGAGACATCTTGTTACTGTCAATTTGTCATTACATTTGCGATGTTATACAAATTGTTAGAGCCAATCTAGGAGTGGAAAAATATTTATTTACATGCTTGTGCATACTAAAGTCTTTTTTCAATCATAAATGCGCATCCTGTAGCATGCACACTTTCAAATTATTATGCAACATTAGGATCAAATACACCCTCCTGAACATAAATTGACAATATATTTATCTTATTTTCAAAATAGAACTAGGATCAATTTACCGTGTTTTGCTACAGTACCGTACCACAGCAAAGCCTGCCTCACACGATGAATGAGTGATGGTGAACCGGTTTGATAGCGACCGTAGTACCGTACGTTGATGCATTTACTGGTTCATTAATCCAGAAACTTCAAATGTCGTAGGTTTATTTGACGTTGTATTGAGTGAATGGAGAAGTGATGAACTGATGATGATAATATGCTTTTCTTGACATCTTTGTAATCTCTTGCTGTCCATAGTATTTGTGGATCTTAGTGTTCGCACTAAAATGTGTTTGAATTTAGGTGCTTCTTTTAAATGGATCACATGATAGAGAAACTATTGGGCTGCATGCTTCTGGCTTTGTGACGGCAATTACTGATTCTCTAAATCGGACATATGGTGATCCTGACAAAAGTCTAAAGAATCATGTAAGTTGACAATGCCTCTAATCATCTTGTCAGCTTATGACTAGTGTAATCATGTGCAATCTTATTTGATAGTTATCAAACATGTGACTATTCCACTGTGAATGTAGATGTTATTCTTAACGCTATTTGGGATAGATTTCCTCGCATAACTTTCTTGTTATTGTGTGCAGCCCAAAGACTATGTGAATGCCATATTGGTTCCTGAAGGAGGCCAAATTCCTTTAGATATTGGAAATTTGGCATCTAAAGGAATTTTTCATGTGGTATGTAGTTCTATTCTATTGGCTACAGCCTACCATAGTGCTTATTGATGGTTTTTACAGAAACCGTACCGTGTTTCGTATGATCCTTTATGCTATTATTTCTCTTTGCTCTGTAAATTAACAGCCTTTTGCATGAAGGCACCAACTAGTTATTACTCCTTAAAACTTGTCTTAGACCATTGCTGCCTTAGCTATTAAAATTGTCTCTACATAATCAAATGTCATTTATAGATTTTCATCCTCATTATGTAAAACAGAATCTACCATCAGGTTACAAAATCATTGCTTGCTTAAATTACAGTAAGTATTGCAGATTTTACACTGTTTCCAATTGCACATTATTCACAAATACCTGGTTATTAGACAGGCTTACTTTATGATGGTTAGGTTACTAGAATCACAACATTGCAATATTTATGTGATAAACAACTTTCATAGTCATGCCCTAGACCTTTCCTTAATCATGACTGATGTCGATACACTGCTAGCTGGGGGTCTTGGATCCTTGGTTTGTATGGCATTGGTTGCAACTTACAAGCTTCTAGTCACCACACTTTTACTGAAATCAGTTGTTTTAATGTGCTAATGTATGTTGCAGGTCACGGTGCAGTCTGTGCATGACGCAAAAGTGGGTGTCATATTTGATCCACAGTCGTTAATCCAAGCTTTGACCGGTCTAATATCGGAGCACATGGATTCACGTGTCTCTGAACCTGGCCGTTTAATTGAAAACGTGAAATCTGTATGTTGATTCTCTAAAGGACGCACTTCTTCGGTACATAGTACACCAGTCCTGGTGTCCTATTCTTATCATGGCAGCAGTCCCATTTCAGCTAGTGCTGCATTTTGGACCAAATGACACGGTTGACAGGAAAATCTTGAAGTTACACTGCATTGGAGTACCTTTTAATCTCTTCCAAAGAACCGTCATTTATTTCATTAGGTTTCGGGTGAATGGCGATGGCTCAGCATGACTGCAGGGCCTGCTTCGGTTGCTAGGTGTACTCCCTAGGTGACATTTCTGTAGTTCTGTGTGAAAACCAATTGGGATGTGCTGATTAGAACATCTAGAAATGCGACACTTAGGGTAGTCCCGGTGCACTGTATTTTAAAGTAAGTTGTATCTAGATACTTGTATTTTTTTTTTGCACATCATGTAGAGACTTGTATCTCTGTGACATTGAATATAATTTGTGATCAATACTGGCATTTTTAACCTTGTGGCCTTTTCATAGCATGTACCAAGCATTTCTTGCATGGAGAAATAACAAAGGCTAATAGTAGCACGCCAGTACTTCAAACAGATACAAGTACTTGGAACAGCCAGTTATCTTTAGTAATGTTGGAACCTTGAAGAAATCATGCTTACATAGGCAGTTACCAGTTAGCAAAATAAGTTTATCGCAAGCTGTGAAGTAAACAATTACCATCATAATAACCAATGTTATTGACATGTTTTTCGTAACACATTCCTTACTACCGTAACACTTCTTTAAGTCCACCATACCACTGTTAGGATTACCATTGGTGCATAATAGTTACCACCATAGCACTGATGTACTCCATCCGTTTCGAAATATAAGATGTTTTAGCTTTATGAAAGGAGTATATCTATACCCTTTTAGTGTGCAGGTTTACTCTAAAACTAGGTGAATCTACACACTAAAAGGGGTCTAGATACACTCTAGCCACAAAGCTAAAACATCTTATATTTTGAAACGGAGGGAGTAGCTATCAATTCGTTTCAATCTACTCCCTCCATCGAGAAATATAAGACGTTTTAGCTTTGTGAAATGAATGTATCTAAACGACTTTTTGTAAAGATTCGGAGTGAACCTATATGTACCACGGTGTTTTTATATAGTTATTTGGATCATTCTCACGCTAATCATCTGAATTTGTGTACATCAAAACATCAATCACATGTATGATATTTTTCAGTTGATGATTGCCACACCCATAGTTATCAACTAAGCTAGATTTGACCATCAAATAATTTTGTGTGCTGCTAATATAAACGTTATTTGTAAATTATAAATAAATATCTTCGAGATTTCTCTCTGCCAAGTAGGCCTAGGCATCCAGTTTGAACAGGAAATTCAGTAATACTGTAGGAAGCCCCTACAGTGATTTCTTAAAATAATGAACTCAAATCTGCGTCCCTAAGGGCATGAACCTGGGTTATTAGGTTGTACATCACTCCCCTAAAAAATGAGCTAGGATCACTTCTTAATCATATCGGGTTTTTAGTTAACTAGTAGTTAGGTTTACTTGAAGTTCGGTTAATGCATGGCACTTGACGCATGTACGATCTCTTGGCTATATCTCGGTTTTTTTCGTTTTTTAAATCAAGTAGGTCAAAACAGAATTCACAGATAAAACTTGAAAATGATGGAAGTCTCCCAAGAAGGGAATAAAAGAAGAATGGCACCGGTCCAAAAAATGAAAGTTTGCCAAAAAGAAAATAAAAGAACTCTAGACTAGTCCAAAACTTAGATAGTCAGGCTTGTTAGAAATTGACATCTAGGATGTTGATTACCTAGCAGGATATAACCCGATCCAAATATCTTTGTTGCTATGAAATTATTGATGAAAAATCATCTAAGAATGCACCATCCTACTATCATACATTTCACACAACACTTCAATGAGGCACCATTTGTTAGATTAGTTAACCATGCCCCCTTTGAAAAAAAATCCACTATGCACATGTAAATTGTCGCACATGATTTTATGGAATCATTTGACCAAGTGATGAATCCATGAAACCAAGATTGTATAACTGTCCCTATGCAAAGAACAGTCCAACACAAGAGCCCAAAGTTGATGGAATCTAAAAATGAGGCCCAAAAGGTCTCCAAAAGACAACGAGAAGTTAAGACCCACATCCGTGATCTTGGCTTGAAAATCTACATCTAGGCCTCCCACATGGTTTCAAAGTAATTCCATGGCGATCCACTAGGAACCGATGGAATCTGTAAGGTCTCCAAAAGTCAACTAGAAGTCAAAGCCCAAGCCCGTGGGTCCTCAGACCCAAAATTTCAAAGTTCCAATGTAGACTCTCAACCTCTATTTGCAGGAAAAACTTGTTGTGCCTCAAGAACCCATAATGTCCTTTCTTATAACAGAAGTAAGAAAACAAGGAAAAGTGCTAAAATCCCCTAGCTTCTCTCAGAGTCTAAAATCTATTGTGAATAAGGTAATTGCCTAGTTGGGTTACTAAACCATAAAATACGTGCTAGATGTCGTAGGGATATTCTTGTACTAGATTATCCACAAGTCTTTGGCCATGTCTAGATGATCATGTTGGCGGAGATACGCAACCCTACTAGCCTGCAATGAGCTCTGAGGATCTCTTCAATCAATAGATATGCAGCGGAAACAAACCAATCAAGCACATGCACAAGTGACATAAGGATTTACGTGGAAAAAACCTTCTCAATGTGAGGAGAAAAAAACCATGGGTGTGGACCAACCAATCCACGCAAGCTTCACTATGAGAAACCAAGGTACAAAATCTTCTCTAAAATATTTAGAGATGTACAACCCACTCAGCATGTTACAAACCAGCAACAACAACCACTTGAAAGAAAGATTACAACAAAGCAGAGATATCACACTTTCTATCCTCTTTCGTAATCAACAAACTTCTCTTAAACCATAGATCCAAATAACACCAAACATGGTACACGATCATACGTACTAGTTTCCAACATACACACCAAATTTCACCTCAATCGGACATCGTTTGCCTACCCAATCCGTTCTTCTACCAAACCTACTCTGTGCTGAAAGTACAACAGTCCAAACTGACTAAACCGCTTCCAAATCTGATGCTACATTGACCCAAATCTCAATCCAAATAACCAGATCTAAGTACTGAAAGTAAGGAACAAGATCAGAAAGTTTGGAGTCAGTCCAAACACGTTTGAGTCTCCAAACACCAGCTTGAAGACAGACTAGTCAGATCTCAGAAATCTGGATAGAAATCACCTCCTCTTCTTCTTCCTCTCTTCTCACTAGGTTTTGGTGTTGTCTCACCCTCTCACTACAACATACTTGATGACTTCTCTCTCTCAGCCACCAAGGGTGGTAAGGGTTTTCTTTTTACCCCTCTCTCAAGAAGCACCTCAGCCGTTGGATGCGAACCTCGATCAATGGTTGAAACATGTTGGGCTTCATGTGCTATAGTTGGGCCGCCAACTAAAAGGGTAATTGCCCCTATGTGTGGTTTTGGTGATTAATGACAATCCCTATGGACTAATGTTTTCCTTGAGTTTTATATGAAGGAATATTCCATAGGTCATGCTTGTAGTCCATGTGTTGGATTCAAGTATGGATGCCATGAAGATAAAGATATACCTTGAGTATTGGCATCAAGATCATCGAGTTGAAGAGAATAATATGATATGATCAAGATATTGAGAGTGTGATCTCAATAGAAGAATTCAAGATATGGCTCTAAGTCGGTGTCATGATAGCCTCATTAGTTGAACTATGGTTGACTAATATTTAGAGCATGTAATCAAATGAAGAGTTCCTTATGTACCTCAAGATATTGATATGGAGCATTAGAAGATACTTGGTTGACCAATACAAAGAGTGAAGAGTTATTTCAAGTTGGTCAACACATGAAGCATAAAGAATGTACCACATGGATCCTGTGGTATGGTAAGCCTTGTTAATTAATCATCATGAACTAACCCATTGTATATGTGCCTTTGTGTTTTCTATATGGGATAGGTATCTTTCCATGGGCATGCTTCAAAACTGAAGATCTCATATATCCCATGAGAGGATGACATCAAGTGGTGATCGTCATCAAGGTTGAGAAGGGCAAGTTCAAGATAAGCATCCCGAGAAGATCATTTGCTTGAAGCTTGCCATCCATATTGGTGATAATGTATATGTGAAGACGTGTCTTAATGAAGCTATCCCATAGTGGTGTATGAGGGAGCAAATTATGAGTCTAAACGAAGCGACAATGATCAAGTGATGCATTTCATCTTGGATGGAGCTTGAAGCATTGTCATCAAGATCAAGCGGGATGCGTAAGGCAAAGGTATGACCTTGCTAGGTTTTCCTTTTACCGGTCTTAAGGTGGTTGTTTATCGTGGTGGTGGCACGACAGATGCCATGGATAGGCTAAAGATGGGGCCAATGAGTGCTAGGGGAATCCAGGGAGGGAGAGCGTAGTGATTCCACACACGTAAGTTCTTGTATTTCCTCTATCAATGGTGTTTACAGAAGCACTTGAGGCTCTCAGCAAGAAGGAGACGATGTCTCTTACCCCCTACGAAGTAGCCCTAGAGTTCTACCTTATACAGAGAGAATGAATGATCGACCAACCCTTTTTATGGAGGCCCTGGTGGTCCTTATATAAGGAAGCCCGGTTACAATTCTAGGTCATAGGTGGCAGCATATTCCACGAATATGCTCCTTTCCTAAAGCAGATGCTTCTTTATTCCCTTTAACGGCTCGTCCGGCCTTTGGACGTAATCCTTGCCTTTTGGCGTCACTAGACACGGGCTACGTCATCCGGCTTTGCCCGCGTCACCTTGGTCGCCCCTGACCCGCTGGTCCTCTTCTTTACATTACTTTGCTCATGTTACAGCTAATAAAGCCACCTTTTGACCAGCGGGGGATTCCTTCTCTTGGAAGCTAAGATAATCCGGCTAGCATATAGCTAATCCGGCTTACCCAGTTACCTGCAAAAACGGTAGACATGGCCGGCATAAATCTTATGCCGGATGGACCATAGTCAAGGAGATGCTCCATGGGCTGGGTCACACCGTGATTCGGCCTGCCTTGAGGTGACCCGGTCAGCACTTGCTTTGACCGTGCCGTACCCCGACTAACTCGACCCTTAAACCCCGGTGTTACCCTACCCGGGGGTATCCCCCCAACATTAGTCCCTGAAGCTGGTGCGGTCTTAGCAACTTTTAGTTGTTAAGGCCACAACAGGTTCCCATATCCGGATCTTTTGCTCCTTAGGCCGAGTTACCTCGTAGCCCAGAGTTTCTCATCTTGCGACCCTTTGCTCATTCTGAGTTATTCCTTGTTGGCCAGGTCTTTTGCTCGCTTATCCGGGTTACTTTTCCTTCTCTTATACGCTTCTCCACATCCTACGTGGAGGGTAATCATCATTTTGCCTCATTTTAAGGGCCACGCGCATTTAATGCGCCGGTTACTGTCGCAACGTCAGGAATAACTGCTGTAAATGTCCCTTCACTACAGCGCCTCGTTAACCGTAACATTATATCACATCGTGGGGTCATTTGCTCCTGTAGCCCTTCCTGTGGCCTTGCTCTGATTGGCTGTTCTGGCCGCGCGCACGCTCGTTGCGCACGGCGTGTCGCCCGCAAAGGATCCCACGACGCGCGTGCTGTGCAGTTAAGTAGGAGGCATGGGGCGATTTCAGGGGAAGTTCCCCCATTTCCTCTGCGCTTCCCAGCCTCTCTCTCTTTCACCGCAACTTCGCCGCCGCCACCAATTTTCTGCTATCTGGCGCCATCACGATCACAGCAGCCACTGCACTGCTACCACTGTTCCCATTCATAGTTTCCATCACGGGGCCTTGCGCTTCCTGTTTTCCTTCTTCCGACTATCTCTACTCCGATTACTCCCTTGAAGACCTCGAATCCACAATGTCAGAGGCGGAGCCAGCGGTGGTGGAACAGCAGGAAGAAGGAGCGGAGGGCCATGAGCGCGGCTATTGGGACGGTTCCATCGTCCGCGAGGAGGACCTCGATTGGCTCCGCGCCACGCGGCGCATCCCTGCCGGCGTCGCCTACCGCCTCGCCTCCGGTGAAGTCACTCCTTCCCCCAAATCTAGGGATTACGTTGTTTTTCTTTTGCATTTCCAACGTGGCTTCGGCCTTCCCACTTCCGATTTTTTCTTTGATTTTATTTCTACATACAAGTTGCAACCGCATCACCTCCCCGCAAACACCATTACCTCTCTGTCCTCCTTCGCTTCGGGCATTGAGGGGTACATCAGCCTCTGGCCAACCAAAGAACTTTGGATCAAGTTCTTTGGCCTCCGGAGGAACGTTGTTCTGAACAAGGAGCGTGCCCTAGAGGACAAACACTTGACCCAGTGCGGCGCCACCTCCATTTCTCCCTGGAAGCAGCCCGTATTCCCTCGGGTCACTAGATTCGAATCATGCAAGGGCTAGGCCCGGACTTCCTTTTATGTCCGGAACACCTCCAAGGAGGACCTGATCCGGCTGCTCCCCTTTAGACTTGGCCCTCTTGACACCTCGCGTTGGGAGAGCATTCCGAAACGGCCCACGGTCCTGGAGAATCAAGTGGAGCGCCGGATCAAGGAGCTTCTCAAGGAGAAACTCTGGGGGGATGACATTATGATTACTTTCCTCCACAGCCGGGTTTCCCCCCTCTAGAAGCGAGCCCACAAGATCTTCTACCTCAGCGGCCCTCTCGACCCTCATAGGACTTCTTCCATTGAGCTGGATAACTCGGCGGTTTACCGCCGGGTTAAGTCCATATTCAACATGGAGAAGGAGTTCTCCAAGGATTGGGAGTGGGGACTTGAGCCCTTCACCCGGGTCAACCCTCCACCATAGGTGAATTTTCCTTTTCTTGTTTTTTGAGTCTTCTATGTATGTCGATTCACTCTTGTAACTCGTCAACTATTGCTTTGTTCTCAGCGATTCCTCTAGCAACCACTGGAGGATGGCGAGGTGCTGGCGAGCAAGTGGCTGCTGGACCGCACCGAGGAGGACGAGGAGGAGCCTAACCCGGAGGCTTTCCTGCCTACCCCGGACGTCGTCAGACACAACGCTGGTAAGGCCTCTTCTCTAAGGGATTGGCTAGACGATGATGACTCGAACGTTGAGGTCCTGGAGGTATTTGATCCGGTTCTCATCTCTTACGCGCACCTGGCTATGTTCGAATGTTCAGCTAACCCAGACGATCAGGTCCACGAGGTTCCTCCCCTTGCCACTGGTGGCCCGACCCTGGCTCCATCCCAGAAGCGCGCAGCTACCTCAGCCGCAGCTTCAGAGGTGCCGCTGCCCAAGAAGAGTCAAAAGAAGTCCGGGGTTAAACCCTCGGCCAAGCCTGCCGCCAAGAGCACGGTTCGGAGGGCGCCCAAACCTCGGGCTCCTCCCACCGCGGATGAGTAAGTTCTTTAATACTGCTTCTTGGGATTTTTTCCTTTGCTTGCCTTTGTTTCTTATTGACTCTTCTTTTTGACTTGGTGCTTTTTATTTTTCTCAGAGCTCCTAGGGATATCCCTCAGAGCGGCTCCCGCATTGCCTCCCCACTCCAGAGCAGTCCCTCTCCCCCCCTCGCAATGATGCCCCCTCAGCCATATTCATGAGGGCTCCGCGGTTGCACCTGACCAGAGCCCACCTCGCCAAGAGGAGGGCAACATTGGGGGGAGTGGGGCGGATCTGGATACGGCAATGCCGGATCTCCCCGGTTCCTCGGCCTCAGCGCAAGATCCTAAGGTGCCAGCTTCATCGGCGCTGCCCCCAGCAAATCCTTTTGTTCCAGCATATCCGGCATCTTCCAAAGGTGTGTTGACGTGGACACATGCTATCGGCTGCTCAAGGACATCCACCAGGGCGAGTGCATGCACCACGCTTTATCAAGGGCGATAGTCGCCAAGGCGTTTCGCCATGGTTTCTATTGGCCCACCGCCCTCAAGGACGCCGAACAGCTAGTCCATGCGTGCAATGGGTGCCAACGCTTCGGGCAGCTCGGGCATATGCCGGCTTCGGTGCTCAAGACCATACCGATCACCTGGCCCTTTGCTATTTGGGGCCTTGACATGGTTGGTCCCTTCAAGTGGGCGTGCATGGGCATGACCCATCTGCTGGTGGCGGTACACAAATTTACAAAATGGATTGAGGCCAAGCCAATCCGAAAGCTGGACGAGGCGACAGTCGTCACCTTCTTCACCGACATCATCAACCGGTTCGGCTACCCCAACAGCATCATCACCGACAACGACACGAACTTCGTTAAGGGGGCCTTCACCCGGTTCTGCAACAACAAGCATCTAGCTGGACCTTGCCTCCATCACGCACCCACAGTCCAACGGGCAAGTCGAAAGGGAAAACGGCTTAGTGCTAGCCAGCATCAAGCCACGCCTCATCAAGCCTTTGGAGTGGTCGCCCGGATGCTGGATCGAGGAGCTTCCGGCTGTGCTATGGAGCCTCCACACCACGCCGAATAGATCAACCGGCTACACCCTATTCTTCCTAGTCTACGGATCGAAAGCCGTCCTCTCCGCGAACATCGAGTTCGACTCCCCGTGTAAGATCCTCTACGATGAAAAGGCCAACCAAGAGGCACGGGAAGATGGTGTGGACCTCCTCGAGGAGGCCCGCGAACTAGCATTGTCCAGATCGGCCCTGTACCAGCAACGCCTACGCCACTACCATTCAGGCCAGATCCGCCCTGTCGCGTTCCACGAAGGCGATCTGGTCCTCCAGCTGGTGCAGGACACGAAGGGCATGCACAAGCTATCGCCACCCTAGGAGGGTCCCTTCATCATCAGCCGGGCGCTGCCCAACAACTCCTACTACCTCATCGACGCGCAGCAGCCACGCAAGAAGAAGATGGACAAATCGGACGAGGAGATCAAGCGCCCCTAGAACGCGGCCTTGCTGCGCCCGTTTTACACCTAGTCACCAGACAGTGTATGTATCCCGCAATCCCCATGAATGAAAATGCGGACCCCTACGAGATGCTCGGGGGCTCCTTGCTAGAAATGTGTATGTATCTATTTTCCGGTTCAGATTTTTTCGGCTCCGGCAACCCCTATCCGGGGGCTTGCCGGCTGGCCCCACCTGCTAAGTCAACGAACCAGCTGAGTAGTGTGCGACGATGTCAGAGGCCCACTCTTCGTCTCAGCTACAGACCGCAACCCGGCTGTCCGGCTAGCAAGAGCAAAAGCCCGAGGCATCCCACATGAAAAACAGGGAAGAAATGCGACAGATCGGGCGTCCCGTCCTCACAACTATCTTAACGGCTGCTAGGCCGTTAGTACCGTGCGCAATGTACTGTCAGCTCCCTTCGATTTCGGCTGCAGACTGCAACCCGGCTGCCCGGCAAGGACGTAGCAAAAATAGCAGAGCACACTGGAAAATGACTAAGTTTCCAGAAAGGCACAAGCTAGTTTTCAAAAAACAAATCCGCCTTCTGGCTACAGTTTAGCAAACTAACCTATTAACGGGTGAGAATGTATGTATGCGTGTATATCTTTGTATGACTATTTCGAGTCGAAGTTCAGGAAGAAAAGAAGAAGAAGATTCAAAGTCCTTGCCTTCATCAAGCGCTCTGGAAGTGCGCTCCAAGGCGCCTCAGTGGAATCTTGTAGTCTCCCGACCGGCTAAGGGCGTTTAGCCAGATATTTGGAGCCCAAGTGAGGGCAAGGGCAGGAGTAGAAGAAAGAAGAAGAAGATACTGGCTCGCCTACCATCTCAATCTCGGGTTACCAGTGGGTTTGGCCTTACTAGAATGGAAGTTCCCCCGGCCGCTGGCGTTTGGCCAGCAGAAGTAACTGGCTAAGAGGTGTCTAGTCGGATGAAGCTAGAAGACTTAAGGAAAGAAAGAAGATTCGAAGCACCTGGCTATGCCAGCTACTCCGAATCTCGGGGGCTACACCCAGTGGGTGCGCTGGTGCGCCCCCACTAGAATTACAGTTCCCCCGGCTAAAGGCGTTCAACCGAGCGAAGTCAGCCGGACAAATTCAATCGGCGAAATATTGAAAGGACATGCAAAAAACACAAGTTGATGGAAGGAAAGGGGAGACGAAGATCCCATGAGTTTACCCGGCACCAGAAGCAGCCGGTACAAACAAACAAGTTTCAAACTAGGCAGGATAAACAAATACACCTAGCATCCCGGGGTGATAGCTAAACAGCGGGGCCCTTGCCGTGCGGAGCGCCCTGGCTGGCGACAGTCTCGGGAGGCGGAGGAGGCGCGACGGCCGATCCGGTTCCAGTGTCGTCCCAGCCAGCTGTGCCGAGGATTCCGCATCCGGAGTGCCGACGGACTCCGAGTCGGTGAGCACCTCGTCGAGGTCCACATAGTCAGCAATCTTGATGGCGGAGGCCCGAAGCTCCGGATGGGCCTGATGGATGGCGGCGAGGTCGGCACTAGAACGGAAACCCTCGTCGATCTTCTCGACCCGGGCGTCCTTGTACCAGGAGAGCATGAGGGCCAAATCCATCTCTGCTCCGACTCGCGCAGCCTAATCTCGCAGCCGTTCGATGACAGCCGGCACCTCCCCCACCTTGGCGGCAAGCTACGCCATCGTCTCCGGAATCGAAGCGTCCAACCACAGGAAGGAGAAGACGGCTTGCGCCACCTGGCGAAGCTTGGCAGCCTCCTCACCAAGAAGGACGACGAGCTCCTGGGCTGTCGGCTGTTCTCCCGACCAGTTCTCCTGCAGTCGGTTGTAGGCCAGCAGGTCTACGCCGGGATAAAAGGCTGTCAGAAAAAAGAAAGTCAGATCTGGCTACCGGATCCGGAAAGACGAGGGAAGTCGGAAAAGAGAACTTACCCTTGGCCGTGTGCCCGACCTGCATCAGCTCTTCCACTAGGGCCTTTGCCTTCATCGTCAGCCGCTTAACTTCCTTCTCTTGGTCCTTGTTCTAGGCCTCGAGAAGGTTGAAGGCTTCAGTCCGGCTGGCGAGCAAGGCATCACGCTCCTTGACGGTGGCCTCCAGAGCATCCACCTTGGCGTGCCAGTCCTTGTTTTGCAGCCGGAGCGTGGAGTTGGACTTGCTCAGCCGGTCGTTCGCCTTCTTCAGGCGATCGATCTCCCGCTGAACGCACATAAGGATAGCTACGACAAAACCGGCTATCAGCAAAAAAAAAGATGATTCCAGATGAAGCGAACTTACTCTGCGAGGTACCGTTGGCAGCAGCAAGTTTCAGCTCCAAGGAATGGTTGCTGCCGGCTGCGGCCTTGAGCAGCCGGATCTCCTTCACCGCTAGCTCGAGGGTGGCGGTGAGATCCGTCAGCGAGGCGGTGGAGGAGGCGTCGTCATCCATGGCATTGACGGCCAGCGACTCCTTCACTGCGACCACCGCCGTCCTCCACTCCTTCCCCGGCTCGTCCTCGGAGTTGTCGTTGCAGACAACCACGAGTTCTTTGCCGGTGGCTGCCCTCCGTGTCCCTTGAAGAGCCGCCCCGCTCGCAGGTTACAACTGCTGGCCTGGACCACCATGGCCGGCTGAGGGCCCCCTGCTCCGGCTGGCGCAGCCGGTTCAGCTCGAGGCGGTGGCGGGGGCGGTGCCTCAGAAGAAGGAGGGGCGGAGGCAGACACGGGCGGCGCGAGGGGCGGTAACCCAGTCGGCACGCGTGGCAGGCTCGCGACCCCAAAAGAGACCAGCATACTAAACGGCAAGAAGAAAAGAAGCAAGAACCAAATGAGCTAAAGATAGCCAAGGAAAGGCAAAAGGAGCAGAAGATAGTAAAAGCACTTGGAGGAGACTTACCCCTGTACCACCGGGGGGCCCTTTCTTCCGGCCAAGGTGGCTCGGGGGAAGGGCGCTAGTCTGGCTCCTCTTGGGGAGCGGCTCCTCCGCGACAGGCCGGTTGGCGCTAGAACAGCTGGAGCCACTCTCTCCAGCACCGGACTGGCTGGAGTCGCCGTCTGTTGCGCGACACTGTGACGGCTCGGGGGCTGGCGCGGCCTCTTCCTCCTCGTCGACCTCCGCATGGGGATCATCGGCCGGCTCGTCATTCCGACTGGGGAAGACGTCCCCGTCCCCGTCAGACTCCTCGCCAGACCGGCGAGCGCACGGCTCGGGCAGGTCGGGCATGAAGGTCTGAAGGGGGGTCTCGCCCTCCTCGCGAAGGATGCAATGGAAGATCTACCAAGGACAAAAGATTAGTCGGACAAAAAGGAAAGAAATACAAAGAGAAATCCAGTTGCAAGACCTACCCGGGGCGCGTGGTTGTCACGGCTGTAAGGGGCCAGCCCGAAGGTGCAGCCTTCCGGCAGCCGCTCCTTGGTGATGGTCCACACCCACTCCTTCAGATTATTGTAGCGGGGGTCATGGCGAGATAGCCGGGTCGGGTCTAGCCGGCTGGAGTAGAAGCACATCTTGTGCGCTCGCTGCTGCAGCGACATCATCAGCCTGGACATCCAACTAAGGGTGATGTCCAGGCCGGTTAGACCGGCGTGACGAGGGCGTGCATGCGTTACAACATCGCATCCGACTCCGTCTTCTTGCCGTAGACCTTCAAGTCCCACTACTGCCGGCTAGACTCCATGTCCTGGAACACCGGAAGGTTGATTCGGTCCACGACGGTGAGGTTGCGGACGTTGAAGTACGACTGCTGCCACAGCCGTACCGTGTCATGCAGCCGGAACTTGGGGTAGCCGGTCTGCATGCGGGAGTATATGGAGGCGCCACCACTGGTGACCAGCGGCCCCTTCATGAACTGGACCTGTGGCCGGACTCGGAAGAGCCGGCAGAAGAGCCCGAGATCCGGCTGGATCCCGACGTAGACTTCACAGAAGGCTACGAAGTGCGCCAGCATCCCGATGGCGTTGGCGCCTAGATGGTGGAGGCGGAGGTCGAAGAAGGCGAGGAAGGTGAGGAAGAACGGGTGCACCGGCAGCGCGAACCCGTAGGCCAGGTGCGAGAGGAAGACCACCCGCTCCCCCTCCGCCGGCTGCGGCGACACCTCCCCCGCCGGCGCGAGCCGCACCTCATTTCCTCCTCCGACGGCAGGACACGGGTCGCTCGGTACTTCTAGATGTGCTCCTCCGTGATAGAGGAGCCGCACCACGCTCCGTGCTCAGCGGCCATTTCCGGTTCGCTGGGGGGCGCGGTGGCGGAAGAAAGACGGTGGCCCGTACCGCCGACGACATTAAACGGGCGGCACGGCGGACTACAACAATGATGGTGAAGCGAGGTGATGCGAGGAGAACAAGGGCGCAAGGGAAAAGAAGAAGGCAACTGAGAGCGGGGAAGCGAAGGGAGGAATGTCCCCCTCCCGGGCGCCCCTTTAAAGGCCCGGAAGGGCAACCGTCCGTGGTGCCACGCGGCACCCATCGAAGCGCGCCTCACCCCAACCACCGCTCCAGATCCCGTGTGCAGACGCGGGGAGCGAGAACCGAAGAGCCAGGCAACAGTTTCCCGAGGCGACGTGTGACAAGATGTTTCACTACCCGCCGTAGAGTAATGATGGCGCGTGCGCGTGTGGCCGGCGTCAGCACTGACGTCACGGGTAGCGCAACCGCCAGGCGTAGTCGGCCAGAAATTCAAAACAAAGAGGGAGCACGCACACATTTCACCTAAGGGCAAAATCTACACGCGCTCGGGGGCTAGTGTCGGGGGGATGACCTCTGGATACCCCAACCAGACAAGAACCAGGGCAGTCGGATCACGCCCGGCTGGTTAAGCGCAACCGGACAAGACAAGCCAAGCCGGCTACCTCGCGGTAGCCGGAGCGACGAGAAGCAGCCGGCTATAGCAGCGTAGCCAGAACCAATCAGGAGGACAGAGCGACGTGCAGCATAGTGCGTGGTACGCCCTGGTACGACGACAAGACTGGCAACTACTTGGCCATACCGAAGACTTTGCGGGGTGACACGGGAACAATGACCCGGTGCTGACGACGAGCTAGCACGGCGTTCACTGTGCCCACGACCACCATACTGCTTGTACTCTGATGACACATAGTTGTACTAGATACTGTAGATGACCAGCCGACTGGGACCCACCTGTGGGGGCTGCCAGTTGGACTGGCCAGTGAGACCGTTGCCTCTCTGCCTATATAAGGAGAGGCAAGGCCTTAGTAGAAAGGGTTGGTCTTTGTGCATTTAAGACAGTAGCTAGAGAATACAGCTCAAGGAGCGCTTGTACCCCGTATATCGGTCATAGTCAGATCGGCAGGAGTAGCAGTTTTACCTCACCATGAGGGCTCCGAACCTGGGTACTTCCTGCGTCCAGCTACGCTTGCTCGTATCCAATCCCGCCTGCGGACACCGTCGATAGCTTCCCTCCTAGTCCCCACACATCTATCTAACCTGCTTAGGTACTGCCGTTCCCAATACAATGACAGCTGGTACCATGGTGTCCTCTTCGTGGAAGATTGTGAAGAGACCCGGGATTCTCCTTTGTGGAGCTTGTGAAGTGGTTGTGGAGCTTGCCATCTCCGGAGTGGAGGAAAATCTAGCCATAAGGAAAGGGCCTATTCCTTCATGGGATAGACTCGGAGAAGAAGGTGAGCCTTCGCGGCGTTGGGAAATCCTTCGTGGAATCCCACACCTCTCCGATGTGACGTACCTTCTTGTAAGGTAACACGGGAATACATCTTCGTCTCCGTGTGCCTCGGTTATCTCTATACCCGAGCTTACTTTCCTTGTGATAGCCATCGAGCTTGAAGTACTTATATCTTGCTTATCACTTGTGGTATATTTATCTTGTGCTATCTTGCTTAGCTTAACTTGTTGTTGGTGCACTTAGTTGAGCCTAGTGTATTTAGGTTTTGTGCTTGTAAAATAAACATTAGTTTAATTCCGCATTATATCAAGCCAAAACCGTAATAGTTTTGAAATTGCCTATTCACCCCCCTCTAGGCGACATCTCTATCCTTTCAATTGGTATCAGAGCAAGGTCTCTCCTTGTTTAGGCTTCACCGCCTAGAGTGTAAAGATGTCGGCTAGTAGTATAGTGCACAATGACACAATTATTTTTGATGGGACAAATTATGCTTTATGGAGAAATTGCTTACTTTATAATCTTCGGATTTTGTGTCCAAATATTGAGCAATTTCTAGATGTAGGTTTTTTCTCCTCCGATGTATCCTCAAAATCTATCTTTAGAGGATGAGAAAAATTTACATCTCGAAGCTCAAGTATCTAATGAGATTATTTTCTCCTTGAGCCCCATAGTTAATTTGTTCCTGACAAATGTAAAGCGCAAGTCATCTCATGAGATGTGTACCAAGCTTAGGGAAATATTTGGTGGGTCCATTTCTCATAGGGTCGGTGGTATATCCGAGGAGCTCTCTTCTCCTTCACATCATGAAGAGCTCCAAGTGGCTTCCACCTCCGGCCGCAATGAGATTTCAATTCCCTCCACTTCACCTACATGTGACAAGTCACAAGGTAATGTCATGGTGAGTGGAGAAATCATATGTAATGATGGTAGTGGTTCTCTTTACACCAATGATTCATGTTCTATAAATGCTAATGGTGTAGAGAGTTTGGACTTAAGCACTTCTTGCAATGATAATTATATACCCCCTTGTGTTGCTAGTCCTTGCATATTGTCTAGAAATTATTTGAGTACTTGTGTAGATGATATGCTTGATTTGTCTTGTTCCAATAAACAAAATGCTTCTATTTCCTCTAGTTGTGTATCTAAAAATGTAGAGGAAATCAAACACCCTATGGAGCAAGACACGTCATGAATGAAGATTCAAGAATATCCTCATCTTCGTCCTCCCATACTCACATATGCCTTATGGCAAGAGGATCAAAGGTATATCCTACTTTGGATCCCAACATATCTTCTCTAGATAATAGCAATGATAATGATGATAGTGATGATGACCTTGATGAGGATACTATTGCTCTTGTGCTTGAGTTGAACTTTTTGTGTACCTCTCTCTCATGGTAATAATAAGGCTGTTGCTTGTATCAAACATGTTATGGACACCATAACTAAACAAATGGAAACCATATATGAGTTGTATTTCCAACTTGATGATGGGAGTCAGAGATTCAATCTCCTTAAGCAAGAGATTGCCGAGGAGAAGCACACTAACTGTCTCCTCATACAAAAAATTGAATCTTATGAGCTTAAAATGGAAAAATCTATTAATGATGCAAGTGCTACTAACTCTACTTCTTGTGAAGCATCTATATTAAAGGAGAATGTTAAGCTAAGGGATCAACTTGAGTTGCTAACTAGCAAGTATAGGAAATTGGAAGAGAGTCATGAAATGCTCTCGGGATCTCATAATGATCTTCTAATCTCCTATGATGGGCTAAAGTTAGCTCGTGAGGCAAGTATCACTAAGGTAACATCTTGTGAGCCTCATTTGGACATTAGCACAACTTCTACTCAAAATGCTATTTTGCCATGTGCTAGTCCTAGTGATCCTTCTTGTCATACTATTGATAAAACTTGTGTTGGATAAAACAATGAAGCTTCCACTTTCTCTAGTACCTCTATTTATACTAACCATGTAGAGGAAATCAAAGAGCTCAAGGCCCAAGTCACTTCTTTGAAGAAAGAATTGGAATAGAGTCATGAAGGTAATATTTTGAGTGTGCAAAAATGCCCCAATGATAAAAGTGGACTTGTATTCAACTGCAATAACAAGAACAAGTCCAAGAGCAACAAGAAGAAGAGCCAAGACCAAGTCAAGAATTCGGCCAAGATTATTTGCTTCAAGTGCAAGGTTGTAGGCCATCATGTAAGATCTTGTCCATTGAAGAAAAAGCACTTGAATGAGAAGCAACAAGGGAAGTGGACACAAGGTCAAGGTCAAGCCCAATCTCAACCTCAAGTTGAAGCTAGGCCACTTCCCAAGAAAAATCAAGATAATGCTCCCCAAGAAAAGAAATCAATAAAGAATAGAAAGAGGAGCACTTGTTGCTACATATGTCGTGAGAAGGGGCACTTGACTTCTTCATGTTCAAATGGTACCTTATCTAACCCTATCATTTTTGATTATTATTATTCTCTTGGGAAGGATAAGGATGGAAATGTGTTTTCCAAGTTTGTTGGAACTCAAATTGGTGTTAAGAAGAGAACCATTTGGGTTGCTAAGCCTATTGTGACTAACCTCTTAGGACCCAACTTGGTTGGGGACCAACAAGCTCAAACTTGATCAATAGGTGTTTTTGGAGGGCATTGGAGACTTGGCTAACTCATGAAGAATTAAGGGATCTTCATATATTATATTTTATAAAGCCAAGTTATAAGTATTATCATCTCCCTACCATATACCCAATGTGCCTCTTTGCGGTAACTCGAACTCAAATATTTTATATTGTAAGTTACTTGCCCCTTTACATGTCTTGGTTTGGTACCAAGTATGTGTTTGTATTTGTTGTGCCTCATGCTTGATTATTTTGTGTATTCAAGTATGTCTATGTGTTTGGCACACCATTTTACCTGTGTGTTTTGCTTTGAGCCTCTAATGCATCTTGATGATATCTTTTTTTGGCTCTTTTCGAGTGGTTAATGGAACATCCCATTTTTGGGGAGTGATATGCATCGCGCATCTCTCAAACCTTAAAATGTGTGTACATGAGTAATACCACTTAGTATTGATATTTCAAGCTTATCTAGTCACTATGTGGTGTGTCATACTCATCAGAAATTCAAATTCTAAATGTCCATTAATTATCTCTAGTTGAGGTTGTTTTTCCTCTTATTAAGGAATTGAATACCACATTATGGGGGAGTAATATGCTTCTTTTGCATATCACAATCCTAGGAAATGTGAACATATGAGGTGGTGCCACTTAGAGTTGATATTGTTGATTATCTTGTATCTAGGTGGCATGTTAGCTCAAACAAGGTCCTAATTTTTGTTAGAAGCTTTTATTGCTTGTCTTTTCGGTCTTTGCTTGAGTAAGAAATTCTTGGTGTGGCCTTCCTCAAATGCATATCTCTATATCTTATTTGGGAGACCATTTGCTTCAAGTTATTCTAATTATTGCTTTGCATGATTGTGTGACTAGTTGAAGCTATCAAGAATCTCTATCTTTGCATAGTGCTTAATCTTTTTATTCCTATCCTGTGCTTTTATTGTGAAGATTTATCTTTAATATCCGTGCAATATACCACCGGAAATAAATTCCAATACACTCATTGTCTTTGACAATTGATATACTTGGGTATGGTAGAATTTTTGGATCATCTTCACCTTGGATTTCACCTCTTATTGCTTTTTTTGTTTCCAAAAATTGGTGTGGCTCCCATTGTCTTCCTTGGCTTTTGAACATTGATACGTCCAAAACGTATCTACTTTCCCGAACACTTTTGCTATTGTTTCTCCTCTAAACTTGTGTGATTTGGATGCAACTAATGCGGACTGACGCTGTTTTCAGCAGAATTGCCTTAGTGTCTATTTTTTGTGCAGAAAACCAACTATCAGGAAAAATCCCGGAAAATATGCCAAAAATCCTATTTCACCCGAAGACTCCAGGAGCCAGAATACGAGACGGAGAAGAGCCAGGGGGTGGCCACACCACCTGGTGGTGCAGGCCAGGCCAGGCCACGCCAGGGGGTGGTGTGGGCCCCCCAGGCACCCCCTCGGCCTCTCTCTTCGCCTATAAGGAGCCTTCTGACCTAAAAACTTGGGTTGGCGTTTTCTAGAAAAAGTTCAAGCGCCACCACCAGAAGGGGAGATTGGGGACGAAAGTCTCTGTCCAAGACCTTGTCGGATGAGGAAGTGCCCCCGGAGCCATCTCCATCGATCTCCACCATCATCTCCATCAACCATCCATGTTTCCCCCATCTATGAGTGAGTAATCCCCCGCTGTAGGCTATGGGGATGGTAGGGATTGGATGAGATTGTTCATGTAATGGCATCAGATTGTTAGGGCATGGTGCCTAGTATCTTTTATTAGTGCTTTATGACTTTGTTGCGACTTGTTGTGCTTAATGCTTGTCACTAGGGCCCGAGTGCCATGATTTCAGATCTGAACATGTTATTGATTCATTATGATAGTATTGTTTTTGGTCTTATCTGCAAGTTGTATACACACGTTGTTGTCCGACACCTATGGCCCCGGCGATGTAAATCGGGATAACCAGAAGGGAATGGCTTTGATGTGAGGATCACATGTGTTCACGGAGTGTTAATGCTTTGCTTCGGTGCTCTATTAAAAGGAGCACCTTAATTGCCAGTAGTTCCCTAGAGGCCCCGCTGCAAACGGGCTGGCAGGACAAAAGATGTTGTGCAAGTTCTCATTGCGAGCACGTATGACTATATATGGAACACATGCCTAGAATTGTCTAGTACTTGGATGCTTTATCTTATTTATCTGCAATTGCCCTATGTTCTGATTGCTATGTGAATTGTCTTGTCCATGCAACGCCCGTCCATCCATCCCTATGCCTACCGCACTCGAATCCCATTGCCATCGCTTTTGTTACTACTGCCTTTGCTTTATTACTGCTGTTACTTTGCTATTCCTACTACAAAACTGTTGCTACTGATAAACTGCTGTGAGCAAGATTGTTTTCCAGGTGCAGCTAAATTGACAACTCAGTTGTTAAGGCTTATAAATATTATTTGTCTCCCCTTGTGTCGAATCAATAAATTGGGTTTCACTTCCCTCGAAAATACTGCGATACACCCCCTATACTTGTGGGTCATCAAGACTATTTTCTGGCGCCGTTGCCGAGGAGCATAGCTTTATTTATCAAGTTAACTTGGATTCTCTATTGTTCACTGCTATCCATCCATCATGGGTAAGTCTCGTGAAGGCAAGGTTCCTATTTTACCATCCACTACAAGAAGGGGTACGGTTCTAAACACCTTTGCTGCTCTCGATTCACCGTCTGTTATAAGTAAGCTCGTTACACCACCACATACACATGCTACACACACTGCTACTACTGCTGAATCTAAAACTTCTGATGCTTATGATGCTGCTTCTACTGTGCTTGATAAGAGTGGTCCATTAGGTCCTTTCCTAGATGCTACGATTGCTAGAACTATAGCTGGAAATACCGAAACTCCTGATGAAGACACTACCACACCTGTTAGCTCACCTGAGTCTAGTGAGAGTTATGATATTGAAGAAAATTATGTTGAGATGACCGATGAGTTTATTAAAGAATGTAAGAACACCCATGATAGGAGCGTTGCTAAGAGTCTCCTTGAGAGGCGTACTATTAGAGCCAAATTATATCCTGCTGCTAAGTTTGCTGTTTCTCCCATAAACATTACAGATGAAGATTATGATTTCTCTCTCGATCTATCTTACATAGCTATTGTCGAGAAAGAACCTTTTTATGGGACTAAGAATGAAAGTGCGGTAGCACATATGAATGAACTTTCTACCATGAGTGGCTTGTTTTCTGATGATATTAAGATGCGTACTTACTTTGTTGCTAAGATTTTTCCCTTTTCACTGAAAGGAGAATCTAAAACTTGGTTTAGTAATTTACCTCCTGGATCTATTGATAGCCCTGAGTGCTTGATTAGTACTTTCCTGCAGAAATATTTTCCTCCTAGTGCTAGACATGCTGTTTTGCAGGAACTTTTTGATTTTAAACAGGGAGAAAAAGAGGTATTGCCCGAATCTTGGGCAAGGTTTTGTTCTTTGATTCATGCACAGGCTGGAAGTCCATTACCTAAGAATGAGCTTCTTGATATATTTTATAATGGACTAACCGAGGAATCTAGGACATACCTAGACAGTTGTGCTGATTGTGTTTTCAGGAATAGGACTCCTAAGGAAGCTGAGGAATTAATGGCTAAAATAAGCAAGAATTATGAAGATTGGACTCCTCCTAAACAAGCTATACCTGAAGTAATTGTACCTGAACCATCTATTCCTAAGCCTATTCCAACATCAAAGAAGAGGGGAGTTATTGAATTAAATGATGAAGTGATGAAGGAAGCTAAGAAATGTCTTAAGGAGAAGGGAATTAAAGCTGCATATGTCAAGAATTTACCTCCTATAGAAGAATTATGTAAGCCTATTTCCTACTCACCCACTATTGAGGTACACTCTCTCCATAACTTTGATGAAGGTGATATCCCTTACTCGAAACCTCCTGATCAATGCTTAGAAGAATTTGATATCTTTATTGTTAAGCAAGATAACTTTAATAAAAGGGTGCAAAATCATCTAATGGAAAACACTAGAGCTATTGTTGAGTTGAAATATATTGTGGAAAGAACCTCTAATGATGTTAAAATGGTTGTTAAACACTTCCAAATGGTTCAAACTCAAATAGATCAACTCGTTAAAGTGCAAAACGACTTGCTAGTGAATGCTGCTAAAGAAAAACATGCTTATGAAATAAGAACTAGAAGTGGTGCTGCTACCCAGGATCCTCTATATCCTGAGGGGCATCCCAAAAGAATTGAGCAGGATTCTCAACAAGCTGAAAATAGTGGTTCTACTCGTAAGAAAAGGAAAAATAAACATAAAACTATTGAAGAACCCTCTGAACCTGCTACAGATCCTAATAGTATATCTATCTCTGATGCTGAAACTGAAAGTGGTAATGAAGAAAATGAAGTTCCTAATGAAGAAAAAGTTGAAGAAGAACCTGAAAACCACACTAAGACTACTAAATACACCAAAGAAGATTTTATTGCTAAGAAACATGGTAGTGAAAGAGAACCTTGGGTCCAAAAACCTATGCCTTTCCCTGATAAGAAACACAAGTCAAAAGAAGATGAACACTATAATAAGTTTTGTGAGTGGATGAAGCCTTTATTCTCGCAAATTCCTTTGACTGATGCTATTAAATTGCCTCCTTACTCAAAGTATATGAAGGACATTGTCTCGAATAAAAGGAAGATCCCTAATGAAGAAATTTCTACTTTGCTTGCTAATTATTCCTTCAATGGTAAGGTTCCTAAGAAACTTGGAGACCCAGGGATTCCAACTATCCCTTGCTCTATTAAGAACAGTTATGTTAGAACTGCTTTGTGTGATTTGGGAGCTGGAGTTAGTGTTATGCCTTTCTCTCTCTATAAGAGGCTTCAGCTTGAAAAATTGATTCCAACTGATATATCTTTGCAAATGGCTGATAAATCTACCACTATTCCTGTGGGTATATGTGAGGATGTACCTGTTCAGGTGGCTCACAATTGCTTGATACTAACTGATTTTGTTGTGCTTGAAATGCCTGAAGATGATAATATGTCTATTATTCTTGGGAGACCTTTTCTTAATACTACAGGAGCTGTTATTAATTGTAATCAAGGAAAGGTGACCTTCAATGTTAATGACAAGGAACATACTGTCTATTTCCCCAAGAAGATTGAAAGGACTTATGGTTTGAATTCAATTGAACATGTTGAAGGCATTCAAGTTGGAGAAATATATTGTCCCATACCAAGAGAAAATCTGAAACTATTATGATTGGGACCATTGCTATCAAGGTTGAGGTAACATAATCATTAGTGGAATACAAAGTTTTGTCTCATATGCAATTGTTTTGGTAGCAAGACTTGATCAACCTTGCTAACAAAAGGATTCCATTGAACAAAACAATGTTTTCATTATGATTATCTCTGTTTATTTCTATCCTTGCATTTTAGTTTTTTCTTTCGTTTAGTTTTCTTTGTGTTGTTAGTTGCTTGCATGCTAGAACTTCTGTAGTTCTAGCCTTGTTTTGTCCTTGCATCATGTTTCCAAAAGAAAAAATCTGTCTCTCAGAAAAATCATTCTTCTATTTCTAAAAAAAGCCCAAAAATAAAGTGTCTCGAAAAATTCCAGAAAATTCATATTAAATTTTTACGTGAAAAAAGGGGCAGAGGAGTACTGTAGGTACTGGGGGCCCACCAGGCAGGCACACCATGTGGTGGCGCGGCTAGCCCTAGGTGGCGCCATGCCCTGGTGTGGGCCACCCCTGGCCCCCCACTTACTCTCTCACCTGCCACTTTCTTCTCTCTCCCAAGTAAGCTCCAGTTCATAGCTCAAAATCGCGTTCTTGCTATGCTTGCTCTCGATTTTTTCGATCTCCTTGCTCAGCCCATCTTTCTTGCTGAAATTTGGAGCATTTGTTCCCTGGTATGTGACTCCTCCCCTTGTCCAAGTAGATTTGTGTTTAGTGGATTATATGTTGAGTATTTTGCTGCTGTAGGTGACTGGTTATGAGAGCTTGTAAGCTTGTTTGATGCTTAGAGATATAGTTTTGATGCATATTTAGGCCTCTTGCAAGTCCCTATGAGTAGAGTCCTTCTTTACATTTACTTTGCAATCACTTGTTTGATAGGTGTTTAAATTTCAGAATACCAAGCATGAACAACCATACTTTTGGAGAGATATTTGAGAGTGATGCACCTAGGAGGTCGAGGCCCTCAAGAACAGCCTCTCAAGCTAGGCCATCATACAATGAAGATCTCATTGCAACTCGTATTGGTAGTGAAAGGGATGATGGGGATGCTCACCCATCCTCTTTTCCTTGTTTTACCTTCTTACAAGATGCAGGTATTCTTGATGATTTCTTGCTACTGATTGAGAGGGTTGGTTTGACCTCATATATGAAAGATGAGAGTGCGCAATACGCTATGCTCACCAAAACTTTTGTTGAGAGCTTCACGTTTACTAACACACCCTATCAGTCTACTGTCTCTTTTAAAATCTATGATCTACCCTTCACCATGCCTTTGGAGAGATTTTGCAGTATTGTAGGTGTGCGTATGACAGGGACCGTGAAGAAAATTAAAGGGCGACCCGCTGATTTGTTGGAGCTTTACCGAGGGGTGACCAATGATGATGACCGTGTGGTGCAGCGCGGAAAGATAAGAAATATCCAACTCCTCGCTCTTAGATACTTTGCATATTATCTTGCTACTAGTGTACTTGGTAGGGAGAACACAAGTAATATCTCCAACTATCATTTAGCATTCCTTGCTGCTGCGCTTAACAATGACACTCGATACAATCTTGGCTCGCTTATTGCTCGCCGCTTAGCTGCTAGGGGGCATATCTATGGGGGCATCATTGCCTCGCGTATAGCCAATGCATTAGGTCTTTCAGTGGATCCCTATGATGCTATGCTGGCACCACAGAGGCTTGGCCTTGTTGCTATGAAAGCTCATCACTTTTTCACTGCTACTTCTGATTTGGACAGTCTAGTATATAGGATGCTTTTCACTGACGGGGATGAAAGGGAGATCCTTTTGCCACAACCTGCTTTGTTTAGTGTTCACAGGAGACCATGGTCACGCTCCAAGGAGGAGGTGGACGAGCAGCTTCGCTTGCTGGGTTTCCACGAGCAGCACCAGGAGGATGTGCCCTCCTATGATTACTCCGCGCATTACGGAGGGACGTACTCGAGTTCGCACCAGGATGAGGGGACCTCTTCGTCGTACCAGGGTGACACTTCATCCTGGCCAGCTTGGGATTGATACCCACTTAGGCCAAAAGCCTAAGCTTGGGGAGAATGCCGACACGCACTCATCTCCATATCATGTTGTCGGTGCTTTTATATTCATGTTTTCGTTCTCTTTTTAGTTTTCGTTCTTCTTTGCTTTTGCTTTCTAAAAACACAAAAAGACCAAAAATATTTCTGTTGTTTCTCTTTGGTTTGCTTCTTCTTTTTGCCTTGGTTTGCTTTCCCCTTTTTGCTTTGTTTGAACTATTCGAAAAACCCAAAAGATTTTGCTTTGCTTGTTTTTCCCTTTTGGTTCTTGTTTAAAAATCGAAAACACCAAAAATATTTGTCGTTCTTCTTTGGTTTTTGCGAGTTTGCTACAGGGTTCGGCAGTCCTCAGTGGATATTGGTTTAATATTATTATTCAAGCCACACAAGTGAAGAGCAATAATGAGGATCAATGACAACTTGAGGCGTGGTAAGCGGCTGGTAACGAACTCTATTTGTTTTCATTTTTGTACATATACTCATCACTGTGGGATTGCTTAGTCCGTTCAACTAGGGTTTATGTTATCTTTGGATGCTTAGTAGTTCTTGCTTTCTTATGATTAGCTCGAGCTCGCTAATAGTTTGTAGCATGTCTTATGAATGTTTGCTTGCATTTCTCTATTCATAAATTGGTATGACACCGTGGTATCCTCCTCTGAATGTTTCATTTGAATTGACTTGGCACATGCTCACGCATGCACATGACTGTAATAATTAGTTAAGCCTCGATGAATTATTTTGCCTTGAGGATCTTGAATCATTTTCATGCCATGATTAGTCCTGTTTTGTTGCAAGCATGATAATGACAGCTATTGCTCTCTCGTTTGTCGCTCCCTTACTATTGCTAGACTTCACTTCCACTGAGTGTTTTACTCATGTTTCCAACTCCCTAAACCAAATATTTCCAAAGTGTCCACCATACCTACCTATTAGTATCATTTGCTACTCCCGTGCATATTCAATATGCCTTGTTTTCTTCAGAATAAAATGTTTGCTTGTTATGGGAAAATTAGTTAGTAAAGCTCTCACGAACTTGATGGCACACTTTATTTCTTGCACTTAATAAACCTAAACCATTGTGAACTCTCCATGAAAGTTATATGCTTGCAAATTATAGGCTGGGGATTAGCAGAACCGTGCTGTCACGGGGAATGCTTTCAACACTTGTAAATATATACCCAGTTGATACCTTGCTCTTTTGTTTCCGGATGTCGTCAGTGTGAAATAAAAGGGGAGCTTGTAAGTCCATGGAGTTATGTATGTGTGTTAGAGAAATGCCTGGGCCGCTGGTTTAATCCATGCTGACATGGTGGAAACCTGCAGTGTAACCATAATGATATCTATGAAGCATTCTTCTTATAAAAAAAGAGAGAGATAACTATTGATAAAAAGAAAAAAAAAGAGTTTTATGAAAAGAGGAAAGAGAGAAAAAAGCACCATTTTCCCATGGTAAATAAGAAGATTGCTGAGATACTCATTGTATGCTTGCCTTGTCATTTTGATATGGGGATTCTTCCGTATCATCGGGCAAGGGGTACCCCGTTGGCGGTTCTCAATGATACGCACATACTTACGATGACAAGAACTTACCGATAACTAAAGTTGAGTAGCATGAGGAGCAACCCTCATACTCAAGGGACTTGGGATTTTCAGTTTATAGTCTGTCAAGCATATAACTCAGATTGGACCTCACTTTCACCTTAACCACATTAAAGATGCTTATGATAGGTGCAATGAGAGCTCAAAGCTAACGAGTACCATACTTTCAGCATTTGGAAGCCTTTCAAATTATTCAAAACCTTTTCTTCTACTTGTTGAGTCTCCACATATTCTTTGAGAACCTTCTTGAGAGCATAGTTGTCATTCTTTGTGTTTGCTCCATTACTTGATTATTTGTGTTATGACTTTGATGCTTGTATCCTTGATATCTTTACTTCTAGTCATCACTTGAACTTCAAAGGTGCCTTGATATTCATAATCAAAGGGCAAGCGAGATACCACTCTATCATACCTTTTTATGAGCATTGTAATGTTGCTTATGTTTGTGCTTCATGCTACTTATTATTCTTGAGTTGGAATCTCTTCATAGCTTGTAATGACTATTAAGTAGACTCAGTTGCATACTCTTTATTATGAACTCTCTAAGTAGTTGATCACATTGCTGAGAATATTTACATCATATGAAGCAAATATGTTCGTGAAAGTTCTTTTATCGCACTCAGTTTTCAACTGAATTGCTTGAGGATAAGCAATAAGCTAAGCTTGGGGGGAGTTGATACGTCCAAAACGTATCTACTTTCCCGAACACTTTTGCTATTGTTTCTCCTCTAAACTTGTGTGATTTGGATGCAACTAATGCGGACTGACGCTGTAGGCTATGGGGATGGTAGGGATTGGATGAGATCGTTCATGTAATGGCATCAGATTGTTAGGGCATGGTGCCTAGTATCTTTTATTAGTGCTTTATGACTTTGTTGCGACTTGTTGTGCTTAATGCTTGTCACTAGGGCCCGAGTGCCATGATTTCAGATCTGAACATGTTATTGATTCATTATGATAGTATTGTTTTTGGTCTTATCTGCAAGTTGTATACACACGTTGTTGTCCGGAACCTATGGCCCAAGTGGCGAAAATCGGGATAACCGGAAGGAATGGCTTTGATGTGAGGATCACATGTGTTCACGGAGTGTTAATGCTTTGCTCGGTGCTCTATTAAAAGGAGCACCTTAATTGCCATAGTTCCTAGAGGCCCGTTGCTGCAACTGGCAGGACAAAAGATGTTGTGCAAGTTCTCATTGCGAGCACGTATGACTATATATGGAACACATGCCTAGGATTGTCTAGTACTTGGATGCTTTATCTTATTTATCTGCAATTGCCCTATGTTCTGATTGCTATGTGAATTGTCTTGTCCATGCAACGCTCGTCCATCCATCCCTATGCCTACCGCTTTTCGAATCCCAATTTCTTTGCTTTTGTTACTACTGTCTTTGCTTTACTACTGCTGTTACTTTGCTATTCCTACTACAAAACTGTTGCTACTGATAAACTGCTGTGAGCAAGATTGTTTTCTAGGTGCATCTGAATTTACAACTCAGTTGTTAATGCTTATAAATATTCTTTGGCCCCCCTTGTGTCGAATCAATAAATTGGGTTTCACTTCCCTCGAAAATACTGCGATACACCCCCTATACTTGTGGGTCATCAAACATTTCTTTGATGGTGTTTTTGATTATTATCAAATGTGTTTTTAGTGGAAGACAAACTTTTCCTTCTCGGAACCTTGTGCCATTGTGAAAAGTGTTAAGGGTTTGGTTTATTTGTTGAAACCTTTCTCGTTTGGGAGTTTGTTATCTCATTCTTCATTTTCTGTGTTATTTGCTTGAATGAGATAAATCTTTGAGAATTTGTGTTTTTATCTCATCTTTTATGCTCAATAGTTTTTGCTTGGTTCATTTGTTGAACTTTGTTGAAAAAATCTTGTGTTGATTTGATTCTTTGATATAATTTGGACAAGAAATGTGTTTTGTCACACCTTGTATGCCTTCTTGAATATTTTGGTGTTTTTTCCAAATTATATATTCATTGGTTCTTGAAAGTCTCGTGCATGCATGTTTACTAAATGTATATCTTATATCATGTTTTGCTTTCTTTGATCCAATATATAGGCTATACTCCATCAAATCCTTAAACAACTATGATGTGCATGAAATTCAAACTTCATCTCTAAATATGCACATATTTTTATGGAGTATGTCCTATGTGTTGTGGTTAGTCTAACCACTTTGGACCCAATAAGTTTGGGGACCAAGATGTACTTGAATGTTGTTTTAGGTACATTGGGGATGCAATGGATACTTGTCTCATCTATAAGGAAGGTGTTGTCACCACATGATAATTGGAGCCAAGCTAGGATGATCAAAGAATTCTTATCTACTACATCATACCATTGCTATCTCGGTAACAAGTATCTTATTCATCCATACTATTCTTCCATCCAATCTCTTGTAGGTTATATCTTGGCATGAATTTATTTGTTTGTAAATGTTGCGGTTCTTGCAAGGATCTTTGAAATACTTGTCTATCATTATTGCCTATGTGAGTAATTTGAGATGATGCATATAATGGGGAGTATATAAGATCATGCTCATGATTCACCAATCCCAAATATGCCTTCTAGCAATTTATTGCATATCAATTCCTCAAGGTACTCTCATGTGCAATATTGTTGAAATTGCATTGTATCCTTCCTTTTGATACTTGTTGCCTTTCTCAAAATATCCCAACTAGCATTAGTTCCCTTAGTGTTAGTTGTGATGTTTTTGAGGTTTTTCTTTTTCTTTGGTGAAAGTTCATTGATATACCATGATAGAAAATAGAACCATGGGCTATATATACATTTAAGAAAAATATCCTTTTTGGTATATCTTATGACTTCCTCTTGGATATCATGTATTCCTTTTTCTAACCTCTTATGTGTGGATGTTTCTTTGTGGATTATTCTCATGTTTTCCACTTAGAAACTTATATACACAAGAGTGTTAATCTTCCGCCTTGATATCCTCGCTCTTTGCCGACCATCTCTCCTATCCTCTTGGTTTTTTATGGTATTGGTAAGGTCTTGATTTATGAGTGCTCGATTTACTTTTATTGCATCTTCGCGCACTCATATCTCATATTCGGTTTCTTTTGGACTTAAGCTTGTCTTGACAAGTGTATTGATTTATATCTATAACCCTTGTATCTTGGTTGTGTTCTAAATTATATAGAGGGAGTGAGGATTCCATGTTTGTGCATATTGTATTCAAATGAAACAACTAATTTATGCACGAACCTTGGGGAGCTTCGTTATTTCATTTAGAGCACTATTTGTCCATTTGATTATTTGGATCGTTTGATTGCTTGCTTCATCCGTTGAAGTTTCTTCACCTTGTTATCTTTTTAGCAATCTTTGATCCTCAATATAGTTTGATTTCCTCCAAGTATTCGTCATTGGATATGTGCATATGATTTCACTCATATTACGAGTAATGCACACCTTGTGTAGGAACTCATATTGTATTGTCCTTCTAACCTTGTCATCCATTTTGGCACTTGTTGTCAATGGGGGAGAAGTTTAGAGGGTTTAAGGGAAATGGTTTTGTACTTAAGATTGGTTTGTTCTTAAGTGTTTGCCTTTCATGAATTTCATCTTTATTATGTTTTGCATGGTTTAATATATAGTGGAAACTCTCCCAAAGGTTATGCTTAACAATGCATGCAATGAAATTCAAATTCATCACACGTGCATATATTGTGGGGGGAGTTTGCTCTATATATGTTGGTTCTACTCACATCTCCTGCATTAATTGTAGTTTGTGTGATTAGAATCAATTTTGATATGGGCTAGTATCTTTGCGTTACTTAACCATATCAAATACAACCTCTTGTATACAACTTATTCTCGGATAAGCTGCGTACTTGTTTCTAATATTCATTATATAAACCCTCTTGTTGTGATTATCATCAATTACCAAAATGGGGGAGATTGAAAGGGTAATTGCCCCTATGTGTGGTTTTGGTGATTAATGACAATCCCTATGGACTAATGTTTTCCTTGAGTTTTATATGAAGGAATATTCCATAGGTCATGCTTGTAGTCCATGTGTTGGATTCAAGTATGGATACCATGAAGATAAAGATATACCTTGAGTATTGGCATCAAGATCATCGAGTTGAAGAGAAGAATATGATATGATCAAGATATTGAGAGTGTGATCTCAATAGAAGAATTCAAGATATGGCTCTAAGTCGGTGCCATGATAGCCTCATTAGTTGAACTATGGTTGACTAATATTTAGAGCATGTAATCAAATGCATAGTTCCTTATGTACCTCAAGATATTGAGATGGAGCATGAGAAGATACTTGGTTGACCAATACAAAGAGTGAAGAGTGATTTCAAGTTGGTCAACACATGAAGCATAAAGAATGTACCACATGGATCCTGTGGTATGGTAAGCCTTGTTAATTAATCATCATGAACTAACCCATTGCATATGTGCCTTTGTGTTTTCTATATGGGATAGGTATCTTTCCATGGGCATGCTTCAAAACTGAAGATCTCATATAGCCCATGAGAGGATGACATCAAGTGGTGATCGTCATCAAGGTTGAGAAGGGCAAGTTCAAGATAAGCATCTCGAGAAGATCATTTGCTTGAAGCTTGCCATCCATATTGGTGATAATGTATATGTGAAGACGTGTCTTAATGAAGCTATCCCATAGTGGTGTATGGGGGAGCAAATTATGAGTCTAAACAAAGCGACAATGATCAAGTGATGCATTCCGTCTTGGATGGAGCTTGAAGCATTGTCATCAAGATCAAGCGAGATGCGCAAGGCAAAGGTATGACCTTGCTAGGTTTTCCTTTTACCGGTCTCAAGGTAGTTTTTGGGAGACAGGGTTATAGGATAGATAGCCGCACTATCAAGAGGGGCTTCCGGTTGGGTAACTTGATCACATCGTCTTAAGGAGCTCAATCCTTTGCATACTTTGCTTCTTCCTATTTTGTTGCTTCTTGGTGTTTCTTTGTGTGAGGTTTTTGAGCTTATTTCTAGCTCTTCAACAAGCCCAAGTTTATCGAAAACTGAATTCGTATGCATCTTTATTGCGTTTTCGAGTTTAGAGGTTTTACCGGTTCGTTGTTAGGGAGGTTTCATACCTCACCTTATTTGGTTCTTTACCTCTTTCTCTTTCATGAGTTTTCTACTCTCTAATAGATAGATCTTGTTCTTAGCTTTTCAAAAAGCCCAAGTTTGCTAAAATCCAAGTCCGGACGCAAAAGTTATCGCCATTTTCGTGTGCCTGTTTTCATTCCTGCGGGAATTCTGACGGCGCCGGTTCTGGGGCCGAAATTTCTGGGAGTGATTGGAAATTTTCGGCAAACCGCTGAAAAGGTGTTCTGTTTGCTATTTCGGTTTTGACCGGAACTTTTCTTATTAACCCGAAATTCCGGCGCCAGTTCCGGCGGCACCGGTTTCCCCACCGGAACGTGTCCGTCCAGCTCATTTTGTCTCCAACGGTTATCCCCCTTGAAGGGGTATAAAAGGGGGGCTTCTTCCCCAAAGTTCTAGGGTTCTTGAGCATGTTTTTGACCACCATTGTTGACCCCTTTGAGCTTGCTTCCTCTCCCTTCCCTCCTATGATTGTTGCATCTTTTTGAGGGCTTTTGAAGAGGAGATGTAGATCTACAATCCCCACTCTAAGTGAGGGGAACCCATTGGATCTAGATCTTGAAGTCATTGGTTGACTTCCACCATTGTTCTTCCTCTCTAATTCCTCCCTAGCACTTTTTGCTTTGGTGGGATTTGAGAGTGAGGGATTTGAACACCCTTGGTGTTCTTGCTTTGCATTCTTGCATAAGTGTTGAGCTCTCCATTACGATTTGTTCGAGTGAGAGACCGTGATCTTGTTACTCTTGGAGGGTGACCTCCTAGTTGGCTTGGCGGTTGGTACCGTGGTGTCCTCTTCGTGGAAGATTGTGAAGAGACCCAGGATTCTCCTTCATGGAGCTTGTGAAGTGGTTGTGGAGCTTGCCATCTCCGGAGTGGAGGAAAAGCTAGCCATAAGGAAAGGGCCTATTACTTTGTGGGATAGACTCGGAGAAGAAGGTGAGCCTTCGTGGCTTTGAGAAATCCTTCGTGGAATCCCACACCTCTCCAACATGACGTACCTTCTTGTAAGGGAACACGGGAATACATCTTCGTCTCGCGTGCCTCGGTTATCTCTATACCCGAGCTTACTTTCCTTGTGATAACCATTGAACTTGAAGTACTTATATCTTGCTTATCACTTGTGGTATATTTATCTTGTGCTATCTTGCTTAGCTTAACTTGTTGTTGGTGCACTTAGTTGAGCCTAGTGTATTTAGGTTTTATGCTTGTAAAATAAACATTAGTTTAATTCTGCATTATATCAAGCCAAAACCGTAATAGTTTTGAAATTTCCTATTCACCCCTCTAGGCGACATCTCTATCCTTTCACCAACACACCTCCATGTGGAGGTACATGTCCCAACAAACTCTCGCTCACAACATCATGGAGGGTCTCACTTCCTACGGGTAATCATGTCGACGAGCCAATGGAATATCTCGAGCTTTCCCCTTGTCACCACCTTGGTTAACATATCAGTCCCATTGTCATCTATGTGCACCTTCTCAATTTGCATTTTCTTGGAATTCAACACATGTCAGATTCAATGATAGCGTACATCAATATGCTCTTACTTTGAATGAAAAAAATCCATTTTCTTTAGGTGAATGACACCTTAGTTGTCACAAAATAGCACATATTTATCTTGCTCTAAACCAAGCTCACAAGCCAATTGTTTCAGCCACATTAGCTCTTTGCTTGCCTTAGTTACTGCGATGAACTCGGCCTTAGTTGTGTTCAACACCACACACTTTTGCAACATGCTTTGACATATTCCACTACTCCCCCTGAATGGGTAATCAAATAACTTAGGCTCACTACCACCAAAGCAATGGAAGTAGAATTTCTTCCATTGACATCTCTAGCCAAGTCTGAATCTGAATATGCAATCAACTTAGGCTCACTACCACCAAAGCAAAACTTCATATTAGTGCTGCCCTAGAGATACCTCAAAATCCACTTCATGGCTTCCCAATGTGGTCTTCATGGATTGTACATAAATATGCTCACAGTACTAACTGCTTGAGCACTGTCATCCGTGTGCACACCATAACATACATTAAACTCCCAACAGATGAATCATAAGGATCTTTCTTCATTTCCTTTTCCATCTCTTCAGTGGAGGGACATTGCTTTTTACTCAACTTGAAATGAGCTGCAAGTGGATAGATCACATCCTTTTCCTTGTCCATCATAAACTTGCGAAGTAACTTCTCAATATATTTCTCTTATGACAAGTACAACTTGTTGGATTTTCTCTCTCTCTCAATTCTCATGCCAAGAATACACTTTGCTAGACCCAAATATTTCATGGCAAAACTTTTGCTAAACTCTTTATTTATTCTAGCAATCCTTAAGACATTCTTGCCAACAATCAAGATATAATAAACATAGAGTAACAACATGATAAAAGCATCACATGAGAACCTCTGAATAAATACACAATGGTCTGAGCTACACCTCTTGTAGCCTTTCTCCCCCATGACAAATTCAAACTTCATGTACCATTGTCTTGGTGCTTGTTTCAGGCCATATATATTATTCTTCAGTTTTCACATACAGTCTTCTTTGTCTTTAACAAGAAACCCCTCAGGATACTCTGTAGATTTCTTGCTCCAACTCTCAATGAAGGAAAACTGGCTTCACATCCATTTGCTCAACCTCCAAGTTGAGACTTGCTGCCATGCCAAGGATCATTCAGATTGATTTCATATTCACCACTGGAAAAATATTTCATCAAAGTAAATACCTTTTATCTAGCGGAATCATTTTACAACTAGCCTGGCCTTGTACCTTGGATGTGACATGTGCTCTTCTTGCTTGATTCTATAGACCCACTTGTGCTTTAGAATTTTGTTTCCCTTGGGCAACTTCACCAACTCATAAGTATGATTCTTATGCAAGGAATCCACCTATTCTTGCATAGCCTTATTCCACTCCTTGTTCTCATCTTTCATTGCATCTTCAAAGCACTCAGGTTATGAAGCATTAGATAATAACACCACATATTGATATGAATCATACCTAGTGGAGGTAACATGGCCTCTGCTGGACTGTCTGAGTGGAGCAGCTAGTGGACTATCTGGTTCAGATGTTTGTTGATCATGATCATCTTCTTTAGCATCATACTCCTGCTGCTGGGGAGAATTCTCACATAAATCACTATGTGCATCATCTTACACATTTTAGCTTCTTGTTGAGCCAAATCTGCAGGAACTAGGCCATAATTAGATATATATTGCTACTGTTTTTGAGGAGAAACATGTACCAAAATTTGCTCTAGAACCCGCACCTTTGTCTTCACAATATCCTCAATTGTTTAGTCTTCAACAAACACAATATCATGGCTTCTCACAACCTTCCTTGCTATTGGATCATACAACTTGTATCCAAACTGATCACCTCCATAGCCAAGAAATATGCACTGTCGTGTCTTTGAATAAAGCTTGACCTTTTATGTTAAGGGATATGTATAAAGACTGAAAGGAAATTTATTGTCCTAATATGTTTTGGTGTTCGTTAACAACTTAAGGTAAATTTTACTATGTGTTAATGTCTACAGGTCAACCTATTGAAAAGATAAAAGGCCATAATAGTGTGAGGATTCCATGGACAAAACTGGACTTTCCTGAAGATTACAGACCGGAGTCTCCGGTGTGCAAACACCGGAGTCTCCGGTGTGGTTCAGAGTTTCCCCAATAGTTCCCGATGTGGTTGCTGGACACGGCCCAGGGTCATTCTGTGAGGGGGTTTGAAGACAGACCGGATATAGGCCCGAGTCTCTGGTGTAATTTCCAAGACCAAAGTTTCCGGTGTGGAAACACCAGTCTCTGGTGTCCCTGGTATGAAGTTTTGGCCAGAGTCTCCGGAGTGAACAACAAGACACTGCCCAAGACAGTCAGAGAGCCAGTTTGGAGATGGACCAGAGATGGGCTGGAGTTTCTGGTGTAGATCGGAGTCTCCGGTGTGGAAAGTCCCCAACGGTCAGAAAACATTTTATAGCTGTGAGGTCTATAAATAGGGGACCTCATCTTCAACCTCAGGCTGCTCGTTCTAGAAAAGAAAAGGACCTCCATTTGAGCCACCAAAACTGCAAGATCTCTTCATCCAACCACCCAAAGTCGCCGATCTTTGGGGAATCAGAGGAGGAGGCATCGATCTACAGCTTCACCAAGAGAGATCTTCATTTCCCACTCATTCACTTGAGGGCCCCTTGCCGTAGGGTTTCATTGGAAACCCTAAGCCTTGTTTTGGTTTGATTTGATTCTTACAAGCCTGTCTTTGGTTGGGTGATAGCTTGCTTGGATTCGGGAGCCCCCAATTAAGTTGTGGGTGTGTGTCTCGAACTTGTTGTAAGGGTTCCAGCTACCACCTTTAAGGTTGCTGATGTAGTGGAAGCGTGAATCGATCCCCTTGGGGAGAGGTTCACCGGAGAATAAGGGAGGCCTCTTGTGGCATTGGTGGTTTGATACCACCCCCTCTCCAAACGCAGACGTACTTCCCCTCAAAAGTAAGGAACTACGGGAAATAATCCTTGTCTCCCCGTGTGCTTTACTTTGGTTACTTCTATCCTTTACCACACCTTTCTTTATCTAGTTCTTTCTTAGTTAGTTGTGCTTGTGTGACATATATGTAAATTCACCATAGTTGCATATCTAGAGAATTTACCTTTGTGCCAGACCCTAATTTGAAAAAGAAGTAAAATTTGAAGTAACACCTATTCATCCCCCTCTAGGTGACCATGCGATCCTTTCAATTGGTATCAGAGCCTCGACTCTTTATTCGGGCTTAACCGCCTAAGAGAAAATGGTTAACCCAGAGGATGGTGGAGAGGGTGAGGCCAGCACTTCGGTTACCATGGTAGATCTCAAGAAGTTGGAAACAAGCTTGAGCTCTACCTTGGGCAACGAAATCCAGCAGTTGCATCAACTAGTTGAGAAACTTGTTAAAGAAAAGTCAGCCTCACCACCTCCCTCTCCTGAGGAAACACCTCCTAACCCTAAGGTAAATGCTCCGGCTAAGCCAATGGGTGTGGAAGTGGGGGATGAACACAATTCCACTAACTCCTCCACCAAAAAGGGTGATGTGAAGGAAGAGCACCATGCGGTCACCGTATGGTACTCTCCTGACCCTCCTATCCCTCATCCCCATATAAATAATAGAGGTGACCCACCTAAGTTAGCTGCACATACCTTTGCTCAATGGAAAGTCTTAATGAAATCTCATGTGCGCAGCTCTTGCATTGACTTGTGGAACATCATTGAAGATGGACTCAAGATTGAGGATCCAACCAACTTGACAAGAAGAGAAGTGGTCAATAGCCAACTCAATGCCACCGCTTTGCACATGATTCAACTTGGGGTGGGACCAAAGGATTTCCCACACATTGAGCACTACAATACTGCCAAGGAAGCTTGGGATGCTCTCATTGACTTGTTTGTTGGAAATGAGAGCATGCAAAGAAAAAGATATGATGCCTTAAGAAATGAAGCTGAAGGTTTCTTTATGAAGGATGGTGAGGATCATGAAGACATGTATCAAAGACTCAAATCCACAGCCACCGCCTTCAGAAATGTTGGTGCCTCTCACATTGATGATGCTTGGATCAAGAGGAAATATGTGAGTGAGCTCATGCCCTTCGAGCCCACTGACTTGAAGAGTCTCCAAGGAAGACACAACCACCATCTCATGACCTCCAATGAAGTTATGCAAGAGATGGCCTCCTTCAAGGTTGCTACCAAGAATTTCAAAGATGCCTGTGCTCATGCTATTGGAATGAGTAGTGGTGTCAATCTTGCCTTGAAGGACAAGGTTGTGGAGTATGATGAAGAAGAAGGAAGTGATGATGCACTCTCTATGAGCCACCCCAAAGATGTCAAGGCTGCTCATGGTGAATACATGGCTTTCTATGCAAGAAATTTCTGGAAAGATCGTGCCAAGGACAAGATGGAGATGCAACGAAGAAGCAATCTGAGTGGTCAAAAAGAAAATGCTTCAAGATTGAGAACTTGCTTCAACTGTGGTGACCGCTATCATTTTGTTGCCGCATGTCCTTATGATAAGAGAGAAGATAATGGCGGTGCACTCATATTGAAGAAAAATCCAAAGGCCCCTTTCAAGAATCCTTTTTACAAGAAGAATGCCACCAACAAGAAGTCCAGTGACATTGCATTGATAGGACATGAAGAGTTCTCTTCCGATGATGAGGAAGAAGAAGAAGAAACAATGAATAGTGTGACTACCATTGTCACTACCTCTACATCCACCTTCTCCCTCTTAGATTCCCCAAATGAGAACACCTCCAACAAGAACGTCACTTGCCTTATGGCAAGAGCATCGGAGGTATCACCATCTCCTCTCTCCACCCCTAGTATCAATGATGATTTTAATGATGACATAACTCTTGAGGTGAAGGAGGAATTAGTTGCTTTCAATGCTTATATGACTAACTTGAAAGAGGAACACAAGAAGCATTTTGTAAATCTCTTGAACCAACTTTCTCACACACAATAGCTCCTAGATGAGAGACATAATCTTGGGAGAGAGAACCTACTTGAGATGGATGCTCTAACTAATGCTCTTGAAGAAGAACAAGAGACTAGGGTGTCTCTTAAAGAAAAACTTGAAGCCCTTGATGAGGCAAATTATCGAATTATTGCTAAACTCATTAAGGAATGTGATCATGCCATTGCTAAATACAAAAAGGGTAAAAAGGAAAAGATTTTGTTTGGTGTTGTTCATGAAAAACTTGCCGAGGATTATGAGAAGGTTAACAAGGCTCACAAGGCCTTGAAAAATGATCTCATGACTCTCATAAAGTCAAGTGAACAACTTCAAACTCACCTAGCATTTCCATTCCCCCTAGTAGTACAAACCTCCTTGAAGAAAATGCTAGGTTGAAGGGGGAGCTTGCAAAGGCAACCATCCCCAAAGGTAACAAGTCTCTTGATGACCTTTTAAGTAAGCAAAGGCCAAATAACGAGAAAATAGCTCTTGGCTATGTTTCCAAGGCAAAGCAGAAGAAAAAGAACAAGAAGAAGAAGGCCAAGCCCTCTTAACCAAAAGATAAGGCCATTATGGGTAGTGATACCAAAAGTGGCAAAACTATGTCACAAGATGACTTTGCGGGAAGTGCTAACCCTCACTATGTCTTAATGTGTAATTCTTATGGTGATGTTTATGAACAATATGTTGGTCCATTTTATGGTTATATTGCTTGGTCTATTTGGGTTCCTAAGACCCTTGTCACTAACAAAATAGGACCCATTGAAAAATGGGTACCTAAAAATCTAGCTTGATCTCTTCTAGAACTATGCTTCCGGAGGGTCAAAGTGGGTGCTTAATAGTGGTTGCACAAGTCATATGACCGGAAGCAAAGAAATTATGACAGAGATAAGAGCAAATCAAGATCATATAACCGTCACATATGCCGATAAGTCAAAATCTCAGGTAATGGGTCTTGGCAAAGTTGTGGTTGCACACGATGTTACTCTCGTGGATGTCATGTTTGTTGAGACCCTTGGCTATAATTTACTTTCAGTCTGTGCCCTAGGCAAGATGGGTTTCGCCGTCTTTATTGATAATGATATTGTGGTCCTATTGTGGAGCAAGACTCTAAAGGTCGCTTTCGTTGGGTATGTCAAAAAAGACTTGTATGTGGTGGACTTTTCTGGGAAAACCACTACAAGTGCGATGTGCTTATTTGGGAAGGACGATGTGGGTTGGTTATGGCATCACCGACTAGCCCATGTCAATATGAGAACTTTACAAATCGTCCACAAGGGTGGCCACATTGTGGGACTAAAGGATAATGTTTGTTTTGCTAAAGATCATGTTTGCAGGGCTTGTGTTGAAGGAAAGATGCATGATTCTCCCCACAATGTATGTCTTTCTTGCTCTTCTCTGGGTGGATTTTCCTGAGGGACTCCCGTTTCGTGCCTCTTATCTTCCCTTGTTGAGTAGCCTTTCACAACGCAGCTAGCGGAGGATGGTATGGGGGACACCGAGCTCCCCAACTTTTCTGCGGACTTCAAGCCGGCGAAGGCTCCACCGGTGGAGGCGGAGCGGTTCCGCATGCGGGCCGACGAGGGCTGCGAGTTCCCACCTGGTGAGAGTTTGTCCTCTGCCCTTGTTTGCCTTGCACTTGTTATGCCTTTAGCTGTAATCTTGACGTTTCGCTTGCACTAAAATAGCCGCTCATGGCGAGGATGTGGACCTGGCCGAGGTCGCTGTGCCTAGGGGCAGGGGGAAGCGGGCCGCTCCCACCAGCGCTGCTCCGACCGGAGGCGGAGCCAAGAAGACAGGCCGCCCCCATCCCACGGACACCATGCTGAGCGTTGCCGGGTAGGTGCTTTTGTCTTCTCAGTGCTTGTATTGACTTGCTCGTATTCGCGTTGCTCACTCCTTGTGTTTCTGCAGCGAGGCTATGGCCTTGCCCGTCTCCGCAACCGTCGCCACCACGTCCGCCCCTCCGCCTGCTGCAGAGGGGAGCGTGCCGGCTTCAGCATCCGAGGATGTGCCGGCTTCGGCATCTGAGGCTGCACCGGCTCCGGCCCCCGAGGCTGCAGCGATGGAGGTGGTCCCGCCGGCTGTTCTCGTGACGCTTCACCGGGCTGGGGCCGTCTCCCGGTTTGCTGAGGGTCTGCTACTCGGGCGTGCCAGCATGGTCGTGCCTCCCTCCGGCTCGATGGTGGGCGCTGACTCCAGCGCCTACCGGATGGAGGAGCCGGTAGAGGTGCCGCCGCCGGAGGCCCCCGTCTAGCTGGAGGTTGGAGCCTCCGCGGCTCCGGTGAGCGACGATGACCTCCAGGTCACCGGCTGGACGCCTTCGGGCCATGCCGCTGCTGGACGCTCTCCTGGTGCAGTTGTTGGAGGCGGCGCCCCTGGCCATTGGCTAGGCCCTCCAGCTGGTGGGGGCGCTGAAGCAGGGGCTCGGCAAGCCAGGGCGCTGGGAGCCTCCGTCGAGGTATGTGCTCTATCGCCAATCTTGGTGTTTTTTTGCCGTCTTGCGACACAGCTGATTCTTTTGGTTCTTATCTCACTTTTCTTGCACAGAGGGCTCTCGTTGATGCCGCCAAGACCTCGCAGGACCTGGGCCATAAGATTGCTCGCTCTGCTGTATCTTCTCAATTATGCGATTTCTCGCGCTTCTTGTTGAGTATTGGTTACCCTCCTGCAGCTCTGCTAGCGGATCGGGACCGCGAGGTGGCCCGGCTGAAGGAGGAGGTCGCCCGGCTGGAGGAGTCCAACAAGACCTTCCAGGACCAGATCGCGCAACTGAGTGCACAACAACAACAGATGGATATCAAGGCTGGTAGGGCGAAGAAGACGGCAGAGACCTGGCCGAGGCGTTGAAGAACCTGGAGGGGCTTTATGCCACCCAGGCGGATGCGCTCAAGGTTTCCAAGGCCAAGGAGGCGGCGGCGCTGTTGGAGCTTTGCCAGATCGCTAAGATTGTTGTCAGTAAGTGCCCTTGACTTGAGCCAATTTTGCAGTTTTTCCCTTTGTAGTCAGTACTGATTACTGTTTATTTTTCCGGCTACAGCTCATTATCCTGAGGCGACAGATCAGGCACTGGGCCAGATTCCCGAGATGGATCCAGATCGGCATCTCCACCCGGGGAGCTGGTGACGATCGTCAGCGAGGAGGCGAACCGGCTTCGCACCGCCGCTCTCGAGGTCTTTAACTACATCTGGCCCGAAGCCGCCCCGCCTGCCACCATGGATGTCTTGGCCGAGCGTCTTTTGGGCGCTCCGGACCTCATGAATGTGGCCTGGGAGTGGGCGGCTCGTGGCGACACAGAGATGGTGCTGGCGCTGCTAAAGTCCTGGTACCCGGATGTGGATCTATGGAGCCTTTCCCACGGATTTCGCCATGGGACCAGTTATGACCAGCTTCGCGCCGAGGTTCCTGACATCCGCTCTTGTGGCGTGACGATCGGGACCTTCGTTGCGCTAGACAGGGACTTCAGTGACCCAGCCAGCACGGAGCGATACTATCACAACCCAGATGCGCCACACACTGACGCTCCGGCTGCGCCGCAGATCGCCTCGACGGACGTCGCCTCTAGCAGCCGAGCTCTAGCTGATGCCTCCGGCCCTTCTGCCCCTAGTGAACTTGATCCCCGGTATGCCAGGAGTATTTGTGATTTGAAGCACTTATCTTCTCTTTGTGCCATGTGAACAATTGTTCGTCCTCTAGTTATTGAACTTTTGTGGGAGCATCACCTCCCTCTGTATGTTTGCTCGTGCTCTTTTGTTTGCACTTTCTGCTTTGCATTTATTGCATGCCTGTTTCTGTGTGGGGGAGCGCGAGCGCACCCACAGGGTGTAGTCCCCGAGGTTCAGGCCGGCTGGAGAATACAGCCGGGTCGAAGCTCCTTTGTGTTGATTGTTTGTAGGTTTCTGTGTGGGGGCGCGTGAGTGCACCCACAGGGTGTAGTCCCCGAGGTTTTGGCCGGCTGGAGAATACAGCCGGGTCGAAGCTCCTTGACCTGCTCTGCTGCCGCCTGGAAGCTATCTGTCTCTGGCTTGGGTGTTCGTAGTTAAACTTTGGCTCATGCAAACATAGAAACAAACAAGTTTTTTGCCTGGTTAAGCATATGCAAGTTCGAACTGTAATCTTAGGTTAACTAGTTTTGAAATTTTTGCTATTTCGTGCAAATCCAATGTCTTTGCCCTTTTCTCAGTGAGCATTGGCCAGTTTTGATGCCGTTCCCTTGCTGACTTTTAGCCGAAGTCGAAGGGGTAGCTTAGTAGGCGTACTACACGATACTTCGTGTTTGGGTCATTGTCTTTGAGCGAGCGAGCGCGACCGGGTCATCCAGATGTTTTTGTTTTCCTCGTGGCTTTTTCGTGTAGGGGCCTTTGAGCGTTCTGTTCTTGCTGGATCTGTCAGTCGGCTTGCGGTCTGCAGCCGGAACCGAAGAGGAAGCCTTAGGAACCGCGTATAGTACTTTGCCGCGTGGGTCGTGTAGCCGTCTGGGCCAACCGGCGAGTCCCCGAGACGGATCTCCGGCTCCGGGGTTAAAGTAATGCAACCGGAAAACCAATTTGTGCAGCATGACTTGCTTATTTATTGCAGAGTCCCCGAGACTATGTCGAGGCTCCCATGCTTGTTCACTACATGAAAGTAAGATACATACACTTCTTGCTCAAGTGTAAAAGGGGCAGAGTAGGCACGCGTTCCATGGGCGTTCAATTTCTTTGCCTGAGCGATCCATCTTGTTCTATTCCGGCTTGCGGGCGTCGATGAGGTAGTATGAGTTGTTCTGCAGTGCCCGGCTGATTATGGATGGGCCCTCCCAAGGCGGAGACAGCTTGTGCATCCCCTTGGTGTCTTGAACTGGCCTTAGCACCAGGTCGCCGCCGCGGAACGAGACGCTGCGTATCTGGCTGGCGTGGTAGCGGTGCAAGTTCTACTGGTAGATGGCGGATCTGGACAAGGCCAGTTCGCGTGCTTCTTCCAGGAGATCGACGCTGTCTTCTCGTGCTTCTTTGGCTTGCTGTTCTATGTAGAGCAGTTTGCGGGGTGCGTCGAACTCGATGTTAGTGGACAAAACCGCCTCCGCCCCGTAAACGAGGAATAAGGGAGTGTAGCCGGTGGACTGGTTTGGCGTGGTGCGAAGGTTCCAGAGTATAGCCGAAAGCTCCTCAATCCAGCAGTCGGGAGATCGCATCAGTGGTTCGATCAGCCGGGGCTTGATTCCGGCTAGGACCAGGCCATTTGCTCGCTCACACTGCCTGTTGGACCGAGGGTGTGCCACAGATGTGAGGTCCAGGCGGATGCCCTTATCTCCGCAGAATCGCGCGAAAGCTCCCTTGGCGAAATTTGTGCCGTTGTCGGTTATGATGCCGTTGGGGTAGCCAAAGCGTGTAATTATGTCTGTGAAGAACTTGACCACCGTTGGCCCATCCAGCTTCTTTATTGGCTTTGCCTCTATCCACTTGGTGAACTTTTGCACCGCCACACGCAAGTGGGTCATGCCGGATCTGGCCATCTTGAAAGGGCTAACCATATCCAGCCCCCAGATGGCGAATGGCCAGGTGATGGGAATTGTTGGGGGGATACCCCCGGGTAGGGTCACTCCAGGGTATAAAGGCCGAGTTAGCCAAGGTTCGGCAAGGTCAAAGCGGATGCTGGCCGGGTCACCTCAAGGGAGGCCGGATCACGGAGTAACCCGGACCAGGGGGGTCTCCTAACATTATCTCAGCCGACTTAAGGAGTAAGTCGGAAGTGCTTGTCTAACTTGTATACAGGAACAGGTATAGCCGGATCTACTATGATCCGGGTCCCGTTTAGCTTCTGGGAGAAGGAAGGAATCTCGCTGGTCAAAAAGAAGGCCCGGTACGCACTGCATGAGCGAAGCAGACAAGGGCAGGACCGCCGGGTCATGGCCGACAAGGGTGACGACGCCCATGTCGGCTGACGCGGGCACCACAGAGGCTCACGTAGCTAAAGCATGTGTGACACGGAGGAAAAGCACCCCAGTCGGCTTACCACTTTGAGAGGAAGCATATTCTTAGGAATATGCCTCCACGTATGCCCTAGGCAGAGACCAAGCCCCCTCTATATAAGGGGGGCTAGGGTTTCAGTAGAAGGGGTTGGGTTTTCTTCTATTCTGATTTGGCTAAGGTTTTAGGTGTGAACTGTGGGTGAGAGTAAGAGAGCTCCTTCTTCCTCCTCTTGCCAATACAGCTCAAGGAGCACTTGTAATCTTGGAAGGAAAGCAATACAAACTTCTGTGTGGAGAATCACTCCACTATCCCTCCCTAGATTCCCCTAGCGTGTATTAGTCCCCACCTTTAGCCTATCCATGGCATCTGCCGTGACACCACCACGACAGTTGGCACCCACCGTGGGGCTAGCGGCGCTAGCAGGGGTCAAGATCCGGACGGGAAACTTCATCGCCATCGGCGAACGCATCGTCTCCGGGCTCGTTCAGCGCTTTGGAGCGCTGAATTTCGTCAGCGACAACGCAGGCTGCTTCGGCACGCGCCCACTTCCGCGCAACGGCCTCTTCGTCAAGCTCGGCATGCACAAGGTCTACGTTGCTGTGGACGTAACGTGCGCTCATCCGCGCCGCATCGTCGAAGCAGGGGAACCACCCCTCACTGTGGCTCGCGGGGCGCGTATCGTTCGCTCCCCGAACCATGCAGAGGTGATGATGACCGCGCCTGGTGCGGACACAAACAAGGATCCGGCGCCAGATCCGGAGGTAACGCCTAAGGCACCAAGGAAAGCTAGAGGTCCTCCACTAGAGAGGCCGGAAAATGTGCTGAGAGAGGCGATGGATAGCTTGGCAAACCCTGTAGTAGCAGCAGTAGATCCGACTCGAGCGCAGGCCGAGCTGGAGGAAACTAGGCAAAAGATACTAGAAGGCGCAAAGAAAATAGCCCCAGCTCAGCAGTCATTGAACATGACGCTGCGTGAGTATGCAAAAGCAAACAAAGTTGATACGGTAAAGGTAAAAGGGAGAAATCTCATGAGTGAGATGAACAGAGAAGGTGATAATGGAGCCGAGGAATCGGAAAACTGTTTGTCCGTGGGGCTGCCGAAGTATAGTACCCCGGCGAAGCACCTTAGAGCAGCGGATGCGGCTGCATCCGAGTTAGAGGGTCTGACGGGTGAGGCCCGTCAAAGACAACAATAGGGTTAACGAGCTAGTTCGGATCGCGAATAGACAGAACGAAGAGCTACTCAGAGCTAACCCGGAGAGAGCTAGAGCTTCCAAAATCGTCCATTCGGCGATGGGTAACCCGGAGTAATCCACTGGAGCCGCATCGTCTCCTCATGGTGGTCCAAGGAGAGAAGAGGTAGTAACCTTGGCCAGACGGAACAAACAGATCGTCCCGTACGACCCGACGCGGGTAGGAAAAGGAAAAGAAGCACAGAAAAATGGTGATCGACAAAGTGTGAGCCAAGGTGAAGCTGGCCGAGGTAACCACGACCAAGGCAATGCCGGTCGAAAGGAGCGCTATACGGCAATGCAGACGATGAAACTTCGGCAGAGCAGGACAACTGCAGCAGCGGAATATACCAAGGCAAGAGCGAAATGCCGACCGAGGTATGCAACAGAGAGGTGCGCCACAAGAGCAAAATCGGTACAACGACGGTGATTCGGAGATGGTGAACGCGGGGTACCCAAGACCGGACTATCATGTGATAGGGTCAAGATTGGGAAGCAGGGATTTCATGCCGGATGATGCCATGTTGAAACTGGATCGCCTGTATAGGTCGGAACAGATCGAATGTCAAGGTCCACCGGGTCTAGCGTGCTTTGGACCCCGGATCATGAAGGAGCCACCGGTACCCAACTTCCAGCTGCCCAGGGGCACGAAGACGTATGACGGCAGTACCAAGCCGGAGGATTGGCTGATAAACTATGCTACGACTATGAAAATTGCCACTGGCAACTTGAGATGGGCTGTACGATACGTACCCCAGATGTTGGAAGGGCCGGCAAGAGTATGGCTGAACAATTTACCACCCGGAAGCATCAACTGCTGGATAGATTTTGAGGAAATGTTTATCAGCAATTTCTCAAGTACATATCAGAGGCCAAATAGGCCGCAGACCCTAGCAATGTGCAAGCAAAGACCTAATGAGACAGACCGTGAATTCTTGACCCGGTGGTGTACCGTGAGAAACTCGTGTGAGGGTGTCATAAAGTCACAGGCCATAACGTGGTTTGCGCAAGGATGCAGATATGGAAGTGAGCTATGGATGAAGTTGCAAAGGAAAATGCCAATTACGTTGGCAGAGATGATTCGGATTGCCGATTCGTATGCTTTGGGTGATCCGACTCAACCTAGGCTCGCATCAAACGAGTCGAACGAGGAATACTATCAGAGGGATGGAGCCGGGTCATCTCGTAGGAATGACTACAGAGGAAAAAGAAGAGATGATAGACCGGATCATCGCTACAGTTTGCAACAAGTTGCGGCTGTGAATCAAGATCAACCCGGAGCAGGGAGCACTCAGCGCCAGAAATGGAGGGCAATGGACTCCAAGAAATGATGGCAAGAAAACATGGACGCCAGAGCAAAAGAGACAGTGGCAAGAAAAGAAAGACCGTCCGAGGTATACCTATGAGTCGATGTTGGACCAGCTGTGTAAGTTTCACACACCAAATCCGAGTAATCCAGCGGGTCATACGACGAGGCAGTGTGAGTGGATGTGCAAGATTGAACAAGGTGGTTCGGGGAATGCTCAGGCACCCCGGAATGATCAGCCTCGGCAGGAGTTACCCCGGCAGCAACTGCTCTCCGGAGCGAACACGCAACAACTAATGTTGCCTCCCCTCCGCTGAGGTATGATAACATTGAGAGAAGGGATGCGGTGCATCAAGTGGAAAACCAACATCAGCCGGATCAGAGGAACCCCGAAAATGAGGGGAGAAATGAGTACAGGGAGCATCATCAGAGCTATTGCGTGTTCACCACTGAGGAAATTGACAGAAAAAGCCTGCAGCATAGGCATATGGAGGTAAATGCAGTGATGCCGGCAGTGACGAGGTACATGCCTTGGTCGGACCAGGAAATCACCTGGAGCATAAAGGATCATCCCAAGCTTATGCCAAGCCCTGGTTCGTATGCGTTAGTGCTGGACCCGACATTCATTGGGCCTAACATCAATGTGAGGTTCTCCAAGGTACTGATTGACAATGGTAGTAGCATCAACATTATGTATGCGGATACAATGCACAAGTTGGGTATCTCGGAGAACATGCTCCAGGCTACAAGGACAACTTTCCATGGTATTGTACCAGGCATTTCTTGTGAGCCCATAGGCAAAGTCCGGGTCGACGTATTGTTCGACACGAGAGATAATTGCCGAACTAAGAATCTGGAGTTTGAGGTGGTGAACTTGGAAAGTGCGTATCACGCGTTACTCGGAAGGCCAGCATTGAACAAGTTCATGGCAAGCTGCCACATCAGTTATCTGAAGATGAAGTTGCCTGGGCCAAATGGAGTGATTACCATTGCAGGAGATTTCCGACGTTCCATTGAGTGTGCCTCAGCCGGGTCTAACTTAGCCGAGTCACTTGTGATCGCGCAGGAGAAAAGGAAAATTCAAGAGGTGGCAGCTTTGGCTCAGTCCGCGCAGCGATATGCAAGGCGAGTAACCCGCATGGATCTGTCTCCTTCCAAGCCACGAAAGATACCAAGAAGGTTCCAGTTGATGACATGTTCCCGGCGCGCACCGTAACAATTGGTGTCGGGTTAACTGACAAATAGGAAAGCGAGCTCGTCAGCTTCCTCCGTGAGAATCGGGACATTTTTGCTTGGTCCACACAGGACTTGCAAGGTGTTCCGAGGGAGTTGGTCGAGCACTCTTTGCACGTAAGACCTGGAGCAAGGCCGGTGAAGCAACCTCTCCGCCGCTTCGCTGAGGATAGGAGAAAAGTCATTGGAGACGAGATAGCTCGGTTGCTAGCAGCAGGATTTATCATGGAAGTACTGTATCCGGATTGGCTCTCTAATCCGGTGCTGGTAGAAAAGAAGAAGGATGATCCGAACATGGCAGTAGTTTGGCATATGTGTATCGATTACACGAACCTGAACAAGGCGTGTCTAAAAGATCCATTTCCACTGCCGAGGATAGATCAGGTCATAGACTCAACCGCGGGATGTGAACTATTGTCATTCATTGATGCATATTCTGGTTTCCACCAGATACCTCCGAATCCGGATGATCAAATAAAGACCGCATTTATCACCCCGTACGGGGATTATTGCTATCGCACTATGCCATTTGGTTTACGTAATGCAGGTGCAACGTACCAAATATGTATGCAAAAATGTTTGCATGACCAAATAGGTCAAAATGTACAAGTATATGTGGATGATGTGGTTATCAAGACCAAGGAAAGCAAAACGCTCCTTGACGACATCAGGTAGACATTCGCGAACTTGAGAAGGTTCCGAATGAAGCTTAACCCGGAAAAATGTACCTTCGGTGTCCCGGCTGGAAAATTACTCGGATTTCTCGTCTCTAGCCGAGGTATCGAAGTTAATCCAACTAAGATCTAGGCCATTGAATGAATGGAGCTGCCGAAGTGTCTTAACGATGTCCAGAAGTTCACTGGGTGCCTAGCATCATTGAGTCGGTTTGTATGTCGGTTGGGAGAAAAGGCATTGCCTCTCTACCAACTCATGAAAAAGTCGGATAAGTTCGTTTGGATGCCACAGGCCGATGAAGCCTTTGCCCACTTAAAAAAGATGTTGGCCATTTGCACGGTGTTAGCCTCTCCACTATCAAAGGAGCCAATGTTGCTCTACATAGCCGCAACCAACCGAGTTGAAAGTGCAGTGATTGTAGTAGAGTGCAATGAAGAGGGTAAGTCGGTGCAGAGGCTAGTGTATTACTTGAGCGAGGTGTTATCTGCCTCAAAACAGAACTACCCGCACTTTCAAAAGGTGGCATATGGTGTCTATATGGCGGCAAAGAAGTTAAAGCATTACTTTGAGGAGCACCCCATCAAAGTAATATGTGAAGCTCCCATATCCGAGATAATGGGTAACAAGGTGCGAGTGGTCGAATCGAAAAATGGGCAATTGAACTAGCTCCTTATGCGCCACAATATGACAGAAGAGAAGCAATCAAGTCTCAGGCTGTGGCGGACTTTTTTGTAGATTGGGCCGAGGTACAATACGAACCACCGCCACCAGATCCGAACTACTGGAGGATGCACTTTGACGGGTCAAAAACAAAAACCAGGCTAGGCGCCGGTGTTGTGCTTACCTCGCCAAAGAAGGACCAGCTAAAATACGTATTGCAGATCCATTTCGCGACATCAAACAATGTCACAGAGTATGAAGCACTTGTGCATGGGCTCAAGGTGGCAAAAGAGATTGGCATACGCTGGATTATATGCTTTGGCGACTCGGATTTAGTGGTGCAGCAAGTGTCCGGAGTGTGGGACGCCCTGGATCCAAACATGGCACTGTACAGATTTCATGTGCAGAAGATATCTGGTTACTTTGAGGGATGCGAATTTCACCATGTACCCCGGGTGGAAAATGAGGCTGCCGACATGCTATCGAAGCTCGGATCAACCCGACAGGCAATTCCACCGGGTGTAGCATTGGAACACCTCAGAAAACCATCTATCAGGCCGTCCCCAGGAACCGACTCGATCTATGTCCCGGAAGATACAGAATCCGGAGCTGAGCCCATGGACATTGACATGGGAGGTAGTGCGCGAAACCCGGGGACTGCATCAGCAAACCCAGGGACTGCCTCAGCAAACCCGGGGACTACCTCGCTGGACCTGGGGACTGCTCAGCGTGATCTGGCTGAAGTTATGCCGGTGGATCAGATGGAAATTGATGAGGATGTGTTCCCTGCACGAGCAATACCAGCTTGGGCACTGCCTTTATTTCAATTCCTGAAAGATGGAACGTTACCCACTGAGGAGGTGTTAGCCAGGCAAACTCAGAGGAGAGCAAAAGCTTACATGATTATCAATTCCGAGTTGTACAAACGGAGTGTAACCAATGTCCTCCAGTGATGCGTTGACCCAGAAGAAGGGCTTGGCATCCTCTGAGATATACACCAAGGAGAATGCGGGCATCATGCTTCATCCAGAGCCTTGGTGGCAAAAGCATTCCGGCATGGGTTCTACTGGCCAAGTGCCTTAGAACAAGCAGAAGATCTGGTGAGAAAATGCAATGGTTGTCAGAGGTATGCTACTAAGACACATATGCCAATGTCGGAACTCAAGACCATACCAATCACATGGCCATTTGCCGTATGGTGCTTGGATATGGTTGGTCCGTTTAAACCAGCAAGGGGAAACATGACTCACATTTTGGTCATGGTGGATAAATTTACGAAGTGGATCGAAGTAAAGCCTATTAGGAAATGTGATGGGGCTACGGCCGTAACGTTTCTCAAAGATATAATCCTGAGGTACGGTTACCCACACAGTATCATAACTGATAATGGCACAAATTTTGCGGAAGGAGCATTTGCGCGTTTCTACCGGGATAAGAGGATCCGGCTGGACGTAGCCTCGGTAGCCCACCCCGCATAAAACGGACAAGTAGAAAGATCCAACGGATTAGTACTATCCGGGATAAAACCCCGGCTTATTGAGCCGCTGCAAAGATCAGCGGGGTGCTGGATAGAAGAACTACCAGCGGTACTGTGGAGTTTAAGAACAACTCCGAATCAATCAACAGGCTATACGCCATTTTTTCTGGTATATGGGGCAGAAGCTGTATTACCAGCCGACATAGAGCATGATTCGCCTAGGGTCACCCAATACACAGAAGACGAAGTGCAAGAAGCCCGGCAAAATGACGTTGATCTGCTGGAAGAAGCGAGAGAACTGGCACTGTCTAGATTCGCCATATATCAGCAAAATCTCCGACGCTATCATAGCTGGAAAGTGTGCCCCCGAGTCTTTCGGGAAGGCGATCTGGTGCTCCGGTTGGTACAACGTACTACTGGCATGCATAAATTATCCCCCCATGGGAAGGGCCATTCATCGTGAGCAAAGCATTGCACAATGATTCTTATTATCTTATAGATGCAAAGCCACAGGAAAAGAACAAGGCGGACAGGTCCGGAGAGGAATCTAAGCGACCATGGAATGTAGCACTACTTCGTCCTTTCTACACTTATCTAAGAAGGGTATGTATCCGAGTCGTCTCATATGTCGGTATGTATGTCGGCAATGAGCTTATCAATGAAATGTTAGCACCTCGAGCAGTAACTCGGGGACTGCCTTAATAATTTTTGTTGTTGTCTCTTGTGCGTTAGCTGGAATAAGTTGTTCTACTTAACTCAGATTAGTAATGTGTGAGCACCAAAAACCCAACTCTTCGACTTGCTGCTGTCCAACAAGAATTGGCTTCATGGCAAGCAAGAGAACAAGTTTGGAATTGCGTAGCACATGAAAAGCGACTAAGGAAAAGAATTTATTCGAGCCAACATTTGTTTTTCGGACTAACCCTGTATTTATTTTCAAGTTATTATGCAGCTTTATTTTGTGAGCTAAGTCTAAAAGTTTCCTAGTATTGTTAAGACAATTTTTGAAGCTCGGATTCGTAAGTTATAAAACCGAATCAAGGTAGACACGATCCGAGCCAAAAGATTGGACGAACAAGAAAAAGAAATTTGGGGACTATGCCCATGTTAACCCGGTATAAGAACTTAGTAGCAAAATATCACATATACATGGGATACAGTTCCGCCCGGCATACCAGGGATCTGATAAATTTTCAAGTTTTTTGACTAAAGGAGCAGCAGGAGGAGGAAGTTCGGCGTCGTCTTCGCTATCTTCAATATTTGAGGCATCGCCTTCTTCGTCCTCATCCGACCTGTCTTCAGTGTTCTCAGCGTTCTCGTCCCCAGCGGATTCTAGGAAGCTCGGTCCTTCAGCCCATTCATGGATAGGAGAGTATTCGATGAGGCTGTGGGCGCAAGCCTGGCGCCGAGCTACCCACTCCGGGTCATTAGTCCATCTGGAACCGGTGCGCAGACATGTAAGGAGGCTAAGGCCGATCTTCTCATACCATGTGAGTATGTGATGAAGGTCAGTATCAGCTGCGGCACGCCCAGCGGACTCTCTCCAGAGATCGAGCTGGGTCTCAGTCTCCATTAGCTTCTCGACGAGAATCGCGGTGGTCTCCGGGGTATCTTCTCCGGGCCAGAACGTGTTGAAGATGCGAACTGCAGCATCAAGGATATCCTTGCCATAGTTCTTGATGAGTTCCACGCGAGATGACAAGCTGACCAACAGGTCCTCCATGTCGTAGGGAACCTCCTCACCATCAGGGGCGGCAGGAGTACCCCTCGCTTGGCGGAAATCTGCAACTACTGCGCTTGCAATGGTGGTGCCCTCAGGAAATTTGCCTGGGAGCAAGGCAAAGGAAGAAGGTAAAGAAAAGACATATGAAGTAACCCGGAAAAGTATGTCGGATAAGGGAAGGAACTTACGTGATATATGGCTGAGGATCCGGGTCAACTCCTTGATGCAGTCATCGCGTCTCTTGCGAAGTTGCTCAAGCTCAGCGTTTGCCGACCCAAGCTGGATGTCGGATTCTTTGAGTAGGTCCTGGTCCTTGGAGATCTAGAGAGTAAGGCGCTCGCGCTCTTCTGTGAAGTTCTGGCCAACCTTTTGGAGCTCGGTTTTGTGCTGGGCCTTCATCTTCTCCATCTCAGCCTTGAGCCTGGCAATCTCATTGTCCTTGGTCCGGAGGAGAGCGAGCTCATCATCTTTTTTCTTTAGCTCGTCTTGATGCTGCCCTGCTTGTTTGAGAAAATGCAGCATCATATCAGGCATAGGCACACTATCCTCAAGCGATGCTGAAATAGTATGTTGACCTGGCAGAGCCAAGGAATGAATGTTTGCCGAGCCAAGGAGAAAAGGAAATGGAAAACACTACAAGGTCGGACAAAAAGGACATACCATTGATTTTCTCCAAGTTCTTCCGCATGATCTTGTTCTCAGCCTCCACCCCAGCTGTAGAAACCGAATGATGAGATTAGTTCGGCAGAAGAAGATGAAGAAAAACGGAAAAGCGCCAAGGGAGAAACTTACCCCTTTTCTCATGTTCCGTGATAAGTGCAACATGCTTTGCGCGTAGCATCTTGTGGGTATCCAGCAGGCGTTGGAATTCAGCACTCCGGCGATTGGTGGTCACCTGAAAAAAGTACAGAAGCATAAATTAGCTTGGTGCATATTCGAAGTGTACAAAATCCGGGCCAAGTGGAACTTAACCCGACTCTAGGTGTGTGCATATTCGAAGTGTACAAAATCCGGGCCAAGTGGAACTTAACCCGGCTCTAGGTGTGTGCATATTCGAAGCGTACAAGATCCGGGCCAAGTGGAACTTAACCCGGCTCTAGGTGTGTGCATATTCGAAGCGTACAAGATCCGGGCCAAGTGGAACTTAACCCGCCTCTAGGTGTGTGCATATTCGAAGTGTACAAAATCCGGGCCAAGTGGAACTTAACCCGACTCTAGGTGTGTGCATATTCGAAGCATACAAGATCCGGTCCAAGTGGCACTTAACCCGGCTCTAGGTGTGTGCATATTCGAAGCGTACAAGATCCGGGCCAAGTGGAACTTAACCCAGCTCTATGTGTGTGCATATTCGAAGTGTACAGAGATCCGGGCCAAGTGGAACTTAACCCGACTCTAGGTGTGTGCATATTCGAAGTTCTCATGGAGCTACATTAGTTTTCTAATGAGCATCCGTCCGAGTAACAAGTTACTCCCCTAGAGGCTCGGGGACTAATGGTTATTATCTACAGCATGTAAAGGAGAAGCGACATACCTCCATCATCCGCCCCGCGAGGTTAATTGCCTTAGCGGCTGTGTTCATTTGGGCGGAAAATTCTGCGGGGCCGAACTTTTTCGGAAGATCGTCGTTGTGGACGAACTCCGCATTGTTCCAGTTCATGACGAACTCAATCAGGCTCGGAGGGTACCGCTCACCAGTGAGCATATGGGGTGCCACCAAGCCCTTCGCATGCGCTTCTTTCCTCTCAACCAAGGCAAGGGCTGGGCTAGTATGCAGAACCATTTGCTGCGCATCAGTTGGCTCGGCAAGGGCATCCTTTGCTGCCAGAGCTTTCTTGGGAAGCATTGATGCTAGGGTTCGCAGCCTAGCCTCGACGAATGGTGACTTGGTAGCATCCAGAGCCTTTTTGTCCTTGGCTTGCTGAGAAGAAGTAACTGCAGTGGATTTCCCCTTAGGAGCTGCTGGGGTAGTTCCTCGCCGAAGTTGAGATGACTCGGACGAGGCAGAAGAACTTGGCGCCAGTGCTCTTATAGCTGGAGTTGGTGCGGTTGCTGATTTTCTTGGTGCCGGAACGGGTGCTGGTGTTGGTTTGGTCACTGGTACTGGAGCTGTTGCTGGTGCTGGGGCCGGTGCTGGTGTCGAGGTAGTCTCGGTGGCTACTGGTTGCGGTGATGCCGAAGTTGTGGACGCGTCGCCGCTGGGCAGTCTCTCCTGCTCCGAGGTTGCACTCCTCTTGACGAGGTAGTGCGGAACCCGGAGCAGCCGCGGAACCCTCTGGAATAGGGCTCAGCGGACGTGACTTGTCGTCACGAGGGGGAGAAGGGCTAGATCGGAGCGGTAAGAGATGCTAGATCCTCTCTGAGGGACCTCCACCGAAGCCCTGCAGAAGAGAATAATGTCAGAAGAGAAATTACAACGATGCAAGGAAAAGTGGATTACGGAAGGAAAAATGACTTACGCATCCGAGGTTTGGGCCTCCTTGGGTTTCCGAGCCCTTCGTGCCAGGGCTTTGCTTGCCGGCTTGGAGGCAGTTTTGTCTCCGGCCTTCTTTCGCCTTTTTGCGGGCTGAGAAGGTCTGGAGGAGGAACTTGGTGCGGCTCCGCGCTTCTTCTTCGGCGCCACCGGAACCGGTTCGCCCGTAGCAAGCGGAGGATCCTCGTGGATATGCCCACCGGGGTTAGCTGATGCCGGAAAGGCAAAAGAAAGAGGGACAGCCTCAACAAGTTCAATCACCTCGACATCCGAGTCATCCTCATCATCGGGCCAGTCTCTAATAGAAGAGAATTTACCGGTGGGTCATTTTGTAACGTCGGTCATAGGGAGAAACATCTCCTAGTCCGGGTCCTCCTCATCTGGGGTCTCTCGGTCCGGCGCCCACTTAAGGGTCGGATCCGTGCCATCCTCAAGGGTCTGCTGAAGGAATAGCTGAGAAAAAGAATGAAGAACAGAGTCAAAAATACAACAAAAACCGACATATATTTAATCTGAAGTAAGTTTGACCCGCGAAGCTTACTGCGGGAGGGAGCCTGTCACGACAAAAGTGCTCAATTCCCCATGTCCACTCAATGGAGAAATCCTTGTGGGTGGTGAAGAGAGCCTTAACCCGGTGAAAAATCTCCATGTTGCTCAGCTCGAAGGAGGAGGTCCGGTTGGGGTCACGGCCGAAACTCATGTGGCACACCTTGTGGGTGCGCTTTTGGAGGGGAGAGATTCGGTTGCGCACGAACGTGAGCATAGAATCCTCGTTGTGCAATCCGAGCTTCTTCAGTTCCGCGAACCTCTTGTTAACCTGGTTGGCCAAGGCCGTGGGCTTCTTGGAGATCTCCTCCCAAAATCCGGGTTAGGTGGACCCGGAGTATAGGGGAGCAACCGAATCAAATCTTTAGTGCCCGTATTCCGGACATAGAAGAAGGTCCGGGCCCATCCTTTGCAAGAGTCAAGCCCGGTGACCCGGGGGAAAACGGAAGTCCTCCAAGGTGAGATGGACGCAGCTCCGAATTGGGTGAGCTTCTTGTCCTCCGACTCAACTTGGATGTTGGGGATGACGTTACGACAGAGGCTGAAAAACCGGATCCACAACTCCTTCGTGGGCCACAGTCCGGTGTAGCCTTCGATCGTAGAAGCAAAAGCAGAGAGAAGTGATAGCATTGGCTGGAAGGTGGTGCGGCTGTAGCTTGTAGGTGCTAAGCCAATCCCGGAAGAAGTCGCTCACCGGCAAGCCGAACCCCCGTTGGAAGTGGGACAAGAACACGATGAACTCACCCGGATTGGGTGAGGGGGCTAGTTCGGTGGAGGGGAGACAAGCGATGACGTCGGCAGGGATGCGTCTGGTCCGGTAAATCCAGTCAAGGTCATCTTGACAGACCCAAGACCCAACCCACGCGCCATGGTCCGCCGCAGCAGCGTCCTCCTCGATTTCTTCCTCGGCGACGACGATCTCCTCCTCCGTCATCTCGTACTCGCTACCCTCGCTGGTGCTAGCGGCGGCGGGGGTCAGAGGCCTGGATTAGCAAGGACCCGTGGCGAGAGAGTTGTGCAGCGGTGGCCGCGACGCAGAGGCACAGGGAAAAGTGCGGCGGCGGCGCTGCTGCAAGGAGCACTGGCGGCGGCGCGGTCGCGAGGAAGACGAAGAAGAAGAGCAATGGGCAGAGGGGCGCGGAAGAGGAAAAAATCCTAAGGGGTGCGCCCCTTCGCTATTTAACCACTCCCTAAAGGGGTGAGTGGGATCGCACCCTGCAAATGAGCCACATGGTGTGGCTGTGTATCACCTGCCTCAGCCAATCAGTGAGGAGCCACACGGAGGGCCACAGGGCAGAGGCGATCCCATAACCTGACGCACTGATGCAGTAAACGAGGAGGCAGGCGTGACGTGACCCTCGCACAGTGATAACTGAAAATTACTGTGGCGGTTACTGTGCATGCCCTTAAAATAAGACAACGTAATGATTAGCCTCCACGTGGGTTGGCATATGAGAGAAGGAAACAAGGCCCGGATCGAACCATGGTAACCCGGACAGCAAGTAAAAACTTAGAATGTGCAGAGGGAAAGTAAAAACATGAGATCCGAGTCAAAGTGGTAACCCGGCCGGCAAGTGAAAACTTGGAACGTGTGAAGGGAACGTAAATCCATATAATCCGAGATAAAGAGCTAACTTGGAAATAACGTCCAAGGCTCGAACATAAATGAACCTGATGTGGCCTTAGCGGCCAAGGCAGCTAAGACCGCACCAACTTCGGGGACTAATGTTGGGGGGATACCCCCGGGTAGGGTCACTCCAGGGTATAAAGGCCGAGTTAGCCAAGGTTCGGCAAGGTCAAAGCGGATGCTGGCTGGGTCACCTCAAGGCAGGCCGGATCACGGAGTAACCCGGACCAGGGGGGTCGCCTAACATTATCTCAGCCGACTTAAGGAGTAAATCGGGAGTGCTTGTCTAACTTGTATGCAGGAATAGGTATAGCCGGATCTACTATGGTCCGGGTCCCGTTTAGCTTCTGGGAGAAGGAAGGAATCTCGCTGGTCAAAAAGAAGGCCCGGTACACACTTCATGAGCGAAGCAGACAAGGGCAGGACCACCAGGTCATGGCTGACAAGGGTGACGACGCCCATGTCGGCTGACGCGGGCGCCGTAGAGGCTCACGTAGCTAAAGCATGTGTGACACGGAGGAAAAGCACCCTGGTCGGCTTACCACGTATGCCCTAGGCAGAGACCAAGCCCCCTCTATATAAGGGGGGCTAGGGTTTCAGTAGAAGGGGTTGGGTTTTCTTCTATTCTGATTTGGCTAAGGTTTTAGGTGTGAACTGTGGGTGAGAGTAAGAGAGCTCCTTCTTCCTCCTCTCGCCAATACAGCTCAAGGAGCACTTGTAATCTTGGAAGGAAAGCAATACAAACTTCTGTGTGGAGAATCACTCCACTATCCCTCCCTAGATTCCCCTAGCGTGTATTAGTCCCCACCTTTAGCCTATCCATGGCATCTGCCGTGACACCACCATGACAGGAATCGTCTTGAGTGCCGCGGACGGAGTGTGCTTCTGCTGGCTGAACCGCTGACACCCGTTGCATGCTTTGACGATCTGCTCACCGTCTTCCTGTGCCGTGGGCCAGTAGAACTCGTGGCGGAATGCCTTTGCCACTATGGCCCATGACAACGTGTGGTGTCTGCATTTGCCCTGGTGGATGTCGACCAGCAACCGGATTCCATCCTCTTGGCTCACACATTGTTGATAGATGCCACCAACAATGCGCTTGTAGAGCTCTTTATTGATGATGGTGTACGCGCTGGCTCTGCGCTTCACCTGTCTTGCCTCTACCTCTTCTTTGGGCAGCTCTCCTTTGGTCAGGAAATCCATGAACGGATTGGCCCATGTTGGTGTTTCTCGGATGGCATACACCGCCTGCATCAGCAGATTCACTTCTGCCCGAATGACCGGGTCGGGCTCATTCGGAGGCCGACCGGGTGGAGCAGCAGAGCCAGCAGCCTCTAGGCTGGAGGCGGCACTTCCCGGGTTCGGCGAATCCGTTGTGGGGATCTTGGAGCCGGTAGTCCCCGGGTGTGGCAAGGCAGCCCCCGGGTGTGGTGCAGCCTTCATGGAGGTCTTGGAGCCGGCAATCCCCGGGTGCGGCGAGGCAGTCCCCGGGTGTGGTGCAGCCGTCGCGGAGGTCTTGGAGCCGGCAGTCCCCAGGTGCGGCGAGGCAGTCCCCGGGTGCGGTGCAGCCGTCGCGGAGGTCTTGGAGCCGGCAGTCCTCGGGTGCGGCGGAGCAGTCCCCGGATGCGGTGAAGTCGTCGCGGGGGTCCTGGAGCCGGCAGTCCCTGGTTCCACGTCCAACATTATGGAGTCGGATTCGGGAGACGATGTGATTGATGGCTTGCGCAGGTGCTCAAGGGAGACTCCAGGCGGAATTGCTTGTCTTGTTGACCCGATGCGGGCGAGTGTGTCCACAGCCTCGTTGTTTACCCCTGGGAACATGGTGAAACTCACACCCTTCAAAAGAAGCACATAGCTGCTGTACGAAGAAACGATATAGAGCCATGTTTGCATCTCTGGCATCCCAATCGCCCGACACTTGCTGCACCACCAGATCAGAATCACCGAAGCATAGGATGCGTCAGATGCCTATTTCCTTTGCCATCTTTAGGCCGTGGACGAGCGCCTCATACTTAGCGACGTTGTTGGACGCGCGGAAGTGGATCTACACCACGTATTCCAGCCGGTCTCCTTTTGGAGAGGTGATGACCACTCTGGCTCCGAGTCCTCCATACATCTTGGAGCCGTCGAAATGCAGCTTCCAATGTGTGGAGTCAGGGCAAGGTGGCAGGTACTGTGTTTCTGCCCAATCGACGAGAAAATCTGCCAAGGCCTGAGACTTGATCGCCGTTCTTTGCTCGTACTGTATGTTGTGGGTGGCGAGCTCTATGGCCCATTTCGCCACCCGTCCTGTGGCGTCTCTATTGCCGATGATCTCTGAGAGTGGCGCTAGCGCCACCACCCGGATGGAATGTTCTTGGAAGTAGTGCTTCAATTTCTTGGCGGCCATGTACATACCGTACACCAGCTTCTGGTAATGAGGGTAACTCTGCTTCGAGAGCGAGAGTACCTCACTCAGGTAATACACCAGTCGTTGCACTGGCTGCACCTTTCCTTCTTCCGGCCTCTCCACCACCAGCACCACAATAACAACCCTGTTTGTTGCTGCGATGTACATCAACATGGGTTCCTTTGCTACTGGTGCTGCCAGAATAGGTGGTGAGGTGAGCATGCGCTTGGAGTCGTGGAAGGCTTCATCCGCCTGTGATGTTCAAACGAATTTGTCCGTCTTCTTCATGAGTTGGTACAGTGGGAGTGCTGTCTCGCCCAGCCGGCTGATGAACCAGCTGAGGGAGGCCAGGCATCCGGTGAACTTCTGGACATCTCTCAAGTTCTTGGACGGCTGCATGCGCTCGATTGCGCCGATCTTCTCCGGGTTCGCCTCGATTCCTTGCTCGGACACAAGAAAACTGAGGAGTTGGCCGGCTGGGACACCGAACACACACTTCTCCGGGTTCAGCTTCATCTAGAACCGACAGAGGTTGGTGAATGTTTCCTTCAGATCCTCAAGGAGTGTCTAGTGCTCCTTGGTCTTGACTACCACATCATCGACATAGGCATGTACATTTCTGCCAATCTGAGTCTGTAAGCACTTCTGCATGCAAAGCTGGTATGTTGCTTCAACGTTCTTCAGTCCGAACGGCATTGTGGTGTAGCAGTAGGCTCCATAAGGAGTGATGAATGCTGTCTTTATTTGATCAACGGGGTTCAGCCAGATCTGGTGGTAGCCGGAATACGCGTCCAGAAATGACAATAACTCGCAGCCGGACATGGAATCGATCACTTGGTCTATCCTTGGCAGGGAGAATGGACCTTTGGGGCATGCTTTGTTCAGACTGGTGTAGTCAACACACATGCGCCAAGTCTTGTTCTTCTTTAGCTCGAGTACAGGGTTTGCCAGCCATTCCGGGTGGAAAACCTCCATGATGAATCTATCTGCGAGCAGCCGGGTGATCTCTTCGCCAATGGTTCTTCGTTTTTCTTCCGCAAAGCGACGTAGTGACTGTTTGACCGGCTTTGCATCCGGCCTGACATGTAAAGAGTGCTCGGCGAGCTCCCTCGAAACACATGGCATGTCCTTGGGGGACCATGCGAAGATAACCCGATTCTCACGGATGAAGTAGACAAGCACGCTTTCCTATTTGCTGTCAAGGCCGTCTTCGACTAGGACAAACTTGTCCGGCTCGGCCTTGTTCAGCAGGATCTTTCTCATGCCCTTGGATGGCTTGAACTGCGCCTCTCCGGCTGGCTTGGGCTCGCCAGCCGACATGTCCTTCTGCAGGGCCGTCACGTTCTGCATGATTACGCGTTTTTCTTCCACAATGATCATGGCTTCCGCTATTTTGAACCCGTCTGTGGCACACTCCACAGACCGTCTGTAGTAACCAGCCACGGCGATGCCACCCTTGGGCCCTGGTTGCTTCATCTTGAGGTACGCGTAATGTGGTACCACCATGAACTTGGTGAGCGCTGGGCGCCCCAGGATTGCGTGGTACGTGCTGCAGAGGTTGACCACCTCGAACCAGATGGGGTTGCGGTGGAAGTTGTCTTCCGTGCCAAAGATGACGTCTAGCCGGATTTTTCCAATGGGGGAGTGCGACGGGCCTGGGACGGCTCCATGGAAGGAGGTGCTTGACGGCTCCAGCTGCGACTCGCTGATACCGAGCCGGTCGAGCGAGCTGCGGTACAAGAGGTTGATGCTGCTCCCTCCATCTACGAGGACACGGGAGAATCTGCAGGAATGCTTCTAGGAGACAATGATAGGATCTAGAACCATCGCGTAGGTGCCTAGGTGAGGCAGCTCGACTGTCTGGTCCTTCCGGCTCCATGCAACCTCGTGACGCCTTTTGTTGTGCTTGGTCTCTGGTTCCGTGGTGAAGATGTGGTAGTTTCCCACCTGACGAGGGTAGTTGTTATCATCATCTTCCCTTCGACACTGGTTATTGCGATTTCCTGGTGGCCCACCGGCTAGAGGAAGTGGCACCTGTCTAGCCGGTGCGCCGGCAATTTCTACCATCTTCTTCGTCCAGGTGCACTGGCGTGTGGTATGCGTAGCCAGCTTGTTGCCCCCGCTATGGAACTTGCATGTCCCATCAAGCATCGACTCGATGGTGTACTTGGGCCTCGGAGTCCAGTCATCAGGCTTCTGTCTCCGGCTTCCGCCTGTAGCCGGATCCTCCTGCACTGCCGCCACCTGCCTAGAGCCATATTGGTTATCCGGCTGGTCGTCCTTTCTTTTGCCGTGGCGGTTGTCGTGCCGCCTGGAATTGTGGCCATTCCCTTCTGGCTGGCGCCGATCTACGGCGACATCGATGATTATTTGCCCTTGGTCGTCCACCCAGACGGATCTTTTCATTGTCGTGTCGGCCATGGCGTACTTGTCCGCGATGGCCATGGTCTGTGCCATGGTTGTGGGTTACACCCGGTGAAGCTTATGCTTGAGCATAGTGCCGTGTCTGTAGCCGTTGATGAAGAAATAGACCACCTGATGTTCGCGTACCCCCTCACAGGAGTTGTGCATGCTCATCCATCAGGTGATGTAGGAGCAATCAGATTCATCCGGGCCCTGCATGCAGAGAGCAAGCTCGCCAGGCCGGCCTGGGCGCTTGTAGGTGCCGATAAAGTTGCGAATGAACGCTTGATCGAAATCGATCCAAGCGTTGATGTTGTTGTCAGGGAGGCTGTTGAGCCACGTCCTGGCTGAGTCGAGGAGCATGAGAGGGGCATAACATACTGCTACCCGGCGGTTGCCGTTGGTGATGCCTACGACGGTGGTGTAATCCACCAGCTAGTCCTCCGACTTGACCGAGCCGTTGTACTTTGGTGTATCCCTTGGGAGCGAAAACCCTTCGGAAACGGTTCGTTCTGGATGCGCGGTCCGAAGCATCTTGGACTGGCTAGACTTTCTTCCTCCAGCGCACGTGATTGGACCGGCAGGTCGATTCACGCGCGCGCATCTTGCTGTTCATCCGGCTTGAGCGGTCCCAGCCGGCCAGATAGGTGGGACTTGGGGAGCACTTGGCCTTTTCCGGCTTTGTCGGCCGACTCGCGGTTTTTGCTAGTAACAGCTGCCGCGTCGCGGGCGTTGTGCCCATGGCCTGCGGATCCACCGCGTGGGCGGTTGCTCTGCCTTGCTCCGTTTGGGGAAGATGCCTTGCTGCCGCCTGCAGCCGGGTCCGCCATCCGGCGAGCCGGTTGGGTTCTACATTGCCATGCCGAAGTTCGCGCCGACCTCACGCTTGTTTGCCGTGACCACAAGGAGCTGGACACGTTCCTGCTGACGGAGCAGTTCCTCGCCCTCCAGGTGGCTTAGCTCCGCAACTGCCGCCTCCACGACCCTTATATTTTTGGCGGGGGTGTTGTAGACCGGCTGCACCGCGGGCGTACACGGATCAGTGGCACGATCCATCTCCGAACCGAGGTTCCGGCCTTGTGGCGGGGCCAGGCGGCTGGTGCCAGGCAAGTGCACGAAGCCGTGCATGATGTTGTACTCCCGCATGGTGGCGTTCATCCGTTGTTTGGCGGCCGCCACCTTGCCAGCTTCCTCCAGAAGGTTCTAGCGGGTGGTCTCCAGGGCTACCGCAGCTGCAGCTGGATCCGCCTCGATGGGGGTGATGGGGTTGCGGAGGTGCTCGATGGACGCGTTCATCAGGTCCTGGTTCAGGAGGCGTGAGTTAGTGGCGTGACCGTCCATGTTGCGCTCTAGAGATGGGTGACGGTTCTCCATCGAGCCCGCCATCATGACCTCGACGCTGCCGCTGGCGATGCGTGAGGTGGAGAGACCAGGGGGCACGCCGAAGATGGTGACGACTTCACGAGGGAAGGCCTCAGGGATGGTGGCAACGTAGACGCGATGCTCGCTAAAGTGCATGATGGAGCCCCCACTTGGGAAAATCCCCCCAGCAAAGCAGGACGCGTTGTCGAGGACATAGTCGAAGGAGCCGAGAGTGAGGATGAGGCCAGAGGCGACTCGCTCACCGCTGATGAGTGGAAGTCCTGTGCAAAAGATGATCCCAGCCGAAGCGCTGTGCCCCACGGTGGGCGCCAACTGTCGTGGTGTGGAACATGGCAGTACCATCAGGGATGGCTTGAAGGGGACAATCAGGATGCTATCGGTGGCTACTCGCAATGGGTTGGGCACAAATACTGCAAACACAGCAATGTACCCAGGTCCGGAGCCCTCTTGGCAAGGTAAAACTCCTACTCCTGCAAGGATGTACTATCAAAGGGGGCGAATGCCCAATACCGATGCTCCTTGAGCTGTTTCCTTAGCTACTTGTTGCTTGGAATTGTCTAAGTCCTTCTTCTTGTGTCTATTTTCTTTATCCCTAGAACCTTAGCACTACCCCCCTTTATATACAGGTTGAGGAGGTAGCTTACAAGGTGGGTTCTAGGGTTTACTGTTTGGATTTGGGCCTTACAAAGTGGGTCAGCTAGACAGGGCCAAACGGTAGGCCCGGGTCCAGTCAAGCCTCTAGTACAGGGGAGGACCACGCTTCAGCGTCCAGTGCCCCTGCTTTACTCATCATCCGGCTCTTTATCCATCAGCCGGTTCTTTATGCTTAAGCCGGGGCTTTCCTCGTCAGCCCTTGCTTTGCTCGTCAGCCTCCAGCTTTGGCACAGTTGTCCAGTAGTGTTGGCCAGGCCAGCTAGCCTGTCCGGTCAAGGGTGTGCTCAGCAAGGAGCGTCATCCCCACCGTACCATGACCAACGGATCCGAGGCGGCCGGCTAGGAGTGACCTCCCAGCCGGTTCTTATGGCTACCCGGCTACATGGGACAGCTGGGGAAACTTAAATGCGAACCGGGTGGGGATTCCACCTGGCTGTGGTTCCTTGATCTGGGTCCAGACGGCATGTGCTCCTTGGAGCCGGCCGGTTGGTCCCGTCTTGGCCTACCCCAGGGTCATCCCCCCGACAATGCACCATGTTATTCTCTTCCGGAAGTCTCCTCCATGTGTTTCTCTTGTGATGAGGCTTATCTACACTCAAGCCCATGGTTCACCACTTACCCTCCCTCCCAATCTTACGGAGCATGCATTGGCGTCCCTTCAAAATAAAGGGAAGATGGTTTCTAGGCAGCCATTTGAGAGTGAGGATGAGGAGATCTCTGAGGCTGAGCGTGCTCCCACCCCTCCTAGGGGCTCTAGGAGGAAGAATACCTCCAATGCACCCATGCCTCCTGTCACACATCAGTTTGTTCAGGAGAAAGTCAAGAAGGCATCCTTTTGGGAGAAGACTTTGTGTTGTATGAGCATGGACATCCGCAAGGGACAGCATGATTCCTACAGGAGCAACCGCAGAATTGAGAGGATCCTCAAGGACATCAAGGCTCAAGGTGAGGAAGAAGAGGAAGGAGAGTCAGAATACAATGATAAGGATGGATCTAAACCATCTACAGAATCAGATCACACACTTTCCTTTGGTGCTTGGAATGCTATAAATGCAAGCTTGGTTGATTGATAGACGTTCTCTGAGATCACTTATGGCTTTTCACCTCAGGGCACCTCCTCTTCTCGCCCTCTTGGCAAAGGGTCACAGACTTCCGTTGCTGCTGATGATGATTATGATGAGGATGAGGATGATGACGATGATGAGGACTCTGATTGACTCCTTTGGGGCGATAGCTTGGCCTTTTCTTTTTTCAGTGTTTTGATGCCAAAGAGGGAGAAGGTGACCATTAGGAGCATCAAGATTTGCATGGGTTGGGGTGCATGGTCGTCTCTTTATTCGAACATTTGCTTTCATTTGGTTCTTTTGAGACTTATTTGGTTTATGTGAACTATCGATGTGTGTTGAGCTATCTATGTATGTGGACATGTCTATGCCCATTCCCTTATTGTAATAGTTATCCTTTACTTGATTATCTTGCTGCACATCGTCAGGGGGAGCATATCTATGTCTTATTAATAATTCCATGAAAAACCTCTTGTTGTCATCGAACACAAAAAAGTGGGAGATTGAACGGACATTTATTGTCCTAGTATGTTTTGGTGTTCATTAACAACTTAAGGTACATTTTACTGTGTGTTAATGTCTACAGGTCAACCTATTGAAAATAGAAAAGGCGATAATAGTGTGGGGATTCCATGGACAAAACCGGACTTTCCTGAAGATTACAGACCGGAGTCTCCAATGTGGTTCAGACAAGAGTTCTCGGTGTGGTTGCTGGACACGGCCCAGGGTCATTCTATGAGGGGGTCCGGAGACGGACCGGATATTGGCGGGAGTCTCCGGTGTCCCTGGTCCGAAGTCTCGGCCAGAGTCTCTGGAGTGAACGATAATACACTACCCAAGACAGTCAAAGAGCCACTCCGGAGATGAACCAGAGATGGGTCGGAGTTTCCAGTGTAGACCGGAGTCTAAGGTCTGTCAGACCGGAGTCTCCGGTGTGGAACGTCCCCTACAGTCAGAAAACAGTCTACAGCTGTGATGTCTATAAATAGGGGACCTCATCTTCAACCTCGGGCTGCTCATTCAAGAAAAGAAAAGGACCTTCATTAGAGCCATCAAAACTCCAATATCTGTTCATCCAACCACCCAAAGTCACTGATCTTTCAAGAATCGGAGGAGGAGGCATCGATCTACAGCTTCACCAAGAGAGATCTTCATTTCCCCCTCATTCACTTGAGGGCTCCTTGCTCTAGGGTTTCATTGCAAACCCTAAGCCTTGTTTTGGTTTGATTTGATTCTTACAAGCTTGTATTTGGTTGTGTGCCAACTTGCTTGGATTTGGGAGCCCCCAATTAAGTTGTGGGTGTGTGCCTCGAACTTGTTGTAAGGGTGCCAGCTACCACCTTGAAGGTTGCCGATATAGTGGAAGCATGAATCGATCCCCTTGGGGCGAGGTTCACCGGAGAACAAGGGAGGCCTCTCGTGGCGTTGGTGGTTTGGTACCACCCCCTCTCCAAACACAGACGTACTTCCCCTCAAAAGGAAGGAACTGCAGGAAATAATCCTTGTGTCCCCATGTGCTTCACTTCGGTTACTTCTATCCTTTACCGCACCTTACTTTATCTAGTTCTTGCTTAGTTAGCTATGCTTGTGTGACATATAGGTAAATTCACCATAGTTGCATATCTAGAGAATTTACCTTTGTGTCAAACCCTAATTTGAAAAACAAGTAAAATTTGAAGTAGCACCTATTCACCCCCCTCTAGGTGACCATACGATCCTTTCAAAGACCTTGCACCCGAAAACCTTCAGGTGATCATATGAGATGCACTTGTCATAAAATACCATGTTTGGAACACCTCCCTGCAATAGATAACTTGGTGAGAGATTAATAAGATAAACTGTAGTCAAAGACTCACCCCAGTAATATTTAGACAACTTTGCATTTGATAGCAAGCATCTAACACTCTTAACAATTGTCCTATTCATCCTCTGTGCAAGACCATTCAGTTGTGGCATCTTGAGAGGAGTAAATTGATGCCTTATTCCCTGGTCCTTGTAATAGGCATCAAATCGGCCAATATACTCTTCCCCATTATCAGTACGAAGGCACTTGATCTTATTATTAGTTTCTCTCTCAACCGAGACTTGGAATTGCTTGAATACACTTAGTACTTGATCTTTGATCTTCAAAACATATACCTAAACCTTCTTGTAAAAGTCATAAATAAATGTTATAAAGTACTTGGATCCACCCATTGACCTCATTGACATTTTGTAAACATTAGAATGTACCAAGTCCAGAACCTCGGGCTTCTTGTAAGGAGGCTGACTCTTTAAGGAAACCATACGTTGCTTATCCACTATACAATCTGAAAATTATTGATGTGGACACCTTTCAAAAATATCTTCACTAGCACCATCATCCCCTTCTCACTCATGTGCCCAAGTCTCTTGTGCCACAAAGCACAAGCATCCTTTTTATGCAACGCATTGGCACAAGCCCTAGAAAGCTTAGCATGAACATGATACAAAACTAAAACCATGTTACCTTTTGCAATAATCAGATTTCCTTTGGTGAGCTTGAACTGTGCATTTCCAAATCTGCTCAAGCACACATCTCCTTCAAGCAATCCAACCGAGATAATGTTGATCCGAAGGGTCTCAACATGCCTGACCTACTTGAGGACTAGTGTCATACAATTTTCAGTCCAAGTGCACATATCTGCTTCCAATGATTTGTGCTCTATCATTGTTTTCCATCTCCACAACACAAAAATCACCTATTGTGTATTTGGTGAAGAGCTCTCTCTGTGAGATGTAGCATGTATGATAGCACCACTGTCTAGAATCCAAGTCATTTCATCACCATCTACAAGGCTGATGGTATCATTAGAAACTATAGTGATCCTATCCTCAATAGTGGAACCACCGTTGCTATCGTGTTCTTCATGCATGAGAAACATGATCTCCTCAACATCAGCAATCAAGCCTCCATCACTATCACTATCACTGTCGGTTTGTTTCTGAACTTTCTTCTTTTTCCTTTTGTCTTTCTTCCATTGTTTACAATGCCACTTGATGTGGCCCTTCTCATGACCGTGATGACATATATAATACCGACATACTTGCCTTTGCCTCTTGATTTACTTCTACTTCTTTCTCCTCCCTTAACCGAACCTTTACTCTTGCTTCTCCATCGGGAACCAGTCACTAACATTTCATAATATGAGGAAGAACCGTCCTTATCATAAATTTTTCTATCCTCTTCATTTAGTACCTTAGTGAAAAGAGCATGTGTGCCCCCATGTGTGGTTTTAGTAATTAATGAAAATCTATATGGACTAATGTTTGCATTGTGTTATAATTGTAGGAATTATCCTTAGTCAAGGCTTGAACCATATGTTGGTATAGAAAGAAGCAGAAAGAGAAGAATATTAAGCAATAACCAAGGAGATATTCAAGGGTTGATCTGAAGAATGTTCATTAAGAAGAAGATACAAAGTTAATCAAGACGAAGTACAAAGAGTGGATTTGAGTGGATCAAGACTCAAAAAAGAAATGAAGTGCAAGTTCAAGATGAGTCAGCACGAGCAAGAGCAATCAAGCACAAGTGAAATGCTCAAGGCAAAGGTATGATATTTGATGGGGATATGCCGAATGGGGTATGCCCAGCAGGACCTTCCGATTGGGCCAAAAGGTCTCACAAGTGGGCCTACATTACGGCGACTGGAATGCGGCTAAGGGGAAGGCCCGGCGACTGGAGACTGGAGGCCTAGAAGCGTACCAGAAGCCTAGTCAGATTAGGTCAAAGCCTCCGAATCCATATCTTGTTCAGTTGGAACTTGTAAACCCTAGCGAGGTGCCTCATATATAAACCTCCCTAGGGTATCCCGAGGACTTACGTTCCATCATACACCCCTTCAAGCGACTCGCTGCTTAGACGCCGAGCTCGCTACCCCTGTAACTTGCTCTCCAATAATCTAATCTAGCAGGAGTAGGTATTTACCCTCCGGGGGGCCGAACCTGGGTAAACCCATGTGCATCCGCCCCCATCTCGCACCGCAGATGGCCGCCAGCTCTCGCCCCCGATTCAATCAATCGCTGCCTACTGCAGCGATTGCCGTGACCATTTCCACGAAAGTGGTGCCCACCGTGGGGCATAGCAGGACTGGCCTGAGTTCTGCGGCAGGACCCTATTCACCGATCGATCGGCCGCTCGCCATCGGCCGCATGATCGCCATCGGCGGGATGTTACAGATCCTGCCTAGCAGCTACATCCCAGCGTCACGCCTGGTCACTCATGGTGCGGTGATGCCGGTCGGCTCCATCAACCTCTTTGTTGGCTTCACCGACGCGCTCGACCCAGCAGCGACAGTGATCATTGGCGGATTGCCACCATACCACGATCTGCTCTCGGAGGAGCAGGTCCGCTCCATCAGGAGCCTCGTCACTGAGTACGACTCGGCCGCCAGCAACATAGCTGAGACCAACGCCGCCACGAACGATGAGGCCCTAAACGACGACGCCGACTCTACGACCCCTGCCTCGGTCGACAGATCTATCACCACGACATCACGAGAGGACTCCATCACACGAGTCTCCAACCCGGAGGATTTCGAGGAGTCCTCCATCCTCGGGATCTTCGAATCCGATTCTGGCTCTGAGTCGCCTAAAGACTTCCGCGCCAGATCCAATCGCTTTAACACGATCTACATGGCGGGCAACACAGCCGCCCTACCAGATCCATTCTCCACACCGATCCTGCCGACTGCCACGGCCACAGAGGTGGAGGAGGCCCGCCTGCGACTCGTGGAGGCGCAGCGCAATGAGCTCGCCGAGCACGAGAAATATCGCCTCGAGCGGGAAACGACGCAGGAGTTGTCGCTCTATCACTAGTGCCGCATCAGGACCCGCCTGAACTCCAACGTCCAGGGTCGCGTCCTGAACTTCAACGATGAAAGCGACCCCGCAAGCATGGCCGAGTGCAAATACTGCGAGAACGCGCAACCAGGTGGAAGCAACAGACCACCACCCGGTGCACCGGCGACCGGAGCCCCTCCACCACCCATTGGCCATGCGCCCCCGCCAGACCAGCCGCGGATCATCATCTCGCCACAAGCCCGCGACTCTGACGGACTCCCACTCTACTCCACCCTGATGGACAATGTCATCGTGGCCGACGCCGCGGTCGCCAACCTCGACGTCCAGGGAGACGGCGCGCTGTAGATCCAGTACGCCAAGGCCCTACTTGCCAGGTCCGTCGAGCAACAAGCCGCGGGAGTCGACCCGCGGGGTCGGATGTATTCCCGCTCCTCAGCAAGCAGGGCAGCCTCGAGTGGCCACCCCACCATCGCCAACACCGTGACCTGCCCACCACCGCAGCCATTGGCAAACTAGCTGCAGGCCGCCAACCCCGCACTCTCCACCAACGAACCGCAACCGTTGAACAACACGGTTGCCGCCAACGGGCAGCCCATCGACGCCCGCACACACATCGTCAACAACCAGGCCTGGTGGGCGCGCTAGCCCAACGACTTGAGGCACACCCTCAGTAATCGCGGCGACCCTGAACCGCGGGGCTCGCTCAGCCGAGTTGGCCCCCAATGCTTCGGGGCCATGATCAGAGGGAAAAAGTACCTCGCCAACTTCAAGGCACCCAAAGAGATCGAAAAGTACAATCCAACGTACGACCCAGCAGTGTGGCTGGACACATACCTCATGGCGATGGGAATTGCCAGCCACACCGACCTGCTCGCCGCTCGCTACCTCCCCCTGATGATGGAGGGTGCGACTCGACAATGGATAAACACCCTCCCCGCTGACAGCATCGACTCCTAGGAGGAAATGCGGGATGCCTTCGTCAGGCACTTTGAGGGTTCCTACACCCGCGCCACCACCATAGAAGACCTGGAGTGGTGCATCCAGGGACAACGCGAGTCGACCCGCCACTGGATTCAAAGGTGGCAAGAACTATGGATTAATGCTTCCGGCATCCACCCGGACACGGCGATACATTGTTTCAAGAACGCTCGCAGGTATGAACCTCTGGTTGCTAAGATCAAGCGGGTCTACCAGACGCTTGACAACAACCCCGAACTCCTCGAGATCGCCAAGCGCTATATGGAGGAGGACCCCAACCAAGACTCCGACGACGAGTCAAGAGGAAGACATCGCACCAGCGGCCACGACAGCGGGCGACAACGCGACATGTGCTACAGCAACACCTGCATCACCGGCAAGCGCCACAAGGACGGGCGAGTCGACTTTGTCGCCAACGCCGGCTACGGCCAACGCGACCCCAAAAGCTACCGCCACGACGGAGGAAATTACCGTGACAGCGGAAACTACCGGCCCAACAACGTGGCGAGGCCGAAATTCGACCCCGCCGCCCTGCTCAACCAGCCTTGCGTCTACATAGCAGGGAGGGGAAACCCGCCACCCAAACCACCGCGGACTGCCACTCTATAAAATAGATCGAAAAGGCAAGGCGAGCAAGGGAAGACCCCAACAACGACCCACCTCGGGACAACAGAAACGCCGGCGGCTTCGGCAACGCTGTCGGCTCGCTACACACCTTCACCGGGCTCGACACCAGGCACGAGAGGAAGGTGCTCGCCCGTGCAGTCGCCGTCAATGCGGTGAAACAGGTCAACATCCCACGCTTCCTCAACTAGTCCGAGCAGAGCATCACTTGGAGTCGCCAAGACCACACTCCCAAGATCGAGTACCCAGGGCGAGTCGCCCTGGTGGTCAGGCCCAAAGTGGCCGATTATTGGCTGCCCAAGACACTGATGGATGGCGGGATCTCCATCAACATCATGTATCTGGACATGTTCAAAAGGCTCCAACTCCCGGAGTCCGCAATCCAGCCGACCCTGACAACCTTCCACGGCATCTTCCCCGGTCGGAAGGCATACCCGATCGGAAAAGTGACATTACCGGTCACCTTCGGCACACCGGCAAACTACCGCACCGAGCGAATCGAGTTTGAGCTAGTGAACTTCGTAGCCCCTACCACTGCGTCCTGGGACGCCAACCGTTTGCCAAATTTATGGCGACCCCCACTACGCGTACAACATGATGAAGCTCCCAAGGCCGAGCGACATCATCACCGTCCACGGCGACCCCGATATGGCCGTGGAATGTGAGGAAAAAGGCGTTGAGCTCGCCGACGCCATCATCGCTGCAGAGACCGACCACGCGTAGGAGCTCGTGAAATACGCGGGCAACATCAACAAGGACGACCCCACCATACTGAAGAAGCCAATCGCCGTGAACTCCACGTTCGAGGCAACCACGCATACCCGCACCATCGAGCTCGTCCAGGGCGACTCCAGCCAGACGGTCACCATTAGGGCACATATGAGCCCCGCATAGGAAAGCGCACTCATCGAGTTCCTCCGTGAGAACCGCGTTATCTTCACATGGAAACCTTCAGACATGAAAGGTGTCCCGAGGGAACTCGCTAAGCACAAACTTCACGCTGACTCCAAAGTGCGACCGGTAAAGTAGTCGCTGCGACCCTTCAATGAAGAGCGTCACCGAGCAATCGCCGAAGAAGTGCAGTGCTTGTTGGCCGCAGGCTTTATTCGGCCAATAAAACACTCCAAGTGGCTGGCGAACCCAGTCCTGGTCCTGAAAAATAACAACACATGGAGAATGTGTATCGACTACACCAACCTCAATAGCGCCTGCCTGAAGGAGGAGTTTGTCCTACCGCGCATCAATCAGATCATCAACTCGATTGCAGGATCAGAGTCGCTGTGCTTCCTCGACACTTACTCCGGTTACAACCAGATGAAGATGACGATCGAGGATGAGGAGAAGACGACGTTCATCACGCCATTCGGCGCCTTCTGCTACACACTCATGACGTTCGGCCTCAAGAACGCCGACGCCACATACCAAAGGTGCATGCAGGAGTGCCTCGCAAGCCAAACTGGCAGCAACATTCACGTCTACATGAACGACGTGGTGGTAAAATCCACCCGCCAGGACGACCTGCTCGCCGACCTAGCCGAAACCTTCGCAAATCTGTGGAGGTACAACATCAAGCTGAACCCAGGAAAGTGCACCATCGGTGTCTCCACCGGATAGCTACTGGGATACGTAGTCTCCAAGCGAGACATTGAAGCCAACCCCACCAAGATCGACACCATCGCGTGACTCGGAAAACCTGAGTGCCTGCGCGACTTCCAGAAGTTGGCCGGGCGAGTCGCGGCTCTTAGACGCTTCATCCCCTGACTAGGCAAGAAGGCCATGCCCCTCTATCGCCTGATGCGCAAGAACCCCACGTTCCAATGGGACGCGGAGGCGGACGATGCACTCAAAGCACTCAAAGAAGTGATACTCGTGGCTCCACTACTTGCCGCCCTAGTCGACAAAGAGCCAATGCTCGTCTACGTGGTGGCCTCCAATCGAGTCGTCATCACCGTGATGGTCGTCGAACAGCTAGAGGAGGGCAAGGAGCGGCCCATACAGCGCCCCGTCTACTACATCAGCAAAGTCCTGACGGACTCACGATAGCGCTACCCGCAGTACCAGAAACTGGTGTACGTGGTATTCCGAGCTCAGCGGCGACTCCCCCATTATTTCCAAGAGCACCCAATCATGGTGGTCTCATCCGCACCACTGCAGGACATAATATGCAACCACGAGGCGACTGGGCGTGTCACCAACTGGGCTGTCGAAATCGGCGTTCACAACATCAAATACGAGCCCCGCAAAGCAATCAAGTCACAAGCCCTAGCTGATTTCCTTGCAGATTGGGAAGAAGCGCAGCAGCCGGAGAAGCTACCATATCTCCACTATTGGTCGCTACACTTCGACGACTCGAAGAACGCCGACGGTGCAGGGGCCAGGGTCATACTGACCTCCCCCAAAGGGGACAAGCTCCGATACGTTCTCCACCTCAACTTCAAGCCCTGCACCAACAGCATGGCAGAATACGAGGCCCTCCTACACGGCATGCGGGCCGCCAAGGAAATGAACATCAATCGCCTACGATGCTAGGGCGACTCCGACCTAGTCACCGGTCAGGTCGCCAGAACATGCGACGCCGTCTCTCCAACCATGACCATGTACCGCCAAGCAGTAGACCAGCTGGGAGGACACTTTGACGGCTATTCCGTCGCGTGGATCGATAGACACAAGAACGAGGAGGCAAACGCCCTTTCCCGCATCGGGTCGGCCCGACAAACGCCACCAGCATGCGTCTTCCTCGACATCATCCACAAACCTTTGGTCAGCCCACCGAAGGAGATCGACGTCGGGATACCACTGCAACCAGAGCCGGCCCTAGTCGCCATGGTTGTGGGGCCTAGCGACTGGACGACACCATACGTCGCCTTCCTCGAGCACAAGATCCTCCCAAGCAACGAGACGGAGACGCGAATGATCATGCGCCACTGCAAATCCTTCGTCATCATCAACGACGAGCTCCACAAACGCAGCATGACTGGCGTGTTCTAGTGCTGCGTACAGCCAGAAGAAGGCCGCAAGATCCTCCAAGACATTCACGCCGGCGACTATGGCCATCACGCTGGCGCCAAGTCGCTGGTCGCCAAGGCCATGCGGGACGGCTTCTACTGGCTCACCACGCACGCCGACGCCACCAACATCGTCCAACGATGCGTCGGGTGCTAGAAGTATGCCCACCAGACGCACCTCCCTCGTTCAGCACTCAAGACCATCCCCATCACATGGCCATTCGCTGTATGGGGCATGGACATGGTAGGCCCGTTCAAGAAGGCCCCATCCGGCTTCACCCACCTCCTGGTCGCGGTCGACAAGTTCACCAAATGGGTCGAGGCCAAGCCAATCAAAAAGTGCGATGGCAAGACGAGCACCAAGTTCTTACGTGAGCTCATCTACCGGTACGGCTACCTGCACAACATAATAATAGACAACGGCACCAACTTCGCCAAAGGTGCCATGGCAGAATTCTGCGAAGAGCACGACATACGACTCGGCCTCGCCTCAGTCGCCCACCCGGAGTCGAATGGCCAAGCAGAATGCGCCAACCAGAGCATCCTCCACGGGCCGAAGCCACGAATCCAGGTGCCCCTCGAGTGCATCCTAGGATGCTGGGTCGAAGAGCTCCCTTCAGTCATATGGGGGATCCGCACGTCCGTCTATCGCTCCACTAGGTTCACACCCTTCTTCATGGTGTACCGTGCCGAAGCCATAATGCCAACAGACCTGGAGCACGACTCACCTCGAGTCGCCAATTACGTCGAGGTGACAAATGAGACCGCCCGCCAAGACAGCATCGACCAAATCGACGAGGCACGTGACCTGGCTCGCTCCCGTATAGCCATCTACCAGCAGGGACTCCGCCGCTACCATAGCCGCCGAGTCCGGACTCGCACCTTCCAGGAGGGCGTACTGGTCCTACGACTGGCTCAAGACAAGAAGGGCATGCACAAACTCTCCCTCCATGGGAGGGGCCATTCACCATAGGGCGAGTCCTCGGCAATGACGCCTACTACCTCATCGACATACGAGGCGACGACCAGCTCGAGGTTGGGAGGCCATGGAATGTAAACCTCCTCTGGAAGTTCTATACATAGAACCGAAACATGTACTCAGCTGACATATATAATCAAATTCATTTGGTTCACAAAATTGTGTCTACTCGCCATATCCTTGTGCCACTCACACTCGTACAATCAGCAATACGCTACCCACGGAAGTCAACTTTTGGTCGAGCGACTGGCACGACTAAGTAGTGCAGCCCAAGGGCACCAAAAATACTCGGGCCTTGGGACGTCCACGAAAACGCCAACCCGGAGCCACCATCGGAGTCGCCTAGCTCGACTAGCCCACCGGGCCAAGACGACCGGTATACGCTTCTCATAGTGACCTGTCCTTCCCATCCTCGCGCAAAGCGACTCGAACGGTTAAGTACCCCGCACGAGGACTCCGCAAGAATGGAACCCTCATGCGTCTTGGGAACACACCAAGTAAGAGATCTGCCATGGACTCGCCCAACGACTGGCTCCCCGAGCCAGGGGAAGAGACGCTTTACAAACAACGCATTAACAACTTACAATTGGAACACGCCCAATATGGCTAAGCACTATGCTCGGGGACTCACCTACAAACAAACCCATCCACGCTCGGGGACTCGCCCCTTCAGGAGACGCAAAGGATAAACAAAACACCATAAAAGAAAACACATATGTATACATTCGAGTTATACCCCATTAAAGAGCGGACGGGCTCGGGGACTCGCTCAAACAAAAATAAACAAACCACACAATCATGGTCGCATTGCGAGTCGACTGACTCCTCTTGCTCAAAATATTGTTTATATTACAAAAGTCGCCACTTGGCATATATTACAAACTGCGGAACGATACTATCTATTTCGCAGGCCCTGACGAAGAAGCATCCCCACCACCCTTGACTTGAACGAAAGGTTGCCATGGGTTCGTCGGGTAGGTCGTCAGCGACTTCGACAACACCAACCGGAAGGGTCGCTCCGACTTCATGTCGCGATGCTCCAGCTCGGGGTCGCCAGGCACCAATACCGTCTCCTGGTATGGCAGCAGGTCCCCCATCGCCAACACCCGATCAGCAAAAGGAGCGGCCTTTGTAGTCAGCTTCAGCACCTCTAACATCTCCACCATGCCAGTCGCTGAAGGGTAGCCGCTGGTGACGTTGTCGAGGTCGAAGTCGTCGGGGAAGTGGGCGAGACCCAGGCTCAATGTCGTGGTGGCCCCGCGCCTGAAAGCCGAGCGTGCCATCCACTCCACGATGCCGGGCACCTCCTCTAGATAGTGCCACACTTTGGTAAGTCCCCCAGGAATAACCTCGTTGGGGGACATCCCCTGAAGGACCGCTTAGACGCACAATGTCGAGGCAGTAGCCGCGTTCACCACGACAGTCACACACTACGAGGCGTTGAAGGTCTGACCACCGGGTCGCTTTGCCCTATCACAGCTGCAACATCAGATGTCAGTGACACTATGGATCTCCCCACTCGGGGACTCGCCAAACATGTTAAGCAAAGAATAGAGACTCACCAAGAAGCTTGCGGCAGTTCTCTGTGACGTGCTGCTCCAGGGCGGCGTGATTGTTCTGTAGCCCAAGGATGATCGAGTCTGCGGCCTTGCGCTCCTCTTCAGCCGCAGCGACTGTAGCCTTCGCTCGTTCCTCAGAAGAAATCGAGGAAGCTTTCGCTTCCTCCAACTCCTGGATTAGCGAGGCGATTCGCCCATTCGCCGCGTCCAGCTCGGCAGCTGGGACGTACCCTTCATGGGCCTTGGCAATCGCAGCCGGAAGACCATCTGAAAAGAAAAGAAACAAATCCTCAACATACCAGAATGCCAACAGTTCACAGCCAAAAAGCGAATGAAATAGTTACCAACAACCTCCTGGAGTCGCTGGTTTGCTTCCTACGCCACGCGCAGATCCCGCTCCAGACGCTCCTTCACGGCCTGTCGATCTATCAACTCCCTCTGCAAACCCTACGAGAGTAACAAAAGTTAGCACTTACCAAAAACAATATTTAGTTCCTAGCCGCTGAAATTCAGCGATTAGGAACTCGGGGACTGGAGAGTAGAAGAAATTCAGTCCCTAGCCGCTGAAATTCAGCGACTAGGAACTCGGGGACTGGAGAGTAGAAGCAACTCAGTGCCTAGCCACTGAAATTCAGCGACTAGACACTCAGGGACTGGACGTACCTGAATAGTGGCGCCAAGCATCTTGTGAAGCTCGCCGGCGTCAGTCGACGGGACCGTGAAGGAGGTACGCCCACGACGAGACCCAACGTCTTCATCAACGATCTCCGGGCTCTTTGGAGACTTGTTGTCCGCCATGACTAGAAACCCCCTTGCCATGAAGCGCGGGAACGTTGCCGACGCTCTAGCCGGGGCACTGGTCGCCGGAGTCGGCGCTTCCGTCGCAGGAGCGATCGTGACTGGCTCTGACCACGCAGCCGCCATCTCTTCGACGACTGCAGCGGGCTCGCTCCCCTTGGCGCTAGTCATCGCCATAGAGTCGTTGGCACCGCCTTTCTGTCTCTTCGTGCCCTCCACAGTCGCCGCGTCTTCAGCAGACTTCCTCTTCTTGGGAAGGCCGCCCTCTCCCGTGGTGGCGACCGGCAGAATCTTCGCCACTGAAGGGCGACCGATCTTCTTGACCCCAGACCTGCCAAACTTCCAAAATCAACACAGAGACAACACAAAAATGGAACACTACTTGGAATGGAGAATTCGAGGCTTACTTGGCGACTGGGAGAACGCGCAGCCCGGTGCTGATGTGGGCGGGCTTGTCTAATTCCGGCCCCAGCTTGCGCTTGAGACCCCTTTCGAAGACGTCTGAAGCCCATGACACCACGAGCTTCCTTGATGACGAAGCCGCGGTCATCGGAATTTCCGGCTCCGAAGACGTGGCCGCTCTTGAAGGTTGTGGCGACTTCGATGCCGCTGCCTCAGCCGCCTCCTGGCTTGGTGCCCTCGAAGCCGTTAGCGCAATAACCGCCAGAGGAACCTCTACCACCGCCTTGGTGTCCTTGCACTCCAACCCCTTCATTGGAATCGCATCCTTCGGGACCTTATGCGAAGTTTCGGGGGTGTCATCATCGTCAGGGTCATTATCTGACTCAAACACCATCGCCAACCTAGGCGACGATGCTAGCTTCTTTGCTGGCGACTTCGGTTTGTGCGCGGGCTTTGACGGCATGGCCGTGCACTGAGACGTGTGCTCCTACACGATCTCATCGCCTCCTTCATGTTCATCAAGGCTGCGGCTCACCTCGAACTCACGCTGCTTCTCCATGCGAGTCTTGTGAACCGTAGGCGCTGGGGGAGGAACCTCCTCTTCTTCCTCGTCGCTTTCGGAGGAGTCTCATTCGGAGGCCTCTTCGAGCTCCCGGGGGACCTCTTCGTCAAGTGGAGGGAGCCATCTCTCCAACACCTGGAACAGCTGAGAACAACCACAAATAAATGTCAAACGATGCGACTGTGAGTCACATTTCAGAAATTGCGACTAGAAGGAAAACTTACCGTGGGGGCTTCATTCTTCACGGACGGGGCGAGCCCGGCCGACGTGGTTGTGAATTCCGCGTTGGTGATCTTCTTCAGGGCAGCCTTGTAGTCTTCAATCTCCCACGACTCTTTGCTAGTCCGGGAGGGATCGTGTTTCCCGCTGTACTCATACATCCAATGCGACCGAGCCGCTAGCGGAACCAGATGCCGCCCGAGCCAACAGTTGTAGAGGTTGACTGAGGACAACCCCTGATTCTTCAACCTCTAGATCTGGTCCATCATTTCCGTGATGGCCATCCTCTGGTCTTCCGGAAGCTTCTTCGCCGCCAGCCGACGAGGCTCACTCCTTTTTGCAATGAACTCGGGAAGCGCTACCTCGCCGGAGGGAGTGGACTCTTTCACATAGAACCAACTCTTCTTCCACTCGCTCGCGGCCTTCTTCGGCAGCAGAAGCTTGATGAAGTTGGCCTTCAGCTTCAACTGGAACGTGACGCTGCCGGCCGCCAACATCAAGCCACCGGACGCCTCGCGCCCGATGCGGCTGTGGAAGAGCTCTAGCCACAGCGAGAAGTACGGCCTGCAGCCCAGATAACACTCGCAAAAGGCGACAAATACCGCCAGCTACTTGATGCTGTGCAGACCAAGATCTGACGGCTTGATTGCGTAATACACACAGAAACGCCAGAAGAACAGTGAGGTGGGGAACCCTAAACCTCACTCTAGGTGGCTCGGGAAGCAAATGAACTCGCCGGCCCACGGCTTCAGCTCGATCTCGGAGGGAGCAGGGATTCGCCAGTTCCCCTTGCGGAGGATTCCAGTGTCCTCGAAGGATCTAAGCTGGGCCGAGGTGCACTTGGATTTCCCCCATGAACCTTTTGGAGGTGCCATTGGGAAGGATGTGGAGTCGCTCAGTGTGAAAGGATCGAATCAAAGGAAGACATGAAAAATGAATGTGCGAGAATGAGGAATGCAGGGAAGGATCTGCGAGGCTGATTCGTCACTCCCCTTATAAGGGGGGAGGCTACCCGCCAGTTTCGGGATAGACGTTACCTACGGTAATTACGCCGAAGTTACCGTTGGAATATCCAACAGATAGTTTGACCAAGATTTATGGTCCAACTCCTCCGTTCCATTCGCTGGCAACATGCCCTGTCCACTCGCCGAAGCAGTGACTTGGCAGCCGTGACATTCGCCAGAGAAGCGACTGGGAGCCTTGGGAAATTTCCTTGGTTTTAGTGGAGTCCATCATCGATTCGACTGGGCTTCCAAATTGGACTCGCCTACTCCGACCGCCAAATGACCACCTGTGTCTGATTCAACGATGGCCTCGGGGACTACTGATGGGGATATGCCTAATGGGGTATGCCCAGTAGGACGTTCCGATTGGGCCAAAAGGTCTCACAAGTGGGCATGCATGACGACAACTGGAATGCAACTAAGGGGAAGGCCCGGCAACTAGAGACTGGAGGCCCAGAAGCGTACCAGAAGCCTAGTCGGATTAGGTCAAAGCCTCTGAATCCATATCTTGTTCAGTTGGAACTTGTAAACCCTAGCGAGGTGCCTCATATATAAACCTCCCTAGGGTCTCCTGAGGACTTACGTTCCATCATACACCCCTTCAAGCAACTCGCTGCTTAGACGCCGAGCTCGCCACCCCTTAACTTGCTCTCCCATAATCTAATCTAGCTGGAGTAGGTATTTTCCCTCTGGGGGGGGGGCGAACCTGGGTAAACCCATGTGCATCCGCCCCCATCTCGCACCGCAGATGGCCGCCAGCTCTCGCCCCCGATTCAATCAATCGCTCCCTACTACAGCGACTGCCATGGCCATTTTCACGACAATATTAATATGTTTTCTCTTTTGCTAGTCTCTTGTTATTAGTTGGGAGACCGGGTTTAAGATAGATAGCAGTACTATCAAGATGGTCTCTCTCTAGTGAGTAACTCGATTGTATATTTCAGAGTATATCCTATTACCTTTTGGTCTTACAAGTTGAAAGAACACGGATGTCACCTAGAGGGGTGGGGGTGGGGGTTAATAGGTGTTTAAAATAATTATAGTTTAGGCTCTAATAAATGCATAATAAAACTAGTGTTTAATTTATCAAGCACAAAACCTAAATTCACTAGGATTAACTAAGTGCACCAATAACCTATGCTAAGCAAGATAAGAAAAAAGGTGATAGCAAGATAAATTACTTTAAGCACGATGGCTATCACAATGTAAAGTGCATAAGTAAAGGGCTCGGGTATATATATAACTGATGCACAGGGAGACGATGATTTTATCCCGAAGTTCACTTCCAAAGAAGCTACATCTCTGTTGGAGAGGTGCGATGGCGTAATGCTCCCCGAATGCCACAAATGGCTCACCTTGAGGAGTGGTGGCTCGATGCTCACCCAATGCCACACAAGGCCTCATCCCAAGATGCGGAGGCACACTACTCACCAGCGCCACAAAAGACTCACCTTATTGTTGGGTCCGCAGCATAGAAAACAAAAATTTTCCTATGATGAGAACTATACGCCAAGATCTATCTACTAGATACAGAGCAACGGGTGGACATACATCCATGGAGAACTTACCCTCGAAGACAACGAGTTTTGTTAACGAGTAGGAACTCGTGGTTGATGTAGTCGTACGCTTGCCGATCTCAAGATCGTGTGGAAGTCCGAGCGCTGCAAATCAGCAGCGCATCCGTCCTCGCACACACGTTCAAGCCACCGGACAACCTCCACCTCCTCGCTCCAGTGAATCAGCGGAAGCAGCAACTCCTTCCGGAAGCAAGGCCACTGGGAACATGTATCTCGCTAATTCGAGACCATGGGGGAATATCTAGAGGGAGAGAGAGATCCTTCACGAGGAGGTGTGGTTTGTGAGAGGGGAGAGGGGGGCTTTATATAGTAGGAAGGGAGACCCCTCCCCTCCCATAGCCGGCACATGAGGGGGGGGGACTCCTCCCCTCCATTCATGTGGTGAACCTCCACTCACATAAACATGGCCTCCACCCAAAATCCCACTCACATGTATTTAATTTCCACCAAATTAAATGCAACTCTCAATTAATAAAACTCTTTTATTTATTTTATTCAGAATTTTGTTAATTACTTTAATTAACAAACATTCACATAAAACCCCTTGCAACATTTCAATATCACATGCAGAACCACTTTCTGCAATTTCACCCGAAACAATTCCGGTTTCTATTGAAACAATTCCTGTTTCTATCGAAACATTTCTTGCGCTTTGCAAACCTTTTGTCTGGAACATATGTGCTCCTAAATGGTGTCCGGCAACCCTTAAGTGTGTCACCCTACGGTTCGCAAATAATGCAGACATGATTGAGACTCCTCTCAGATCAATAATCAGAAGCGGGACCTGGAGATCCATACTGACTCCTGCATATTCAACGATGACTTCTGTGATCGTGAGAACCTTTAACATCAGCAATTTAATCCCTTTGTCTCATGATATAATAAATGTCCGAGATTCGATCATCGGTATCCAAATACCTAGTTTGAGCTCGTTACCGACATGCACTCTTTTCTCGTTCTCGTGATATAACATTCTAGTGATCACATCACTTGCTTGCAAGCTATCTTAATGTGATATCACCGAGAGGGCCCAGAGTATATCTATCCATCATCGGGATTGACAAATTCCACTCTTGATCCATGAGCCTCAACATAACACCTTCATAGCACTGAACCCACCTTTATGGTCACCCTGTTACGGTGTGATGTTTGATGTTATCAAGATACTCTTCCGGTGTTAGCAATTAACATGATCTCATGGTCTAAGGACTAAGAATACTTTGTATGATGTTATAGCAATATAAACATAATGACTTGATCGTAATGCTATACTTCAGATGAATGTTCATCACATCATTTCACAAATGCTGTGACCTTGTTATTAACAACATCCAATGTCCATGATCAGGAAACCTTGATCATCTTGTTAATCAACAAGCTAGTCTATAAGAGAGGCATAACTAGGAACCCTTTTGTTTATTAAACACACATGTATTGATATTTCCTAGCAATACAATTATAGCATGCAAAATAAACATCTATCATATACAAGGAATACATAATAACAACTTTATTATTGCATCTTAGGGCATATTTCCTTCAGTCTCCCACATGCACTAGAGACAATAATCTAGTTTATATAGTGATAAATCTAACACCCATGGAGTTCTGGTGTTGATCATGTTTTGCCCTAGGGAGTACTTTAGTCAATGGATCTGCTACATTCAGGTCCGTGTGCACTTTACAAATTTTTATATCTCCATCCTTGACATGCTCGCGGATGGAGTGAAACCGGCTCTTAATATGCTTGGAATTCTTGTGAGACCTTGGTTCCTTGGCGTTGGCTATGGCTCCATTATTGTCACAATAGATCACCATTGGGTCCAACGCACTAGGAACCACACATAGTTCCGTTATGAACTCCTTCATCCAAACCGCTTCCTGCGCCGCTTCTGAAGCAGCAACATATTCCGCCTCCATCGTTGATCCAGCCACCACAGGTTGTTTGGAGCTCCTCCAAGTAACTGCTGCTCCGTTCAAGAGAAATACGTATCCGGATTGAGACTTAGAGTCATCCGGATCAGTGTCAAAGCTAGCATCGACATAACACTTAGCAACTATCTCTTATTCACCTCCGTATACAAGACACATATCCATAGTTCTTCTCAAGTACTTAAGGATATTCTTGACCGCTATCCAGTGTTCTGAACCTGGATCATATTGGTACCTACTAGTCAAACTAATAGCATGTGCCACATCCGGTCTTGTACATAGCATGGCATACATTATAGAGCCTATGGCTGAGGCATAGGGGATCTTATCCATTATCTCTCTTTCTTCCGCCGTAGCCGGACTTTGAGTCTTACTCAATGTCTTGCCTTGCAACATAGGTAAGTACCCCTTCTTACTTCCATCCATATTAAACTTCTTTAATATCTTATCAAGGTATGTACTCTACGATAACCCAATTAGGCGTCTTGATCTATCTCTATAGATTTTAATGCCTAATATATATGAAGCTTCACCAAGGTCCTTCATCGAAAATTTGCTATTTAGATAACTTTTAACACTGTTTAAAAGATCTATATCATTTCCAATCAATAATATGTCATCCACATATAATATCAGAAATGCCACATTGCTCCCACTCACTTTCTTGTAAATACAAGCCTCTCCATAAGTTTGGACAAATCCAAACTCTTTGATCACCTCATCAAAGCGGAGATTCCAACTCCGGGATGCTTGCTTCAGTCCATAGATGGATCGCTGAAGTTTGCACACCTTATCAGCATCCTTAGGATCGACAAAACCCTTAGGTTGTATCATATACAACTCTTCAATATTACCATTGAGGAACACAGTTTTGACATCCATCTGCCATATTTCATAATCGAAATATGCAGCAATTGCTAACATAATCCTAACTGACTTAAGCATCTCTACGGGAGAGAATGTCTCATCATAGTCAACTCCTTGAATTTGTCGAAACCCCTTTGCGACAAGTCGAGCCTTATAGATGGTTACATTACCATCAGCATCAATTTTTCTTTTGAAAATCCATTATTCTCAACGGCCTTTCGATCGTGAGGTAAGTCCACCAAGGTCAAAACCTGGTTTTCGTACATGGATTCCATCTCGGATTTCATGGCTTCTAGCCATTTGTTGGAATCAGGGCTCATCATCGCTTCTTCATACGTTGCAGGGTCATCTATTTCATCAATCATGAAATTCATAACAGGATTGCCGTACAGTTCAGGAGCTGCACGTGTCCTGCTTGACCTGCGAGGTTCGGTAGTGTCCTCTTTCAGAGTTTCATGATCAATATCATTAGATCTCTCTTCATTAGGTGAAGTCAACTCCAAAACAACTTCCGATGCTGTGCTACTCGCCATTTCATGAAGAGAAGGTTCAATAACCTCTTCGAGTTCTACCTTCCGACTACTCACACCTTTCGTGAGAAACTCCTACTCAAGAAAGGATCCATTCTTGGCAACAAAGACCTTTCCCTCGGATCTGTAATAGAAGGTATACCCAATCGTTTCCTTAGGGTATCCTATGAAGACGCATTTTTTCGCTTTGGGTTCGAGTTTATCCGGTTGAAGTTTCTTCACATAAACATCGCATCCCCAAACTTTAAGAAATGATAGCTTAGGTTTGTTTCCAAACCATAATTCATACGGTGTCTTTTCAACGGATTTAGATGGTGCCCTATTTAAAGTGAATGCAGCGGTTTCCAGTGCATAACCCCAAAATAGCGTGGCAAGTCGATCAGAGACATGATAGATCGAACCATATCCAATAAAGTACGATTACGACACACCATTACGTTAGTGGTGTTCCTAAAGCGTGAGTTGTGAAACTATTCCACAGTCTTTCATATGTGTGCTAAACTCGTAACTAAGATACTCTCCTCCACGGTCGGACCACAGAAATTTGATCTTTCTGTTACGATGATTTTCCACTTCATTCTGAAATTCTTTGAACTTTTCAAAGGTTTCAGACTTATGTTTCATCAAATAGATATACCCGTATCTACTCAAATCATCCGTGAAAGTAACAAAATAACGATATCCACCTCGCGCCGACACACTCATTGGTCCACACACATCAGTATGTATGATTTCCAATAAATCTGTCGCCCGTTCCATTGAACCGAAAAACGGTGTTCTAGTCATCTTGCCCATAAGGCATGGTTCACATGTATCAAATGATTCAAAATCAAGTGATTCCAAAAGTCCATCAGAATGGAGTTTCTTCATGCGTTTAACGCTAATATGACCTAGACGGCAGTGCCACATATATGCAGATATATCATTATCAAGTTTAATCCTTTTAGCATCAACATTATGAATATGCGTAATACTACTATCGAGATCCAACAGAAATAAACCATTCAACACAGGTGCATGACCATAAAAGATATTATTCATATAAATCGAACAACCATTGTTTTCAGACTTAAACGAATAACCACTTTGCATCAAACACGATCCGGATACAATGTTCATGCTCAGTGCAGGCACCAAATAACAATTATTCAGGTTTATAACTAATCCCGACGGCATATGGAGAGGCAGCGTTCCGACGGCGATCACATCAACTCTTGATCCATTGCCGACCCGCATCGTGACCTCATCCCTTGCTAGTTGTTGCTTGTTCCGCAGCCCCTGAACCGAGTTACATATATTAGAAACCGATCCCGTATCAAATACCCAGTGCTCTGCAGTACTAGTCAAGTACACATCAATAACATGTATATCACATATACCTTTGTTTGCCTTACGGCCTTCTTGTTCGCCAAATACTTGGGCGATTCGCTTCAATGGTCATCCCCTTGCAATAGTAGCACTTTTCGATTGTCGGACTTAGGGCCAGGTCGGGGTTTCTTTTCGGTAGCGGCAACAGATTTGCCGCCTTCTTTCCCTTCTGCTTGCCTTTCTTGTCCTTCTTGAAACCGGTGGTCTTATTGATCATCAACACTTGATGTTCTTTCCTAATCTCCACTTCTGCAGTCTTAAGCATTGACAGAAGCTCGGGAAGAGACTTCTTCATGCCCTGCATATTATAGTTCATCACGAAGCTCTTGTAGCTAGGTGGCAGAGATTGGAGAACACGATGTATGCCTAAGTCAATGGGAATCGTTATTCCCAAGGACACAAGCTTATCGGCGTACCCAGAAATTTTGAGTACGTGCTCACTAACGGAGTTGTTCTCTTCCATCATGTAACTAAAGAACTTTTCAGAAGCATTATAACTCTCTACGGCAGCATGGGTATCCAAAATCATTTTCAATTCACCCATGGTATCAAAGGCATTGCCATTTTCGAAATGTTTTCGAAGTTCTGGCTCTAGCCCATACAGTATGCCGCAATGAACTAAGTTGTGGTCCTCCTGACGAGTTATATAGATGTCCTTTTCCTTGTCAGGGGCATCAGGAGCTGGTGGGGGGCCTAGCAGCACCTCTAGCACATATTTCTTTTGTGCAGCAGTGAGGAGAATCCTCAAATTCATAGCCCAGTTGGTGAAGTTGCTACCATTCACAGCAAGCTTCTCTTTCTCCATGAACACATTGAAATTAAAAGCAGGTGGTGCCATCTACAACAGAATTTGTAAAATATATTTAGACTAAGTTTATGATAGATTGATTTCAACTAATCCAAATTACTAATGAACTCCCACTCAAAAACGACATCCCTCGTGTCCTTTTGGTGATTACATGAACCAAATCCACTACACCAAGTCCGATCATCACGTGAGTCGGTGTAGCTTCAAAGGCGAGCGTCTATATGGGCATCATATCAACTATATGACTCATGCTTAACCTTTCGGTCCGTGTTCCGAGGCCATGTCTGTACATGATAGGCTCGTCAAGTAAGAACCTTAGTATTCACGTGTGTAAAACTGTCTTACACCCGTTGTATGAAAGCGTAGAGTCAAGAACACCCGATCATCACGTGATGCCTCAAAACACGATCCACAAAACGGTGCATACTTAAGGAAGAACACATTTTATCTTGATATCTAAATGAGGGATCATCTTATAATGCTACCAAAAGCGCCAAACTAGCAATATAAGATGCTAACATCTAATGTGTAAAGTGAGGTGATATGGTCCATGCATTTGATCTCTATCATTTGCATCGTGGTATGATCTCTATCATTCCTTTGTGTGTAAGGCCAAGGTCTATGGAACTTACATGTTAAGTGAGTTGTAAGAGTATCTATCATACATCTACTTACAACTATACCATATCAAGACACTAGCCCAGCAACGATCTAAACTAGACGCCTCTAATTTATCAATTGCAAGTTTAACGTGGCTTAGGGCTTTCGGAGAGAGAACCGGTCTTACCTACGAACATGAACCACAACGAGGATAACCAAGTTATTAGCAACTCGTTGTAAATCAGATATTGACTATAGTAGGAGAGACAGACACCCGCTAGCCACTTATGCAAAACTAGTTGCATGTCAGTCGTGGAACCTGTCTCATGTTCGATGACATGTAAGGTTGGTCCGGGCCGCTTCATCCCACTATGCCACCAATATCCAAAGTACATAGAAGATGCAATAACATGATCATCATCGCCCACATATAAACATATGTGTACTACCCATGCAAAGCACCTACGCATAGATCAGGCTTTGATACCCTTTGTTGGGTCCATGCATAGAAAACAAAAATTTTCCTACGATGAGAACTATACACCAAGATCTATCTACTAGATACAGAGCAACGGGTGGACATATATCCATGGAGAACTTACCCTCGAAGACAACGAGTTTTGTTAATGAGTAGGAACTTGTGGTTGATGTAGTCGTACGCTTGCCGATCTCAAGATCGTGTGGAAGTCCGAGCGCCGCAAATCAGCAGCGCATCCGTCCTCGCACACAAGTTCAAGCCACCGGACAACCTCCACCTCCTCGCTCCAAAGGAATCAGCGGAGTAGCAACTCCTTCCACGCAAGGACGCGGGAACATGTATCTCGCTAATCCGAGACCATGGGGAATATCTAGAGGGAGAGAGATCCTTCACGAGGAGGTGTGGTTTGTGAGAGGGAGAGGGGGCTTTATATAGGAGGAGGAGACCCTCCCTCCCATAGCCGGCGCATGAGGGGGGGGGACTCCTCCCCTCCTTCATTCATGTGGTGAACCTCCACTCACATAAACATGGCCTCCACCCAAAATCCCACTAACATGTATTTAATTTCCACCAAATTAAATGCAACTCTCAATTAATAAAACTCTTTTATTTATTTTATTCAGAATTTTGTTAATTACTTTAATTAACAAACATTCACATAAAACCCTTGCAACATTTCAATATCACATGCAGAACCACTTTCTGCAATTTCACCCGAAACAATTCCGGTTTCTATCGAAACAATTCCTCTTTCTATCGAAACATTTCCTGCGCTTTGCAAACCTTTTGTCTGGAACATATGTGCTCCTAAATGGTGTCCGACAACCCTTAAGTGTGTCACCCTACGGTTCGCGAATAATGCAGACATGATTGAGAATCCTCTCAGATCAATAATCAGAAGCAGGACCTGGAGATCCATACTGACTCCTACATATTCAACGATGACTTCTGTGATCGTGAGAACCTTTAACGTTAGCAATTTAATCCCTTTGTCTCATGATATAATACATATCTGAGATTTTATCATCGGTATCCAAATACCTAGTTTGATCTCGTTACTGACATGTACTCTTTTCTCATTCCCGTGATATAACATTCTAGTGATCACATCACTTGCTTGCTAGCTATCTTAATGCGATATCACCAAGAGGGCCCAGAGTATATCTATCCGTCATCGGGATTGACAAATTCCACTCTTGATCCATGAGCCTCGACATAACACCTTCATAGCACTGAACCCACCTTTATGGTCACCCTGTTACAGTGTGACGTTTGATGTTATCAAGATACTCTTCCGGTGTTAGCAATTAACATGATCTCATGGTCTAAGGACTAAGACTACTTTGTATGATGTTATAGCAATATAAATATAATGACTTGATCGTAATGCTATACTTCGGATGAATGTTCATCACATCATTTCACAAATGCTGTGGCCTTGTTATTAACAACATCCAATGTCCATGATCAGGAAACCTTGATCATCTTGTTAATCAACAAGCTAGTCTATAAGAGAGGCATAACTAGGAACCCTTTTATTTATTAAACACACATGTATTGATGTTTCCTATCAATACAATTATAGCATGCAAAATAAACATCTATCATATACAAGGAATACATAACAACAACTTTATTATTGCCTCTCAGGGCATATTTCCTTCACTTATTCTCCCGAGTGCGCACCACAAAAGGCGGGAAATAGATCCACTATGGGACACTTGAGGGTGGTCAACAAACCCGTACAAGTTTGGGGAAATCTCCAAAACTCAATTGGAGGCTCCCAAGAAACACCACAAAGTCCTCTAGCTTGTGTAATCTCCACAACTCAATTGGAGGCCCCAAGAGAACAATACTACTCTGACACAACCATCTAGGGTTCCAAGAACCCCAAGATTAACAATCCCACATGATTTCACCAACCGATTCTCCATAGAGAACTCAAACCGATGCACCTAATGCAATGGCAAGTCCTTCACCCCCAAATTCCACCAAAGCTACAAAATTTACGGGGGACTAAGAGAGGAAGAACACAAGAGAAGAATACCAAATTCTTCCAAGATCTAGGTCTCAAGATTCACTTCACAAAGAATAGATATGATTTGGTAGATTTGTAGATCTAGATATACCCTCACTTTTACCTCAAAAATATGCAAGAATCATGGAGGGAGAGGGAGAAAGCAAGCTCAAATAGGTCAACAATGGTGGGCATAAACAAGCTCTAAAGATGGGGTACCATCGGGGAAGAAGGCCCCCTTAAATAAGACAAGAAAAAACTAACTGTTTGGGTCACATTCACGTGTTACCGGTGCTCCACCGGTACTATCGGTAAAGTAGAACGCGAGTTACTGCAAGGAAATCAGCCTCCGACAGAAGTTGGGTGGAAGTTGGCCGGTACTACCACCCATGGGAAAAATAGTGGATAACATGGTACGAAAACTTCAATAACTTTTGCATCCGGACTCTGATTTCTATGATGTTGGGCTTGGAATCACAACAAGGAGCTCTACAACTTCATGCATAGAAACATCATAGTACAATATGATAGGATAAAAAATGGATAAAATGTATGACCTCTCTAGAAGCGACGAACCGGTAAAACCTCCAAAACCCAAAACACAAGAAGTTGAGCTTGGAAACTCTGATTGAGATGAAACCAATTTTGTTGGATATATAAAAGCAAGTAGAATACAATAATATACCAAGTATATATTGGTGAGTAACATCCCTCATATAAGAAAAGATAAAGGCCACACCATAAAAATGCAACAAGGCTTTCATACGAAATCCGTTTTTGATGAACTAGAACTTTTCATGAAGATACCCACAAGCTTTAGATCCTCACATGGATAAGATCCAAATAACAACCAAGATGATGCTAAGTATGCAAAGGTTTGAACTCTCTCCGAAAGATAAGGCAGTGTTACTCACTCGAGAACCCCTCTTGATAGTACGACTATCTATCCTAAACTCAGCCTCCCAATTAACAACATGAGACTGGCAAAAGGAAAACCTATCAAGATCATACCTTTTCCTTGAGAATTCCACTTGAACTTGATGTAGACGATCTTGCCTTCCTCAAGATGGAACACCTTCTTTGAACATGTCTTCATCGATCCATGATCACTAAGGATGGCAAGCTTCAAGAATGTGATCTTCTAGAGATGGCGCATCTTGAACTTGCACTTCTTTATTTATTCTTTGAGTGTTGATACATTTTTGAATCAACTCTTTGCACTTTGTCTTTATCAACGTTGAAACATCTCCTTTTTTCAACATGATTCCAATAGGCCCAAACCCCTGGGATATTGATAATTCTTAATATTTCAACCTTGAAACCAACACATGGTCCAAGCGATGCCAATGGACAATTCCTACAAGTGTAAATCAATGCAAGCATTATTCCATAGAGATTGTCATTAATTACCAAAACCACAGGGGGTACACATGCACTTCTAGAGGTTTTCTGGCTCTATCTTGGGAGGTATCTCACACATTTATACTTGATATTTTCTCTCTCTCTCTTGGTGGTACCCAATATTTTCAACAAAATTGGTTTCATCCCATTTAGAGTTCGAATACTCAAGTTATTGCGTCTGTTGCTGCTAGGTCCAGTCGGTAGTACCAGCACTTATGAACATAATTGTGTGCTTGTTTCGAGCTTTGGCTGGAATAGTACCATTCTCTAGTACTACCAGGTGTTTCTCTGCTCTGTGGTAGTACCGCTTACCTGACCTGGTACTACCGGTCATGAGCTAGGCAAACAAGCTGCTTACAACTTCCTCTATTGTTTTGCCCATTAGATCGCCCCGGTGACAGGCTGGTAGTACCGCCATGTCTAGTACTATTGTTTCCTGGTCCGGTAGTACCGGTCCTTGCGTAGAAGCTCATAACGAGTAGATTCCCCGACCTCTATAAAAGGGGCCCTTCTTATCCATTGGTTCTTAAGTTATTTATCACAATTCCTCCCTCTATTCTTGACCCTCTTGAGTTTTCCTACTCCATTTTCCTCCCATGATTCTTGCATATATTTGAGAGAAAAGGGAGAGGAGATATAGATCTACAACTCCACCAATCAATATCTCTTTTAAGTGAGGGGAACATCTTGGGATCTAAAGCTTGGAGACTTTTGTGTTTTTACTCTTGTATTCTTCCTCTATTATTCCCCCAATAGCTTTTGTAGCTTTGGTGGAATTTTGGAGTGAAGTACTTGCCATTGCATTAGGTACATCAATTTGAGTTCTCTTCGGAGGATTTGGTTGGTGAAATCAAGAAACCTGTTACTTTTGGGTTCTTGAAACCCTAGACGGTTAAATGGCCTTTTGTGGTGAGTTCTTGGTGCCTCCAGTTAAGTTGTGGATCTCTCCTAAAGTTAGTGGCCTTGGTGTTGATTCTTGGGAGCCTCCAATTAAGTTGTGGAGATTGCCCCAAGCTTGTACGGGTTTGGTGACCACCCTCAAGTGTCCCATAGTGGATCTGGTGCTTGTCGTGCGGCGGGTGCTCGGGGGAATAGGATGAGGCCTTTTATGGCATTGGTAGTCTTAGTACCACCACCCCTCCAACGGAGACGTACTTCCCCTTAAAGGAAGGAACTTTAGGATACATCATTGTCTCTACGTGCCTCAGTTATTTCTATACTCGAGATCTTTACTTATGCACTTTACATTGTGATAGCCTTCATGCTTAAGTATTACTACCTCCATTCTGAAATATAAGCCTTTTTAGATAACTAGTTTAGCTATCTAAAAAGGCTTATATTTTGTAACGAATGTAGTATATTGCTATCAACTTGTTGCTTATCTTTCTTAGCATAAGTTGTTGGTGCACATAAGTGAACCGTAGTATATATATAGGTTTTTTGCTTGACAAAGTAAACACTATTTTTATTCCGCATTTGTTAAGCCCTTCTCATAAAATTTTTAAAACTGCCTATTCACCCCCACTAGGAGGTATGCGTGTCCTTTGACTTGGTCTTCACAAGGTTCCAAGTGACAACTTCACTAGGTATTGAATTGCACACGGTGACCCTGAAGGTCTCCCAAGTGCATGGTTATGAGCCAAGTAGCAACAAGGCTCTAACTTCATCTTCAAATGTGACTCCTGCTGAAGACATCGGATTTATAATGCCCTGACATTCATTCACATGATCTAAAATTGGAGTGCCCTCCTTGTACCTTAAACACATCAATTTCTTGATCAAGAACATCTTGTTAGTACCTTCTTTGTGGGCATACAACTCCTCCAATTTCCGCCATAAATTGTGTGCATGTGTCTCACGATATCGTTCAAAACATTATCATCCACCCATTTTCGGATCAACCCACAAGCTTGGAGATAAAGTACCTCCCACTGATCTCGCTCCATATCATCAGGAATATTAGTAGAGAACACCAGCTACCAATATTCCTTTACATACAACAAGTCCTTCATCATGATTTTCAAAGATTCATAATTTGTACCATTGAAAGAAATCATTATGTTGATATTCACTTACATCTACTTCAAAAAAAATATTCACTTACATCCTTCACCACAAGGAAATGCACTCAACCTAAAACAAACCTTCCTCTGAAACTGAATATACAAACTGAACCTTAGCTCTCATACCAATTTGTTGGGGGGAGATACACAACCATACTAGCCTGCAATGAACTTCAAGGATAACTTCAATCAATAGATACATAGTGGAAATAAAACAATCAAGCACATGCACAAGTGACACAAGGATTTACGTGGAAAAACCTCAAGGTGAGGAGGAAAAACCATAGTCGTGGACCATCCGGTCCATGCAAGAATCAATATGAGAAACTTAGGTAAAGAGTATTTTCTAGAACAGATAGAGATATACAACACACTCAATCACATTGCCAACCGTCAACAACAACAACCACTTGAAAGGAACATTATAGCAAAGTAGGGATATCACAGTTTTTGTCCTCTTTGTTAATCAGCAAAATGCTCTTAAATCACTGATCCAAACAGCACCAAACTTGGTAGCTAAATAGACATACGAGTTCCCAACATACCCAATAAATTTCAGCTAAATTAGACACTGTTTGCCAACCCAATCTGTTGGCCTACCAAACCTACTCTATGCTGAAACTGCAGCAATCCGAAATGACTAACCCAAATGTGATGCTACTTAGACCCAAATCTAAAATTAGCTAACCACATTGAAATACTCAAAGTAAGGAACAATCTCACCAAGTTTGGAGCCATTCCAAGAACGTTTGACCCTCCAAACACCATCTTGAAGACAAATCAATCAGATCACATAAATCTAGACAAAAATCACCTCTCCTTTTAATTCCTCTCTTCTCACTAGGTTGTGGTGTTTTTTGTGTTCTCTCACCCTATCACTACAACAGCCATAATGGCATCTTTCAGTTGCTCTCTCTCAACCACCAAGGATGGATAGGGTTTTCTTTTTACTCCTCTCTCAAGGAGCACCTCAGCTGTTGGATGTGAACCTAGATCAATGGTTGAAACGTGTTGGACTTCACAAGTTGTAGTTCGACTACCAACACACCTCCATGTGCAGGGACATGGCCCAACATACCAAGGTGGTAAAATGCCATAATGTCGTAGGGTTAATCGAAGTCTTTCTCAGTTATCACAGCTTTCACCTATAAATAGATGGCCACCATCGCTTCAACGAATGGATGCAAGTGTTGGCTCATACGAGATCCCACTTTTCACTCTCTCAATTCTTGAATTGAATCGACTTTGAAGAAATAGAGGAGACAAAAGGAAAAGGAAGGAAGGTTCAATATGATGCATTGCCTGACTGGACTCCTGCTCCCCATTTGGATCTTCGTACTGCCTAGATGGCTTGAGATCCCGGTTGGCTCCATTTTGACTAAGGCTCTACTCCATCATGCTAGCTTGTTCTCTAGTTTCCACCTCAACCAACTTTGGTTGTCACTTCACCTCATGAACAAATCCATGGCCGAAAAGTTCGACATATTTGGAAGAGGTTTTGGTCACGACCTCTTTGAAACATGCCTGCTAACCGGCTAGCATGATCACCATGATGGCATTGCCCCTTTGAAGCCCATTTGCAACACCTTGCATTTCATTGGAGATCTTGCACTGGCTAACAACACCCGACCTTGATGAGTTCGACCGACCGCAACCCGTGGGCCGGGCGCATGTCCTGGATATCAGGCCCTCTACGTGCTGCGGTGAGTATGTGAGCTCTGTTTACCGGGATGTGTGCTAGAAAATCTACCTACACCCGACTAATTTCATGACCTAACCTCTCCCGACCCCATGGCATCGGCACCGTGCCCCGGGATAATCCGAACTCCCACCCTCGAGGCCCCTCCCCTCCCTTCCCTACCGCTAGAGGTGTTTCCAGGCAAAACCTATGTCGTGTGGCGGGTGCGGGGTGCCCGCTGGTCGTGGCTATGGTTGTGACGACAACACACGTTCAATATCCTTCGGTCGTGGTGGCACGTCGCGACGATGACAGATAGTGGAGGCTGGCAGTTGGGACTGATCTTGGCTCGTGTGGGCCTAGAGGGCCTGATCCCTGCACCCTGCTTGTCTCCTGTGTGGCAACAATGCACTGCACTGTTCGCATCACATTGGCACCAGAGTGATGGCTCTGGAACTGGTGATGGCGGTCCCTCCTCCGCCAAGGTGGGCAATGATATGTGGCGGATCTCGGGATCCTATGTGTTGCAAAATAAAGATCTAGGCGGTGACCCTACTGGTCTTCGCGTGGAGCCACCAATCTACCTGTGGTCGTTCTATTCGATTGGGCCATGAGCAAGTTCCAGACTTCTCCTTTAGAGGAAAACAAGGACTAGCGTATTTGGTTCTCCTTGGACACCTTTGAAAGGGCATGTATGCCCCCATGTGTGGTTTTAGTGATCAATGACAATATCTATGGGCTAATGTTAGCATTGAGTTACACTTGTAGGAATTATCCATTGGCATTGCTTGGACCATGTGTTGGCTTCAAGGTAGAAGAAATTAAGAAGAAGAAGAAGCATTGTCCAAGGGCTTTGGGCCTATTAGAATCATTTTGAATAAAGAAGCTGATTCAAGGTTGATCAAGATGAAGAATGAGAAAATTCTCTAGAGAAGAAATGAAGTTGTGCAAGTTCAAGATGTACCATCTCTAGAAGATCACATACTTGATGCTTTCCATCCTCAGTGTGAAAGGGATATGCTCTAGAGGCATATAATAAATAGGTTTATTATCATATCTCGAAATAGTTCATGATAGTTTCATACTGTGGTATAATTGTATGAAGTGGAAACATTGATACACATGTGGTATGTAAATAAAGTAGGCCCCTAGTAGCCTCTTTTCAACTACTTCGTTGGGCAACCGATGATCAAGGTTTCCTAATCATGGAGCATTTATGCCAGTTGACAACGGAGTCATATCATTGGAGAATGATATGATATACATTACCCAATTGAAGTATTGTAGTGAGATCAAGTCACATGGTTTATCACTATAATCCTCTGAAACTAAGTGACCTTCTCCTTAGAGCATGAGATCACATTAATCACTATCTACCGTGGCTGCTTTGATTACATCAACCGTCATGATCGCAACTAGGTGACCATAAAGGTGTGACTCAGGTATTTTAGAGGAACATTTGAGGCCTATGAACCAAGATTGGGATTTGTTCACCCACATGACGAGAAGATACACTGGGCCCACTCGGTGAAACTGTATCGAGTAGGTTGCAACCATTGACTAGGTCAGGGGATAGAATATCACGATAACGACTTAAGTGGAATTGTCGGTAATGAGAGAGGTATGCTGATATCACATATAGAATCTTGGATAATTGTTGGGGGTGTAACCCCAGATACCCCAGAGTTGATGAGTAATGAGACCTCTATAATCTATGGGATAACTTCTATGAAGTGCATATGAAGAGAGAAGACGCTTAAAATAAGAAAGGAAGATAAGAGATAAAAGAAAAGAGGAATAAAAAGGGATATGGGCCGAGTTATGAGTAACTCGGCCTAGTGAAAGCAATTCCAGGCAGACTATACCCCTTTTGGACCAGCATGAACTGGCCTGAGCCGAGTTGCACCTTAGTCCGGCTGGGCCGGATCCACTCTACCTCACCAGCAAAGTGACCCGGCCCACTGGTACCATCCTCCTCGACTCCAGCTTCCCGCCAACCTCATCGCCAAGCTTCCCGCCTCGTCCTCTAGCACATCGCTAGCACGCTCGTGCTGCTTCGCCCGCCTCATCCCCCGGGTGGGCCGGTAAGGAGTAGTCCATCCCACCACGGGCCTCAACGCCCGCCCGCTTCCGCACTTCATCGCAGAAACCCTAGGTGGGCCGACTCGGTGGTCACCTCGGCCCACCCCGGGCCACCTCCTACCTCCACCGGATCCCGCCAGGTGGGCTTCTCCGGATCGCGTCCCTTGGGCCGAGGCGAGAAGACCCCGGCTGGGCCGCCCCAGGCCGGATCAACTTCCCCGGCTGGGCCGCCCAGGCCGGATCGACTTCCACCCCGGCTGGGCCTGCTTCATCCCCCCACCTGGGCCGAATTACCTTATAGTCCGGCAGGGAGGAAAATAACCCGGATGGGGCACTGTTCACTGCCTAGGTGGGCCCCATCTCGCCCCTGGGCCGAGTTATTTTCCTCCTTGGCCGAATTTCACTTCCCCGGGCCAAATTACTTCGTCCCGGACATCACTTCTCTCATACCTGGACCCACCAGCGACCTCTACATCGACACGCTGCCAAGTCAAGTCAATCCTACGTCAGGTGCCAGTCTTAGGACGCCCCTGGCTCAGACTAGCCACTTTGGTCCAAGATGCTAAGGAATATGCTAGGCATCTTGGGAGATGCTAGGGAATATGCCAAGCATCTCCTAAGATGCTAAGGAATATGCCGAAGGGATAAGACCAATGACTCAATAAAGGACAAGCTGACTAGGCAAGCCCCACAAGACAGCTCATAGGAGTACTTTAGATGACATACCTTGTCCCCTGGGCTCCCCTTTATAAGGAGCACCAGGGGTAAGCATAAAGCGAGGCCCCTGGAGGCTCCTCTCCCTCTGCTCACTAGGAGCATGGTTTCTTCTTCCTCTGCTCTCTCCATGAGAGGCATGAGAGTACAGCTCAAGGAGCACCATTGTAGCCACAAGCATGGCAAGATATATGAGATTAGATGCAGGAGTACATGTGTTATCTCACTAGGAGAGCCTCGAACCTGGGTATATCGTGTCTCTCTGTGTTCTTTCGTATGAGGTCTTCACTTCATCATCCCTCCCTGGATTCCTCCATCGTCCATTCGGCCCCAACTTTAGCCTATACCAGGCATCTGCCGTGACACTACCACGACAATAATTCATGTATTGAAGAAGCAAAAGGATAGGGACATGGAGTTTATGGTTTGAACATGACATAGTCTCTAGAGTGCATAGGGGTCGTTATGTACATCCCGGTCCCTCTATTAATTATTGATTGAGATCTAGAGTGCATAGGGGTCATTATGGATATCCCGATCACTCTATTTGATCATTGATCGAGAGTGATATCGATCATGTCTATGACATTCCCGAACCATAGGTTAACACACTTAAGGGTCTGCCGTTGTTCTAAGATCGATATGGAAAGAAGGTATCATAGATGAGAAAGAAGAGGATTGGAATTGTTCCAATAAAGACATTGCCGGAATAGTTTCGAAGAGGATCTGAAGTTGCATCGGAAGAAAGAATAAGCCAAAAAGTGTTTTCGTATTAATGGGGATTTAAATATGTATTTATATCTATTAATTATGAATTAATATATTAAGTAAATATTTAAATTAATTATTAAGGGGCAACCTCCACTATTGGGCCAATTCCCGGAGGGAACCAACCCAAAAGGGAGGCCACCCCAGGAGGGCACCGCAGACACCGCTGCTAGACCCTGCTGACTCGGACCATGAGGGCGAGATCATGTGGGAGGCGGGTAGTGAGCGTGCGCGGGTGGCGCGTACCAGCTGTCGCCACTACGGCTAGCGGGCTGGCCCATCCGAGGTGGCATCATGCAGTGCGCTAGAGGGCCACGAGCAGGTGGCAGGCAAGCTGGTCCAGGTCGGGGCACAAACCCATGTGGCTGGCGTGCCGCCACCGCCAGGCCCACCTGGCCACCGCCTCAGCCATGCAGGCCGCAAGGCTGCGGGCAGGCTGGTGCGCGTGGATAGCCTAGCCATCACCGGCTGGTTTCCCCTCCTCTCCTTTTTTTAGTCCAACATGGGGACTTGAGGGAAGGGAGTCATACTTTTCCATCTATATAAAGAGGTCTATATTGGTGGGAATAAGACACACAAAATAAAAAGGGGATTTCCTAAGGACTATTTCCTTAGGGAATTTCCCTCCTCTCTCTATGTTGACTCTCAAGAGTGCGGTTCCCCGAAGAGCTGCGCATGAGAGAGTCGACAACACTAGCACGCCATCGCGCTGCTGGATCCTAGTTCTAGAGGGTCTACTTCCGCATCCTGGATGGATCAAGGAGAACAGGAGTCGTCATCGGACATCGTACTTGTGCGAGTACTCGGACGACACCACCAATAGTGGGGCCAGGGCTGTCGTATAAGGACCAAGAGGAGAAGGCGAGAAGCTTCACGGTCTCGAGGTTAGCTACAAGTTCGACTACTTCAACCACATTCCCTGCGGGATGTTAACCGTGTTCGGTCTACAAGGGTATGTCACTGAACCTCTATTCCCATTACGGCATTAACTCGTAGATAGATCTAGGTGTTTGGGTAGTTCTACCATAGAATATTTTTGTTTTCTGCTACGAATACCCTTTAGTGGTATCAGAGCCGATCTATGCATAGTTATGCTAGTACGGGTAGACCACATGGTGATTGCGGGCGTTGATCGCATAGTTATCACATTCCCACGTGCACTTGTTCATATTGCAGTATTGTGAGATAAAGCGACCCGGACCGAACTTACACGTAATCCTACGTGAGACTGGTTCCAAGTTAACATACGGCTTATACCGTGTAAGTGGCCAGCGGGTGTCTGTTTCTCTCACAATAGTTAATATGACATTTAAAAAGGAAGGCCTCAAGAGGGGAGTAATAAGACAACTACTAGATCAATGCTGTGGTTGATAATCGTATGTATGAATGGTTCTATCTCGGTAGCCCTAACAACCACGTAAAAACTGCAATTAATAAAGTAGGATCTTTATATTGCGAGGAGGGGCTTGTAATATGATATGGTCACATAACTTCATGTAGAATGACCAACTGGTAGCGCCACACCAATGACGTAATACTGGTGGCGTGTGATGATGATCATCCGCATGGCATGAAGAACCACGTCATATCACAGTTATAAATTGCATGTGATATTATTTTGTGCATCTTGTTTTACTTGGTTTTATTATATACGTGATGGTAGTAGAACAGGATGATCCCTAAATAATACCAACTTTAGTGTTCTATCATTAGTGCACAACAGCAAAAAAGTTCGTAGTTATGAAGCAGGCTATGAAGATTGTGTGCTAGACATCTCTACTTTTGCGAGGCAGTCCCCGAGTGTGGTGCAGCCGTTGCGGAGGTCTTGGAGTCAGTAGTCCCCTGGTGCAGCGGAGCAGTCCTCGGATGCGGTGAGGTCATCGTGGGGGTCCTGGAGCCGGCAGTCCCCGGGTCCGCGTCCAACATTATGGAGTCGGATTCGGGAGACAACGTGATTGATGGCTTGCGCAGGTGCTCAAGGGAGACTCCAGGCGGAATTGCTTGTCTTGTTGACCCGATGCGGGTGAGCGTGTCCGTGGCCTCGTTGTTTACCCCTGGGAATATGGTGAAACTCACACCCTTCGAAACAAGCACATAGCTGCTGTACGAAGAAACGATATAGAGCCATGTTTGCATCTCTGGCGTCCCAATCGCCCGACACTTGCTGCACCACCAGATCAGAATCACCGAAGCATAGGATGCGTCAGATGCCTATTTCCTTTGCCATCTTTAGGCCGTGGACGAGCGCCTCATACTCAGCGACGTTGTTGGACGCGCGGAAGTGGATCTGCAGCGCATATTCCAGCCGGTCTCCTTTTCGAGAGGTGATGACCACTCCGGATCTGAGTCCTCCATACATCTTGGAGCCATCGAAATGCAACTTCCAATGCGTGGAGTCAGGGCAAGGTGGCAGGTACTGTGTTTCTGCCCAATCGACGAGGAAATCTGCCAAGGCCTGAGACTTGATCGCCGTTCTTTGCTCGTACTGTATGTTGTGGGTGGCGAGCTCTATGGCCCATTTTGCCACCCGACTTATGGCGTCTCTGTTGCCGATGATCTCCGAGAGTGGCGCTAGCGCCACCACCCGGATGGAATGTTCTTGGAAGTAGTGCTTCAATTTCTTGGCGGCCATGTACACGCCGTACACCAGCTTCTGGTAATGAGGGTAATTCTACTTCGAGAGCGAGAGTACCTCACTCAGGTAATACACCAGTCGTTGCACCGGCTGCACCTTTCCTTCTTCCGGCCTCTCCACCACCAGCACCACACTGACAATGCTGTTTGTTGCTGCGATGTACATCAACATGGGTTCCTTTGCTGCTGGTGCTGCCAGAATAGGTGGTGAGGTGAGCATGCGCTTGAGGTCGCAGAAGGCTTCATCCGCCTGTGATGTCCAGACGAATTTGTCCGTCTTCTTCATGAGTTGGTATAGTGGGAGTGCTTTCTCGCCTAGCCGGCTGATGAACCGGCTGAGGGAGGCCAGCATCCGGTGAACTTCTGGACATCTCTCAAGTTCTTGGATGGCTGCATGCGCTCGATTGCACCGATCTTCTCCGGGTTCGCCTCGATTCCTTGCTCGGACACGAGAAAACTGAGGAGTTGGCCGGCTGGGACGCCGAACACGCACTTCTCCGGCTTCAGCTTCATCTGGAACCGACAGAGGTGGGTGAATGTTTCCTTCAGATCCTCAAGGAGTGTCTAGTGCTCCTTGGTCTTGACTACCACATCATCGACGTAGGCATGCAAGTTTCTGCCAATCTGAGTCTGTAAGCACTTATGCATGCAGCGCTGGTATGTTGCTCCAACGTTCTTCAGTCCGAACAGCATTGTGGTGTAGCAGTAGGCTTCGTAAGGAGTGATGAATGCTGTCTTTATTTGATCAACGGGGTTCAGCCGGATCTGGTGGTAGCCGGAATACGCGTCTAGTAATGACAATAACTCGCAGCCGGCCGTGGAATCGATCACTTGGTCTATCCTTGGCAGGGCGAATGGATCTTTGGGGCATGCTTTGTTCAGACTGGTGTAGTCAACACACATGCGCCAAGTCTTGTTCTTCTTCAACACGAGTACGGGGTTTGCCAACCATTCCGAGTGGAAAACCTCCATGATGAATCTGGTTGCGAGCAGCTGGGTGATCTCTTTGCCAATGGTTCTTTGTTTTTCTTCCGCGAAGCAACGTAGTGACTGTTTGACCGGCTTTGCATCCGGCCTGACATGTAAAGAGTGCTCGGTGAGCTCCCTCGGAACACCTGCCATGTCCTTGGGGGACCATGCAAAGATATCCTGATTCTCACGGACGAAGTAGACGAGCACGCTTTCCTATTTGCTGTCAAGGCCGTCTCCGACTAGGACAAACTTGTCCGGTTCGGCCTCGTTCAGCAGGATCTTTCTCGTGCCGTTGGATGGCTTGAATTGTGCCTCTCCGGCTGGCTTGGGCTCTCCAGTCGGCATGTCCTTCTGCAGGGCCGCCATGTTCTGCATGATTACGTGTTTTTCTTCCATGATGATCATGGCTTCCGCTATTTTGGACCCGTCTGTGGCACACTCCACAGACCGTCTGTAGTAACCAGCCAGGGTGATGACACCCTTGGGCCCTGGTAGCTTCATCTTGAGGTACGCGTAATGTGGTACCGCCATGAACTTGGTGAGCGATGGGAGCCCCAGGATTGCGTGGTACGTGCTATAGAGGTTGACCACCTCGAACCAGATGGGGTTGCGGCGGAAGTTGTCTTCCGTGCCGAAGATGACGTCTAGCCGGATTTTTCCGATGGGGGAGTGCGACGGGCCTGGGACGGCTCCATGGAAGGAGGTGCTTGATGGCTCCAGCTGCGACTCGCTAATACCGAGCCGGTCAAGCGAGCTGCGGTACAAGAGGTTGATGCTGCTCCCTCCGTCTACGAGGACGCAGGAGAATATGCGGGAATGCTTCTGGGAGACAATGATAGGATCCAGAACCATCACGTAGGTGCCTAGGTGAGGCAGCTCGGCTGGCTGGTCCTTCCGGCTCCATGCAACCTCGTGACGCCTTTTGTTGTGCTTGGTCTCTGGTTCCGTGGTGAAGATGTGGTAGTTTCCCACATGACGAGGGTAGTTGTTATCATCATCTTCCCTTCGACGCTGGTTATGGCGATCGCCTGGCAGCCCGCCGGCGGGAGGAGGTGGCGCCTGTCCAGCCGGTGCGCTGGAAATTTCTGCCATCTTCTTCGTCCAGGTGCACTGGCGTGTGGTATGCGTAGCCAGCTTGTTGCCCCCACTATGGAACTTGCATGGCCCATCAAGCATCGACTCGATGGTGTATTTGGGCCTCGGAGTCCGGTCATCAGGCTTCTGTCTCCGGCTTCCGCCTGCAGCCGGAACCTCCTGCACTGTTGCCACTTGCCTAGAGCCATATTGGTTATCCGGCTAGTCATCCTTTCTTTTGCCGTGGTGGTTGTCGTGCCGCCTGGAATTTTGACCATTCCCTTCTGGCTGGCACCGATCTACGGCAACGTCGATGATTATTTGCCCTTGGTCGTGCACCCGGACATATATTTTCATTGTCGCGCCGGCCATGGCGTACTTGTCCGCGATGGCCATGGTATGTGCCACGGTTGTGGATTACACCCGGCGAAGCTTATGCTTGAGCATAGTGCCGTCTCTGCAGCCGTTGATGAATAAATGGACCGCCTGATGTTCGCGTACCCCCTCACAGGAGTTGTGCATGCTCGTCCATCGGGTGATGTAGGAGCGATCAGATTCATCTAGGCCCAGCACGCAGAGAGCAAGCTCGCCAGGCCAGCCTGGGAGCTTGTAGGTGCCGATAAAGTTGCGAACGAACGCTTGCTCGAAATCGATCCAAGCATTGATGCTGTTGTCAGGGAGGCTGTTGAGCCACGTCCTGGCTGAGTGGAGGAGCATGAGAGGGGCATAGCATACTGCTACCCGGTGGTTGCCGTTGGTGATGCCTACGGCGGTGGTGTAATCCACCAGCCAGTCCTCCGACTTGATCGAGCTGTTGTACTTTGGCGTATCCCTTGGGAGCGAAAACCTTTCAGAAACGGTTCGTTCCGAATGCATGGTCCAAAGCATCTTGGACCGGCTAGACTTTCTTCCTCCAGCGTGTGTGATTGGACCAGCAGGTCGATTCACGCGCATGCATCTTGCTGTTCATCCGGCTCGAGCGGTCCCAGTCGGCCAGATAGGCGGGACTTGGGGAGCGCTTGGCCTTTTCCGGCTTTGTCGGCCGGCTCGCGGTTTTTGCTGGTAACAGCTACCGCGTCGCGGGCGTTGTGCCCATGGCCTGCGGATCCACCGCATGGGCGGTTGCTCTGCCTTGCTTCGTTTGGCGAAGATGCCTTGCTGCCACCTGCAGCCGGGTCCGCCATCTAGCGAGCCGGTTGGGTTCTGCTCTTGCCAGCCATGCTGAGTTTTGCCTCGGCCTACTGCTTGTTTGCCGTGACCACAAGGAGCTGGACACATGCCTGCTGACGGAGCGGTTCCTCGCCCTCCAGGTGGCTTAGCTCCACAACGGACGCCTCCACGGCCCTCATATTTTTGGCGGGGGTGCTGTAGACCGGCTGCACTCCGGGCATACATGGATCAGTGGCGCGATCCATCTTCAAACCGAGGTTCCAGCCTTGTGGCTTGGCCAGGCGGCTGGTGCCAGGCAAGTGCGTGAAGCCGTGCACGATGTTGTAGTCCTGCATGGTGGAGTTCATCCGTCGTTGGGCGGCCGCCACCTTGCCAGCTTCCTCCAGAAGGTTCTGGCGGGTGGTCTCTAGGGCTGCCGCAGCTGCAGCTGGATCCGCCTCGATGGGGGTGATGGGGTTGCGGAGGTGCTCGATGGACGCGTTGATCAGGTCCTGGTTCAGGAGGCGTGAGTTTGTGGCACGACCATCCATGTTGCGCTCTAGAGGGCGACGGTTCTCCACCGAGCCCGCCATCATGACCTCGATGCTGCCACTGGCGATGCGTGAGGTGGAGAGACCAGGGGGCGTGCCGAAGATGGTGACGACCTCACGAGGGAAGGCCTCAGGGATGGTGGCGACGTAGACACGATGCTCGCTGAAGTGCATGATGGAGCCCCTACTTGGGAAAATCCCCCCAGCAAAGCAGGACACGTAGTCGAGGACGCAGTCGAAGGAGCCGAGAGTGAGGATGAGGCCAGAGGCGACTCGCTCACCGGCGATGAGTGGAAGTCATGTGCAAAAGATGATCCCAGCCGAAGCACTGTGCCCCACGGTGGGCGCTAACTATCGTGGTGTGGAACATGGCAGTACCATCAGGGATGGCTTGAAGGGGACAATCAGGATGCTATTGGTGGCTACTCGCAACGGGTTGGGCACAAAAACTGCAAACACAGCGATGTACCCAGGTTCGGAGCCCTCTTGGCAAGGTAAAACTCCTACTCCTGCAAGGATCTACTATCAAAGGGGGCGAATGCCCAATACAGATGCTCCTTGAGCTATTTCCTTAGCTACTTCTTGCTTGAAATTGTCTAAGTCCTTCTTCTTGTGTCTATTTTCTTTATCCCTAGAACCTTAGCACTACCCCCTTTATATACAGGTTGAGGAGGTAGCTTACAAGGTGGGTTCTAGGGTTTACTGTTTGGATTTGGGCCTTACAAAGTGGGTCAGCTAGACAGGGCCAAATGGTAGGCCCGGGTCCAGTCAAGCCTCTAGTACAGGGGAGGACCACGCTTTAGTGTCCAGTGCCCCTGCTTTACTCATCATCCGGCTCTTTATCCGTCAGCCGGTTCTTTATGCTTAAGCCGGGGCTTTCCTCGTCAGCCCTTGCTTTGCTCGTCAGCCTCCAGCTTTGGCACAGTTGTCCAGTAGTGTCGGCCAGGCCAGCCAGCCTGTCCGGTCAAGGGTGCGCTCAGCAAGGAGCGTCATCCCCACCGTACCATGACCAACGGATCCGAGGCGGCAGGCTAGGAGTGACCTCCCAGCCAGTTCTTCTGGCTACCCGGCTAGATGGGACAGCCGGGGAAACTTAAATGCGAACCGGGTGGGGATTCCACCTGGATGTGGTTCCTTGATCTGGGTCCAGACGACATGTGCTCCTTGGAGCCGGCCGGTTGGTCCTGTCTTGGCCTACCCGGGGGTCATCCCCCCGACAATGCACCATGTTATTCTCTTCCAGAAGTCTCCTCCATGTGTTGCTCTTGTGATGAGGCTTATCTACACTCAAGCCCATGGTTCACCACTTTCCCTCCCTCCCAATCTTACGGAGCATGCATTGGCGTCCCTTCAAAAGAAAGGGAAGATGGTTTCTAGGGACCATTTGAGAGTGAGGATGAGGAGATCTCTGAGGCTGAGCGTGCTCCCACCCCTCCTAGGGGTTCTAGGAGGAAAAACACCTCCAATGCACCCATGCCTCCTGTCACACATCAGTTTGTTTAGGAGAAAGTCAAGAAGGCATCCTTCTAGGAGAAGACTTTGTGTTGCATGAGCATGAACATCCGCACGGGGCAGCATGATTCCTACAAGAGCAACCGCAAAATTGAGAGGATCCTTAAGGACATCAAGGCTCAAGGTGAGGAAGAAGAGGAAGGAGAGTCCGAATACAATGATGAGCATGGATCTGAACCATCTACAGAGTCAGATCACACACTTTCCTTTGGTGCTTGGAATGCTATAAATGCAAGCTTGGTAGATTGACAGACGTTCTCTGAGGTCACTTATGGCTTTTCACCTCAGGGCACCTCCTCTTCTCGCCCTCACGGCAAAGGGCCATAGACTTCTGCTGCTGATGATGATGATTATGATGAGGATGAGGACGATGACGATGATGAGGACTCCGATTGACTCCTTTGGGGCGATAGCTTGGACTTTTCCTTTTTTGGTGTTTCGATGCCAAAGGGGGAGAAGGTGATCATTAGGAGCATCGGGATTTACATGGGTTGGGGTGCATGGTCGTCTCTTTATTCGAACATTTGCTTTCATTTGGTTCTTTTGAGACTTATTTGGTTTATGTGAACTATCAATGTGTGTTGAACTATCTATGTATGTGGACATGTCTATGCCCATTCCTTTACTTGATTATCTTGCTGCACATCGTCAGGGGGAGCATATCTATGTCTTATTAATAATTCCATGAAAAACCTCTTGTTGTCATCAAACACAAAAAAGTGGGAGATTGAACGGACATTTATTGTCCTAATATGTTTTGGTGTTCATTAAAAACTTAAGGTACATTTGACTGTGTGTTAATGTCTACAGGTCAACCAATTGAAAATAGAAAAGGCCATAATAGTGTGGGGATTCCATGGACAAAACCGGACTTTCCTGAAGATTACAGACCGGAGTCTCTAGTGTGGTTCGGACAAGAGTTCTCGGTGTGGTTGTTGGACACGGCCCAGGGTCATTCTATGAGGGGGTCCGGAGACGGACTGAATATCGGCCGGAGTCTCCGGTGTCCCTAGTCCGAAGTTTTGGCCAGAGTCTCCGGAGTGAACGATAAGACACTACCCAAGACAGTCAGAGAGCCAGTCCAGAGATGGACCGGAGATGGGCCGGAGTTTCCGGTGTAGACCGGAGTCTAAGGTCTGTCAGACCGGAGTCTCCGATGTGGAAAGTCCCCTACGGTCAGAAAATAGTCTGCAGTTGTGATGTCTATAAATAGGGGACATCATCTTCAACCTCGTGCTGCTCATTCCAGAAAAAAAAGGACCTCCATTAGAGCCACCAAAACTCCAATATCTGTGCATCCAACCACCCAAAGTTGTTGATCTTTGGGGAATCAGAGGAGGAGGCATCAATCTACAGCTTCACCAAGAGAGATCTTCATTTCCCCCTCATTCACTTGAGGGCTCCTTGCTCTAGGGTTTCATTGCAAACCCTAAGCCTTGTTTTGGTTTGATTTGATTCTTACAAGCTTGTCTTTGGTTGTGTGACAACTTGCTTGGATTTGGGAGCCCCCAACTAAGTTGTGGCTGTGTGCCTCGAACTTGTTGTAAGGGTGCCGGCTACCACCTTGAAGGCTGCCGATATAGTGGAAGCGTGAATCGATCCCCTTGGGGCGAGGTTCACCGGAGAACAAGGGAAGCCTCTCGTGGCGTTGGTGGTTTGATACCACCCCCTCTCCAAACACAGACATACTTCCCCTCAAAAGGAAGGAACTGCAGGAAATAATCCTTGTGTCCCCATGTGCTTCACTTCGGTTACTTCTATCCTTTACCGCACCTTACTTTATCTAGTTCTTGCTTAGTTAGTTGTGCTTGTGTGACATATAGGTAAATTCACCATAGTTGCATATCTAGAGAATTTACCTTTGTGTCAAACCCTAATTTGAAAAACAAGTAAAATTTGAAGTAACACCTATTCACCCCCCTCTAGGTGACCATACGATCCTTTCAAAGACCTTGCACCCGAAAACCTTCAGGTGATCATACGAGATGCACTTGTCATAAAATACCATGTTTGGAACACCTCCCTGCAATGGATAACTTGGTGATAGATTAATAAGATAAACTGTAGTCAAAGACTCACCCCAGTAATATTTAGACAACTTTGCATTTGATAGCAAGCATTTAACACTCTTAACAATTGTCATATTCATCCTCTCTGCAAGACCATTCAGTTGTGGCATCTTGAGAGGAGTAAATTGATGCCTAATTCCCTAGTACTTGTAATAGGCATCAAATCAGCCAATATACTCTTCCCCATTATCAGTACGAAGGCACTTGATCTTATTCTTAGTTTCTCTGTCAACCGAGACTTGGAATTGCTTGAATACACTTAGTACTTGATCTTTGATCTTCAAAACATAGACATAAACCTTCTTGTAAAAGTCATAAATAAATGTTATAAAGTACTTTGATCCACCCATTGACCTCATCGACATTTTGTAAACATTAGAATGTACCAAGTCCAGAACCTCAGGCTTCTTGTAAGGAGGCTGACTCTTTAAGGAAACCCTACGTTGCTTATCCACTATACAATCTGAAAATTATTGATGTGAACACCTTTAAAAAAAATCTTCACTAGCACCATCATCCCCTTCTCACTCATGTGCCCAAGTCTCTTGTGCCACAAAGCACAAGCATCCTTTTTATGCAATGCATTGGCACAAGCCCTAGAAAGCTTAGCATGAACATGATACAAAACTAAACCATGTTACCTTTTGCAATAATCATATTTCCTTTGGTGAGCTTGAACTGTGCATTTCCAAATCTGCTCAAGCACATCTCTCCTTCAAGCAATCCAACCGAGATAATGTTGATCCGAAGGGTCTCAACATGCCTCACCTACTTGAGGACTAGTGTCTCCAAGTGCACATATATGCTTCCAATGATTTGTGCTCTATCATTTTTTCCCATCTCCACAACGCCAAAATCACCTGTTGTGTATTTGGTGAAGAGCTCTCTCTATGAGATGTAGCATGTATCATAGTACCACTATCTAGAATCCAAGTCATTTCATCACCATCTACAAGGATGATGGTATCATTAGAAACTATAGTGATCCTCTCCTCAATAGTGGAACCACCGTTGCTATCGTGTTCTTCATGCATGAGAAACATGATCTCCTCAACATCAGCAATCAAGCCACCATCACTATCACTATCACTGTCGGTTTGTTTCTGAACTTTATTCTTTTTCCTTTTGTCTTTCTTCCATTCTTCACAATGCCACTTGATGTGGCCCTTCTCATGACCGTGATGACATATATAATACCGACATACTTGCCTTTGCCTCTTGATTTACTTCTACTTCTTTCTCCTCCCTTAACCGAACCTTTACTCTTGCTTCTCCATCATGAACCAGTCACTAACATTTCATAATATGAGGAAGAACCGTCCTTATCATAATTTTTTTCTGTCCTCTTCATTTAGTACCTTAGTGAAAAGAGCATGTGTGCCCCCATGTGTGGTTTTAGTAATTAATGAAAATCTATATGGAGTAATGTTTGCATTGTGTTATAATTGTAGGAATTATCCTTAGTCAAGGCTTGAACCATATGTTGGTATAGAAAGAAGAAGAAAGAGAAGAATATTAAGCAATAACCAAGGAGATATTCAAGGGTTGATCTGAAGAATGTTCATTAAGAAGAAGATACAAAGTTAATCAAGACGAAGTACAAAGAGTGGATTCGAGTGGAGCAACACTCAAAAAAGAAATGAAGTGCAAGTTCAAGATGAGTCAGCGCGAGCAAGAGCAATCAAGCTCAAGTGAAATGCTCAAGGCAAAGGTATGATATTTGATGGGGATATGCCGAATGGGGTATGCCCAGCAGGACGTTTCGATTGGGCCAAAAGGTCTCACAAGTGGGCCTACATGACGGCGACTAGAATGCGGCTAAGGGGAAGGCCCATTTGGAGGCCCGGAGGCTGCTCGAGAAGCCTAGTCGGATTAGGTCAAAGCCTCTGAATACATATCTTGTTCGGTTGGAACTTGTAAACCCTAGCGAGGTTCCTCATATATAAACCTCCCTAGGGTTTCCTGAGGACTTACGTTCCATCGTACACCCCTTCAAGCGACTCGCTGCTTAGACGCCGAGCTCGTCACCCCTGTAACTTGCTCTCCAATAATCTAATCTAGCAGGAGTAGATCTTTACCCTCCGGGGGGCCGAACCTGGGTAAACCCATGTACATCCGCCCACATCTCGCACCGCAGATGGCCGCCAGCTGTCGCCCCTGATTCAATCAATCTCTGCCTACTGCAGCGACTACCGTGGCCATTTCCACGATAGTGGCGCCCACCATGGGGCATAGCAGGACTGGCCTGACTTTTGCGGCGAGACCCTATTCGCCGATCGTTCGGCCGCTCGCCACCGGCTGCATGATCACCATCGACGGGATGTTACAGATCCTGCCCAGCAGCTACATCCCGGCGTCACGCCCGATCATTCACGGTGCGGTGATGCCGGTCGGCTCCATCAACCTCTTTGTCGGCTTCACTGGCGCGGTCGACCCAGCAGCGATAGTGATCATTGGTGGATCGCCACCGCACCGCGATCTGCTCTCGGAGGAGCAGGTCCGCTCCATCAGGAGCCTCATCACCGAGTACGACTCAGCCGCTAGCAATGCTGCCGAGACCAACGCCACCACGAACAACGAGGCCCTAAACGATGACGCTGACTCCACGACCCCTTCCTCGGTCGATAGATCTATCACCGCGGCATCACGAGAGGACTCCATCATGCGAGTCTCCAACCTGGAGGATTTCGAGGACTCCTCCATCCTCGGGATCTTCGACTCTGATTCTGGCTCGGAGTCGCCTGAAGACTACCGCGCCAGATCCAATCGCTTTAATGCGATCTACATGGCGGGCATCATGGCCGCCCCACCAGATCCGTTCTCCACACCGATCCCGACGACTGCCACGGCCACAGAGGTGGAGGAGGCCCGCCTACGACTCACGGAGGCGTAGTGCAATGAGCTCGCCGAGCACGAGAAATATCGCCTCGAGCGGGAAACGACACGGGAGCTATCGCTCTATCACCAGCACCGCATCAGGACCCGCCTAAACTCCAACGTCCTGGGTCGCGTCCTGAACTTCAATGACGAGAGCGACCCCGCAAGCACGGCCGAGCACGAATACTGCGAGAACGTGCCACCAGGTGGAAGCAACAGACCACCGCCCAGCGCACCGGCGACCGGAGCCCCTCCACCACCCATTGGCCATGCGCCCCCGCCGGACCAGCCGCGGATCATCATCTCGCCACAAGCCCGTGATGCCAACGGACTCCCACTCTACTCCACCCCGATGGACAACGTCGTCGCGGCCGACGCCGCAGTCACCAACCTCGATGTCCAGGGAGACGGCGCGCTGTAGATCCAGTACGCCAAGGCCCTACTCGCCAGGGTCATCGAGCAACAAGCCGCGGGAGTCGACCCGCGGGGTCGGATGTATTCCCGCTCCTCAGCAAGCAGGGCAGCCTCGAGTGGCCACCCCACCATCGCCAACACTGTGACCTGCCCACCACCGCAGCCACTGGCGAACTAGCCACGGGCCGCCAATCCCGCACTCTCCACCAACGAACCGCGACTGATGAACAACACGGTCGCTGCCAACGGGCAGCCCATCGACGCCCGCACGCACATCGTCAACCAGGCCTGGCGGGCGCGCCAGCCCAACGACTTGAGGCACACCCTCAGTAATCGCGGCGACCCTGAACCGCGGGGCTCGCTTAGCCGAGTTTGCCCCCAATGCTCTGGGCCCATGATCAGAGGGGAAAAGTACCCTGCGAACTTCAAGGCGCCCAAATAGATCGAAAAGTACAATCCAACGTACGACCCAGCAGTGTGGCTGGACACATACCTCATGGCGATGGGAATCACCGGCCACACCGACCTGCTCGCCGCTCGCTACCTCCCCCTGATGATGGAGGGTGCGACCCGACAATGGATAAACACCCTCCCCGCTGACAGCATCGACTCCTAGGAGGAAATGCGGGATGCCTTCGCCGGGCACTTCGAGGGTTCCTACACCCACGCCACCACCATATAAGACCTGGAGCGGTGCATCCAGTGACAACACGAGTCAACCCACCACTGGATTCAAAGGTGGCAAGAACTATGGATTAATGCTTCCGGCATCCACTCGGACACGGCGATACATTGTTTCAAGAACGCATGCCGGTACGAACCCCTGGTCGCTAAGATCAAGCGGGTCTACCAGACACTCGACAACATCCCCGACCTCCTCGAGATCGCCAAGCGCTACGTGGAGGAGGACCCCAACCAAGACTCCGACAACGAGTCGAGAGGAAGACATCGCACCAGCGGCCACGACAGCGGGCGACAACGCGACATGCGCTATAGCAACACCCGCATCACCGGCAAGCATCGCATGGACGGGCGAGTCGACTTCGTCGCCAACACTGGCTACGGCCAACGCGATCCCAAAAGCTACCACCGTGACGGAGGAAATTACCATGACAGCAGAAACTACCACGCCAACAATGTGGCGAGGCTGAAATTCGACCCCGCCGCCCTGATCAACTAGCCTTGCGTCTACCATAGCAGGGATGGGAAACCCGCCACCCACACCACCGTGGACTGCCACTCTCTAAATGAGATCGAAAAGGCAAGGCGATCAAGGGAAGACCCCAACAACAACCCACCTTGGGACAACGGAAATGCCGGTGGCTTCGGCAATGCCGTCGGCTTGCTACACACCTTCACCGGGCTCGGCACCAAGCGAGAGAGGAAGGTGCTCGCCCGCGCAGTCGCTGTCAATGCGGTGACACATGTCGACATCCCACACTTCCTCAACTGGTCCGAGCAGAGCATCACTTGGAGTCCCCAGGACCATGCTCCCAAGAGCGAGTACCCAGGGCGAGTCGCCCTGGTGGTTAGGCCCAAAGTGGCCGATTATTGGCTGCCCAAGACACTGATGGACAGCGGGAGCTCCATCAACATCATGTATCTAGACACGTTCAAAAGGCTCCAGCTCCCGGAGTCAGCAATCCAGCCGACCCTGACAACCTTCCACGGCATCGTCCCCGGTCGGAAGGCATACCCGATCGGAAAAGTGACATTACCGGCCACCTTCGGCACACCGGCAAACTACCGCACCGAGCGAATCAAGTTCGAGCTGGTGAACTTCCGCAGCCCCTACCACTGCTTCCTGGGACACCACACGTTTGCCAAATTTATGGCGACCCCCCACTGCACATACAACATGATGAAGCTCCCAGGGCCGAGCGGCATCATCACCGTCCACGACGACCCCGATATGGCCGTGGAATGCGAGGACAAAGGCACTGAGCTCGCCAACACCATCATCGCTGCGGAGACCGACCACACGGAGGAGCTCGCGAAATACACGAGCAACATCAACAAGGATGACCCCATGATACTGAAGAAGCCAACCGCTACGAACTCCACGTTCGAGGAAACCACGCATACCCGCACCATCGAGCTCATCCCGGGTGACTCCAGCCAGACGGTCACCATTGGGGCGCATATGAGCCCCCCATAGGAAAGCACACTCATCGAGTTCCTCCGTGAGAACTACGACATCTTCGCATGGAAACCTTCTGACATGCCAGGTGTCCCGAGGGAACTCACTGAGCACAAACTTCACGCCGACCCCAAAGTGCGACCGGTAAAGCAGTCGCTGCGGCCCTTCAGTAAAGAGCGTCGCCGAGCAATCGTCGAAGATGTGCAGCACTTGTTGGCCGTAGGCTTCATTCGGCCAATAAAACACTCCAAGTGGCTGGCGAACCCAGTCCTGGTCCTGAAAAAGAACAACACGTGGAGAATGTGTATCGACTACACCAACCTCAACAGCGCCTGCCCGAAGGAGGAGTTCGTCCTACCGCGCATCGATCAGATCATCAACTCGACCGCGGGATCAGAGTCGCTGTGCTTCCTCGACACTTACTCCGGTTACAACCAGATCAAGATGGCGGTCGAGGATGAGGAGAAGACGGTGTTCATCACGCCATTCTGCGCCTTCTGCTACATGGCCATGACGTTCGGCCTCAAGAACACCGGCGCCACATACCAAAGGTGCATGCAGGAGTGCCTCGTGAGACAAATTGGCCGCAACATTCATGTCTACATCGACGACGTGGTGGTAAAATCCAGCCGCCAGGACGACCTGCTCGCCGACCTGGCCGAAACCTTTGCAAATCTGCGGAGGTACAACATCAAGCTGAACCCAGGAAAGTGCACCTTCGGCGTCCCCACCGGACAGCTACTGGGATATGTAGTCTCCAAGCGAGGCATCGAAGCCAACCCCCCCAAGATCGACACCATCACTCGACTCGGAAAACCCGAGTGCCTGCGCGACTTCCAGAAGTTGGCCGGTCGAGTCGCGGCTCTCAGATGCTTCATCCCCCGACTAGGCGAGAAGGCCATGCCCCTCTATCGCCTGATGCGCAAGAACCCCACGTTCCAATGGGACGTGGAGGCAGACAATGCACTCAAAGCACTCAAAGAAGTGCTACTCACGGCTCCACTACTTGCCGCCCCAGTCGACAAAGAGCCAATGCTCGTCTACGTGGCGACCTCCAATCGATTCATCAGCGTCGTGATGGTCGTCGAACGGCTAGAGGAGGGCAAGGAGCGCCCCATACAGCGCCCCGTCTACTACATCAGCGAAGTCCTGACGAACTCACGACAGCGCTACCCGCAGTACCAGAAACTGGTGTACGCGGTATTCCAAGCTCAGCGGCGACTCCCCCATTATTTCCAAGAGCACCCAATCACGGTGGTCTCATCCGCACCGCTGCAGGACATAATACGCAACCGCGAGGCGACTGGGCGAGTTGCCAAGTGGGCCGTCGAAATCAGCGTCCACAACATCAAATACGAGCCCCGCAAAGCAATCAAGTCACAAGCCCTAGCTGATTTCCTCGCGGACTAGGAAGAAGCGCAGCAGCCGGAGAAGCTACCATATCTCCACTATTGGTCGCTACACTTCGACGGCTCGAAGAACACCGACGACGCAAGGGCAAGGGTCATACTGACCTCCCCCAAAGGGGACAAGCTTCGATACGTGCTCCACCTCAACTTCAAGCCCTGCACCAACAACATGGCAGAATACGAGGCCCTCCTCCACGACATGAAGGCCGCCAAGGAAATGAACATCAATCGCCTACGGTGCTATGGCAACTCTGACCTAGTCGCCGGCCAGGTCGACGGAACATGTGATGCCGTCTCTCCAACAATGATCGCGTACCGCCAAGCGGTAGACCAGATGGGAGGACACTTTGACGGCTATTCCGTCGAGTGGATCGACAGACACAAGAACAAGGAGGCATACGCCCTTTCCCACATCGGGTTGGCCCGATAAACACCACTAGCATGCGTCTTCCTCGACATCATCCACAAACCTTCGGTCATCCCACCGAAAGAGATCGACGTCGGGATACCACTGCAACCAGAGCCGGCCCTAGTCGCCATGGTTGTGGGGCCTAGCGATTGGACGGCACCATACGTTGCTTTCCTCGAGCACAAGATCCTCCCAAGCAACGAGACGGAGGCGCGAATGATAATGCGCCGCTGCAAATCCTTCGTCATCATCAACGGCGAGCTCTACAAACGCAGCGTGACTGGCGTGTTCCAGCGCTGCGTATAGCCAGAAGAAGGCCGCAAGATCCTCCAGGACACTCACGCTGGCGACTGCGGCCATCACGCCAGCGCCAAGTCGCTGGTCGCCAAGGCCATGCAGCATGGCTTCTACTGGCTCAGCACGCACGCCGACGCCACCAACATCGTCCAACAATGCGTCAGGTGCCAGAAGTACGCCCACCAGACGCACCTCCCTGGTTCGGCACTCAAGACCATCCCCATCACATGGCCATTCGATGTATGGGGCATGACATGGTAGGACCGTTCAAGAAGGCCCCATCCGGCTTCACCCACCTCCTACGCGGTCGACAAGTTCACCAAATGGGTCGAGGCCAAGCCAATCAATAAGTGCGACGGCAAGATGGCTAGAAAGTTCTTACACAAGCTCATCTACCGGTACGACTACCCGCACAGCATAATAATGGACAATGGCACCAACTTTGCCAAAGGTGCCATGGCGGAATTCTGCGAAGAGCACGGCATACGACTCGACCTCGCCTCAGTCGCCCACCCGGAGTCGAACGGCCAAGCAGAACGCGCCAACCAGAGCATCCGCCACGGGCTCAAGCCACAACTCCAGGTGCCCCTCGAGCGCACCCCAGGATGCTGGGTCGAAGAGCTCCCTTCAGTCATATAGGGGATCCGCATGTCCATCAATCGCTCCACCGGGTTCACACCCTTCTTCATGGTGTACAACACCGAAGCCGTAATGCCAACAGACTTGGAGCACGACTCACCTTGAGTCGCCAATTACATCGAGGCGACAAACGAGACCGCCTGCCAAGACAGCATCGACCAAATCGACGAGGCACGTGACCTGGCTCGCTCCCGTACAACTATCTACCAGCAGGGACTCCGCCGCTACCATAGCCGCCGAGTCCAGACTCGCACCTTCCAGGAGGGCGACCTGGTCCTACGACTGGCTCAAGACAAGAAGGGCATGCACAAACTCTCCCCCATGGGAGGGGCCGTTCACCATAGGGCGAGTCCTTGGCAATGACGCCTACTACCTCATCGACATACGAGGCGACGACCAGCTCGAGGTTGGGAGGCCATGGAATGTAAAACTCCTCCGGAAGTTCTATACATAGAACCAAAACATGTACTCAGCTGACATATATAATGAAATTCATTCGGTTCACAAAATTGTGTCTACTCGCTATATCCTTGTGCCACTCGCACTCATAGAGTCAACAATACGCTACCCATGGAAGTCAACCTTTGCTCGAGCGACTGGCACGGCTAAGTAGTGCGGCCAAAGGGCACCGAAAATACTCGGGCCTTGGGACATCCACGAAAACACCAACCCGGAGCCACCATCGGAGTCGCCTAGCTCGACTGGCCCACCGGGCCAAGACGACCCGCATACGCTTCTCACAGCAACATGTCCTTCCCATCCTCGTGCAAAGCGACTCGAATAGTCAAGTACCACACACGAAGACACCGCAAGAATGGAACCCTCACGCGGCTCGGGAACACACCAAGTAAGAGAGCTGCCTTGGACTCGCCCAGCGACTGGCTCTCCGATCCAGGGGAAGAGACGCTTTACAAACAACGCATTAACGACGTACAACAGGAACACGCCCAATACGTCTAAGCACTATGCTCGGGGACTCTCCTACAAACAAACCCATCCGCGCTCAGGGACTCACCCCTTCAGGAGACGCAAAGGATAAACAAAACACCATAAAAAAAACACATATGTATACAATCGAGTTATACCCCATTAAAGGGCGGACGCGCTCGAGGACTCGTTCAAACAAAAATAAACAAACCACACAATCATGGTCGCATTGCGAGTCAACTGACTCCTCTTACTCAAAATATTGTTTATATTACAAAAGTCACCACTTGGCATATATTACAAACTGCCCAACGATACTATCTATTCCGTAGGCCCTGATGAAGAAGCATCCCCACCACCCTTGACTCGAACGAAAGGTTGCCATGGGTTTGTCAGGTAGGTCGTCAACGACTTCGACAACACCGACCGGAAGGGTTTCTCCGACTACATGTCGCGATGCTCCGGCTCGGGGTCACCAGGCGCCAACACCGTCTCTTGGTATGGCAGCAGGTCCCCCATCGCCAACACCCGATCAGCAAAAGGAGCGGCCTTTGCAGTTAGCTTCAGCACCTCTGACATCTCCACCGTGCTAGTCGCCGAAGGGTAGCCGCTGGTGATGTCGTCGAGGTCGAAGTCGTCGGGGAAGTGGGCAAGACCCAGGCTCAATGCCGTTGTGGCCTCGTGCCTGAAAGCCGAGTGTGCCATCCACTCCACGACGCCGGGAACCTCCTCCAGATAGCGCCACACTTCGGTAAGTCCCCTAGGAATAACCTTGGTGGGGGACATCCGCTGAAGGACCGCTTGGACGCACAATGCCGAGGCAATAGCCAAGTTCACCGCGGCAGTCACGCACTGTGAGGCGTTGAAGGTCTGCACCACCGGGTCGCTTTTCCCTATCACATCTGCAACATCAGACGTTAGTGACACTATGGATCTCCCCACTCGGGGACTCGCCAAATATGTTAAGCAAAAAACAGAGACTCACCAAGAAGCCTGCGGCAATTCTCGGTGACGTGCTTCTCCAGGGCAGCGTGATTGTTCTGCAGCCCAAGGATGATCGAGTCCACGGCCTTGCGTTCCTCTTCAGCCGCAGCGACTGCAGCCTTTGCTCGTTCCTCAGAAGAAATCGAGGATGCTTTTGCTTCCTCCAACTCTTGGATTAGTGAGGCGATTCGCCCATTCGCCGCGTCCAGCTCGGCAGCTGGGACGTACCCTTCACGGGCCTTGGCAATCGCAGCCGGAAGACCATCTGAAAAGAAAAGAAACAAATCCTAAAGATACCAGAACGCCAACAGTTCACAGCCAAAAAGCGAATCAAATACTTACCAACAGCCTCCTGGAGTCGCTGGTTTGCGTCCTACGCCACGTGCAGATCCCGCTCCAGACGCTCTTTCGCGGCCTGTCGATCTATCAACTCCCTCTGCAAACCCTACGAGAGTAACAAAAGTTAGCACTTACCAAAAACAATATTCAGTTCATAGCCGCTGAAATTCAGCGACTAGGAACTCGGGGACTGGAGAGTAGAAGAAATTCAGTCCCTAGCCGCTGAAATTCAGCGACTAGGAACTCGGGGACTGGAGAGTAGAAGCAACTCAGTGCCTAGCCACTGAAATTCAGCGACTAGACACTCAGGGACTGGACGTACCTGAATAGCGGCGCCAAGCATCTTGTGAAGCTCGCCGGCGTCAGTCGACGGGACCGTGAAGGAGGTACGCCCATGACGAGACCCAATGTCTTCATCAACGATCTCCGGGCTCTGTGGAGACTGGTTGTCCGCCACGCCTGGAAACACCCTCGCCATGAAGCGCGGGAACATTGACGACGCTCTAGCCGGGGCACTAGTCACCGAAGCCGGCGCTTCCGTCGCAGGAGCGACCGTGACTGGCTCCGACCGTGCAGCCGCCACCTCTTCGACGACTGCAGCGGGATCGCTTCCCTTGGCGCTAGTCATTGCCACGGAGTCGTCGGCACCGCCTTTCTGCCTCTTCGCACCCTCCATAGTCGCCACGCCTTCAGCAGGCTTCCTCTTCTTGGGAAGGTCGCCCAATCCCGTGGTGGCGACCGGCGGAATCTTCGCCACTGAAGGGCGACCGATCTTCTTGACCCCAGACCTGCCAAACTTCCAAAATCAACACAAAGACAACACAAAAACGGAAAACGACTTGGAATGGAGAATTCGAGGCTTACTTGACGACTGGGAGAACGTGCAGCCCGGTGCTGATGTGGGCGGGCTTGTCTAATTCCGGCCCCAGCTTACGCGTGAGACCCCTTTCGAAGACGTTTGAAGCCCATGACACCGCGGGCTTCCTCGATGACGAAGTCGCGGCCGCCGGCATTTCCGACTCTGAAGACGCGGCCGCTCTTGAAGGTTGCGGCGACTTCGACGCCGCTGCCTCAGCCGCCTCCTGGCTTGGTGCCTTCAAAGCTGCTAGCACAATCACTACCAGAGGAACCTCTACCGCCGCCTCGGTGTCCTAGCCCTCCAACCCCTTCATCAGAATCGCATCCTCCAGGACCTTGTGCGAAGTTTCGGGGGTGTCATCATTGTCAGGGTTGTTATCTGACTCAAACACCACCGCTGACCTTCGGAGGCCTCTTCGAGCTCCCAGGGGACCTCTTCGTCAAGCGGAGGGAGCCATCTCTCCAACACCTGGAACAACTGAGAACAACCACAAATAAATGTCAAACGATGCGACTGTGAGTCATATTTTAGAAATTGTGACTAGAAGGAAAACTTACCGTGGGGGCTTCATTCTTCACGGGAGTGTACGGGGCGAGCCTGGCCGACGTGGTTGTGAATTCCGCATCGGTGATCTTCTTCAGGGCAGCCTTGTAGTCTTCAATCTCCCATGACTCTTTGCTGGTCCGGGAGGGATCGTGTTTCCCGTTGTACTCATACATCCAATGCGGCCGAGCCGCTAGCGGAACTAGACACCGCCCGAGCCAGCAGTTGTAGAGGTTGACCGAGGATAGCCCCTGATTCTTCAACCTCTGGATCTGGTCCATCATTTCTGTGATAGCCATCCTCTGGTCTTCCGGAAGCTTCTTCACCGCTAGCCGGCGAGGCTCACTCCTTTCTGTGACGAACTCAGGAAGCGCTACCTCGCCGGAGGGAGTGGACTCTTTCACATAGAACCAGCTCTTCTTCCACTCGCTCGCGGCCTTCTTCGGTAGCAGAAGCTTGATGAAGTTTGCCTTCGGTTTCAACTAGAACTTGATGTCGCCGGCCGCCAACATCAAGCCGCCGGATGACTCGCGCCTGATGCAGCCGTGGAAGAGCTCCAGCCACAGCGAGAAGTATGGCCTGCAACCCAGATAGCACTCACAAAAGGCGACAAATATCGCCAGCTGCTCGATGCTGTGCGGACCAAGATCTGACGGCTTGATTCTGTAATACGCACAGAAACGCTAGAAGAATAGTGAGGTGGGGAAACCTAAACCTCTCTCTAGGTGGCTCAGGAAGCAAATGAACTCGCCAGCCTGCGGCTTCGACTCGATCTCGGAGGGAGCAGGGATTCACCAGTTCCCCTTGCGGAGGATTCCAGCATCCTCGAAGGATCTAAGTTGGGCCGAGGTGCACTTGGATTTCCCCCATGAACCTTTTGGAGGTGCCATTGGGAAGGATGTGGAGTCGCTCAGTGTGAAAGGATCGAATCGAAGGAAGACAGGAAAAATGAATGCGCGAGAATGAGGAATGCAGGGAAGGACCTGCGAGGCTGATTCGTCACTCCCCTTATAAGGGGGAGGCTACCCGCCAGTTTCGGGATAGCTGTTACCTGCGGTAATTACGCCGAAGTTACCATTGGAATATCCAACAGATAGTTTGACCAAGATTGATGGTCCAACTCCTCCGTTCCATTCGCTGGCAACTGGCCTTGTCCACTCGCCGAATCAGTGACTTGGCAGCCGTGACATTTGCCAGAGAAGCGACTGGGAGCCTAGGGAAAATTTCGTTGGTTTCAGTGGAGTCCATCGCCGATTCGACTAGGCGTCCAAATTGGACTCGCCTACTACGACCGCCAAATGACCACCTCTGTCTGATTCAACGATGGCCTCGGGGACTACTGATGGGGATATGCCGAATGGGGTATGACTAGCAGGACGTTCCGCTTGGTCCAAAAGGTCTCACAAGTTGGCCTGCATGATGGTGACTGGAATGCGGCTAACAGGAAGGACCGGCGACTGGAGACTGGAGGCCCAGAAGCATACCAGAAGCCCAGTCGGATTAGGTCAAAGCCTCCGAATCCATATCTTGTTCGGTTGGAACTTGTAATCCCTAGCAAGGTGCCTCATATATAAACCTCCGTAGGGTATCCTGAGGACTTATGTTCCATCATACACCCTTCAAGGTACTCGTTGCTTAGACACCGAGCTCACCACCCCTGTAACTTGCTCTCCAATAATCTAATCTAGCAGGAGTAGGTCTTTACCCTCCGGGGGGCAAACCTAGGTAAACCCATGTGCATCCGCCCCCATCTCGCACCACAGATGGCCGCCAGCTCTCGCCCCTGATTCAATCAATCGCTGCCTACTACAGCGACTGCGGTGGCCATTTCCACGACAATATTAATAGGTTTTCTCTTTTGCTAGTATCTTGTTATTAGTTGGGAGACCGGGTTTAAGATAGATAGCCGTACTATCAAGATGGGCTCTCTAGTGAGTAACTCGATTGTATATTTCAGAGTATATCCTATTACTTTTTGGTCTTACAGGTTGAAAGAACACGAATGTCACCTAGAGGGGTGGGGGTAGGGGTTAATAGGTGTTTAAAATAATTATAGTTTAGGCTCTAATAAATGCATAATAAAACTAGCGTTTAATTTATCAAGCACAAAACCTAAATTCACTAGGATTAACTAAGTGCACCAACAACCTATGCTAAGCAAGATAAGCAAAAAGGAGATAGCAAGATAGATTACTTTAAGCACGATGGCTATCACAATGTAAAGTGCATAAGTAAAGGGCTCGGGTATATATATAACCGATGCACGGGGAGACGATGATTTTATCCTGAAGTTCACTTCCAAAGAAGCTACATCTCTGTTGGAGAGGTGTGATGGCGTAATGCTCCCTGAAGGCCACAAATGGCTCACCTTGAGGTGTGGTGGCTCGATGCTCACCCAATGCCACACAAGGCCTCATCCCAAGATGCGGAGGCACACTACTCACCGGTGCCACAAAAGACTCACCATATTCTCCCGAGTGCGCACCATAAAAGGCGGGCAATAGATCCACTATGGGACACTTGAGGGTGGTCAACAAACCCGTACAACTTTGGGGAAATCTCCAAAACTCAATTGGAGGCTCCCAAGAAACACCACAAAGTCCTCTAGCTTGTGTAATCTCCTCAACTCAATTGGAGGCCCCAAGAGAACAACACTACTATGACACAAGCATCTACGGTTCCAAGAACCCCAAGAGTAACAATCCCACATGATTTCACCAACCGATTCTCCATAGAGAACTCAAACCGATGCACCTAATGCAATGGCAAGTCCTTCACCCCCAAATTCCACCAAAGCTACAAAATTTACGGGGGACTAAGAGAGGAAGAACACAAGAGAAGAATACCAAATTCTTCCAAGATCTAGGTCTCAAGATTCACTTCACTAAGAATAGATATGATTTGGTAGATTTGTAGATCTAGATATCCCCTCACTTTTACCTCAAAAATATGCAAGAATCATGGGAGGGAGAGGGAGAAAGCAAGCTCAAATAGGTCAACAATGGTGGGCATAAACAAGCTCTAAAGATGGGGAACCATTGGGGAAGAAGGCCCCCTTAAATAAGACAAGAAAAAACTAACTGTTTGGGTCACATTCACGTGTTACTGGTGCTCCACCGGTACTACCGGTAAAGTAGAATGCGAGTTACTGCAAGGAAATCAGCCTCCGATAGAAGTTGGGTGGAAGTTGGCCGGTATTACCACCCATGGGAAAAATAGTGGATAGCATGGTAAGAAAACTTCAATAACTTTTGCATCCGGACTCTGATTTCTATGATGTTGGGCTTGGAATCACAATAAGGAGCTCTACAACTTCATGCATAGAAACATCATAGTACAATACGATAGGATAAAAAAATGGATAAATGTATGACCTCTCTAGAAGCGACGAACCGGTAAAACCTCCAAAACCCAAAACACAAGAAGTTGAGCTTGGAAACTCTGATTGAGATGAAACCAATTTTGTTGGATATATAAAAGAAAGTACAATACAATAAAATACCAAGTATATATTGGTGAGTATCATCCCTCATAGAAGAAACGATAAAGACCACACCATAAAAACACAACAAGGCTTTCATACGAAATCCGTTTTTGATGAACTAGAACTTTTCATGAAGATACCCACAAGCTTTAGATCCTCACATGGATAAGATCCAAATAACAACCAAGATGATGCTAAGTATGCAAAGGTTTGAACTCTCTCCAAAAGATAAGGCAGTGTTACTCACTCGAGAGCCCCTCTTGATAGTACGACTATCTATCCTAAACTCAGCCTCCCAATTAACAACATGAGACTGGCAAAAGGAAAACCTATCAAGATCATACCTTTTCCTTGAGAATTCCACTTGAACTTGATGTAGACGATCTTGCCTTCCTCAAGATGGAACACCTTCTTTGAACATGTCTTCATCGATCCATGATCACTAAGGATGGCAAGCTTCAAGAATGTGATCTTCTAGAGATGGCGCATCTTGAACTTGCACTTCTTTATTTATTCTTTGAGTGTTGATACATTTTGAATCAACTCTTTGCACTTTCTCTTTATCAACCTTGAAACATCTTCTTTCTTCAACATGATTCCAATAGGCCCAAACCCCTTGGATATTGATAATTCTTCATATTTCAACCTTGAAGCCAACACATGGTCCAAGCGATGCCAATGGACAATTCCTACAAGTGTAAATCAATGCAAACATTAGTCCATAGAGATTGTCATTAATTACCAAAACCACAGGGGGTACACATGCACTTCTAGAGGTTTTCTGGCTCTATCTTGGGAGGTATCTCACACATTTATACTTGATATTTTCTCTCTCTCTTGGTGGTACCCAATATTTTCAACAAAATCGGTTTCATCCCATTTAGAGTTCGGATACTCAAGTTATTGCGTCTGTTGCTGCTAGGTCCAGTCGGTAGTACCAACACTTATGAAAACAATTGTGTGCTTGTTTCGAGCTTTGGCTCGACTAGTACCATTCTCAATTACTACCAGGTGTTTCTCTGCTCTGCGGTAGTATCGCTTACCTAACCTGGTACTACCGGTCATGAGCTAGGCAAACAAGCTGCTTACAACTTCCTCTATTGTTTTGCCCATTAGATCACCCCGGTGATAGGCTGGTAGTACCGCCATGTCCAGTACTACTGTTGCCTGGTCCAGTAGTATCGGTCCTTGCGTAGCAGCTCATAACGGGTAGATTCCCCGACCTCTATGAAAGGAGCCCTTCTTATCCATTGGTTCTTAAGTTATTTATCACAATTCCTCCCTCTATTCTTAACCCTCTTGAGTTTTCCTACTCCATCTTCCTCCCATGATTCTTGCATATATTTGAGAGAGAAAGGAGAGGAGATATAGATCTACAACTCCACCAATCAATATCTCCTCTAAGTGAGGGGAACATCTTGGGATCTAGATCTTGGAGACTTTTGTGTTTTTACTCTTGTATTCTTCCTCTATTATTCCCCAAATAGCTTTTGTAGCTTTGGTGGAATTTTGGAGTGAAGTACTTGCCATTGCATTAGGTACATCAGTTTGAGTTCTCTTTGGAGGATTTGGTTGGTGAAATCAAGAAACTTGTTACTTTTGGGTTCTTGGAACCCTAGACGGTTAAATGGCCTTTTGTGGTGAGTTCTTGGTGCCTCCAGTTAAGTTGTGGATCTCTCCTCAAGTTAGTGTCCTTGGTGTTGATTCTTGGGAGTCTCCAATTAAGTTGTGGAGATTGCCCCAAGCTTGTATGGGTTTGGTGACCACCCTCAAGTGTCCCATAGTGGATCTGGTGCTTGCTGTGTGGCGGGTGCTCGAGAGAATAGGGTGAGGCCTTTTATGGCATTGGTAGTCTTAGTACCACCACCCCTCCAACGGAGACATACTTCCCCTTAAAGGAAGGAACTTTAGGATACATCATTGTCTCTACGTGCCTCAGTTATCTCTATACCCGAGATCTTTACTTATGCACTTTACATTGTGATAGCCTTCATGCTTAAGTATTACTACCTCCATTCTGAAATATAAGCCTTTTAGATAACTAGTTTAGCTATCTAAAAAGGCTTATATTTTGGAACAGATGTAGTATCTTGCTATCAACTTGTTGCTTATATTGCTTAGCATAAGTTGTTGGTGCACATAAGTGAACCGTAGTATATATATAGGTTTTTTTCTTGACAAAGTAAACACTATTTTTATTCCGCATTTGGTAAGACCTTCTCATAAAAGTTTTTAAACTGCCTATTCACCCCCACTAGGAGGTATGTGTGTCCATTCACTTGGTCTTCACAAGGTTCCAAGTGACAACTCCACTAGGTGTTGAATTGCACACGGTGACCCTGAAGGTCTCCCAAGTGCATGGTAATGAGCCAAGTAGCAACAAGGCTCTAACTTCATCTTCAAATGTGACTCCTGCTGAAGACATCGGATTTATAATGCCCTGACATTCATTCACATGATCTAAAATTAGAGTGCCCTCCTTGTACCTTAAACACATCAATTTCTTGATCAAGAACATCTTGTTAGTACCTTCTTTGTGGGCATACAACTCCTCAAATTTCCACCATAAATTGTGTGCATGTGTCTCACGATATTGTTCAAAACATTATCATCCACCCATTTTCGGATCAACCCACAAACTTGGAGATAAAGTACCTCCCACTGATCTCGCTCCATATCATCAGTAATATCGGTAGAGAACACCAGCTTCCAATATTCATTTACATACAACAAGTCCTTCATCATGCTTTTCAAATATTCATAATTTGTACCATTCAAATAAATCATTATGTTGATATTCACTTACATCTACTTCAAAAAAAATATTCACTTACATCCTTCACCACAAGCAAATGCACTCAACCTAAAACAAACCTTCCTCTGAAACTGAATATACGAACTGAACCTTAGATCTCATACCAATTTGTTGGGGGAGATACACAACCATACTAGCCTGCAATGAACTTCAAGGATAACTTCAATCAATAGATACATAGTGGAAATAAAAGAATCAAGCACATGCACAAGTGACACAAGGATTTACGTGGAAAAACCTCAAGGTGAGGAGGAAAAACCACAGTCGTGGACCAACCGGTCCATGCAAGAATCAGTATGAGAAACTTGGGTAAAGAGTATTTTCTAGAACATATAGAGATATACAACACACTCAATCACATTGCCAACCGGCAACAACAACCACTTGAAAGGAAGATTATAGCAAAGTAGGGATATCACAGTTTCTGTCCTCTTTGTTAATTAGCAAAATGCTCTTAAATCACTGATCCAAACATCACCAAACTTGGTAGCTAAATAGACATACGAGTTCCCGACATACGCACCAAATGTCAGCTAAATTAGACACTGTTTGCCAACCCAATCTGTTGGTCTACCAAACCTACTCTATGCTGAAACTGCAGCAATCCGGACTGACTAAACCAAATATGATGCTACTTAGACCCAAATCTCAAAGTAGCTAACCACATCGAAATACTCAAAGTAAGGAACAATCTCACCAAGTTTGGAGCCATTCCAAGAACGTTTGACCCTCCAAACACCAGCTTGAAGACAAATCAATTAGATCACATAAATCTAGACAAAAATCACCTCTCCTTTTAATTCCTCTCTTCTCACTAGGTTGTGGTGTTTTTTGTGTTCTCTCACCCTATCACTACAACAGCCATAATGGCATCTTTCATTTGCTCTCTCTCAACCACCAAGGATGGATAGGGTTTTCTTTTTACTCCTCTCTCAAGGAGCACCTCGGCTGTTGGATGCGAACCTAGATCAATGGTTGAAACATGTTGGACTTCACAAGTTGTAGTTCGACTACCAACACAACTCCATGTGCAGGGACATGGCCCAACATACCAAGGTGGTAAAATGCCATGATGTCGTATGGTTAATCAAAGTCTTTCTCAGTTATCACAACTTTCACCTATAAATAGATGGCCACCCTCGCTTCAATGAATGGAGGCAAGTGTTGGCTCATACGAGATCCCACTTTTCACTCTCTCAATTCTTGAATTGAATTGACTTTGAAGAACTAGAGGAGACAAAAGGAAAAGGAAGGAAGGTTCAATATGATGCATTGCCTGGCCGCACTCCTGCTCCCCATTTGGATCTTCGTACCGCCTAGATGGCTTGAGATTCCGGTTGGCTCCATTTTGACTAAGGCTCTACTCCATCATGCTAGCTTGTTCCCTAGTTTCCACCTCAACCAACTTTGGTTGTCACTTCACCTCATGAAGAAATCCATGGCCGAAAAGTTCGACATATTTGGAAGAGGTTTTGGTCGCGACCTCTTTGAAACATGCCTGCTATCCGGCTAGCATGATCACCATGATGGCATTGCCCCTTTGAAGCCCATTTTCAACACCTTGCATTTCATTGGAGATCTTGCACTGGCTAACAACACCCGACCTTGATGAGTTCGACCGACCGCAACCCGTGGGCCGGGCGCATGTCCTGGATATCAGGCCCTCTACGTGCTGCGGTGAGTATGTGAGCTCTGTTTACGGGGATGTGTGTAGAAAATCTACCTACACCCGACTAATTTCATGACCTAACCTCTCCCGACCCCATGGCATCGGCACCGTGCCCCAGGATAATCCGAACTCCCACCCTCGAGGCCCCTCCCCTCCCTTCCCTGCCACTGGAGGCGTTTCCAGGCAAAACCTATGTCGTGTGGCGGGGGCGGAGTGCCCGCTGGTCGTGGCTAGGGTTGTGATGACGACACACGTTCAATATCCTGTAGTCGTGGTGGCACGCTGTGACGATGACGGATAGTGGAGGCTGGCAGTTGGGACTGATCTTGGCTCGTGTCGGCCTTGAGGGCCCGATCCCCTACACCCTACTTGTCTTCTGCGTGGCAACAATGCCCTGCACTATTCACATCACATTGGCACCAGAGCAATGGCTCTAGAACTGGTGATGGCGGTCCCTCCTCCGCCAAGGTGGGCAATGAGATGTGGCGGATCTCGGGATCCCGTGTGTTGCAAAATAAAGATCTAGGTGGTGACCCTACTGGTCTTCGTGTGGAGCCACCGATCTACCTGTGGTCGTCCTATTCCATCTGGCCATGAGCAAGTTCCGGACTTCTCCTTCGGAGGAAAACAAGGACTAGCATATTTTGTGCTCCTTGGACACCTTTGAAAGGGCATGTATGCTCCCGTGTGTGGTTTTAGTAATCAATGACAATATCTATGGGCTAATGTTTGCATTGAGTTACACTTGTAGGAATTGTCCATTGGCATTGCTTGGACCATGTGTTGGCGTCAAGGTAGAAGAAATTAAGAAGAAGAAGCATTGTCCAAGGGCTTTGGGCCTATTGGAATCATTTTGAATAAAGAAGATGATTCAAGGTTGATCAAGATGAAGAATGAGAAAATTCTCTAGAGAAGAAATGAAGTTGTGCAAGTTCAAGATGTACCATCTCTAGAAGATCACATACTTGATGCTTTCCATCCTCAGTGTGAAAGGGATATGCCCTAGAGGCATATAATAAATAGGTTTATTATCATATCTCGAAATAGTTCATGATAGTTTCATACTGTGGTATAATTGAATCAAGTGGAAACATTGATACATGTGTGGTATGTAAATAAACTAGGTCCCTAGTAGCCTCTTTTCAACTAGTTCGTTGGGCAACCGATGATCAAGGTTTCCTAATCATGGAGCATTTATGCCAGTTGACAACAGAGTCATATCATTGGAGAATGATATGATATACATTACCCAATTGAAGTATTGTAGTGAGATCAAGTCACATGGTTTATCACTATAATCCTCTGAAACTAAGTGACCTTCTTCTTAGAGCATGAGATCACATTAATCACTATCCCCTGCGGCTGCTTTGATTACATCAACTGTCATGATCGTAACTAGGTGACCATAAAGGTGTGACTCGGGTATTTTAGAGGAACATTTGAGGCCTATGAACCAAGATTGGGATTTGTTCACCCACATGACGAGAAGATACACTGGGCCCACTTGGTGAAACTGTATCCAGTAGGTTGCAACCATTGACTAGGTCAGGGGATAGAATATCACGATAACGAGTTAAGTGGACTTGTCGGTAATGAGACAGGTATGCTGATACCACATATCGAATCTCGGATAATTCATGTATTGAAGAAGCAAAAGGATAGGGACACGGAGTTTATGGTTTGAACATGACATAGTCTCTGGAGTGCATAGGGGTCGTTATGTACATCCTGGTCCCTCTATTAATCATTGATCGAGATCTAGAGTGCATAGGGGTCATTATGGATATCCCGATCACTCTATTTGATCATTGATCGAGAGTGATATCGATCATGTCTATGACATTCCCGAACCATAGGTTAACACACTTAAGGGTCTGCCATTATTCTGAGATCGATATGGAAAGAAGGTATCACAGATGAGAAAGAAGAGGATTGGAATTGTTTCAATAAAGACATTGCTGGAATAGTTCCGAAGAGGATCTGAAGTTGTATCGGAAGAAGGAATAAGCCAAAAAAGTGTTTTCGTATTAATGGGGATTTAAATATGCATTTATATGTATTAATTATGAATAAATATATTAAGTAAAATATTTAAATTAATTATTAAGGGGCAACCTCCACTGTTGGGCCAATTCCTGGAGGGAACCAACCCATAAGGGAGGCCACCCCAGGACGCCACCGCAGCCACCGCTGCTGGACCCTACCGACTCGGACCATGAGGGTGAGATCATGTGGGAGGCGGGTAGTGAGTGCGCGCGGGCTGCGCGTACCAGCTGTCGCCACTACGACTAGCGGGCTGGCCCATCCGAGGTGGCATCGTGCAGTGCGCTAGAGGGCCACGAGCAGGTGGCAGGCAAGCTGGTCCAGGCCGGGGCACAAACGCATGCGGCTGGCATGCCGCCACTGCCAGGCCCACCTGGCCACCGCCTCAGCCATGCAGGCCACAAGGTCGCGGGCAGGCTGGTGCGCGTGGACAGCCTAGCCATCGCCGGCTAGTTTCCCCTCCTCTCCTTTTTTTAGTCCAACATGGGGACTTGAGGGAAGGGAGTCATACTTTTCCGTCTATATAAAGAGGTCTATATTGGTGGGAAAAAGACACACAAAATAAAAAGGGGATTTCCTAAGGACTATTTCCTTAGGGAATTTTCCCTCCTCATTCTCAGTTGACTCTCAAGAGTGCAGTTCCACGAAGAGCTATGCATGAGAGAGTCGACAACACTAGCACGCCATCACGCTGCTGGATCCCAGTTCTAAAGGGTCTACTTCCATATCCCGGATGGATCAAGGAGAACAGGAGTCGTCATCGGACATCGTACGTGTGCGAGTACTCGGACGACACCACCAATAGTGGGGCCAGGGCTGCCGTATAAGGACCAAGAGGAGAAGGCGAGAAGCTTCACGGTCTCGAGGTTAGGTACAAATTCGACTACTTCAACCACATTCCGCGCGGGATGTTAACCGTGTTCGGTCTACAAGGGTATGTCACTAAACCTCTATTCCCATTACGGCATTAACTCGTAGATAGATCTGGGCGTTTGGGTAGTTCTACCATAGAATATTTTTGTTTTCTGCTATGAATACCCTTTAGTGGTATCAGAGCCGGTCTATGCATAGTTATGCTAGTACGGGTAGACCACATGGTGATTGCGGGTGTTGATCGCATAGTTGTCACATTCCCACGTGCACTTGTTCATATTGCAGTATTGTGAGATAAAGCGACTCAGACCGAACTTACACGTAATCCTACGCGAGACTGGTTCCAAGTTAACATACGGCTTATACTGTATAAGTGGTCAGCGGGTGTCTGTCTCTCTCACAATAGTTAATATGACATTTACAAAGGAAGGCCTCAAGAGGGGAGTAATAAGACAACTACTAGATCAATGTTGTGGTTGATAATCGTATGTATGAACGGTTCTATCTCGGTAGCCCTAACAGCCACGTAAAATCTGCAATTAATAAAGTAGGATCTTTATATTGCGGGGAGGGGCTTGTAATATGATATGGTCACATAACTTCATGTAGAATGACCAACTGGCAGCGCCACACCAATGACGTAATACTGGTGGCGTGTGATGATGATCATCCGCATGACATGAAGAACCACGTCATATCACAGTTATAAATTGCATGTGATATTATTTTGTGCATCTTGTTTTACTTGGTTTTATTATATACGCGATGGTAGTAGAACAGGATGATCCCTAAATAATACCAACTTTAGTGTTCTACCATTAGTGCACAACCAACAAAAAAGTTCACAGTTATGAAGCAGGCTATGAAGATTGGGTGCTAGACATCTCTGCTTTTACATATAGTGGGTGCAAGTCGTGCATGCACAACGAATACACTATGGTTGAGTTGGAAAGCCTAGCATGTACGAACATGGCCTCAAAACACGGTAGATCGAAAGATCGAGCACGAGTCACATGAACGATGTGATCAACGGATATAGTCTATCCTGGAAGCTGCATCAAAGGCCGCGATGATCCGGGATGATGTGGTGTAAATGGATCATGTGATCGCTAGAATCATTTTAGGGATGATGATTATAGTGGGATTTCTTGTGTTTATTTGATTATAAAACTAGAACCCATAATTATGAACTTATTCTTATGTCTTTGTAAATATCCTTGTAGATCATGGAAAATAGAATTCTGCCATTCAACCCTAGATCTCTATTCCGTGATGAGTTTGTTAGAATAGACGGGTCCAACTTCATAGAATAGTTTCAACGCTTAAAGGATGTCCTCATGGAGAATGGCACAATCTACACTATACAAGAACCACTAGGAGATCCTCCCAAAGCTAGTGCAAGTCAAGAGGACCATGATGAATACCGCAATCGTCATGGTATGTACATCTGTGCAAGAAACATGATTCAGTTCAGCATAACACCTGAATTGCATGCATAGTTTATGCACACTCAATCATATGAGATGATGGTCGAGTTGAAGGTGATGTTTGGAGGAAAAGTTAGGCTTATGAAGTTTGAGCTTCTTGACAAGTTTATTTCATAACAGATGGAATAAAACACATGTTTGGACACTCATTTAGAGATTATGTATGACTTGCATGAGTCATTCACGTTTGATGAGGACTACTGGATGGACGAAAAACTCGCGATAGATGGGGTGCTGCGTTCGGTTCCCCCCAGCTATGAGAATGTCGTCGAAGGATATATATATATGAAAGAGGAACAATTTGACTTCCATAGATTCCTGCAATAGTTGAGAACTATGAAGGTAGAACCCATTGCTGGGGAAATCGTCGATTGAGCAGGTATATGTGATATACAGTTTATAAATGTGTTTCTCACATAACATAGTTGCCGTTTTGCCAAGCATACTAATACTTGTTCTTGTTTTATGAAAACATAACCATCATCATGGGTGTTACGTGGAGTGGACAAGGATACAAGTCATGCTGATGGCATAGAAGATGTTGATGGCCGATGACATTTCTCCTTCTGCATTTATCGTCTGGATTAGTTGAGATTAGAATAGTTTTTAATCGATTTGAGAGTGTGAACTTACTAGTGTGTCTTGCTTCTCGCGAGATGGTTATTCATAATGGATTTATAACAAACCAGTTGATCGATTATTATGAATGATTTCTATTATGATCACATTCTTCGATTATGAATATGTTATTCTCATTATAGTCCTAATGATAATACCTTATGAATTTATAAAATACAATGACACTATAATTTAGGTCATAATAGTGTTGTAAGCATTCATGTTTATGAAAACATGAAGTCATGGGATGTTCATAAATCCTATGATATTACAATACTAGGCCATTTAGGCAAGTGAAAAGGAAACATACGTCGCCTAGAAGGGGGTGAATATGCATTTTAAAATTATTACGGTTTAGGCTCTAATAAATGCGGAATAAAACTTAACGTTTAATTTATCAAGCTAAAACCTATATCCACTAGGTTCACTAAGTGCACCAACAACCTATGCTAAGAAAGACAAGCAACAAGATGATAGCAATATAAAATACTTCAAGCATGATGGCTATCACAATGTAAATTGCATAAGTAAAGGGCTCGGTTGAGAGATAAGTGATGGACGCGGAGACGATGATTTGTTTCCTGAAGTTCACTTCCAAAGAAGCTACGTCTCCATTGGAGAGGTGCAGTGGCACAATGTACTTCGAACGCCAAAAATGGCTCACCTCGAGGTGTGGTGGCTCGATGCTCACCCAACGCAACACAAGGCCTCACCCCAAGATGCAAAGGCATGCAACTCACCGACGCCACAAAAGGCTCACCCTATTCTCCCGTGAGCTCTCCACAAAGGCCTACTCATGTTCCACTATGGGACACTTGAGGGTGGTCACTGAACCCATACAAGGCTTGGGGCAATCTCCACAACTCAATTGGAGGGCTCCCAAGAAATGCCACAAAGTCCCACAATGCCACAAAAGGCCAACAAGCTTGGGGAAACTCCACAACTCAATTGGAGACCCCAAGAACACACCACAGAACCGTCTAGGGTTCCAAGAACCCAAGAGAAACAAGCCCAAGAGCTTGAACTCGCCGAATCTTCGAGGAGAACTCAAACCTATGCACCAAATGCAAGAGGCAAGTCCTTCTCTCTCAAATTCCATGAAAGCTACAAAATCTATTGGGGGAATAAGAGAGGAAGAACACAAGAGGATAACACAAAACTCTCCAAGATCTATATCCCAAGGATTCCTTCACAAAGAAGGGATTTGGTTTGGTGAGGGTTGTAGATCTAGATCTCCTCTCTCAAATCCCTCAAAAAGATGCAAGAATCATTGGAGGGGGAAGGGGAGAGGGCAAGCTCTTCAAGGTCAACAATGGAGGAGAGAGAGAGCAAAAAACGGACCAAAGAACTAACTCTCATGAAGGGGAAGAGGATCCCCTTCTAAAGGGCTCTCGATCTGCCTGTTATACACAGTTTCGTGCACGGCCGGTACTATCGGCGGGTGGCCGGTACTATCGGTGGAACCCAGCCATCGGTCCAAATCAGCAACATGGAAAGAGAAAAAATCTGGCTGGAACTACCACGGAAATTCCAGTCGAAGTTCCGACAAATAGACTCGACCAAAACAGAGAATGTACTGAACCAAAATCGTGGTGACCGGAAGTGGGGCTAGAATTTACACCGGTACTACCGGCAGCAAAAATTCCCTAGTGGTACTACCGCTAGCTCGCTGGAACTACCGGTCAGGCAAAAACTCCCGAACCAAAACTGCCACAACTTTTGCATCCGAACTCCAAACAAGATGAAACCAATTTTGAGCTCAAAACTCCAAACTCCAACTTTTGCATACGGACTCCAAACTCCAACTTTCAAAATATTGTGTATCACCACGTGAGAAAATATCATGAATATATATATGTGAGATATCTCCCGAGGTGTGGAGCCGGAAAACCTGCAAGATCAAAAACACAATAAGATATGCGAGGGAAATCCGTTTTTGAAAAACTAGAGCTTGTTATGAAGATAACCACAAGCTTTAGATCCTCTCATGGACAATAAAGATGATGCTATGTATGCAAAGGTTTGATATCTCTCTGAAAGATACGACCGAGTCACCCACTCGAGATCCCCTCTTGATAGTACGATTATCTATCCTAAACCCAGCCTCCCAACACTACAAGAGATCGGTAAAATAGAAAAACTATCAAGATCATACCTTTGCCTTGAGCATTCGACTTGAGCTTGATGTAGACCGTCTTGTCCTTCTCAAGATGGATCGCCTTTCTTGAATGATCTTCCTTGATGAAGACTTGTGACGAGCTCCCCCATACTCCATGGGGAAACCTCTTCTTTGACCTTGTCTTCATCACTCCATGATCGCCGAGGATGGAAAGCTTCAAGCATGAGATATTCTCGAGATGGTGCAGCTTGAGCTTGCCCATCATTTCTTGATGATGTATTGAATATAGCCATACAGACCATCTTCTTCTTGTTCTTCAAGACATACTTGATCTTCTTCTTCTTCTACATGATTCCAATAGGCACAAAGCCCTTGAACATTGCTTCTTATTTTTCAACCTTGAAACCAACACATGGTCCAAGCGATGCCAATGTACAAACCTACAAGTGAAACTAAATTTACACATTAGTCCATAGAGATTGTCATTAATTACCAAAACCACACATGGGGGCATACATGCCCTTTCAGCGAGGATGACTAAAAACAATACGTTCCGGTAAAACAGAATTTATAAATTTTTGAATACTATACACACTGATGTATTATTCATCAATATAGTGAAATCATCATTTCGCAGAAACAGTTGTAGAATTAAGTGAACAACGATATTCACTTGATGAAGCATGATTTTTAAAAGGATTTTGAAATGTTCAAATGTCTTAGGATTAATAGTGGATATAACATTAATAATAAAATGAAGGTCTCTATGATTTTATCAAAAGAGAATGTCATTTGAGTTAAGATTTTAGCACATGAAAGACTTGTGAAAACCGTTTCACAAATTATGTTGATTAGATATATCAAAGCATAATGATATACCTCAGTGATCGTAATCATGATGCATTGGATACATATTGTCTAAAGAGAATCTCTGAATAGGTTATCATATAAAATTAGAACTATAAGCCATAGAATCAGCAAACACTCATAGAATTAGGAAATCATCTAGATTCACAGAAACAACCATTAAGCATTTTATTTATGAGGGTTAGTCGTAGCTCACCAGCCTTCCTAGTTTTTAGCACATACCTTAAACACTTGAACACGCTTGGGAGGTGGTATATATTTCCCACATTGCTCTTGTTTCTTAGGAAAATAACGAACAATCTGATCCTCATAAATATTTAAAACAATTTTCCCTCTAGAGTAGTCCATGTTAGTCCTGCAGTGCTAAGAAAAGGTCTTCTAAGGATGATTGAAAGTTTTTCATCTTTAGGAATATCAGGTATAATAAAATCAATGGGTAGAACATGTTGATCAATTCTAAGTAAAACATCTTCGATCGTACCGACAAGTTGTTTAGTAGTCTTATCATCCATTTGCAAAGTAATTGAAGTAGGAGAGTAATCTCCTAGGTTTAATTTTTGAAATAGAGAATAATGCATGACACTAACACTTACATCTAAATCACATAGATCATTGAGGATATTAGTTTTTTCAATTGCGCAAGAGATAGTTGGTATATCTGGGTCCCCAAGCTTAGCTGGCAGCTTGTCACCAAAGCTTGTCATTACTACTACAGTCTTAATTACCTTTTTCTTTCTATTAATAATATCTCGCATGAATTTCTTATAAGTAGGAACTTGAATTGCATCGGCCAAAGGAAGTTCTAAACAAATATTACCAGAGCTTCAGTAAAAGAGTCATAAACATCCTTATCCGGTTCATACTAAACACGGTTAGGGTAAGGAAGTTTCATCCATGTTGGTGTTACCTTCTCTTTTACCTTGACTACTAGTTTAACACCTTTTTTAGTCTTCTTTTTTGTTGTAGGATTTTTCTTGTCAGCTTGTTCTTCACTTGGGGTGATAACTTGCTCTTGTTGTTCCTTTTTGAGCTCGGTTTGTTCTCTTGGATCAACCGTCTCAGCATCTGAATCATATTTTTTATCTTTATCTACTGCCTCTTCCTCTTCTTCATCTTTATTAAAAGCTTCTTGTTCTTTATTTTGAGCTTCATAATCAATATCATCTTGTGTATCGACAAGGTCCTCTTCTTCTTGACTCATTTCTTGAGTTACTCTTGCTTTCCGGGCATGTTCTTCTTGATACCAAGGTGGCCCTTGAGGTTCCTATGTCTCTGTACCACGTCTAGTGATAATGCTAGTAGAAACAGTTTTATGATTATAATTATTTTGACTCAAGATCAAAGCTTGAGTTTCATCTATTTGATCGCATTGAGTTTTAATCATACTTAAATATTTATCCAGGTTCCTGGTGGCATGTCCTAAATCATCAAAAACTTCGGTTAACTCTTTTGTATTTTTCTCTTGGATCATTAAGCGTTTATAATATTTCTCATGGAAATGGCTCTATCGGTGTTTAAGCTTTTGCATTACAAGATTCATTTCATCTTCTACTACAAAAGTTTGGAGAACATCCACTTTATTTTCTTTAACAAGCTCCGTTGCTATTCCTTCTTCATCCATGGACTTTTTTTTTACTTTAGGCATAAGTTCATGGGGTATATGAAACATACCATTTTGGGGTTTAATGTCCTCAATAGGATTGTATTGCTCATCGTTGAAGGATCTTACCTCTAAAAGCTTTATGCACTCAGGCAGAGTGAGGCTACTGATAGCTCCTCATGCGTTTAAATCAATCATATCCATTATAAAAGTATTGAATAATTGAATTCTCCTTAAATCCATGATTTGGGACTTTCATTATCATCCCATAAAATCTATTCTATGCTTGATAGAAGTTTTCTTCAACTCTTTGAAATAAATTTGTAATGTTGCGTTTGATTTTCATGATTTTAGAAAAGGAGCAATATTTATGCATAAACTCTCGGATGCAATCTTTCCAGCTTTTTATAGTGTGATTGGGCAAGGATTGTAACCAAGCAAAAGCTTTATCTTTTAAAGACCAGTAGAAAAGTTTAAGAAGGACAAACTCCTTCGATATCCTAGCTGGTTTAAGAGTAGCGCAAAGGTTGTTAACCTTTGTCAAATGATCACTTGGATCTTCATCTTATCTTCCTGCAAAAGCAATTTATTTCATCATATAGATTAGCTCAGGATATATTTTAAATTCTCGACTTTCATGATCAGGATAGAGAATAGGCATTTTTCTTAGGTGCCTAGATGGATTCCCATATTCTCCCAATGATTTCTCATGCTCTCCAGCCTTCTAGGTGATGGTCAAATCTGCCATCTTAGGAATCAAACTATTCACATCTACAGAACATGAGTTAGAAAATCTTTCAATAAATTATAGACACATCTTTCAATTGGAATATGGTCAATTGGAGGTAAATAAGTTTTACCTAAACGTGTAGTACCTCTATCTTCAACAGAGATCATGGATGGTGTCTACACTTACGAATGTCAAGAAACAAACACTTAGCACTTAGCTCCCCGCAATGGTGCTAGAAAATAGCTTCATGGCCTGCAAGAGCACATGCTTGTCAGAGCAAGTTTTCATGGAAGTATTAATTCCAATTTTATATCGATCCCAATAAGGAGCTTAGGGAAGTGTCTTTATGAGGCATTCCTCTTGCACCCAAGGTGTCACATTGTCTTGAGTGAATTGACTGCAAGTGCAGAGAGTGGATGTGGATGAGTGAATAATGTGGGAATTTTAAGTAAAGAAAGATGCTAGAAGTAAATAACATAAGAAGTAAAGAGCGAGAAAAGTGTGTGGGATTCGCGCAAATCAGAAGTTAGGCACGGAGAGAAACGGTTCATGGTAATAGTGAATGTGCCAAATGAATGAAATGAGATAAGTGATTGTGATACTTCTTATTCATATGTGAGTAGGAAAGCAACCCAACCCATATACTGACTAGGAGTCCTCTTGGTAGATTTTTGCCAATCCCAATGTTCCATTTGTATATTACCACAACAAGGGTCAACACATTAATTAAGGTCTTTTGACTAGATCAAGACTTTAGGCTTGGTGGTTCCTTGTTATCCTCGAGTAATAGTAGCTCCTCTTTTATATCGGCCGTGTCACTCAGGGGGTCATTGATTCGCTAGTAAACAAGTTCATACCTGTGAGATCTCAGGATCATGTTATCCGGGCCCTTAAATGGGACAACAAGCATTAGGCAAACATATATATTCATTCTCACAATATAATAATCATGACAACAATCACAAATTGATGGAATCAAAGGAGGCACAACACATCTTACCAATCCCCTACATCTCCCACGCCTATGGGGATTTACTTAGACATGAGAGAAAGATAGATCAAAGACAAGATAATATTGCAAATGGAAATCATCTCAACTTTACGGTAGCAAGCCACAATATCGGTTGAGGATCAAATCAAATACAACTCAAGGTAGATTAAAGTCTCAAACCCTAATCTTACAAGTGTGAATCTCTCTCTCTCAGTACAAGTGGGGATGATGGTGGAGTGGATGATTGAGAGGATAGAGATCGTTGAAGGATGGGATGGTGTTCTTCTCATTCTTCAGATTTGATCTGCTCTCTTTTGGGACTGTTTTACGGTGGTTGTGTTCGTCTTCTCGCCCCCCTCCTTCACGAAAGTTGCTTGTATTGATATAATGAAGGAAAAGGAAGGTGGTACGGGCAGGCCGTACGTACGGTCAACCTCTGACCGTACTAGTAGTCATTATGGCCCCTGGACGCCTCTAATGAGAGGGCTTCAATTATGGATTTGCTCAATCAGATGTAATTAGCCCATAAATGCTCTCAGATCTTCCAAAAGTGTTCAATACTTGAAAACCAACATAAGAAACCAAGGTTTTGCTAATTTGCAATGTTAACATTAGTAGAAAGGTCAAAACCAACGAAACCCGATGAAAACCAATGGAAAATCATCGATAAAAAGTGTCAATATTTGGATCTATTACTCCTCTACTTCATTTAATAATGTTCATTTACCTTCATGCTCATATTTTGTGTTTTAAATGTCTATGGGGGAGTGAGGATTAAATATTTGTGCATATTGTATTCAAATGCAATTATTTTAATTTGTGCACAAATCTTGGGGAGCTTCTCTATTTTCATTTAAACACTCATTTTCTCTTATCGGAATATCTTTTTGTATTCAATTGGTTTTTTTGTGGATTTTATGATTGCTTGCTTCATTTGTTGATGCTTATTTCCTTTTTCTCTTCTTTTTGCAATGTTTGGGTCCTCAATATAGTTTTTTCCTCCCAAGTAATCATCATTGGATATGTGCTTATGCACAACTTTGGAGGAATTCTCAATATATTGGTCGTTTAGAACTTTTCACCCATTTTGGCAATCAATGCCAATGGAGGAGAAAGTTTAGAGGGTTTAAGGGAAGTTGGTTTATGCTTTGAGTGTAGGGGTTTGTGTATGAAAACAATAAAATTTTACCCTATGCCCCTAAACCCCTGATGCTACCAGGACCTATCTATTAGTAATGTAGTAACGGGAGGGGATTTTCACGAACTTACCCTTGAAGACCAAAAAGCGTTGTCAATTCTAAGGAGAGCATGGTTGATGTGGACGAGCTGAAGCCAACCTCAAGGTCATGATGAAGTCCTTGCGCTCATGCGGCTCCAACGACTCCTAGTGCCTCAAGTGTGACACCTCACGGGGGAGTTACATGCATCCGGTGCCTAGCGATGACTCCCGCTTTCCTGATCCAGCAGCAGTTGTGGAAGTAGAGCTCCTGGATCCAAATCCCGCAGCGCGACGGTGCTCCACGGTGAAGATGTCTCTCGTTCGCGTAGTCCGAACTTGGGACCACGGTCACGAGAGAGAGAGAGAGAGAGAGAGAAATATAAATTGGAGGTCTTCTTAAAAGTGAGGACACCTTTATTGAATATTGTGTTGTGTATTTTCTGGTCAAAATACCCCACTATATATAGGGGAGGGGAGGTACTACCTCCCTCAAAGTCCCGGGGTGGGACTAAAGGAGGGGAGAGGAGGGGCACCTGCCGGCCATCCCTAGTGGGCCTCGCGGGGGCAGGGGGCTAGGCCCAGCCGGCCACCCCCTTACCCGTTCTCTCCTCTTGCCTTTCCCTCATGGGCCCTTCTCTCTCCGGTTGGCCCATTAAGCATTTTTGACCTTTAGTTGATTTCTCTTTTATTAAATAATTATGAATCAATGATTAAATCAATATATAACATGCATTCACATATTATTCAATCTCCGTGGATATGGAACACCTTCCACCTCCACTCTGAACATCCTCTGGACTTACCGAAACCCTTCCGGTTTTCTCTCTTCTCTTCTTCTATGATTCTACCAATCCTATAAACACTCTCTAAGCATCATCAAGCCCTTAAGTGTGATACCCCATGGTTCGGGAACAATCCAGACATGGTCTGGACACTCCCGGAGCAATGATCGACAAAGGGACCTAGATGGCCATGTGAGCCCTGTGCATTCCCACGAAGATCTTTTGTTGTTTGAACCAGGACAGTCGTATCTTATTCCTTTTGTCTCTCGATACTTGCATTGCCCGAGATCTGATCAATGACATCACCATGTCGTGTTCAATCTCGTTACCGAACAATGCTACTTGACTCGTTTCGACAAGTGTTATCCCTGTGATCAAATCACACGTTGCGCAGCTATTGGATATAACTTCTCCGAGTGGGCCCTCGAGTATCTTTCCGTCACACGGATGGACAAATCCCGCTCTTGACATATATTGCCTCTATTGTTCCTCCGAATACCTGAACACAACTTTATGATCATTGTATTACCAATTGATGCTTGATGCTATCTAAGCACTCTCGAGAGACAGTGATTGATATAGCCTCACAGTCCAAGGAATAGTCTACGAGGCCTATTCTAATCATCATAACTTGAACTTCATGACATGATCGGGTCACGATGTTTAGGTTGGGTATTTGTTCATCATCTCATTCTCAGAATGAGTTGACTCCATTTCCAACTGGCATAAATGCCACATGATCAGGAAACCTTGATCATCTGTTGACCAATGAACCAGTGACTAGAGTTTCACCGGGAACCCCTGGTTGTTTATATATCACACGTGTATTAACGTTTCCTTTCAATATAGTTATAGCATGATATAAAACTTAATCACAAACTTTATTAAATATGATAATAATCCTTATTATTATTTTTCTCTAGGGCATATTTCCAAAAGTCTCCATTGCACTAGAGTACAAATAAACTAGCTGCATTTGTTCTTAATCATTGGCACCATATATCCCGGTACCCTGAACATGCTTACTCATGGAAGAGGTTGAGTCTTGGGCCTACCGTCCCAAATCCTTTGCAACTTACTAATGTCACCTTGATTGACATTAATACTTTATCATCACATGATAACATATTTGTGTATGCATCATCGCTATGACAGCAGAACGAGGTCGGATTCCAGGAGCCTACAGTGACTTTAGATCAACCTCGAGGGCTTTTTCATGGGCATTGTGCCCTAGGACACATCACTCTATGTTAAAAGCGAACTAGCCTCGCCATAAAATTATACATCACTTTAGATGGTACCCTTATCTATTATTATAAATGTAATCATCGAAACACGAGTGCACCCTATGCAACTTTTGATGTTTTGTTCTCCTCGCTTCCTTCTTGACTTTAGTCGGTATTACAGGAGTTTCCAACATATTCCCTTATAACATAACCCTTTATGCTTTAAGATATGTCATACTTTATGGATTTGGAAAACATGTCTACGGTTCTCTATTAGACAATGCGGACAAACTTAGCTCAACTTCGGTGATTTGAACTTAATCACTTTTCAAACATTCCTTCTCGGATCATATATTATGTCAAGTTGTTATCATGGTTTTCCAAGATAGAACTTATGTCTCAACATAGTGGATGATGATCATCCTATTATTTCTTTCAACCATCGATGTTAGAATTAATTCTATTCCTAGTTTGAGTTATCAAGGACCAGTTCCTTAACTAACTTCTATTCCAAAAACCCTTTTCAGAATCCTTTAAGGAATACTACATAATATCATAATATACTTATTATCAACTTCTACTGCTTATAAATCATTATTTATTGGTACTTGCACTTTTATTCTTATTTTGTCGTATACACACTTAAGAATCACTCCTCTAAGCTCCCACTCAAATATGTTCCCAACATGTTTGGGTAGGGGTCACTACTCTTACTCAAACTATGTTCCTACATATTTGAATTTGAGACTTATATTGCTCCCACTTAAAAATATGTCATTCACATATTGTTTTAGGAAGACTTTCATAGCTCCCACTCAATTTCATGCAAATTGCATATCCACTCACTATTTTGAATGACTTCAAAATCCTTTGATCAAATATCAAACTTGGAGATTTACTATGACATACTAGTACTTTACCAGTTTTTAAATCCACCAGACTTTCAGCACACTTGAATCAAATTCATTTGAATTTGTCCAATACTTGACAAATTGTGCTTTTATCATTCACCTCTCTTTTCCACTATGCCTTTGCAGTCATTTGGGAAAATTCAAGTAACCCCTTTACTTGTAAGATTCAGAAACGAATTGCTTTCCAATCTCAAGGGAATTTTGCTTTAGGATTTCTCAAAATCTTTAACTTACCATTATTTCCTTAGTAGTTCATAGGTATGTCATATTCCGGTAATCATGACAAATTATTCACAAAAATCTCCATACAAGATATGGGCTGCATTTTGAATCCTACTTTACATAGTGAAAACACCAGTGGGGAAAACACAATGATCACTATCATTGATTCTTTGCTTTGTGAAGAGTATCATTTAGGAACGCTTTCTGTTGCGCTTCTCAACACTCTGATGCAGGGTTTTGAATCCTCATCATGTTTTTCACTATCTTCCATTTCCTCCATAATCGAGAAATATCACTGAATATGAACTTTCTCGAGAATGCACCAAAATCCAAGCAATACTAGTTTTGCTCTCCTTTTGGTTCTAGCTATGGCTATTGTATTCATAATTTCCAATGAATACTCTACAAGGACTTATTCGCTATTGTTTTGGTTATATCGAATAACCCCAAAACTTTTACGACGATCCATACGAGATAAGGCGCCGATTTCACGAATTCACAATGTTCACTATATATTCTAATCGAGTTCTAAGTATTTCTCACTAATGGTCTTTTACATCTATACTACAACGATTTATTTGGCGTCATCTATTCACCCACTTTGATATCAAATATCACATTGTGATGCTTTTCATTTTGACATTTCAAACACATTACATTCCACAATTTTCTTTATGCCATTCTTATAAAGTTGAATTTCATTACTATTGATCAAATAATAGTAATTATATTCTCTTTTATCTTTATACACTTCATACGCTAAAATTCTTTGATCATATCAAATAGTTGCATGCTTATGTTTCTTTGGTAAACTTCTTTGCAAAATTTAAATAATCATATAATGATAATCACCATTTTTGTTAAAACACAATACATCGAATATGTATTCTCTTTTAATGATTCATCAAACACTTTGTATTCTTTCAGTACACGGTGTTCAAGTTATTTTTCCGAACTTAGGCTTGATTCATATGTGACAAGAATACAAGTGTCTTTCACATATTATCAATATAAATTTGAATTTAAACAATGGTTTCATTCAGTAATGAACATATCATTAAGTTGGGTAATTTCAAGGCATTTCAATATTTTACAAATGTTCATGCATTATCAATTAGTTTCAATAACAAGGATAATTCACATATAATCGAACAAGAGATGAACATGAACAGAAATTATTCATAAAAGTGGAACAACTTGTTTGTTACAAACTCATATGAATAACTGTCCCACAGAGTGTGAGACACACTAAAGAAGTTCACAATCTTTTGATTACAATAACTATACAAAAACATAAACTAAGTGATAAATGCGAGCGAGAGTGTCATTGGCCATCATCATCAGGCTCGCCATCAACACGCAACGTCACCTCCTCTCTAGCAAGCACCTCTCATGCAGAAGGACCTATTTTCAGCAAAACAGAACAAGTATAAAATATACTTAACACTACAACATGTGTTTGCAAGATTATAACATTTATAAAATTGTATATCAAATATATACCTTTGTCATTGATGACCTTAGCGACAATGGGTTCAACCATCACATCCCTGAAATGTGATATGAACTCGTGGAAATCTCGTGTTTCCACGTCACCTCTCATAATGCAAATCTTGGCAAGTGCTTGGTAGCTTGAAGGCAGCGACCACAGCAACACGCCTATTGCAAAAGAGCTTGTGAACTAGTTGTCAAGGAAGTATGCAAGACTCATGTATGCATCATATATGCGTAAAAAGTGATCATCCAGTGAGGAGTTCTCCTCCATCTTTATGGAGAGGAAATCTCCCATCAGCTCATACTCCCATATGCGCACTTGTTCCACAAAATGTGATCTTAGATGTGCCATAACCATTCAGGGATTAAGACTTCCCATAATCAACCATAGCCCAAATTCCATCCTGAGGTGCATTGTTACTGATATGAATGTGGCCATCAAACGACGAAATCAGCGGTGATCCTGCTGCTCCTGGGTCTCATGAACAAAGGGAGGCTCCAAGTACATCTCGCAAATCATGCAGTCGGCCATGGAGACGCATGACCCATATAGAAAAGTTGGATCCATCTAACTTGAGCTTTTCTCCTTTTAACCAATTGTTAATAGGGAAGGTGATTCCGCGGAGAAGCATTTTCTACATTTATAATTGCAAAAAGGAATTTAGACTAAGTTTATAATTAAATGAGTTAATAATAACTCCACTAAGAAACACCTATCCCCTGAAGGGTTCTAGTGATAACACGGCCCCTTTTCCCCACATCTCCCCTGGTCATCACGGCCATCAATGTGGGTTCTAGGGTGGACCCTAAACGTCGGTCACATCATTCATGCGACTCATGCTTGATCTTTCGACCATCCGTGTTCCAAGGCCATGTATACACATGCTAGGCTCGCCAACTCAACCTTAGTGTATTCGTTGTGCAACATGGCTTACACCCACTGTATGTGAACATATATATGTCTGACACCCGATCATCATGGCGCTGCTTCATACCAAAGAACTTTCTTGGTGGTGCACACTAAGGGGGAACACAATCATTGGTTATTTTTAACAGGGATCATCTTATTAGGCTACCGTCGAGTATCTAATACTAACACGCAATAAGATATACAAATAATAACATTGAATATAAATGTGATGTGATATGGTCCTTCACATCGTGATATCCATCCGGCATCATCGGATTCCGGCGCCAGGGTTCCAGCGCCGTAGACACCAGGGTACAGTTGTCTTTCCGGTGTGGTAGTTTGTCACCTCCGTGACTATCTACTACTACTTCATAACACAAGGTAATCACTTTAACTTTGCCACAACCATATCACATCATAAGGCCCCTGCAAAACAAAGTTAGATGCCTCTACTTTATATTTGCATGTTTTAAATGGGTGAATGGGTTTCGCACAAGAACCGTTCTTACCTACGAATTTCACCACAATGCTGATCAAGTAGATGTCTATACTATACCCCTTTCGGGGCCCTCCGTTGCAAATGGCATGCCACCTAATGCAAGAGAGACAGACACCCCCAAAGCCACTTTATACGGTACAATCCATATGTCAAGTGTGGACTAGTCTCGCGAATGAACGCGTAAAGTCGGTTGGGGGGCGCTTCATCAAGCATTACTGCAGTATCCACAAGTACACGTGTGAGGGTAACAACTAAAATATCAATGCCCACATGCTACATCTCGTGTGTTCTACCTGTACTAGCAATACTATGCATAGATCTAGCTCTGATACCACTGTAGGGGTTCGCGTATGAAAACAATAAAATTTTACCCTACGCCCCTAAACCCCTGATGCTGCTAGGACCTATCTATTAGTAATGCAGTAACGGGAGGGGCTTTTCACGAACTTACCCTTGAAGACCGAAAAGCGTTGTCAATGCTCAGGAGAGAGTGGTTGATGTAGACGAGCCGAAGCCAACCTCAAGGTCGTGATGAAGTCCTTGCTCTCCTATGGCTCCAACGACTCCTAGTGCCTCAAGCGTGGCACCTCGCGGGGAGTTAAATGCATCTGATGCCTGGCGATGACTCCTGCTCCCCCGATCCAGCAGCAGTTGCGGAAGTAGAGCTCCTAGATCCGAATCCCGTAGCACGACGGTGCTCCATTGTGAAGATGACTCTCGTTCACGAAGTCCGAACTTGGGACCACGGTCACGAGAGAGAGAGAGAGAGAGAGAGAGAGAGAGAGAGAGAGAGAGAGAGAGAGAGAGGGGAGAGAGGGAGAGATAGAGAGAGAAATATCAATTGGACGTTTCCCCAAAAGTGAGGAAACCTTTATTGAATATTGTGTTGTGTATTTTCTGGTCAAAATACCCCACTATATATAGGGGGAGGGGAGGTAATACCTCCCTCAAAGTCCCGGGGTGGCACTAAAGGAGGGGAGAGGGGGGCACCCGCTGGCCCTAGTGGGACCCGTGCGGGGGGCTAGGCCTAGCCGGCCACCCCTTGCCCTTTCTCTCTTCTTGCCTTTCCCTCATGGGCCCTTCTCCCTCCGAAATTGGCCCATTAAGCCTTTTAGACCATTAATTGATTTCTTTTTTATTAAATAATTATGAATAAATGATTAATCAATATTTAACATTCATTCACGTATTATTCAATCTCCGTGGCTATGGAACACCTTCCACCTCCACTCTGGACATCCTTCGGACTTACCGAAACCCTTCCGGTTTTCTCTCTTCTCTTCTTCTGTGATTCTACCGATCCTGAAACACTCTCTAAGCATCATCAAGCCCTTAAGCGTGATACTGCATAGTTCAGGAACACTCCAGACATGGTCGGGACACTCCCGGACCAATGATCGACAAAGGGACCTGGATAGCCATGTGACCCCTGTGCATTCCACGAAGACCTTTCGTTGTTTGAACTGGGTGATATGCCCAAAACGTATCTACTTTCTCGAACACTTTTGCTTTGGTTTTTCCTCTAAACTTGTGTGATTTGGATACAACTAACACGGACCGACGCTGTTTTCAGCAGATTTACCTTGGTGTCTTGTTTTTGTGCAAAAAATCAACTATCAGGAAAAATCCCAGAAAATATGCCAAAAATCCTAATTCACCAGAAGACTCACGGAGCCAGAATACGAGATGGAGTGGGGCTGGGGCTTGGCCACCTGGCCACGCGGTCTGGGCCTGGCCGCACCAGGGGTGGTCTGGCCGCCCCAGACACCCCCTCGGTCTCCCTCTTCGCCTATAAGTTGCCTTCTGACCTAAAAACTCAGGGGGTCGATGTTTTTCCAGAAAGAGTTCCGCTCTACCGCCACCACCAGATTTCACGATTCGGAACCGGAAACTCTGTTCTGGCACCCTGCCGGGACAGGGAATTGGAGGAGATCATCGCCGTCATCATCACCATCGCTTCTCCATCGACCATCCATGTTTCCCCCATCTATGAGTGAGTAATCCCCCGATGTAGGCTATGGGGATGGTAGGGATTGGATGAGATCGTTCATGTAATGGCATCGGATTGTTAGGGTATGGTGCCTAGTATCTACTATTAGTGCTTTTTTACTTTGTTACGACTTGTTATGCTTAATGCTTGTCACTAGGGCCCGAGTGCCATGATTTCAGATCTGAACATGTTATTGATTCATTATGATAGTATTGTTTATGGTCTTACCTGCAAGTTGTATACACACGTTGTTGTCCGGAACCAAAGGCCCCGAAGTGAAAAAAATCGGGATAACCGGAGGGAATGGCTTTGATGTGAGGATCACATGTGTTCACGGAGTGTTAATGCTTTGCTCCGGTGCTCTATTAAATGGAGCACCATAATTGCCAGTAGTTCCCTTGAGGCCCTGCTGCAAACGGGCTGGCAGGACAAAAGATGTTGTGCAAGTTCTCATTGCGAGCACGTATGACCATATATGGAACACATGCCTATGATTATTTACTACTTGGATGCTTTATCTTATTTATCTGCAAATGCCCTATGTTCTGATTGTCATATGAATTGTCTTGTCCATGCAACGCCCATCCATCCCTATGCCTACCGCGCTTTAATCCTACTGTTTACTGCAATTGTTAGTACTATCTTTACTTTTACTTCTTCTATTACTTTACTATTGCTACTACAAAACTGTTGCTACTGATAAATTGTTGTGAGCAAGATTGTTTCCAGGTGCAGCTGAATTGACAACTCATTTGTTAAGGCTTATAAATATTCTTTGGCTCCCCTTGTGTCGAATCAATAAATTGGGTTTCACTTCCCTCGAAAATACTGCGATACACCCCCTATAATTGTGGGTCATCAAGACTATTTTCTGGCGCCGTTACCGGGGAGCATAGCTTTATTTATTAAGTTCACTTGGAATCACTATTGTTCGCTGCCATCCATCCATCATGGGTAAGTCTTGTGATGGCAAGGTTCCTATTTTACCATCCACTACAAGAATAGGTACGGTTCTGAACACCTCGGTTGCTCTTGATTCACCATCTGTTATGAGTAAGTTCCTTACACCACCACATACACATGCTACACACACTGCTACTACTGCTGAATCTGAAACTTCTGATACTTATGATGTTGCTTCTACTGTGCTTGATAAGAGTGGTTCATTAGGTCCTTTCCTAGATGCTACGATTGCTAGAACTACAGCTGGAAATACTGAAACTCCTAATGAAGACACTACTACACCTGTTAGTTCACCTAAGTCTAGAGAGAGCTATGATATTGAAGACGGTTATGTTGAGATGACCGATGAATTTATTAAAGAATGTCAAAACACCCATGATAGGAGTGCTGCTAAGAGTCTCCTTCAGAGGCATACTATTATACCCAAATTGTCTTCTAATGCTAAGTTTGCTGCTTCTCCCATAAACATTAAAGATAAAGATTATGATTTCTCTCTTGATTTATCCTATATAGCTATTGTTGAGAAAAAACATTTTTGTGGGACTAAGAATGAAAGTGTGGTAGCACATATGACTGAGCTTTCTACCATGATTGGCATGTTTTCTGATGATATTAAGATGCGCACTTACTTTGTTGCTAAGATTTTCCCTTTTTCACTGAAAGGAGAAGCTAAAACTTGGTTTAGTAAGTTACCTCCTGGATCTATTGATAGCCCTGATTGCTTGATTAGTACTTTCCTGCAGAAATATTTTCCTCCTAGTGCTAGACATGCTATTTTGAGGAACTTTTTAATTTTAAACAGGGAGAAAAAGAGATATTGCCTAAATCATGGGAAAGGTTTTGTGCTTTGATTCATGCACAGGCTGGATGTCCATTACCTAAGAATGACCTTCTTGATATATTTTATAATGGACTAACTGAAGAATCTAGGACATACCTAGATAGTTGTGCCGATTGTGTTTTCAGGAATAGGACTCCCAAGGAAGCTGAGGAATTAATGGCTAAAATAAGCAAGAATTATAAAGATTGGACTCCTCCTGAACCAGCTATACCAGAAACAATTATACCTGAACCAGCTATATCGGCGCCTATACCATCATCTAAGAAGAGGGGAGTTATTGAATTGAATGATGAAGTGATGAAGGAAGCTAAGAAATGTCTTAAGGAGAAGGGAATTAAAGCTGCAGATGTCAAGAATTTACCTCCTATAGAAGAATTATGTAAGCCAATTCCCCATTCATCCACTATTGAGGTACACTCTCTCCAACACTTTGATGAAGGTGATATCCCTTACTCTAAACCTCCTTATCAATGCTTAGAAGAATTTGATGTTTTTATTCTTAAGCAAGATACTTTTAATAAAAGGGTGCAAAATCATCTAATGGAAAACACTAGAGCTATTGTTGAGTTAAAAGATATTGTGGAAAGAAACTCTAATGATGTTAAAATGATTGTTAAACATTTTCAAATGGTTCAAACTCAAATAGATCAACTTATTAAAGTGCAAAAAGACTTGCTAATTAATGCTGCCAAGGAAAAACATGCTTATGAAATTCCAACTAGAAGTGGTGCTGCTACCCAGGATCCTCTATATCCTGAGGGGCATCCCAAAAGAATTGAGCAGGATTCTCAACAAGCTGAAAATAGTGGTACTACTCGTATGAAAAGAAAAAAGAAACATAAAACTATTGTAGAACCCTCTGAACCTGCTAAAGATCCTAATAGTATATCTACCTCTAATGCTGAAACTAAAAGTGGTAACAAAGAAAATGATTTCCTGATAAAGAAAAAGTTGAAGAAGAACCTGAAAAGCACACTAAGAATAATAAATATACTAAAGAAGATTTTGTTGTTAAGAAACATGGTAGTGAAAGAGAGCCTTGGGTCCAAAAATCTATGCCTTTCCCTAATAAGAAACAAAAGTCAAAGGAAGATGAACACTATAACAAGTTTTGTGAGTGGATGAAACCTTTATTCTTGCAAATTCCTTTGACTGATGCTATTAAATTGCCTCCTTATTCAAAGTATATGAAGGATATTGTCTCGAATAAAAGGAAGATCCCTAATGAAGAAATCTCTACTTTGCTTGCTAATTATTCCTTTAATGGTCAGGTTCCAAAGAAACTTAGAGACCCAGGGATTCCAACTATTCCTTGCTCTATTAAAATAGTTATGTTAGAACTGCTTTGTGTGATTTGGGAGCAGGAGTTAGTGTCATGCATTTTTCTCTCTATAAGAGACTTCAACTGGAAAAACTGATACCAACTGATATATCTTTGCAAATGGCTGATAAATCTACCACTATTCATGTTGGTATATGTGAGGATGTACCTGTTCAAGTGGCTCATAATTGCTTGATATTAACTGATTTTGTTGTGCTTGAAATGCCTGAAGATGATAATATGTCTATTATTATTGGGAGACCTTTTCTTAATACTGTAGGAGCTGTTATTAATTGTAATCAAGGAAAGGTGACTTTTAATGTTAATGACAAGGAGCATACTGTCTATTTCCCCAAGAAGATTGATAGGACTTATGGTTTCAATTCAATTGAACATGTTGAGGGCATTCAAGTTGGAGAAATATATTGTCCCATACCAAGAGAAAAATTTGAAACTATTATGATTGGGACCATTGCTATCAAAGTTAAGGTAACATAATCATTAGTGAAATACAAAGTATTGTTTCATATAAAATTGTTTTGGTAACAAGATCTCATCAACCTTGTTAACAAAAGAGTTTCATTGAACAAAACAATGTTTTCACCATGATTATCTCCGCTTACTTCTATTCCATCCATGTTAGTTTTTGCTTTCGTTTAGTTTTCTTTTCTATTGTTACTTGCTTACATGTTAGAGTGTCTTAGAACTTCTGAAGTTTTAGCCTGGTTTTGTATTTGCATCATTCCAAAAAAATCTTTCTGTCAAAAAATCATTCATCTATACCTGAAAATTGCTGAAAAATAAAGTGTCGTGAAAAATTCCAGAAAATTCATATTAAATTTTTACATGAAAAAGGGGCAGAGGGGTGCCTGGAAGGTACCGGGGGGCCCACCAGGCAGGCACACCACCTGGTGGCGCGGCCAGCCCAGGGGCGCGCCTGCCTATGGTGTGGGCCACCCCTAGCCCTCCACTCACTCTCACATTTGCCACTTTCTTCTCTCTCCTGAGTGAACACCAGTTCATTGCTCGAAATCGCGTTCTTGCTATGCTTGCCCTCGATTTTTCGATCTCCTTGCTCAGCCCATCTTTGCTGCTGAAATTTGGAGCATTTGCTCTCCAGTATGTGACTCCTCCGCTTGTCCAAGTAGATTTGTGTTTAGTGGTTTATATCTTGAGTATTTTGCTGTTGTAGGTGACAGGTTATGAGAGCTTCTAAGCTTGTTCAATGCTTAGAGATATAGTTTTGATGCATGTTTAGGCCTCTTACAAGTCCCTATGAGTAGTGCCATCCATTATATATTCACTTTGCAATCACTTGTGTAATGGATGTTTAAATTTCAAAATAGAAGATGAATGAGCATCAACTCAACCAACATGAACTAAGAGTGCCTGAGGTTATGAAGGTTCACCGAGAGGAGGAAGTTTTTCCGTCCATCTATGCATGCTCCGAATTCATGAGGGCCGCAGGAATTTCCCAAGACTTCCATACTTTGGTTGCTAATGCAGGATTGGAGCACTTTGTGGAGGATGAAACCTATCAATTTGTGAAACTAACTATGTCTATAGTGCAGGATTTTCGATTTAGTCACTCTTTGCCTAACCCCATGGTCCACTACAAAATTTACAATATAGCTGTCGATCTTTCTCTTGAGTATTTTTGTGAAGCTATTAAGGTACTTCAGTGGGGATCATGTGGAAAGATTAAAGAGCGACCTACACCACTCATGGACTTGTACACAGAAATTTGCCGAGGGAGCAGCTTCTCGAAGGAGAACGGGAAAATCTGTAACATTCATCTCCCTTCCATTCGCTACTTTGCTTACTTTATTGCCAAGTGTGTTCTTGCTAGGAAAACTGCCAATAAGTTATCTTCATATGATCTAGCATTCATCTCTGCTGCTCTTAAATGAGATAGGTCTTACAACTTGGGTGCTTTGATAGCTTTCCGTCTTGCTGCTAACCGCGAGAAATGTGGAATTTGTGGAGGCCTCATTGCTTCTCGTTTACTAGCATTGCATGGTTTAGTGCCTCATCATCTAGACCTACAGTTTTCCATAGAAAGGCTTGATCTTAATTCCATGATACAGCATAAATTTGTTTCTTCTTGGGCTAGTTTGAGTGAGTTGTCTTATGAAATAACTTTTCTCAAAGCTGGTTGGAGAAGGAGCAAGTCCGAGCATGTTGTTCTTTTGTCTGCACCTGTTTTGTTTAACCTTGATAACAGGGTAGGATGGTCCCTCACGGAGGAGGAGTTTGATACGTACTTGGGAGAGCTCTCTCAACAGGAGCAGGATACTAGAAGGGAGGTCACAGATGATTCGGTCTAGCCCTCGAATGAGGGGGAATCTTCATATCAGCAGCCTACCTATGATTGGGAGCTTCTTCTTCTTCCCAAGGGCCCAACTATGATCAATCTTACAATGACCCGCCTGCTTGGAACCCTTACTCGTATCTGGATTGATACCCACTTAGGCCAAAAGCCTAAGCTTGGGGGGAGGTACACCGACATCGCACTCATCTCCTTATCATTTTGCGTCAGTACTTTGTATATTCATGTTTTGTTCTCTTTTTAGTTTTTGTTCTTTCTTTGCTTTTGCTTTCTAAAACACAAAAAGACCAAAAATATTTCTGTTGTTTCTCTTTGTTTGCTTCTTCTTCTTTTTGCCTTGGTTTGCTTTTTCCTTTTTTCTTTGTTTGAACTTTTCGAAAAACCCAAAAAGATTTTTCTTTGCTTGTTTTTCCTTTTTGGTTCTTGTTTTAAAAATCGAAAACACCAAAAATATTTGTTGTTCTTCTTTGGTTTGGTGAGTTTGTTGTAGGGTTCAGCAGTTCCCAGTGGAATTTGGTTTCATATTATTATTCAAGCCACACAAGTGAAGGGTAATAATGAGGATTAATGACAACTTGAGGTGTGGTAAGAGGCTGGTAACGAACTCTATTCGTTTTTCATTTTTGTACATATATTCATCATTGTGGGCATGCTTAGTCTGTTCATGTAGGGTGTATGTTATTTATGCTTGCTTAGTAGTTCTTTCTTTCATATGATTAGTTCCAACTTGCTAATAGTTTGTAGCATGTCATATGAATGTTTGCTTGCATTACTCTATTCATAACTTGGTATGACACCATGGTATCCTCCTCTGAATGTTTCATTTGAATTGACTTGGCACATGCTCACGGATGCATATGACTGAAATAATCAGTTAAGCCTCGATGAATTATTTTGCCTCAGGGGTCTTGAATCACTTTCGTGCCATGATTAGTCCTTTTTTGTTGCAAGCATGATTATGACAGTTATTGCTCTCTCGTTTTTCACTCCCTTACTATTGCTAGCCTTCACTTACACTGAGTATGTTTTACTCATGTTTCCAACTCCCTAAAACCAAATATTGCCAAAAGTGTCCACCATACCTACCTATTAGCATCATTTGTTGTTCCGTGCATATTCAATATGCCTTGTTTTCTTCCAAATAAAATGTTTGCTTGTTATGAGAAAGTTAGTTAGTAAAGCTCTCAAGAACTTGATGGCACACTTTATTTCCTGCACTTAATAAACCTGAACCATTGTGATTGTCCATGAAAGTTATTTTATGCTTGCAAATTATAGGCTGGGGATTAGCAGAACCGTGTTGTCACGGGGAACGCTTTCAACACCTGTAAATATATACCCAGTTGATATCATGCTCTTCTGTTTGTGGATGTCGTCGGTGTGAAATAAAAGGGGAGCTTGTAAGTCCATGGAGTCATGTATGTGTGTTAGAGAAATGCCTGGGTCGCCGGTCTAATCCATGCCTAATCATGGTGGAAACCTGCAGCGTAACCATAATGAGTATCTATGAAGCATTCTTCTTATAAAAAAGAGAGATAGATATTGAGAAAAAAAAGAAAAAAGAGATATGAGAAAAGAGGAAAGAGAGAAAAAAGCACCATTTTCCCATGGTAAATAAGAAGATTGCTGAGATACTCATTATCTGCTTGCCTTGTCATTTTGATATGGGGATTCTTCCGTATCATCGGGCAAGGGGTACCCTATTGGCGGTTCTCTATGATACGCACGTATTTACGATGACAAGAACTTACCGGTAACTAAATTTGAGTAGCATGAGGAGCGGCCCTCGTACTCAAGGGACATGAGATTTCTAGTTTATAGTCTGTCAGGCATATAACTCAGATTGGACCTCACTTTCACCTTAACCATATTAAAGATGCTCATGATAGGGGCAATGAGATCTCAAAGCTAATGAGTACCATACTTTCAGCATTTGGAAGCCTTTCAAACTATTCAAAACCTTTTTCATTTCCTAGTTGAGTCTCCACACATTCATGAGCACTTTCTTGAGACCATAGTTGTCATTCTTAGTATAATGTGCTTGTCTCAAAACTTGATTATTTGTGTTATGACTTTGATGCTTGTATCTTTGATATCTTTACTTCTAGTCTTCACCTGAACTTCAGAGGTGCCTTGGCATTCACAATCAAAGGGAAGCGAGATACCACTCTATCATACCTTGTTATGAGCATTGTAATGTTGCTTATGTTTATGTTTCATGCTAGTTATTTTTTGAGTTGGAATCTCTTCATAGCTTGCAATGCCTATTAAGTAAACTTAGTTGCATACTCCTTATTATGAATTGTCTAAGTAGTTGATCACATACTAAGAACATATACATCATATGAAGCAAATGTGTTCGTGAAAGTTTCTTTTATCGCACTCAGTTTTTAACTGAATTGCTTGAGGACAAGCAATAAGCTAAGCTTGGGGGGAGTTGATACACCCAAAACGTATCTACTTTCTCGAACACTTTTGCTATTGTTTTTCCTCTAAACTTGTGTGATTTGGATACAACTAACACGGACTGACGCTGTTTTCAGTAGATTTACCTTGGTGTCTAGTTTTTGTGCAGAAAATCAACTATCAGGAAAAATCCCGGAAAATATGCCAAAAATCCTATTTCACCAGAAGACTCATGGAGCCAGAATACGAGATGGAGTGGGGCTGGGTCCTATCCACACCACATGGCCGCGCGGGCTGGGCCTGGCCGCGCTAGGGGGTGGTCTGGCCACCCCAGACACCCCCTCGGTCTCCCTCTTCGCCTATAAGTTGCCTTCTGACCTAAAAACTCAGGGGGGGTCGACGTTTTTCTAGAAAGAGTTCCGCTCCGCCGCCACCACCAGATTTCGCGATTCGGAACCAGAAACTCCGTTCTACCACCCTATCGGGATGGGGAATTGGAGGAGATCATCGCCATCATCATCACCATCACTTCTCCATCGACCATCCATGTTTCCCCCATCTATGTGTGAGTAATCCCCCGCTGTAGGCTATGGGGATGGTAGGGATTGGATGAGATCATTCATGTAATGGCATCGGATTGTTAGGGTATGGTGCCTAGTATCTACTATTAGTGCTTTTTGACTTTGTTACGACTTGTTATGCTTAATGCTTGTCACTAGGGCCTGAGTGCCATGATTTCAGATCTGAACATGTTATTGATTCATTATGATAGTATTGTTTATGGTCTTACCTGCAAGTTGTATACACACGTTGTTGTCCGGAACCAAAGGCCCGAAGTGGTAAATCGGGATAACCGGAGGGAATGGCTTTGATGTGAGGATCACATGTGTTCACTGAGTGTTAATGCTTTGCTCCGGTGCTCTATTAAAAGGAGCACCTTAATTGCCAGTAGTTCCCTTGAGGCCCCGCTGCAAACAGGCTGGCAGGACAAAAGATGTTGTGCAAGTTCTCATTGCGAGCATGTATGACTATATATGGAACACATGCCTATGATTATTTTGTACTTGGATGCTTTATCTTATTTATCTGCAAATGCCCTATGTTCTAATTGCCATATGAATTGTCTTGTCCATGCAACGCCCGTCCATCCATCCCTTGCCTACCGCGCTTTAATCCTACCATTTACTGCAATTGTTACTACTGTCTTTACTTTTACTTCTGCTATTACTTTACTATTACTACTACAAAACTGTTGCTACTGATAAACTACTATGAGCAAGATTGTTTCTAGGTGCATCTGAATTGACAACTCAGTTGTTAAGGCTTATAAATATTCTTTGTCTCCCCTTGTGTCAAATCAATAAATTGGGTTTCACTTCCCTCGAAAATACTGCGATATACCCCCTATACTTGTGGGTCATCACCGGGATAGTTGTGTCTTATTCCTTTTGTCTCTCGATACTTGCATTGTCCGAGATTTGATCAATGACATCACCATTTCATGTTCAATCTCATTACCGAACAATGCTACTTGACTTGTTTCGACAAGTGATATCCCTGTGATCAAATCACACACTATGCAGCTATTGGATATAACTTCTCCGAGTGGGCCCTCGGGTATCTATCTATCACACGGATGGAAAAATCCCACTCTTGGCATATATTGCCTCTACTGTTCCTCTGAATACCTGAACACACCTTTATGATCACTGTATTTCCAAGTGAGGTTTGATGCTATCTAAGCACTCTCAGGAGATAGTGATTGATATAGCCTCATGGTCTAAGGAATAGTCTACAAGGTCTATTCTAATCATCGTAACTTGAACTTCGTGACATGATCGGGTCACGATGTTTAGGTTGGGTATTGGTTCATCATCTCATTCTTAGAATGAGTTGACTCCATTTCCAACTGGCATAAATGCCACATGATCAGGAAACCTTGATCATCTGTTGACCAATGAACCAGTGACTAGAGTTTCACCGGGAACCCCTGGTTGTTTATATATCACACGTGTATTGACGTTTCCTTTCAATACAGTTATAGCATGATATAAATCTTAATCATAAACTTTATGAAATATGATAATAATCCTTATTATTATTTGTCTCTAGGGCATATTTCCAACATTGAGTTTGTTATTAAGAATTTTACTTTCATGCTCTTGCATCTTTGCGGTTGCTTTGCATGTTGAATATATAGAGGAAACCCCACCAATGGTAATGGTTGGCAATATATGCATTGAAATTCAAATTCATCACACGTGCATAGATTGTGGGGGAGTTTGCTCTATATATTGTGGTTGTAGCAACATCACATACTTGTATATTATTTGATGTTGGCACAACCATTTTTTGTTCAATTCCATATATAAATCCTATCTAAGGGATTGTCATCAATTACCAAAATGGGGGAGATTGAAAGGGCATGTATGTCCCCATGTGTTGTTTTGGTAATTAATGACAATCTCTATGGACTAATGTTTGCATTGAGTTACACTTGTAGGAATTCTCCATTGGCATTGTTTGAACCATGCATTGGCTTCAAGGTAGAAGAAATGAAGATGAAGAAATGTCCAAGGGCTTTGGGCCTATTGGAATCATGCTGAATAAAGAAGATGCCTCAAGGTTGATCAAGACAAAGAATGGGAAAATATTCTAGAAGAAATGAAGTTGTGCAAGTTCAAGATGCACCATCTCTAGAAGATCACATGCTTGATGCTTGGCATCCTTCGGTGATCATGGATTGATGGATACAATATCAAAGAATATGTTTTTCCATGGTGTATGGGGGAGAAAGTCACAAGTCTTCATCAAGCGAGCGCGGGAAAAAGCAATCAAGAAAGGTGTTGCATCTCGAGGAGGAAAATATCATCTATATAAATCTCAAGTGGAATGCTCAAGGAAAAGTTATGATCTTGATAGGTTTTCCCTTTTGCCGATCTCATGTTTTTAGTTGGGGGACCGGGTTTAGGATATATTGCCTTACTATCAAGAGGGACTCTCGAGTGAGCAACTCGATCGTATCTTTTGGAGAGAGCTCAAACCTTTGCATACTTAGCATCATCTTTCTTAGGTGTTATTTTGACCTTATCCAAGTGAGGTTCTAGAGCTTGTGGTAATCTTCGTAACAAGCTCTAGTTTATCAAAAAGGATTTCCCTTGTATATCTTATTTCTTTTTGATCTTGCGGGTTTTTCGGCTCCACATCTTGGGAGATATCTCACATATATATACTTGATATTTTCTCCCTCGGTGGTATACAATATTTCCAATTTTGTTGGATACTACTTTTTTGTATCTTTCCAACAAAATTGGTTTCAACATGATCGGATATTCCAATCGCAAGTTATTGCGTTTTGGAGGGTTTGCCGATTTATCTCTTTTTGAGAGGTAAAACCTTCCATATTGTGGTTTTCTTTCCGTGGTTGGAAAATAATGTTTCTATGCATGATCTTGTAGTGCTTCTTGTACTCTTCAAAACGAGCCCAAGATCATCGAAATCACAGTCCGGATGCAAAGGTTATTGTTGTTTTTGTTCTAAGTTTCTGGTAGTATTGGGAAAAGTCTGGTGGTACCAGGATTAACAAAGAGAATTGCATTTGGGCGACCCAGTGATATGTCCAAAACGTATCTACTTTCTCAAACACTTTTTCTATTGTTTCTCCTCTAAACTTGTGTGATTTGGATGCAACTAACATGGACTGACGCTATTTTCAGCAGAATTGCTTTGGTGTGTAGTTTTTGTGCAGAAAATCAACTATCAGGAAAAATCCCGGAAAATATGCCAAAAATCCTATTTCACAAGAAGACTCCTGGAGCTAGAATACGAGACGGAGGGGGTGTGGGGCCCCTGGATTAATCCTCCGAGAATCCCTATTATGCATACAATCACGATCCCATGCTCAGTTAGTCATGGCACATAACCTACAAGTATCAAAGTAAACATCCAATACATAACGAATACATGTCAAACCTTATTTGCCATTATGGCTACATCGATCAACATCTGCGGAACTTCATTAAGCGTAGAGCCCGAGCCATGCCTTAACCTACATGCAACTGACTGGGAGAATGACCTAGCTCGCATAGGCGTCAACTCCACCTCTTTTGGATATATGACCAAGTTAATAGCCAGGGACAATGCCAGTGAGTACTTTGAATGTACTCGCAAACCACCTTAAGATAATAATAACAACAAGAGGATATGCATTATGGCTGTGGTAGTAGGAGGGCTCCAAGAGAGGTTCTTTTCTCAATTAGTTTCTCTTGTAGATATAGCATCTACATATCTTTGTTGAAAACTTTTGTAAAACATTTTGGAAACCTTTTGAAAAGTTTTGTAAACATCAGGACTGGGTCACCCATTTTTTCCCGTCTTCTGGTTGTCCCACGACCAAACTCCTTTCTCCTCCTTCTGACCATCCCATGGTCAAAACCTTTCTCCTTTCCGACCATCCCATGGTCAAAACATCTCCAAAGCCATTTCTTTTCCGAAATCCTTTTTGAAAACAAAACCAGCACCGCTCTACAGAAGTTTGTCCAACCCGTCCATAACCGCGGACACGGCTATTCGAATAGATTTACACTCTGCAGAGGTTGTACATTTTACCCACACCATCCGGGTACACTATCCTGATCTACACTGATCGTGGGTCGAGTAACCGATCAAGACTCTCTGGATGCCCACTCCAATATAGTGCCAACCTTATGAGTGTTACTCCCCTCAAAACCGGGACGTCGGGTACCGAGGACCAACCAGAGCGCTTATTCCACTTGTAGAGTGTGCGCTTTCAATGAGGGGCTCATAGTAACGCGTGGAGGCTCGCAGACCCTTCGTTCCTTCTCCAGGTCGATGTCCCACATGGAACCTTGAGGAGAAGGCCCACCATCCAGGGAGTTTCATCCCCTGTAGTAGTTGCGAGACAGCTTATACCAGAAAAGGCAAACATCAAATCCATCCCTGTCCCATTCCAGAGTAATGTGGTTGCACAGGGTTAAGTTGTGATAGCCAAACTGCAAAGAACCGGGTGTGTTTTTGTAAACTTTTTTCCTCCGGTTTTCCTCCAGCATTTTGTAAAACAAAACCTTTTCTCTTTCTCAACAACTCTCGGGAGGTCCCACCTCACCAAGGTTTCATCATAAAACTTTTGGTAAAACTTTTTCGGGGGTCTTCCCATCCTCTAGTTTTGCTTCGGCTAAAACGGGGTCTCCAAAGGGGTATGGTGTAATACACATTCTATCATACTAGGGTTAATTAGGTGTCATCAAGAGGGTTGTACTTAATAGTACAAAATTGTAATTGTTCCGAGGAGCCAAACCACTACCATATATACATCAACATATAGTAACACGATGAAGTTTCAAAATAAAAAGTAGATAAAACATGCATAAGTAAAACAGTAGGACAAGGCTTATGAGCAACAAGGTGGCTTGCCTGATGATCAACAACATGGAAATATGTCCCTGGACTTCTTCTTAGAATACCCAATAATACCAATAATAAGAACCAACTTCTGATCTCCGATTTCACCGCAACTATCGTCGTCAGGATAACACATGCAAGCAAACCAAACCACAATCAACACAAGGCATACAATAATCACTACAATACAACAAACCAACATACCACACATTACTCAAATCAGTAGGTTTTGATAGATTGAGTGGGTTGTAAGTGGAATTACTTTAATTGCCCTTGTGGTCTTTGTTTTATGACGTATTTGTCCAAATACCTCCTGTTAAGGGGATTTAGAACTGGGCTTGGATCTGTATGATATCAATATGCAAAGATGATACCATCAGGTAGGTATTGACAAAATAAGGCCAACAAAAGTGGTTTCATTATTTTATCACTTTTCTTTGATTTCTAATGAATTTTCTAGTGATAAAAGCTCTAGTTTTAGGAAATAATTCACCAGAAAGGTTCTGGAGCTCCAAACATTATTTCCTTGGATGGTTAGGTAGGGATTGATGTACTTGTTCACTGAGAGTTGAAATCATGCCAAAATATTTACCAGAATGCCCTCAGGAAATTCCCAAATTTGGTTATGTAGACAACTTGTCATTTTCACCAGATTAAATATATAGGGACTTTTGATATGAGGCCAAGGGAAAAGGATAGGTATTGAAAATACCTTCCAGTGCCAATTGGAAATACTAATTTTGGAGTTGCAGAGCTACTGTAGTGATTTATCTAGTGATAAAGTTACATGCAGAAGTGTTTAATTCACTACAAATCTACAGAAGCTCAAAATTTAGTGATGTAATGGGGTTGGGTAGATATGGATGTAGCTCACCCATGAGAGTTGGAATTGGGTCAATTGAACCCATGGTTTGGTCTAGGGAATTTTCTAAAGTCAGAGAGGAGCTGATTTTGTTATTTATTCTACAGTAACTCCAAGGTTCCACTTGGTATGGGGTCAGGGTCACCTGATAGGTACAGGAAATACCTACTAGAGTAAACTTTGTTTAATCCATTTGGGTTTACTAAACTTCCATAAATAATTAGGGAGTGTTTTTGATACTTCTTGGTATCTTAAATACCAGGAAATAATGAAAAATAATTTGAGTAGGTGCTTTATTCTGAATGGTTAGGAAAAATCCTAAGGAACATTTATAAATTTATAGTTGGCCACTTTTTGTTAGTTTGAATTAAACCAAACCCCTATAATTCAGATCTGGAGGATTTAAATAAAGGAAAAGAGGACCGGGGTGACCGGGTTGGATCCGAACGGAGATGGGCCACGCTGCGGAGAATTGGCCCACCTCGGCAGGAGCTGCGCGTGGGAGGCCTGGTTCGAACCTGCCAGGTAGGGCCCACATGTTAGTGGCGCTGGGCGTCGAAGAGGTATGGGGGCTCGCCGGCCGTTGGATTAAAGGGCGATCGACAGCCTACGTCCGTCGTCCACCTCACGACGGTGCCGGCGGGCTAAAACCCTAGCGGAGCTCGGGGAGCAGCGGCGCGGCTCACCTGGGGCTCAGGGGAGGTCAGGGAGGAGACAGGGCGACGCGATCAATGACGGTGACTCCAAGGATAGGCGGCATGGCCCTGCTTGCTTCTGGAAAAGAGCCTGCGCGAGGTTGGCCGGAGCAAAACTTCGGGAGCTCGCCGGTGTGGCGTCCACGGTGGATGCATGTCGAAACGAGGACCATCATTAGTACCAGAAGGAGGAGGGGATCTCAGGAGCATAACATGTAGAGGGGGAGGGGTAGTGGGAAGGAGCCCTTGCTCGATTTTTGGAGATGGGCCGAGGCTCCATTTTCTCCTTCCCTAGAGCAGAACAGAGCAAGGAAGGAGGAGAGGGGCCTCTGGGGAGGTGAGTGGAGGGGGGAGGAGAATGAGGGGGCAGAGGCAGGCTAGATAGCCTCTGGCCTATTTAAATTGAGGTGGGATCTCAAGAGGGGAAATGTCCATTTTGGACATGGAGGAGGGGTGGAGCTGGCTTGCAATTGGTCAAGGAGGACGGTGGAGGGGTGGTATGAGTCATCTGGTCAGCAGGGACAGAGAGGATGAGGTAGTACTGCTGTTGGTTAGGCACAAGTCGCTTGTCTCTCCTTTCTCACTCTCTCTCTACTACTTTGCCAAGCACAAGAGACAAGGGGGGGTGCTATAGTGTATTTCGACCAGAGGGATGAGAGGTGACTTGTGCAAGTTTGTTTGACTAGGTTGGTGTAGGTTTGTTGGGTTTTTGATTTGAGGGTTTGCTAACTTGGCAAACTTGATCAAATAGGTGGCTCTGAAGAAAGTCTAAAAATTTGCATTGGACAAGATGGGGAAATGGTAATGGTGGGTAGATGAGGTCAAGATACACCTCCAGGAATTATTTGAGATTTTTTGGAGAATTATAGATGCCCTTTTTATTTTTATTTTTTTGAGGTAAAATAGTAGGGAAGAATCCCCACTCCAATTTTTATTATAATATATGAGTATGTTACAATGAGAAATGATCTAAGGTAGATCAAAAAAGTGACATCATTTTATTCTGAGAAAATTCTATTCTATCCCTGATCTAAATGCTGATTGAGCCAGGCTTTGAATTTCTCCTTGTATTTTCCTTTGATTCTGAATTGTATCCATCTCATTTCTTGATAGAAAATTGCTTTCCATCTATCAAATGTGGGTCTTTTGTCATTAAAAATCTTCTCATTTCTGCATATCCAGATACCCAGGAAGTCATGATAATGATCTCCATTGCAAATGGTAGGTGTAACTTTTCTTTGATGTTTGAAATAGCTTCCAATCATGTTAGGTTTGCAGTTCTGATTCTGGAAATATGGCCCCAGCATTTTTTGCAAAAGGACAATCCCAGAAGAGATGATTAGCTGATTCTTCTGAGTAGCAGTTGGATGTTACACAATTGTAATCCGGAAGGATGAAATTCTTTCTCTTCAGGAGATTTCTTGTATTCAATCTGTCTAGAAGCAGAAGCCAGAAGAAGAACTTGTGATTATTTTGACAGGAGGTTGCCCAAACCCAAGAAAAGTGTGGTGGTGAAGGTGAGTATCCAATCATGGTTGAGTAGGCCTTTTAACTTCAAATTTATCTGATCCCCAAATATAGTTCCAATTATCATGGGTGTCCTCCTGATTGGCATGCCTGAAATCCTGGCATCTTTCTTCCATGCCCTTTTTATCAATGATTCAAATAATATAGAAATGGTTTTTAGCAATTTATTTGGTATTTTTGAATTGGACAAGTGGAGTTTTTGATGTGAGATGGTCCGAAATGTGAATACACACTTAGGAGAATTTTCCCAAGATTTATTGGAAGATAGAAGTATTTCAAACAATTATTATTCCAATTCAGCCATTTAGGAAAATGGGAAAAAAGAAATAATAAATCTCTTCAAAAATATTTATTTTTGAAGTGGGAAGATGGGGTATGATATGTGGACCTCAATTGAGCAAGAAGTTGGAGGAGTGTTTTGTCAAAAACCAAACTTTCCTTTATGGAAGAGGTTTTGGAGGTTTTGCCTATTAAAGGAATTAAATAGTTTTGGTCCATAATAAATATGGATAATTATTGATAAATCTTGATGATCAGGGTAGATGATGCAGACAAGGTGTAGAAATCATTTGCAAACTTGGGATTTGAGAACCAAAGGAGATTTTGGTGAAGAACTAGAGATTAAGGATCTAGGGTGATGTTATTTTCATACCACCAAAACCTTGTTGGATCTTGGAGCTCAGATCTCCCCTTGGGGCATGGGATAGATGGATAGATAGACCAAGTTATGTAAATAAACATGGTATAGTGGTTTGAGCTTGATCTTGCTTGAGTTCATCAAGAATTGATTTCAAACTTTGAATAAAATAAGCTTGCCAAAGCAGATTATCAACTAGCCTTCAAAACCTTGTGGGTTTAATAAGCACAAGGATACACTTGGAACAAGTGAAGTAGATATTGATATACCTATATGAATAGAACACAACCATGCAAAGATTTGGTCCACGGAAGGTTGGATGATGGTGTGAGCTTCTGTCAAAGTAGGCTTGTTGACTAGATTTGCAGGAATAGTTATTTTCTTGCCTGCAAAACCATCAAGAACAAGTGGGTTGGAGGATGATCTATCCAAGGGAAAGAGTGGGCCTTGGTAGTCCTTAGGATCGTTAACAATATGGTTCAGATAAATTTTCAAAAATACACAAGGGTTGAGAAAGGGATGCATTCAAAAAGGTGATGTTGGAAATAGTTTTCTAGACAGCCAAATTTGGCAGATTTAGGGTTTTGACTAGAGCATGAGAGGGGATGTTTTTGATGGGTTGCAAAGTACCCAAGCATCATCAAGTGGATGATGTTGAAGTGTAGATTGAGTAGAAAGGATCCATACTTGATATTGGTCTTCATTGACATGGAAACTTCTAGAAGGGATATCTTCAGAATTGATTTGGTTAAGGGTGTTAGATGATCACTTAGTATCTAGAGATTAGATCCTGCTTTGTATTCTTTCTTAGGGTGTGGTGATTTGGAAACCTCTTGATCCTAGTGATGAGCTCCTAGAGTATCTCATACTATCTCCTAAGCAGACAAATCAAGCAATAGATAAAGGCAATTCATCAGGCAGCAGATCAAGGCAACTCATCTTATAAACTAAGCAAACCTACTACTATGGTTACCATCAAGCCTAGCTCTAGGTAAGGATGGGTATTTTGAATAGGGTGGAGTTGAACAGGGTAAGTTCCTTGGTACATCTACCAAGAGTAGAGTTCAAAAGATTTATAGCTCTCCATGGTTTGATCAATAGAAGCTACTAGAATAGTTGGTTTGCAAAGGCTTCTTGGCTTAGGTTTTGAAATGCCAGAACATTTGAGAATAGGGAAATTAAGCCAAGACAGTTTTGGGAAGTAGCTTTTGTCAACTGGTGTTAAGGTAAGGAGTATATCACCTAATACACAATCATAAGCATAAACATATTCAAACAACAGGCAAACACTTCATCACTAATCAAGAAAAAAAGTTTTTGTTCCCCCTGATTTTTGCATTCTGGACAACTAATCTGGGTTGCTGAAATTGGGATGTTACAGACCTTTCCCCCTTAAAAGAATCTTGTCCCGAGATTCTGGAGAGTAGGGTTAGGGTATTTTTGAGTCGGGTTGATACTAGGTGTCTTAAGCATACAATCTTACAGACTCCGTCTTTGAAAGTGGTTACTATATCGATGAAGTTGAGCTTCAGTCTTTCGGGATGCACGGAGAGTTGAGCAGAGTCCAGTCCTGATTGCGAGGGATGACCTTCTTTTCCTTCCGGACTATATATCTTGAGGCCTTAGACTGGGCAGACAATCTCGATGATGAACTTCAAGGAGTACTCGTTGGAGGATAGAATCTACAGCTGGGAGTACCTCTGTCTAAGGATTCACAACTCTTCCTTAGGGTCGTAGCATATCCTATTTAACGATTTTAGGGTCGGGACTCCTGAGTTTGCTTCAGCAAAGGGTTACCCTATTTTTGTGGGAAAGACGCAGTCTTTCCCCCTTAGGATTAAACTGGGGTATATCGGAGAGTTGACATAATCCTTCCTTCTTGAAGTCATTGAATGGGGTTTGTGTGTGATTGTCGTCCATCTTTCTTCTGGAGTAGAGACCTTCAGAAGTCTTCCGGGAATTATGACTTACTGGGCTTATATACTACTATTATTCATACTTAGCCTGTTGAAGCCATCGGAGACTTACATCCTCTAAGCGATTGGAACCGAGGGGTTGGCGATGTTGTGGTCCTTCTGGTATGTCTGCAGCTAAAATAGCAGAGGGACTTCATAGGATCTTCAGTTAGTTTCTCCTCTGATAACTCGCGGGTGGTTGTTTGGCGAAGTGACGGTGTATCCAAAGATCTCTTCTGAAGTATCCTCTGGTAGACAGTCTTCTGAGGATTGAGTGGAAAGATGTAGTCTTTCCACCTTAGAGCTTCACTAAGGTGATTAAGGAGTGGTGCAGATCTTCTGTCAGGGAGTGCTGACTTGATGTTAACGGAAGGCTGTATCTTCCCAAAGTCTTGAGCTGGGGTCTTCGAGTGACGTATTATCGCTTAAGCCTTATCGGGGGTGGTTTCTTAATGAAGCTTTAAGGAGTTAGCTCAACACAAGTTAGCGGTTTACGTCTCTTCTTGCTAGTAGTTAGTCAGGGTTGAAGTAGTCAGTGTCGGGTAAGCGGTCTTCATTGGCATTTCTTGCGTTGCTTCTACTTGATGGCGGAGTGGACTCGTTGTATTCATGCTTCCTAATCATCTGACTTCAGGGGTGGTTCCGACCTTCTAGGGAGGATCATTCCGTTAGTTTGGGTCCGGTCGACTAGATTAGTTACTCCTGAGGCGGTCAGAAGCTCACTAAAGGTTAGTGTGGTTAGGTCTTCACTTCTTGTCTTGGTTGACTTATCGGGTGGTTTCTTGTGGATATTGAGGATCCTTTGGTGATCGACTTCCGGCTTCAACGGGATTCTTGCTGTAGTGGACTGAGGAACAAGGGAGTGTGGTGCTATTGACGAGTCTTGCAAGGTGAGTTTGGCGAGGTATGCCGTCCTGCTGAGGTGAAATCTTCGAGTTGATTCTGACTTGACGATGTCGAACTCCTGGTTCTTGCGATGCTTTTCCTCTCATATACTCTCGAGGTTAGTCTGGGTCTCATTACCGACATCTAACACAAGGGTTTCCTGAGTTACTAGGTGGGTTATCGCTCCTCGAGTCACATTTTTAAGGAGATCAAAGCAAACCAGAGCCTACAGACCAGGCGAACAGAGCGAGGGAATCGCAATGTCCTCGGCAAACAACACACATCAAGCAACACAGGATGCACTTAGGCAATCAAACACGGTCAACGCTAGGGACCAAGGAGTTAACTACTCGCAAGGTAGGGGAATCCTATTCTTAGGACTATTGATCCTAGATATCGTCTTTCTTCGAGTTGGAGTCACTATCTTGCAGATGAAGCCTTCGTTGTATCTTGGATGCTTCTTTATAGTGCAACACCCGATGTCTTCTGATTGTGAACATTCCGCTGGTAGAGCGATATTGTAGTCTCCTTGTGTTTGCTGGTAGTTGCTTGTCTTCATTTTGTTCTCATTGTCTTCACCGGGTCTAGATCCTAGTTATTTAAAATCCATAGGTTTGAAGTTTGGACGAGAGTTAGAGGAAACCATTTTCGAAAGTATTTACTTAGAGTAGGAGAAGAAGTAGAACTTTTTGAAACTCAATGGGAAACTAGTTTTCGAAAGCCGGGGTTTTCAAAATAAGGTTCATGTATAGCGACCATGCTAACTAAGGTTCTCTTACAGTCAGGAAGGCTCTGATACCAAGTCTATGTGGGGCCCCCGGATTAATCCTCCGAGAATCCATGTTATGCATACAACCACGATCCCATGATCAATTAGTCATGGCACATAACCGACAAGTATCAAAGTAAACATCCAATACATAACGAATACATGTCATACCTTATTTGCCATTATGGCTACATCGATCAACATCAGCGGAACTTCATTAAGCGTAGAGCCTGAGCCATGCCTTAACCTACAGGCAACTGACTAGGAGAACGTCCTAGCTCGCATAGGCGTCAACTCCACCTTCTTCTTGATATCTGACCAAGTTAATAGCCATGGACAATGCTAGTGAGTACTTTGAATGTACTCGCAAACCACCTTAAGATAGTAATAACAACAAGAGGATATGCATTATGGCTGTGGTAGTACGAGGGCTCCAAGAGAGGTTCTTTTATCAATTAGTTTCTCTTGTAGATATAGAATCTACATATCTTTGCTGAAAACTTTTGTAAAACATTTTGGAAACCTTTTGAAAAGTTGTGTACACATCAGGACTGGGTCACCCATTTGTTCTCATCTTCTGGTCGTCCCACGACCAAACTCCTTTCTCCTCCTTCCGACCATCCCATGGTCAAAACCTTTCTCCTTTTTGACCATGCCATGGTCAAAACATCTCCAAAGCCATTTCTTTTCCGAAATCCTTTTTGAAAACAAAACCAGCACTGCTCTATAAAAGTTTGTCCAACCCGTCCATAACCACGGACACGGCTATTCGAATAGATTTACACTCTGCAGAGGTTGTACACTATACCCACACCATCCGGGTACACTACCCTGATCTACACCAATCGTGGGTCGAGTAACCGTTCAAGACTCTCCGGATGCCCACTCCAATATAAGTGCCTACCCTATGAGTGTTACTCCCCTCAAAACCGGGATGTCGGGTACCGAGGACCAACCAGAGCGCTTTTTCCACTTCTCGAGTGTGCGCTTTCAATGACGGGCTCATAGAAACGCGTGGAGGCTCGCAGACCCTTCATTCCTTCTCCAGGTCGATGTCCCACATGGACCCTTCAGGAGAAGGCCCACCCTCCAGGGAGTTTCATCCCCTATAGTAGTTGCCAGGCAGCTTATACCGGAATAGACAAACATCAAATCCATCCCAACCCCATTCCAGAGTAATGTGGTTGCACATGGTTAAGTTGTTATAGCTAAACTGCAAAGAACCGGGTGCGTTTTTGTAAACCTTTTTCCGCCGGTTTTCCTCCAACATTTTGTAAAACAAAACCTTTTCTCTTTCTCAACAACTCTCGAGAGGTCCCACCTCACCAAGGTTTCATCATAAAACTTTTGGTAAAACTTTTTCGTGGGTCTTCACATCCTCTAGTTTTGCTTCGGCTAAAACAGGGTCTCCAAAGGGGTATGGTGTAATACACCATCTATAATACTAGGGTTAATTAGGTGTCATAAAGAGGGTTGTACTTAATAGTACAAAAGTGTAATAGTTCGGAGGAGCCAAACCACTACCATATATACATCAACATATAGTAACACGATGAAGTTTTAAAATAAAAAGTGGATAAAACATGCATAAGTAAAACAGTAGGACAAGGCTTATGAGAAAGAAGGTGGCTTGCCTGATGATCAGCAACATGGAAATATTTCCCTGGACTTCTTAGAATACCCAATAATACCAATAATAAGAACCAACTTCTGATCTCTAATTTCACCGCAACTATCGTCGTCAGGATAGCACACGCAAGCAAACAAAACCACAATCAACACAAGGCATACAATCATCATTACAATACAACAAACCAACATACCACACATTACTCAAATCAGTAGGTTTTGATAGATTGAGTGGGTTGTAAGTGGAATTACTTTAATTGCCCTTGTGGTCTTTGTTTTATGATGTATTTGTCCAAATACCTCCTATTAAGGGGATTTAGAATTGGGCTTGGATCTGTATGATATAAATATGCAAAGATGATACCATCAGGTAGGTATTGACAAAATAAGGCCAACAAAAGTGGTTTCACTATTTTATCACTTTTCTTTGATTTCTAATGAATTTTCTAGTGATAAAAGCTCTAGTTTTAGGAAATAATTCACCAGAAAGGTTATGGAGCTCCAAAAATTATTTCCTTGGATGGTTAGGTAGGGATTGATGTACTTGTTCACTGAGATTTGAAATCATGCCAAATTATTTACCAGAATGCCCTCATGAAATTCCCAAAGGCAGTTCTGTAGACAACTTGTCTTTTCACCAGATTAAATATAGAGGGACTTTTTTATATGAGGCCAAGGGAAAAGGATAGGTATTGAACATACCTTCCAGTACCAATTAGAAATACTAATTTTGGAGTTGCAAAGCTACTGTAGTGATTTATCTAGTGATAAAGTCACATGCAGAAGTGTTTAATTCACTACAAATCTACCGAAGCTCAAAATTTAGTGATGTCCTAGGGTTGGGTAGATATGGATGTAGCTCACCGAGGAGAGTTGGAATTGGGTCAATTGAACCCATGGTTTGGTCTAGGGAATTTTCTAAAGTCAGATAGGAGCTAATTTTGTTATTTATTCTACAGTAAGTCTAAGGTTCCACTTGGTATGGGGTCAGGGTCACCTGATAGGTACAGGAAATACCTACTAGAGTAAACTTGGTTTAATCCATTTGGGTTTACTAAACTCCTAGAAATAATCAGGGCATGTTTTTGATACTTCTTGGTATCTTAAATACCAGGAAATAATGAAAAATAATTTGAGTAGGTGCTTTATTATGAATGGTTAGGAAAAATCCTAAGGAACATTTATAAATTTACAGTTGGCCACTTTTTGTTAGTTTACAAATTTATTTTGAATTAAACCAAACCCTTATAATTCATATCTGGAGGATTTAAATAAAGGAAAATAGGACATGGGAGACTGGGCTGGATCCGAGCGGAGATGGGCCGCGCTGCGGAGAATCGGCCCACCTCGGCAGGAGCTGCGTGCAAGAGGCCTGGTTTGAACCTGCCAGGTAGGGCCCAGATGTCAGTGGTGCTAGGCATCGAAGAGGTATGGGGGCTCATAGGCCATTGGATTAAAGGGCGATCGATGGCCTGCGTCCGTCATCCACCTCATGATGGCGCCGGCGGGCTAAAACCCTAGCGGAGCTCGGGGAGCGGCGGCACGGCTTACCTGGGGACTCGGGGAGGTCAGGGAGGAGACAGGGCGACGCGGTCGATGACGGCGACTCCAAGGATGGGCGGCGCGGCCCTGCTTGCTTCTGGAAAGGAGCCCGCGCGAGGTTGGCTGGAGCGAAACTTTGGGAGCTCGCCGGGGTGGCGTCCATGGTGGCTGCATGTCGATACGAGGACCATCATTAGTACTAGAAGGAGGAGGGGATCTCAGGAGCATAACATGAAGAGGGGGAGGGGCAGTGGGAAGGAGCCCTTGCTCGATTTTTGTAGATGGGCTGAGGCTCCATTTTCTCCTTCTCTCGAGCAGAACAGAGCAAGGAAGGAGGAGAGGGCGTTGTGGGGAGGTGAGTGGAGGGGAGGGGAGGAGAATGAGGGGGCAGAGGCAGGCTAGATACCCTCTGGCCTATTTAAATTGAGGTGGGAGCTCAAGAGGGAAAATGTCCATTTTGGACATGGAGGAGGGGTGGAGCTGGCTTGGGATTGGTCAAGGAGGGTGGTGGAGGGGTGGTGTGAGTCATCTGGTCGACAGGGACAGAGAGGATGAGGTAGTGCTGATGTTGGTTGGCCACAAGTGGCTTGTCTCTCCTTTCTCACTCTCTCTCTACTACCTTGCCAAGCACAAGAGACAAGGGGGGTGCTATAGTGTATTTCGACCAGAGGGATGAGAGGTGAGTTGTGCAAGTTTGTTTGACCAGGTTGGTGTAGGTTTGGTGGGTTTTTTATTTGAGGGTTTGCTAACTTGGCAAACTTGATCAAATAGGTGGATCTGAAGAAAGTCTAAAAACTTGCATTGGACAAGATGGGGAAATAGTGTTGGTGGGTAGATGAGGTCAAGATACATCTCCAGGAATTATTTGAGATTTTTCGAAGAATTATAGATGCCCTTTTTATCAATGATTCAAATAATATAGAAATGGTTTTTAGCAATTTATTTGGTATTTTTGAATTGGACAAGTGGAGTTTTTGATGTGAGATGGTCCCAAATGTGAATACACACTTAGGAGCATTTTCCCAAGATTTATTGGAAGTTAGAAGTATTTCAAACAATTATTATTCCAATTCAGCCATTTAGGAAAATGGGCAAAAACAAATAATAAAGCTCTTCAAAAATATTTATATTTGAAGTGGGAAGATGGGGTATGATATGTGGACCTCAATTGAGCAAGAAGTTGGAGGAGTGTTTTGGCAAAAACCAAACTTTCCTTTATGGAAGAGGTTTTGGAGGTTTTGCCTATTAAAGGAATTAAATAGTTTTGGTCCATAATAAATATGGATAATTATTGATAAATCTTGATGATCAGGTGAGATGATGTAGACAAGGTGTAGCAAGCATTTGCAACCTTGGGATTTGAGAATCAAAGGTGATTTTGGTGAAGAACTAGAGATTAAGGATCGAGGGTGATGTTATTTTCATACCACCAAAACCTTGTTGGATCTTGGAGCTCAGATCTCCCCTTGGGGCATGGTATAGATGTATAGATATACCAAGTTATGTACATCAACATAGTATAGTTGGTTGAGCTTGATCTTGCTTGAGTTCATCAAGAATTGATTTCAAACTTTGAATAAAATAAGCTTGCCAAAGCAGATTATCAACTGGCCTTCAAAACCTTGTGGGTTTAATAAGCACAAGGATCCACTTGGAACAAGTGAAGTAGATATTGATATACCTATATGAGTAGAACACAACCATGCAAAGAGTCGGTCCATGGAAGGTTGGATGATGGTGTGACCTTCTGTCAAAGTAGGCTTGTTGACTAGATTTGCAGGAATGGTTATTTTCTTGCCGGCAAAACCATCAAGAACAAGTGGGTTGGAGGATGATCTATCCAAGGGAAAGAGTGGGCCTTGGTAGTCCTTATGATGGTTAACAATATGGTTCATATGCATTTTCAAAAATGCACAGGGGTTGAGAAAGGGATGCATTCAAAAAGGTGATGTTGGAAATAGTTTTCCAGACTTAGCCAAATTTGGCAGATTTAGGGTTTTTGACTAGAGCATAAGAGGGGATGTTTTTGATGGGTTGCAAGGTACCCAAGCATAATCAAGTGGATGATGTTGAAGTGTAGATTGAGTAGAAAGGATCCATGCTTAATATTGGTCTTCATTGACTTGGAAACTTCTAGAAGGGATATCTTCAGAATTGATTTGGTTAAGGGTGTTAGATGATCACCTAGTATCTAGAGATTAGATCCTGCTTTGTATTCTTTCTTAGGGTGTGGTGATTTGGAAACCTCTTGATCCTAGTGATGAGCTCCTAGAGTAGCTCATACTATCTCCTAAGCAGACAAATCGAGCAGCAGATAAAGGCAATTCATCAGGCAGCAGATCAAGGCAACTCATCTTATAAACTAAGCAGACCTACTACTAGGGTTACCATCAAGCCTAGCTCGAGATAAGGATGGCTATTTTGAATAGGGTGGAGTTGAAAAGGGTAAGGTCCTTGGTACATCTACCAAGAATAGAGTTCAAAAGATTTATAAAAGGTTTTGGAAATCTTAAAGGTAAGAGTAGTTGAAGGTTCTATCTTGAGAACATAAGGAGGTAGTATTCTATAGCTCTCCATAGTTTGATCAATAGAAGCTACTAGAATATTTAGTTTGCAAAGGCTTCTTGGCTCAGGTTTTGAAATGCCAGAACATTTGAGAATAGGGAAATTAAGCCAAGACAGTTTTGGGAAGTAGCTTTTGTCAACTGGTGTTAAGGTAAGGAGTATATCACCTAATACACAATCATAAGCATAAACATATTCAAACAACAGGCAAACACTTCATCACTAATCAAGAAAAAAAAGCTTTTGTTCCCCTGATTTTTGCATTCTGGACAACTAATCAGGGTTGCTAAAATTGGGATTTTACAGACCTTTCTCCCTTAAAAGAATCTTGTCCCGAGATTCCAGAGAGTAGGGTTAGGGGATTTTTGAGTCGGGTTGATACTAGGTGTCTTACGCGTACTTCTTACGGACTCCATCTTTGATAGTGGTTACTACATCGATGAAGTTGAGCTTCAGTCTTCCGGGATGCATGGAGAGTTGAGCAGAGTCTAGTCCTGATTGTGAGGGATGACCTTCTTTTCCTTCCGGACTCTATATCTCGAGGGCTTAGACTGGGCAGACTATCTCGATGCCGAACTTCACGGAGTACTCGATGGAGGATAGAATCTACAGATGGGAGTACCTCTGTCTAAGGATTCACAGCTCTTCCTTATGGTCGTAGCGTATCCTATTTAACAATTTTAGGGTCGGGACTGCTGAGTTTGCTTCAGTGAAGGGTTACCCTATTTTTGTGGGAAAGACTCCCTATTTTTGTGGGAAAGACGCAGTCTTTCCCCCTTAGGATTAAACTGGGGTATATCGGAGAGTTGACATAATCCTTCCTTCTTGAAGTCATTGAATGGGGTTTGTGTGTGATTGTCGTCCATCTTTCTTCTGGAGTAGAGACCTTCGGAAGTCTTCCGGGAATTATGACTTACTGGGCTTATATACTACTATTATTCGTACTTAGCCTATTGAATCCATCAGAGACTTGCGTCCTCTAAGCGATTGGAACTGAGGGGTTGGCGATGATGTAGTCCTTCCGGTATGTCTGCAGCTGAAATAGCAGAGGGACTTCGTAGGATCTTCAGTTAGTTTCTCCTCTGATAACTCGCGGGTGGTTGTTTGGCGGAGTGACGGTGTATCCGAAGCTCCCTTCTGAAGTATCCTCTAGTAGACAGTCTTTTGAGGATTGAGTGGAAAGACACATTCTTTCCACCTTAGAGCTTCACTAAGGTGCTTAAGGAGTGGTGCAGATCTTCTATCGGGGAGTGCTGACCTGATGTTAGCGGAAGGTTGTATCTTCCCGGAGTCTTGAGCTGGGGTCTTCGAGTGACGTATTGTCGCTTAAGGCTTATCGGGGGTGGTTTCTTAATGAAGCTTTAAGGAGTTAGCTCAACACAAGTTAGCGGTTTACGTCTCTTCTTGCTAGTAGTTAGTCAGGGTTGAAGTAGTCAGCGTCGGGTAAGCGGTCTTCATTGGCATTTCTTGCGTTGCTTCTGCTTGATGGCGGAGTGGACTCGTTGTCTTCATGCTTCCTAATCATCTGACATCAGGGGTGGTTCCGACCTACTAGGGAGGATCATTCCGTTAGTTTGGGTAGGGTCGACTAGATTAGTTAGTCTCCAGAGGCGGTCAGAAGCTCTAATACACTAAAGGTTAGTGTGGTTAGGTCTTCACTTCTTGTCTTGGTTGACTTATCGGGTGGTTTCTTGTGGATATTGAGGATGCTTCGGTGATCGACTTCCGGCTTCAACGGGATTCTTGCTATAGTAGACTGGGGAAAAAGGGAGTGTGGTGCTATTGATGAGTCTTGCGAGGTGAGTTTGACGAGGTATGCCGTCATGTTGAGGTGAAATCTTCGAGTTGATTCTGACTTGACGATGTCGAACTCCTGGTTCTTGCGATGCTTTTCCTCTCATATACTCTCGAGGTTAGTCTGGGTCTCATTACCGACATCTAACACAGGGGTTTCCTGAGTTACTAGGTGGGTTATCGCTCCTCGAGTCACATTTTTAAGGAGATCAAAGCAAACCAGAGCCTACAGACCAGGCAAACAGAGCGAGGGAATCACAATGTCCTCGGCAGACAACACACATCAAGCAACACAGGATGCACTTAGGCAAGCAGACACGGTCAACGCTAGGGACCAAGGAGTTAACTACTCGCGATGTAGGGGAATCCTATTCTTAGGACTATTGATCCTAGATATCGTCTTTCTTCGAGTCGGGGTCACTATCTTGCAGATGAAGCCTTCGTCGTATCTTGGACGCTTCTTTATAGTGCAACACCCGCTATCTTCTGATTGTGAGGATTCCGCTGGTAGAGCGATATTATAGTCTCCTTGTGTTTGCTGGTAGTTGCTTGTCTTCATTTTGTTCTCATTGTCTTCACCGGGTCTAGATCCTAGTTATTTAAAATCCGTAGGTTTGAAGTTTGGACGCGAGTTAGAGGAAACCATTTTCGAAAGTATTTACTTAGAGTAGGAGAAGAAGTAGAACTTATTGAAACTCATTGGGAAACTAGTTTTCAAAAGCCGGGGTTTTCAAAATAAGGTTCCTGTCTAGCGACCATGCTAACTAAGGTTCTCCTATAGTCAGGATGGCTCTGATACCAAGTCTGTGTGGGGCCCCTGGATTAATCCTCCGAGAATCCCTGTTATGCATACAACCACGATCCCATGATCAGTTAGTCGTGGCACATAACCGACAAGTATCAAAGTAAACATCCAATACATAACGAATACATGTCATACCGTATTTGCCATTATAGCTACATTGATCAACATCAGCGGAACTTCATTAAGCGTAGAGCCCGAGCCATGCCTTAACCTACAGGCAACTGACTGGGAGAACGTCCTAGCTCACATAGGCGTTAACTCCACCTTCTTCTTGATATCTGACCAAGTTAATAGCTAGGAACAATGATAGTGAGTACTTTGAATGTACTTGCAAACCACCTTAAGATAATAATAACAACAAGAGGATATGCATTATGGCTGTGGTAGTAGGAGGGCTCCAAGATAGGTTCTTTTCTCAATTAGTTTCTCTTGTAGATATAGCATCTATATATCTTTGTTGAAAACTTTTGTAGAACATTTTGGAAACCTTTTGAAAAGTTTGGTACACATCAGGACTGGGTCACCCATTTGTTCCCATCTTCTGGTCGTCCCACGACCAAACTCCTTTCTCCTCCTTCCGACCATCCCATGGTCAAAACATCTCCAAAGCCATTTCTTTTCCGAAATCCTTTCTGAAAACAAAACCATCACCACTCGACAGAAGTTTGTCCAACCCGTCCATAACTGTGGACACGGCTATTCGAATAGATTTACACTCTGCAGAAGTTGTACACTTTACCCACACCATCCGGGTATACTACCCTGATCTACACCGATCGTGGGTAGAGTAACCGATCAAGACTCTCTAGATGACCACTCCAATATAAGTGCCTACCCTATGAGTGTTACTCCCCTCAAAACCGGGACGTCGGGTACCGAGGACCAACCAGAGCGCTTTTTCCACTTGTAAAGTGTGCGCTTTCAATGAGGGGCTCATAGTAACGCGTGGAGGCTCGCAGACCCTTTGTTCCTTCTCCAGGTCGATGTCCCACATGGACCATTCAGGAGAAGGCCCACCCTCCAGGGAGTTTCATCCCCTGTAGTAGTTGCGAGGCAGCTTAGACTGAAATAGACAAACATCAAATCCAGCCATGTCCCATTCCAGAGTAATGTGGTTGCACAGGGTTAAGTTGTTATAGCTAAACTTCAAAGAATCGGGTGCGTTTTTGTAAACCTTTTTCCTCTAATTTTCCTCCAGCATTTTGTAAAAAAACCTTTTCTCTTTCTCAACAACTCTCGGGAGGTCCCACCTCACCAAGGTTTCATCATCAAACTTTTGGTAAAACTTTTTCGGGGGTCTTCCCATCCTCTAGTTTTGCTTCGGCTAAAACGGGGCTCCAAAGGAGTATGGTGTAATACACCATCTATCATACTAGGGTTAATTAGGTGTCATCAAGAGGGTTGTACTTAATATTACAAAAGTGTAATAGTTCGGAGGAGCCAAACCACTACCATATATACATCAACATATAGTAACACGATGCAGTTTTAAAATAAAACATAGATAAAACATGCGTAAGTAAAACAGTAGGACAAGGCTTATGAGCAAGAAGGTGTCTTACCTGATGATCAGCAACATGGCAATATGTCCCTGGAGTTCTTCTTAGAATACCCAATAATACCAATAATCAGAACCAACTTCTGATCTCCGATTTCACCACAACTATCGTCGTCAGGATAGCACATGCAAGCAAACCAAACCACAATCAACACAAGGCATACAAGCATCATTACAATAAAACAAACCAAAATACCACACATTACTCAAATTAGTAGGTTTTGATAGATTGAGTGGGTTGTAAGTGGAATTACTTTAATTGCCCTTGTGGTCTTTGTTTTATGACGTATTTGTCCAAATACCTCCTATTAAGGGGATTTAGAACTGGGCTTGGATCTGCATGATATCAATATGCAAATATGATACCATCTGGTAGGTATTGACAAAATAAGGCCAACAAAAGTGGTTTCACTATTTTATCACTTTTCTTTGATTTCTAATGAATTTTCTAGTGATAAAAGCTCTAGTTTTAGGAAATAATTCACCAGAAAGGTTCTGGAGATCCAAAAATTATTTACTTCGATGGTTAGGTAGGGATTGATGTACTTGTTCACTGAGAGTTGAAATCATGCTAAAATATTTACCAGAATGCCCTCAGGAAATTCCCAAAGGCAATTTTGTAGACAACTTGTCTTTTCACCAGATTAAATATACAGGGACTTTTGATATGAGCCAAAGGGAAAAGGATAGGTATTGAAAATACCTTCCATTACCAATTGTAAATACTAATTTTGGATTTGTAGAACTACTGTAGTGATTTATCTATTTATAAAGTCACATGTAGAAGTGTTTAATTCACTACAAATCTACAGAAGCTCAAAATTTAGTGATGTCCTGGGGTTGGGTAGATATGGATGTATCCCGCCCAGGAGATTTGGAATTGGGTCAATTGAACCAATGGTTTGGTCTAGGGAATTTTCTAAAGTCAGAGAGGAGCTGATTTTGTTATTTATTCTACAGTAACTCCAAGGTTCCACTTGGTATGGGGTCAGGGTCACCTGATAGGTACAGGAAATACCTACTAGAGTAAACTTGGTTTAATCCATTTGGGTTTACTAAACTTCCATAAATAATCAAGGAGTGTTTTTGATACTTCTTCGTATCTTAAATACCAGGAAATAATGAAAAATAATTTGAGTAGGTGCTTTATTCTGAATGGTTAGGAAAAATCCTAAGGAACATTCATAAATATACAGTTGGCCACTTTTTGTTAGTTTAAAAATTTATTTTGAATTAAACCAAACTCCTATAATTCAGATCTGGAGGATTTAAATAAAGGAAAAGAGGACCGGGGCGACTGGGCTGGATCCGAGCGGAGATGGGCCACGCTGCGGAGAATCGGCCCACCTCGGCAGGAGCTGAGCACGGGAGGCCCGGTTCGAACCTGCCAGGTAGGGCCCAAATGTTAGTGGTGCTGGGCGTCAAAGAGGTATGGGGGCTCGTCGGCAGTTGGATTAAAGGGCGATCGATGGCTTTCGTCCGCCGTCCACTTCACGACGGTGCCGGCGGGCTGAAACCCTAGCGGAGCTCGGGGAGTGGTGGCGCAGCTCACCTGGGGCTCGGGGGAGGTCGGGGAGGAGACAGGGCGACGCGGTTGACGACGGCGACTCCAAGGATGGGCAGCGTGGCCCTGCTTTCTTCTGGAAAGGAGCCCGCGCGAGGTTGGCTGGAGCGAAACTTCGGGAGCTCGCCGGTGTGGCGTCCATGGTGGCTGCATGTCGAAACGAGGACCTTCGTTAGTACCAGAAAGAGGAGGGGAGCTCAGGAGCATAACATGCAGAGGAGGAGGGGCAGCGGGAAGGAGCCCTTGCTCGATTTTTGGAGATGGGCCAAGGCTCCATTTTCTCCTTCTCTCGAGCAGAACAGAGCAAGGGAGGAGGAGAGAGGGCTCTAGGGAGGTGAGTGGAGGGGAGGGGAGGAGAATGAGGGGGCAGAGGCAGGCCGGATAGCCTCTAGCCTATTTAAATTGAGGTGGGAGCTCAAGAGGGTAAATTTCCATTTTGGACATGGAGGAGGGGTGGAGCTGGCTTGGGATTGGTCAAGGAGGGCGATGGAGGGGTGGTGTGAGTCATCTGGTCGGAGGGGCAGAGAGGATGAGGTAGTGCTGCTATTGGTTGGCCACAAGTGGCTTGTCTCTCCTTTCTCACTCTCTCTCTCTACTATCTTTCCAAGCACAAGAGACAAGGGGGTGCTACAGTGTATTTCGACCAGAGGGATGAGACGTGAGTTGTGCAAGTTTGTTTGACCAGGTTGGTGTAGGTTTCGTGGGTTTTTGATTTGATGGTTTGCTAACTTGGCAAACTTGATCAAATAGGTGGCTCTGAAGAAAGTCTAAAAACTTGCATTGTACAAGATGGGGAAATGGTGCTGGTGGGTAGATGAGGTCAAGATACACCTCCAGGAATTATTTGAGATTTTTCAGAGAATTATAGATGCCCTTTTTATCAATGATTCAAATAATGCAGAAATGGTTTTTAGCAATTTATTTGGTATTTTTGAATTGGACAAGTTGATTTTTTGATGTGAGATGGTCCCAAATGTGAATACACACTTAGGAGAATTTTCCCAAGATTTATTGGAAGATAAAAGTATTTCAAACAATTATTATTCCAATTCAGCCATTTAGGAAAATGGGCAAAAAGAAATAATAAAGCTCTTCAAAAATATTTATTTTTGAAGTGGGGAGATGGGGTATGATATGTGTACCTCAATTGAGCAAGAATTTGGAGGAGTGTTTTGGCAAAAACCAAACTTTCCTTTATGGAAGAGGTTTTGGAGGTTTTGCCTATTAAAGGAATTAAATAGTTTTGGTCCATAATAAATATGGATAATTATTGATAAATCTTGATGATCAGGGTAGATGATGTAGACAATGTGTAGCAAGCATTTGCAACCTTGGGATTTGAGAATCAAAGGTGATTTTCGTGAAATACTAGAGATTAAGGATCTAGGGGGATGTTATTTTCATACCACCAAAACCTTATTGGATCTTGGAACACAGATCTCCACTTGGGGCATGGGATAGATGGATAGATATATAAAGTGATGTACATCAACATGGTATAGAGGTTTGAGCTTGATCTTGCTTGAGTTCATCAAGAATTGATTTCAAACTTTGAATAAAATAAGCTTGCCAAAGCAGATTAACAACTAGCCTTCAAAACCTTGTGGGTTTAAGAAGCAAAAGGATCCACTTGGAACAAGTGAAATAGATATTGATAGACCTATATGAGTAGAACACAACCATGCAAAGAGTTGGTCCATCGGAGGTTGGATGATGGTGTGAGCTTCTGTCAAAGTAGGCTTGCTAACTAGATTTGCAGGAATAGTTATTTTCTTGCCTACAAAACCATCAAGAACAAGTGGGTTGGAGGATGATCTATCCAAGGGAAAGAGTGGGACTTGGTATTCCTTAGGATGGTTAACAAGATGGTTCATATGCATTTTCAAAAATTCATATGGGTTCAGAAAGGGATGCATTCAAAAAGGTGATGTTGGAAATAGTTTTCCAGACAGCCAAATTTGGCAGATTTAGGGTTTTTGAGTAGAGCATGAGAGGGGATGTTTTTGATGGGTTGCAAGGTACCCAAGCATCATCAAGTGGATGATGTTGAAGTGTAGATTGAGTAGAAAGGATCCATGCTTGATATTGGTCTTCATTGACTTGGAAACTTCTAGAAGGGATATCTTCAAAATTGATTTGGTTAGGAGTGTTAGATGATCACCTAGTATCTAGAGATTAGATCATGCTTTGTATTCTTGCTTAGGGTGTGGTGATTTGGAAACCTCTTGATCCTAGTTATGAGCTCCTAGAGTAGCTCATACTATCTCCTAAGCAGACAAATCAAGCAATAGATAAAGGCAATTCATCAGGCAGCAAATCAAGGCAACTCATCTTATAAACTAAGCATACCTACTACTAGGGTTACCATCAAGCCTAGATCAAGGTAAGGATGGGTATTTTGAATAGGGTGAAGTTTAATAGGGTAAGGTCCTTGGTACATCTACCAAGAGTAGAGTTCAAAATATTTATAAAAGGTTTTGGAAATCTTAAAGGTAAGAGTAGTTAAAGGTTCTATCTTGAGAACATAAGGAGATAGTATTCTATAGCTCTCCATAGTTTGATCAATAGAAGCTACTAGAATAGTTTGTTTGCAAAGGCTTCTTGGCTCAGGTTTTGAAATGCCAGAACATTTGAGAATAGGGAAATTAAGCCAAGATAGTTTTGGGAAGTAGCTTTTGTCAACTAGTGTTAAGGTAAGCAGTATATCACCTAATACACAATCATAAGCATAAACATATTCAAACAACAGGCAAACACTTCATCACTAATCAAGAAAAAAAGTTTTTGTTCCCCCTGATTTTTGCATTCTGGACAACTAATCAGGGTTGTTGAAATTGGGATGTTACAAGGGGGCTGGGCCCAGGCCACACCACCTGGCCACGCGGGCTAGGCCTGGCCGTGCCAGGGGGTGGTCTGGCCACCCCAGACACCCCCTCGGTCTTCCTTTTCGCCTATAAGATGCCTTCTGACCTAAAAACTTAGGAGGGTTCGACGTTTTTCCAGAAGGAGTTTCGCTCCGCCGCCACCACTAGATGCCACGAAACAGCACCAGAAACTCCATTTTGGCACCCTGCCGGGACAAGGAATTGGAGGAGCTCATCGCCATCACCATCGCTTCTCCACCGACCATCCATGTTTCCCCCATCTATGAGTGAGTAATCCCCCGTTGTAGGCTATGGGGATGGTTGGGATTGGATGAGATCATTCATGTAATGGCATCGAATTATTAGGGTATGGTGCCTAGTATCTTCTATTAGTGTTTTATGACTTTGTCGCGACTTGTTATGCTTAATGCTTGTCACTAGGGCCCGAGTGCCATGATTTCAGATATGAACATGTTATTGATTCATTATGATAGTATTGTTTATGGTCTTACCTGCAAGTTGTATACACACGTTGTTGTCCGGAACCAATGGCCCGGCGAAGTAAATCGGGATAACCGGAGGGAATGGCTTTGATGTGAGGATCACATGTGTTCATGGAGTGTTAATGCTTTGCTCCGGTGCTCTATTAAAAGGAGCACCTTAATTGCCAGTAGTTCCCTTGAGGCCCCGCTGCAAACGGGCTGGCAGGACAAAAGATGGTGTGCAAGTTCTCATTGCGAGCACGTATGACTATATATGGGACACATGCCTAGGATTATCTAGTACTTGGATGCTTTATCTTATTTATCTGGAATTGCCCTATGTTCTGATTGCTATGTGAATTGTCTTGTCCATGCAACACCCGTCCATCCATCCCTATGCCTACCGCACTTGAATCCTATTGTTTACTGTTATTGTTACTGCTGCTACTTTACTATTCCTACTACAAAACTGTTGCTACTGATAAACTGCTGTGAACAAGATTGTTTCCAGGTGCAGCTAAATTGACAACTCAGTTGTTAAGGCTTATAAATATTCTTTGGCTCCCCTTGTGTCGAATCAATAAATTGGGTTTCACTTCCCTCGAAAATACTGCGATACACCCCCTATACTTGTGGGTCATCACCCAGAAATCGCTGGGACTCTGGTAGTACCGGGAAAAAGTCCGGTAGTACCAGGATTTCCTGGCAAAACTGCATTTGGGCCACCCGGGAACCCCAGGGAATGTCCAGTAATACCGGGAAAATCTGGTAGTACTGGGAATTGCGTTTTTGGGCTGCAACGGTTGGATTTAAGGGGCCTTCTTCCCCAATTTTACCCCATCTCTTTTGGAATGTTTTCCCCTCCATTGTTAACCTTACCATGCTTGTTATCTCTCAATCCCTCCAGTGATTCTTGCATCTTCTTGATAGAAAAGAGAGAGGAGATCTGGATCTACATTTCCACCAATCAATCTCTCCTCTAAGTGAGGGGAAACCATTGGATCTAGATCTTAGAGACTTTTGTGGGTTTCCTCTTGTGTTTTTCCTCTCTTATTCCCCCAATAGATTTTGTAGCTTTGGTGGAATTTGGTAGTGAAGGACTTGCCATTGCATTAGGTGCATTGGTTTGAGTTCTCCTCAGAGAATTTGGTTGGTGAAATCAAGAAACTGGCAACTCTTGGGTTCTTGGAACCCTAGGCGGTTAAGTGGCCTTTGTGGTGACCTCTTAGGGCCTCCAATTAAGTTGTGGATCTCTCCCCAAGTCAGTTACCTTGGTGGTGATTATTAGGAGCCTCCAATTAAGTTGTGGAGAGTGTCCCAATTTTGTACGGGTTTGGTGACCGCCCTCAAGTGTCCCATTATGGATCGGGTGCTTGCTGTGCAGCGGGTGCTCGGGAGAATAGGGTGAGGCCTCTTGTGGTTTTGGTGGTCTTAGTACCGTCCAACCCTCCAACAGAGACATACTTCCCCTCGAAAGGAAAGAACTTCATGATACATCTTCGTCTCCGTGTGCCTCGGTTATCTCTATACCCGAGCCCTTTACTTATGCACTTAACATTGTGATAGTCATCGTGCTTGGAGTAATCTATCTTGCTATCACCCTATTGATTGTCTTGCTTAGCATAAGTTGTTGGTGCACATAGGTGAACCATAGTATGTATAGGCTTTGTGCTTGACAAAGTAAACGCTAGTTTTATTCTGTATTTGATAAGCCTATCTCGTGAAAGTTTTAAACCACATATTCACCCCCTCTAGACGGCATCTATGTCCTTTCAACCTTGATTGGGTTGGGATCAGTCGTGTGCACCCAAAACATCGTCCTAACCAGCTTTACTGGGTGTATCATGAAGCTTTGTTCTTTGTTGACTCCATGGGACATGTCTGCACCAAGATTTCCAAGGGAGCAACCCAAGCGGAGAATGCCATGGCGAGTGTGATTGGAGGACCAGACAGTGGCAAAGCCATGGTCTTGATGCGATGAAGACTTTACTTCATAGGCTGTTGTTCGGACTTGGTCCCATCCAGACTGGACATGACTTCCTATGAACCTGGTGGTACATGACTTGCAGTAGCGGCCTCTGCCAATGGGGGAGCAGCACTAGAAGATTATTTGTTTGCGGTGCTCCTCGAGTACCGAGTCATGATTTCCAGGGTGAAAACACAAGCTCCGACCTTATATTGATTGTACCTGACAGTGGCCTTGTTGAAGGTATTGTTTTGGGAACGTGATCTTTGTCTAGGTGAAAACAGAAGATCTCTGATCGGGCAAGGACAACGCTTGTGAAAGGACACATATGCCGCCTAGAGGGGGGTGAATAGGAGGTTTACAATTTTTATGACATGGGCTTAACAAAGAGGAAATAAAACTAGTGTTAACTTTGTCAAGCACAAAACCTATATAAACTATGGTTCACCTATGTGCACCAACAACTCATGCATAAGTAAATAGCTCGGGTATAGAGATAATCGAGGCACGCGGAGAAGACGATGTTACCGAGTTCCTCCCATAAATGGAGTATGTCTCATTGGAGGGGTGGGTGGTACTAAGACCACCACGCCACAAGAGACCTCACCCCATTCTCCCAGTACCTCGCCACAAAACGCCTAATCCACTTCTCCACTATCGACACCCTAGGAGGCGGGAACCGGCGCCTTTACAACAAGCTTGGGGCACACATACACAACTGAATTGGAGGTCCCCAAGTATCACCACAACCTTCAAATAAACAAAACCGTCTAGGTTCCAAGAACCTAAGAGTTAAAAGCTTCTCACCTTTCACCCAATCGAATCCTCACCAAGAACTCAACCAATGCACCAAATGCAATGGCAAGAACACAAGAAGTTCTCAAGTCCTTCTCTCCCAAATTCCACCAAAGCTACAAAATCTATTGGGTAAATAAGAGAGGAAGAACACAAGAGGAAATCCACAAAAGAAACCCCAAGAAATACATCCCAAGATGTTCCCCTCATATAGAGGAGAGATGGGTTGGTGGAGTTGTAGATCTAGACCTCCCCTTACAAATCCCCCAAACGATAAGAAATATGGGAGGGATTGAGGGTATTTGCAAGCTCTTGAATATAGAAACAATGGAGGAGAGAGGGAGAGTAAGCAACGAGCCCAAGGAGAAAGAAGGGGGGTTTCTATAGCCTCCACCAACGAAATATGACCGTTGATACCCTCCAGTCCGGATTATCTGCCCCCACAAGGGACGGAAAATCTGCCCCAGCCAAAATATGGATAAGGACTTCGTGGCACGCTCCTGTGTCCAGGGGCGGATATTTCATATTTGGCCCCTTCGAAAACTGGCAGAAACAAACATAACTTTTGCATATGGACTCCGATTTTGATGATCTTGTACTCATTTGGAAGATAGTAAGGAGATCTACAAGATCATGCAGGGAACCAACATGGTACAGCAAGGGAGGATAGAACCAAGTGATCAAATGTTTAACCTATCTATAAGAGACAAACCTGTAAAACCTCCAATATCGAAAACGCAATAGAGAATGCATATGAAATCCATTTTGATGAAACTAATCTTGTCATGGATATTGAAACAAGATCTAAATCCTCTCATGGATATGAACGAAATAAGAACCAAGAATGCAAAGGTTTGAGCTCTCTCCGGAGGATATGATCAAGTTACTCACTCGAGAGCCCCTCTTGATAGTACGGTTACCTATCATATAAACCGGTCTCCCAACCTAACACTAAGAGACCAATAAGAAAGAAACCATATCAAGAACATACCTTGGCCTTGCACATATTCCACTTGAGATTGATGATGAAGATCTTGTACACCTCAAGATGGAACACCTTTCTTGATTGCTCTAGCTTGGTGAAGACTTGGAATATTCTCCCCCATACTCTAATATGGGAGAGCATCTCTTTTAGACATATCTTCACATATACTTGATCACCATAAGGATGTCAAGCTTCAAGCATATGATCTCTTCGAGATGGCTCATCTTGAACATGCACTTCGTTTCTTCTTTCTTTATTATGCTAGTGTCTTGAAGGTACACTTGAGATATCACTTCATCTTATTATTCAAGACACACTTGCCATAGGCTCTACTTTCTCATTACCAATCTTTGGATGACTCCTTCAACATCTTGGTCATCACTTGATCTTCTTCATTTTCTTCTTCTTTCGAGCTTGACATCACCATATGGATCAAGCATTGCTTATGGACATATCCTTAAGTATAACTCAATACAAACATTAGTCCATAGAAATTGTCATTAATTACCAAAACCACACATGGGGGCACACATGCACTTTCAGCTTGTGCATTGTTTCCTTCTTGGAGGCATTAGTTTTGGAGAACCTCTTTTGTAGTCCGGGTGCTGCCTTTGGTGGTTGTTAGAGTGTTGTTGTTACGAAGTGATTGTTCATCTTAGCGACGTCTTTTTTTTCTCTTTTCTTTTCCTTTTTGGCCATGTGCATCGTGAATGTCTTTAGACATCTTGTTGGTGCAGAAAGCTATAGATATAATTGGTATTTGCGTGATATTAATATATTCTCTTTATAACAAAACTACTTGCATCCAGACAGTGGCTCAAAGGTTAAGAAAGTGGCATCTCTGACTCCCAAGGCATGGTGGAACTTTCCTTCCAAATTGGTGCTCTTCGGGTGTATCCGACATCACATATTTGTTTTGCAAAATTTTACTGATCTATTAATAATCATCAATAACAGTACAAAGAGAACCAAAAGTAATAAAAATTACAAATAGGTCACCAAACCACCTAACGACGACTACAAACACTAGCGCGGGCTGAAAGCATGCCACTGTCCTCGCCCCTCCATCACTGAATCCGGGCAAAGCTCGCATAGTAGAGCTTGTTGTAGTAGACAGACGAGAAGACATCGTGCTAAGGCCACAAAGGACCATCGTACCAAAACAACAACCATAGACAATGATGACAACCGGAAGAGACTGATCCGAAATCATACTAACGAACATGAAAGCGGACCGAATCTCAGGATATCCGTGGGACAAACGAATCCACGTGCTCTCTATCGACGCTAGATGCACCACCGAAGCGAGCATAGAGCAGAGAGAATCTTATTCTGATTTCAGGACATAGTCGTCGTTTTAATATTCCGAAGAAGACACTCAAAAATAGACTAAACAAAGAACGAGAAACCTCCCACCAGCGAGAGGTCGTGGTCCGCCACATCTCCAAGACCCCAGAGTCGACGAAAACATAGCAGATGGTTGATATCGGCAGCGAGAGAGACGGAACCTAGATGGCTTTTAGCTGGATCCCGATCGCCTCTCTCGTGGCTACGTAACGGTTCGGTACCCGACATCACACGTTAGTCATAAAATATATTCTTTTAGGTGTAAAAAAATCATAAAATCTTTAGGTGCATTTTTCAGATAAATATATCCGTTGCCACGAAAGCATTTCTGAAAAATCATGTGTTAATGATTCCCGCATCCTTAGTACCATATACACCTCGGTCAGCGCTATTATCAGGTAGCACTGCTAAATTAGTCGAGAGGAAGCGTAACTCATATGGCGTTTTAGCATCAGTTCACCGTGACAAGGCTCCGTGTCCATTAACCTTCACATGCAAAGGTAATGATCCCACTGGAGAGAGATATCTCGGCGTCAAACAGTGGCATGAACGCCCGATTCATATAAACTACTGACCCCATCCTCGAAAAATGCTTTTGAAGCTCGAGCTCACTGGAACCCTTTATATTCAATTCAAAATTCAGAAATGATACTTTAATATTTTAAAAAATGAAAAAATATGTACATGTAGATTATGTTATATACTTTCTGTGTGCAATGTTTCAATCAGAAATACATTGTATTATGGGCTATAAAAAAGACAAATTCTGATAAGATTTGAGACACACTACTCACGGATCTAGATCTAAAATTTTATTCTTTTTATATAGCGTAGCATAAAAAATATTTCGGATTGAAATTTTGCAAAATTTTAGTATACATCATGACCTATATCTAGATTTTCTTTAGATTTTTTGGCACTTCAAAAATACGTTTTTGAATGTTCAAAATAAAGGGCTCCAAGTGAGTCCGGGAGCCAAATCGACACACTCCCCCATCCCTCTCTATCACTACTGACGAGATGAGTGTACCCGGCCCGGGTGGCTTAAGACCACGATGTCGGGAAAGACAGAGTCCCGACTCGCGACGGAACCTCCCGCTCCTCGGTCTCTCCCGTGCAACCCTGGGGCGGAACCCTAGCCCCCTCTCCCATTCCTCCCCGGTCGTCGCCGGCGTGCGCTGTCGGGCAAAGCCCGTGCGGTGCCGGCGGCGGCTGGCCCTCCTCCGAGCGGGGCGGCGGTGAGACTCGACGGTGGCAGGCGGTACCTGGTACAGCGCTAGCCGACAAGTGGCGCTAGGGCGACCTCGCGCAGCTAGAGGCGGCGGCAGGATCTGGAGTTCGTGGCTGCTGCGACCCGCAGTGGCAGGGGCTCGACCTTCCTCCTTGAAGGTCTCGCACGATGGTGGTGGCATGGCGCGGTGGCAACGTCTCCTCTGGAGCTGCTGGTGCGGAGAGGAATGGAACGCTCCTAGGACGGTCCAGGTGGTGTTGGCCATCGACGGTGGGGCTTGCCCTCGGTCTAAATCTGGGGCCATTTGGGCCTGATTTGGGCTGGGCATGCCCTGTAGTCCATGTGGTTTCAGGGCCTTCAGCCAGATCTGGGAGCCCACCCCTTGGTCATGATGTGGCTGAGGTGCTGGATCCAGGCAGAGGGCCTAGATTCGGCGACCGCTTGGCAGCTCCCTTCGGGAGCAGTGGAGTTGACTCGAGGAGCTCGTCACTTCACACTGTCCACTGACCTTTTGGCTGGTCCATCCACCCGCCAGGTCCGAGGGAACTTGGATGTCGAGGCGGCGGCTCTGGAAGGTGGACTGCGCGGCAGTTTCTTCGGTGAGCGACGTGACAGTGGTGATGGCATTGCTTCTTGGTCATGAGGGTGGCGAGGAGTGGAGAATCATGGTGTCGGTGGCGCTTCAACAAAGAAAGCTCTCAGATCACGAGAGGGAGGCCGAGCTCGGGGTTAGTGGGCAGGCCGTAATACCGGGAGTGGTTCGAGGGTTTTTTCTGGCCGAAAGCTTAGTGCTTCGGCGCCATCACCGACGATGCCTGAGGGTGTCGTAACCCTCTTGAGGGCATCGGTGTCGGCACCCTCGCCACTTATTGCTCTGGGTGAACACTTTTGACCGCTTGGTCTCGCTGACGGAGGAAGAGTGTGCCGTTACCCGCTTGAGGGCGTCGATGTGGAGATTCGGTATCCATCGGTCTTGCTCCGGTATTCCTGGTAGCAAGTGGTGGGTTTTCTTGTTCTTTTTGTTTTATCTGTGATCTGTTTTGTAAGGGAATTTCCACCTTGCATCGATTCGGTCATTTTTGTCTTTATTATTTATAAAGCGGGGCGAAAGAAGAAAGACCGGATGTTGATGGGAGCCGTCTATAGATAGACTTTGTGTTCTCCATCCAAGCCGAGAAATCCTGGGAGTGCGCCGAATACGCAATCACAGAGATTTCCCCATTTCAACATGCGGCCATGCGGGCCTTTGACCCGATCAAAAAATGGACAAGCAAGCAAGCGAAAGTGCACGCCGAGATCGATCATCCCCGTTCCGATCAGACAGCAACTCCTCCACTTGTCCGTGCATGCATCCGCGCGCGTGCGACCGCCGGTATCCGTCCGTCCGTCATAGTGGCGGACAATGCACTCTGCCGCAGCACCAGCCCAGGCGCCCAGCTGTGAAACAGCAGAAAATATCTTCTTCTGAAGAAGAATATGCGTAGCCGCCGGATGTGAACATGAACATCCGTGGACTCGCAATCAATTCGTTCGAATGCGGCGCATGAGCGCACTCCGTCTACAATAATGATGCTGCATGCGCGCCGCGACCGTGATCGATCGATCCTTCCTTCGGTCGAGCAGCCGATCCACCACCGAATAGTATCCGCTCAAACGCATATGCTCCCTCTTTGCTCGCCGTTCACGCGCGTATAAATAGGACCACTTGCCCGTGCTTGCTACGTACTGGACTGGACTGGTGTAGCTCGCTCATAGTAGACCATTACAGGAAGATATATCTAGTCTAATGGCCCCGATTCCCAGCTCGCGGCGCCTGATCTGTGGCGCACTGCTTGTGCTTGTGATCGTGGCTGCCACTGTCGTCGTCGACGCCGCCGCGGCGCAAGAGAGAGCCAGACCGCACCGAGGCGCGCTGCTGCCTAGCGTGGCCGCACGGCACGAACGGTGGATGGCAAAGTTCGGACGCGCCTACACGGACGCTGACGAGAAGTTGCGCCGGCAGGAGGTGTTCGCGGCCAACGCGCGGCACGTCGACGCCGTCAACCGGGCGGACAACCGGACATACACGCTCGGGCTCAACCAGTTCTCCGACCTCACTGACGACGAGTTCGTGGAGACGCACCTCGGGTATCGGCACCAGCTTCGTCCTCAGGAGAAGAAGAACATGTCCAAGGCTGCCGCTCTGGAGGATGTCCAGTTCCAGCAGTACATGCCTGACAGCGTGGACTGGAGGGCCCAGGGCGCGGTCACCCAAATCAAGAACCAAGGTTCCTGCGGTAATTTTTTTTTTTTTTGAGAAAGCGGTAAGTTGCAATAATGGCCATGCATGGACAGCCAGGGGCGGAGCCCAATGAGCCCTCCCTGATGCACAGGAATACGGGTCGCCAATTTTTTTACTAGTGCTTACCATCAAAACAGGGCCTGTGCATCAGGCTGGGCCGGCAGCTGTGCATCAGGGTCTCTCCGCGCTGCGCTAGTGCGCCAACGTTTCCTTTACTAAGCGCAGGCCTACCCACGTACGTACACGTCTCCTTTTGTAGACCGATCAAAGTGGAAAAACAAGTCAACTAGGCTATGTCACGGATAACTCTAGGTGTCTACGCGTCGTAATCGCACGCAGGCAAAAGATCATAGGGTCCAGGGGTAAGGCGGCAGCCGATGCGCGACGCTGGCCGGCAAGCGTGCAACTCGGGAGACGGCAGTTCCTCCGAACAGGCGAGCTAGGCCAGATGCGGCGTCATTTCTCTTCTTCGCCCGTGGTCGGTGGTCCGCAAGTCCGTCCATGTCCATGCCGGCCGCCAATTCCCCGCCCTCAATCAATCAACAGTTCCTAGGATCCAACTCTTTCGATAATTCCCAAAATCTCCTCTATTATTTTGGAAATATTGTAGGTACGGAGTAGTTGATAATATCTTATGAAAATGCGGTCTAGGTTTATGCGGGTATATACGGTATGCGTATTTGTATCACTTTCTTAGGAAATTTTCAAGTCTCATGTGTTATATTTGTTTTTCAGGCGCACATCTATTATGGACAAGTTTCTTCTCAAAAGAAAGACCCCATTACATGATATATGGAAAGATATGAATTTAGTCTAAATTAAATATAGTTTTGCACGGAGATGACCACTCCAGTGATGATGTTATTTTTTGCATGAAGAAAGAAGAAACGAGGAAATTCACCAATAGTCAAGTGTTTAAATATTTCATGGCTTTGAAGAATCAAATGTACAAAAAGAGTGGAAGGTAATGTTAAAACTTAAGCTACTTGAGTACTAAAATTTTGATCATCTACTATGTTCCACATGGCAATTAGGTCTATTTTTTTTATCTTGCAGGTTATCGAGCCTTGGTGTTTGATGATGTATTCTGGAATTTGAAGATGCAAACAACTTTTCCAAGTAATTTTTTCCTTCGATTCATGAGTATAGTAGGAATTTTGATTTTTAATACTAGTTCTTTTTATTTATACTTTGCCTCTTATGTCATATTATCTATGTTAAAAATCAAAAACACCTTACTTTTATATTTTATGTCATTTTTTGCCTTTTATATTTTAAGACATAGTGCATCAGGGTGACTTGACTCGAGCTCCAGCTCCGCCCCTGTGGACAGCATAGCATAGTACGTAGGCCAAAAGTTCATAGACGAAATGTTTGTTTATGCATGCATGCGTACGTGCGCGCGCTCGTGTTCGTGCAGGGAGTTGCTGGGCGTTCGCGGCGGTGGCGGCGACGGAGGGTCTCGTGAAGATCTCCACCGGCAATCTCATCTCCATGTCGGAGCAGCAGGTGCTCGACTGCACGGGCGGCGTTAGCAGCTGCAACGGCGGCGACATCCAAGGTTACTCGTACATCGGCCAGAGGGCGCGTGCCGCAGCGGCGGCGCCACGCCGAACTCGGCCGCCTCCGTCGGTGGTGCCCCACGGTGGGCGCGCCTGTACGGTGACGAGGGCGCGCTGCAGGGGCTAGCGGCCAGCCAGCCGGTGGCTGTGGCCGTGGAGGTCACGGACCCGGACTTCCGGCACTACCGGAGCGGCGTGTACGCCGGGAGCCCGTCGTGCGGGCAGAGGCTGAATCACGCCGTCACGGTGGTGGGCTACGGGGCGGACGGTGGCGGGCACGAGTACTGGGTGGTGAAGAACCAGTGGGGGCCGTGGTGGGGCGAGGGCGGCTACATGCGCGTCGCTCGCGGGAGCGGCGCCAACTGCGGCATCGCCTCCTACGCATACTATCCCACCATGGCCAGCTAATTAAACACTACATACAGTAGTACTAATACAACAGTCGATGCATCATCATCGATCGGGTATAGCTACGGAACCATGCATGAACTTGGATGGATAATAAGGAAAACTAAAAGCACGCCTTGGATCAGTCGCTAATATGTTTGCCCGAGCCCATGATTCATTTGCATTTCCAAATAAGCGACACACACCAAGAAAAAAAGTAGACAACTAAGTGCGCTAGAAAAAACGACTTCGGAGATTAAAAAAAAGTTTTGGTACCTCAAACTGCCTTCCTCGCATGGCAAATTCATTAGTCTTTTTCCTTCGCTCGGTGTCAACTTTAAAGCAAAAGCAAAGTCATCGGAATATACTAACATGACCTTGTGTAGACCAAACCGGCAGTGAAGACAAAGTGTATCGGGTTCACATTCGAGAGTTAAAGCATTTTAAAGTTTTGAATTTGCAAAAAGTATGGATGATATCATCGTCTCCTAGGGAATGCAAAGAACTAGCCTTTTGTTTCTATCGTTCTCCATTAATAATATGCTAATTTTCTTGCACTAATGGCACCCATTCTACTATGCTTGGGAGGAGCCATGAGTACCCGGAAAAGTGTTCCTCTCAAGGTCTCACTACCGAGCTCCGCCAGGGTCGGAATCGGAACGGTATTCCTACCATGAAGGCTGACAATCGGATTCTTCTCGTTTTGTGTTGATCCTCGTGACACCACTAACAAAGATTATTCTGGCTCCATCTTAAAATTAGCGACATCACCAACAAGGGTTGTTGCTCACGTTCATTGAGAGAATACTCCGGAGAAACAAAGGACGAAGTTAAAAGTCTCAAAAGGTAAGGCCACCTCTAACTTCCGCGAGAAGAGAGAAAAGGTGCAACCTAATCCACTTCAATGTACAAGAGCGAATAGAATGGGTAGTCGGCATGGGGGCCAATCCATCACACACCCAAACTATTACTCCATACATCTAGTAGAAAATCGTGCAACACATTCTCGGAATTTAGACTGAAGATCTCGACAAGCGATGTTCAGAAAACTTCGGAAACAAGAAGTGATGCAGGCAGTTTTTGGAGCTGACGTAGATGATGCCGTCGTGTTGGAAACTCTGGTAGATACAAAGAAAAAATTTAGTGATTTTTTTGGTCCACTGAAAGGTACAACAGATGAAAGATTCATCAGATAGCATAAAGACCAGATGCAGAACACCGTTGCAAAAGGATGGAAGCAAAACCCTGAAGGTACGACGGAAACCCAACCACGAGAATTCCTGGGCTCGAAGAAAGGTAAGAGAACAGATTCAAAACACGCAGGGGTAAGAGGGAAGAGCATAGAGGTGAGGAGTAAAAGCATACCTAATCAGATCTATCCAACCGATTTTCAGAATAGTTCTGACACTCTACAACGTCCGTTAGCTAGGTTATCTTACAGGCTGGACCAATGGGGTATCATAACTGCTAAGCTCTGATACCACTTTGTAACACCCTCGAATAAGCCCTATGCAGATTTCAACGATTCCTGCCAAACCCGCATAGAAACGATTCAAGGATGCCCACCAAGAGTTGTGTGTGGGTGAAAAACAAAGCAATGCCATTACACAATAGTTCACGATAGAACCCACAAGCACATATATATACAACAACGACTCCTCGAGTCAAGAATACAAATATACAGTACAAAAACGCAAATCACCTTAAAAACGATACAACATCTAAGTACGGATAAGATGCAAATTGGACTAAGAGTCCTGAAGAATAACCAATGATGTCCATAATCCTGCCCAGGCCAAGACAGAAGGGTAACCTTGCTAACGTTGTTGAATTTATACATGTTAAAACAAAAGGGGTGCTAACAAAGGGCAAAGAAAAAGAGAGCGGTCAGTACTAATCCTAGTACACGACGAGTCTTAGAATTCGGCAGCTCTCGCCTATATAGGTATGGTGGACTGAAGCGGCAGTGAAGCATGCACTAAACAACCTATAGAGACTCGATACAACTGTCGGCTATCAGAGAGGGATAAGAAAGACCTATTCGAAACCAACCTGATACTAACACCAAACATACCCATCCTGGTATTATTCCCCCTCAAGACCAAACGAGGAAATCCATCCGAGGAAACTCACAGAGTTGGCAGTTTTATTCATTCATTCCACGGTGGTTATCCAACTTACTAGTCATATCAGATCCAAATAAAATTATAACAGTAATTCTTTAGTTATAGTTGTCTATGATTGAGAAACTGTGCTCCAAGTCGTTCATAACTGCGGACACTGATTTATGATTTAACCCTGCAAGGATGCACCAAAGTATCCACACGCACTTCCACCCTTGTTGCTGATCAGGTAGGTGCAAGATCATGAGACATATACCCATCGGTATGTCGGCGGGGCTTCAGAAATGATGTTTCCTAGACCCAAAGAAAGTACATGGGGCCACCCCACTAAGCTACCCGCAGCAAAGTTGACCGGCTCCAAGACAGACCCAAGGTTTGTGACAATGGTTATGAACGTCCGGGAACCCGAAAGTGTGACTAGGCTTGTCGATACCGCAGAATTGTGACACAGGGTTCCTAAATAGTACAGACACTCCACACGTAATATTAAATAAAGTAGTAAAGCATGGCATAAGTACATGATAGTAATAATGCCCCAAACTAGTTTGTGGCCCCTAGCACAGTACTTTGAAATCAGGTAGTAAGCCGATAGGGGTGCCCACACACCCCACACGTGGTTAGCGCGCTGGATCTCGGAACAAGTGTCAAGAACTCGGGTCCTAGATGGACACAAGTGGGAGGGTAAAAACCAAATAACATCTATTACCCACCAGTACCTTTGCATTATATCTATTTTCAGAATTTTAATTGACAAGTTGTAATGAAAGCCATGATCATCTCCACCATTAAACATGTGTCAACCCCCAACAATGGTGGAACATCGATGATGCGCAGCAACATCTGAGCAAGTTACTACGACTCGCAAGGCCAACGATCTACGAACATGCAATAGGAGATGTCCAAGGCAACATAGACTGCAGAGGATATCAATGGTGTGGAAACTGAAGCATCACAAGACATGTAGCAATAGATCAACAGGAGGAAGTAAAGACTATAAATGCAAAATAGGTAGAAAGGGGGAGAATGCTCGCCTAGGAAACACTGCCGACGGTTCTTCCGAAGATGGGTCTAAGCTCACATCAACTCAACGGCTTAATCCGTGAAGAAGCAAAGGACTAAAAGAAACACCGGATGCACTATTTAATTCTACAGCAGAAGATCAGGCATGATGCATGACATGGCAAGGATGCGATGCAACTAGGCAATATTAAGTGAAACCAGAATCTCGACAATTTGTTAGAAGGTTCAAGTTATTTAAATACCCCATAGTTTAAATATTGGCTTAACAAGACAAAGCATAGCATCGGTTCACCACAAATATTTAAATGGAGCCAATATAAGATTAGAATAGCCCACATATAGTCTCCATATTTAATTATTATGTGAATCGACAAAGTACCCCCCAAACCACATGATATATATGTAAGCATGAACAATTTAATGCAACAAGTATATGTCATTTGTAAAATAGGGGTCTCGGATCAGGGTCACACATTGGTTCGAATATCTTGGGTTCCGAAGGTTCAACGGTGTTCGGGTTCTGTCTTCGGATCCCATGAAATCGGGGCTTCAGAGCTTGGTCTTTGGATCTTCGGATCCTGGGTCTTGATGTTCCATGAAGGAGGTCTTGAAATTCCAAGACAAAGATCTTAGGGTTGTTTCCATGTTCCTTCCTCGAAAAGAATCAGTAGTACGTCGGTCTTGTTAGCGAGCGTCCATGTACAAAGTACTTGACAAATAAGGTTAGGCTCAAGTTTAGGTGTCGGTAGATGAACTTGGAATCATCACTGGTGGTTCACGAGTTCGCCTTTGTTGCGTGTTGGTATGTATCGGCAACTTGGCAACGAGACTTCATGCACTGGAGTCAAAATTAGTGCACAAACAGGCTATCAGTAGCAGAACTACACGTGCCGCACAAGTGCTTGAGGACGCACGACTCTGAGAAACGGTGACCTTGCAGACGCCTGGCGACGCGGCCGTGGCGCGGAAGCTTGGTGATGGAGGGCGGCTCGAACCCGGCCACAAGAGTGCTAGGAGGAGACGACCGGGGTGGCCTTGCTGTCGCGGTGGAGGCGAGGTCGAGCTCGGTGGTGCAGCGTCAGTCGGTGACGAGGAGGTAGGTGGCGATGGAAGAAGAGGGCGACAGAGCCGAGCACCTGGCGACAGTCAACGGTGGCCCGCAAGACGGATCAGAGGAGGGACATGCCTCGTGGTGTGGAGGTCGACCTGAAGGGCGAGGGCGTGGAACGGCAACGTGTAGAGCTCGGGCCAGAGGAAGAGGCGACGGGTTGGAGAGGAGAGGAGCTCGGGGAGGGCGATGAGGGGCGCACGGTAGCGATGAATGAGCAGAGAGGAAGGCGGGGATCCTGGTGGCGGTGGACGGAGAGGCTGGTGACAAGGTGGGGCAGCGATACGAGCTTACAGAGAGGAAGGCGAGAGCAGGGAGAAGAACAGGGGTTGGTATCAACGATAGGGAGAGATGGGGCGGAGTCTGCAGCGGGGCTGGGGTCGCGTGTTGTGGTGTGCGTGCGTTATAGGGTGGTGCCGGTGTGGGTGTGTCGTGTGTGTCATGCGTGGTGGGTGCGTGCGTGGTGGGGCTTGGGGAAGCGTGTGTGTCGCGACGGTAGGTGGATCGCGGGGTGACGGAGAGCGGGGTCACGGGTGGGGTCAGGAACGCGTTGAGAGGAGCGTTTCGGGCGGTATGTGTGTTGGTGTCGTGCGCCGCTGGCATGTACGCGGGGTGCGGGGCCGGGGTGCATAGCGTGTCAACGCGTGCAGGGTTGGGCTCACGCGCTAGGTGGGGTGTGAAGGGTTCCGCAGCAGAAAACAAAAAAATTCCTACGTTGGAACCGCCTAATACTGCAAAGATCTATCTATGTAGTAATGCAGTAACGGCCGAAGCATATAGAATACATACCCTTGTAGATCGTATACGGTTAACGTTCCGAGGGGAACGTGGTTTAAGTAGTCGAACTCGTAGCCGACCTCAAGGTCACGAAGCTCCTCGCATGTCACCCCTTGCTCCTTCTTCATCGTGCAGCAGCTCCGGCTCACGACATCCAAGGTACCTCAAGTGAGGCCCCTCATGATTTCGTACACATACGGTGTATGATGACGACCTCCGGCTCCTTGATCCCTACCAGGAGTGCGGAAGTAGATCTCCGGCTTGGAATCCCTGCAGCGCAACGGCGTGCTGCAAGTGTGGTGTCTCTTGCACGGATAGTCCTTACTTGGAACCGTGCCAACGCATGGAGACGAGAGAGAGAGGGAAGGAAAAACTCAACCAAAGGACTTCTCCAAATATTGGTGTGTTTAATCCCACCCATGGGCACCCCTTTATATAGGCGGAGGGGGTGTGCCCACCCCTTTGGGTTTCCCATGTGGGACTATTCAAGGGAGAGGGGGAGGCGCATGGACCTCATGGGCCAGCAGGACAGGGGTAGGCCCCACCCCGCGCATAGCCCTAGGCTGGCCGGGTGGCCCCCCTTGAGGCGGCTAGGCCTTGGCCCTTTGGCCCTTGGTCCTTTCCTCCTTCGGTTTTCCCTCATGGGCCCTTATTCCCTAGGAAGTTTGGCCCATTAGTGGAAGACCCCTTCAAATTAGATTTTAATATTATATTTAATATTAATTACATTAATTAATATGTAAATAAATATTACAAAATCCGATTTGACCCGAAACATCTTTCGGTTCCCTTTCGATTTCCTTCGAACGACTTCAGATCTTTCCCGGAACGATTCCGGTTCTCTCACGGAACTTTTCCGGTTTCCTTTTCTCTTTCATATGGTGATTCCAACTTACAGAGGATCTCTATCTCATCGTACCCTTAAGTGTATTTCCCCATGGCTCGAGAATGGCACGGACATGATCTCCATCAATGATCAATAGCGGGACCGGGATGCCCATAATGACCCCTGTGCATTCCACGATGATAATGTCGTTTGAACCGTAAACAGTCGTTTCCCATTCCCTTTGCCACTTGATACCTAGTTCACCCGAGATTTGATCTATGGTATCTCCTTACCTTTGTTTGATCTCGTTACCGATGAACTTGTTTTCTTGTTTCTGTGTCGTTGCATTCCGTAACCCAGTCACACGCTTGCAAGCTTTGTTAATGCAACGTCACCGAGATGGCCACTAATGTATCTGTCTGTTACATGGATGGGAAAATCCTGGTCTTGATATGTACTCCTCTACACGCCCCTTTGGGAAACCTGAGTAGCACCTTTTTGATCACCCAGTCATAGTATGATACTTGATAACTATCTAAGCTCCCTCCGGAATGGTGATTTGCATTATCTCACAGTCTAAGGACAGGTTGCGAGGTTTCCTTAGTTTTATCATTAATGGTAAACTTTGTAACTAGATCTCATTAAGATACAACTGGTTGGGTTGTTTGTCTATCACATCATTCAACTAATGATGTGACCTCATTGTCCATTGGCACAGATGTCCATGATCTCGAAATCCTAGATCATCCTCATGACCAATGAACTAGTTCGCTAGAGGTAACTAGAGACTTGGTTTGTTTACATACCACACGTGTATTAACGTTTCGTATTAATACAGTTATAGCACAGTATGAAACTATTATGAACTAATTGAGATATGACAATAAAAACTTATTTATTGTTTGCCTCTAGGGCATATCTCCCACAGTCTCCCACTTACACTAGAGTACAAATAATCTATCTCGCATTTTATTCATCATAAACCATATCACATATGAGTTTATTGATCATGCATGCTTATGGAAAATGTCCTGTCCATGTTCTGTTTTACCAGATCATTATGTCTTTGCAAATCGTTAGTGTCTTCCTAACTTTGACATTCATAGCATTATCTCATAATGGGTTGAAGTATTCGTTTGGCAACAAAGTGAGACTTTGTTTCTAGTGTTTATAATGACAGTCATTTTTCACTATTGTCATCTAAACTTCAAAACACACTTCGCAATCCTTTGTGTATATACGGCAGTTATGGTAGCTGAACGAGGCCGGTTTCCAGGAGCCTACAGTGACTTTAGATCAACCTCGAGGGCTTTCTCATGGGCACTGTGCCCTGGGACACATCATTCTATGTTAAAGACGAACTAGTCCCGCCATAACAATATACATCACATCAGATGGAGCCTTTATACTTCTATATCTATGTAGATCCCAGTGCATGAAATGCAACTATGCCACTTACTTTGCTTCTTGCCATTTAAGTACAAACTTAATTCTGGTTCAGTGATTAACTCAAGAATCACTTCAAGACATGTTCTTACAGTTAAGAGCTTGTCCTTCCAATCAGAACCTCGGGTCACATTACGTCGAGTATACAATATGGTTGTATGGAAGAACCTATGACTAAGGCATAGGAGATGCAACACATCTCTTTCTTTCTTTTAACCATCGTTGTAATACTAAGACTAACTCAATGCTTCATACAAGTGAGAACCTCTTTCATTACCTTGTTCCATTCTGAACTACTTCAGAATCTTATCTAGGATATTCTGAACATCTTCAAAATCAAGTCTAGGAAGCATTCGACTATGATGTTTATTAAACTTACCAATCTATCTCAATAGATCTCATTGTTTAATAACTTGTTCAACTTCATTCATATTTACTAACTTAAATGTTATCAATAACAATCACATCATTCATATATGTTATCCACATATCTTAGAATGATTTCACGCTCCCACTCAAATATGGCATCCATATATGAGATCCAGGGATTTCACTTAGCCCTCACTCAAAATATGACTACTACATATTAAGATTTGGTCAAGCTACTTAGCTCCCACTCAAAATATGTCTCTTACATATTAATATTTGGCCAATCTAATTAGCTCCCACTCAAATGTAGGTCCTCTCGATAATCTTGGACATTCCAAAATTCTTTGATCACCATCAAATCGAGAATTCCAGTTACGAGACTTCAATATCCATATATTGCTGGTGTAAATCCAATAGACTTAAGCATTGCTACAATTGTAGCCAACTCTCCTTGAATTTGTCCATACTTTGTGACAAATCAAGCTTTATGTCTTCATTAAGTTTCATTTCCTTCTAATGACTTTGAAGTTATTCAGAAATATCAAGTAAACTTCTTTACTTAATAAGATCAAGTAACATGTTACTTTGCAATCTTAAATGTAACTTAATATAGGATTTTATGACTCCTAGTCATTTCTCCCACTTAGGTCCATCACGCTTCTTTGTAATTCATAGGCATGTCTTGTTCATAAACATGACAAGTGAATCAATAATATATTTCCACAAACTTGCAGAGTATATATTGTTGAATCCTACTTTCTTTAGTAAAAGTATTCGTTGAAACTTTATGATCATTATCATTTGTTTATCCTCTATTTGTAGAGTTCGGTTTCACGAAACAAATTTCACATCGCGACTCAACAATCAGGAGGTAATGTCAAATACCTTGTTTTGATCTTTTACTCTCTTCCACATGTATCTTCATCAACACACATCAACTTTGGACAACAGTTGGTTTGCCCCTTGTGGAACATGTATTCATAGTTGCCTAAGAATACGCTACAAAGACTTGTTTATTCGCCACGATTTTGAATTATCGAAACCTCTAGAAACTCGAACATGCCATAACTCTGATGGTGTTGTTTCCACGAATCCTTAGATGGTCCTTTGTATTTCAACCAAGTTTTTGCTCATTTTGATCTCTAACTCTAAACGATAACTACAACCCCTATAAGATATAATATTATACCATATATATCTAATACACAATGATTATGATATTTAGACATTTCAATACACTTTGAATTTGCCCTATTATCATAATTTGTGAAACCTCTTTCACATGTCCTTTTATGCTAAAATTAAAATAAATACTTTAGTCATGTCGATCAAATCGAAGAGACTTTGGTATTCTTGTTAATTCAATATCCTTCTTCACATTGAAATCTTTTGAACAACTCAAAATAGTTTCAAACTCATGTTTCATTAAGCAAATGCTCATATTCACTTAAATCCACAATGAAGTGTGAAATAATGATTTCCACTATTTGTTGAAATACGATACATCACTATGTATAAATTTCAACATGAAGTATAAATAATGATTTCCACTATTTGTTGAAAATACGATACATCATTATGTATAAAGTTCAACAATTCTTCGCATATCACCGTTTTACCAGAATGCGGAGTTTTAGTCCTTCTGCCCAACAAGGCATGGTTTTGCAAAGTCTCCAGATTAAGCATCCAAGACCCCGATCTTCATTTATAATGAAGAACATGCAATAACCAAAATGTTAACTATAGTTTCATGTCATCATTAAACTTCGGATATCTTTTAGCATTCTAATCCTTTATATATGTTTAAACTATTATCATTAACATAGTGATGATAATAACTCATTTATAATCGTAATGTGACCATAAAGGTATTATTCATAAGAAGAGTACAACTGGCTTGTAACTTATTCATATGAACAATCGTCTCGCCAAAAGCAAGACACACAAACAAGGATTACAAAATTATATTCAAGTCCACTAATACAAATGATAAACCTTTGAGGAAAGGGGTGATGTCGGCCATCAACTATTTTGCTTACCGTCATCATGCCACATTGCCTCAATTCCAGGAATTCTCAAGCAGACCATCATGTTTTCACAAAACGGGACAAGTATCAAGTACTTTAAAAACTGCAATGAGTTTTGCGAGAACCACATTTATAATTTTTATATCTAACATATACCCTTTTTCATTCATGACCTCCATTGCAATCAAGAACTTTTGAGAGTTCATAACTCTAATGCAATATTGCTAAGTGTTTCTCCAAATATTCCCTTTTTTCATCCATCATGGAAGAAAACTCACCCAACAGCTCATACTTTATGTGCCTGATCTTGCAGAATACAAGATTGTAATCCAACTCTCCATCGAATGGAGAATGGCTTATTGGATGATTACGAAGAACACAAAAACATTGCGGAGTCATCAGATTATGTCCTAATGGTCATTGTATCAAGAAGAGAAGATCACCTTTTACGAGGATATCCCTCAGGCATGGGTATTAATCTATGAAGTTGGACCCTTTTGCTAAGTTCCATATCAAGCAATAAATTTCCTATGGTCGCAAAGGACCTCAATGGGATAGGCCATGATCTACTAAGATATTTGCAAAAAGACATCTAGACTAATTCATAATATGAGTTCAATTTATAATTGATCTCCCACTAAAATTGTCATCTCCTGGACGATTTTAGTAATCACATGATCCCAATCCTCTGCACCTCCCCCGATCATCACGACCATCAGTGCAGCATCAAAGGTAGACATTCCCTAATGCCAATCACATCATCCATGTAACTCATGCTCGTTCTTTTGATCTCTTGTGTCCGAGTCCATGTCTACACATGCTAGGCTCGCCAAATCTAACTTGTGTGTATTCGTTGTGCAACATGGCTTACACCCACTGTATGCGAACGTAGATATGTCTAGCCCCCGATCATCAGGGCCGGCTTCATAACAAAGAACTTTCTTGGTGGTGCACATACAAGGGGAACACGATCATTGGAATTAAATAGGGATTGTCTTATTTGCTACTGTTGAGTATCTAATACTAGATCACAATAAGATGTAAAACAGGTATCAACATCACATGTATATTTGTAATATGATATGGTCCTTCTCACACCTTGATATCCATCGAGCGCTCCGGCATGATCTCCGTCTTGCCCTTGGTTTGAAGCCAAGTCCACGACGCCACCACCAGGTCGTCCATCAGAATAATGACCATTACTATACTACTTAGTAACAGAAAAGTAAACTATTTTACCTTCATAATGAACAATATCATATCATAACACATGCCCTCCTGCAAAATAAAGTTAGACGCCTCTACTTCATCTTTGCAAGTTTTACATGGTTGTTAGTGCTTTCGCAATAGAACCATTGTAATGTACGAACTTTCCAACCACAACATGGATCCAATAGTTGTCTCTATTACACCCCTTTCGGGGCCCTCCGTTGTAAATTCTATATCAACTTGAATGAGAGACAGACATCCGCCAGCCACTTGTACGGAACAAGCCGTATGTTGAGCATGGAACCAGTCTCGCGTACGAATACGCGTAAGGTCGGTCTGGGCCTCTTCATAAAACAATACCACGATATAAACAAGTACACGTTACAGGGTAACAACTAAGAGATCAATGCTCGCACAATACTTGTGCGTACTGGCTGTACATCACTCCTACGCATAGATCGGCTCTAATACCACTGAAGCGTTCCGCAGCAGAAAACAAAAAAATTCCTACGTTGAAACCGCCTAATACTGCCAAGATCTATCTATGTAGTAATGTGGTAACGGCCGAAGCATATAGAATACATACCCTTGTAGACCGTATACGGTTAACGTTCTGAGGGGAACGTGGTTTAAGTAGTTGAACTCGTAGCCGACCTCAAGGTCACGAAGCTCCTCGCAGGTCACCCCTTGCTCCTTCTTCATCATGCAGCAACTTCGGCTCACGAAATCCAAGGTACCTCAAGTGAGGCCCCTCGTGATTTTGTACACATATGGTGTACGATGACGACCTCCGGCTCCTTGATCCCTGCCGAGAGTGTGGAAGTAGATCTCCGGCTTGGAATCCCTGCAACGCAACGGCGTGCTGCAAGTGCGGTGTCTCATGCATGGATAGTCCTTACATGGGACCGTGCCAACGCAAGGAGACGGGAGAGAGAGGGAAGGAGAAAGTCAACCAAAGGACTTCTCCAAATATTGGTGTGTTTAATCCCACCCATGGGAACCCCTTTATATAGGCGGAGGGGTGTGCCCACCCCTTTGGGTTTCCCATGTGGGACTATTCAAGGGAGAGGAGGGAGGCGCATGGGCCTCATGGGCCAGCCGGCCAGGGGTGGGCCCCACCCCGCGCACAGCCCTAGGCTGGCCGGGTGGGCCCCCTTGAGGCGGATAGGCCTTGGCCCTTCCCTCCTTCGGTTTTTCCTCATGGGCCCTTTTTCCCTAGGAAGTTTGGCCCATTAGTAGAATACCCCTTCAAATTAGATTTTAATATTATATTTAATATTAATTACATTAATTAATATGTAAATACATATTACAAAATCCGATTTGACCCAAAACACCTTTCGGTTCCCTTTTGATTTCCTCCAAACAACTTCGGATCTTTCCCGGAATAATTCCGATTCTCTCACAGAACTTTTTCGGTTTCCTTTTCTCTTTCATATGGTGATTCCAACTTACTGAGGATATCTAGCTCATCATACCCTTAAGTGTATTTCCCCACGGCTCGGGAATGGCACAGACATGATCTCCATCAATGACCAATAGCGGGACCGGGATGCCCATAATGACCCCTATGCATTCCATGATGATAATGTCGTTTGAACCGTAAACAGTCGTTTCCCATTCCCTTTGCCACTTGATACCTAGTTCACCCAAGATTTGATCTACGGTATATCCATACCTTCGTTCGATCTTGTTTCCAATGAACTTGTTTTCTCATTTCCATGTCGTTGCATTCTGTGACCCAGTCACACGCTTGCAAGCTTCGTTAATGCAACGTCACCGAGATGGCCACTAATGTATTTGTCCGTTACATGGATGGGAAAATCCTGGTCTTTATATGTACTCCTCTAAACGCCCCTTTGGGAAACCTGAGTAGCACCATTTTGATCACCCAGTCATGGTATGATACTTGATAACCATCTAAGCTCCCTCCGGAATGGTGATTTGCATTATCTCACAGTCTAAGGACAGGTTGTGAGGTTTCCTTAGTTTTATCATTAATGGTGAACTTTGTAACTGGATCTCATTAAGATACAACTGGTTGGGTTGTTTGTCTATCACATCATTCAACTAATGACGTGACCTTATTGTCAATTGGCATAAATGCCCATGATCTCGAAACCCTAGATCATCCTCATGACTAATGAACTAGTTCGCTAGAGGTAACTAGAGACTTGGTTTGTTTACATACCACACGTGTATTAACGTTTCGTATTAGTACAGTTATAGCACAGTATGAAACTATTATGAACTAATTGAGATATGACAATAAAAACTTATTTATTATTTGCCTCTAGGGCGTATCTCATACAAGGTGGTGTACCACGTGTGTTGTAGTGTGTGTGCTCGCGTGGCGAGTGAGTGCGATGGCGACTGTGGTGGTTAGCATATGTGTGTGTTGAGGTGGGGTTAGGTAGGATTAGGGTTTGGGTAGGTAGATCTAGGGTTAGGGTTTGCTCTGAAACGGGTTGGGCCAGCCGGGGTAGTAGGTGGCCTGGCATATGGGATGGGCTGCCTCCCCCGGGGTTTTATAAAATATAATTTTATTATTTATTTATTTTATTGTGTTTAAAGCAAAACATTTGTAATTAGGTTTTTAGATAAACAAAATATTCTGAAGGACCGGGTTTTATAATTTGAAATAAAGAGGGGGATAATTATAAAATAAAAATAGGCTTTTTAGGGAAAATAGTTTTAGGCAAACATATGCGTGATGATGTCATGATGATACTCAAATGCAATGTGGCATGATGACATGAGCATGCTATCATGTTGATGCATAAAATAAAAACAACATACGGTTTTCTAGTAATGGTTTTCCCGGGGTGGTACATTGATCTACTAATGTGGGTGTCAATAAGACTCTTCACTGTTATGCTACTTGGGACATGATCTCTCTTACTTAATTATGCTACTATAAAATATTCGAGTGTTCCTTGGCAGGCTGATTGTTAACTAGAGGAACTGGATTGATTGTTACACTTCTAGTTTTTCCTACTTGTATTAAACTCCACTTCGATTGTTTTAAGTTAACGAAGTTTGTATAGTATTCTTAACATCTCTCTAACTTTGATGAGATTTTCAAATGGAAGAAGTGTTGTACGCATATAACTACCAACCGTAAGTGAATTCATACCTCTGTTATTTCATTTTAGACACTGAGTTCTTTATGGTTTTGTTGTTGAAAGGACAAGGATTTTGCCTAGAGGGAGGGTGAATAGGCGGTTTAAAACTTTTACGAGAGGGGCTCAACAAAGGCGGAATTAGACTAGCATTTACTTTGTCAAGTAGAAAACATAGAACAACTATGGTTCACCTATGTGCACCAACAACTTATGCTAAGAAAGACAAGCAACTATGTGATAGAAAGATATAGACTTCAAGCACGAAGGCTATCACAAAGTAAGGTGCATAAGTAAGAGCTCGGGTATAGAGATAACTAAGGCACACAGAGACGACGATATTTTACCGAGTTCCTCCCAACAATGGAGTACATTTCGTTTGGAGAGGGGGTGGTTTCAAACCACCAACGCCACAAAAGGCCTCCCTTGTTCTCCGGTGAATCTCACCCCAACGGGATCGATCCACACTTCCACTATTGGTGCACTTGTCGGTGGCAATCCGGAACCTCTCACAAGATTGGGGCACTTCTCCACAACTTAATTGGACGCTCCCAACAAACAAGATTGGGGAAAGCTCCACAACTTAATTGGAGGCCCCAAGTAATCCACAAACCTACAATACAACCAAACCGTCTAGGGTTCCAAGAACCCAGAGTAAAAAGCTTCTCACCTTTCACCCAATCGAATCCTCATTGAGAACTCAAACCGATGCACCAAATGCAATGGCAAGAACACAAGAAGTGATCAAGTCCTTCTCTCCCAAATTCCACCAAAGCTACAAAAGATTATGGGGGAATAAGAGAGGAAGAACAATGGAGGAAATCCACAAAAGACTCAAAGATCTAGATCCCAAGATGTTCCCCTCACTTAGAGGAGAGATTGATTGGTGGAGTTGTAGATCTAGATCTCCTATTTCAAATCCCTCAAGAATATGCAAGAATCATAGGAGGGATTGAGGGATATCAAGATCAAGAAGGTCAACAATGGAGGAGAAAACTTGCAAGAAAGGTTAGGTAACCATTGGGGAAGAAGGGTCCCTTAAATAGGTCCCTAGAAATCCAACTGTTAGCCCCAGGAATCACCCGGTCCGGAGTCTCCGGACTGGGACCGGAGTCTCCGGTGTACCCAGGCCAAACGGGGACAAACTGGAGGTCAATCTGGAGGCGGTCCAGAGATAGACCGGAGATTTAGTCCGGAATCTCAAATCTCTGGTCTTACAAAAACTGGCAGAAAGACCAATACGAAAACAACCATAACTTCTGCATCTGGGCTCTAATTTTGATGATTTTGGGCTCATTTTAAAGAGGAAAATAAGCTCTACAAGATCATATAGAAAAACATCATAGTAAAGAAAAGGAGGATAGAACCAAATGACGAAAGGTTTGACCTCTCTAAAAAAGACGAACCGGTAAAACCTCCAACATCGAAGACGCAATAGAGAATGCATATGAAATCCGTTTTTGGTGAACTTGAGCTTGTCATCACCAAGAAAGATGATGCCAAGTATGAAAAGGTTTGAGCTCTCTTCGAAGGATATGATCAAGTTACTCACTCAAGAGCCCCTCTTGATAGTACGGCTATATATCCTATAAACCAGTCTCTCCAACTAATCACCATGAGACTGATAAGAAGGAAACTGTAACATCCCAATTTCATCAACCCTGACTAGTTGTCCAGAATGCAAAAATCAGGGGGAACAAAAACTTTTTCATGTTTAATGCTGAAGTGTTTGCTTGTTGTTTGGATATGCTTATGCATATGAATGTGTATTAGATGATATACTCCCTTACCTTAACACCAGTTGACAAAAGCCACTTCCCAAAACAGTCTTGGCTTAATTTCCATATTCTCAAATGTTCTGGCATCTCAACACCTGAGCCAAGAAGCCTTTGCAAACCAACTATTTTAGTATCTTCTATTTGATTAAACTATGGAGAGCTATATAACATAATCTCCTTATGTTTCCAAGACAGAACCTTCTACTATTCTTATCTCTAGATTTAACAAAACCTCTTATGAAGCACTTGAATTCTACCCTTGGTAGAGATACCAAGAGACCCTCATCTTATTCCAAACTACAACCTTTTAAAAATACCTATCCTTACCTCAAGCTAAGCTTGATGGTAAACCTAGTAGTAGTTGATTTGTTTGTAAGATGAGTTGTCTTGATCTGTTGTTTGACTTGATTGCTCAAAAGTAGTATGAGCTACTCTAGGAGCCCATCCCTAGGATCAAGATGTCTCCAAATCACCAAACCCTAAGAAAGAATACAAACCTAGATCTAATCTCTAGATACTAGGTGATCATCTAAAACCCTTAACCAGATCAGCTATGAAGTGATCTAAATCCAGAAGCTTCCAAGTCAATGAAGACCAATATCAAGCATGGATCCTTTCTACTCAATCTACACTTTAACACCATACACTTGATGGTGCTTGGGTACCTTGAAACCCATTAAAAACATCCCCTCTCATGCTCTAGTCAAAAACCCAAAATCTGCCAAATTTGGCTAAGTCTGGAAAACTATTTCTAGCATCACCTTTTTGAATGCCTCCCTTTCTCAAACATTGTGAATTTTTGAAAATGCTCTGAACCATCTTGTTAACCATACTAAGGAATACCAAGGCCCACTCTTTCACTTGGTTATATCATCCTCCAACCCACTTGTTCTTGATGGTTTTGCAGGCAAGAAAATAACTTTTCCTGCAAATCTAGTCAACATGCCTACTTTGACAGAAGCTCACACCATCATCCAACCTTCTATGGAAAAACTCTTTGCATGGTTGTGTTCTACTCATATAGGTCTATCATTACACACTTCACTTGTCCCAATTGGATCCTTGAGCTGCTTAAACCCACAAGGTTTTTGAAGGCCAGTTGATAATCTGCTATGGCAGGCTTATTTTGTTCAAGGTTTGGAAACAATCCTTGGAGAGCTCAAACATGATCAAGCCCAAACTTCTGTACCATGATGATATACATAACTTGGTCTATCCATCCATATATTCCATGCCCAAAGGGGAGCCCTGAGCTCCAAGATCCAGCAAGGTTTTGGTGGCATGAAAACAACCTTACCCAAGATCCTTAAATCCCTAGTTTTCACCAAAATCAACTTGGATTCTCCAATACCAAGGTTGAAAATGCTTGATACACCTTGTCTACATCATCTACCTTGATTATCAAGATTTACCAAATTTTATCCATAATTATTATGGACCAAAACTATTCAAATTCCTTTAATAGGCAAAACCTCCAAAACTTCTTCCATAAAGGAAAGTTTGGTTTTTGCCAAAACACTTCCTCAACTTTTGGATCAATTGAGACCCATGTATCATACCCTAACTTCCAACTTCAAAAATAATTATTTTTGAAGAGTTTTATTATTTATTTTTGCCCATTTTCTAAATGGCTGAATTGGAATAATAATGGTTTTCAATACTTTTATCTTCCAATAAATCTTGGGAAAATTCCCCTAAGTGTGTATTCACATTTGGGACCATCCCTCATCAAAATCCTACCTGGTCCAATGTAAATTTATCAAATTAACTTCTATAAACCACTTCTGCACTTTTTGAATAAATAGATTTAAGTTGACTAAAACTCCTCTGGAAAATCTCAAATAATTTCTGGAGGTGTATCTTAACCTTGTCCATCTACCAGTACCCTTAACTCATCTTTCAAAGATCAAATTTGGAGAACTTGACCATGATCATTCTATATGGCAGATTTGGACTTTTATCCACCTTAAATCAAAAACCCACAAAACCTTACCAACCTGGTCAAGCAAGCTTCCCCAGCACAACTCACACCCTTCTGGTCGTGCACTGTAGCAAAACATTGTAGCACACCCCCTCCCCTTGTCTTTTGCTCTTGGAAAGAGAGAAGGAGAGATATGCCATATCTTGCAAAAATCTTTAGAGCAGCAACAACCACTCCCCTCTCCCTCTCTGGTCGAGCACTAGGCCTACACTACCTCCTAGCACCACCCAGCTCAACCAACCAGTGACCAGCTCCTCCCTCCTTGCTCTAGTGGACCAAGTCCACCCTAGACCACATCCCTTGCTTTATAAGGGGGCAGTGAGCACCCCGAGCTCCCCTGGCCATCCATTTTCTCAATCCCCACCCCAACTACCTCTCAGAGCTCCTCTCCCTCACCCCCTGCTCTGTGCTTTCCAAGAGAAGGACCTCGACCATTTTCAAGATCTAGCTAACATCTCCTCTCCCGAGCTTCCCTCTCTCTACATGTCACCCTGCCATGATCCCCCACTTCCCCTGCATCTAAACCCCCTCTTCTTTTTGCCCAGGGATGGCTCCTCATGCATCACCACCGATCTCCTATGAGGACCTCTTGGTTGCTACCACGTGAGGTACCTCCAGGCCCGAAGCAGTGACTCCTGCCCCTTGTCAGACTCATCAGGAGCTACCGCGTCGTCTCCGACCATTCTTGGCGCCTCTCTGCGCCTCAAGTGAGCTCCCTCGAGCCCGCCAGTCCCCCAGCTAGGGTTTTCTCTCGTCGAGGTGTCCAGAAGAAGAGGATGAAGCGGAGCCGTCGGATCCGCCCCTAATCCTACAGCTGGTGTCGCCCGATACCTCTTCGGTGCCTCACCTCACTAACAACAGGCCCCTCCCGCTGGAGTTTGAACTCATCTCCCGCCCGCGGCCGTGATGGTGGTTGGTCCGCCCACTGGCACCCCGCTTGGACCAGCCCAGTTTCGGCCAGCCCCTTTCCTTTTTTTCTTTTCTAATATTCTAGATCTGTAAAACAGGCCTGTCATTTTAAATCGATTTGAAAATGGTAAATAAATCCAATTGGACAGATCTAAATTTTCTTAGGTGACTACCTTTTTTACCTAACCTGCAGTAAAACAAGTGGAACAAAACAAGTTTTCAATTAACTGTAGTAAATCATCCACGCAGATGTACCTTTTTTACTAATAAAATCCTTCTGTGAATTCTATGGCTCCATTTTGAACAAAACCACTTTGTAATGAAAGGTAACAGAAATACCTTGCATATCACACCAGGCCCACATTATTTTGCTTCCTAGTATACCTTTGGAAAAAATAATAAAAGCATGCCATATCTTACTAGAGGATTTTTCCTAGGCCAAACCAAAGCTGGTATTGACCTAAATCAACCTCCCAGTGATCATGACTGCCAATACCTATCAAACCCTAGGAGCTCAAAATTTATTGAGCCTTGGATGATTTACTGTGAATTAAACTATTCTGTGCATAGTTTATTCACCTCTATTTTGACTACAGTAGTTCTGCTAATCCAAAAGGGTTGATTCAAAGTTCTACAGAAGGGTATTCTCAGTACCCACCATGTGTCCTTGGAATCATCTCAATAGATACTGTAGATTTAATCTGGTGAAAAAGACAAATTGCCTACAGAACTGCCTTTGGGATTTTCTTGAGGGCATTCTGGTAATTATTTTGGAGTGATTCCAACTCTCAGTAAACAAGTACATGAAGCCTTACCTAACCACCAAATGAAATAATTTTTGGAGCTCCAGAACTTTTCTGGTGAATTATTTCCTAAAACTAGAGCTTTTATCACTAGAAAATTCATAAGAAATTAAAGAAAAGTGATAAAATCTTGAAACCACTTTTGTTGGTCTTGTTTTGTCAAAACCTACCTGATGGTATTCTGGTTGCACCTTGATACCATACTTACCCAGGCCTTGGTTCCAAACCCCCTTCATTAGTGGTTATGATCATTTTCCGAATAAAGGAAAATCCCACCAATGCAATTAGGGTTTTTGCAATGGTTCTAAATCCAATCCTCTCAAAACCTACTGAATTGAGTAATGTGTAGTATGTCTGTCTGTTGTATTGTATTGGTGATTGTATGCCTTGTATTGATTGTGCCCTTTTGTTTGTTTGCATGTGTTCCCTATCGACGATAGTTGTGATTATATCGGAGAGCAGAAGAAGATGATTATTAGTGTATATTATTGGGTATTCTAAGAAGAAGTCCAGGGACATATTGCCATATTGTTGATCATCAGGTAAGCCACCTTCTTGCTCATAAGCCTTGTCCTACTGTTTTACTTACGCATGTTTTATCTACTGTTTACTAAAACTGCATTGTTTTACTATATGTTGATATATAGATGGTAGTGGTTTGGCTCCTCCGGACTATTACACCTTTGTACTATTAAGTACAACCCTCTTGGTGACACCTACTTGCCCCTAGTATGGTAGATGGTGCAATACACCATACCCTTTGGAGACCCCAGATTTAGCCGAAGCAAAGCTAAAGGATGGGAAGACCCCGGAAAAAGTTTTACCAAATGTTTTATGATAAAACCTTGGTGAGGTGGGACCTCCCAAGAGTTGTTGAGAAAGAAAAAGGTTTTGTTTTACAAAATGCTGAAGGAAAGATGGAGGAAAAAGGTTTACAAAAACGCAACCGATTCTTTGCAGTTTTTCTAGAACAATTAACCCATGCAACCACGTTACTCTGAGATGGGACAGGGCTGGATTTGATGTTTGTTTACTCTGGTGCAAGCTTCCTCGCAAGAACTACAGGGGATCGGGGATCCCTGGAGGGTGGGCCTTCTTCGATAAAGGTCCATGTGGGACATCGACCTGGAGAAGGAACGAAGGGTCTACTGGCCTCCACGCGTTACTATGAGCCCCTCATTGAAAGCGCACACTCGAGAAGTGGAAAAAGCGCTCAGGTTGGTCCTCGGTACCCGACGTCCCGGTTTTGAGGGGATTAACACTCATAGGGTAGGCACTTATATTGGAGTGGTCATTCAGAGAGTCTTGATCGGTTACTCGACCCACGATCGGTGAAGATCAGGGTAGTGTACCCGGATGGTGTGGGAAAGTGTATAACCTCTGCAGAGTGTAAATCTATTCGAATAGCCGTGTCCGTGGTCATGGACGGTTGGGAAGGTTGCTGTAGAGCGGTGCTGGTTTTGTTTTCAAAAAGGATTTTGGAAAAGAAATGGCTTTGGAAATGTTTTGACCATGGGATGGTCGGAAAGGAGAAAGGCTTTGACCACGGGATGGTCAGATGGGAAAGAAAGGAGTTTGGTCGTGGGACGACCGGAAGAAAGGAACAAATGGGTGACCCAGTCCTAATGTTTTCCAAAACTTTTCAAAACAGTTTCCAAAATGGTTTACAAAAGTTTTCAACAAAGATATGTAGATGTATATCTACAAGAGAAACTATTTGAGAAAAGAACCTCCCTTGGAGCCCACCTACTGCCACAGCTATATTGCATATCCTCTTGTTTTATTATTTTCTTAAGGTGGTTTGCGAGTACCTTCAAAGTACTCACTGGCATTGTCCCTGGCTATTAACTTGGTCATATATCCAAAAGAGGTGAAGTGAACGACTATGCGAGCTAGGATGTCTTCCCAGTCAGTTGCCTGTAGGTTGAGGCATGATTGGGCTCTGCGCGTGATGATGTTCCACTGCTGAAGATGGCATAGCCATAATGGCATTTATGTAAGTCTTGTAATTCGGTATATCTCGGATGTTGTAATGATACTTGTCGGTTATGTGCCACGACTAACTGAACGTGGGATCGTGGTTGTATGCATAAACAGGGATTCTCGAAGGATTAATTTGGGGGCCCCACAGAAACCCTATCAAGAACATACCTTTGCCTTGCACATATTCCACTTGAGATTGATGATAACTATTTACTCCACCTCAAGATGGAACACCTTTGTTGATTGCACTAGCTTGGTGAAGACTTGCAAATTGCTCCCCATACTCCACTATGGTAAAGCTTCTCTTTTGGGCATATCATCTTCCCATATCCATGATCATCGTAGGATGGCAAGCTTCAAGCAAATGACCTCTTCGAGGTGGCTCATCTTGAACTTGCATATCATTTATTCTTTCTTCATTATGTTGGTCTCTTGAAGGTACATAAGAGATATCACTCCAATTTTATTCTTCGAGACACACTTGCTATAGGCTCAACTCTTTACAGACCGTTTTCTGCCCGTTGGGGAAATATCACACCAGAGACTCCGACCTGGAGACCGGAGACTCTGGTCTACAAACATCTCACACCGGAGATTCCGGTCCATCTCTGGACAGTCTCCAGACCCCCAATTAGAATGACACGGGCATGTTTTCGAGGGTCACACTGGAGAATTGCGCCAAAACTCCGGATAGGGACACCAGGGACTTCGGTCCTTGCATACCGGAGATTCTGGTCCATCTCTGGATCACTCATTGAAACCTTGGTCAACACTTGATCTTCTTCACTTTCTTCTTCTCCCAACCTTGAATCCAACATGGTTCAAGCATTTCCTATGGGAAAATCCAACATGTAAACCTCAATGCAAACATAATTCCATAAAGATTGTCATTAATTACCAAAACCACACATGGGGGCACACATGCACTTTCAGTTGTTTTCTTACTCGAGGACGATCAAGGTTTGAGCTTTAGGGAAGTTGATGGATGTTAAAATATCCATCTTTCTCCGTGTTTAAAATTTGTTTTTAGTCAAGTAATTAACCAAGAATCTCTCTAGCCTTTCTACTAATGACTGATTACTGCAAAAATGTGGAATACATTGTTTTGAATTGTGTTGTGCAGGAAATCCTGCTTTAAAGGAGAAACCAGGAGTCAATAATGAAGATTTGGAGGAAGTCTACATGGACAAGCAGTCCTGGAGTAAAAACTAGTCCACAGAGGCCTTAACAACCACGATTATAGGCAAGGCCCACCCGTACAATGTGGTGTTGGCTTCGTCTCGTCAAACCCTACGACTTTCGTGAATGCACCTATATATTTTGAGGTCCCAGCCGCCGCACAGGAGGCCAACATTCTCAGATTGCATCACAACACCACCAAAGGAGATCCACCACCATAGTTCATCCCCCTCCATCCTCTCCATATCCATTAGCTTGTACTTGATATCTCCTTGTAATTCGACAACCATTGTAAGAATATTTGATTTCAATTTAAGTATTTTGCAAATGTTTTCTATCATTGATCTTATTGTTATGACTGAGAGTCCTCACGAGCTACAGGTGGGGGTGAACCTCACAGTGATTATGTGCATCTAATCCATGGGAGTACTATGTATTGATCGAATAGAGATTTTTATCTTTGTTTCTTTGTCTCTTGTCTTGATCTATGGACTTGTAGGTACCCAAGATCCCATAGATCGATAAAGGCTCAAGGTGAGATACTTGGTGAGCATTGATCTCATAGGAAACCTAGTGAAAGAAAGGGGGGTATGGTCTTCGTTTAGCAATCCATTTGGGAAAAACAACAACATCACTTCTTAAGGCTTTGATCTGTGTTTTCACTTAATAAATGTTGTAAGCCCGGTGCTTCGCGGTTACAATGGTTGGATCAAAAGACTATTTCTATGCCTATGACTCACAGGGGCTCTAGTATATTGGGATGTATTGCCCACAAATTTTATCTTTGTTAAATCATTACGCATGAATATGCGTGATGTACAGCTACAGGTGAATCTTCAATCCTGACCTATCTCCATCCAATAAAACAACCCATGATTCAAAGTAAACAAGAAAGGTCCGGTGAACAAAGGTAAAACGAAGAAACAAGTCTTGTAGACATGCCTTATTATTTTCCTTTTAGCATTGTTTCCCAAGGATTCGATTAAACCTAGTCTACTAGGGAAAAAGCTACTATACTGCATCCGTAAATCTGGATCGAAGGTATCAATCTCCAATAGTGGTGCTATTCATGAGATGTGTTTGCAATCAACCACCGAAAGTTGCCATGTGTTCATGTTTAATCCAGGAGTCAGACTGCCCCGGGTTTTTTGAGCGTACAATATTCATGTGTTCCTCGATATACGGAGGCACCAATGTGGAATTTTGTAAAACTGTGTAGTGTGCTTGAGTTAAACAATGCACATCCATACTTATTATTGATTTCTTTCCTAGCATACCTTTTCCACTCATTCTCTCCTCATGCCGCGATTGAGGAACACCAATCAGCTTAAGGTCAGGAATAAAGTCAACACAAAACTCAATGACCTCCTCTATTCCATATCCCTTGGAGATGCTTCCTTCTGGACTAGCACGGTTAAAAACATATTTCTTTAAGACTCTTATGAACCTCTCAAAGGGGAACATATTGTGTAGAAATACAGGACCGAGAATGGTAATCTCTTCGACTGGGTGAACTAGGAGGTGCATCATAATATTGAAGAAGGATAGTGGGAACACCAACTCTAAACTAACAAGACATTGGACCACATTATTCTGTAACCTTTGTAGAATTTCTGGATTGATTACCTTCTGAGAAATTGCATTGAGGAATGCACATAGATTCACAATGGGTACTCGGACATTTTTTTGGTAGAGTCTCCCTCAATGCAACCGGAAGCAATTGCGTCATAAGAACATGACAGTCATTAAACTTTAGGTTTTGGAATTTTTTCTCTGACATATTTATTATTCTCTTTATATTCGACGAGAAGCTCGATGGAACCTTGATACTGCTCAACCATTCAAAAAAGATTTCCTTCTCTTCTTTGGTAAGAGTGTAGCCGGCAGGACCTTGATACTACTCTGGATGTAAGCCGTCTCGTTCTTTTATACGTTGCTGGTCCTGCCATGCTTCCGGTGTATCTTTTGTCTTCCCATACACTCGCCCAAGAAGCCTAGCAAGTTCACACAAATATTCTTTATCAGGTGCGTCACGTCGATTGCAGAGTGGACCTCTAGGACTTTCCAATAGGGTAGCTCCCAAAATATAGATTTGTTCTTCCACATGGATGCATATCCATTAGTATCATTCAGAATAGATTGTCTGCCAGGACCCTTTCCAAAGATTAATTTTAAATCCTTGACCACACCAAATACATCATCACCAGTATGGTGGATAGGATTGCTCCGATTATCTGCCTCACCTTTGAAATGCTTGCCTTTCCTTCTTAAAGAATGCTTGATAGGAAGAAATTGATGATGTCCTGGGTACACATTCTTCTTACATTTATCCAAATATATACTTTCAGCCTCACCTAAACAGTGCATGCATACATTGTATCCCTTGTTTGTTTGTCCTAAAAGGTTACTAAGAGCAGGCCAATCATTGGTGTTTACGAACAACAACACTCATAGGTCAAATTCCTCCTGTTTGTACTCATTCCACACACGTACACCTTTTTCGTGCCACAACTGTAAAAGTTCTTCAACTAATGGCCTTAGGTACACATCAATGTCGTTGCCGGATTGCTTCTGGCCTTGGATGAGCACTGACATCATAATGAACTTCCGCTTCATGCACAACCAAGGAGGAAGGTTATAGATACATAGAATCACATGCCAGGTGCTATGACTGCATCTCTGCTCCCCAAAAGAATTCATGTCATCTGTACTTAGACCAAACCTTAAGTACCTTGCGTCATCTGCAAAGACCATGAACTCTCTATTGATTTTTATCCACTACGACCCATCAGCGGGGTGTCTCAACATCGCGTCTTTCTTACGGTCTTGTTTGGGCCATTGCAACAACTTGACATGCTCTTTGTTTCTGAACAAACGTTTCAACCTTGGTATTATAGGAGCATACCACATCACCTTGGTAGGAACCCTCTTCCTAGGACGCTCGTCCTCAACATCACACGGGTCATCTCGGCTGATCTTATACCGCAATGCACCGCATACCAGACATGCATTCAAATTCTTGTACTCCTCATCGTGGTAGAGGATGAAGTCATTAGGGCATACATGTATCTTCTGCACCTCTAATCCTAGAGGGCAGACAACCTTCTTTCTTCGTACCTACTGGCGGGCAATTTGTTATCCTTCAGAAGCATCTTCTTTATCATTTTCAGCAACTTTTCAAATCCCTTGTTAGATACATCATTCTCTGCCTTCCATTGTAGCAATTCCAGTGTGCTACCTACCTTTTTCTTGCCATCTTCGCAATTTGGGTACAACAATTTGTTGTGATCCTCTAACATGTGATCCAACTTCAACCCCTCCTTTTTACTTTCGCAGTCAATTTGTGCATTAACAATGGCCTGATCAAGATCATCAACGAGCTCATCTGATGCCTCTTCTTCAGCTTCCCCTACTGCAGTAGCAATGTATTCAGGGAACCTAGGATAGTTTTTATATCATCTTCTTCATTGTCTTCCATTATAACCCCTCTTTCTCCGTGCTTGGTCTAACAATTATAGTCAGACATGAAACCGAACCAAAACGGGTGGATGTGAAGGATTTTTGAGGAAGAATAATCCTTCTTATTCTTACACACACTACATGGACGACACATAAAACCATTATGCTTGCTTACGTCAGCCACACCGATAAAATAATGCAGGTCCTTAATGAACTCGACAGAGTGTCGGTCATTCAACATCCATTGACGGCTCATCTGCATTATATAAGCATACCAAAAACCATTATAGAACATCATGAATAGAGAAGTGAACAAATTAATACAAGTTCATCACATTAAAACCAAAGTAGAGTAGGGACCAAATTAATTAATATGTCTCGATCGAGTAGCTAGCTAGCTAGAGATACAACAGAAATACAATCACGATGCTAAAATTAGTCCCGGACCCCAACACCCTAAACGCAATCACGATGCAGAAGCCTCATACTTACAACACATGGAATGAAAAATAAAACAACTATATGGCTATAAATGTTATTATTGCAAAAATAAAAAATTATGCATTGATTTAAAAACTTTTTACTCCATACTCATTTTGATTAATTACTAAGTAAACCATATCTACACATATGCAAACTAAGAAGTTAATTTGAGCTCACATTGCCTATAAATCAAATGAACTCACACATAATTACTTCCAAACTAAAATCCACAAATCCCTCTACTTCTAGAGCATGAAATGAGTTAAACTAGTATTGACAGATGAAAGCATGAAGTTGCTAACCTTTTAGAACCCTTGGATAGATATAGCGCCACCAAATTTTGAAAAATCGCAGAAAAAAATAAGGATGAACACGAACTCGGGGAGAAAATAGAGGAGAAAGCTTATAAATGGATGTGGCTCGGGCATGACGATGATATATAGGAAAGACTTTGGTTCTGATTGGTGTCTCCAACCAGGACTAAAGATCTATCTTTAGTCCCGGTCGGAGCCGCAGCCTGCCACAACCCTTTTAGTCCCGGTCAACCGGTACTAAAGGTTCCGTTTGACCCGAGACTAAAGCTGGATGTGGCCGTGCGGCGTCCTAGCCATTAGAATCGGGACTAATACTCACATTAGTCCCAGGTCCAAACACGACCGAGACTAAACCTCCGAACCCAAGACCCTTTTCTACTAGTGCAACTCACTGATTTGCGGCATGCGCTCAGACCTTAGAAATGACGTGTTACAACGTCTCAACCATATTTATAGGTGAGAGGATGTGCGTCAAGATTACCATCCTACCCATGTAGTAGCACGGTGTTCGGAAAACCCCATGCGCTACAAGAGGAACCAGCAACCAGTAGTACCTAGAGGTACCGACCAATTTTTAACCATGAATGAGACGTATATTTACATCGATGGCCGATGTACTTTCCAAGCACGGGAGTATTAAATCTCTAGTCCGTAATTAGTTTGAGTAGGGTTTCCTAGCTCATTCACAAGTTTCCTTCACACAATACACTAAACTTACTAAGCTTGAGCAAATATATAAGAAATGTCAACACACTATTGAATAAATAAACTATGAAAATATATTTAATGGTTGATATATTCATATTGATTTGTTATAACACGTCATGTTTGATTTTGTATTGCAAGTCAAATGTGTTATGTAGTTATGATGCAATCAACATAGATAACATCATTGAGCACAAAGGCAAAACATATAGACGAACCGTACCTGGCGCGAGACGGAGGTGATCAGGAGAGCTCCTAAAAACCATCTAGGGTTTCGTCTCCCTCGTCGGCGACGCCGTCGGTATGGTAGACCACGGCCTATCCCTAGCGAGTGAGTTTTCGTTCTTTGTTTAGTTTGGTTTTCAATGTCTTCTTGGGGATGATTAGGCGGCGACTACGTCTTAATGTCAGAATAAGGTTAACTCGTCCCTATCCTCGCTCTGTTGGTGCGCCTAGCACTAGCGGAAGGTGCGTGAAGTCGTGTCCGACAAATCTCTTGGGATCTAATCATTTTCGTATTCATTGGTGTGGGTTCAGATTACTCTCTTTCAATCTATGTCATCATTGGCCATGGGTGCTGCTCTAGTGTGTTGGTCATTTGGGATTTTAGCATGACGACTTTTCGTCAGTCTATAACGAGCTCTACTATATAGTTGGGCATGGGCAGCCTGACCCAACCGGCCCGACCCAAAAAAGCCTGACAGACCAGGCTTTTTAGGCCCGCGGGCTAGGCCTGGGCCTCAGATTTGCGGCCCAGTGACTGCTCGGGCCGAGGAAAACCCGAAAATAAGGATAGGTCCGGCTCGTGGCCCAACGGCCCGAAGAAAACTACACTGCGCGGCCTAGCTCGGGCCTAGGAAATGTGCGGGCAGGCTTTTTCCCGTCCGGCCCGGTCCGAGAAATGCCCAGGTATACTCTACTATGACAAGTTTTGCTCGGTTACAGTGATAGAGGAGTGAGGACGACGACGCGTTTTCGGCTCCCGCTAGTGTCTACAGTCGTCGCTAGGTGGTCAAACGATTTATTTGTAATTTTATTACTTTTAAGATACTATGTACCGTTGTTGATGATTATTAATAGATCTGTCAATTTTTTCGCAAAAAAAACATACTTAGAGGACATCATTGCGGACCGAATTGTTTTACACTAAGTGTCCGTTGTCCCTTGAGCGAGATTTTCTCAAGTCTCCATCAATTCAAAAGTATAATTGTGATTTAGTGAAAAATACAAGTTGCATTTAAAAATGTACACATAAAATTGTGGCTGTACTTCTCGAAATTGGCTGAAATTTAAGAAAATACCGGTTAACTCACACAAAGACAGCAGACCATCCAGGACAGTGTAGTCAGTGCAGACTGCAGAGCTTTTCCATCATCACCCACCAAATCCAAATCAGACAACAGAAGATGGCATCAGCAGCGCCATACGCCAGCAGCTCCCTTTGCCTGACAAAACCACGACGACCGCCGCCCCGGTTCATCTCGCCTCTGCCGTCTCGCTCCGGCCTCCACCTTCGGACCCAATCCACCAAGACCAGGAGACCAATCGTCGGAGCAGCAGGAGCCTCTTCCATGGCGGCAGCCCAGCCCCAGACGCAACAAAAAGGGGCGGAGGAGGCCATGAAGCTGCTCTTCGTCGAGATGGGCGTCGGGTACGACCAGCACGGCCAGGACATCACCGTCGCTGCCGTGCGCGCCTGCAAGGACGCCATATCCTCCAACTCCATCCCCGCCTTCCGCCGAGGTAACCCAACCACTCACCTATTTCTCTCGGCCATTACGCCGAACACCTTTCCAGCACGCAAAGAGCTTACTTGGATCATGAGCTGAGCTACCCAACTAAGCCTGCTTCGGGTGTGGATTGAGTCTGCAGGGTCGATACCAGGGGTGAACAGTGGGCAGATGAAGCTGCAGATCAGGCTCGGCGTGCCTAGGCCAGTGCAGCATCTGTTGGACTTTGAGAGAATCAAGGCCGTCTTCCCCTAGTGAGCATTCTCCCGGCCTTATCTTTGTTCCTATTAAATCTTCAACCTTAATCATTCAAGGGTGAATTAGAGTTAAGTGCAATGCTACAGTTTGATGGACTCTTATTTATCACAAGTAAAAGTTTCAATGGTGCCTAGGTAACCTAGGTTGGTGCTGAACTCAGTCATCATAGTAAGCTATATCTTCCCGATTGCAGATGATGTATATCTGAATTTTTGTTAAGGTAATAAGTCAAAATTGCTATCACAATGCCGATGGCAAAGCTGCCAAGGCCGTTTATCAAGTAGTAGAACAGAATTATGCCTAGTCAGTACTGTAGTAAGAGGGAGGGATTTGGAATGCTCAACACAGTCATGCGTTTCAGTTGTGAAAGACTCTATTAAGGCCAGCAAACATACCTGTCACAGGAATGAAATGGGGCTAGTGACTCTGACTCATTAATTGTTCAACATTGTTATAAGGCTGGGCAAGGGAACGTCGAATAGTTGCGCTATGCAATGTGAGATAAGATAACATCAAGAACACGAAGGTAGCTTATATGGATATGTATGCATGAGAGCAATCAGATGACTACTTGTAGAGAAGATGAACTTGCAAGAGTTGAATTTTGGATCTTGCATAGTACTCACAGTTCCTATAAGCCTATAGTCATTGTTGCACTTCACGGACTAACCACAATAACTCTAGAGAAAATAGTTAGAAGTTTCCAAAAGGAGATCATGTGACTCTTGGTTTTCTAGTACAAACGAACAAGAACCCTAGATCTTTGTAATAAATTTCGGTGTAAACGATAGTGGAAGGATTCCTTGCACATGACACATGGTGCATGTGAAGTTGAATCATCCCGCGACAAAAGAGACCAGTTCACAATTTATCATTGGTAATATTTTTTATTGACATATTCCCCTATCAGACACAGAAACTGTTTCATAGATGTCATGATATATTGTCTATACTAATTAAATTGAACCATCTGACAAAGGAAAATGAAACTGAATAGAATAATGGTAATTGGAAGGGAAAAAGCTGCTGGCCTACTGTTGGCCATGTTGCCTAATAGGATAGATAATGATGTGTTGGCGTACCAGCAGGCAGCTAGACATATTATGCATGTATATTAATTCTGACAAGAGGAACAAAATTCCTTTGTTAATAGGAGAAATATATAAACATAATGACTATGGTAGGTCCTACGTATACTTTTTCACCACCCACTGATTGTGGTATATGCTAGAAAAATGGTAAAGGCAAAAGGATTAAAATGGTCCCGGAACTAAAAGTTGTGTGTAATGTACCCATTCCATCTATAGAATACATAAAAGTTGCCAATCAATTGAAAAGTAGAGAAGTCCAAGCTATCAATTGCATATGTAGAAAGTAGTATATGTCTTGTTAAGTAATCAGTGGGTGAGCATTCCATTTAAGTTTATTGGGTTCCGCATCTTTTCGAACTTAATACATGTGCAATGATTTTTATTTGTTGGCCCTTGAAATCTATCATTGCATGTAACAGTGTCAGATTACCCATTGGACTACAGGTAAGTGTACCAATGCTAGATAGAAATCTTACAAAGCAATCTAGATTGACAAAGAAAAGTTCCTCCAAACAAGCTTACACAGCCGAAGTCATTGGATTGCATGAAAATTGTAAGTAGCGCAGCTGAAAATGATAATACACTTAATTAGCCAAAAAGTGAACTGAATTTATCTATCGGTAGTCAGTTTCAAAGCATGGCATGTTTCGATAATATTTTTTCAGTGTATTCTTATACTCCCTCCGATCCATATTAATGTTCTCAATTTTGTCTAGATTCGTATGTACCTAGTTAAACATTTAGACTAGATGCATCCGTATCTAGACAAAGTTGAGAACAATAATATGAACCGGAGGTAGTATTTCAAATTCCTATATATTTCATATGTAACAAATTCTGTAAAATAGTTACCATTACGTGATATGTAAATTGCTACCCTGCGCAGGTACGCAGGGTTGATGACTAGTTATCATAACCCTGATTGACAATAGCTTGTAACTGTTGGTCTCATAAAATCTTGGCCGTGCATCATCGTTGCTCTAAAAAAAAAATAGTGCATTGCCATCGATGATAGCTGACTGGAAGTTAGAGGGTTCTCCTAGGATGTCTGATTCCTAGGCTTTGATTCAGTGGAGTTACTGAACTACTGATAGTTTACATCTTGGTGTATCACATAACATCTTATGCTCCCCAATCTTACACCATTTTTCTCATTGTTTGTAGCGGCGAGATCACTAGCTGCGAGGTTGTTGACGGTGGTATGATATGTTCAAGTGGAACATGCATCGAAGCAATGGGAGATAAAAACGACGACTGCTATATTGTCAATGCCGCAGTCTACGTCGGTTACTAGTGTCAGTGTAGAGGAACCATTCTGGTTTGGAACAGTAGAAAACTGGGAGATTCTCCTACGCAATAAGCATGCAACTGTCATGAACAGACAAAGGATAAAGTCAGGAGGAGTCCAAGAGGCCTCCTGGTAGTCCACTACCTGGTGTCGTCGTTAGCCTCATAGTTCATAGAATTGACATGAATTTGCATGTACATTGTCACTGCTGTATGGTGTGAGGAAATTGAGTATTGCTTGCTTGGTTTGTTTATGCTTAGCAGCGGTTTGTTCTAAATCAAAAAGGTAGAAGCCGCTCAGAAACCACGTTTGTATGCCAGCTCCTATCATAAGAGGAGTTAAGCAGGCTCGTACTCATATTTATGATCTTGTTTAGGATTGGAAGAGCGGAAAAACTAAGGTACATCAGCATGGGTTCTATTCTCGTCTTTTGAGTACCTACCATGGTAGTAGATTGGTGGGGCTTTCTGTCCTTTTAGCATTCTTGATGTTGTGATCCGCTATGAGGTTTGTCCTGAGTACTGTCTAGCTAGGTACGAGGACGAATTCAGTCAAATTTGCCTTGAGGGGGAGAATCATGTACTCGTTTGTTTCTGCTGCAGCTGTGGCTTGAGTTCAGTCTTTGTGCCTGCTAACCGAATTATGTGATTGTGGTCGAAGGAGCAGGCCTGGGAAATTCTAGCTTCAGTCCGTGCATCCAGTTGAGCACATGTGTGTGTGGATGGAGCTGGTTTTTGTCGTGGTAAACGCGCGCAGGCGGTCCAAGCAGAAGATGTGCTGGATTTGGATCCGTGATATATGTAAATTGCTAGCTCGTTCAAGTACATGGACTTGATGACTAATGAGTTAAATACATGGACGGTCACCGTACTCAAACACCTCCACTTTGGTCGCCGTACATTGGAATACATGAGTTACGGTCACTGAAGACATGTTGATGTGCCGTATGCGGTCACTCGCAGCGGTATAGCATGGTACACGATGACGTTGAGGGCTGTGGTCCCCACTGTCAGCCACCAATGCCTGGTTGGTTGTCCCTGCCGCAAGCTCTTTTTGCAAAATTCCCCTCCCCCTCCATGAGCTCTGCTGCCCCTTTATCCATCCTTCCTCCACTAGAACAAAAGGGGTAGGACATGTGCCTCCTCCGCCCTCTGCGCACGATCATTCCGAGGTGGGAGAGGCAGAGAAGAGGCCTGTGGCGGAGCGGAGAGAGGGCGGTGGAGGCGGTGGTCATCGGCTTGCTGGTGGCGGTCGTCGTCGATTGGCCCGGCAGTTTTCAAGGCAACGAAGTCTCCGGTGCGGCGGCCAGAAGGAGATCCTCCTCCAATATACAGTTAGTCCCATGAAATTGGCCATCAATCTGGTGTCAAAAAGAGTTCTTTTAGTGTTAGGGTTAGGGATTTCTCGTCCTATCCTTGGTGTATGAGTTTCCATGGTGGTTTAGCAGTGATTTCAGTAGGCTTTCTTCAGTTGAAGAAGGGGTTAGATTTGGGGGTTTGGGTAGGGTTTAACAAGTTTATGTTTTTTGATGATATTCTTGCAATGTTGGAGACGATTTTAATGGATTTCGGTGATAATCTTGCAAGCAGAAGTAGCAACCTTTTTTCTCTTGAAATACGTCATGGGGGCTATTTCCTTGGCAGTGGTAACAATAGGAGATACGTAGATGGGGCTGTTATATGGTATGATAATGTGGATATAGTTACTTGGTCACACCTGATGCTGTAGAATATTGTGGAGGAGATTGGAGATGAGATGTAGGGAGGGTGAAGGTGCACTACTGCATTCCTATTCTGACAATTGGCAACTATGGGTTGAGGCAGATCACAGATGGTCATGACACATCATTTATGTGTATATTTGTTGAGATTGGCAACAATTTCATCAGTTTATATCTAGATCATGATGATTCAATCAGGGCAATGAACTAGGATGATGCCCATCACTTCCCTATTGCACAATTGCCTCCTATCATTAGCCCATGCAAGCCTCTACATGCAGTACATTCACCTGGTGCAGTTGATGAGCCAACAACAATTCAGGCCATGTATCTAGAGATATGTGAGGAAGGTAGAACAAAAAGAAATGGATTGAGGCCAAGGACCAAGATACAGTTTGATTATATCAATGATGATGAAGAAGGAATGGATGGAAGCAATGAGGAAAGGGGGTCAAAAGGAAGCAGAAGCAAGTAGTGATGATCCAGATTATGATGACTCAGAGAATGATATTAGTGAGTATGATGAAGATTTGGATGCTGATAATCTAGATGATGAGGAGAAGATAGGAGTGGAACTAAGAATGAAGGGCAAGGCAAAAATGGAGTTCATTGATGATGGTGACTCTGAAGAAGAGGATTTGTGGGCACCAGATTCTGATGAGGAGAGTGGAAGTTTCAGGTTCAAGAAAGGCAATGTGTTTGATGAATTGAGGCCAAAAAAGTGAAATGTGTATGATGTATAACCTAGGGAAAACAATGCTTAAAATGCCAAGTTATGGCTTTATGTTTGGGTCATGCTACATTCCAGGTTTTATGGTACATGCAGTTATGGGTCACTTCTGTTGAGTAATATTCAAGCTCCAGGTCTTTACATGTTTATGTTGTACTTGCCATTCCCATGATTTGGTCATTTCTATTCACTGTCATTTCTGTTCAGTACAATGAGCCGGTGCAAACACAAGAAATTTTTGTCATACAATGAACTGGTGCAAACAAATGCATTAATAACCATCACTGCATTGTTGCCATCCATAACCAACATAACAAGGTTCTTAAGAGGATAAGCAGCAGTACATTGATGTCATTCATACATAACTAGCACTACATCAATGACATTGGCTCACTAGCCTCATCACTTCTTCACCAGAACCAGAACACATGCCAAACACACTAAACCTACAACAATCTTCAGCATAAAGACTACTTATTTCACCAGCGCAATCACAATGGTCATCATCTGTTCATCTACTCCTGGATATGTGGTAGCAAGTTCCTCCTGCTTCAGCTTCATATCAAACCTCATGTCCTCTGCCCATCCCGGTGCATCAACTGCATCGTCCCCACTAAGAACATTGTTGTCAAGCAGGTAGATAACATATTCGAGCTCCCAATTCCAGAAATTGTAGCCTTTCTATACAATGCAATCCATGATTTTGTTACAGACAACAAAACCCAACAAGATTCAGTTAAAAACCCAACAAAATTCAGTTAAAACCTAGAAACAAGATCAAAATCAATCGAAACACCCGAGCACTCACAGTATGCTTGAGACACTTGTAGAAGACCCATCCATTGTGTTGCGCCGTGCCGGAGGTGAACCGCTTGACGATCTTGCCACAGTCTGGGCAGGGGATGAACAGGGAGTTGCGATGACGCGAAGACCGGGAACATATTGAGTACGACATGACAGTGGGAGTCAACCTGTGTCAACAAGCCTACTCCGACGACAGCTCCGTCTCTAGGGAATGATCTAGGGTTACAAACGGGGGCGGGGAATTTTCAGACTCACATCTTGCAAGGAGAGGAGAAGATACTAGTAACCGACGATGTTTACTGCATAACACCCCGCTTCATCTGGATTTCGCTATCGCCCCCCTCCCCCGCGCGTCCAAAGTCTAGTGACCACCGCCCTCCATGTCATCGTGTACCACGCTATACCGCTACGAGTGACTGCATACAACATAGCAACATGTCTTTAGAGCATCTCCACCCGCGTTCCCAGGGCGATTTTTACATCCGGACGGCGAAAATTCACCCAGTCGTGTTCCCAGGATGCCAAATTCCGTCGGATTTGTCCCAACTTTCATCCGGCATTCCCAGGCTGAACCTAGGGCATTGGGAACCGCCTAGGAATGCCGGACCCTATCGGCGAGACAACCTCATTCCCCACCGTGACTTGGCTCTCCCATGGTAGACAGCTTTCCCGCCGCCAATTCATCGCCATCAAAGTCATACCACGCCAAGCCGAAACCACGCCTATAGATAGGTCCACTGCCTCCACCGCATCCTTTCCCCTGCGCCTAGGACTTGTTTCTCCTTCCCGCCTTCGCTGCAACTCGACTTCATTCTGAGCTCCTGCCACCTTGCTCGTGAAGTGTTTGGCGTTTTTTCCGTTCGACCATGGACTTCGACGATGAGGAGTTGTTCGCCCTGTTGCTGGAGGAAGACACCACCGCAGCCACCGAAGATGAAGAGCACATGAAGATCCTTGCCTCCTTGGCCCAGTTGTACACGCAGACTGCAGCGCCAAAGCGTGGAGGCTCGGCAAAGGGTTGCCGTAAGTGCAAAGCAAGACAGCGAGTGGAGGGCTACTACATGCTTTATGCCGACTACTTTGCTGACGAGTCGCTGCACGAAGAGGCCATGTTTCGGCGCCGTTTCAGGATGAGCCGGAAACTCTTCCTCAACATCATGCATGCCATCCAGGAGTTCGACCCCTATTTCGTATGCAAGAAGGACTGCACCGGCATGGTAGTGTTTTCCTCACTACAGAAGTGCACAGTGGCGATGAGGTTGCTTGCATACAGAGCTCTAGGTGATAGTACCGATGCCTATTTTCGCATGGTCGAGTCCATCGCTATTGATTGCTTGTACAAGTTCTGCAAGGTAGTAATTGCAGTGTTTGGGACACAATACTTAAGAACACCCAATGTTGAAGACACTGCTTAGATCCTCGCAGCCAATGAAAGTAGAGGATTTGCTGGGATGCTTGGAAGCATTGACTGCATGCATTGGCAGTGGAAGAACTATCCATTCACTTGGCAAGGAATTTACAAATGCCACAAAGGAGGTTGCACTATGATACTCGAGGCAGTTGCTGCACATGATATTTGGATTTGGCACTCCTTCTTTGGCATGGCAGGATCGAACAACGACATCAACGTCCTCCAGTCCTCAAATGTCTTTGCCAAGCTTGTTGAGGGTCATGCTCCCCCTATGGACTTTTTGAGATCAACGGGCACCACTACAACAAGGGATACTATCTTGCAGATGACATCTATCCAAGGTGGCCAGCATTTGTGAAGACTATCTCAAGCCCGATGCTCCCCAAGCATGCTCAGTTTGCCAAAGAAGAGGAAGCTTGCAGGAAGGACATGGAGCAGGCATTTGGTCTACTCTAATAGAGGTTTGCAGTTGTCCGGTTCCCTACTATGACCTGGTCGAAAGATCAGATGTGGGAAATGATGAACTATTGTGTGCCCTTGCACAACATGATCATTGAGGATGAGAGAAAGGACCCAGTGGATTTGGTCGAGCAGGACGAGCCATACTACATACATGGACCCCTTGCAGAGCCTGTTCACCAGGTGCCGCCATCGTGGGCTGCATTCATCGCCATGCATAAGGAGATCCAAGACCCGATAGTGCATCAGCAGATGCAGGATGATCTGGTTGAGCACATATGGATACGCAAGGGCAACATGTGGATTCCGAGCATGGTCTGGCCAAACTATATTGTATTTTAGTCTATGTCAAACTATGTTTAATTTCATGCTAAACTATGCTGAATATTGCTCTGTATTCATATTTATGCCGAACTCTGTTTGAATTTAAGCTGAATTTGGACGAAAACTTGCCGCTTTTGCATCGTCTGGGACCACGCTTGGAAATGCGAGTGGGAAAACGGCCATTTCCAGGCCGAAAGTTACATCTGTCTGGCACTAAATAGCACTGTATTTTAGCCTGGGAACGCTCAACGAGTGGAGGTGCTCTTAGTGACTGTAACTCATGTATTGCGATGTACTATGACCAAGGTGGGAAAGGTGGTTGATTATGGTGACCGTCCATGTATTTAACTCATGAATAATTATCATAACCCTGATTGGCAATAACGTGTAGCACTTAATCTCATAAATTGGCTTTAAGTGCATCATCATTACCTGCAAAACAAAATGCATCATCATCACAATAGTGAACTGCAAATTAGAGGTACTCCTTAGATGTCTTATTAGTCTGCTTAGCATCTCCAGCAACATCCCCATTTTGTGCTCGGACTGCTCCAAATATTGCCCGGTTTGGGGGCATCAGACACATGTCCGGACCGAGGAGGGTGGGTGTCTCAATGGTACCCAAACTTTTTTAACAACACACTCAAATTTAAACAAACATACAAACTTAGTGTGAATTTAGTGAAATTTGAACTAACCTTAACACTAAACCTAAACTACTTGTCGGAGCAGGAGGCGATATATGACATTGTCCCCCTCCAACGCACGCATGGACGCTAGCTAGCCTGACCAGTCCTCTAGGTCACGGTGCTCCTGCTGGGCACCGGCGGCAAGGGAGGAGTTAGACTTTCTCCTCGTCTCAATCGTTGGACTTTTTCAAATCGATGGTGCTGTCAGAGTCCTTAGGCTCTGGCTTTAGGGCGGCCACCATCTGTTGCGGTGGTCAAGTCCTTGTCCAGCCACTCCTTCTCCTCGGGTTCCTTGGCTTGGGCTGGCGCGTGGCCAGCGAGACTCTATGACATATGTATGATTACTCGGATGCTTATGATTTACTATCCTATACTGGGTAAAAGGGCTTCCGGCCCATGAAGGTTTTAGATGATAGCCCATGGAAGCAACCGACAAAGGCTTTGATTGTATTAGGAAAGAGACTATGAACCGACATTGTGTTGGTATTGTAATTATGCGTGTATGAAACCTATCCGCATACAGCTTTGAGACCCGACCTATTATATATAGGACGGGAGAAGCCCAAGCGAGGGTACCAAAAACTTTCAGACAACTTGTAATAGTGCGATTACCAAATATTTAGGCGACTTTAACTCCATTGTTTTCCTGACATCCGACGAAATCCCCAGCGTTCTCTTTTCCGTGAAACCCTAAGTCCATCATCATGGGCATTGCCGAGGTTACCCCTCGTCAATTGGCGCCGTCTGTGGGAAACCTGAACGCTGGAACCATGGATTCGGCAGACCGCTCTCCACCAAGCATGAACCCAACGAAAGCAGTTCCACACCCACCCACCCATGTATTGGTACCTGCTGATTTCAATGGCAGATCCGATCTAATCATCGTAAGCTTCCACTTCCAAGTAGAAGACCCGCAAGAATCACACCCTTCGGCCCTGATCACATCATAACCGTCGGTGGAAAAACTTATGCCTATGACGGTATCAGCATCTTCCGCCGGGTCCTCCATGGACGCCACAACACAGATCGAAGCAGGCGAAGAAAGCGATCAAATCAAGATGGATCTGGGGGATCTTGATCTCTCCTTCGGATCAAACCCACAGCTAACCCCACCACGCAGAGCAAGCCTGGCAAATTCAGAATCTGAAGAAAGCAGCTAAAACGTCGACTTCGGAATAAGGATGGCGAAGATTTACCTAGAACTACAATCTCAGAATACTAACAACGCATCCTTTGAAGCAGAATACAACGTCACCAGCCCACGCATAACACGCCACCAAGTGTGCATGGTCAACGGGAACACCTCAACACCACGTGACTCTAATAGTAACCCTATCCTCGACCCCAATGATATTTTATCAGATGACAATGCAGGAAATCATAGCAATGAAGGAGACCACGGAAACGAAGGAGAAACGGCGGATAACCGCATAGTCCAAGGAAGAGGCGGAGAGCCACATTAAGGAGAGAGGCGAACTCTTAGGATACCAGTAGCAGCATGGAAAAGGGCAAGGGAAGAAATTTTAGGAGCAATCCCGATGACAACGGACGCTTCACACGAGGATCTATTAGCATATCAATATCTGCTTCATCATAAGAGAGAGATCTACTCAAGATGCAAAGGCAACTCAATGAAAGAAAGAGATTAGCCAACGAATCCACCTTACGACGGGCACAGTTAAGCTCCACCCGAGGATCAGGGAGCGTAACAGGAGGAGCACCACCAGGAAGGAGAACATCTCAATTAGCGAATATCCCTGAAGTAGAGAGAGGCGGACTCATCAACGATCTAGATCTATCGTTCATGTCGATCGATCAAGCAGGAAACATCAAGGCAAAAACAGCCAAGGCAACCATCATAGCCACGCAAACATATCTACTCACAACTCAGCCCGCACCTGACATTCCCCGTGCGGCCCTCCACCGCTCCGTCCTAATGAACCTTGGCATGGTGGGAGCCTCCCTCGCAGAAGTAGAGTAAGGGACCACACGATAACCCGATAGATCCCCACGCCGTCACAACAGTCCTCGGCAAGTGGGACACACCCGACAATCTCGATCGCCACACTAGGCACATCTCGTAGCACCCGAGCCACGAAGCAGCACAATAAACGACAACACGCAACACATGAACAATGGATCAAGAGACGAAAACCGCAGCCGACGATACCACGATGGACACAACAAAGATGATTACAAACTATGCAGAGCCAGTTATTTCACTCAGAGGATTCACAAAACCTCAGTACCCAAGGACTTCAAACTTCCGCATGATCGCCACAAGTACGATGGACTCCAGGAACCCGAAGCATGGTTAACAGACTATTTGGCCATTGTTAAGTTTCAAGGAGGCTCCACAGCCACCGCAATGCAAATCTTACAACTGCACCTCACCGGCGCCGCAAGATCATGGCTCAGGCAGCTACCCGAGGATTCCATCGGCAGCTAGAACAACCTAGAAGATAAGTTCATCCGGCACTTTCAATCCACGTTTAAATGACCTGCATCCTTGGAGCAGTTGCGAGCATGCAAACAAAAGTCTAGGGAATCAATAAGAGCATTCATCCAATGATGGAATATCATAAAAAACTAGGCTGACTTCATATCCGGCGAAAGGGCCATCAATGCCTTCAACGATGGCCTCCGTCGCCAAGAATTCATATAAGAACTAGGACGGGTTAAACCCAAAAGAATCTCACAGCTAATGGAAATAGCAAATCGTTGGGCTGATGGAGAAGACGCGCTGCATAACAAGCGTACGCGATCACCCGAGGAAGACAGGGATAAACGCGACAACGATAGAAGAAGGAACAACGATGGAAACACAGGACCAAGTTACGTTGCAGACAGTTTCTCGGGTGAAGGTAACAATAGAAGCAACGACTATAACGGCGGGTACCGCCATAATAGGGATGACGTCGGAGGAAGCTAGTCAACACAGCGGTACCAACCAAGAGCTCGAGATCCACCTATGTCCGCAATGCAAATGTTGGAAGGACCCTATAATATGCACTTTTATGTCGACTCAGCAGGCAGGCGACAATCTAACCATCTCATGAAAGACTGCCAAACATTCTTGAAGATGTAGGAGATAGGTAATTCAAAAGCAACTGATGGCCCAAAATATATCGAGCTCATTGGGGAACCCAAAGAGGAAGGTATGATGAGCACAACAACAAGTTTTCCCTCAGTTATGAAACCAAGGTTATCGAACTAGTAGGAGCAAGGAAACACCTCCAAGGTGTTGTTTCCAACTTGGAATCCTGCACAACACAACCACAGAACTTTGCCCCCAACTTACAGTGAGGTTGTCAATCTCACCGGTTTTGCTGAAAACAAAGGATTAAACATATTGTGTGGAAGATAGTAATAACTTGCAGAAAGTAAATAGAAAACAGTAAATAGTTGTAGATTAATAGTAAAGAAAGGACCGGGGTCCATAGTTCACTAGTGGTGATTCTCCTTAAGATAGATGACATGTTGGGTGAACAAATTACAACGGGGCAATTGACAAACATCGAGAAAGCATACATGCATATACTAATCATCTTGACTTCTATGAGATTTGATTGGGCATTACAACATTATACATAGACCATAATCCAACTGCATCTATGACTAATAATCCACCTTCAGGTTATCATCCGAACCCCCTCCAGTATTAAGTTGCAAGCAACAGATAATTGCAGTAAGCATTGCGTCTAAAGTAAACAATACGATTGTTCTATGAACAAAGGATTGTTGTTTTCTCCCTAGTAGCAACAACACATCTAGTACCTTAGAGATTTCTGTCACTTCCTCAGATTACTAGAGGCACGAACCCACTATCGAGCATAAATACTCCCTTTTTAAGTTGCTAGCATCTACTCGGCCTAGATATTTACTAACAACGGAGAGCATGCAAGATCACAAATAACAAAGACACGATAGAATCAATAATCAATCTAAAATAGCATCTCAATATCCATCGGATCCCTACAAACACAACATGTAGGATTACAAATAGATGATCTTGATCATGAATGGAGCTCACAAGATATAAACATGATAGCACAAAGGAGAAGGACCAACCATCTAGCTACTACATGGACCCGTAGTCCAAGGATTAACTACTCATGCATCACACCGGAGGCTTGCATGGTGATGAAGAAGGCCTCCAGGGTGAATTCTCCCCTCCGGTAGGGTGCCGAGAAGAGTTTCAGATCCCTCCCGATCTAGGGATAGAGATGGCGGCAGCTACAAACTCTTTCGTGGAATTTTGATCGGGTCCTTAGGGTTTCTGTGTCGGAGGCATCTTATAGATGAAAGGGGAGGCCGAGGGGGTGTCCTAGGCGGCCGCACCACCCCTGGCACGGGCCAGGTGGTGTGGCTGGCCTCTGGCCCCTCTCTGTCTCGTCTTTTGGCTCCATGTCCCCCTCGGTCAATTATTGACTTCGGCTTTTGTCCCGTCCAGTTCCGAAAATATTCATTTTCTGACTTTCCTGGAACCAAAAACAGCAGAAAACAGGCAGCTGACACTGTGGCATCTTGTTAATATGTTAGTCCAATAAAGTGTATAAAAATACTCCAAAGTGTGGACAAAACATAAGAAAGTAGATATAAAACAAGCATGGAACATCAAAAAATTATAGATACGTTAGCAACGTATCAACATCCCCAAGCTTAACTTTTGCTCGTCCTCAAGTAGGTAAGTATTTGTAAAACATTGATAGCTGGGATCATAGTATTTAACATAGCATGAAAGATATAGTTCTAACAATAAGACATAGCAACTATGTTGTAACATGAAAAGGCACAAACAAAAGATTCATGAATAACAATTATTTGCAAGACGTTTGTTTGTTTCACATAAAGAAAGCATAATGAGAATGGTATCCAGCTTGTCCCTCATAGAGTAGCAAAACATAAATGCATAGGACACCTTCAAAGTTTATAAGGGTGACTAGATACAAATAGTTCAAGAAAAAGCAATATCAAAGTTATGCATCAATCAACAAGTCTTGGGACAATGCACATTAAACTAAGAATGGCCACTATGCTCTCTTAATAGGTGCATAAAGATAGAATATGGAGACTCAATATAAAAGTAAAAGAAAGGCCTTCATAGAAGGAAGCAAGGATTCAAGTCTCATAAAGAGCTTCCAAAAATTATGGTACTTATTAGCTTTCAGCTCTCATTGCCCCTATCATAAGCATATTTAGGTGATTAAGGTTAAAGTGACACAACTAAGAGGATATGCTTGACAAGTTATAGGTTGAAATCTCATGCCCCTTACTTACGAGTACCGAACCTCATGCTACTCAACTTCAGTCGCAAGTAAGCTCTTGTCATTGTAAGTACATATGTATCATGAGAACCGCCAATGGGGTACCCCTTGCACATGATACATGAGCTATCCCATAATCAAAATGACAAGGCAAGCAGACAATGAGCATCTCAACGATCTTTTTATTTTCTATTTGCATAGGTTTTTATTGAGGATGCTTCATAGAGTGCTCATTATGGTTATGCTGAAGTTTCCACCATGATTAGGCATGGCTTAGGATAGCGGCCCAGGCGTTTCTCAAACACACATACAAACTCCATGATCTTACAAGTTCCCCTTTTATTTCACACCATCGGGATCCATAAGCAAAAGAATCATGATATCAATGGAATATAAGTGCAATGTTCAAAGCGTTCCCCATGATACACGGTTCTGCTAACTTCAACTTATAAAGCGCAAGCATATACGGAACAAAGATGGACGTGATGGTTCAAGTTTATTAAGTGCAAGAAAATAAAGTGTGCCATCAAGTTCGTGAGAGCTTTAATCACTAATTTTCACATAACAAGTTTAATTCGGAAGGTAGATAAAAACATGAATATACTTGGAATAGCAAATGATAATAGGTAGGTATGGTGGACTCTTTGGAATAACTTGGTTTTATTTGGAGTTGGACGCATGAGTGCAACTCATACTTGGTTATGGAGGCTAGCAAAAGACTGGGAGCGACCAACTAAAAGAGCAATAATGGCCATAATCATGCAAAGCGACAAAACATCATTAATTAAAGCATAAAGTGATATTACAAGTCAAAAACTAAAGGATCATAAAGGCTATGGTGACTTGGGATAGTCTTAACATGGTGTGAGCATGCACCAAGTCAACCCAAATAAAGCATCAAAGGAGAATACCACAATACTATGCTTTAATATGCTAAAATAACGCATGATTCTTTCAAGGCACACTAAGCAATCTCAATTGTTTATAACATGTCATGCTACCGCAAAAATCACTAAGCATATAGCCAAAACAGTATCAATCATGACATGACAAAGCATAGGCCACAGTCCAAAAACAAGCTCCTTTTTACCACTTAAGCATGAACTTTTCCTACTCTTTTCCAATACAAACCAAACTTATTTGAAAACTAATGTATGAATGAGGGGGTCCAACCAATTTATTAAAGGAAACTAAGAATACTAAGCAAACAAAAAACAAAAACAAAAACGAAGATGCTCCAAGAACAACACAACTGTGCATGAAACAATAAAAATGAAGTGTTTGGAAGAAACCTGAGATTTTTATTGATGAAGAAGGGGATGCCTTGGGCATCCCCAAGCTTTGACGCTTGTACTTCTTGGATATTTCTTGGGGTGACACGGGTGGAATCCCCAAGCTTGAGCTTTAGTCCATTCTTCATCTCATTACATTATTCTTTCCTTACACCTGAAATTTTTCCTTCATACAAAACTTCACACAATCTTTATTAGCAACATTAGTGTACTCAAGATAATAAGTCTTTGGGTTCAGTTTCAACACCAATAAAACTTCCATTAAAACACAAGATACTGTAGCACTTCCCTCAAAAAGCTCAATTCCCCAAAAAAACCCAAAAAGGAATCAACAAGAAGCAAATGCAAATAATGGCAGAAATCTGTCAAAACAGACTAGCAGGTAAAAACTATTTTTTTCTAAGACCTTCTGTTGCTCACATCGAAAAGTGTTGAACTAACGAAAGTTGGATAACAACCTGGGTTAGAAGCACAAATAATCACAGCTCAAACCAACGTATAGAGATTTTTCACGAATTTTTACAGCGAAGCACAAAAATCTGTTTCGAGACAACAACTTTCCCAAGTCTTACTTCTCTCTCATTAGAGGTTACTCTTGGCACAAAAAACAAATAAAAAGGATAAGGAGCAGTTATTACAGAGGTAATAACTTCCAAGACTCATCTAAAACTTTTGGGTTATCTCCCAATAAGTATTTTTCTTTAACGCCTTTAAGTTAGGCATAAGAAGCAAGAAAAGCATCAAGTATTCTCAAATGCAGAAGCATTAAAACCAAATTTCTTCCCCTTACCTCTCTTACTTTTATTCTTAACCTTGGGGAACATATGATTGTTTGGTGGAAAGCAAAGTGCATGGTGCCCTTTTCCACATCTAGTATTGCTCCAAGGAGTTTTAATAGGGATCTTCCAAGTGTAATTTGTCCTTTTGCTACACATTCAATAACAAGATAATCAGTAGAAACCATTTTCCCTAGGATCTTTGTAAACACTCCTTCAGCTATTCCAATGGGTAATATTGTGGCATTATTAGCAAGAAATATTTCTTCTCCTCCTTTAGAAAGTCCCAAAGATTCAAAGATTCATAGATATCTTTAGGCATAAGACATAATTCAGACATGATATCACAGCGAGCATGAGAAGTTTCATTATTTATAGCAATCTTTACTGTAGGAAGCCATTTTGAGGGTTTAGAATTTATTGGAACATAATCATGATGCTATCTAAGCGTATTATCGCATTCTTTTAAACTGGTAGTGCGGGTATCAAGAGTGTTCAATCTAGTAAATATGTTTATAAAGGAAGAATCAGATTTGCTAGGCAAGTTGTAAGTTAAGACCAATTTATTTATGGCTTTAAAAGCTTCATCCTCACTACATTGGAGGAAATCTCCTACTACAACATCCAAAGCATATCTATAGCAAAGAGTAGTTCTAAAGTAAAAGCTCCTAAGAACCAAGCTTTGGGTCATTTTAGGTTCAGTTTTTCATGTAAATCAGAGATCCTAGACCAAGCTTCTTTGAAACTCTCTTCAATTTCTTGTTTGAAAGTGAAAATCATTTCCTCAGGTGACATAGTGATTGGAGCAATGCTAGACATAATGGCAACTTAAGGTAGGAACTAATAATAATTTTTTTGTGTTTTTAATAAAGAAAGCAAACTAGTACAACTAATTTTTTGTGTGTTTTTGATAAAGAAACAAGCAAACAAAAGCAGAAATAAACTAAACAAAACAAAAATAACAAAGTAAAGAGATTGGTTATGAGGGACTCCCCTTGTGAAGATGTCCTTGACTCCCCGGCAATGGCGCCAGAAAAATAGCTTGATGGCCCAAAATATATCGAGCTCAATGGGGAACCCCAAGAGGAAGGTATGGTGAGCACAGCAGCAAGTTTTCCCTCAGTTATGAAACCAAGGTTATTGAACCAGTAGGAGCAAGGAAACACCTCCAAGGTGTTGTTTCCAACTTGGAATCCTGAACAACACAACCATAGAACTTTGCCCCCAACTTACAGTGAGGTTATCAATCTCACTGGTTTTGCTGAAAACAAAGGATTAAACGTATTGTGTGGAAGATAGTAATAACTTGCAGAAAGTAAACAGAAAGCAATAAATAGTTGTAGATTGATAGTAAAGAAAGGACCGGGCTCCATAGTTCACTAGTGGTGATTCTCCTTAAGATAGATGACATGTTGGGTGAACAAATTACAGCGGGGCAATTGACAAACATCGAGAAAGCATACATGCATATACTAATCATCTTGACTCCTATGAGATTTGATTGGGAATTACAACATTATACATAGACCATAATCCAACTGCATCTATGACTAATAATCCACCTTCAGGTTTTCATCCGAACCCCCTCCAGTATTAAGTTGCAAGCAACAGATAATTGCATTAAGCATTGCGTGTAAAGTAAACAATACGATTGTTCTATGAACAAAGGAGTGCTGTTTTCTCCCTAGTAGAAACAACACATCTAGTACCTTAGAGATTTCTGTCACTTCCCCAGACTACTAGAGGCATGAACCCACTATCGAGCATAAATACTCCCTCTTGGAGTTGCTAGCATCTACTTGGCCAAGATATCTACTAACAACAGAGAGCATGCAAGATCACAAATAGTAAAGACATGATAGAATCAATAATCAATCTTAAATAGCATCTCAATATCCATCGGATCCCCACAAACACAACATGTAGGATTACACATATATGATCTTGATCATGAACGGAGCTCACAAGATCTAAACATGATAGCACAAAGGAGAAGAACCAACCATCTAGCTACTACATGGACCCGTAGTCCAAGGATGAACTACTCACGCATCACACCAGAGGCTTGCATGGTGATGAAGAAGGCCTCCAGGGTGAATTATCCCCTCCAGCAGGGTGCCGGGAAGAGCTTCAAATCCCTCCCGATCTAAGGATGGAGATGGCGGTGGCTACAGACTCTTTCGTGGAATTTTGATTGGGTCCTTAGGGTTTCTGTATCGGAGGCATCTTATAGGCGAAAGGGGAGGCCGAGGAGGTGCCCTAGGCGGCCACACCCCCGCCATGGCCAGGCCCGCCACGCGTCCCAGTGGTGTGGTGGACCTCGGCCCCTCTCCGTCTCATCTTCTGGATTCGTTTCCCCCTCGGTGAAATATTGACTTTAGCTTTTGTCCCGTCCAATTCCGAGAATATTCATTTTCTGACTTTCCTGGAACCAAAAACAGCAGAAAACAGGCAGCTGGCACTGTGGCATCTTGTTAATAGGTTAGTCCAAGAAAGTGTATAAAAATACTCCAAAGTGTGGACAAAACATAAGAAAGTAGATATAAAACAAGCATGGAACATCAAAAATTATAGATACGTTAGCAATGTGTCAGCAACTGAAGCGGTAAACCGAGGAGACGCATCTACGCCTGGCACATTAGCCATCGACGCATCACTAATGTCTACGCACTTCTATTCTTGTAGACGGTTGTTGGGCCTCCAAGTGCATAGGTTTGTAGAACAACAGCAAGTTTCCCTTAAGTGGATTACCCAAGGTTTATCGAACTTAGGGAGGAAGTGGTCAAAGGTATCCCTCTCAAGCAACCCTGCAATCAAGATACATGAAGTCTCTTGTGTCCCCAACACACCCAATACACTTGTCAGGTGTATAGGTGCACTAGTTCGGTGAAGAGATAGTGAAATACAAGTGGTATAGATAATTATAAGTGCTAACGGTGCCAGAAAAGATCTTGACGGGTAGGAAGAGACTAAAGGCAATCTGAAATAAAGATGGAAGCAAGCAAACATGTAACAGATCTAGTTGCAAATGGTGTTCCAATGCTTAGAAACAAGGCCTAGGGATCATACTTTCACTAGTGAACACTCTTATATAAATATCTTCTCTTCATGATACTACTCTGAACTACTCTCCGGTTGGACACTCTAATCCATGGTAGGGCTATAACAACACTCCTCAAAGTTCGTGTTCCCCATCTAGATAACCCCACACTGTCAACTTGAGCGCTAGATGGTTCCAACAAACACCACAATTTCATAGAGACATCCAACTCCAAATATAACTCATAACAAGAATTTATATAACCTTAGCCAAAGTGCCACACGGTGTGCACACTATCAACTTCACACACGTGGGGATAAGCAGAGATTCATTAAAGCACTTGAGTAGTAGAATAGATCTATAGATTACAAAGCTCATGATCTCAATAAGATCACGCATAGAGAGATAGATGAACACATAGCTACCGGTAGAGCCCTTAGCCTCGAGAGAGAACTACTCCCTCCTTATCATGGGAATTAGCAACAGCAATGGAGATGGTGGTGGAGATCGATGGAGATGGCTCTGGCAGAAATTCTCTGTCTCAGCAGGGTGCCGAAACAGAGATTTTATGTCCCCTGAATCTCCCCTTCGGTGGCAGCGGCGCTGCGGAACTTTTCGTGGCTGGAGGCTGGATTATTTAGGGTTTCTACATCGGAGGCTTCTTATAGGCGAAGGAGCAATGCTAGAGGGTATACCAGGGGCCCACACCACCTGGTGGCGTAGCTAGGGGGACCCGCGCCACCACATGGTGTGGCCAGCCCCTGGCCCCTCTCTGTCTCGTCTTCTGGCTCCGTGAGTCTTCTGGTACAATATCGACTCTGGCTTTTGTCCGGTCCAATTCCGAGAATATTCATTTTTTGGCTTTTTTGGAACCAAAAACAGAAGAAAACAGGCAACTGGCAATGTGCAATCTTGTTAATAGGTTAGTTCTAGAAAATGTGTAAAAGTACTCCAAAGTGTGGAAAAAACATAAGAAAGTAGATATAAAACAAGCATGGAACATCAAAAATTATAGATACGTTTACAACGTATCAACATCCCCAAGCTTAATTCCTGCCCGTCCTCGAGTAGGTAAGTGATAAAAAGAAAAGAATAATTTTTGAGGTGACAGGCACCATTATAATCTTGATCAAAGTATTTGTAGAGCATTGATAACTGGGATCATAGTACTATAACATTGCATGAAAGATATAGTTCTAACAATAAGACATAGAAATTATGTTGTAACATGAAAAGGTACAAACAAAAGATTCATGAATAGTAATGCTTTGAAATACGTTTATTTGTTTCACATATAGAAAACATAATGAGAATGGTATTCAGCTTGTCCCTCATAGTGTAGCAAAACACATAGCATGGGACACCTTCAAAGTTCATAAGGGTGACTAGATACAAATAGTTTAAGAACAAGCAATATCAACATTATGAATCAATCAATAAGTTTTGGGACAATACACATAGAACTAAGAATGACAACTATGCTCTCTTAATTGGTGCCAAAGGATAGAAGGTGGAGACTCAATATAAAAGTGGAAGAAAGGCCTTCATAGAAGGAAGCAGGGATTCAAGTCCCATAAAGAGCTTCAAAAAATTATGGTACTTATTAGCTTTCAGCTATCATTTCCCCTATCATAAGCATCTTGAAGTGATTAAGGTTAAAGTGAACAAACTATGGAGTATATGCTTGACAAAGTATATAAGTTGGCAATCTCATGTCCCTTGAATACGAGGGCCGCTCCTCATGCTACTCAAGTTTAGTTACCGGTAAGTTCTTGTCATAGTAAGTACATGTGTATCATAGAGAACCGCCAACGAGGTACCCCTTGCCCGATGATACGGATAAATCCCCATATCAAAATGACAAGGCAAGCAGACAATAAGCATCTCAGCATCTTCTTATTTACCATGGGAAGATGGTGCTTTTTTCTCTCTTTCCTCTTTTCTCATCTTTTTTCTTTTTTTCTCAATCTCTATCTCTTTTTTATAAGAAGAATGCTTCATATATTGCTCATTATAGTTATGCCACAGGTTTCCACCATGATTAGGCATGGATTAGACCAACCACCCAGGCGTTTCTCTAACATACATACATAACTCCATGGACTCACAAGCTCCCCTTTCATTTCACACCGACGACATCCATAAACAAAAGAGCATGATATCAACTGGGTACAATGTACAAGTGCAATGTTGAAAGCGTTCCCCATGGCAGCATGGTTCTGCTAATCCCAACGTATAAGTGCAAGCATATACAACATAAATGACACAATGGTTCAAGTTTATTAGGGTCAAGAAAAGTAAAGTGTGCCATTAAGTTCGTGACAGCTTTAATCACAAATTTTCTCATAACAAGTTTAATTCGGAAGGTAGATAAAAACATGAATATACTTGGAATAGCAGATGCTAATAGGTAGGTATGGTGGACTCTTTGGAATAACTTGGTTTTATTTGGAGTTGGATGCATGAGTGGAACTCATACTTGGTATGGAGGCTAGCAAAAGACTGGGAGCGACCAACTAAGAGAGCAATAATGGCCATAATCATGCAAATCGACAAAACATTATTAATTAAATCATAAAGTGATATAGAAGTCTAAAACTAAAGGATCATAGAGGCTATGGTGACTTGGTATAGTCTTAACATGGTGTGAGCATGTGCCAAGTCAACCTAAATAAAGCATCAAAGGAGAATACCACAATACTATGCTTTAATATGCTAAAACAACACATGATTCTTTCAAGGCACATTAAGAAATCTCAATTGTTTACAACATGTCATGCTACAGCAAAAATCACTAAGCATAAAGCCAAAAAAATATCAAGCATGACATGACAAAGCATAGGCCACAGTCAAAAACAAGCTCCTCTTTACCACTTAAGCATGAACTTTTCCTACTCTTTTCCAATACAAACCAACTTATTTGAAAACTAATGTATGAATGAGGGGGTCCAACAAATTTATTCAAGAAAACTAAGCAAACGAAAACTAAGAACAAAACGAAGACGCTCCAAGAACAACACAACTATGCATGAAACAATAAAAATGAAGTGTTTGGAAGAAACCTGAAATTTTTATTGATTAAGGAGGGGATGCCCAAGGCAGCCCCAAGCTTTGACTCTTGTACCTCTTGAATATTTATTAGGGTGACATAGCGTGGCATCCCCAAGCTTGAGCTTTTGTCCATTCTTCATCTCATTACATCATTCTTTACCTACACCTGAAAATTTCCTTCATACAAAACTTGACACAGTCTTCATTAGCAACATTAGTGCATTCAAAAGATAATAAACCTTTGGGGTTTAGTTTTAACACAAGTAAAACTTCCATTAAGACACAAGCTACTATAGCACTTCCTTTAAAAAGTTCAAATGATCAAAGAGAACTCAAATAGAAAGAGATTAAGAGGCAAATGCAAATAATGGCAGAAATCTGTCAAAACAGACCAACAGGTAAAAACCAATTTTTTCGAAGACCTTCTGTTACTCAAATCAAAAGTGTTGAACTAGCGAAAGGTGGATAACAACCTGGGGCAGAAGCACAAACAATTACAGCTCAAACCAACGTACAGAGATTTTTCACAAATTTTTACAGCGAAGCGCAAAAATCTGTTTCAGGACAACAACTTTCCCAAGCATTACTTCTCTCTCATTAGAGGTTACTCTTGGCACAAAAACCACACAAAAACGATAAGGAGCGGTTATTACAGAGGTAATAACTTCCAAGACTCAACTAAAACTTTTGGGTTATCTCCCAATAAGTGCTTTTCTTTAACGTCTTTGAGCTAGGCTTGATAGTTTGAGAAGATGCTCACATAAGAAATATGAATTGAAGTAAAAGAGAGCATCAAGAAGAAAATTCAAAACACATTTAAGTCTAAGCCACTTCCTATGCATAGGAATCTTGTAAAGAAACAAGTCATGAAAGCACAAAGCAACAAGCATAGGAAAGCAAACAAGTGCAACTTCAAGACTTTCAACATAAAGAGGGGAAACTTAATATTGTTGAGACACATAAAACTATGTTTCCCTCTCTCATAATAACTTTTAGTAGCATCATGAATAAAATTAACAATATAACTATCACATAAAACATTCTTATCATGAGCCACACACATATAATAATTATTACTCTCCACATAAGAATAGTCATTCTTATTAATTGTGGTGGGAGAAAATTCAACAAAATAGCTATCATTATTATTCTCATCACCATAATCATCAAATATAGGAGGCATATTGTAATCATAATTAATTTTCTCCTCAATAGTAGGTGGACTGAAAATATCATATTCATCATTGTAATCATCATATATTGGAGGTTTGGTATCATCATAAGCAATAGAATAGCTATCTTCCAAAGGTGGGGAACTAAAAAGATCATTTTCATAAAAACCAGCTTCCCCAAGCTTAGACTTTTCCATAGCATTAGCAATAATGGTGTCCAAAGAATTCATACTAACAACATTGCTATTAGCATGCAAATAAAGTTCCATAGGTTTTCTAATTTTTATTTTCAGACAATTCATGTTTTACCTTAGGAAAAATACTAAAAAGCTCTCTAATTTTGTTGTTGTTTTCCATTAAGCCTAACTAGTGAAACTAAAAACAAGAAACAAAAAGATATAATTGCAGAATCTAAAGGAAATAACTTTGAGCACTCACACACTAGCAACAGTACTAGAAGATAGCTTAGTAGCCAGAGGATGTGAGTACCTTTTACCTTACCTCCCGGCAACAACGCTAGAAAACAGCTCGATGTCTACGCACTTCTATTCTTGTAGACAGTTGTTGAGCCTCCAAGTGCAGAGGTTTGTAGAACAGCAGCAAGTTTCCCTTAAGTGGATTACCCAAGGTTTATCAAACTCAGGGAGGAAGTGGTCAAAGGTATCCCTCTTAAGCAACCCTGCAATCAAGCTTGTGTCCCCAACACACCCAATACACTTGTCAGGTGTATAGGTGCACTAGTTCGGCGAAGAGATAGTGAAATACAAGTGGTATAGATAATTATAAGTGGAAACGGTGCCAGAAAAGAGCTTGACAGGTAGGAAGAGACTAAAGGCAATCTGAAATAAAGATGGAAGCAAGCAAACTTGTAACAGATCTAGTTGCAAATGGTGTTTCAATGCTTAGAAACAAGGCCTAGGGATCATACTTTCACTAGTGAACTCTTATATAAATATCTTCTCTTCATGATACTACTCTGAACTACTCTCCGATTGAACACTCTAATCCATGGTAGGGCTATAACAACACTCCTCAAAGTTCGTATTCCCCATCTAGATAACTGTTGAGTCGTGGTTGATATCGAGCTCGTTGGGGAACCCCAAGAGGAAGGTATGATGAGCACAACAATAAGTTTCCCTCACTTATGAAACCAAGGTTATCAAACCAGTAGGAGCAAGGAAACACCTCCAAGGTATTGTTTCCAACTTGGAATCCTGCACAACACAACCATAGAACTTTGCCCCCAACTTACAGTGAGGTTGTCAATCTCACCGGTTTTGCTGAAAACAAAGGATTAAACGTATTATGTGGAAGAAAGTAATAGCTTGCAGAAAGTAAACAAAAAATAGTAAACAATTGTAGATTGATGGTAAAAGAAAGGACCGGGGTCCATAGTTCACTAGTGGTGGTTCTCCTTAAGATAGATGACATGTTGGGTGAACAAATTACAGCGGGGCAATTGACAAACATCGAGAAAGCATACATGCATATACTAATCATCATGACTCCTATGAGATTTGATTGGGCATTACAACATTATACATAGACCATAATCCAACTGCATCTATGACTAATAATCCACCTTCAGGTTATCATCCGAACCCCCTCCAGTATTAAGTTGCAAGCAACAGATAATTGCATTAAGCATTGCGTGTAAAGTAAACAATACGATTGTTCTATGAACAAAGGATTGCTGTTTTCTCCCTAGTAGCAACAACACATCTAGTACCTTAGAGATTTCTGTCACTTCCCCAGATTACTAGAGGCATGAACCCACTATCGAGCATAAATACTCCCTCTTGGATTTGCTAGCATCTACTCGGCCTAGATATTTACTAACAACGGAGAGCATGCAAGATCACAAATAACAAAGACATGATAGAATCAATAATCAATCTGAAATAGCATCTCAGTATCCATAGGATCCCTGCAAACACAACATGTAGGATTACAAATAGATGATCTTGATCATGAACGGAGCTCACAAGATCTAGACATGGTAGCACAAAGGAGAAGAACCAACCATCTAGCTACTACATGGACCCGTAGTCCAAGGATGAACTACTCACGCATCACACTGGAGGCTTGCATGGTGATGAAGAAGGCCTTCAGGGTGAATTCTCCCCTCCGGCAGGGTGCCGGGAAGAGCTTCAGATCCCTCCCGATCTAGGGATGGAGATGTCGGCGGCTACAGACTCTTTCGTGGATTTTTGATTGGGTACTTAGGGTTTCTGTATCGGAGGCAATATATTAGCGAAAGGGGAGGCCGAGGGGGTGCCCCAGGCGGCCGCACCACCCCCTAGCACGGGCCAGGCCTGGCCGCACGGCCAGGTGGTGTGGCCGGCCCTTGGCCCCTCTCCGTCTCGTATTCTGGCTCCGTGTCCCCCTCGGTGAAATATTGACTTTGGCTTTTGTCCCGTCCAATTCCGAGAATATTCATTTTCTGACTTTGCTGGAACCAAAAACAACAGAAAACAGGCAGGTGACACTGTGGCATCTTGTTAATAGGTTAGTCCAAGAAAGTGTATAAAAGGTACTCCAAAGTGTGGTAAAAACATAATAAAGTAGATATAAACCAAGCATGGAACATAAAAAATTATAGATATGTTTGCAACGTATCAACATCCCCAAGCTTAACTCCTGCTCGTCCTCAAGTAGATAAGTGATAAAAAGAAAGAATAATTTTTGAGGTGACATGCACCATCATAAACTTGATCAAAGTATTTGTCAAACATTGATAGCTGGGATCATAGTACTTCAACATAGCATGGAAGATAAAGTTCTAACAATAAGACATAGCAAGTATGTTGTAACATGAAAAGGAACAAACAAAAGATTCATGAATAACAATGCTTTGCATGACGTTTGTTTGTTGCACATAAAGAAAACATAGCATAGTGGCATTCAGCTTGTCCCTCATGGAGTAGCAAATCATAAATGCCTAGGACACCTTCAAAGTTTATAAGGGTGACTAGATACAAATAGTTTAAGAACAAGCAATATCAAAGTTATGCATCAATCAACAAGTCTTGGGACAATGCACATTAAACTAAGAATGGCCACTATGCTCTCTCAGTAGGTGCATAAAGATAGAAGATGGAGGCTCAACATAAAAGTAAAAGAAAGGCCTTCATAGAAGGAAGCAGGGATTCAAGTTTCATAAAGAGCTTCCAAAAATTATGGTACTTATTAGCTTTCAGCTCTCATTGCCCCTATCATAAGCATCTTGAAGTGATTAAGGTTAAAGTGAACAAACTATGGAGTATATGCTTGACAAAGTATAAGTTGGAAATCTCATGTCCCTTGAATATGAGGGCCGCTCCTCATGCTACTCAAGTTTAGTTACCGGTAAGTTCTTGTCATAGTAAGTACATGTGTATCATAGAGAACCGCCAACGGGGTACCCCTTGCCCGATGATACGGAAGAATCCCCATATCAAAATGACAAGGCAAGCAGACAATGAGCATCTCAGCAATCTTCTTATTTACCATGGGAAAATGGTGCTTTTTTCTCTCTTTCCTCTTTTCTCATCTCTTTTTTTTTCTTTTTCTCAATCTCTATCTCTTTTTTATAAGAAGAATGCTTCATAGATTGCTCATTATGGTTACGCTGCAGGTTTCCACCATGATTAGGCATGGATTAGACCGGCGGCCCAGGCGTTTCTCTAACACACATACATAACTCCATGGACTTACAAGCTCCCCTTTCATTTCACACCGACGACATCCATAGACAAAAGAGCATGATATCAACTAGGTACAAAGTACAAGTGCAATGTTGAAAGCGTTCCCCATGACAGCATGGTTTTGCTAATCCCCAACATATAAGTGCAAGCATATACAACATAGACGACACAATGGTTCAAATTTATTAGGGGCAAGAAAAGTAAAGTGTGCCATCAAGTTCGTGAGAGCTTCAATCAGTAATTTTCTCATAACAAGTTTAATTCGGAAGGTAGATAAAAACATGAATATACTTGGAATAGCAAATGCTAATAGGTAGGTATGGTGGACTCTTTGGAATAACTTGGTTTTATTTGGAGTTGGATGCATGAGTGGAACTCATACTTGGTTATGGAGGCTAGCAAAAGACTGGGAGCGACCAACTAAGAGAGCAATAATGGCCATAATGATGCAAAGCGACAAAACATCATTAATTAAAACATAAGGTGATATTACAAGTCGAAAATTAAAGGATCATAGAGGCTATGGTGACTTGGGATAGTCATAACATGGTGTGAGCATGCGCCAAGTCAACCCAAATAAAGCATCAAAGGAGAATACCACAATACTATGCTTTAATATGCTAAAACAACGCATGATTCTTTCAAGGCACATTAAGCAATCTCAATTGTTTATAACATGTCATGCTACAGCAATAAATCACTAAGCATAAATCCAAAACAATATCAAGCATGACATGAAAAAGCATAGGCCACAGTCAAAAACAAGCTCTCTTTACCACTTAAGCATGAACTTTTCCTACTCTTTTCCAAACCAAACCAAACTTATTTGAAAACTAATGTATGAAAGAGGGGGTCCAACCAATTTATTCAAGCAAAGTAAGCAAACCAAGCAAACGAAAACTAAAAAAAAAACTAAGACGCTCCAAGAACAACACAACGTGTGCATGAAACAATAAAAATGAAGTGTTTGGAAGAAACCTGAGATTTTTATTGATGAAGAAGGGGATGCCTTGGGCATCCCCAAGCTTTGACGCTTGTACTTCTTGGATATTTCTTGGGGTGACACGGGTGGCATCCCCAAACTTGAGTTTTAGTCCATTCTTCATCTCATTACATCATTCTCTCCACATACCTGAAATTTTTCCTTCAAACAAAACTTCACACAATCTTTATTAGCAAGATTAGTGTACTCAAGATAATAAGTCTTTGGGTCCAGTTTCAACAGAAATAAAACTTCCATTAAAACACAAGCTACTGTTGCACTTCCCTCAAAAATCTCAATTCCCCAAAAAGAACTCAAAAAGGAATCTAAAGAAGCAAATGCAAATAATGGCAGAAATCTGTCAAAACAGACCAGCAGGTACAAACCAAGTTTTTCGAAGACCTTCTGTTGCTCAAATTGAAAAGTGTTGAACTAAAGAAAGTTAGATAACAACCTGGGACAGAAGCACAAAAATTCACGCCTCAAAACGACATACAGAGATTTTACACGAATTTTTACAGTGAAGCATAAAAATCTGTTTCGGGACAACAACTTTCCCAAGCATTACTTCTCTCTCATTAGAGGTTACTCTTGGCACAAAAAGCAAATAAAAAGGATAAGGAGTGGTTATTAAGGAGGTAATAACTTCCAAGACTCATCTAAAACTTCTGGGTTATCTCCCAATAAGTGCTTTTCTTTAACGCCTTTGAGCTAGGCATAAGAAGCAAGAAAAGATGCTCACATAAGAAATATGAATTGAAGTAAAAGTGAGCATCAAGAAGCAAATTCAAAACACATTTATGTCTAACCCACTTCCTATACATAGGAATCTTGTATGTAAATAAATTCACAAAAAAACAAAGTGGCATGGATAGGAAGATAAAACAAGAGTAACTTCAAAACTTTCAGCATATAGAGAAGTGATTCAGTACCATGAAACCTTCTACAACCATATTTTCCTCTCTCATAATAATTTTCAGTAGCCTCATGAATAAACTCAACAATGTAACTATCACATAAAGCATGCTTTTCATGATCTACAAACACATAATTTTTATCAAGCTCAAAAATAATGGGATTAAAACCTTCAAACCCACTTTTAACAAATTTATAACAAGGTGACTGGTCATTCTCATGAGGTATGAGGTTCCAATATAAGGTCAAGACCCCTCCAATATCATTTTTAATAGTAGTACAATTAATATTATAAACCAATATAGGACCATCATCTAGAGCTTTATCATAAACATTTTCTAACCAAAGCTCTTTTGTACCATGCATTTCGAAGTTAGGCACTAATAAAGGATTATCATAGATAACAGGAGCATAATTATTATCACAAGTTTTACCCATAGTATTCAAAAGAATCCACATGAACATAACATTCATCCTCCTTTGGTAAGCATGGGGGACAATCAAATAATGTAAGGGATAAAGAGTTACTCTCATTAGAAGGTAGACATGGGTAGCTAATCCATTCTTCCTCCTTTTGTCCATCACTCTCTTCCTCTTTTTCATCTAATGAGCTTTCAGTTTCAGCAATTTCTTCTTCCATAGGCTCCTGCAAATTGTGGACACATTCTTGTGCATGACTGATTCTCTCTTTATAATCAATTATATAACAATTATTGCTGAAATTTTCTATGCAATGGTCAAGGATAGAAGAGACCATATCTTTAAGGTCTTTACAAGCAACACGGGTTTCATAGTTTTTAGACATGAAGGATTCTATTTTAGAAGCTCCCATAAACAAAACGAATTGTTCTACTTCTTCAAATCCAAGATGAATATAGTTATTCCAATGATAGTTCATAATTACAAATTCTTTACTAAATCCACATTGGAATTTAAGATGTTTAGTATCCTGTTCAGAGCAACAATTTATATCATGGCGTTTAAGCAAAATTTTAGCAATTAGATCCAACCTTTTTAACACGGCTCTCATGACTTTACCCTTATAAGATTCTCTATACCTTATAAAATCTTCCATGGAGGTTCTAGCAGGTGGTGGTTCATCTACTACCTTAGCAGTGATAGTAGTTTTCCCAAATAGGAAACCGAGTGGGATATCCATAATGTAATAGTGATTGGAGCAGAACTAGACATAAAAACAACTTGAAGTAGGAACTAGATATTTTTTTCTGTGTTTTTGATAAAGAAACAAGCAAACAAAGCAGAAATAAACTAAGCAAAACAAATAAAACAAATCAAAGAGATTGGTTATGAGGGACTCCCCTTGTGAAGATGTCCTTGACTCCCCGGCAACGGCGCTAGAAAAGTACTTGCTGACTCGTGGTTGATATCGAGCTCGTTGGGGAACCCCAAGAGGAAGGTATGATGAGCACAACAGTAAGTTTCCCTCAGTTATGAAACCAAGGTTATCGAACCAGTAGGAGCAAGGAAACACCTCCAAGGTGTTGTTTCCAACTTGGAATCCTGCACAACACAACCACAGAACTTTGCCCCCAACTTACAGTGAGGTTGTCAATCTCACCGGTTTTGCTGAAAACAAAGGATTAAACGTATTGTGTGGAAGAAAGTAATAGCTTGCAGAAAGTAAACAGTAAATAGTTGTAGATTGATGGTAAAAGAAAGGACCGGGGTCCATAGTTCACTAGTGGTGGTTCTCCTTAAGATAGATGACATGTTGGGTGAACAAATAATAGCGGGGCAATTGACAAACATCGAGAAAGCATACATGCATATAGTAATCATCTTGACTCCTATGAGATTTGATTGGGCATTACAACATTATACATAGACCGTAATCCAACTGCATCTATGACTAATAATCCACCTTTAGGTTATCATCCGACCCCCCTCCAGTATTAAGTTGCAAGCAACAGATAATTGTATTAAGCATTGCGTGTAAAGTAAACAATACGATTGTTCTATGAACAAAGGATTGCTGTTTTCTCCCTAGTAGCAACATCACATCTAATAGCTTAGAGATTTCTGTCACTTCCCCAGATTACTAGAGGCATGAACCCACTATCGAGCATAAATACTCCCTCTTGGAGTTGCTAGCATCTACTCGGCCAAGATATCTACTAACAACAGAGAGCATGCAAGATCACAAATAACAAAGACATGATAGAATCAATAATCAATCTGAAATAGCATCTCAATATCCATCGGATCCCCGCAAACACAACATGTAGGATTACAAATAGATGATCTTGACCATGAACGGACCTCACAAGATCTAGACATGGTAGCACAAAGGAGAAGAACCAACCATATAGCTACTACATGGACCCGTAGTCCAAGGATGAACTACTCACGCATCACACCAGAGGCTTGCATGGTGATGAAGAAGGCCTCCAGGGTGAATTCTCCCCTCCGGCAGGGTGCCGGGAAGAGCTTCAGATCCCTCCCGATCTAGGGATGGAGATGCCGACGGCTACAGACTCTTTCGTGAATTTTTGATCGGGTACTTAGGGTTTCTGTATCAGAGGCAATATATAGGCGAAAGGGGAGGCCGAGGGGGTGCCCTAGGCGGCCGCACCACCCCTTGGCGTGGGCCAGGCCTGGCCGCGCGACCAGGTGGTGTGGCCGGCCCTGGCCCCTCTCCGTCTCGTATTCTGGCTCCATGTCCCCCTCGGTGAAATATTGACTTTAGCTTTTGTCCCGTCCAATTCCGAGAATATTCATTTTCTGACTTTCCTGGAACCAAAAACAGCAGAAAATAGGCAGCTGGCACTGTGGCATCTTGTTAATAGGTTAGTCCAAGAAAGTGAAGTGTGGGTAAAACATAAGAAAGTAGATATAAACTAAGCATGGAACATAAAAAATTATAGATACATTTGCAACGTATTAATAACCCCACACTGTCACCTTGAGCGCTAGATGGTTCCAACAAACACCACAATTTTATAGAGACATCCAACTCCAAATATAACTCATAACAAGTATTTATGTAACCTTAGATAAAGTGCCACACGGTGTGCACACTATCAACTTCACACACGTGGGGATAAGCAGAGATTCATTAAAGCACTTGAGTAGCAGAATAGATCTATAGATTACAAAGCTCATGGTCTCAATAAGATCACTCATAGAGAGAGAGATGAACAATCAAAAAATGATGATGGAGATGGTGGTGGAGATCGATGGAGATGGATTCGGGGGCAATTCCACGTCCCGACAGGGTGCCGGAACAGAGACTTTCTGTCCCCCGAATCTCCCCTTCGGTCGTGGCGGCGCTGCAGAACTTTTCATGGCTGGAGGCTAAATTATTTAGGGTTTCTACATCGGAGGCTTCTTATAGGCTAAGGGGCGATGTTAGAGGGTGGACCAGGGGCCCACACCACCTTGTGGCATGGCCAGGGGGACCCGCACCACCACATGGTGTGGCCAGCCCTGGCCCCTCTCCGTCTCGTCCTCTGGCTCCGTGAGTCTTTCGGTAAAATATCGACTTTGGCTTTTGTCCGGTCCAATTCCGAGAATATTCATTTTCTGGCTTTTCTGGAACCAAAAACAGAAGAAAACAGGCAACTGGCACTATGGCATCTTGTTAATAGGTTAGTTCCAGAAAATGTGTAAAAGTACTCCAAAGTGTGGACAAAACATAAGAAAGTAGATATAAAACAAGCATGGAACATCAAAAATTATAGATACGTTTACAACGTATCAACCACCACCACCATCACCAGCAGTGCCACCAGAAAACACAAATGATCAAAAGGTGAGTACCTTAGGTCAAAAGGGGCAATGTCAATGATTCAGAAGGGGCGTCCATCCAACAGAACCCAGAAGCTCATCACAAGACAAATAAATATGGCGGAAACAACAATATCAACCACACCCGAGTATCTCCATTGGTCCGAGCAAGAAATCACATTCAGCAGAGCTGATCACCCGCTTCGAGTCCCACGTCCAGGTCACTCAGCCTTGATAGTCGAAGCAAAAATTGGCGGGTTCGATATGAGCAAAGTCTTCATGGACGCAGGAAGCAACATAAATCTGATCTACGCAAAAACGTTACGAACAATGTGCTACCCCTGGACAATCTCGCACCAACAGAAACATCTTTCCATGAAATAGTACCAGGTAAAGACGAAAGTCCTTTAGTCAACGTATTTGTTGACATTGTTTTTGGTTTCAAAGTAAATTTTAGGCGAGAAAAACTCGAATTCAAAGTCATGGACTGGCCATCACAATATCACGCGATCCTAGGACGACCAGCTTTTGCATGGTTTATGGCAGTACCGCATTATGCGTACTTAGTCGTGAAAATGCCAGCACCAAAGGGAATCATCACGGTAAAAGGAAGCTTCACACGTTCTGGCAATTGCGACAGGGAGTTCAACAAATTTTTTGAATCTTTCGGGATGGCAACGGAGTTCGAACAACTCAAAACTTCAGCAAACGCAGAACCACTAGAAGTAGCGCGTGTAAATCCCGATCAGGCTTTTGACACGGCAAAGGACACAAAAGAAGTACATATCCACCCCGTCGACCCGATGAAAACAACATTTGTGGCTTCCAATCTTGATCCTGCATGGGAAAGCACGCTCATCGAGTTCCTCCGTGAGCACTGGGAGATCTTCGCATGGCTACCTTCTGACATGCCGGGGATTCCCAGGGAACTCGCTAAGCACACATTAAATTTAGATCCAAAGGCGAAGCTAGTAAAGCAACCGCTTCTTCGCTTCGTAGAACGAAACCGTAAAGCCATTGGAAAGGAGCTCCATCGCCTTACCGACGCCAACTTTATGAAAGAACTAACAAAAGAAGAGTGGGTCGCAAACCCAGTATGTGTTCCAAAGAAAATACTATAGAACTTCGGATGTGCATGGACTTTACTGCACTGACCAAACATAGTCCAAAAGATCACTTCCCATTGCCGTGAATCGACCAAATAATCGATGCATCCGCGGGATGCGAACGTCTTTCTTTTTTGGATGCTTACTCATGATACCACCAGATTAGGATGAAGGAAGAATATCAGGAGAAAACTGTGTTCATCATGCCTTATGGTGTATTCTGTTACACAACAATGCCCTTTGGCCTAAAGAACACCAGAGCAACATATCAGCGGATGATGCATAAATGTTTGGGAAGCCAAATAGGCACAAAGGTACAAATATACATCGATGACGTTATAGTCACAACACGACAAGGATCTGCGCTCATCAAGGACCTTGAAGAAACATTCAAAAATCTCGACAAGTTTAGCATCAAACTGAACTCGAAGAAATGCTCCTTTGGAGTCCCGGCAGGGCAACTCCTCGGATATTTGGTATCAGCCAGAGGAATCGAGGCTAATCCTGAGAAAATACAAGCAATCCTAACAATGAAGAAGCCAACAAATGTACATGGCGTACATCAGCTGGCAGGGCGAGTAGCAACACTCAGTCGTTTCATCGCAAGGTTAGGAGAAAAAGCGCTGCCATTTTACACCCTCATGAGGAAATCAGAATTTTTTTCGAATGGATGAAAGAAGCTCATCGTGCCTTTGAAGATCTTAAAAGGACACTTTCGACATCTCCTGTCGTCGTGTCGCCAAAAGAGAAAGAGCCTTTACTACTTTATATCGCTGCCACAAATCAGGTGATCAGCACGGTCTTGGTCGTGGAGCGACCCGAAGAAGGGAAACCCCATGGTTTGCAGATGCCAGTCTACTTCCTAAGCGAGGTCTTATCGCCATCCAAACAAAGGTACCCACATTACAAAAAACTAGCATATGGGGTATTTGTGACAGCACGAAAACTACGCCATTATTTGTCGGAACATCCGATCATAGTGGTCAATGAAGCACCTTTGTCAAGCATCCTCAACAATCCAGAAGCAACTGGGCGTGTCTCTCTATGGGGCATCGAATTTTCCCTCGAGATATCATGTATGAGAAGCGCAAAGCAATCAAGTCGCAAGTTCCGCCAGATTTCATCACAGAATAGACAGAGCTGCAATGTGCGGGTCCACCAGACATTTCTAGTGCCTGGACAATGTACTTTGATGGATCAAAAAGAATGGAAGGAGCAGGAGCAGGAGTCATACTAGTATCACCACAAGGCGACGAAATGCGCTATATACTTCGGATGAGTTTTGCAAACGCATCCAATAACAAAACTGAATACGAGGCTTTGTTGCATGGCATGCGAATGGCCAAAGCCTGCGGTGCAACTCGCCTCAAAATCTTTGGAGATTCCAATCTTGTGGCACAGCAAGCAATGAACAAGTGCAACGCCGTCAGTGAAAATATGATTTCTTACCACGATCTATATGGCGTTATGGAAGCTCAATTTGATGGGTGCGAAGTATCGCACATAGGGAAAGCAAGCAATGAAGAAGTCGACAATCTAGCAAACATTAGATCCTTGTGCTTACCAATACCACCAGGAGTTTTTTGGGAAGAAATAACAGAGCGATCGATCAAAGCAAAAAGAGTCTCCGAGATTGTAGCACCAAAAACAGGAAAAAAGAACATCCGCAAAAAGACTCAGGGGTTCCATCAGAAACCAAGAGTATAGAAGAGGCCATCAAAGAAGAAGAGCAGGAAATTGGAGAGGTCATGCTAATTGAGCCTACCTGGATGCAGCCGTATATAGCATATATGCCTGAGGGAGAACTACCCGAAGATGTGATAGAATCCCCACGAATCACCCGAAGATCGAAGGCCTTCAGAATAATCAAAGGGGAGCTGTATAAGAGGAGTATTTCGGGCGTGTTGCAACGTTGCGTAACACCTGAAAAAGGAAAAATCATACTCAAAGATATACATGAAGGAGTTTGTGGTCACCATGCTAGTAGCCGAGAAATTGCTGCCAAAGCATTCATGGCAGGATTTTACTGGCTCACTGCAGTTCAAGATGCAAAAGATATCGTCAGAACATGTGAAGCATGCCAACGATTTGCAACAAAGCCTAGAGCACCCACCGCTGAGTTAAATCCTATACCTTTTGTTTGGCTTTTTGCTCAATGGGTACTCGATATGGTGGGAAAAGTTCACAAATCATCGCCAGGAGGACACGTCTTTCTACTAGTCAACAAATTTACTAAATGGATTGAAGCAATGCCTGTCACCACCCAAGACGGAAGTTTGACTATGAATTTTATTAAGTCCATAGTATTTTGGTTTGGCGTACCGAACAACATCATCATGGACAATGGGACCAACTTCACTTCCAATGAGTTCAAGGAGTTCTGCCATGAGATGGGTATCAAAGTAAGCTACGCTTCGGTAGCTCACCCACAAACAAATGGACAGGTAGAAAAAGGCAATGGATTAGTTACGGCTGGACTCAAGAAAAAGCCAATGACATAGGTATGATTACTCAGATGCTTATGATTTACTACCCTATACTGGGTAAAAGGGCTTCCGTCCCATGAAGATTTCAGATGATAGCCCAAGGAAGCAACCGATAAAGACTTTGATTGTATTAGGAAAGAGACTATGAACCAACATTGTGTTGGTATTGTAATTACGCGTGTATGAAACCTATCCGCATATAGCTTTGAGACTCGGCCTATTATATATAGGACGGGAGAAGCCCAAGCGAGGGTACCAAAAACTCCCAAACAACTTGTAATAGTGCGATTCCTAAATATTCAGGCGACTTTGACTCCATTGTTTTCCTGACATCCGGTGGGGCCCCCGGATTAATCCTCCGAGAATCCCTGTTATGCATACAACCACGATCCCATGATCAGTTAGTCGTGGCACATAACCGACAAGTATCATTACAACATCCGAGACATACCAAAATACAAGACTTACATAAATGCCGTTATGGCTACATCAATAATCATCAGCGGAACTTCATCAAGCGTAGAGCCCGATCCATGCCTTAACCTACAGGCAACTGACTGGGAGAACGTCCTAGCTCGCATAGTCGCCAACGTCATGCCCTTCTTGATATCTGACCAAGTTAATAGCCAGGGACAATGCCAGTGAGTACTTTGAATGTACTCGCAAACCACCTTAAGATAACAATAATAAGAAGAGGATATGCAATATGGCTGTGGTAGTAGGAGGGCTCTAAGAGGGGTTCTTTTCCCAAATAATTTCTCCTGTAGATATAGCATCTACATATCTTTGTTGAAAACTTTTGTAAAACATTTTGGAAACCATTTTGAACACTAGGACTGAGTCACCCTTTTGTTCCATTCTCCCGGTCGTCCCATGACCGAACTCCTTTCATTCCTTTCTGACCATCCCTTGGTCAAAACCTTTCTCCTTTTCGACCATCCCATGGTCAAAATATTTTCAAATCCTTTGCTTTTCCAAAATCCTTTTTGAAAACAAAACTAGCATAGAGAGGAGGGTAGAAGGTAGGAGAGGGGGGGAACTTTCCTGCAACCCGGTAGTACATCAGCTATTTCCTTGTCTTCCGAGCAGCAGAGGGGGAGGGAGCCCTTGGTCCTTTGGAGGAGGGGAGTACTGAGGTATGGGAGTGTTCTGGCAACTGTGGAGGGGTTCGGGGTGGTTGGAGACGAGCACGAGCTCGGGAGCTCGAGAATGGTCGAAGGGAGGTTTCCCTTCCTCTCTAGAGCAATGGAGGAGGAGGGAGGGTGCAGGAGCGAGTGGGGTGGTGCTCTGGGTTCCAAGGGGAGGAAATGAAGGAGCAGGGGCAGGGGTCAGAGCCTCTGGCCTCTTTAAAACGAGGTAGATCGGTTCATGATGGACATGGTGTATGGAGGGAAAGGGCAGGTCCATGGCCTTGCCATTGGCTGCCAGAGTCGATGGAGGGTGGTGAGGTGGGGTCTGGTCGTGCTGGGAGGGGTAGCTGGCCTACTGCAGCTACATTGCCCACCAATTGTAATTACCACACTCTCTCACCCTCAATTAGCTCCAAGCACTAAACACAAGGGGAAGAGGTTTGAGCTTGATCCTGCTTGAGCTCACCAGGACAGGCTTTCAAACTTTGAATAAAATAAGCCTCTCAAAGCAGATTATCAACTAGCCTTCAAAACCTTGTGGGTTTAACAAGCACAAGGATCCACTTGGAACAAGTGAAGTAGATATTTCTAGACCTATATGAGTAGAACACAACCATGCAGATAGTTGGTCCATAGAAGGCGGGGCGGTGGTGTGAGCTTCTATCAAAGTAGGCATGGTGACTAGATTTGCAGGAATAGTTATTTTCTTGCCTGCAAAACCATCAAGGACAAGTGGGTTGGAGGATGATATAACCAAGGTAAAAAGTGGGTCTTGGTAGTCCTTAGGATGGTTAACAAGATGGTTCGAGTGCATAACCAAAAATGCCCAAGGGTTGAGAAAGTGAGACATTCAAAGAGGTGATGTTGGAAATAGTTTTCCAGACTTAGCCAAATTTGGCAGATTTAGGGTTTTTGACTAGAATGTGGGTGGTGATGATTTTGATGGGTTGCAAGTTACCAAAGCATTATCAAGTGGATGTGGTTGAAGAGTATATTGAGTAGAAGGGATCCATGCTTGATATTGGGCTTCATTGTTTTGGAAACTTCTAGAATGGATAACAGCAGAATTGATCTGGTTAAGGGTTTTAGATGGTCACCTAGTGGCTAGAGATGGGATCCAGCTTGGTATTCTTGCTTAGGGTGTGATGATTTGGAAACATGTTGATCCTAGTGATGAGCTCCTAGAGTAGCTCATACTATCTCCTAAGCAGACAATTCAAGCAGCAGTTCAAGGCAACAAATCAACTATTACTAGGGTTACCATCAAGCTTATCTTGAGGTAAAGATGGGTATTTTGAAAAGGTTGGATTTGGAATAAGATGAGAGTCTTTGGTATCTCTACCAGGAGTAGAATTCAAAAAGCTTACTAAAAGGTTGTGGAGATCCTAGAGGTAAGAGTAGTTGAAGGTTCTGTCTTGAAAACATAAGAAGATTATATTATATATCACTCCTTAGTTTGGTCAATAGAAACTACAAAAATAGTTTTGGTTACATAAGCATCTTGGCTCAGGTTTTGAGATGCCAGAACATTTGAGAATATGTAAGATGAGCCAGGATAGTTTTGTTAAATAGCTTTTGGCAACTGATGGTGAGGTAAGGATTATATCATATAATACACATTCATATGCATAAGCATATCAAACAACAAGCAAGCACTTCAGCATTCAACAAGAAAAAGTTTTTGTTCCCCTTGATTTTTGCGTTCTAGACAACTAATCAGGGTTGCTGAAATTGGGATGTTACAGACCTTTCCCCCTTAAAAAAGAATCTCGTCCCGAAATTAAGGAGAGTAGGGTTAGGGGATTTTGAGTCGAGTTGACACCAGGTGTCTTAAGCGTCCTATCTTACGGACTCCATGTTTGAAAGTGGCTACTCTGTTGATGAAGTTGCTTCAGTCTTTCGGGATGCACGGAGAGTTGAGAAGAGTCTAGTCCAGATTGTGAGGGGTGACCTTCTTTTCCTACCGGACTATATCATCGACGGCATGGACTGGGCAGACTATCTCGATGCTGAACTTCACGGAGTACTCGTCGGAGGATAGAATGTACGGCCTAGTGTACCTTTCTCTAAGAATTCACAGCTCTATCTTGGGGGCGTAGCGTATCCTATTAACGACGTTGGGGTCCAAGCTTCTGGGTTTGCTCCTGGCGAGTGTTTACTTTATTTGTGTGGGAAAGACACAGTCTTTCCACCTTAGGATTTGACTGGGTTAGCTCGGAGATAACGCATTTCTTCCTTCTTGACTTCATTGGTGGTGGTTCTGAAGATGGTCGTCCATCTTTCTCCTGGAGTCGAGGTCTTCAGAAGGCGTCCGTGAATCTATGTCCTATGGGGGTTATATACTACTATTATTCATACTTAACCTAGTGGAGTCATTGGAGTCTCATGTCCTCGAAGCATTAAGGACCTAGGGGTTAGGGGTTCGGCAGTCCTCCGGGTGGGTCTTCAGCTGAAGTAGCAGAGGGACTTTGTAGAATCTTCAGTTAGTTTCTCATCGGATAACTCACGGGTTGTTGCTTGACGGGAAAACCTCGGAGCCGGAGATATTTTCTACAGTATCTTTTGGTAGACAGTCTTCTGAAGATTGAGTGGAAAGACACAAGTTTCACTAGGATGCTTCGGGAGGGGTGCGGATCTTCTGTCTTGGAGTGCTGACCCGATGTTAGCGGAAGGCTGTATCTTCCTGGAGTCTTGAGCTGAGGTCCTTGTCTTCAGGGAACTGAAGTATTCAGGCCTTCTGGTGAGGAACTTCCCGTTGGTTGGGCAGAGGGATCTATTACTAGTTAGCCTCTCGGGGTTGTGGGAAGTCTTAATATACCAGGGGTTAGCGGAGTAAGGTTGTCACTTCTTATCTTGGTTGACTTGTCGGGCGGTTTCTTATGGATATTGAGGATCCTTCGATGATTGACTTTCGGCTTCAACGGAATTCTTGCTTCAGTAGACTGATGAACAAGGGAGTGTGGTGCTATTGACGAGTCTTGCAAGGTGAATTTGACGAGGTATGCCATCCCGCTGAGGTGAAATCCTCGAGTTGATTCTGACTTGACCATGTCGAACTCCTGGTTCTTGCGATGCTTTTCCTCTCATATACTCTCGAGGTTAGTCTGGGTCTCATTACCGACATCTAGCACAGGGGTTTCCTGAGTTACTAGGTGGGTTATCGCTCCTCGAGTCACATTTTTAAGGAGGTCAAAGCAAACCAGGACATACAAACAAGGCAAATAGAGCGAGGGGCTCGCAATGTCCTCGGCAAACAACACACATCAAGCAACACAGGATGCACTTAGGCAAGCAAACACGGTCAACGCTAGGGACCAAGGAGTTAACTACTCGCGATGTAGGGGAATCCTATTCTTAGGACCTATTGACCCTAGATAATCGTCTTTCTTCAGGTCGGAGTCACTATCTTGCAGATGAAGTCTTCGTCGTATCTTGGACGTTTCCTGATAGTGCAACACCCGATTTCTTCTGATTGTGAGGATTCCGCTGGTAGAGCGATATTGTAGTCTCCTTGTGTTTGCTGGTAGTTGCTTGTCTTCATCTTGCTCTCATTGTCTTCACCGGGTGCTAGATCCTAGTTATTTAAAATCCGTAGGTTTGAAGTTTCACGAGAGTTAGAGGAAACCATTTTCGAAAGCATTTATTTAGAGTAAGATAAGAAGTAGAACTGTTTGAAACTCATTGATAAACTAGTTTTCGAAAGTCGGGGTTTTCAAAATAAGGTTCCTGTCTAGCGACCATGCTAACTAATGTTCTCCTACAGTCAGGATGGCTCTGATACCAAGTCTGTGGGGCCCCCGGATTAATCCTCCGAGAATCCCGGTTATGCATACAACCATGATCCCATGATCAGTTAGTCGTGGCACATAACCGACAAGTATCATTACAACATCCGAGACATACCAAATTACAAGACTTACATAAATGCCGTTATGGCTACATCAATAATCATCAGCGGAACTTCATCAAGCGTAGAGCTTGATCCATGCCTTAACCTACAGGCAACTGGCTGGGACAACGTCCTAGCTCGCATAGTCGCCAACCTCATCCCCTTCTTGATATCTAACCAAGTTAATAGCTAGGGACAATGCCAGTGAGTACTTTGAATGTACTCGCAAACCACCTTAAGATAACAATAATAAGAAGAGGATATGCAATATGGCTGTGGTAGTAGGAGGGCTCCAAGAGGAGTTCTTTTCCCAAATAATTTCTCTTGTAGATATAGCATCTACATATCTTTGTTGAAAACTTTTGTAAAACATTTTGGAAACCATTTTGAACACTAGGACTGAGTCACCATTTTGTTCCTTTCTCCCGGTCGTCCCACGACCGAACTCCTTTCATTCCTTTCTGACCATCCCATGGTCAAAACCTTTTGTACTTTTCGACCATCCCATGGTCAAAATATTTTCAAAGCCTTTGCTTCTCCGAAATCCTTTTTGAAAACAAAACCAGCACCGCTCTACAGCAACCTTCCCAACCGTCCATGACCGCAAACACGGCTATTTGAATAGATTTACACCCTATAGAGGTTGTACACTTTACCCACACCATCCAGGTACACTACCCTGATCTTCACCGATCGTGGGTCGAGTAACCGATCAAGACTCTCTGGATGCCCACTCCAATATAAGTGCCTACCTATGAGTGTTATTCCCCTCAACACCGGGACCATCGGGTACCGAGGACCAACCGGAGCGCATATTGCACGTCCCACGTGCGTGCTTCCAATGAGGGGCTCATAGTAACGCGTGGAGTAACATCCGAAACATAACGAATACAGGTCATACATTATTTGCCAGTGTGGCTACATCGATCAACATCGGCGGAACTTCATTAAGCGTAGAGCCCGAGCCATGCCTTAACCTACTGTGTAATCGACTAGAGAAACGCCTAGCTCATATAGTCGTCAAATTCACCTTCTTCTTGATATCTGACCAAGTTAAATAGCCAGGGACAATGCCAGTGAGTACTTTGAATATACTCGCAAACCACCTTAAGATAACAATAATAACAAGAGGATATGCATTATGGTTGTGGTAGTAGGAGGGATCCAAGAGAGGTTCTTTTCTCAATTAGTTTCTCTTGTAGATATAGCATCTACATAACTTTGTTGAAAACCTTTGTAAACATTTTGGAAACCTTTTTTTTGAAAAGTTTTGGAAAACATCAGGACTGGGTCACCCATTTGTTCTCGTCTTCAGGTCGTCCCACGACCAAACTCCTTTCATACCTTTTCGACCATCCCATGGTCAAAACATTTCCAAAGCCATTTCTCTTCCGAAATCCTTTTTGAAAACAAAACCATCACCGCTCTACAGAAGTTTGTCCAACCCGTCCATAACCGCGGACACGGCTATTCGAATAGATTTACACTCTGTAGAGGATGTACACTTTACCCATACCATCCGGGTACACTACCCTGATCTTCACCGATCGTGGGTCGAGTAACCGATCAAGACTCTCCGGATGCCCACTCCAATATAAGTGTCTACCCCATGAGTGTTATTCCCCTCAAAACCGGGACGTCGGGTACCGAGGACCAACCGGAGCGCATTTTACACTTAACACAGTGGGTGCTTTCAATGAGGGGCTCATAGTAACGTGTGGAGGTCTGTTGACCCTTCGTTCCTTCTCCCGATCGATGTCCCACATGGACCGTTTGTCCAGAGAAGGCCCACCCTCCAGGGAGTTTCATCCCCTGTAGTAGTTGCGAGGAAGCTTACACCAGAATAGACAAACATCAAATCCAGCCCTGTCCCATATCAGAGTAATATGGTTGCACGGGTTAATTGTTCTAGCAAAACTGCAAAGAACCGGGTGCGTTTTTTTAAACCTTTTTCCTCCATTTTTCCTTCAGCATTTTGTAAAACAAAATCTTCTTCTTTTTCAACATCTCTTGGGAGGTCCCACCTCACCAAGGTTTTATTATAAAACATTGGGTAAAACTTTTTACGGGGTCTTCCCATCCTCTAGGTTTGCTTCGGCTAAATCGGGGTCTCCAAAGGGGTATGTTGTATTACACCATCTATTCTACTAGGGACAAGTAGGTGTCACCAAGGGAGTTGTACTTAATTAGTACAAAGGTAATAGTTCGGAGGAGCCAAACCACTACCAAGTATACATTAACATATATTAAAACAATGTAGTTTCGAATAAACAGAAGATAAAACATGCATAAGTAAAACAGTAGGACAAGGCTTTTGAGCAAGAAGGTGGCTTGCCTGATGATCAGCAATATGGCATAAATGTCCCTGGACTTCTTCTTTAGAATACCCAAAAAATACAATAATTACCATCTTCTTCTGCTCTCCGATATAATGGCAACTATCGTCGATAGGGAACACATGCAAACAAATAAAAGGGCACAATCAATACAAGGCATACAATCACCAATACCACTCAGCAAACAAGAAATTGAATAATCTTCAATTAAGGTTCAGTAGTTTTAGAGAGGATTGGATTTAGGAGGTTGAGATGGCCTTAGAGAAGGGGATGAAAATCCCTTAGGATTTATAGTCTAGGAACTACCTAAGAGATGGATTTTGGAACAAGACCATATTCTGTATGATACCATTGTGTAAAACTGATACCAATAGATAGGTAGTGATAATATGAAACCAACAAAAGCGGTTTCACTAAATTATCAATTTCCATTGATTTATAATGAATTTTCTAGTGGGAAAAACTCTAGTTTTAGGAAATAATTCATCAGAAAAGTTCTGGAGCTCCAAAAATTATTTCCTTGGATGTAGGGCTAGAATTTGAGCTGAGCCGAGCCAGCTTGACTCGACTCGCTATAGCTCGATCAACAGGCGAGCTAGCTCGACTCGACTCGTTTAACAACCGAGTCCAAAAACGAAACTCGACTCGACTCGCAAAGCTCGCGAGCTACTCACGAGTAGCTCGCTAGAAACTATCCATGTTCAATACGTAGGACTGTATGATGCTATTTTTTATAATTAATCGGCCATGTATTGGCGGATCAATAGATAAGACATGAACAAAATTAATCAAGAACATTGCAAGGCAAGTCGAGAAACCACAAGTTATCGCATAACATTCGACAATTCACTAGGATATCTTCACAGTCCACAGTTTAATTTATTACAATATCTTAAAAACTACATACTGTCTCAGACTAGCCGTAGTTAAGAAAGATAGAAAAATAGAATAGTAGCTAAAGCAACTTCCACTGCTACAACGTACTTCTCTTCAAGCACCTGTAAAATGCAATAAAACACATCATGTTTTGAACTCTCAGTTACTTTTGGATAAAACATATCAGCATTTCTTAGTTTTAATTTCTTAAGCTCAAAACAAAACACATAAGATTATATTAATTCTAATGGATGAAGCAAGATCTGATTGTACGTAAATAAAATAGCAAGTAATAATAGCAGATCAGGTTTTGTCGACATACTTTTCATCTAGCTACTTTCCACCACACAATCAGGAAACGGAACCAATTCAACATCCTCATCCTCATCTTTAACCTGTACATAGAAAAAAATAAAAAGCATGCAAGTTAGAAACAATATACCTATGCAAACTAACCGAGAAACTAAATGAGACATACCACTACTCTTGGCGATTTGTTGTCATTGTATGATCCTCGTATCCAGGTAGAAGCGTAGACTAATGTCTCAACCATTGTTGGAAGTAGAGAGCTTCGGTAATCATCAAGAACTCTACCTCCTGTTGAGAAGGTTGACTCGGAGGAAACACTAGTAGCTGGTATAGTCAAGAATCTCCTTGCCATCCTTGATACAACAGGGAACCTATGAGTGTTCACCTTCCACCAATCAAGTAACACAAATGTTGCGTTATCAGGATCTACGTTTGCTTCAGCAAGATAGTGCTCAATTCTGATTTTGAAGCTTATATACTTGTCGCTTGTAGATGCTTCTGAAAAAATCTTGTCCTATCTGTGCTTGTTGTTGTCGTCCCTGTTTGCATATTCAAAGACCTCTTATCACTACCATCAGCCCTGCTCTTACTCTTTTGGTATTCAGCATTATAAGTGTCATATATTCTGTACAACTCTTTCGTAATATCATCTACTTCCTCTTTTCCCTTCTCTTCACCATAGATTTCTTCAAAACAAAAGGCAACAAACTTTGTCTTCCATCTAGGATCAAGAATAGTAGCTAGAGCCATAACATTGTTCTTGTCCTCCCAATACTTGGCAAATTTATCTAACATTGCATTTTCCTTTAAGAAACTCATTATGAGACTTACTTGCTTTCACCAACTCCATTTTCACAGTAACTATGTAGGGATAGAAGACATTGGTAGTAGGGTATAAAGATCCTAACAACCTTAGTTATCTCAGCAAATTTTGCCAAGATGGGCTGTACCGTAGTATACATGTTCCAATCTACATGTGACGGCTCCCACTTGTAGTTCAGATCATGATCTCCATATTAATGAAAGGCAGCCCTATATGGAGTACAAGCATCAAACATTTTGTATGTTGAGCTCCACCTTATTGACACATCTAGACATAGACCAACCCCCAATTTCATATTCAACGTTTTACAAACTTCAATGAATTTGTACATGCGAGATGTGGACTTCTTCATGTATTTCATAGTTTCTCTTAAGCTGTGTGTAAATGGCTACAATGGTTCAAGGCTATCTTGCACTACCAAATTGACTATATGACCACAACACCGAACATGAAAATGATGGGGAATGAAGCTTGGTACTTTCCTAGCAACGAACTTGGCCATCAAATTCTTAGCAGCCACATCATGGAAGATGCATTATCCATGGTGAGTGAAATGACCTTTCCTCTATTTTCCATTCATCTAGGCATTCCATGACTGCTTGAGCTATAATAACTCCTGAATGTGGTCGATCTAACTCAATAAAGTTTAGGACACGACATTGCATAACCCAATCAACATCTATGTAGTGAGCAACCAAAGCCATGTAGGAAAGTGTTTGGTTTGATGTCCATAAGTCACATGTCAAACTGATATGCTCAACATCTCTAAGACTCTTCTTAAGAAGTTCCTTTTCAGATTCATAAACCTTTATGCACTCCTTTCTAATGGTCTTTCTACCAATGAACTTATATTTTTGATTCATATGCCTCATCAAGATATTAAGCCACTTGTGTTCTACCATTCTAAAAGGATAATCATGCACAATAAGCATCTTTGCAATTATCTTGCGAGTTTCCTCATGATTATATTCAGTACAAACAGAAGTGATGAACCTTCCGGCTAAAAGCTTAGCGTACCTTGACCTTGAATCTGCCCCTTCATCAAGAATTCTTTGTAATCTTGACATATTTCATTATGCCTATTCAAACTAGATGTTTGCCCACCCTCCTTGTAAAGAAGCAGATCCCTACAATAGTTGCACTTGGCCTTTGCTAAAGGCTCCCCTTCAACTAGGTCATAGTAAAATGCTTCCAGCATTTTGATATTTTACCTCTAACTCGCTTTGCCTTCGGTTTGGAATACACTGGATTACCATTTTTCTGAGAACCGCCACCGCCGCCATCAACTGACCCATCTTCATCTTTAGTTCCAGAATCAACCAACATATGAGAAGGTAAGCTCTCGGACATTTCTTCATTCATATCAAACTTCGTGCCCTCATACTCGTGGTCATAATTCTCCTACAGAGAAACACCAATTGTCCATATTAAATCACATAATATCACATAATGCAACTAGACAAGCTCTCGTAATTCTACATATAGATTAGATGCACATGCACTATCGTCTATAGAGAAACTAGCAAACAAATATTAGATAATGCACGTACTGTTCTTCTACACATAAATCAGATAATACAACTAGCAAACTGGCCGGAGTAGATACGATGGTGAAGATAATGCAAGTACTGTTCTTCTTCTACACGCACTGTTCTTCCACACATAAATCATAACTAACAATCTAACTTCCCAAATGACAATTGAAAGAACTCACCAATGGTGGAGATGTAGTTGTTGCAGGAGTAGATACAACGAAAAGCTGGCCGGAACGTCGGGGACTTGCGGATGTCGATGTCGTGTGTGGGCGTGGTGATGCCGCCCTCGGACCAGGCTTCTTCCTCTTTCAATAGTCTTTTATTCTAGACTCGGCTGCTCCATGGCTTTGTGGTCAAGCATCCAACGGGCGGTGGAGCAAGGCTCGCTGCCCCGCTCGATGTCGATGCGCCGCCTCCTGTCCTCCCCAACGAGATGGGATTTGGGAATTGGATGCCGATGCGCCACCAGGACTAGGAGGAGAAGTGGAGAACCGTCAATTTCCTAAGAATATAGGTGGACTAGGTTAGTCAATTAGTGGAGAAGGCTGAATGTGCGTGTTGGGCTTGATGGGCCAATATGTGCAGGGTTCCTCAAATTTTAACTGAGTTAAACTAGTTAAACGAGCGATCGGTGAACTCGGCTCGTTTAACTCGAACTCGTTTAACCAGAAAATGCAAAACTCGGCTTGGCTTGTTGTATTGCGAGTTCGAGTTGAGTCGAGTCGATTCGCAATCTACTTGTTTACCTCACGAGTTTCGAGTTATAAGTCCAGCCCTACTTGGATGGTTAGGTAAGGCTTGATGTACTTGTTCACTGGGAGTTGGAATCATGTCAAGATAATTACTAGAATGCCCTCAGGAAATTCCCAAAGGCAGATCTATAGACAACTTGTCTTTTTCACCAGATTAAATCTACAACAGCTTTTGATTTGATTCCAAGGGAACATGGTAGGCATTTAGAATACCTTTCTGTAGGAATTGGATTCATTCTTTTTGGAGTTGTCAAACTCCTGGAGTGTTTTATTTAGTAATAATACCCTTTACAGAAGTATTTAATTCACTAGAATTCAATAGAGGATAAATAAATAGTGAGCTCCTGGGTTTAGATAGGTATTGAAGTACCACATCACTAGGATTTGGAAACAACCCAAAATATGTTGCAGCTTTACCAAGGGAGAGTTCTAAAGGCAGAAACTAATAGATTTTGTTATTTTCACTAAAGAGAAACTACTGTTCACCATGGCAGGAGACCAATGCTGATAGATTGGTATGGCAATTACCTTCCAGGGGAACTTTGATTCATCCCAAATGGATATGTACAACTTCTTGAGGAATTTATTTAGTGTAAATTATACTCTTTAGAAGATTAAATGCTAGAAAATAATAAAAATTATTTTTGGCAAGGGACTGGTTCTGCATGTTTAAGAAAACACATGAGCACCTGGAGAAAATTATATCTCGGGATTTCTAGTTATTTTTCATTTTTATTAAGATTTAATCCTACTCAGCTATTTAGCAGCCCAGTGGAAAAAGAAAAGGGTTAGGGGGTTCTGTGGGCTGGCATCGAGGACAAATGGGCCAGAACAGCACCAGCCGGCCCACTCACGGGCGATCTGGCGTGGGAGGGGAGTTTGAAGGCCTACAGTGATCGATGGCCCCGGCCAAGGGCAGTAAGGCGAGGGTGAGCCGTTCGATCAAGTTCTGATCGACGGAGCACGTGTGTCTTCAACCTCCCGCGGCGGCGTGGGATTGAAACCCTAGGGGACGACGCCGACGGGTGTAGGGGCTCACCTGGGGTGCTCCTTAGGCGGCAGGGAACAATGAAGGTGGATCAGTGCTCGATACCGACCCCGACGAGGGGCAGGAAAGGGGATATCGGTGCAGATCTCGCGCGGCGAGGGTGACGAAGACGGGGCACGCTCGGGTGCTCTCTAGTGGTATCCCTAGGGTGGTCCTAGGCATAAAGTAGAGTGGGGGTGAGATAGATAGAGGTGGGTATATTGACATGCATGCATAGAGAGGATGGTAGAAGGTAGGAGAGGGAGGGGAACTTGCCTGCAACCCGGCAGTACATCGGCTATTTCCTTGTCTTCCGAGCAGCAGAGGGGGAGGGAGCCCTTGGTCCTTTGGGGGAGGGGAGTACTGAGGTATGGGAGTGTTTTGGAAGCAGTGGAGGGGTTCGGGGTGGTTGGATACGAGCACAAGCTCGAGAGCTCGAGAATGGCCGAAGGGAGGTTTCCCTTCCTCTCTAGAGCAATGGAGGAGGGAGGGTGCAGGAGCGAGTGGGGTGGTGCTCTGGGTTCCAAGGGGAGGAAATGAAGGAGCAGGGGCAGGGGTGAGAGCCTCTGGCCTCTTTAAAACGAGGTAGATCGGTTCATGATGGACATGGTGTATGGAGGGCAAGGGCAGGTCCATGGCCTTGTCATTGGCTGCCAGAGTCGATGGAGGGTGGTGAGGTGGGGTCTGGTCGTGCTGGGAGGGGTAGCTGGCCTGCTGCAGCTACATTGCCCACCAATTGTAATTACCACAGTCTCTCACCCTCAATTAGCTTCAAGCACTAAAGACAAGGGGAAGAGGGTTGCTACAGTGGTGCTACAGTGCATTTCGACCAGAGGGTGAAGAGGTGTGCTGTGCAAGTTTGTTTGACCAAAAGGTATAGGTTTGGTGGGTTTTTGATTTGAGGATTTGTCTCCTTGGCGATTTTGATCAAAGAGATGGCTATGAAGAGAGTCTAAAATCTTGCATTGGACAAGATGGGGAGATGGTACTGGTGGGTAGATGAGGTCAAGGCACACCTCCAGGAATTATTGGGGATTTTTCAGAGGATTTTAATTCCACTTAAGATCATTTATTCAAAAAGTACATAAGTATTTTCTAGAAGATTGTAACATCCCAAAACTTCAATCCAAGCTTATCAAGATCAAATCATCCAAAAATAGGGTTAACAAAAACTTTTCCAAATTTAATATGAAAGCAATTCATATATGTATGCATTTTAAAATAGGAGTTGTTTGAATTGCCATGATTGATTGATCCAATGCTTGTAAAATGTTTCTTAGGTGATTTAAACATCATCTACATCATTCCCAAACTTTTCCTAAAGAAAATCAAATCAAAAAGAATTAAAAAGGAGGAATGGTCATTTTGGCAAATTTAACTCTCATGCCTACTTTGGCTATTCCTAGTACTCAAAACTTAACAGAAACAATTCTTGATCTTTGCACCCCTTGCTAGTACACATAATGAGGTACCAAGGCCCACCTTTGGATCTACTAAAAACATTCTGTTAACTATTTTAAATGACAGTTTAAAATTGAATCTAATGCATATGCATAGATCACCCCTATTTCAAAAACCATCTATTTGAGCTCCATTTTCAAAATCCTTGCAAGCAGAGACTACCTATCACTAGTGGAGATCACTCAAAAATTTTGAAACCAAAATTCAAAACTTTCTTTCATGCGGCCATTTCATCAAACACTTGGCATGCATAATATCACCTCTAATCCTAGCTCACTGTTTACTACAGGGTTTTGCCCCCAATTGATCCCCATTTAATCCCCTTGTCCCCTCTTGATCTAACTAGAGCCTAACCAGCATCTCCCCTACCCCCTAGCTGCACTGCCATGCCATGCCGAGCACCACCTCGCCGGCCGACCGTGCACTCGCAGCAGCAGCTCTCTCCAGCCCCTCTCCTCATGTCTAGCAGCTTGCCAGTGGTCCACCTCCACCGCCCAACCAGCCCCAGGCCAGAGACAGAGAGCAGAGAGGCCAGGAACCGCCGCGCCCGGAGCTTGTCGAGCATGCCGATGTCGCCCCAGAGCATGCCCTGTCCCCGCTCGCACAGACCACCCCTTGGCACCAGCCCACGCCCGCCGCTCCACCTCGACCTGGAGAACACCCCAGACATCCCCGTTCGCCGCCCAAAGCCTCACAGCCACCGCTCACCGTGGACACCGCCGCTTCGGCCGCGCAGAGCGCCACCTCGCCTAGACCGCGTGCCACCGCCCCTATGATCACATTTAAGTTCTAGAGCACCACCAGGGAACCGCCCATCAATCGCCACCCCCAGCCATGCCTCTACCCCGCCGTAGCCTTGTCGCCGGAGTCGCCTGTCCATCCCGCTCGGTCTCACCGTCGGGCCTATAAAGGAGCCCTCCCCAGCCTCTTCTCTCCACACTATTCCACTCCCCTCACCTCTCTGAACCTCACCCACCTCTAGCCGGAGAAAGTGGAGCAGCAATCGAATTGGAGCAGCGGTGAGGAGAAGGGCGCCGTTGATTGTGACCACCCCAAGCTCCACCGCAACCGCGCCTCGCTTCGCCGTCGTCTTCCATGTTGTTTTCCTGCCTCGCCGACCCTGCTGGAGCCCTGGTATGCCCCCAGTAGACCCCCACCGAGCCGCCAGGGTTCGAGCTCGTCGACTGTTCGCTGGATTGACGACGACCCACCGCTGATCTCGCTTCTAATCTTACGGCCCACAGCGCGCGTACCATTTCGCGTTTTAAGTGCTGCTGACACGCGGGACCCCCTGTCAGCTGAGCCCCGCACCACGGAGCGTCACTGGGCCGGCCCATTCCTTTTCCCGTGCTAGCCCATAGATTCAAATCTGGATTTTTCTTTTTAGTTAAATCTAGTTTCTATCTCCTAGTTTGAAAATCAATTCAGAGAGTTTTATAAATCCAAATTGCATGAAACTAATTTTTTCTGAAAGGTATTGAAATGCTCTATCCAAGCCTGTTGGATTTAATTCAATTATAGTTATAGATCTCTCCTAATAAAAATAAGAAGACAGAAGCTTTTGCAACTTGCAACATTTTTATAAAATCAACCAAGTTAGCTTTTGAGTTTATTCCAACTCTCAAAAATCACATTTCATCATATCTATCTAACCATGTAATAATATTAAGGTTGACATGTAGTGACTTTGGACTAGTACCAAAATAATGCTATATAGACATTTCTAGTCACTTTAAATCATTAAATAATGAACTTAAACCAAAGTAATATTGATCCAACCCTTAAATATCATTCCCACATGTTAGAATATGTGGTAAGGACATGTGTCCAAATGATCCCATATTTTGGTGGTGAATATTAAATTTTAGTTAGTATTTCAATGAGTAGAAATTACTTTTCTAAAATAAAAGGGATGAAACTATTGAAATTGAACTTGTGATGCTTGTGATGATAATAGATCATCAATTGTGTGGTTTAGAATGCTACTTAGCCTAGTTAAGTATTGTTTGGTGATTGTGCACTCCCTATGTATTTATAGACGCTAGTACCGACCAAGCTTTCGAGGAGGAGGAGTTCTACCAAGAAGAAGAAGAAGAAGAAGAAGAAAACTTCAACCACTGCACCAACCAAGGCAAGCTATTGTTAGCAAGCTAGAATTAAGCTAGATGAATGAGCAAGGATGCTTTAGGCATGCTTTGATCACACCCCTTTTAACTATTAGTACCCCAAGTCTTACTTACAAGTTTTACTCCCCTTAGTATGCAAAGTTCCATACTTAATTTGAAGGTAGCATAAAAAGTATAAAACTTGACCTACTTAGAAACCTTTAGATGTCATTCTATGGCATGAGATTGATCCCATCTTTCCCCTTAGTGAACACTCTTAACTTAGTATTTTAGAGTAGATCAAAAACTTGAGTCACTTTAGATGGGAACAATTGGTGAAAATGAATTGTGAAAACCTTGGAATGATGAGTCATTCTATTGAGATGTTTTGACATGTGTTGAGAAACAGAACTGGTTTATGATGATGAAAATGATGAGGCATGAGCCTTAACCCTTTTATAAAACTGATGGTTAGATTCGGATGCGATACCATTCCAAAATTACCGTACAACCACATTACCTGAATTGGGTAAGGCTTAGCTGGAAATTTATATGCATTAGTATTAGTTCCCTCACAGGAGAGGTTTGAGATGAGGCTACCTCTCAATGATGTCCACCTATGCAGTGCCCAAGATGATTGATGGTCATGGTTGGGAGGCCATGCTCATAGGAGAGGTGCTTGTACTAGGGTGTGTAAAGGGAAGGTTATGTTTGATTATCTGCATACTAAGTATGATGATTCAGGGTTATCCCTAACAGATGTATCGAAACTTGTGGTGAAAGTGTACCACCTCTGCAGAGTGTCAAACTATTCGAATAGTCAGCGTCATGATTATGGACAGTTGGAATGACCATACTGTTTCGTTGTCAGATGTTTTCTAAATAACTTGAAATGAATGATGAACTTTGACTTGACCACAACAGGGTTGTGTAGATGATAATAGCTTCCCAACTTAAGTGATTCTAGAACTTTACTTTATCTTTCTTTGCTTTAGAACTCAGCTTAGGTTTCAAACTTAACTGTATAGTTAAACTTAGCTCTAGCACTTTAACTTAGAATTATACTCCTTGTTAGTAGTAGTTTGCGAGTACTTAAAGAGTACTCATGGCTTTTGTCCCTGGGTATTATCATGGCCAGACTATGATGGAGATTATCAAGATGATGGTCAGAAGGACGGCTATGATAACTAGGACTATTCTTTCACAAGATTGCTCGTGCCCTGAAGATGGACCCCATCGCTATGCTTATCTTTTATTTCCGCTGCTTGTTGTATTAAGACTGGATCATGAGATCCTTATTTGTGTAAAACCTTATGTATGGTTTGTAATGGATGATGTACTGTGATATCCAATCCATTATGTCTCGCAAAAATGGTAATCCTGGGATTGCGAGGTATGGCATAACGGGCATCTGGGATTAAAAAACCCGGGTGTTGACAAAGATCATTGATAATTTTACATTGGACAGGTGGAGTTTTTGATGTGAGATGGTCCCAAATGGGAATAGACACTTAGGGGAATTTTCCCAAGATTAATTGGGGCTTAAAAGTATTTAAAACATTTATTTTGTTGTTTCTGCCATTTAGAAAAAAGGGCAAAAAGAATTATTAAAGCTCTTCAAAAATATTTATTTTTGAAGTGGAAGATAGGTTATGATATATAGGAATCAATTGAGCCAAAAGTTGGGGAAGTGTTTTGGCAAAAACCAAACTTTCTTTTATGGGAGAAGTTTTGGAGATTTTGACTATTAAAGAGATTAATTAGATTTGGAGCCATAATAATTATGGATAATATTTGATAAATCTTGATGATCAAGGTAGATGATGTAGACAAGGTGTAGAAAGCATTTGCAACCTTGGGATTGGAGAGTCCAAGTTGATTTTGGTGAAAACTAGAGATTTAAGAATCTTGGTTAAGATTATTTTCATACCACCAAAACCTTGCTGGATCTTGCAGCTCAGGCTCCCCTTGGGGCATGGGATATATGTATGGATAGACCAAGTGATTTTGATCGCAATGGTGTAGAGGTTTGAGCTTGATCCTGCTTGAGCTCACCAGGACAGGCTTTCAAACTTTGAAAAAAATAAGCCTCTCAAAGCAGATTATCAACTAGCCTTCAAAACCTTGTGGGTTTAACAAGCACAAGGATCCACTTGGAACAAGTGAAGTAGATATTTATAGACCTATATGAGTAGAACACAACCATGTAGATAGTTGGTCCATAGAAGGTGGGATGGTGGTGTGAGCTTCTATCAAAGTAGGCATGGTGACTAGATTTGCAAGAATAGTTATTTTCTTGCCTGCAAAACCATCAAGGACAAGTGGGTTGGAGGATGATATAACCAAGGGAAAAAGTGGTCCTTGGTAGTCCTTAGGATGGTTAACAAGATGGTTCAAGTGCATTACCAAAAATGCCCAAGTGTTGAGAAAGGGAGACATTCAAAGAGGTGATGTTGGAAATAGTTTTCCAGACAGCCAAATTTGGCAGATTTAGGGTTTTTGACTAGAATGTGGGTGGTGATGATTTTGATGGGTTGCAAGGTACCAAAGCATCATCAAGTGGATGTGGTCGAAGAGTATATTGAGTAGAAGGGATCCATGCTTGATATTGGGCTTCATTGACTTGGAAACTTCTAGAATGGATAATAGCAGAATTGATCTGGTTAAGGGTTTTAGATGGTCACCTGGTGGCTAGAGATGGGATCCAGCTTGGTATTCTTGCTTAGGGTGTGATGATTTGGAAACATATTGATCCTAGTGATGAGCTCCTAGAGTATCTCATACTATCTCCTAAGCAGACAATTCAAGCAGCAGTTCAAGGCAACAAATCAACTATTACTAGGGTTACCATCAAGCTTATCTTGAGGTAAAGATGGGTATTTTGAAAAAGTTAGATTTGGAATAAGATGAGAGCCCTTGGTATCTCTACCAGGAGTAGAATTCAAAAAGCTTACTAAAAGGTTGTGGAGATCCTAGAGGTAAGAGTAGTTGAAGGTTCTGTCTTGAAAACATAAGAAGATTATATTATATATCTCTCCTTAGTTTGGTCAATAGAAACTACAAAAATAGTTTTGGTTACATAAGCATCTTGGCTCAGGTTTTGAGATGCCAGAACATTTGAGAATATGTAAGATGAGCCAGGATAGTTTTGTTAAATAGCTTTTGGCAACTGATGGTGAGGTAAGGATTATATCATCTAATACACATTCATATGCATAAGCATATCAAACAACAAGCAAGCACTTCAGCATTCAACAAGAAAAAGTTTTTGTTCCCCTTGATTTTTGCATTCTAGACAACTAATCAGGGATGCTGAAATTGGGATGTTACAGACCTTTCCCCCTTAAAAAAGAATCTCGTCCCGAAATTCAGGAGAGTAGGGTTAGGGGATTTTGAGTCGAGTTGACACCAGGTGTCTTAAGCGTCCTATCTTATGGACTCCATCTTTGAAAGTGGCTACTCTGTCGATGAAGTTGCTTCAGTCTTTCGGGATGCACGGAGAGTTGAGAAGAGTCTAGTCCGGATTGTGAGGGGTGACCTTCTTTTCCTACCGGACTCTATATCATCGACGACATAGACTGGGCAGACTATCTCGATGCTGAACTTCACGGAGTACTCGTCGGAGGATAGAATCTACGGCCTAGTGTACCTTTCTGTAAGAATTCACAGCTCTATCTTGGGGGCATAGCGTATCCTATTAATGATGTTGGGGTCCAAGCTTCTAGGTTTGCTCCTGGCGAGGGTTTACTTTATTTGTGTGGGAAAGACGCAGTCTTTCCCCCTTAGGATTTGACTGGGTTAGCTCGGAGATAACGCATTTCTTCCTTCTTGACTTCATTGGTGGTGGTTCGGAAGATGGTCGTCCATCTTTCTCCTGGAGTCGAGGTCTTCAGAAGGCGTCCGTGAAGCTATGGCCTATGGGGGTTATATACTACTATTATTCATACTTAGCCTAGTGGAGTCATTGGAGTCTCACGTCCTCTAAGAATTAAGGACCTAGGGGTTAGCGGTTCGGCGGTCCTTCGGGTGGGTCTTCAGCTGAAGTAGCGGAGGGACGTTCTAGAATCTTCAGTTAGTTTCTCATCGGATAACTCACGGGTTGTTGCTTGGCGGGAAAACCTCGGAGCCGGAGATATTTTCTGCAGTATCTTTTGGTAGACAGTCTTCCATACATGAACGATGGTGATACTGCACTGGCTGAAGTTGCAAATGCGGCTCGAGCTGAACTCCCAGTCGTTACGCGACATAGTGAAAATGGTGGCCAATGGGGAAACTAATGGTGGTGGTGCATGTGGAGGTGTTAGGTGTTGAGTGGGGAGTTGACACCGTTGAGGACCCCGAGGGGCTAGATAAAGATGGTGGGTCATTGGCATTAAATGATGATGGCATGTGGGGAAGACATGTCGGTGGCCGGCCAGTGGGCAGCAGACATTAAATTAGGTCGACCGTCTCTCACTCGTTGATAGACATGACTTGCCACTGACGGTGGGCCAACAACCAACATGGCGGATGTAGCTGGACATGTCTGAACACCCATTGTCAGCTCGGAATGGGGGAGGAGGTGGAGCAGAGGGGTGTCAGGACAAAACAAACCCACTTTCTCGCAGATTGGGAGGCCTGCTGGAGCGAGATTTTATTTCTAGAGCCGACATGGCTGACAGGGAGCTATTGGGGACGCCGTTGGAGATCCTCTAATTCAATGGAGTTACTGGTCTAGTTGTTGGGGATATACTTTCCGGGTATCCTCACAGTTCCTCACTGACCAGGGTGGCCCACTTCGGGTTAGAGCTTTGCTTCACGGGCGGCCCAGTCAGGGAGAAAGACGGAGTCCAATCCGGCTACGGGAAGGCCCAGAAGACTTACCGACTTAGGCCCATAATGTTACTTGTAGTTCAAGATGTACTCTATAACTGACTCTTAGTCGTAGCCGGATGGATCTCTCCTGTAAACCCTAGGCCGGATATCTATATAAGCCGTCCTAGGGAGAGCCTTTAGGGCAACCCAATACTTTAGACCCTCAACTCACACAGGCGAAACCCTTGTAACCCATATTCCGGCTCTGCCATATTACTGGATTGCTAGCAGGAGTAGGATCCGTCCAAAGCCATGGATTCAACTGGGTAAACTTGTGTGCTCACCGTCCCGGAACACCGTACGACTCACACCCCTCCCTTCCGCACGCCTCGAGGACCCCCTCATGGCGTACTTGTCATCAATCCGACGATAGTTGGCACCCACCGTGGGGCAAGTGAGCTACGGATCTGCGTTCCGAGTGGAATCTTCAAGAATCGGAATCGGCGAGACTATTGCCGTCGGTCGCATCCTCTACGCCAGCGACGTCCCTCTCATCGTTCTCGACGAGACTTGGATTCCGGCAAAGGAGGCCGTGACTGCCTACACAATCATGTCTTTTGGCGAGATCGATGTTTACATCGGTTTCGCTGAACCTGCTCAACCCACCCCAGCGGTGATGATAGAGGCAGAAGAATTTTCTGGGTCCCCTTTGTCTGTGGAGGCGGCAGAATTCCGGATCTCAGAAAACCCTAATCCCACCCAGCCTGCACCAGTTGCGGAGATAGTGGAGAAACCCGAACCTGAAGAAGACCTAGCGGTCAACGTCGAATCTGGAGTGGATCTCCCCGGAGGAGCCGAATCCCAGATCGACCCACCCGTGGAAGTCGAAATCCAGGAGGAGCATATCAATGACACTGATTCCGGCTCTGATGATGCCAGAACAGACATGCCTTTCCTAAGGTACACACTACGACGTATGATACTGCAAGGCAAAAGCGCAGATGCAATCCTCGAGACCATCAAAAGTTTCGATATGGCTGATCGTGAAAGCCACAGGTACCTCAGGAAGCACGCGTCGCACTTCGTCGGATACGTGGGATCCAGATCCGGCTCTGTCGATGCTGGAGAAAACACCGACTCGGTGCTGGAGGCAATCGGAACAAACGCCGACGTACCCGCATCCTCGGATGAGTCGATGACGTCAGCAGATTTCCGAAAGTTCTCCGCGGAATATGAAGAGGAGTATAACTCCAAAGCTGCAGAAGAAGGAGAACCCATGGATGAAGGATCCGAGGAACAGTCTCCCAAAACACAGGATGACATGGACGTCGGAGATAATCCCGAGGTCCAGATGTCCGAAAGTACCGATCAGAGCTTGACTCTAGGAAACGGACCCAAAGCCGTCTTTCCTACTGGCGCTGCCAAGAAGGCAAAGAAGAAGAACAAGAAAAACAAGACCCCGACAAAAGACCCTCTGATAGAGGAGGTGATTGCCGAGGAATACGAAGAAGACTCGGATGGAGCACTTATCCCGGACAAGCTGAAAAAAGAAGCATCGGTGGATGGACACGTGATCACTGAAGGTGTGCGTAAACTCATCGATGCCGCATTAACCACACCTATCCCTACAGCTGCAGAACTTACTGCAGATGAGCTGGATGAAAGGGCGCAAGCCCTAGAAGCGCGTCGTCAACAACTCCTCGATGAAGCCAAAAACATCGAGGTGGAGAAGAAACGCATGTCGAACAAGGAGTACATGTCTCGTCTGCATCAGAAGACACGGAAGCGTCACATAGATGACAACCAATTCCCACGTGTCTGTGCCGTCCTTTTTGGAGATGAGATGGGGAAGCCATGGAAAGATAGCAACAGAGATTGGGTATACCCAACGCAGTACAAAATACTGTGGCAGCCCGAGAAATTCTATCGGCCAATCCAGGACCAGAGGAGATCCGTTTGGGTATCAAGCTACTCAACAAGGGACTGGAGAAGCAAAAGGTCGCCCTGTCTGGAAGTCAAAAACTGGTCTCAGATGCTGACCAATGTCGCACAGATCCGGCATGGGCTGGCGTAAGATCCCATTACATCCGGGCGCAGTATCATGACCCCAAACGCAGGGAAGACAACTATTCAAGAACCAGATCTTCAGGACAGCATCACAAAACTTCGCGTAACTGGAGCAACGTCGCCCCAGCGGCTGAGAAAGACGCCATCGCTGCCTTGAATCCGACGAACCCTCCCCGACGAGAATCTAAAGATCGAAGGGGAGAAGATAAAGAGAAACGTTGGGAGGAGGACTGTCAGAGAATGCCACCTCCTAGACATGAGAACCGTCCGGCTGAGCCTCACCATGATGGGAACGACGGACAAAGAAACGACGGAAACCATGCCGGTACAAGCCGGCAGGGGGCTCGTCGTAGTCAAGCTGCTCCACCCTCTCCACCATACAGTCATCACAACGGCTCCCATGGAGGCCAAGGAGGACGACATGGCGGAGGAGGTGGTGGCAGAAGCCGAATTCTGGCTTCACGGCATTGCAGCCACAGCCGACATTCGGGACGATCTCTATCCCCGAACGACGCAAGGCACATGATCAACTCCAACATAGAGGCTCGGCGCTATGAAAACGATGACGTGTATGTGGGCCCAAAGTGCTTCGGTCCACGCATCAGAGCTATAAAATTCCCGGAAGGATTTGCTATCTCAAGACATATCCAAGCCTACGATGGCATTGCTCGCCGACACCGTTACTGTGATTTCTTCCAAGCTTGCTGCATCGCCAAAGGCGAAAACAGCCTGGTCGCAACCCGATATCTCCCACTTATGTTGCGGAAGACGGCACGATCATGGCTCAATGAACATCCGACAAACACCATCCATAACTGGTATGATTTACAAAGCGCGTTCTTTCGTAATTTCGAAGGCACATATCGGAGGCCCTGTACGGTTGGAGACCTACAGCGTTGCACCCAGAAAGCCGGAGAAACTTGCCGGGATTACCTCGGACGATGGATCGACACCAAGAACTCCTGCGAAGGAGTAAATGATCAAACTGCGATTGAAAATTTCATTGTAGGTCTCCCTATTGGCTTACTACGCCATCACTTGAAGTGTGACAAGGTTACCGATTTGGGAGAGATGATAGAAACAGCGAGCAAGTATGCAGATGCTGACGATGATGCAGAAGGACTACTCAATGCCCTAGTTGTGCCTCAGTCGGCAAAACAACCAAAGAAACAAGCTCAGAAGCGCAAAAACACCTCAGAAGATAAACCCAACGCGGAAACAGCGGTAGTCACTACAGTTTCTGGGATTGGAGGACGAGGAGGACGTGGCGGAGGCCGCGGGCGTGGCCGTGGGACATCAAGGGTCCAAGGTAGAGGAGAACAACAACCAGGCAAAACCCATGTGTGCATCACCTAGACACCAATGGGGGCTCGTCTCACACCAACGCTGAATGTCGTTTCAATGACGACATCAAAAGAGATGACACCGTGGGCTACAAAGCTAAGCGGAAGAAGGGAAAGAAAAATCCTGAAAAAGACAAGGAGACCAAGGAAGATTCCGACATGGAGGAAGCTGATGCTTCAAATCCCAAGTCGGAAGGGAAGAAGACTTTTCCCACCAAGAAGGACACTTATGTCACCTTCCTCGGATCTCAACCAGCAAAGGTCAAGAAAGCAGTTCTACACGAGCTCAATGCAACAGTTCCGGCTGTCCCCTAGAATTTGGACTGGTCGGAAGTGGCAATCACGTTTGACCGCGATGATCATCCTCCTAAGTTACACAGGCGAGGAAAATACGCCTTAATTGTCAACCCACTTATTGACGGTTATGGTTTCTCCAAGACCCTCATGGACGGTGGTAGCAGCATCAATATTCTCTATGTCGAAACGCTACGCCGGATGAAGATCTCGGAGACCCAGCTAAACCATAGCTCTGTGATTTTTCACGGAGTTGTCCCAGGAAGACAAGCTAATTCCCTGAGAGAGATCACTTTGGATGTTACCTTTGGAACTCCAAAGAATTATTGGACGGAGGCACTTTCCTTCGAAGTGGTCCCGTTCAAGAGCGCATACCATGCTATATTCGGACGTCCGGCTTACTGGGCTTTTATGGCTCGTCCGTGTTACATTTACAATATGATAAAAATTCCAGGTCCCAACGGCGTGATCACCATTAGGGGAGACCCGAAGAAAGCGCTAGAGTGCGAGGATGGAAATGCCGCCTTTGCTGAAGCCGTGCTGCACGCTCAGGAGTACCAGGAGATCAAGAAGAGCATAGATCCGTCCGAGATGCCCACAACAAAGAAGGAGGTTACCAAGCCAAATCCGGAGTTCAAGGCATCAGAAGAGATGAAGAAAGCACCGTTGAAGGATGATGACCCCTCCAAGGTGACCCAGATAGGCGTAGGCCTAGATAGCGCATAGGAAAGCGCGCTCGTCAAGTTCCTCCAAGAAAATCAAGATATCTTCGCATGACAGCCATCTAACATGACCGGAGTACCTAGGGAACTTGCCGAGCACTCTCTAAATGTAAACCCGAACGCTAAACCCATCAAATAGTCCTTATGATGGTTTGGCGATGAAAAGCGTAAGGCAATAGATAAGGAACTAGCACGGCTCGAGTTAGCCGGATTCATAGAAGAGGTCATCCATACTGAGTGGTCGGCCAATCCTGTAATGTCCCTAAAAAGGACACCACTGATTTAAGGATGTGTGTTGATTATACTGCCTTGAACAAGGCTTGTCCAAAAGATCCGTTCGCTCTGCCTAGAACATATCAAGTTATCGATTCTACGGCAAGCTCGGAACTCCTCTGTTTTCTCGATGCATATTCCGGTTATCACCAAATCCGGATGAAGGAATCTGGCAAAGTCAAAACTTCATTCATAACCCCCTTCGGAACCTTCTGTTTTGTTACGATGCCCTTTGGGCTGAAGAACGCAGGAGCTACGTACCAGCGCACGATGCATCGTTGCCTCCACGACCAACTCGGACGCAATGTACATGCATACGTGGATGATATCACGGTGATGTCCAAAAAGAAGGAAACACTCATTTCCGACTTGGAGGAAACATTCGCCAATCTACGAAAATACAACATCATGCTTAACCCGAAGAAATGCTTCTTTGGAATACCAGCCAGAAAATTGTTAGGTTTCATTGTGTCTCAAAGAGGCATAGAGGTGAAGCGCGACAAAATCAAGGCTATACTCAATATTTCCAGGCCAACTCGCTTGAAGGACGTACAAAGATTAACTGGTTGCATTGCTGCGGTCAGTCGATTTGTAAGCCGACTTGGTGAAAGAGCCGCACCATTATACAAACTCCTGAAGAAGACCAAGGATTTTGTCTAGACTGACAAAGCTGAAGCTGCACTACAAGACCTGAAGAAAGTACTCTCATCTGCTCCTATCCTTGCAGCGCTGGAACCTCAGGAACCGATGTTACTTTATATTGCTGCGACAAATAAGGTTGTTAGTATCGTCATGGTGGTGGAGAGACCAGAGGAAAATCAGGAACACTTGGTGCCGGACGATTTTCATCGGGCCGAGGTCTTGACAGAATCAAAACAGCGATATCCGCACTATCAAAAGTTGGCTTACGGTGTTTTCCTAGCATCTCGTAAGTTGTGACACTATTTTCAGGAGCACCCAATTACCATGGTGAGAAAATCTCCCATGAGAGACATAATCAACAACAGCGACGCCACAGGACGTGTCGCCAAATGGGGAATAGAGCTCTCAGATTTCGATATTGAGTATAAACCTCGGACAGCAATCAAATCCCAGATCCTTGCTGACTTTATCGTTGATTGGACAGAGACGAAGGAGAACATGGTCCTCCCTGAGTCGGAATACTGGACCCTCTTTTTCGACGGGTCTAAGGCTCGAGGGGGCTCGGGGGCTGGCGTGGTGCTCAAATCACCCCAAGGAGATAAGCTATTATACGTGTTGCAGATCCACTTCACAGTGACAAACAATATTGCCGAGTATGAAGCACTGCGGCATGGAATCCGGATTGCCAAGGATATTGGCATCCGACGTTTGATGTGTTACGGAGATTCGGATCTTGTTGCTCAGCAGGTCTCGGATATTTGTAATGCAAATAAGCACATGGCAGCATATAAAGCCGTCGTGGATGATCTATCTAAATCGTTCGAAGGGTTTGAAGTTCAACACATCCCTCGAGCAGAAAATGAGGAAGCAGATGCATTATCTCGAATAGGCTCTGCGCGGAAAGAGGTCCCGGATGGCGCATTTTTAGAGCACCTCAAGGTTCCCTCGATAAAGGGAGTAGATGAGGAATATCCGACCAAATCCGACTCACCTTTAATAGCAGTTCTGGCTGTAATTCCCAGCTGGACTCAACCCTACCTCGATTATTTGGGAGATGGCAAATTACCCGAAGACGAGGTGCTGAGCCGGCAGATTATCCGACGAGCAAAAGCCTATACTATTGTTAAGGGTGAGCTCCATAAACGGAGTGTTTCTGGGGGTTCTCAGCGCTGTGTATCTTCGGAAGAAGGAGTGGAAATCTTAAGAGAAATCCACGAAGGCGAGTGTGGTCACCACACAGCAGCCAAATCTTTAGTGGCAAAAGCTTTTCAACATGGATTTTTCTGGCTTACAGCTCAGGCAGATGCCGAACGGTTAGTCAAGACATGCAAAGGCTGCCAAAAGTACGCCAAGCAAGCTCATGTTCCGGCTGATCAGCTGCGAATAATACCTATAACATGGCCTTTTGCGGTCTGGGGGATTGACATGGTAGGACCCTTTAAACGAGCTCCAAGTGGATTTACCCACCTCTTAGTGATGGTGGATAAATTCACCAAGTGGATCGAGGCTAAACCTGTCACTAGTTGTGATGGAGCAACAGCCAAAAGATTTGTCGAGGATGTTATAATCCGATATGGTTATCCGCATAGCATTATCATGGACAACAGGAGTAACTTTTTTATGGGAGAACTGGCTGAATTCTGGGATGAGCAAAATATCCGACTTAACATTGCGTCAGTCGCACATCCACAGGCTAACGGACAAGTCGAAAGAGCAAATGGTTTAATTCTACAAGGCCTGAAACCAAGACTCGAAGCACCACTACGACGTTCTGCGGGGGCTTGGGCAAAGGAACTACCCTCTGTAATTTGGAGTTTACGAACAACTCCGAACAGGTCAACAGGATACACACCTTTCTTCTTGGTCTATGGCGCAGAAGCAGTTCTTCCTAGTGATTTAATTCATACTTCTCCTAGAGTGGCCGCGTATATCAAAGAGGATGCCGAGATTTCTCGACAAAATGATCTCGATTTAGTCGAAGAAGTTCGTGTCGTTGCTGAAATGAGATCTACAGCCTATCAGCAGAAGTTACGCAAGTATCATAGCCAGAGAGTCCGAAATAGATCTTTCAATAAAGGTGATTTGGTTCTCCGGCTTGTGCAACAAAGAAAGCACAAACTTTCCCCAGTATGAGAAGGGCCCTTTTTAGTTAGTCGAGTATTGCACAATGGATCGTACTACTTAACTGACATGAGGCCAGTCAAAGAAAGACCTGCTACTAAGAAGAGAAAGAGAGCTAGAGGCAGTACAAATCCGGATGAGTTAGACAGATCATGGAATATTGCTCAGCTACGTCCCTTTTATTCTTAGTTTATCCTTCTTTGTAATCATACATATGTACATGTTCTATGAGAAATAAAAGTTTTGGTTGCCTCAAGTTTTTCCTGAGAAGTTCTTAGACCATCTTATTTCCGAATGATCATGTCATAGTCGAAAATCCCAGAATGCTTGAAAGTACTTTATGCTCATGTTCGTTCTGGTCTAGATTTCCGATTCTAAAAACTGCTACCCTCGGGTATAACTCTAAAAATTTCTAGTCTTTACTTTGGTTATTTATCTGATTGCTGGATGCGGGCATTTTCCGAGTACTGAATTGTTGGTACTGGAAGCCGGCTTTGTTTCCGAGTTTAAACTAGTTTAGCAATTGAGCTCCGTTGCTCGGCAAAGTTTCTGGCTGAAGGTTTAGCCGGCTCACGAAAGGGACGAGGCGGAAAGCCAAATAAACGATAAGTAGAGACGAAAATATATAAGTGCTTGTGTAAACATTTCAGGCACGCAAAAATTTCAAAAGTCAAAAGTGCTGAATAGATCAAAAGCTTGGCACTTGCAAAAGATAAATAGTACTTATATTTATAATCGCATCAGTTTTTCCGGAATAATACATGAATTTCTGATCTATGATGCAGGAGGAGATAAAGGATCTACTGGCTCGCTGGTCACTCCGCCTTGATATCGTTCCGAGATATCCGCATCTGAGTTGGTGCGTTCATCGTCGGAAACTTCTTCGGTTTCTTCTGCAGGAGGAGGCGAAGTATCCACGCGGGTGAAGAATGGGATCTCGTAGCTGGTCAGATCAGCTACGTGGCACCCGTATCCGGCGCAGGAGTGCATGATGGCTTGAAGGTCCTACTCCTGGCCGTCTTCGCTCACCTTGGCATCTTTAGTCACTTGCCATATTTCCATGTTTCCATGGTGGCTCATGACCATGGAGAGAGCGTTCTGTGCAGCAGTCCGCGCGTAGGACATGTTCCAGTCCCGAACAAGCTGCGGCATCTCCTTGGCCCTGTCCCGCACCTCAAAATCCGACATGCTTGGCATGTCCGGAATCCTGAGAGACTTGCCAATGTCCTCGAGGGAATGGCGGTAATCATGAAGAAGATCACCGACTTGGGTAAGCCGGTGGGTGCGGGGCTTGGACGAGGAAGAGTCCGTCAACTTCAGAGGACCTATACATCAAAATAAAGTTAAGAAAAAACCGACAATGATAAAAGTCGAAGAAAAGATAAGTCAGAGAGGTGGAACGTACCAAAAATGACGTCGTCAATCTTGGTCTTCTCCTCCCGGAGACTCTGGAGTTTAGCCCGGAGCGCCTGGGATATGTCCTTCTCTCTGCCAAGCTCATTCTTGAGGTCCGAGATTACTTTATCTTGAGTGGCAATCTTGCAATCGCGCTCTTCAGTGGCCATGGAGGAGGATTCCAGGACTTGAGCTATGCTCGTTTCATGATCCGCCTTGAGCTTATCCAGCTCTTGGCGAAGTCCCTTGTTTTCCACCACCAGGGTTTTGAGGTTCTCGGCCTCTTCAATCATAGCGATGGATTGTTTCACCAACGCTGTAAGACAAAAAGAACAACAGTTCAGAAAAATTCGACATAGAAAAAGCAAAAGACAAGGTTTGAATCTCGAAATGTTTACCTCCGGCTTCATCCTTGGCTACCTTGAGCTCGGCATTTTTAAGTCGGAGAGCTTTGATCTCTCTTCGCTTATCACAGACATTGGACAATAATTCCTGGTTATAGGAACATACTTTCTGTAAGTCAGAATACCCAAAGTCAGAAAGCTACTTAAGACACGGGCTAATATTTTTTGCTAAATATCAGCACGAGCCTTGGGGGCTACACTAGTTCATTCTTTGGCATCCTAATGAAAGCATAAACTCGGATTCTATATCCTACTTCATGCTTGGGGGCTAGAGGATATGATATAACATAATGTAAAAACAAGAGTTGGAATTCCGAATTACATATTGCTTGCGGGTGAGTTTGTCTAAACCCGCGTTCACTTCAGCTGCCACCTTCTCGGCAAGAGTAAGAGGGATCACTAGGGCTGTTGGAAGCTCGCCAGTCCTGATCCTCTCGTCGCGAAGGTGGACTTGAGCGAGAAGGTCAGAGAACTTGACGTCCTCTGCTTCTTGCGCCTCCTCTTCGGGGGATAGATGGCTTTTGTCCAGGACTTGCCTGGCTAGCCGCTGGATCTCCTCTGTAGATTTCTGGGTCAGGCCAAACTTGGCAAGACCCGGATTGTTAAGGAGGTTTTCAGCGAAGACTTCAGCCGAGGGATCATTACCCGAAGAGGGTTCACCCTTATCTTGACCTGACGCACCCACAGTGGCGTCAGTTTGCGACCCAAGGATCGCAGGCTCCGTTTGAGGAGCCGGATCTTTTGCAGCATCCGACGAGATAACCGGAGTTGCAGAAGGTTGATGGGCCGGAGTCAGAGGAGCTACGGCAGGCGAAGCTATGGTAAGCTTCGTCTGGCATAAGGGCTTCGAAGAAATCCCTTTCCCCTTTCCCTTGATGATCAATTTTGCTCTGAGAAGGTAACAAAGTCGGAAACGTTACATCTCGGAAAGAAGTTTAAGTAAAGCACAAAGACAGAAAAGTTGTGACGGAAAGGGTACCTCTTCACGACAGGCACCTCCTTTGTGCCAACCGCTACTGTCGGAGCTTTGTGCTTCTTGAGCGCAAGATCTGGCAGTGGAACTACTTCCACCTCCTGAGAGAACTCCGGAGGGTATCCTTCGGGCGGAGCAAGTTCCGACTCGGGGATGTCAGCAAGCTAAAAATAAGAAAACATATCAGTATTGCAATATAACTTAAAGATAGAAACACATAAAAGATGTGATGATAAAAGCTTACCGGCACCACGGGGTTTTCCGCCGTGTGCATGTCCAGAGAAACCTCTGGAATCCGCCTTTTGATCCGCTCCTTGATCAGCCACTTGATTTGGCTTATGTAGCCTTGAGTGGTGTACGCCTTGGGGCTGATGCGGAGGGAGTCGGTTAGAGAAGACGTGATGGAGTGCATCAGTCTATCCGCGTGGTACTGAAGTGGCTGGATCCGGCGTGAGACCCAGCACTGGACTAAGTCGGATCCCTTCAGACCATTGTGCTTGATCAGATATTCGATCCGCCTCTTAGCGAGGATCAGATCATCTGTGAGAGCCGGAGCAGCCTCGTCCCAGGAAGGTTGGGCCGTGGCGGCTCCGTCAACAAAAGCCGGCAAAGCAGTATCTTTGCCGGGAGCCGGAATATCCCTATGGTAGAAAAAAGTGGCTGGCCATTGTTTGACCGAGTCACTGGCAGAAATTTTGGGATATGCCCGGTCTCGTCTAAGAGAAAAACTAATGGTGCTGGTGATGTAAGGAACACCGGCAGTGATGGAATTCCTCCGGACATGAAAGTAAAACCGAAAGAGAAGCAAACTCGGCCTAATGCCGAGAAAGCCCTCGCAAAGCGCAGCATATGCGCTCATTTCTAGAAGAGAATTGGGAGGAAGATTGTGGAGTTGAACTCCATAGTGATCTATCACCTCGGAGAAGAACTCCGAGGGAGGAAAAGACAGACCTCGGTCCAGATGAGTGCCGAAGTGGACTCGCTCGCCCTCGTGTGGGTTGGGAACGGTTTCGCCAGAGCCGCTCCGCCAGTCGTCGGCGACGAGCAGCCCCTCCTTCTCTACGTTCTTGAGGCCTGCTTCGTCGAGGGCGCAGGGGATCCAAATTCCCCTGTAGCTTTCCTTCTCCACTGCAGCTTCCGCCTTCGCCGCCGCCGCTGCCGCCAAGCCAGAGGAAGAAGATGATGAAGCCATTTTTATCTGGTAAGAAAGTGACCTTAAAGGGGCGGCGCTGGGAGTTTCTGTGGGGGAAGGACGAGGAGGCTCTATGCGCGTAGGAGGATTAGGAAGGAAGGAAACGGCAAAGGACTGGTGGAAAGGAGAAGAAGAAATCTGAACCCCTTATATCCACCTACCTGCGCCAAGATTCGTGCAAACGCTATAGTGTAACCGCCATGCGTTGTGGAAAGAACTGGGAAGGGCCCGCGCGATGATTGCGTCGCCTCGATCTCCACGCATGCATTGAAACGGCACCTCGGTTCCGCGGACCGCGGACCCACCAATGGTCGTGCTGACGGAACGCTTGTCAGATGACGTGACTTGACCATGCTTGTGTCAGGTGGCGTTAGAGATCAAGTTCCGGCTTAGTTTAAAAACGAGCTGGAAAATCCGAGTAACCAACTGAAAGGTCCGACTTATTTTTTAAGACCCGGATCGTATCTTTTGTTGTGAAGTTTCAGGAACCCTTCAAGATTCTGCAAGCCGAAGATCAAGCTAGACGATGATGAATCTGACTTTGGATCTTGGAGGCCTCCGGGGGCTGCTGTTAGGGATATACTTTTCGGATATCCTCACAATTCCTCACTGACCAGGGTGGCCGGTGGCCCACTTCGGGTTAGAGCTTTGCTTCATGGGCGGCCCAGTCAGGGAGAAAGACGGAGTCCAATCCGGCTACGGGAAGGCCCAGAAGACTTATCGACTTAGGCCCATAATATTACTTATAGTTCAAGATGTACTCTATAACCGACTCTTAGACGTAGCCGGATGGATCTCTCCTGTAAACTCTAGGCCGGATATCTATATAAGCCGTCCTAGGGAGAGCCTTTAGGGCAACCCAATACTTTAGACCCTCAACTCGCACAGGCGAAACCCTTGTAACCCATATTCCGGCTCTGCCATATTACTGAATTGCTAGCAGGAGTAGGATCCGTCCAAAGCCGGCGAATTCGAACCTGGGTAAACTTGTGTGCTCACCGTCCCGGAACACCGTACGACTCACACCTCTCTCTTCCGCACGCCTCGAGGACCCCCTCATGACGTACTTGTCATCAATCCGACGACACTAGTGATAATCTGCATCATGGTGTATCACATAACGTTTTACAATCATACTATATTTCTTTACATCTTCTACCATTTTCTCATATTTGTCTAGCAGTGCGATCGTTAGCTGCGATGTTGTTCGCAGGTGGGATGATCCGTTCAAGTGGAACATGCTGCATCAATGCAGCGGGGGAGATAAAAAAACAACGACTGGTGCATTGTCGTGTACAGTAGCATTCTTGTTTTGTTTGTTCTCTAGCATTATTCATGTCGTGTAGCATTCTGTTTAGTTTGTCCTGTAGTAGTATTCTTCGTGAGGTGTGAGAGGTTGTCAACCAGCCGTCCAGCTGAGACGAATTCAATCCAAGTCGCATTGATCAGGAAGATCAGTCGTGCACTTGTCTGTTTCGGCTGCAGCAGCTATGGTTTGGGCTCGGCCTTTCTGGCTGCAGCCAACCAGGAGTGCTATGTGGTTGTGGTGGACGGAGGGAGCAGACTCGGGGTTTCTAAGCTTCAGTCTTTGTATCCACTTGCACCAGCTGCATCGATCTAGTAGTTGACGGACGGAGCTGGTCATGGTAAAACGCGTGGAGTCGGTCGAAGGAGGTGTGCTGGATCTGGATCCATGCAGCGTTTAGTTTTTTGTTTCCGTTTTGCGACGGATTCGTGCGTCCAACTTTAATCTTATTCAGAATCCATACACATTGTATGGTGATGTAGCCGAAAAGTTATACCGGATGATGCACCGGCGCATCAATCTTTTTAGCTGACAAATTATAATCCCTAGAAAATTCTATTCCCAATACTAATATCAAGACATGTGTAAATCTTTTATCCCACGTTACTTTTGGAAGTGAAACAACTACTCTCTCCGTTCTAAAATATAAAATCTACTTTTACCCTTTTTTCTTGTGAAGCACACGTATCCAGACGCGTTTTACCGTGTACAAGCACATATTTTGCTTAGGATATATATTGAAAAGTATATAGATACATACATTTTAGAAAAGGCTAAAATTATACTATAGCTTAAGCCTGAGCAAAAGTGAGCTATTTGACGCCATCTGCCTGCACGCGCGTTTTTGGCTGTCTGATCTTCAGTCCGAGTCATCTCAACCATACAGTTTCAGGTGTTGACCGAAGTCTTACGAGTTGGTCCCTCCTGTCCGCGCCCCACCCCCACCCCCATCTCGATCCCGTTCCCTCCACCCGAGCCCCCGTCCATCCTAGCCCCTCCCCCGTCTCCCCCAGCAACGTGTGCCGCTCCCGAGCTCTCCCTCTCACCTCCGCTCCCTCCGTCCTCCACTCACGAGGCAACTGCCTCCCGTTCAGCTCCCGCATGCAGCGTCTGCCGCCTCTGCTTCCCTGCCTTGAACCTGTCCAATACCGATTCAACATCGTCCATGACCTCGCGCACCCGTCCGCTGCCACGCTTTGTCGCTGGTGAGGAAGATAAGGAGGAGGTGAGCGCGTGGGACAGTGGGGCTGAGAGAGGGGGCGGCGCGGGTAGAGAGGCTCCTATGCGGGACTACACGAAGATGTCACATCATCCTCGCCGCTTTGACTGGAAAAATCAGAAATGGATGACACAAAAAAAATTGAAAAGGAGAAGACCCCTCCGCCCCCTCCACTCACGAGGCCACCGCCTCCCGTCCAGCTCCTGCATCCAGCGTCGGCCGCCTCTGCTTCCTTGCCTCGAACCTGTCCAGTACCGATTCAACATCTCCCCCGACCTCAAGCACCCGTTCGCTGCCACGCTTTGCCGATGGTGAGGGTATCTCCACAGAGCCGACCCAGACGGCCCGAGCGCATCCGAACGCATCCGCGCGGAAGTGCGGGACGTGCGCGGCCTCCCAGCGGCATGACTCATCCAGACTGACGCGTCCGGCTTGACCCATCAGCGCACCAAATTTGCATGGCCGATGCGTTGGGGCGGACACGGTGGACCGAGGGTGTGTCCTCCCACGCGTGCTACTGGCCCACCCGTCAGCGACCGCTTAGCGTGGCACCAATTCAGACCCGCAGTGGCATCGATTCAGAGACGCGAGGCAGCAGGCTGATCGGCGGAAGCCTCCGCCATCAATGCCGACGATACGACACCCTGACTGACGGGACGATGTCTGAGTTCCCGTGTCGGCATTGAAGGCGAAGGCGTGAGAACCTGCCCACGTTCGCACGCGCATGGACTATCAAGCAGGCCCCTGCGCCCGTCGGTGTCACACTCCCCGCCTCTCACCGTCGCCAGCTTCACCCATTCCTAGTGCCTGAAGGGAAACGGGTAGGCTACACTAGCGTAAAATCAAAAATTTCTACCGCGTCAACCAGGAATACTATTGTCATAGATCACGGGATTACCGCTAGAAGCGCAGGTGCGGAACTCGATGAAGCACATCGCGGCAGTGAAGATGTTCTACGTCTCCTCCTTGCCCTCGTCCCACGAGCAGCTCCCCTTCGCGCGGCTCGTCCAAGTGCTACAGATGTAGAAACTCCGAGGTATCCACACGTCCAAAGTGGAAGCCGTCACACGCCAGACTGCTAGGTCTGCACGTGCAACACAGGCGAAAGAGGAGTGGCGGCTGGGTGGAATGCTCAACCCTATTCAGCTCGCCTCACTCTCTCTTATATAGGCATCCCTGGTGGGCTTCTACATTAGCAGCCCATTAACAGCCTAAGCCTGGTCTAATTTGGATCCAATCCTCATTAGGCTTCCAGCCCCTAAAGTGTGTGACCCTATAGGTTCATACACGTATAGACATGACACGACTACACTTACTTTGTCAATAGTTGGTAGCGGCCTCTAGCAAGACGTGCCAACTCCTAAATGCATATAAAGATCATTCGGACGAACCATCACAAGGTTGAGTACATGTCTTTCCCTTTGCCTCATGATATTTGGTCTAGCTCCAAGCTTACCTCTCTTTCTCGATACTGTGATTCGGAATCCCTTTACTAGGTTAACTCTTAACCATATTTAGCACGGCCATGCATTTCTGGATCCGATCACTTGAGGGGCCCAGAGATATCTCTCTCAAGTAGAGAGAGGAAAATCTCATCTTGATTGACCGATGCCTTGCAGCATGTATCAGGACAAACCCGAAAGCTACCTTTATAACTACTCAGTTACGGAGTAGTGTTTGATAGCCCCAAAGTAGGTCGATCCACATCTCAAGTACATGCGACAATCTTAGGTCTAAGAACAAAACGTACACGATGTGTAAAGAGAGCTGCAAGTATTATTGTCAGTCTCATGTTGGGTCAGTCCAACCCCATGTTAATAACATGTGTCCACATCATTGGTTTGACATCTCCATGTCTATGACTTGCGAAACATAGTCATCAACCAATCGATGTGCTAGTCTAATATTCACGTGTGTTCTCACATGAACTCCGACTAGGGACAACTATTAGATAACCATACAAGTAAAGAGTTTCACAAACAATTCACATAATTGCCAATCAATACAAGTTGCCTGATATATGGATATTCAAGGAACATTATAATAACTCATGGATACATGAAATACAATCATCTCTATGATTGCCTCTAGGGTATATTTCCTTCAGTCTCCCACTTACACTAGAGTTAATCTAGATAGTATCTAATACCTATTGCTCTTGTGTGCGCTTCATGCGCAGGCTGCGGGAGTGGCTTAGTTAAGGGATCAGCAACATTTGAGTCTGTATGTATTTTGCATAACATGACACTACCATCATCAATGAACTCACAAATCAGATGGTAACTCTTGTGTGCGAATATGTTTGTTCTTCTGGTGTTTTCTAGGTTCCTTGGCTTGTGCAATAGCACCATTGTTGTCACAATAAACGTCCAAGGGATTGGACGAGCCCTGAACCACACCAAGAGCGATCAGGAAATTCCTAATCCAAACAGCTTCCTTTGCAGCCTCCGAGGCAGCAATATATTCAGATTTTGTTGAAGAGGAGGCCACTGTATCTTGCTTGGAACTTTTCCAGCTCACAACACCACCATTCATGACAAACACATAACCTGATTGCGATTTCGAGTCATCTGAGTCGTTAAGGTAACTCGCATCTGTGTAACCCTTTACACTGAGTTCAACCTCACCTCCATAAACTAGGAACATATCCTTAGTCCTTCTCAAGTATTTAAGGATATTCTTTACCGCTGTCCAGTGACTCTCACCTGGATCAGCCTGGTATCTGCTCGTAACACTTAGAGCATAGGAAACATCTGGGCGAGTACATGTCATCGCATACATGATGGATCCAATAGCCGAAGCATATGGAACCCTACTCATGCGCTCTCGCTCATCAGTGGTTGAAGGACACTGAGTCTTGCTAAGTTTAATGTCGTGAGACATGGGCAAGAACCCCTTCTTAGCCTCTTCCATGCTGAACCGTTTCAACACTTTGTCAATGTACGTACTCTGGCTTAATCCAATTAGCCTCCTTGATCTATCTCTATAGATCTTGATACCCAGAATATATGCTGCTTCTCCTAAGTCCTTCATAGAAAAACTATTTTTCAATGAGGTCTTAACAGACTCGAGCATAGGAATGTCATTTCCAATCAGTAATATGTCATCTACGTATAAGATTAGAAATACAAGCGATTTCCTATTTTCTTTCTTATACACACAAGGTTCTTGTTCGTTTTTGATGAAGCCAAACTCCTTTACAACTTCATCAAATCGAATGTTCCAACTCCGAGATGCTTGCTTCAGCCCATAAATAGACTTTTGAAGTTTGCATACCTTTCCAGCATTGTTTGGATCGACAAAACCTTCGGGATGTATGATATACACGTCCTCAGTAAGGATTCCATTTAAGAAAGCCGTCTTGACGTCCATCTACCATATCTCATAATCAAAATATGTAGCAATGGCTAGAATGATCCGTATAGATTTAAGTATTGCTACGGGCGAGAAAGTCTCGTCGTAGTCAACTCCTTGAAGTTGTCGAAAACCTTTTGCAACAAGTCGAGCTTTATGGATGTGAACATTTCCATCCATATCAATCTTCTTCTTATAGATCCACTTGAACTCGATGGCTTTAAAACCATCAGGCAGGTCAACCAAGTTCCAAACTTGATTGTCTCCCATGGACTCTATCTCGGATCTCATGGCAATCAGCCATTTCTCAGAGTCTGGGTCCACCATCGCTTCTGCATAGGTCGCAGGCTCATCATTGTCTAACAATAATAACTCTCGCGCTTCGCGGAGCCTTGCCGACCTTCGTCGCTGTGGTGCTTCTATTGCCACGGGTTCCTCAACTTGTTCTGCTACAATAGCATCACTCGTAGAAGCATCCCCGACTGGCTCATCTTGAACTTCTTCAAGTCGCACCGACCTTCCACTCGTTCGCTTTGTGAGAAACTCTTTCTCTAGGAAAACACCGCTACGAGCGACAAACACTTTGCCCTCTTCTCGGTTGTAGAAGTAATACCCTAAGGTTTCCCTTGGGTATCCCACAAAAATGCACTTATCCGATTTGGGTGTTAGCTTGTCTGACTGAAGTCGCTTGACAAATGCATCACAACCCCAAATCTTTAGAAAAGACAAACTGGGATTCTTTCCAGTCCACATCTCGTATGGTGTCTTAACTACGGATTTAGATGGTACCCTGTTTAGTGTGAAAGCTGTTGTTTCTAGCGCGTAACCCCAAAATGATAATGGTAAATCCGACTGGCTCATCATTGATCGAACCATGTCCAACAAAGTTCGATTACGCTGTTCAGATACCCTGTTTCTTTGAGGCGTTCCGGGCGGCGTGAGCTATGGACAACTCTTAAGATGATTGCTAAACTCGTGACTCAAATATTCACCTCCACGATCAGATCGCAAGGCCTTTATTTTCTTGCCACGTTGATTCTCTACCTCATTCTAAAACTCTTTGAACTTTTCAAAAGTTTCAGACTTATGCTTCATCAAGTAGACATAGCCATATCTACTGAAATCATCAGTGAAAGTAATGAAGTAGTGATATCCTCCTCATTGTCGTGTTTCATTGGTCCACATACATCAGTATGTATGAGTTCCAACAAGTCTGTCGCTCTCTCGGGAAACCCCGTAAAAGGCGTCTTGGTCATCTTTCCAAGTAAACAAGCTTGACATGTCTCGTATGATTCAAAATCAAACGAAGTTAGAAGACCATCACCATGGAGCTTCTTCGTGCACTTTTCACTTATATGCCCCAAACGACAATGCCATAAATAGGTAGGACTCAAATCATTTGGCCGAAGCCTTTTAGCACTAACATTGTAAACACATGCATTATAAAGATTTAAAATAAATAACCCATTCACAATGGGAGCATCACCCACAAACATAGCATTCTTATAGATTACACAACCATTGTTTGTACTCGCGAATGAATAACCATCCCTTATCAAACATGAAGGTGATAAAATGTTTTGACCCATACTAGGAATGTAATAACAATTATTTAACTCCATAATAAATCCTGACGGAAGGTGAAGTTGCATGACGCCGACGAACAATGCAGCAACCCTTGCTTTATTTCCGTCGCGAAAATCCACTTCGCCTTTCTGCACTTCTCTAGTTCTTATTAGCCCCTGCATCGAATTGCAAATATGAGCAACCGATCCGGTATCAAATACCCAAGAGTTAACATAAGAATCTGCGAAAAAAATGTCCACAACATTTACAACAAGCTTACCTGAGTGGGAAGTACTCTTACTTCCACCCTTCTTCAAAGAAGCCTGGTACTTGCTGTAGTTTCTCTTCCAGTGGCCATATTCATGACAAAAGAAACACTCAGTGTCTTTTGTAGGTCCAGCCTTTTGCTTGGGTGCAGGGTTTGACTTAGGGATCGTATCCTTAGCCTTGCCCTTCTTCTTCTGCCAACAAGTGCCCTTTTTCTTGAAGCTAGGCTTATTCTGCACAGCCATCACATGGCTATGGCCTGCACACTTCTTAATGTCACATTCTGCTATTTTCAGCATCCCACATAATTCATTAAGGCCCCTCTCCACCCCATGCATATGGTAGTTCAAAATGAAATGCCCATAGCTAGATGGAAGAGATGCCAAAATGAAATCAGTGGCCCACTCTTGGCCTAATGGAAAACCAAGCTTTTCCAAAGTCTGACTATAATCAACCATTTTGATCACATGGGGGCCTACAACTGCTCCCTCTGCCAGCTTGCATTCCACAAAGGACTTGGTGACATTGTACCTCTCAGTCCTAGCCTGAGTCTGGAACATGTCCTTAAGCGCAACGATCATATCGTACGCTTCCTGATCCTCAAACTGCTTTTGAAGATCAGGTTCCATGCATGCAAGCATAAGACAACTAACCTCAAGAGATTCATCACATGCTTTCTTGTAGGCATTCTTAAGGGCAGCAGTTGCATTATCAGCAGGTTCATCCGAGATTGGGGTATCCAGAACAGTTTCCTTTTTCTCAGCCCTGAGAACAATTCTTAGGTTACGAACCCAGTCCGAATAGTTTGTTCCATTTAGTTTATCCTTTTCAAGAATCGAACGCAAAGCAAAAGGTGATGAATTGTTCGGTGCCATTGATCTACAACAAAAATATGCAAAATACTAAGCCATGTAACCATGAAAGAGTAAAACATATTAAACAATTTAATAGCATATACTCCCACTTAAATCAACATCCCTCTATTGATACTAAGTGATTCAAGATCCACAATTAACAAGTCAACTAGTGAGCTTTAGCATCACTACTAGAAGACAAGGTAAATCGGTAAGCAACCTTTGCTAATCATATCACATATGACTCTTGTTGTTGGGTGACATCTCTATGTCAAAAGTAGGCACCCAACCTTTATGCCCCAAGGTCCTTAACTGTTAAGATGACCTTGTTAAGCTCACCAAACCTTATGCGTGTAGGTATCCGATACAAACCCATCCAGCCAAGGAAAACCGCGGCACCCTAATTTCATAGACCCACCAACGATTGTACAGGGCATAGGATGGTGCAAGGTTTGGTTGGGAGGGCATGGTTTAACTTAAACTTTGTGAGGGATCGTTCTACTTCTACCATCTAAGCATGCATAGTAGTAAAACGTATAATAATAGCATTCACATAGATGTGATACAGTATGGCCCATTTTTCTCATGGTAATCTCCATCGCCATAGAACCTGTCCACCATGATGATCTCCATCTTCATGCTCTATGCGAGCCATCCTCCAAGTGATGAGTTCTCCAAGAACTAATACAAGCTATTACTCCTAACAGCTAGTAATCAAAATTACATGGTATTGGGATCATCACAAGTTGACACCCAGGCCATTACAATAATTGACAACATATATGGCTCCAGCCGTGTTTCCCTACTCACGACACGCAGGTCATGAAAAATACATACATGCATCACATACATTTTTAGGCCATACTGATCACATACATCCTGCAAAAACAAGTTATGCATAGAATCGCATTCTACCGGATCATGTGAAATCGTAGCACCTATGAACCTTAACGTGATACCAAAAAAGAGGGCTACGATTAAGGGGGTCTAGGGGGTCTCGCCCTACGGGGTTCGAAGGGGCAGCGCCCCTCGCGGTATCACTGAAGGGAAACGAGTAGGCTACACTAGCGTAAAATCAAAAATTTCTACCGCGTCAACCAGGAATACTATTGTCATAGATCACGGGATTACTGCTAGACGCGCAGGTGCGGAACTCGATGAAGCACGTCGCGGTAGTGAAGATGTCCTACGTCTTCTCCTTGCCCTCGTCCCACGAGCAGCTCCCCTTTGCGCGGCTCATCCAAGTGCTATAGATGTAGCACCTCCGAGGTATCCACATGTCCGAAGTGGAAGCCGTCACACGCCAGACTACTAGGTCTGCACATGCAACACAGGCAGAAGAGGAGTGGCGGCTGGGTGGAATGCTCAACCCTATTCAGCTCGCCTCACTCTCTCTTATATAGGCATCCCTGGTGGGCTTCTATATTAGCAGCCCATTAGCAGCCTAAGCCTAGTCTAATTTGGATCCAATCCTCATTAGGCTTCCAGCCCCTAAAGTGTGTGACCCTATAGGTTCATACACGTATAGACATGACACGAGTACACTTACTTTGTCAATAGTTGGTAGCGGCCTCTAGCAAGACGTGCCAACTCCTAAACGCATATAAAGATCATTCAGATGAACCATCACAAGGTTGAGTACATGTCTTTCCCTTTGCCTCACGATATTTGGTCTAGCTCCAAGCTGACCTCTCTTTCTCGACATCGTGATTCGAATCCCTTTACTAGGTTAACTCTTAACCATATGTAGCACGGCCATGCATTTCTAGATCCGATCACTCGAGGGGCCCAGAGATATCTCTCTCAAGTAGAGAGGGGCAAATCCCATCTTGATTGACCGATGCCTTGCAGCATGTATCAGGACAAACCCGAAAGCTACCTTTATAACTACCCAGTTACGGAGTAGTGTTTGATAGCCCCAAAGTAGGTCGATCCACATCTCAAGTACATGCGACAATCTCAGGTCTAAGGACAAAATGTACACGATGTGTAGAGAGAGCTGCAAGTATTATTGACAGTCTCATGTTGGGTCAGTCCAACCCCATGTTCATAACATGTGTCCACATCATTTGTTTGACATCTCCATGTCTATGACTTTCGAAACATAGTCATCAACCAAACGATGTGCTAGTCTAATATTCACGTGTGTCCTCACATGAACTCCGACTAGGGACAACTATTAGATAACCATACAAGTAAAGAGTTTCACAAACAATTCACATAATTTCCAATCAATACAAGTTGCCTGATATATGGATATTCAAGGAACATTATAATAACTCATGGATACATGAAATACAATCATCTCTATGATTGCCTCTAGGGCGTATTTCCTTCAGTGCCTTCGCCACCGCCGCCGCCACCGCTGACGGTGAAGAAGCCAGGGTGGTTCAAGAAATCCAAGCACGACCACGAGGCGAGCGGGTCCGCATCGAGCAGCCAGCACAATTAGGGGACCCCTGCCTCTTCTAGCGTGTCGCCCTTCCTTCGGGGGTCGTGCCGCGGCCACTGCAGCCGCAGAACTTCGTCGGCCGTCCCGCCGATCGCCAGTTGGAGCAGGATCCCCACCGCGACCGCCTCTACTTCCGCGTGGAGGAGTGCGAGTGGCGGTGGAGGGAGGGACCAGGCATCACCCACCATGATGTCTCCCTCCTCATGGGTTGGGACCTCAACCGGGAGCGGGTGCCGGTGTCGCCCATGCCCAAGGAGGGCAAGGCGCTGGAGGAGGAGATCGCTGTCGGGGTAGGATGCTCCAACCATGCTGGAGGAGACGGGTGCGTGGCTAGTGTGGCCTGGGCAGGTGATCGACCATCCGTTGCCAACACCCGCGCCCACTCCAGCTCCGAGCCTGCCACCGGCGCACCTCTATACGCCCCCGGAGTACATCGACCTCGATCCCTAGAAGGACGTGGCGGCGCCGGCGGCGGGGAGATCGGTAGCTAGGGCTAGGGCCACTTTAATTTTCGTCTTTTATGTTTTGAATGTAAATTATGTATAAATATGTACGAACTTTGCCAGGTTTAGCATGAATTGTCTCGGTTTGTATTTTAAAAAAATTGGCATGGCCCTGTTGGCCAGGGCGGACAAATGGGTCGTGCCGCTGGACGCGGCTGGCTAGACGACAATCCAAAAGCAACCGTGGTACAATCCAAAAACGAAACATTTGGGTCGGCAGTTTGGGTCGGCCCAGTGGAGATGCCCTAGGGATGAGAGAGAGGGGGTAGAGCAGGTAGATACGTGATGTCTATGCACTTCTATTCTTGTAGACAGTTGTTGGGCCTCCAAGTGCAGAGGTTTGTAGAACAACAGCAAGTTTTCCCTTAAGTGGATCACCCAAGGTTTATCGAACTCAGGGAGGAAGTGGTCAAAGGTATCCCCTCTCAAGCAACCCTGCAATCAAGATATAAGAAGTCTCTTGTGTCCCCAACACACCCAATACACTTGTCAGGTGTATAGATGCACTAGTTCGGCGAAGAGATAGTGAAATACAAGTGGTATAGATAATTATAAGTGGTAACGGTGATAGAAAATAGCTCAATGGCGTGGAAAATACTAAAGTAAAACTTAAATAAAGATAGAAGCAAGCAAACATGTAATAGATCTAATAGCAAACGGTGTTTCAATGTTTAGAAACAAGGCCTAGGGATCATACTTTCGCTAGTGAACACTCTCATATAAATATTTTCTTTTTATGATACTACTCTGAACTACTCTCCGGTTGGACACTCTAATCGATGGTAGGGCTATAAAAGCACACCTCAAAGTTTGTTTTCCGCATCTAGATAACCCCACACTATCACCTTGAGCACTAGATGGTTCAAACAAACACCACAATTTCATAGAGACATCCAACTCCAAATATAACTCATAACAAGTATTTGTAATCTCTAGCCTAAGTGCCACCATGGTGTGCACACTGTCAACTTCACACACATGGGGAGAGCAGAGATCTATTAAAGCACTTGAGTAGCAAGGTAGATCTACTTGATTACAAAGCTCATGATCACAAGATGATCATGCATAGAGAGAGAGATGAACACATAGCTATCGGTAGAACCCTTAGCCTCGAGGAAGAACTACTCCCTCCTCATCATGGGAATTAGCAATGGTGATGGAGATGGTGGTGGAGATTGATGGAGATGGCTCCGGGGGCACTTCCCCATCCCGGCAGGGTGCCGGAACAGAGATTTTCTGTCCCCCGAATCTTCCCTTTGGTGGCGGCGACGCTGCGGAACTCTTCGTGGCTGGAGGCTTGACGATTTAGGGTTTTTGCATCGGGAGGCATCTTATAGGCGAAGATGCAAGGTCGGTGGGCGGCCAGGGGGTCCACACCACCTGGTGGCGCAGCCAGGGCTAGCCCGCGCCACCACATCGTGTGGCCGCTCTGTGGCCCCTCTCCATCTCGTCTTCTGGCTCCGTGAGTCTTCCGATAAAATATCGACTTTGGCTTTTGTCCCGTCCAATTCCGAGAATATTCATTTTCTGACTTTCTGGAACCAAAAACAGCAGAAAACAAGCAACTAGCACTATGGCATCTTATTAATAGGTTAGTTCTAGAAAATGCATAAAAGTACTCCAAAGTGTGGACAAAACATAAGAAAGTAGATATAAAACAAGCATGGAACATCAAAAACTATAGATACGTTAGCAACATATCAACATCCTCAAGCTTAACTCCTGCTCGTCCTCGAGTAGTTAAGTGATAAAAAGAAAGAATAATTTTTGAGGTGACATGCACCATCATAAACTTGATCAAAGTATTTGTAAAACATTGATAGCTGGGATCACAGTACTTCAACATAGCAGGAAAGATAAAGTTCTAACAATAAGACATAGCAACTATGTTGCAACATGAAAATGCACAAACAAAAGATTCATGAATAACAATGCTTTGCAAGACGTTTGTTTGTTTCACATAAAGAAAACATAGCATTGTGGCATTCATCTTGTCCCTTATAGAGTAGCAAACATAAATGCATAGGACACCTTCAAAGTTTATAAGGGTGACTAGATACAAATAGTTTAAGAACAAGCAATATCAAAGTTATGCATCAATCAACAAGTCTTGGGATAATGCACATAGAACTAAGAATGGCCACTATGCTCTCTCAATAGGTGCATAAAGATAGAAGATGGAGACTCAACATAAAAGTAAAAGAAAGGCCTTCATAGAAGGAAGGATGGATTCAAGTTTCATAAAGAGCTTCCAAAAATTATGGTACTTATTAGCTTTCAGCTCTCATTGCCCCTATCATAAGCATCTTGAAGTGATTAAGGTTAAAGTGAACAAACTATGGAGTATATGCTTGACAAAGTATAAGTTGGAAATCTCATGTCCCTTGAATACGAAGACCGAACCTCATGCTACTCAACTCTAGTCACAAGTAAGCTCTTGTCATTGTAAGTACATATGTATCATAGAGAACCGCCAACGGGGTACCCCTTGCACATGATACAGGAGCTATCCCATAATAAAAACGACAAGGCAAGCAGACAATGAGCATCTCAGTGATCTTTTTATTTGCTATTTGCATAGGTTTTTATTGAGGATGCTTCATAGAGTGATCATTATGGTTATGCTGCAAGATTTCACCATGATTAGGCATGGCTTAGGCTAGCGACCCAGGCGTTTCTCTAACACAAATACAAACTCCATGATCTTACAAGTTCCCCTTTTATTTCACACCACCGGGATCCATAAGCAAAAGAACATGATATCAATGGGGTACAAAGTACAAGTACAATGTTGAAAGCGTTCCCCATGATACATGGTTCTGCTAACTTCAACTTATAAAGTGCAAGCATATACGCAACAAAGATGGATGCAATGGTTCAGGTTTATTAAATGCAAAAAAGTAAAGTGTGCCATCAAGTTCGTGAGAGCTTTAATCACTAGTTTTCTCATAACAAGTTTAATTTGGAAGGTAGACAAAAACATGAATATATTTGGAATAGCATATGCTAGTAGGTAGGTATGGTGGACTCTTTGGAATAACTTGGTTTTAGGAGTTGGATGCATGAGTGGAACTCACACTTGGTTATGGAGGCTAGCAAAAGACTGGGAGCGACCATCTAAGAGAGCAATAATGGCCATAATCATGCAAAGCGGCAAAATATCATTAATCAAAGCATAAAGTGATATTACAAGTCGAAAACTAAAGGATCATAGAGGATTATGGTGAGTTGGGATAGTCATAACATGGTGTGAGCATGTGCCAACTCAACCCAAATAAAGCATCAAAGGAGAATACCACAATACTATGCTTTAATATGCTAAAACAACGCATGATCCTTCCAAGGCACATTAAGAAATCTCAGTTGTTTATAACAAGTCATGCTACATCAAAGAATACTAAGAATAAAGCCAAAACAATATCGAGCATGGCATGACAAAGCATAGGACACAGTCAAAAACAAGCTCTCCTTACCACTTAAGCATGAACTTTCCTACTCTTTTCCAATCCAAACCAAACTATTTGAAAACCAATGTATGAAAGAGGGGGTCCAACCAAATTATTCAGAAAACTAAGCAAACCAAGCAAACGAAAACTAAAAGAAAAAACGAAGACGCTCCAAGAACAACACAACTATGCATGAAACAATAAAAATGAAGTGTTTGGAAGAAACCTAAGATTTTTATTGATGAAGAAGGGGATGCCTTGGGCATCCCCAAGCTTTGACGCTTGTACTTCTTTGATATTTCTTGGGGTGACATGTGTGGCATCCCCAAGCTTGAGCTTTAGTCCATTCTTCATCTCAGTACATCATTCTCTCCATACACCTGAAATTTTTCCTTCATACAAAACTTCAAACAATCTTTATTAGCAACATTAGTGCACTCAAGATAATAAGTCTTTTTGGTTCAGTTACAACACAAGTGAAACTTCCATTAAAACACTAGATACTGTAGTACTTCCCTCAAAAAGCTTAATTCCCCAAAAGAACTCAAAAAGGAACCAACAAGAAGCAAATGCAAATAATGGCAGAAATCTGTCAAAACATACCAGTAGGTAAAGACGAATTTTTTCGAAGACCTTCTGTTGCTCAAATTGAAAAGTGTTGAACTAATGAAAGTTAGATAACAACATGGGGCAGAAGCAAAAAAATTCACGCCTCAAAAGGACGTACAGACATTTTACACGAATTTTGACGGTGAAGCACAGAAATCTGTTTCGGGACAACAACTTTCCCAATCATTACTTCTCTCTCATTAGAGGTTACTCTTGGCACAAAAAGCAAATAAAAAGGATAAGAAACGGTTATTACATAGGTAATAACTTCCAAGACTCATCTAAAACTTTTGGGTTATCTCCCAATAAGTACTTTTCTATAGCGCCTTTAAGTTAGGCATGATAGTTTGACAAGATGCATAGGAATCTTGTAGAGAAACAAGTCATGAAAGCACAAAGCAACAAGCATAGTAAAGCAAAACAAGTGCAACTTCAAAGTTTTCAACATAAAGAGGGGAAACCTAATATTATTGAGATGCATAAAACCATGTTTCCCACTCTCATAATAACTTTCAGTAGCATCAAGAATAAAATTAACAATATAACTATCGTATAAAACATTCTTATCATGAGCCACATGCATAAAATAATTATTACTCTCCATATAAATATAGTCATTTTTATTAATTGTAGTGGGAGAAAATTCAACAAAATAGCTATCATTATTATTCTCATCACCATAATCATCAAATATAGGAGGCATATTGTAGTCATAATTAATTTCCTCCTCAATAGTAGGTGGACTAAAAAATATCATATTCATCATTGTAATCATCATATATTGGAGGTATAGTATCATCAAAGTAAATTTTCTCCTCCGTGCTTGGGGGACTAAAAATATCATGCTCATCAAAACTAGCTTCCCCAAGCTTAGACTTTTCCATAGCATTAGCAATAATGGTGTTCAAAGAATTCATACTAATAACATTGCTATTAGCATGCAAATAAAGTTCCATAGGTTTTTTAATTTTCTCTTCAAACACTTCATGTCCTAACTCAAGATAAATACTATAAAGCTCTCTAATTTTGTTTTTATTTTCCATTAAGCCTAACTAGTGAAAACAAGAAACAAAAATATCTTCAAGCACTCACATCGGAGGACGTGAGTACCTTTTACCTTACCTCCCCGGCAATGGCGCCAGAAAATAGCTTGATGTCTATGCACTTCTATTCTTGTAGGCAGTTGTTGGGCCTCCAAGTGCAAAGATTTGTAGAACAGCAGCAAGTTTTCCCTTAAGTGGATCACCCAAGGTTTATCGAACTCAGGAAGGAAGTGGTCAAAGGTATTCCCTCTCAAGCAACCCTGCAATCAAGATACAAGAAGTCTCTTGTGTCCCCAACACACCCAATACACTTGTCAGGTGTATAGGTGCACTAGTTCAGCGAAGAGATAGTGAAATACAAGTGGTATAGATAATTATAAGTGGTAACGGTGATAGAAAGTATCTCGATGGCGTGGAAAAGACTAAAGTAAAACTGAAATAAAGATAGAAGCAAGCAAACATGTAATAGATCTAATAGCAAACGGTGTTTCAATGTTTAGAAACAAGGCCTAGGGATCATACTTTCGCTAGTGAACACTCTCATATAAATATCTTCTCTTTATGATACTACTCTGAACTACTCTCCGGTTGGACACTCTAATCCATGGTAGGGCTATAACATCACACCTCAAAGTAAGTCTTTCCCATCTAGAAACCCCCATATTGTCACCTTGAGCACTAGATGGTTCAAACAAACACCACAATGTCATAGAGACATCTAACTCCAAATATAACTCATAACAAGTATTTGTAATCTCTAGCCTAAGTGCCACCATGGTATGCACACTGTCAACTTCACACACATGGGGAGAGCAGAGATCTATTAAAGCACTTGAGTAGTGATGACCCACAAGTATAGGGGTGTATCGCAGTATTTTCGAGGGAAGTGAAACCCAATTTATTGATTCGACACAAGGGGAGCTAAAGAATATTTATAAGCCTTAACAACTGAGTTGTCAATTCAGCTGCACCTGGAAAAAATCTTGCTCACATCAGTTTATCAGTAGAAACAGTTTTGTAGTAGGAATAGTAAAGTAACAGCAGTAGTAAAGTAAAGACAGTAGTAACAAAAGCAGTAAACAGTGGGATGCGAGTGCGGTAGGCATAGGGATGGATGGACGGGCGTTGCATGGACAAGACAATTCACATAACAATCAGAACATAGGGAAATTGCAGATAAATAAGATAAAGCATCCAAGTACTAGACAATCCTAGGCATGTGTTCCGTATATAGTCATACGTGCTCGCAATGAGAACTTGCACAACATCTTTTGTCCTGCCAGCCCGTTTGCAGCGGGGCCTCTAGGGAACTACTGGCAATTAAGGTTCTCCTTTTAATAGAGCACCGGAGCAAAGCATTAACACTCCGTGAACACATGTGATCCTCACATCAAAGCCATTCCCTTCCGGTTATCCCGATTTCTGTCACTTCGGGGCCATAGGTTCCGGACAACAACGTGTGTATACAACTTGTAGATAAGACCAAAAAAATACTATAATAATGAATCAATAACATGTTCAGATCTGAAATCATGGCACTCGGGCCCTAGTGATAAGCATTAAGCACAACATGTCGCAACAAAGTCATAAAGCACTAATAAAAGATACTAGGCACCATGCCCTAACAATCTGATGCCATTACATGAACGATCTCATCCAATCCCTACCATCCCCATAGCCTACAGCGGGGGATTACTCACTCATATATGGGAGAAACATGGATGTTCAATGGAGAAGCGATCGTGATGATGATGGTGATGATCTCCTCCAATTCCCCGTCCTAGCAGGGTGCCAGAACGGAGTTTCTGGTGCTGTTTTCGTGGAATCTGGTGATGGCGGCAGAGCGGAACTCCTTCTGGAAAAACGTCAAACCCCCCCGAAGTTTTTAGGTCAGAAGGCTTCTTATAGGCGAAGAGGGAGACCGAGGGGGTGCCTGGGGACACCACACCATGCCCTGGCGCGGCCAGGCCCAGCCACACTGGGTGTGGCCAGCCTAGCTCTCCTCCTGCTCAGATTCTTCTCGAGTCTTCTGGAAAAATAGGCACTTTGGCTTTTGTCCGTCAATTCGAGAATATTCATTTTCTGACTTTCCTGGAACCAAAAATAGCAGAAAACAGGCAGCTGGCACTGTGGCTCTTGTTAATAGGTTAGTCTAAGAAATCATATGAAAAGTACTCCAAAGCATGGACAAAACACAAGAAAGTGGATAAAACCAAGCATGGAGCATCAAAAATTATAGATACATTTGCAATGTACTAACCTATTAACAAGAGCCACAATGCCAGCTACCCGTTTTCTACTGTTTTTGGTTCCAGGAAAGTCAGAAAATGAATATTCTCGGAATTTGATGGGACAAAAGCCAAAGTTATTATTTTACCGGAAGACTCACGGAGCCAGAAGACGAGACGTAGAGGGGCCACAGGGTGACCAAACCACCCCTAGGCGTGGGTCCCCCCAGGCCGCACCAAGGCATGGTGTGGGCCCCCTGGATGGCCACCGACCTTGCCCCTTTGCCTATATATTCCTCCTGATATGGAAACCCTAAATCGTCAAGCCTCCAGCCACGAAAAGTTCCGCAGCATCGCCGCCACCGAAGGGGAGATTCGGGGGACAAAAAGTCTCTGTTCCAGCACCCTGCCGGGACGGGGAAGTGCCCCCGGAGCCATCTCCATCGATCTCCACTGCCATCTCCATCACCGTTGTTGATTCCCATGATGAGGAGGGAGTAGTTCTCTCTCGAGGCTAAGGGTTCTACCGGTAGCTATGTGTTCATCTCTCTCTCTATGCGTGATCATATTGTGATCATGAGCTTTGTAATCTATAGATCTACCTTGCTACTCAAGTGCTTTAATAGATCTCTGCTCTCCCCATGTGTGTGAAGTTGACAGTGTGCACACCATGGTGGCACTTAGGCTAGAGATTACAAATACTTGTTATGAGTTATATTTGGATTTGGATGTCTTTATGAAATTGTGGTGTTTGTTTGAACAATCTAGTGCTCAAGGTGACAGTGTGGGGTTATCTAGATGCGGAAAGCAAACTTTGAGGTGTACCGTTATAGCCCTACCATTGATTAGAGTGTCCAACCGGAGAGTAGTTCAGAGTAGTATCATAAAGAGAAGATATTTATATGAGAGTGTTCACTAGTGAAAGTAATCCCTAGGCCTTGTTTCTAAGCACTGAAACACCGTTTGCAACTAGATCTTTTACATGTTTGCCTGCTGCCATCCTTGTTTTAGTTTGCCTTTAGTATCTTCCACGCCATCAAAGTATTTTCTAGCACCGTTACCACTTATAATTATCTATACCACATGTATTTAACTATCTCTTCGCCGAACTAGTGCACCTATACACCTGACAAGTGTATTGGGTGTGTTGGGGACACAAGAGACTTCTTATATCTTGATTGCAGGGTTGCTTGAGAGGGAATACCTTTGACCACTTCCTCACTGAGTTCGATAAACCTTGGGTGATCCACTTAAGGGAAAACTTGCTGCTGTTCTACAAACCTCTGCACTTGGAGGACCAACAATTGTCTACAAGAATAGAAGTGCGTAGACATCACGGCGCTGCGGAACTTTTCATGGCTGGAGGCTTGAGAAGATTTAGGGTTTTTGCATTGGGAGGCATCTTATAGGCGAAGATGCAAGGTCAGTGGGCGGCCAGGGGGCCCACACCACCTGGTGGCGCGGCCAGGGCTAGCCCGCGCCACCACATGGTGTGGCTGTCCTGTGGCCCCTCTCCGTCTCGTCTTCTGGCTCCGTGAGTTTTTCGGTAAAATATCGACTTTGGCTTTTGTCCCGTCCAATTCCGAGAATATTTATTTTCTGACTTTCTGGAACCAAAAACAGCAGAAAACAGGTAACTGGCACTGTTGTATCTTGTTAATAGGTTAGTTCCAGAAAATACATAAAAGTACTCCAAAGTGTGGACAAAACATAAGAAAGTAGATATAAAACAAGCATGGAACATCAAAAATTATAGATACGTTAGCAACGTATCAATACGATCCTACGTAGGACTACGTGAAGATTTCACATCATCCTCACCGCTTTGACTGCAAAAATCAGGGATGGGTGGCAGAAAAAAGAATTCAAAAGGAGAAGAATCGCGAGGCATGTGATGACGCGGTGCAGACCGATTGACCAGAACCCATAATCTACAGTAACTGAATAAAAAAATCGTTGAACGGAAAGAGTGAAGCACTAACGAGATGAGAAATGGTCACGCATTGTCAAAAACGGTCGTGTTTCATGTCACTTCAACAATTAACATGTGTGTATTCCGGAAACAAAGCAGAATAAGCTGATTTTGCCTCCTCTTAGTCTCTGCAACTGAATTTGTTTTTGAATATATTAGTATATATGTTTGTGTAAATTGATACGTGTTCTACGTTGTTCTATAATTACTACACGAGTTAATAAAAATTTCAGTGTCCTTGATTTGGAGCATGCTCTATGATTAATGAACAAGTGGGTTCCATCGACTAAGTGGGTCCAAAAGAAATATCAAAACTTCTATTTTTTATTTTGATATACAGAAGTTATCAAACTTGATTACATATTAGATCTTGATTTTATATAAAGGTTCATGGAAACTTCCAGCCATACCTTCTCTTTTAAATTTTATTGAATAGTGAATAATTTGGAATATATCAAGTAAACTCCAACATAGAATTAGTATATATGTAATCTGGTTGTCTATATTAACTAAACTAATCATTTTATAATCCAACAACTTATAAGTGTTGAATACAAACTTGTGTCTTTCCTTGGAGTTCTGCAATCCAAATAGTTGCAAGCATCGATTTTGAGGTGGTCGAACAAAGGTTACCGTATGATCTTCATAAGTTAGCTTGTTTTAACATCATTAGTTTTTTATCTTGATCATGTAACGTGCTAGTTTCTTGTGGTACTGAACTTGGTATATTGCTTGATGTATTTTTTTAAAGTTTGCTCAATGTACCTTTTTGTTTACTTGAATAAACACGGGTACCCCTATGTTGCTTATGAGCTTTAATATGAAATAAGGAGGGTTTGTTGCGGCCTGCCTCTCGCCATGAAGCCTGTGAGGCCTAGTCGTTTCCTTTGGCTCTGACTTTCTCTCCGGGGATGTGGACCAGGCTCTTCGCAGCGCCCGCTGTTGCCGTTGTGCTGGTGTTGCTCGGCGGTTCTCTAGACCTAGTCGAGCTAGGTTGTGTGGCCTCCTATGGTTTTTGCCGGTTTTTTCTTAAAACTGTGCCGTTTGGGGTCTTTTTTTTTGGTTCGGTTCCCCTTTTAACCAGACCCGTGTGTATATACGTCTGTGTGGGGTTTTGACCTGTGCTCCTGCTAGTTGCTCCAAAAAAAGGACACGGTTCTTGCGTCTAACGTCAGATCTCTCAGTTTCAGACATGTCTAACACGTAAATGACACATTTGTTTACTCCCTCCGTTTTTATTTACTTCGCATTTTAAGATTAGTCAAAGTCATATTTTATCAAGTTTGACCAAAAATATTGCAAAATCTATTAATATCCATCATTGCAAATACATATAATATGAAAATATACATTATGAAGATTCCAATACTATATAGTTTTATATTATAAATGTTGATATTTTTTTCTAAATATTTGGTCAAACTTTACCAAGTTTGACTTTGACTAAACCTAGAACGCGAAGTATTTGTGAACGGAGGGAGTACCAACTAAAATACTCAACCCCGCACATACTCATATACTTAATTTATGATAACACAAACAAAACAAAATGTATTACCAGTAATGAGTACAACACACCTACCACACTCTGATAAATGGACTGTAGGTGACACGGCGAAGCGCATGTCCACCTAGTATCTTATAATTTGTAACCAAGGAGTACATACAAGATGTGGTGTGCGAGTTGTGTGACATAAGCTGCACGGTCCCCACAAAAAGGATTAAATGGAAAACATAAGCTGAACATATTGCACACACACACAAGCTCTCACTCACATGTGTCTATGCATGTGCTAGACGCAAAAAGAAAGCAAATAATGCGCATATACACTTGATGTTGCTAGATTGACTAACATTTAACATTATGCCTAGCCGTCTTACACGTGGCAATTGATCAAATGGACGTTACAATGACTTTCCTAACTAAAGAGTTTGCTTGGAAGTGTATGGTTAGAAAACAGTTCTCCTCGCGTCGCTCTGAAGAGGCGGCCAGGGGAACCGTACAAATTGCTGTTGCCGACACCTCCTTTACCCTCCCCCTCCTCCCGCACCATCGCCAGAGGGAACATCTGGGTGAAGGAGGACTAGCGCCGGTGGAAGGGACTCCACTCGCCTCCTCGCCAGATGGTGTTGGCCCGGGAGGACTACCTAGAGTCTGGGCGTGGCACGGCCACTGGCGTCAAGACGTCATTTGCTTCTATGGCAGCACCGCAAAAGGCATCGGGGACCTTCTTCTGGTAGATCGATGGTGGACTGAATGGAGACGATATCCCTCTCTTTCAGCTCAGCCTCTAGGGTTGTAGTGCACAGGTTGGAAGCGAGGCGGTCGACCGTTGAGAGCTAGGCTATGGTGCGGTTGGAGTCGACGATGGCGGTGCCCTTGGGCATCGTTATTAGTTGAAGGTGACTACAGACCTCCCGCCTCCTGCTAGAGGTTCTGGCGGACACCCTAGATCTGGGTCTCTCGGATCAGACAATGGCGACACTTTCAGTGTTGTCCTCCCTCTTGAGGGCATCGTTTTGGAGCACGCGATGCCTGGAGGGATATGCTGGTGCAACGCGTTTCATCTACCTCGTCGATGGCGGCCACAAATAGTCAAGAGGAAGTCAATGTTAAGTTCATGAAGTCTTTGTATGTCTCAAAAGAACACCAAATTAGTGGCATTATATGGCAATACTTTGACATGTGCATGCTTCATAGTATACGAGGTGTACTGTGTGGGGCCCCCGGATTTATCCTCCGAGAATCCCTGTTATGCATACAACCACGATCCCATGATCAGTTAGTCGTGGCACATAACCGACAAGTATCAAAATAAACATCCGAAACATAACGAATACAGGTCATACATTATTTGCCAGTGTGGCTACATCGATCAACATCGGCGGAACTTCATTAAGCGTAGAGCCCGAGCCATGCCTTAACCTACAGGTAACTGACTAGGAGAACGTCCTAGCTCGTATAGTCGTCAAATTCACCTTCTTCTTGATATCTGACCAAGTTAAATAGCCAGGGACAATGCCAGTGAGTACTTTGAATATACTCGCAAACCACCTTAAGATAACAATAATAACAAGAGGATATGCATTATGGTTGTGGTAGTAGGAGGGATCCAAGAGAGGTTCTTTTCTCAATTAGTTTCTCTTGTAGATATAGCATCTACATAACTTTGTTGAAAACCTTTGTAAACATTTTGGAAACCTTTTTTTTGAAAAGTTTTGGAAAACATCAGGACTGAGTCACCCATTTGTTCTCGTCTTCAGGTCGTCCCACGACCAAACTCCTTTCATACCTTTTCGACCATCCCATGGTCAAAACATTTCCAAAGCCATTTCTCTTCCGAAATCCTTTTTGAAAACAAAACCATCACCGCTCTACAGAAGTTTGTCCAACCCGTCCATAACCGCGGACACGGCTATTCGAATAGATTTACACTCTGTAGAGGATGTACACTTTACCCATACCATCCGGGTACACTACCCTGATCTTCACCGATCGTGGGTCGAGTAACCGATCAAGACTCTCCGGATGCCCACTCCAATATAAGTGTTTACCCCATGAGTGTTATTCCCCTCAAAACCGGGACGTCGGGTACCGAGGACCAACCGGAGCGCATTTTACACTTAACACAGTGGGTGCTTTCAATGAGGGGCTCATAGTAACGCGTGGAGGTCTGTTGACCCTTCGTTCCTTCTCCCGATCGATGTCCCACATGGACCGTTTGTCCAGAGAAGGCCCACCCTCCAGGGAGTTTCATCCCCTGTAGTTGTTGTGAGGCAGCTTATACCAGAGTAACCAAACATCAAATCCAGCCCTGTCCCATTCCAGAGTAATGTGGTTGCACATGGTTAAGTTGTTATAGCTAAACTGCAAAGAACCGGGTGCGTTTTTGTAAACCTTTTTCCTCCAGTTTTCCTTCAGCATTTCGTAAAACAAAAACCTTTTTCTTTCTCAATACCTCTTGGGAGGTCCCACCTCACCAAGGTTTTATCATAAAATATTTGCTAAAACTTTTTCCGGGGTCTTCCCATCCTCCAGCTTTGCTTCGGCTAAAACAGGGTCTCCAAAAGGGTTATTGTGATATACACCATCTATTCTACTAGGGACAAGTATGTGTCACCAATGGGGTTGTACTTAATAGTACCAAGGTGTAATAGTTCAGAGGAGCCAAACCACTACCATAAATACATTAACTTATAGTAAAACAATCTAGTTTTAAATAAACGGTAGATAAAACATGCATAAGTAAAACAGTAGGACAAGGCTTATGAGCAAGAAGGTGGCTTGCCTGAGATCAGCAATATGGCATAATTGTCCCTGGACTTCTTCTGAGAAAACCATAATAACCAATAAAAACCATCTTCTTCTGCTCTCCGATATAATCGCAACTATCATCGATAGGGAACACATGCAAACAAACAAAAGGGGTACAATCAATACAAGGAATACAAACATCAAAGCATAAAGCAAGCAATGAGCAATACAAGTTTACCAATCAGTAGGTCTTAGGAAGAATGGATTAATAAGATTGGCCTTGTCTTGGAAATAGGGAAGAAAATCCTTTAGGATTTATAGTCTAGAAACTACCTACGAGATGGGTTTTGGACCAAGAACATATTCTGTATGATAGCATTGTGTAAAAGTGATACCAATATATAGGAGTTGATAAAATGAAACTAATAAAAGTGGTTTCGCTATTTTATCACTTTTCTTCAATTTAATAAGAATATCCTAGTGATAAAAGCTCTAGTTTTAGGAAATAATTCACCAGGAAAGTTTTGTACCTCCAAAAATTATTTCCTTGGATGATTAAGTAGGGTTTGATGTACTTGTTCACTGAGAGTTGGAATCAAGTCAAGATAATTACCAGAAGGCCCTCAGCAAATTCCCAAAGGTAGTTCTGTAGCTGTTTTGTCTTTTTCACCTAATTAAATCTACAGAAGCTTTTGAGTTGATTCCAAGGCACATTGTAGGTATTTAGGATACCTTTCTGTAGAAATTGGAATAAACCTTTTTGGAGTTGTGGAACCACTATGATGATTTATCTAGGGATAACACGATGGACAGAAATGTTTAATTCATTAGAAATCCTCAAAAGCTCAATAAATCTTGGTATCCTGGATTTTGGTAGTATTTAGTGTACCACATCACAGAGAGTTGGAATGAGGTAAAAGCAACTCATGGTTTGGTCTAAGGAAAATTCTAAAGTCAGATTGGTCTGGTTTTTGTTATTTTTGTAAAAGATACTCCATAGCTCCAAAAGGCAAGGGACCACTGTTCAAAAATAAGTATGGTGGAAACCTACCAGGGAAGGTTTGTTTCACTACATTTAGATAAGGATGGTTCTCTCGGGAATTTATTTACTAGAATAGATACATGTTTGTATATTTATTTCTAGAATTTATTGACAGACCTTTTTGTACTAGGGTTGGTTCTACATGTTAGAGAAAACATACAGGAACATGTCAAAAATTGAATCTAGGCAAAATGTGGGGTTTTCCTTTTTTGTTTTCATTTAATCCTCAAGGCATACTACAAAATGGTAGGAAAAAGGATTAAAGAGGGAGGCAATTGGGCCGGTACTAGGAGGAGGTTGGGCCGTGCAGGGCGACAGCGGCCCAACAGGGCATCGCCGGGCGTGGGACAGCCTTTGAATTCCTAATGGGCGGGGCCCGGCGGTCAGCCACACGGGGCGCCGAAGGGGTATTGGGCATCCAAGGTCGTAGGATGCAGGGAAGATCGACGGTGGCGACGTCGTCTTCCACCCTCGTCCGTGCAAAACAGAGGGGGAAACCCTAGGAAGCGGCAGCACTACTGGGAAGCTCACCTGAGGCCGTTCTAATGGCGGGGAAGGCGACGCGGTGCCAGACAACGACCTCGGCGATGGGAGGGACAGGTGGTTTTGGTGCAGATCCTGGGTTGCGCGCGTTTGTGATGGCAGGGACGACTCGGGTGCACGCCGGGGCATGCCTGGGAGCCTGCATGTCGTCCTGGGGGTTGTCTGGCCGAGTTGTGGAGGGGGTGGAGGTTCTGTGATGGCCGCTGGTGAGGCCGCAGAGGCTCATCTCAGCCGGGCTCGACGGGGATGCTCACCTCGGTCCTGCGCCGGTGGAGGCGGCTCCGGTGTACCTGGGAGGAAAGAGGAAGGAACATGGGAGTAAATAAGATTCAGGTGAGTGCAACCGGGCGAAAGAGGGGGTCTGGGGAGGTCGAGGTCGACCATGAACCACACTACTCGAAGGAGGCCGAGAGGAGCATGCTTCCCTCTCCATGGCGATGGAGAGCTAGGGATCTGGATCTGGGGCTTGAGAGAGGTAAGTGGATATGGGAGGAGTGGTCTGAGAGTGAATGGAAGGGCTAGGCCAGGTGGTGCTATTTTTATTTCAAGGGTGAGGGTCTATGGTGGATGTGGCTCATGGAGGAGCTAGAGCTGGTCCATGGCCTCTTCATTGGTTGCTGAGGGCGGTGGAGGGGTGTGGTGGGGTACTGGAGTCGAGCAGTGAGTGGTGGGAGGATGGTGGTTGTTGCTGCACCATTATTTCCAAGATTTGCAAGATATGCATATCTCTCTTTCCAATAGCAAAAGACAAGGGGAGGGGGTGTGCTACAGTAATTGATACAGTGCACACGACCAGGGGGTGTTAGAGTGGCTGTGGTGGTCACATGTCCACATTTGGTGAGGGTTTGGTTGGGTTTTGGTTTAAGGTTGATAAAAGTCCAAATCTGCCATATAGAATGATCATGGTCAAGTTCTCCAAATTTGATCTTTGCAAGATGAGTTAAGGATATTGGTAGATGGACAAGGTTAAGATACATCTCTGATATTTATTTGGGATTTTTCAGAAGATTAGAAGTCCACTTAAATCCATTTATTCAGAAACTGCAGAAGTGAGTTCTTGGAGTTCATTTGATATTTTTACATTGGACCAGGTGGTTTTTTGAGTTGAGATGGTCTCAAATGTGAATACACACTTAGGGGAATTTTCCCAAGATTTATGGGGGTTTAAAAGTATTTAAAACTATTATTATTCCATTTCTGCCATTTGAGAAAAAAGGGCAAAAAGAATTAATAAAGGATCTCAAAAATATTTATTTTTGAGATGGGAATGTAGGGTATTATATATGGATCTCAATTGAGCAAAAATTTGGGGAAGTGTTTTGGCAAAAACCAAACTTTCCTTTGTGAGAGGAGTTTTGGAGATTTTGACTATTAAAGAGATTAAATAGATTTGGAGCCAAAATAACCCTGTGTAATATTTGATAAATCTTTATGATCAAGGTAGATGATGCATACAAGGTGTAGCAAGCATTTTCAACCTTGGGATTGGATAATCCAAGTTGATCTTGGTGAAAACTAGAGATTTAAGGATCTTGGGTGAGATTGTTTTCATGCCACCAAAACCTTGTTGGTCCTTGGAGCTCAGATCTCCCCTTGGGGCATGGGGTAGATGGATGGATAGACCAGGTGATGTACATCAACATGGTATATAGTTTTGATCTTGATCTTTCTTTAGTTCACCAAGATATGCTTTCAAACTTTGAATAAAATAATCTTGCCAAAGCAGATTATCAACTAGCCTTCAAAACCTTGTGGGTTTAATAAGCACAAAGATGCACCTGGAACAAGTGAAGTAGATATTGATAGACCTATATGAGTAGAACACAACCATGCAAAGAGTTGGTTCATAGAAAGTTGGATGGTGGTGTGAGCTTCTATCAAAGTAGGCATGATGACTAGATTTGCAGGAATATTTATTTTCTTGCCTGCAAAACCATCAAGAACAAGTGGGTTGGATGAGGATCTAACCAAGGTTAAGAGTGGGCCTTGGTAGTATTTAGGATGGTTTACAAGATGGTTCAAGTGCATTTCCAAAAATGCACAAGGGTTGAGAAAAGGGAGACATCCAAAAAGGTGATGTTGGAAATAGTTTTCCAGACTTAGCCAAATTTGGCAGACTTAGGGTTTTTGAATAGAATGTGGGTGGTGATGATTTTGATGGGTCGTAGGGTACCAAAGCATCATCAAGTGGATGATGTTGAAGTGTATATTAAGTAGGATGGATCCTTGCTTGATTCTGGTCTTCATTGACTTGGAAGCTTCTAGAATGGATCACTGCAGAATTGATCTGGGTAGGGGTTTTAGATGATCACCTGGTGGCTAGGGATTAGATCCAGATTGTATTCCTTCTTAGGATTTGGTGATCTTAAAGTATCTTGATCCTAGAGGATGAGCTCCTAGAGTAGCTCATACTACTTCTGAGCAATCAAGTCAAACAGCAGATCAAGACAACTCATCTTACAAAGAAATCAGCCACTACTAGGGTTACCATCAAGCTTAGCTTGAGGTAAGGTTGATGCATTTTGAAGAGGTTGGATTTTGAATAGGATGAGAGTCCTTGGTATCTCTACCAAGAGTAGAATTCAAAAGCTTACTAAAAGGTTTTGGAGATCCTAGATGTAAGAGTGGTTGAAGGTTTTGTCTTGAAAACATAAGGAGATTATGTTATATACCCCTCCATAGTTTTGTCAATAGAAGCTACTAAAATAGTTTTGGTTACATAAGCATCTTGGCTCAGGTTTTGAGATGCCAGGACATTTGAGAATATGTAAGATGAGCCAGGATAGTTTTGTTAAATAGCTTTTGTCAACTGATGGTGAGGTAAGGAGTATCATATGGTATACACTCACATGCACAAGCACAAACAAATAACAAGCAAACACTGCACCAATGAACAAGAAAAAGTTTTTGTTCCCCCTGATTTTTTGCATTCTGGACAACTAATCAGGATTGCAGAAATTGGGATGTTACATACTGCCAACTCGCCATGGTGGCACACTGGCTAACATTGATGGAAATAAATGGATAGGCTTTGTTCCAAGTGTACTATCATGTGATTGCTATAAAAACCGTAATATTGTACTCGGTATCATATGCAAATATACAGAGGCAAGATCTTACAGTCCCTGAATCCACTCCATTAACTTACTTCAGACCCGTTGCACAAGTTGTATTGTTCATTGTATCTCTCTCACATTTCATGTTACACTCATATACCTCTCATACAAATCTTGTGGGATTTTACCATGTTGTCTTGATTGCAATGATGTCCATGCTCGCTCAGTGATTCATCCGTGGCACCATTAAAAATCAAGAGTGTCACTTCTAAATATACAAGCATTACGCATTCAGATCTAGCAAACCAAGTTGACATTATATTATAGCTTATTGTATTATCTTTACATATATTTTTTTAAAATAGATTGGATGGTAAAGTGTGTGAATTAGTTTATTAGAAAGATCATTGGGGCAAACTTGAAGCCGATATGAGTATGTATTTCATTTCCATACCGAATATCCTACTAGCTCTTTGCTTACTCTTAGTGCATCAAGTAATGGCCACGAGGATTTTGTCTTATTATTCCATCCTATCCCCATTTCCAAAAAATCCTATCCCCTTTTCAGATGGAGTGTGTGAATTGGATTAGATTCCATAACATCATTGCCATTTTTGCGAGGGAAACAAAGACTTCCCCTCATGAAATGGGATTACAGTCAGCTAATACTAGGTGTGTAATAAATTCCTATATACGACACAACCAACAAGCGATGCTACCTACAAATATACCATAATTGGATAAATAGTGTGTAACCCTATTTTAGTTCGCTCTATGTCCTAGAGGAAAAACCCGCCCTAGAGGAAAAGCCTGTGAAGTCCAATTAATCTTCTTACTTCATTGATGATATGCCCATCATGTTAGAGGTTGTGGTTATGCTTTGACTTCTTGTATATTCTCCTTAATTAACATGATTGGGAAAGTCTTTTGCCTCCTAAGTCTAGATTTCAACGACAAAGTCTTTCCTCCTAAATCTAGTCATGTTGATCTTCTTCACTGATGAGATTCTCATCACGTTTGACGTTGTGGTAGTACTTTGACTCCTTGTATATTCTTCTTAGTTAATAAAACGGGGATATGTCTTTCGCTTCATAAGTCTAAATTTGAAGGGCAAGTCTCCTGTCTCGAGTTTAGATTTCAAGTACATTGAGGATGAAGGATTATTAAAGATTTTGTATCAAACACGAATGTCCTATGTTAGATGTTCAAAAACAAAATTAATGTCATAAAGTAGCATAGCTCTCTGTTATCACACTCTAGTTTTGCATTAGTGGACATTGATCGATGCTATATATATTCTTTGTTATTCTTAAACCTTGGGTGCATGATTACATTGTCGAAAATGCTAAATCACCAAATCATATTGCTACTCCAACCACCACTTCAACTAGTATTGAAATATATTATTGCACCGCTTAGTCAAACATATTTATTTTCTGAAAAAACACATATCCTCAAGCAATTATGTATGCTCACTGCTGCATATGTAGATCATGCACAACTACATTTATTACTGTTTAGATCGAATGCTGATAAAGTTTAGCAAGCTGTCTCTCAATGAGAGTGACATGTTGGTCGGCTAATCCATTTTGTACCCATGTATCCACACATCATCATACCAACTATGCATATTAAGTAATTTGTAGACTTTGGTTCTATTTCTTGCTAGTTGGGTTCTTAGTTTTTTGTGTTAGAGTATTAGGAATATACGGTTGTTATGGTAGTTTAGATAGAGTTAGGATTTGTTTACGTACAATCCTAACTTGACTCGTACTCCAAGATAATCCTCTGTACGTCTATATATACTCGCCCATGAGGCTCAATAATATATCCATCATATTTCGCCAAACGCATACTCTTTCATGGTATTAGAGCGGCAAGATCCTTGACCTATCCACCGCACACGCTTCCGTGCCGCTCCGCCCCCGGGAAGGTCGATCTCCATGATCTCCGTCGGGGGCCACGCAACCCGTACGCAGGGTTCGTCCACCAATCCGTGATCAGCTGTCCTGTAAGTCTTTTTTCCGATCTCTTGATCAGTTTTCTTTTTTGGTTTACCGATCTTAGATCGGATTGAGTCGCCCACCGCCATCGTCAATGCCGCGCCTCTACTCCGACCATCGGCATCGAGAATCTACATCGCGTCCGTACGCCTGCCCCCTCCGCTGCTGCGCCTGCCTCAGTAGGTTGTCGCGGCCTCACGGCAGGCTGCCGCGCACCGCGGATGGCTACTATACCTTCCTCGGAAGGCTACCACGGCCGCCCCCCTTGGATCCTCTTCGTCGTCATCGTCCGGGACTTCACCGACAATGTCGCCATCGAATCCGATCTATGCATCGTCCATGCCATGGCGCATACGGTGCACCGTCGGTCTGATCAACCGATCCCGCGCCTGTCTACGCCAAGCACGTCTGATACATTGCAAATGTATCTATAATTTTTGATATTCCATGCTTAGTTTTATCTACTTTCTTGTGTTTTGTCCATACTTTGGAGTACTTTTCATATGATTTCTTGGACTAACCTATTAATAAGAGCCACAGTGCCAGCTGCCTATTTTCTACTGTTTTGGGTTTCAGGAAGTCAGAAAATGAATATTCTCGGAATTAGACGGGACAAAAGCCAAAGTTACTATTTTACCGGGAGACATCTGGAGTCAGAATACGAGACAGAGAGGGGCTGGGGCCTGGCCACACCACCTGGCCGCGCGACCAGGCCTGGCCTATGCAGGGGGTGGTCTGGCCGCCCCAGGCACCTCCTCGGCCTCTCCTTCCGCCTATATATTGCCTCTGATACGGAAACCCTAAGTACCCGATCAAAATTCCATGAAAGAGTTTGTAGCCGCCGTCATCTCCATCTCTAGATCGGGAGGGATCTGAAACTCTTCCCGGCACCCTGCCGGAGAGGGGAATTCACCTTGGAGGCCTTCTTCATCATCATGCAAGCCTCCAGTGTGATGCGTGAGTAGTTCACCTCTAGACTACGGGTCCATGTAGTAGCTAGATGGCTGGTTCTCCTCCTTTGTGCTTTCATGTCTAGATCTTGTGAGCTTCGTTCATGATCAAGATCATCTATTTGTAATTCTGCATGTTGTGTTTGCGGGGATCCGATGGATATTGAGATGCTATTTCAGATTGATTATTGATTCTATCATGTCAAGTAGATGCTTTACGTTGTTATTTGTGACCTTGCATGCTTTACGTTGTTAGTAGCTATCTTGGCCAAGTAGATGCTAGCAACTCCAAGAGTTAGTATTTATACTCGATAGTGGGTTCATGCCTCCGTAATGGGAAGTGATGAAATCTCTAAGGTACTAGATGTGTTGTTGCTACTAGGGAGAAAACAACAATCCTTTGTTCAAAGAACAATTGTATTTTTTACTTTACATGCAATTCGTAATGCAATAATCTGTTGCTTGCAACTTAATACTGGAGGGGATTCGGATAATAACCTGAAGGTGGATTATTAGTCATAGATGTAGTTGGATGGCGATCTATGTATAATGTTGTAATGCCCAATCAAGTCTCAAAGGATTCAAGATGATTAGTATATGCTTGTATGCTTTCTCGATGTTTGTCAATTGCCCCGCTGTAATTTTTTCACCTAGCATGTTATCTATCTTAAGGAGATCCACCTCTAGTGAACTATGGAACCCGGTCCTTTCTTTTACATTCAATCTACAATCAAACTGTTTACTGCTTTGTGTTTACTTTCTTCAAACTATTACTTCCTTCCATTCGATACATTTAATCCTTTGTTTTCAGCAAAACCGGTGAGATTGACAACCTCATCGCAAGTTGGGGACAGAGTTCTGTGGTTGTGTTGTGCAGGTCTCCACGTTGCTAGTAGCACCGGTAGTGTGCCCTACCAAGGCTCAGCTAGCAACACCTTTGGGGTGTTTCCTTGCTCCTACTGGATTGATAACCTTGGTTTCGTACTGAGGGAAAACTTACTGTTGTGCTCATCATACCTTCCTCTTGGGGTTCCCTAACAAGCTCGATATATTTTCGGCCAGCAAGACTTTTTCTTGCGCCGTTGCCGGGGAGTCAAGGACATCTTCACAAGGGAAGTCCCTCATAACCAATCTCTTTACTTTGTTATTTTTGTTTACTTTTGTTTTGTTTGTTTGTTTCTTTATCAAAAACACATAAAAAATTAGTTCCTATCTTAAGTTGTCATTATGTATAGCCTTGCTCCAATCACTATGTCACCCGAGGAAATGATTTTCACTTTTAAACAAGGAATTGAGGAGAGCTTCAAGGAAGCTTGGTCTAGAATCTCTGATCTGCATGAAAAAACTGAGCCTAAAATGACTCAAAGCTTGTTCCTTAGCAGATTTTACATTGGAATTGCTCTTTCCTATAGATATGCTTTAGATGTTGTTGTGGGAGGAGATTTCCTCCAATGCAATGAGGATGATGTTGTTAATGCTATAAAGAAATTGGTCTTTACTTACAACTTGCCTAGCAAAACTGATATTTCTTTCACAAACATATTTGCTAGGTTTAACACTCTTGAGATTAGCACTGCTAGTTTGAAAGATTGCTATAATACGCTTAGGGAGCATCATAATTATGTTCCAATAAATTCCGAACCATCAAAGTGGCTCCCCACAGTAAAGATTGATATAAATAATGAAACTTTTCAAGCTCGGTGTGATATCATGTCTGAATTTTGTCTTATGCTCAAAGATATTTATGAATCTTTTGAATCTTTGGGGGCTTGCTGAAGGAGGAAAAGAAATATCTCTTGCTAATAATGCTGCAATATTACCTATTGGAATAGCTGAAGGAGTGTTTACAAAGATCCTTGGGAAAATGATTTCTATTGATTATCTTGTTATTAAATGTGCAGGAAAAGGACAAATTACACTTGGAAGGTCCCTATTAGAACTCCTTGGAGCAATAATAGATGTGGGAAAGGGGACCATGCACGTTGCTTCTCCACGAAACAATCATATTTTCCCCAAGGTTAAGAATAAAAGTAAGAGAGGTAAGGGCAAGAAAATTGGTTTTAATGCTTCTTCATTTGAGAACACTTGATTCTTTTTCTTGCTTCTTATGCCTAACTTAAAGGCGTTAAAGAAAAGTACTTATTGCGAGATAACCCAAAAGTTTTAGATGAGTCTTGGAAGAGTAATAACCGCTCCTTATCCTTTTTATTTGCTTTTTGTGCCAAGAGTAACCTCTAATGAGAGAGAAGTAATAATTGGGAAAGTTGCTCTCCCGAAAAAGATTTATGTGCTTCACCGTAAAAATTCGTGTAAAATCTCTGTATGTCGTTTTGAGGCATGAATTTTTGTGCTTCTGCCCTAGGTTGTTATCTAACGTACTTTAGTTCAACACTTTTTGATTTGAGAAACATAAGGTCTTCTAAAAAATTCGTCTTTACCTGCTGGTCTGTTTTGACAGATTTCTGCCATTTTCTGCATTTGCTTCTTGTTGGTTCCTTTTTGAGTTCTTTTGGGGAATTGAGATTTTTGAGGGAAGTGCTACAGTAGCTAGTGTCTTAATGGAAGTTTATTGGTGTTTCAACTTAACCTAAAGACTTATTATCTTGAGTGCACTAATATTGCTAATAAAGATTGTGTGAAGTTTTGTATAAAGGAAAAATTTCAGGTGTATGGAAGGAATGAGAATTGAGATGAATAATGGACTAAAGCTTAGCTTGGGGATGCTACGCATGTAACCCCAATAAATATCCAAGAAGTACAAGCGTCAAAGCTTGGGTATGCCCAAGGCATCCCCCTCTTCGTCAATAAAAACCCCAGGTTTCTTCCAAGCGCTTCATTTTTATTGTTTCATGCACAGTTGTGTTGTTCTTGGAGCGTCTTCTTTTTCATTTTTGTTTTGGTTTTTAGTTTGCTTTTGTTTGCTTAGTTTTCTGAATAAATTTGTTGGTCCCCTCTTTCATACATTGGTTTTCAAATAGTTTGGTTTGGTTTGGAAAAGAGTAGGAAAGTTCATGCTTAAGTGGTAAAGAGAGCTTGTTTTTGACTGTGGCCTATGATTTGTCATGCCGTGCTTGATATTGTTTGGCTTTATGCTTAGTATTCTTTGCTGTAGCATGACTTGTTATAAACAATTGATATTGCTTAATGTGCCTTGGATGAATCATGCGTTGTTTTAGCATATTAAAAGCATAGTATTCTGGTATTCTCCTTTGCTGCTTTATTTGGGTTGACTTGGCGCATGCTCACACCATGTTATGACTATCTCAAGTCACCTAAGCCTTGATGATCCTTTAGTTTTCAACTTGTAGTATCACTTTATGCTTTGATCAATGATGTTTTGTCGCTCTGCATGATTATGGCCATTACTGCTCTCTTAGTTTGTCGCTCCCAGTCTTTTGCTAGCCTCAACCAAGTATGAGTTCCACTCATGCATCCAACTCCTTAAACCAAGTCATTCCAAAGAGTCCACCATACCTGCCTACTAGCATATGCTATTCCAAGTATATTCATGATTTTGTTTACCTTCCAAATTAAACTTGTTATGAACTAGTGATTAAAGCTCTCACGAACTTGATGGCACACTTTACTTTTCTTGCCCTTAATAAACTTGAACCATTGTGTCGTCTATGTTGTATATGCTTGCACTTATTTGTTGGGGATTAGCAGAACCATGTTGTCATGGGGAACGCTTTCAACATTGCACAGGTACTTTGTACCTAGATGATATCATGCTCTTTTGTCTATGGATGTTGTCGATGTGAAATGAAAGGGGAGCTTGTAAGTCCATGGAGTTATGTATATGTGTTAGAGAAACGCCTGGGCCGCTGGTCTAATCCATGCTGACATGGTGGAAACCTGCAGCGTAACCATAATGAGCTGTCTATGAAGCATTCTTCTTATATAAAAAAGATTCCTATATTGAGAAAAAAGAGAAAAAAAGAGAAAAAAGAGAGATTATGAAAAGAGCAAAGAGAGAAAAAGCACCATATTCCCATGGTAAATAAGAAGATTGCTGAGATGCTCGTTGTCTGCTTGCCTTGTCATTTTGATATGGGGATTCTTCCGTAACATCGGGCAAGGGCTACCCCATTGGCGGTTCTCCACAATACACATGTACTTACGATGACAAGAACTTACCGGTAACTAAACTTGAGTAGCATGAGGAGCGGCCCTCGTATTCAAGGGACATGAGATTTTTAACTTATACTTCGTCAAGCATATACTCCATAGTTTGTTCACTTTAAACTTAATCACTTCAAGATGCTTATGAGAGGGGCAATGAGAGATGAAATCTATTAAGTACCATAATTTTTGGAAGCTCTTGATGAGACTTGAATCCCTACTTCCTTCTATGAAGGCCTTTCTTCCACCATTATATTGAGTCTCCACCTTCTACCTTTATGCACCTACTTTGAGAGCATAGTGGCCATTCTTAGTTCTATGTGCATTGTCCCAATACTAGTTGATTGATGCATACCTTGATATTGCTTGTTTTAAACTATTTGTATCTAGTCACTCTTATAAACTTTGAAGGTGTCCTATGTATTTATATTTGCTACTCTATGAGGGACAAGCTGAATACTATTATGCTATGTTTTCTTCATGTGAAACAAACAAACGTCTTGCAAAGCATTGTTATTCATGAATCTTTTGTTTGTGTCTTTTCAGGTTGCAACATAGTTTCTTTGTCTTATTGCTAGAACCTTGTCTTTCATGTTATGATTGAAGTACTATGATCCCAGCTTTGAATGTTTTACAAATACTTTGATCAAGTTTATGATGGTGCATATCACCTCAAAAATTATTCTTTCTTTTTATCACTTACCTACTCGAGGACGAGCAGGAGTTAATCTTGGGGATGTTGATACATTGCAAATGTATCTATAATTTTTGATGTTCCATGCTTGGTTTTATCTACTTTCCTGTGTTTTGTCTATACTTTGGAGTACTTTTCATATGATTTCTTTGACTAACCTATTAACAAGAGCCACAGTGCCAGCTGCCTGTTTTCTGCTGTTTTTGGTTTTAGGAAGTCATAAAATGAATATTCTAGGAATTGGACGGGACAAAACCAAAGTCACTATTTTACCGGGAGACATCTGAAGGCAGAATACGAGACAGAGAGGGGTTGGGGCCTGGCCACACCACCTGGCCGCGTGGCCAGGCCTGGCCCATGCCAGGGGGTGGTCTGGCCGCCCCAGGCACCCCCTCGGCCTCTCCTTCCGCCTATATATTGCCTCAAATACAGAAACCCTAAGTACCCGATCAAAATTCCACGAAAGAGTGTGTAGCCGCCATCATCTCCATCCCTAGATCGGGAGGGATCTGAAGCTCTTCCCGGCACCCTGCCGGAGAGGGGAATTCACCCCGGAGGCCTTCTTCATCATCATGCAAGCCTCTGGTGTGATGCGTGAGTAGTTCATCTCTGGACTACGGGTCCATGTAGTAGCTAGATGGCTGGTTCTCCTCCTTTGTGCTTTCATGTCTAGATCTTGTGAGCTCCGTTCATGATCAAGATCATCTATTTGTAATTCTGCATGTTGTGTTTGCGGGAATCCGATGGATATTGAGATGCTATTTCAGATTGATTATTGATTCTATCATGTCTTTGTTATTTGTGATCTTGCATGCTTTCCGTTGTTAGTAGCTATCTTGGCCAAGTAGATGCTAGTAACTCCAAGAGTTAGTATTTATGCTTGATAGTGAGTTCATGCCTCCGTAACTGGGAAGTGATGAAATCTCTAAGGTACTAGATGTGTTGTTGCTACTAGGGAGAAAACAACAATCCTTTGTTCATAGAACAATCGTATTATTTACTTTACATGCAATTCGTAATGCAATAATCTATTGCTTGCAACTTAATACTGGAGGGGGTTCGGATGATAACCTGAAGGTGAATTATTAGTCATATATGTAGTTGGATGGCGGTCTATGTATAATGTTGTAATGCCCAATCAAGTCTCAAAGGAGTCAAGATGAATAGTATATGCTTGTATGCTTTCTCGATGTTTGTCAATTGCCCCGCTGTAATTTGTTCACCCAGCATGTTATCTATCTTAAGGAGAGCCACCTCTAGTGAACTATGAATCCCGGTCCTTTCTTTTACATTCAATCTACAATCAAACTGTTTACTGTTTTGTGTTTACTTTCTACAAACTATTACTTCCTTCCATTCGATACGTTTAATCCTTTGTTTTCAGTAAAACCGGTGAGATTGACAACCTCATCGCAAGTTGGAGACAGAGTTATGTGGTTGTGTTGTGCAGGTCTCCACGTTGCTACTGGCACCGGTAGTGCGCCCTGCCAATGCTCAGCTAACAACACCTTTGGGGTGTTTCCTTGCTCCTACTGGATTGATAATCTTAGTTTCGTACTGAGGGCAAACTTACTATTGTGCTCATCATACCTTCCTCTTGGGGTTCCCCAACAAGCTCGATATATTTTGGGCCAGCAAAGTCTCCGAGCACGCGCCTACCGCCAATCGAGCTACGGGTTGCCGCTGTGTCGCCCCGTCGGGCCGCAGCGCCGCCGCCTCTGGTCCACGCTACCGGCTTCCAACGCGCCTTTCTTGGTGTGTACGTTGCTGGTGGTCTCCCAGCCGCTACACCGACTTGCGCCCTGCAGCTATGCCACCCCCTCGGGTTGTAGCGTGGCTACACGCAGTCTACTTCGCCGTCCTCATGCATCGACGGCCTCGGCTTTCACCACGCCATTTCCTACGGCGCGGATCGCTGCCGTTTGCACATGGTCTTCGTCACGTCGTCGGGTCTTCCTCGCCTACTTCGAGCACCGCCGCTGTGCTTCACAAGGTAACCTGGAGGGCGCCCTCTCGCCATCGCAGGTCCCGCGGACTACCCCATCACCACTCCAGGCATCCAGCATGACTACCCCTGGTCGCTGCTATTTTCGCCGCCTTCTATGTCTTCGTCCACTACAACTTTGCCGCCAGCGTCATCGCATTATCCCCGACTACACCACCTGCTACTCTACTCCGACAACCGCGAACAGCGCCGACATCTCTCCATTCGCCGCTCTGCGCGTCGCAACCGCTCTGGAGGCTTCCTCTGCTAGTCTTTCTGACATGGCGGCAAGTTCATGATGGTCCTTGCCCCCGCACGCCTGGTACTGGCAATACTTGGAGTGCCTTCATTCCCGACACGTTCCCGAGTCTAGTAAGCTCGAATCGGCGCCTCGTCTTCATCGGTTTCGACAACGTCTTCTTCAGCATCGACCCCTCTATGAATGCCTCGACCGCGTCACCGACGAGTTCTTCTTTGCATACTCTTCTGGCAAAACCGGAGTGTGCATTCGCCCCCGACGTGCGCCTAGTTCTGGCAAAACTATGATCGCACCTCTTCCTCGATGGCTCGGACTGCATCGGCTTCGGCATCGACACCCTCGACGACTGCCTCGACGTGTCTCCGTCATCCTCCTCGCGCACTATGCGCATACGGCCTCACGTGCGGCTACCTCGACACCGGCGTCCCCGACCACGACATCGACCATGGCACCGCCCAACGCTCTCGGCTCTCTCGACATCGGCACAAGGTCTACCACCTCACTTGAGCATCACCAGCTTTCTCTACAGTCCAAGCAACCGCGACGCGACACCGTCCACGACGTTCCTGCTATGAGCGCGGGGGGATGTCAGCCTACTGGATGCTACTTCGGTTTATCTCCAGTCTGACCGTCCGCGACGTTCCAGTTGTTCACGACGCTACCGCTACGACTGCGGGGGATGTTAGAGTATTAGGTATATACGATTATTATGGTAGTTTAGATAGAGTTACGATCTATTTACGTACAGTCCTAACTTGACTCGTACTCCAAGATAATTCTCTGTACGCCTATATATACTCGCCCATGAGGTTAATAATATATATCATATTTCGCCAAACTCATATTCTTTCATTTTGGTTGGTATTATTTAAGACTAGATGAGCACAAAATAAAACCGCAAGTCCCCTAAAACCAGCCCCAAAAGTGAAGTTGCATGTTACCCGAGACCAAGTTGCATAAAAGGGAAACCCCGCAATTGATCTATTTTGAAAATGTGCAATTTAGGTAAGACACACAAGGCTTGAGAAAGAAAATCTCTAGATATGCCATCTTTTTTTTTTGCGGAAAAAGATCCGGATCTATTTCATGAGTTCATAAGAAGTACAAAGTATCTTAATATAATAAAAATTACATCGAGGTCTTTGGACCACCTAACGAATACTACTGCCGCCAGGACCAACGCCCCAGAGATGAAGTTGTCGCCATTGAACCCTTGAATTGAACCGAAACTTGTAACACCAAACCTAAAACACACGTAGACTGGACGAGATCCAGAACACACGTAGACTGGACGAGATTCACCACTCCATGGAAGCGGTGACCAGACGAATCCTCACCCTCCTCAACGCCAGCAACAGGATCGTCGCCGACGAGGTGGAAGAGGAGGCAGGTATACCTTATTCTTGTCCCGCAAAAATCTTTAGCCTAGGTCCACCAAAACACTACCTCATAGAACCCCATTCGTGTAAGATCATTAGTAAGCAATATGTGAAAAAATAAAACCATAATGGTTGTACTTTCTCGATGAGGTAGTTGCGCATTTCTTACAAAGTGCAACCATGCCATGGTGAAAAGTGCAATCCATATATATATAGTTAGAAGAAGAAGAAAATATAACATCCCATATTGCATTTTTCTTGATGAGACAGTTTCACCTTTCCAAAAAAGAGTACAACTATGATATAGGGAAAGTGCAACTTTTAAATAAGCAGACAAAATAATGGAAACATACCTATAGAATCCTTGGTTGCACTTTTATCAATGAGGTAGTTGCACATTCTTAAAAATAGTAGTGGTAGTGCGGAAAAAGTGCAACCGATATATAACCCGACAAGAAAATAAATATAGAAGCTTGGTCTCACTTTTTGTGACAAGTTAGTTGCACATTTCCAATAAAACACAACTATGGTGTGGCCATGAAATGTAACATATATAAATACCCAGACAAAAAAAGTAAAGTACGTATAATCTGTTTTGCACTTTTATTGATGAGGTAGTTGCCCATTTCCAAAAAAGTGTAACTATGGTGTAACAAAAGTGAAGCTTACATAAATATCTAGTCATAAAAAAGAAAAATACATATAAAATATTGGTTGGATTTTTTCTCGCTAGAACACAACAACAAAAAAGTTATGACTATGATGTAGTGAAAAGTGCAACTTATACAAAATAGATAAAAAGGAGAACTATATACGAAATTTTGTGGCAGGACTGGAATACTCATGAACCCGTCGAGAATAGTAAAATCGGAAAACATAGTAAATAAAGTAAAAAAATCTGAAATAAATGTTTGCATGGAGAGGCCGCACATACGTATGTGGGTGATTTTTTACCGAAACTCGAAGCTATGTAGCTTAGCTAAAAATGCAAAGTTCTGAATAAACAGTAAGAAGAAACCCCTAAGTTTCAGACTTTTCGGTAACTTAAGGCCTAGTAAGCTTTTTAACTTAAGGGTACAGTAAATAAATTCGGGTTCAGGAGTACCATGTTCTAAAAGTTCACTCTAGAACTCTATATATAATCTTCTGTTCAACTATATATAGAATCTTTGGTTGCACCCATATCGATCATGTAATTGCACATTTCTAAAAAAGAACAACTATGGTGTGGTTAATGTGCGACCTATATAAACAAAAACACATGAAAAACCATACTATTGGAACTCTTGTTGCACTTGTCTGAATGTGGTAGTTGCATATTTTCAAAAAAAAGTGCAACTATTGCATGGAAAAAGTGCAAACAGAAATAACCAGAAAACATTAATACATATATAACCCGTGGTTGCACTTTTATCTTTGACATGGTTGTTCATTTCTGTTAAAAATAGCTGCGGTGTGACGAAAAGTTCAGCATATATAGAAATAACAAGACAAAAAAAGGATAGTTGTACATTTGTAAATAAATTATTACAACAAGCTCTACTACGACAAGCTTTGCTCGGCTCTCGTGGTGGAGGGGCGGGGACGGCGGCGTGCCTTCTGCTCGTGCTAGTGTATATAGTCGTCACTAGGTGCTCCAATTTTATTACTTTTAAGTCTTTTTATACTGCTCTCGATGATTATTAATAGATTAGTGGAATTTCGAAGAAAAAAAAGTGATGCCGTATACATGTCTTCCAATCAAGCGAGTCTCTGCATCAACATGAATCTTGAAAGAATCTACCGCTCAAGTCGACTAACTGATAGTAACAAATTCTTAGCCCCCTCGGAATTAGCTCATCTCTTATCCAACACTATACGTATTTATATTTTTCACTAAAAACTCAGGCCAAATTTTACAAAGTTTGATTTAGGAGAAATTGTACATGTGCTACGTTTTAGAATAAAGGGAGTTTGATCCATGTCCGAAAGACCAAAATATTTTTGTGCATTTAATATATCAGACTAGTAAAGAAAGCGGGAATTTTATTGGCCGAATCATCCGTTTCGTACTATGCATGGCTCGTGCAACCGACAAGTGACAAGGGGCTGGATCACGCGCAAATGGCTGTCGCGTAGTTCAATTTTCTGCTCCAGAGAGATCTGCACTGTCGCGTAGGTGTAGGATTATCGGTCTATAAATACGTGGGCGTAACTGCGCTTCGTCCACACCGCTAATTAGGCCCCATGCAACTGTTCTACACTGCTAATACTAGCTAGTAGTACAAGCGTGTAGAGCAGCACAGCACAGGTTACTGCCCGATCGGCGCCATGGATCAGCAAGGGCCACCAGTAAAGCATATCCCAGTCAAGTTCTCGAGCTGTCGCGGCGTCGCTTTCGAGATCAAACCCTCGCAGGTCAGCCCCTTCGCTTTTGACGCCGCCGGTGCTGCTGAGCAGCCGCCGACCGTCTCCAACGGCGGCCGATGGATCTGGTTCCCTCTGCCTCTCAACCGCGAAAGCTCCACCACGACCTTCCGTTCGGCACTCAGCCGTGCATCAAGCACCCACTTCTGCGACCTCGATGACAGCGACGACGATGATGAGTTCGTCGAGGCCGACGAGCTCGAGGACGATGAGGACGAGGAGAAGGCTCTTGCAACGGCAACGGCTAAGCCTGCCAGGGCGGCGGCCAAACGGCACTCGCGCCTTGGCGTCATACTCCTGGACCAGGGCCTGTTCACCGTGTACAAGCGCCTCTTCCTGCTCTGCGCCGCGCTCAACGCGGTGGCACTCGCTTCCGCGGCGACCGGCGAATTCCCCTACGCCAAGCGTCACGCCGCCGTCTTCGCCATGTGGAACATCCTGGCGCTCACGCTGTGCCGCACCGAGTTCGTGCTACGTGCAGTCTTCTGGCTCGCGGTCGCGCTCCTCGGCCGGCCATGGGTGCCTGTCGCCGTCAAGACGGCTGTCACGGCGATTCTCCAGTCCCTCGGCGGGGTCCACAGCGGCTGCGGCGTCTCGTCGCTGGCGTGGCTGGTGTACGCGCTCGTGCGGGCGCTCGAGGATAGCCACGTGACGCCCCGAGAGATTGTGGGCGTGGCGTCCGCCATACTCGCCCTCCTCGCCCTCTCGTGTCTCGCGGCGTTTCCGCTCGTCCGCCACCTCCACCACAACGTGTTCGAGCGCACGCACCGGTTCGCCGGCTGGACCGCGCTCGTCCTGCTCTGGGTCTTCGTCATGCTCTCCGCCGGCTACGACATGACGACCAGATCTTACTCCCGGTTCGCCTCCCTTGCTAAGAGCCAGGAGCTATGGCTCACGGCCGCCATCACATTCTTCACCTTCCTCCCGTGGCTCTCCGTGCGCCGCGTGCCGGTCACGGTCACCGCCCCCTCCACCCACGCGTCCATCATAACCTTCCAAGGCGCCGTCAAGGCCGGCCTGCTCGGCCGCATCAGCCGCTCCCCGCTCTCTGAGTGGCACGCCTTCGGTATCATCTCCGACGACGGGGACACGCACTCGATGCTCGCCGGTGCGGTGGGTGACTTCACCCGAGGCCTCGTCTGCAACCCGCCCAGCCATCTCTGGGTGCGCAGAGTCCACTTCGCTGGCTTGCCCTACCTCATCAGCATGTACCGGAGAGTAACCATGGTCGCGACGGGCTCCGGCATATGCGTGTTCCTGTCGTTTGTGATGCAACAGAGCTCCGCAGAGGTATCTCTGGTGTGGGTGGCCAAGGGGATCGACGCCAACTACGGCGACGGGATGAGTGCGATGCTAGCGAGCAACAAGATCCTCGGAGGGCGTGTGATCGTGCACGACACGGCGACCATGGGGCGTCCGAACGTCGCGGATCTTGCCGTCGGCGCGGCGCGACAGTGGAACGCGGAGGCGGTGATAGTGACCAGCAACCCGGAGGGGAGCAAGGACGTCGTGAACGTATGCAAGAAGGCTGGCATCCCTGCGTTTGGGCCTATCTGGGATTCCTGATGTTAAGTCTGGAATAATGCTCCAACCCTAACATCATTCTGAAGTGGTACACGCTACTGGAGCATGTCTGTTCTACCAGTCGAAGAACAAGCCATAGCTACATAAAGCTACGTTCAAGTGTTATAAGTTTTTCGTTTTTTCTTCGAAAAGGATTAAATGAGGTATCTGTATGGTTGCTTGATATATGGTTTCTGTCCTAATGCAACGTTTGGCTAAATATCAATCATAGTATGTGTTATTTTCAGCTTAAATAGCGTTTTCATATTCGTATCCGGCATTACAACCTGTATTCAATTTTGCCTTTTTGACTTTACTCAAGTGAAGAGAAATTACTTTTTTTCTGTCCTAATGGTCTTTTTTTTTTTTTGACAAAGCAGAGCAGTGCTGTTTGTCCATTTCCACATACTCCCTTCACTTTTTTTTTGTTTGACGATAGCTGATGGCATCAGCAGGCACATTCCCCAGCAGCTTCCTTTGCCCAACAAAACCAGGGACACACCACAGCGCCGATTGTCCCCTCCACCGTCTCGCTCCCGCCTCCACATTCGAACCCGATCCACCAAGAACAGGAGAGCAATTGTCGGAACAGCAGGAGCCCTCCCATCCTCCTCCATAGCGGCAGTCCAGCCTCAGAGACGCGATGTACCACAAGAAGGGGCGGAGGAGGCAATGGAGCTGCTGTTCGTGGAGAGGGGCGTTGCCGCGGGGGGGTACGACCAGCAAGCACGGCCAGGAAATCACCGCTGACTCCGTGCGTGCCTGCAAGGACACCATCTCCTCCAACTCTGTCCCCGCCTTCTGCCGCGGTAACCCAATCGTTTAACTGTCCCCTGCCAGCCATTTCGCCGAACACCAAGCCAGCACGCAGAGAGCATCATGATCTGATCCCTAACTGAGCCTGCTTTGGGTGCGGATTGCCTCTGCAGGATCGATGCCAGGGGTGAGCAGTGAGCAGATGAATCTGCAGATAAAGCTCAGCATACCAAGGCCGGTGCAGCATTTGTTGGACTTTGAGAGAATTAAGGCCATCTTCCCCTAGTGAGCATTCTCTCTGCCTTTTCTTTGTTTCCATTAAATCTCCTACTAGTAACTTAGTTATTCAAGGGCTGAAATAGAGTTAGTAAGTGCAATGCTACAGTGCGATGGATTCTTATTTATCACAAGTTCAATTTTCAACAGTACCTGTTTAGTGCGGACTCAGTCATTAGAGTGAGGTATAGTATAATATTCCGTGTTGCAGAGAATGCATATTTCAATTTTGGTTAAGTTAATAACGCAAAATTGCTATCACACTGCCTATGGCAAAGCTGCCAAAGGTTTATCAAGCAGTGCACCAGAAGCATGTGTTCTCGGTATTCTACTAACAGGGAGGAATTGGAAATGCTCACCACAACTATGTGTTTCCGGTGTGAAAGATTTTGTTCAGGTCAGCAAACAGTTCATGTCACATAATAAAACGACACAAGTGACAGATTAATTGTTCAACATAATGATAAAGCTGGGGAAGGGAATGTCGAATAGTTGTAGTATGCAATGTGAGCTAAGATAACAGTCAGTAACCCAAAAGCAGCTTATATGGACATGTATCCAAGAGAATAGTCATATGAGTTGTATGACCTGTTGAGAAGATGAACTTGCAAGAGTGGAATGTTGGATATTGCATACTACTCATAGTTCCTATAAGGCTATAGCCGTTGTTGCACGGGCTAATTATTTATTGGTCACTCAGAAAGTTTGTACTTTTTCGATAAAGGACGCTTTATTACTTAAAAGGTTTAAGTATTATACCCGGCCTCTGCACTGCTAGGATGCACATAGCCGATAGTAGTCCATAGTTGCGAATAAAAACAAGGCGAATTACATATCACATTGAGGCCTTGTTCGGTTAATTCCTGTCTGGGGTGGATTGAAGTGTATTGGAGAGGATTAGGGGGGAATTTGACTTAGATGAGATCTAATCCACCTCGATCCAAGCCAATCCCGTCCAATCCTCTGGGAACCGAACAAGACCTGAGAAATTGTAAAAACGCCTAAGGTGATGAAGGGGGCCAATCCGAAGATTATGCTGCCACCCATGCTGGGTAAATAAATCCCGTGCCGTATCCTCTGGTCGTGTACACACTTCCGAAAAAAGGTTGTGAAACTCCGTACGATGAAGGGACGACCATGAGCATAGGGTGTTGGTACACCGGTAGATGACCTGAAAGAGAGAATAATTTTTATCATTAAACACTTTATCATTTTTTACATAGCCATAGCGACCATATTATGGCAATCGCTCCTACCCTAAGTAGTGTCCTGTACTTGTGATCGATACCATGTAACCAATTCCTAAATATATTGGCAATGCTATGCGGAGGATACAAGCCCGAAGCTGCTTGGGTAACTGACCATATAGATCTAGCGAAATTGCATTGCAAAAACAAGTGTTTAACTGACTCGTTGTGATGACAAAACACACATGAAGGATTCCCATGCCAATTCTGCCTAACTAAATTATCTTTTGTAAGGATAATCCCCTGACGAAGATACCAAGCAAATATTCTGTTTTTGAGAGGTATCTTCATTTTCCAGATCATCCTACTTTCAAAAACTGGTATAACTGGCTGGACTAACACATTGTATAAGGAACTAACTGTGAATGAGCCATTCTTGTTTAAGTTCCAACGAAATTCATCAGACCCGGAAGACAATTGGATGTTAGCTAATCGCCGTAACAGTGTGATCCAAGAGTCTAACCTAGGTCCGATCAAATTTCTCCTGAAAGTCACATTTGGAGGAAACGACTTCATCACGATGGCAATCGTATCATCCTTGTGACGAACAATAGAGTACAATATAGGATATTGATCCTAGAGGGTAGCATTTCCAAGCCATTTATCCTCCCAGAAATGAATCTTAGATCCATCCTTAATTGAGAAAGATCCGAAGCGGAAGAAGTGTTTCTTCGTCGCCATCAGACCAGCCCAAAAGTGAGAGTCACCAGGTTTCCAAACCACTTGGGACAACGCTTTCGAACCAATATACTTTCTCCTAAGGAAAGTTTGTACTTAAAGAGCCTCCACAATAAATCTAGAGAAAACAGGTAGAAGTTTCCAAAAGGAGATCATCTGGATATTGTTTTTATAATACAAACGAACAAAAACTCTAGATCTCTATACACGATAACGAAAGGATTCTTTGGACATGACACATGGTGCATGTGAAGTTGAATCGTCCCTCAACAAAAGAGACCAGTTCATAATTAATAAGAGGATTTTTTTACAGACACGGAAACTATTCTGTAGACGTCATGATATACTTATACCAATTAAGTTGAAGCTTCTGTCAGAGAGAAAAATGAAACTGAATAGAATAATCATAATTAGCATGAGGAAAGCTACTGTTGATTACGTTGCCTAATAGGATAAATAATGATCTGTTGCCGTACCAGGATGCAGCTAAGAAATAGTATGCATGTATATTAATTCCGGGAAGAGGGAAAATCCCTCTATTAATAGAGAAAATACTATATAAACATAATGACTATGTTAGGTGCTAAGCATACTTTTATCACCACCCACTGGTTGTGGTATACACTTGAAAGATGGTAAGGGTAAAACATTAAGGAACTAAAAGTTGTTTGTAGCGTAGCCCATCTGTTGAAGATAATACATAGAAATTCCCAGTCAAATGAAAAAGAGAGAAGTACAAGCTGTCAATTGCATATGTATAAATGAGTATATGTATGCATCAAGATTAGCATGTACCATCAGATAAACTAAACAGTTGAGAATGCACTTCAATTAATTAATCAGGAGCATTCTAGTTAAGTTTATTGGGGATCCTCACCTTTTCAAACGGTTGGCTTTAATTCAGCGGAGTTACTTAACTAATATTAATTTGCATCATGGTGTATCACACAAGATCTTATACCCGCCTACACAATTTAACATCTTCTACCATGTTCCTCATTTTCTGTAGCGGCGAGATCATTAGCTGCGAAGTTGTCGAAGGTGGAATGATCTGTTCAAGTGGAACATGCATCGAAGCAATGTGAGATAAAAATGATGACTGCTACATTGTCAACGCCGCAGCCCAGTCTACGTCGGTTAGTAATGTTAGTCTTGTGGAACCATTCTGTCCTTGAGTAGTAGAAAACTGGGATATTCTCCTACGCAATCAGTAGCATGTAACTGTCATAACTCATGAACTTGGAAAGGATAAACTCAGGGGGAGACCAAGAGGCCTCCTGGTAGCCGTGCTAACTGGCGCCGCCGCGAGGTCGGTTATCTTACAAGAGACGGCGGTGTCGTCGTTGGCCTTATATGTGGAATTCATAGGGATTGGCCAGTACATTGTCACCGTGTGCTGTATGGTGTGGGGAAGTGGAGGATGTTGACTGCATTCTATGTTTTTCGTCCTTTTGCATTATATGTGTCGCGTGATACTCTGAGAGGTTGCCCTGGAGTACTGTCTAGGTAAGCTAGGTCCAGGGACGAACCCAATCCAATTTGCATTATATGCTGCAGCTATGGCTTGGGCTCGGTCTTTGCGGCTGCTAACCAACAGTGATGTGGTGGAAGGAGCAGGGCCTCGGAAATTCTAGCTTCAGTACGTCCAGCTGCACAAGTTGAGCACACGCAGAGGATGGAGTTGGTCGCCGTAAATGCTTGCAGGCGGTCGAAGCAACCTGCAAAAGTCTCATAACGCTAGGAAATGGATGGTTCTTATGGAGTTCAGTTCTTTTTTTTTCTCTCCTTTTGCGGCGGATATGTCCAACTTGCATCATATTGTTCAGAATCCATACACACTGCTGCATGGTAATGTAGCTGATGAATTATACTCGATAAATTTGCATGCAACAGATTGATGGGTCTTTACTAAATGCACCGCCTTTCTTTGATAAATTTACATGTAATAGATCGATTGATCTTTCGCAGATACTAGTCGAGAGGGAATTAGGGATATTATAACCGAGTCAAAAAGGAGGTCTCTCACAATCTGTTTATTTCTGGCCATCGGATCACCTCATCCACCTATTTCTGGCCGTTCGATCTTCTTCAAAAGCCGCCTGGGCCGAAAATCCCTTAGAGACGCTTCTCTATGCCTCAAATGGCCTTTCTGTTATTAATTGGGCCCGATTGCTCAACTAGAGCCCATTACCTTCGTTTACTGGACCGGTGAGAGCCACCGTATGCGGCCAACTCCAACCGACATGTGATCCCCCCTCGACAAACCATCGTGCCGCCCTACCGTGAAACCACCGCCGGCGCGCCACCTCCACCTGTCGACTACCTCCCTGTCCGCACATACCCAGGTTCGGGGAAGGCGTTGCTCCACCCGGCCGCCAGAACCATGTGCGGCACCTTCCCAGCGCCCCACTCATCAACTGGCGTAACAATCCCGTCCCCATTCCTCCCGTGGATCTCTGGTGCCGCCGCCGTCGGGGGAGAGGTGAAGGCGCCCCGATTTACCCCTTGTCGGAATTTTCCTCGGCGTTGTTGCTCTCCTCATGGATGCAGCGCTTCGTGGCGCGTTCGGTAAGGCCCGGATCGGCGAGGAACTGGTCCAGGGAGGCCATGCGCATACACATCGTGGATGTGTTCTAACCATCATTATCTTGCAGCTCCAGATGGGCGTGCCTTCCCTGTTCGGAAATTTAAGACATTCTAGCTTTGTGAAATGAATGTATCTAGACTTATTTTATTGTATAGGTTCACTCCAAACCTCTACGAACCTATACACTAAAAACTTCTAGATAAATTCGATTCCCAAAGCTAAAACGTCTTATATTTCTGAACGGGGGGAGTAGGTGTGAGAAATTGTGAGGAGCAAGCAGGAGGATGAAGAGCAGTCCTCTTGTAGGCCGTTGACTAATCCCCACTAAGGTCAGCGAGGAGCCAGCATGGCCTTCATCATGATACTGAACCCAAAGAATTTAGAGTAGCAGGCTGCATCTGATCCCACTCAACTCCTTCCATTTATTCGAGATGTATTGCACCTTCCATCCGCTGAGCCCAGAATTCATATGCGCAGAAAAATCAAATCCAAGAAAATTCACACATGATTTTGTATCCTTTTCTACATGGTCGCTTATTATTTGTTGTTTACCAAGTGTCAAGTAACTAACTATGCCCTTTATATCTTGACAGGTTATACGACTCCAAAGTCCGTATCCCAAGCATACTACAGATCCAGATTTCACATGTGTAGTTCAAGATCTCATGGAATGTATAGTACAGAGCAAGGTTCCCAAATGAATAATATGCATGTACAATATATTCACGACACAACATACTTGCATTGCTTTTTCAGGATTATATCTCTTCTTGATGGATTCAGACTCGCGTTTGTAAGTGATAAAACTTATGAACTTTATCCTGGTCGGTCGTTAATAAATTGTATGAATTTTAAGAAATTTTTAGATGAGTTTAATCCAGAAAACCAACATCATAGATGCACTTACAAATTGGACCAGCCTATATTCTAATTGTTCTCTAAACTTAATTTACCCGCATAACATGTGCATGATATATGTTTTAATGTTTGAGTCACACTTCTATGAAGATCGATTATTGTATTATTTAATTTTGAAATTATAATTTGTGACTCCATGTATGCATTTCTATACGAACATTTATGGATCAAGTTCCTCCTCTTCCTCAGCTCAAAGTGAAGAATTTTGAAATTTTCCACTTATGTTTTAGAAACCTTGTTCGTCTTAACTTGTATCCTAAGTTCCAAAGCATCCTTTGATTCATAAAAGGGATGTGCTGGGTTGCAACCACAAGCTATACCGGCAATGCGGTATAGATCCAATCAGGTCCAGCTATGTTCCTTCTTTTTTATTATTCAACATTTATTCTGAGCCCAGTCCGATAGTACAAAGAGCACAGTCCGATTATACAAAGAGCATGACTGTTTGAATATGTGCAGTTTAAAGAACATGTACTGCGTGGAATATCTTCTCTTGGATGTGAGCATGTAGAAATTCTTGGTTAGTCATGCCATTTGCAATTGAAGTACCTCTTTTATTAGGAACACATTAGTTTCATGCTGCCATGCATGTTTGTTGTTTGGTCTGTGAGAAGAAATACTTTTAGGAAATTGCTGTGAAGAAGGCTGGAATTTTCATGGGTTTATTATAAATTGTTTTCCTGTCCTCAAGCAGTTATGCTGCAACATAGCACATAGGGAGTTTGTCTTTTTTTTTCACTTCTAGTGTTTGTAGGTTTCTTGCCATCTTTTATCAACAGAAAGGAGATCCAGCCTATACTGCTCCACGGTCTAGATAGGAAGTGGTTTCTCTCAAATAAAGATCTTCAGAATTAGGTGTATGTTCTAATCTTTATTTTCTTTTTTGTTGCCGTCATTCCTTGTTTTGTTGTAATATTTGTATATACAGTTTTTGAAATAAAATACTCTATGCTTTCAAGTCGTTGATCCTTTGAAGTTGTATCAATTAAGCATATTGGACGGCACAGTGAACACTAATATATAAATGCTGGCCTATCATGATTTCACATGTTGTCGTGCCCATCAAACCTGAACTACAATGGTAGGAAAATGCAGAAATATTGACATATTTACTAGAAATGAAAGTTATTTGATTTTTTTGACAGTTCAAAGTATCCATGAGTCCTGTTACATACCATATATATACATATTGTTTTATAGGGTTTAGGGTAGCTAACCATTTTATAGGGTTTAGGTTTGCTAACCAGCAAGCCTGAATGAAAGTGTAGTTCACATGTCAGTTCAATACTTTCGAACATATTAAAATCCAAATATTATTAGTTTCAAATGGACAGGCGCGGCAACGCGCGCCTACATGATCTAGTGTCTTTGTATGTCTCAAGCTAACACAAAAGTGATGGGCACTATATGGCAAAACTTTGACTTCTGCAGGCTTTGTAGTAGACGGCGCCATGGGGGAATGAGACGTACATAATGATGAGACGAGTGGTAGCTTGTTTGCATGTTGATATAACATACCTATACTTAGCACTAACCTTGATGTAAACAGACAAATAGTATTTGTTCCAAGTTTCATTTTGCTCTTGGACTCGGAACCGAGCCAAGATGAGGTACATATTTCATTTTCATGATGAATATACTGTTTTTGTTAGAATTCTTGCCTAATTGGCCCATCCCATATTCCATTTTAATAATTCCTAAAAAATTCTAGAGGCCCATGTGGCCCATTCATGCATGACAAGAGGTGGGACAAATGTTTAGTCCCACATTGCTAGTTGAAGGAAGATTTCACCACCTTATAAGGGGGTTTCTTCCACCACTTGGTAAAAAGATGAGAAGGAGAGAGATGTACACGCGTGCCGCGCTCCTCCGCCGCCTGCCTCACCACGACGCGCGGGGGTTGCGGGAATGCCTCGCGCCGAGAGCTTCCCTTTCTTTTTGCCGCGCATGAATGGATTAATTATGTGTAAGTGGGTGTTTAACACCCAATGAAGATTTACCTCTGCGGTTTAATTCGGATGTTTCCTCTGAGGTTTAATTCGGACTTAATGGAGGCGGCCGTGCCTATAAGAGTGAGAGGTCGCTCCTCTCCTGTTACAAGCTTCGTCTCCAGTTCCAAAGCATCGCGCTGCTGCTCCATTCTTCCCCATCCCGTCTCGCGACGTGCATCGCTAGCTGGGACAGTAGGCCTCCGAGACCTCGTGTTGCTGCTCCATTCTTCCCCATCCCATCTCGCGACATGCATCGCTAGTCGAGACAGTAGGCCTCCGAGACCCCACTGCTTCGAGTCTTGTACGGGAGAAGGGCGATAAGGTTTTTAGGGAGCGCTATCGTCGCGACTACGGGCAGTTTCATCACGGACTCCTTCATGGATAGTGACTATGACAACGACGTCTTCCCCAGTGAGGACTTCTTCCTCGACATCAGCAACCTCTTCCTCGACGACATGGCTGACGACGGTACCAACGCCAACCCCAGCGGTCCCTCTGCTATGATGTACATCTTCTTACTTAATCTTGTTTATCTTAGTTAGATAGTATGTTGTTCTTTTTGGGTTGCTACAGATCTTGCTCTGATATTATCTCAAGTTGTATGCATTGCAATTCTCTTTGATATCTACCTCAGTTCGTATCTGCTAAATCATATGATTAGTTTAATTTCTGTTATTCTGTTCATGTTTTATTTAGCATTTATCTTGGGTAAATTGCTCCTAAACTCAATAGTCTCTTCCCCCTACTCTTTTTTGGGAAATGGGTGGCTTATTACTTAAAAGGTTTAAGCATTACAGATGTAGCCCGACATCCAACATACACCACGTCATCATAGACTTCAGAGGTGAATTCTATCCTATACCAGAGTCCAATTCCTACCCATTTAAATGGTATAATATTTCATACTCCGTCATATGATCATGCTAGGTTCACATCAACAAGTACAGAAGCTGGGGAGGAAGCATGAGAACTCAAGGCCGATGTCATGGACGCAAGGAAGAGAAGGGAGAAGAAACTAGAATATCTGCACTAGAGTCTCCGGTATCGGCACACGGAAATCTCCGGACACACTAGAATCTCCGGCGCAACCACACGGGAGTCTCAGGCGCTGCTATTCCAGACTCACAAAGCCAGTGGTGACAACACTCCATTCTCCCGCCACGCTGGAATCTCTGGCTACTCACACCGAAGTCTCCAACCTAAGAGTGCGCCTGCCCATGTACTCCTTTGTTTATGTCTAAACTACCCCTAGCTCGTGGCTGGCTATATTATGCCCCACCTCCATATGTAAACCCTAGAAAAAACTAAGACAATGATATAGAGCTTTGCTCTCATACCTCCCCTAGCAGGGAAGGTCCATTCATGGATACCAAGCCGTCTAGATTTAATCTAGGAGATGTACAAGGCGGTCCTCAAGTATTTGGATCTTTTCTATTGTGCACTCTATTGCGTTGGTCTCTCCTTTTGAATGTCTATCACTTGCAATCTCTTCACAATAGGATTCTATCCTCTTCCTTGCCAATCTTCCTAAATTGGATCTCTACCTCTATGTGTCTTCCAATTGTATTCTATTGGGTTGGTGGTTCAAGCTAATAGAAGAAAACTAGATTCTGGTGTGGTGTGCATTTGTATCTTCAATTCCCCTCGTGTGTTCATCGTGTTCTTCGCTCCCTTCCCCAAATCCACCTCGAATCTATGAAGACCGGGCCACAATAATAGCTTTGTGTTGCACTAATTACACTCGGCCTCTGCATAACTAGGATGCACATAGCCAATACAAATTTGTAACAAATGAAAAGAAAGGAAAAAGGCAAATTACAACATGCGCTCAACATGAGATCCATCAAAATTCCTAAAGAGATGGCGGGCCAATCATAAGATCACGCTGCAATCCATGTCGGGAAAAAATATCCCTCACCATATCCTCCAAGCATGTACATGAAGGAGATATGCCCTAGAGGCAAATAATAAATTGATTTCTATTTTCATGCCCCTCGTTCGCTAGTTGTACTCAGTTTTTTCCAGCCGCTTAACTTTTCCTCACTTTTCCCCTCTGAAAGAATCGTATGGTCACCTAGAGGGGGTGTGAATAGGTGCTACTTCAAATTTTACTTGTTTTCCAAATTAGGGTTTGACACAAAGGTAAATTCTCTAGATATACAACTAGGGTGAATTTATCTATATGTCACAGAAGCACAATTAACTAAGCAAGAACAAGATAAAGTAAGGTGTGGTAAAGGATAGAAGTAACCGAAGTGAAGCACGCGGGGACACAAGGTTTGTTTCCCGCAGTTCCTTCCTTTTGAGGGGAAGTACGTTTGTGTTTGGAGAGGGGGTGGTATCAAACCACCAACGCCACGAGAGGCCTCCCTTGTTCTCCGGAGAATCTCACCCCAAAGGGATCGATTCATGCTTCCACTATATTGGCACCTTCAAGGTGGTAGCCGGCACCCTTACAACAAGTTCGAGGCACACATCCACAACTTAATTGGAGGCTCCCAAATCCAAGCAAGTTGTCACAACAAACAAAGACAAACTTGTAAGAACCAAAACAAGGCCTAGGGTTTCCAATGAAACCCTAGAGCAAGGGGACCTCAAGTGAATGCGGGGGAAATGAAGATCTCTCTTGGTGAAGCTGTAGATCAAGGGATCCTCCTCCGATTCCCCAAAGACCGGCGACTTTGGATGGTTGGATGAAGAGATCTTGGAGTTTTGGTGGCTCTAATGGACTGTACTTTCTTTTCTTGAACGAGTAGCTTGAGGTAGAAGATGAGGTCCCCTATTTATAGACTTCAGAGCTGCAAACCATTTTCTGACCGTTGGGGAACTTCCACATCGAAGACTCCGTCTACACCGGAAACTCCAGCCCATCTCCGGTCCATCTTCGGACCGGCATTCTGACTAACTTGGGCATGTCTTGACGCTCACACCAGAAACTTTGGCAGGAACTCTAGACCAGGGACAATGGAGCCTCCGATGTTTTCACACCGGAAACTCCGGTCTGAGAAACCACACCGGAGATTCCGTCCAATATCCGGTCCGTCTTTGGACCTCCTGATAGAATGACTTTGGGCTGTTTCTTGAGTCCATTCCGGGGACTTTCGGGGAAACTCCGGACCACACCAGAGATTCCGGTGTTTGCACACCGGAGACTCCGGTCTGGAATCTTCAGGCAAGGTCAGTTTTAGCTAGGGAATTTCCCACACTATTATGGCCTTTTCTCTTTTAAATAGATTGACCTGTAGACATTAGCACACAATAAAATGAACCTTATGTTGTTAACGAACACCAAAACAGATTAGGACAATAAATGTCCTTTCAATCTCCCCCTTTTTGGTATTCGATGACAATAAGAGGTTTTGCATGGAAGTTTTAATAAGACATGGCTATGCCCCCCCTGACGATGTGCAGCAAGATAATCAAGTAATACATGCAAGTCAGGTAATGGATAACTATTATAATAAGGGAACATGCATAGACATGTCCACACACATAGATAGTTCACATAAACAAAATAAGTCTCACAAGAACCAAATGAAAAACATGAAAGCAAATGTTCACATATAAAGATACGACACACCCCAACCCAATCAAATCTCGATGCTCCTAATGGACAACTTCTCCCCCTTTGGCATTGAAACGCCTAAAAGGGAAAAGTCCAAGCTATGGCCCCAAAGGAGTCAGTCGGAGTCCTCGTCATCGTCATCATCCTCATCCTCATCATAATCATCATCAGCAGACGTTTGGGGGCCTTTGCCGTGAGGGCGAGAGGAGGAGGTGCCCTGAGGTGCAAAACCAGAAGTTACCTCAGAGAAAGTCTGCGAATCAACCAAGCTTGCATTCATAGAATTCCAAGCACCAAAGGGAAGTGTGTGATCCGACTCTACAGAAGGTTCAACCCCATGCTCATTGTTGTATTCTGACTCTCCTTCCTCTTCTTCCTCTCCTTGAGCCTTGATGTCCTTGAGGAGCTTCTCAATTCCGCGATTGCTCTTATAGGACTCATGCTGTCCCTTGCGGATGTCCATGCTCATGCAGCATAAAGTCTTCTCCCAGAAAGATGCCTTCTTGAATTTCTCCTGAACAAACTCACATGTGATAGGAGGCATGGGTGCATTGGAGGCATTCTTCCTCCTAGATCCCCTAGGAGGGGTGGGAGCATGGTCAGCCTCAGAGATCTCCTCATCCTCACTCTCAAACGGCTGCCTAGAAACCATCTTCTCTTTCTTTTGAAGGGACACCAATGCATGCTCTGTAAGATTGGGAGGAAGGACAAGTGGTGAACCATGGGCTTGAGTACTGATAAGCCTCATAACTAGAGCAACATATGGAGGAGACTTCCAGAAGAAAATAGCATGGTGCATCTCCTAAAAAATGTAATACATAACATCAATAGCATATCCTTCAGCATTAGGGCTAGCAAGGTATACCTTGTGAGCATGGTGAAGCAAGTTGACAAGCCCACATCTAATAGCATCATCGTTGCCAGCACTGGGAGAAATGTTGTGGCGGAATATTCTCAATAGTAAGTTGTAGAGAGGTTTGAGTCCCTTGGCCTCACCGATGATCGCCTTCTTGCCATAAAGGGGAGCCAACTTGGTCTTGCTCTCACCAAGAGCAGCATCATGCATCTGGTGCCCAATAGGAATAGACACACCCTAGAATGTCAGATGACCCTGGCAAAGTCAAGGAAGGTAGTAGTGCAACGAACATTGCTAGTTATCCACGTCATGGTCCTTGGCTGATCAGTCCCAAACACCACAGTTGCACAAAATTGCTGGACAAGGGTATTGCTGTAATTTTCTCGGAGCACTATGAGCCCATGCAGCCCGAGCTTCTCAGTGATCCACATAGCATCTTCAAAGTAGTTGTTGGAACGCATGTACTCGAGCTCCATATACCTCTGAGGATAAACATGGGACTTGGTGAGCTTGCTATAGACATCATTCATGAACACTTTCTACTCCCTCCTCCAATAACAAGGATCATCACTGGTCCTAGGCAACTCGTCGAAGTTGGTCTTGTGCAGTTCATAGAACTCTTTCTTGGTCATGTGTGCAAGAGATTACAAATTGTCATAATTATCCCTCTTGACACGGTTTTACTCCTCTATGCGCTCTTGGTTCTTTCTCATATACTCAGCATCTCTGAGCTGCTGCATGCGGTTGGATGGAGGGATCACATACTGCCCAGCTTCCTCATCAAACCGAGGATTCACCCTTTTGGACATGGCCTTGGTGCGACCACGATGAGAACCAGAGCCACCTGTGAATATAGAGTGAGGGAGATAGCATGGGAGTAAGCACATATGTCCTAGAGATGAACACAAGACCCTCAGAACTTTGGAGGATATGCTAGAAGCAATCTACACCAGAGTCTCCGGTATGCAACACCGGAATCTCCGGTCTGGACCGGAGTTTCCGGTTAGACACACCGGAGTCTCTGGCCTAGGCCGGAGTCTCTGGACTGACGGACCGGAATCTCCGGTCTGGAGAATTCGGTTTGCACAGGGAGACTGTGGGAGGACTCGATTCTAGCAGATTGGGCAAGGGAATGAGACTAATATGAGGAAATGCACGCAGACATGTTGTTCTAGTGGAAAAAATCAGTACAAAACTCAAAATAAACGAAGGGGATGAACCCTAGGTTCATGGTGAGAAGAAAGGTACCAGATCTGTCCATTGGAGAGATTCCACCGGTAGGGAATGTCCCATGGATGGAGAGGGTGGAGTTTGCTGGCGACACGACGGATCCTGGCAGCAAAACAGCCTCCGGGCGGTGGTTTTGGAGGAGGAGGAGGCGGGTGTGAGAGTGGGAGTTGAGGTGGAAGATAGAGTCTGTGTGACTCTTTCACCCCGGCTCCCTTAAGTCAGAGGCAGAAACCGCCCTAGACCGGAGACTCCGGTGTTTGCACACCGGAAACTCTGCTCCTCTTCGACCAAAACAAACTAGATTCAAGTTTTGGGACATATGTGAGATGGAAAGTGTTTAGAGGAGAGAATGTAAGGCCTGGGTTTAGAGTCCAAACTGTGAAGAACCAAATAGGCAATGAAATCCAAATTAAATGATAAGTGAAATTCCAAATCGAATAGAGTCAAGAACCAACCCTTCATAATGAAGGGGGCGGTGGCCGAGGCCACCATGTAAGAGTGTGAGGCACGAAACCATGAAGGATTATCCTTGGGTTCATAACCTCTTCTCATCAATGAAGCTCACATATCACAAAATGATATTAAGAGAATTTATTTTCTTAATTTTGGAATTATGGGTGGAGGGATAACCCAATGGATTAGGACCGCACTCTTCCTATATCCACGCCTGCACCTAAACCACATAATGATCAAGTATAGGTGTGTATGCAAGATGATCAAGTCAAGATTCTTGAATCTATGATATTTAGCTCATTCCTCAAATAGTAAAATCTTGCTTCATCAAGTGGCTTCGTGAATATATCTGCAAGTTGGTCTTTGGTTGATACATAAGATAGCTCAATATCTCCTCGGTCAACATGATCTCTAATGAAATGATGACGGATCTTAATATGCTTTGTTCTTATATGATCCACAAGATTATAGGCAATCTTGATAGCACTTTCATTGTCATATAAAAGAGGCAGTTTGTCACAACGGACACCATATTACTTTAAAATTTTCCTCATCCATAACAATTGAGTGCAAGCACAAGCTGCAACCACATACTCAGCCTCGGCGGTGGAGAGAGATATACAGTTTTGCTTCTTAGAAGACCAACACACCAAGGACCTACCAAGGAATTGGCAAGCCCCAAAGGTTGATTTTCTATCATCCTTATTACCAGCCCAATCCGAATCAGTGTATCCACAAAGAGAGAATGTTGAACCCCTAGGATACCATATACCATAGTTTGGGGTATGAACCAAATATCGAAAGATTCTTTTGACCGCCATCAAGTGGCTTTCTTTAGGAGCCTCTTGATATATTGCACATACTCCTACACTTAACACAATATCGGTTCTAGATGCACATAGGTAAAGCAAAGAACCAATGATGGATTGATATACCTTTTGATCAACATCTTTACCATTTGGGTTAAACTCAAGATGAGTCTTGGTTGCCATGGGAGTAGGAGCTCCATTTAGTTCCTTCATGTTGAACCTCGTGAGCATGTCTTGGGTATATTTGGCTTGATTGAAAAAGGTTCATCCTCTTATTTGCTTGATCTCAAAACTAACAATACCATCAACTCCCCCATCATATACATCCTAAACCTGTCAGTCATAAGCTTCGAGAATTCATCATTAAAATCTTTGTTAGATGAGCCAAAGATAATATCATCAACATATATTTGGCAAACAAAAAGCTCCCCATTAACCTTCTTAGTAAAAAGAGTGGGATCAATTTTCGCAACCTCAAATCCACGATCTAACAATAACTCTCTAAGGTGATCATACCAAGTACATGGAGCTTGTTTAAGTCCATAGAGTGCCTTATCAAGTTTGTAGACATGGTTTGGGAAGTTGGGATCCTCGAAACCCAGGGGTTGCTTAACATAAACCAACTCATGCAATGGACCATTTAGAAAAGAACTTTCTACATCCATTTATTGTAATTTAAAATTATGATGTGTGACATAGGCAAGAAGGATACAGATGGACTCAAGGCGAATGGGAGCATAAGTTTCTCCATAATAAAAGCCTTCAATTTGAGAGAACCCTTGTGCTACCAATCTTGCCTTGTTCCTCACAACAATACCATGTTCATCTTGCTTGTTCTTGAATATCCATTTAGTGCCAATAACATTGAGGCACTCTTTGGGCTTTTCTACTAACTTCCATACTTTGTTTCTCTCAAAGTTGTTGAGCTCTTCGTGCATTGCTTCTAGCCAATCTGAATCTTCAAGAGCTTCCCGCACTTTCTTTGGCTCCACCATGGACATATGAGCTTGATGCTCACCAAAGTGCTTCAATTGAGCTCGAGTGGACATTCCAATCCTTAGATCACCAAGAACATTCTCAAGAGTGTGCTCTCTTCTTTCTAACATTCTATCCACTCTATCTTTGCGACGAGTTTTGATCTCCTTGTTGTTCCTTGCAGGAGTCTCTTCATCATTCTGGTCCTCGTCTTGACCATTAACTTGACTTTGATCAACAATGGGTTCAACCTCATCAACATGAGGTATAAGTTGATATTGGTCTTGATCAGGCAAGCTACTTGAAAGGCTTTGAGTGGATCTAGTAGCCGACTGAATAAATCTGCCTTGAGCAACTGACTGCACGGGGCTGGACACACCAGTCAATGGAGAGAGTGGGCAATTTAGCCTAGCGCATTCATCCTGATCATCATGGAGAGGGTTCTCAGCTTGTCTTTGTCTTGGGTCATCATTACCCTCAATAATAGGAGCTTGTTGAAGTTGTGAAGTTGAGGGCTCCACTTGAGTAGAGTATAGTTGTTCTTGATCCGCCACAAGGGGTTCCTCAACTGGGTGGATGAATCCCGCACCCATTCTTCTTATGGCATCTTGAGGTATTTCATCATCTATATCACAAACATCAACACACCTCGCTTGAGGGCCATCATATTCTTCGAAAATCACACTACAAGATTCTATGACAATTCCGGAGAGTTTATCATAGATTCTATAAGTGTGGGAATCGAGACCATAGCCAACAAAAATACCCTCTAAAGCTTTGGAATCAAATTTGGACAAACGAACACCTTTTATGAGATAGAAACACTTACAACCAAACACCCAGAAGTATGAAATGTTGGGCTTATTACCGGTAAGTATTTCATATGGCGTCTTGATCAACTCTTTGCAGAGGTAGAGCCGGTTTGATGCATGGCATGTAGTGGAGATTGCCTCTACCCAAAAATTGTATGGAGACTTAAACTCCGCCAACATGGACCTTGCCATATCCATTAAAGTCCGGTTCTTCCTCTCAGCTACACCATTTTGTTGAGGGGTATATGCAGTGGAATATTGATGTTTTATCCCCTCATCACTGAGAAAACCATTTAATGTGTAGTTCTTGAACTCGGTGCCATTGTCACTTCTTATTGTTAGCACGGGCACATTGTATTGATGTTAAACCATATTGACAAAGTCGATGAAGTATTGTTGGGTCTCACTCTTTAACTTGAAGAAATATACCCATGAATATCTTGAGTAGTCATCAACAATCACCAAGCAATATTTCTTACCACCAAGACTAGCATGAGATGGAGGAGCTCCAAGGTCCTCTTCAACTTTATAATATTATTTGGCTTGTGGGGAGAATCATGCATATTTCCTTCAACTAAGCCCCGCAAACATGATCTTTGGCAAAACAAACATTCTCCTTTAGTCTCACAATATGGCCACCCTTGTGGAGGCTTTGCAAAGTTCTCATATTGACATGGGCTAGTCGACGATGCCATAACCACCCCACATCGGCCTTTCTGAATAAGCACATCGCACTTGTAGTGGTTTTCCCCGAAAAGTCCACCACATATAAGTCATTTTCAACATACCCAACGAAAGCAATCTTTAGAGTCTTGCTCCACAATAGGACCACAATATCATTATCAATAAAGATGGCGAGACCCATCTTGCCTAGGGCACGAACTGAAAGTAAATTATACACTACTAGGAAACAGCCTATAGATAGACAAGATGTTCAGTGGCGCATAAGCCAAACTATGTGCCACAGGAAAACATCAGTGGCGCACCAGAAAGCATGCGCCACAGAAGTTTGGAAGTTCTGTGGCGCATTTTCCAGAGCATGCGCCACAGAAGATTGGTGGGACCCGCCGGCGGGGGGGGGGGTGATCCAAGTTCTGTGGCACATTCTGTAATATGCGCCACAGAAGAGGAAACTTCTGTGGCGCATATTTCCTCATGCGCCACAGAACATGGAGGGGGCCCCACCACAGAATCTAATTCACCCAAGTTCTGTGGCGCATGTTAACATATGCGCCACAGATGTGTTTCACTTCTGTAGCGCATATCCCAACATGCGCCATAGAACTTGGAGGTGGGCCCCATAGAGGGAATCTTATTCACCCACTTCTGTGGCGCATATGGGGTTATGCGCCACAGAAGTTTCAGCATCTGTGGCGCATTTCCTCCATATGCGCCACAGATGAGGGCGTCCAGATCCATGTTAAAAAGGTGACAAGAGCTAGCTTTCTTATCTATCTATCCCACCACCACCCATTTCACATCTCTACCTCCTACCAACTCGTCTTCCTCCTCCCTCACACCCCATCTTGCCCATAGTTTCTCCATTTTCTTATATCTAAACCTACTTTAATCCATAGATTGGTAAGTAGAAGCTTCGCTCCAACTTCTAGATCTAAAAGTTCCTTACTTTTCTCTCTCACATCTCTCTATTTGTTTACTAATTTCCTCTCCACCAACTTGCATTGTAGATCTATTTGTCCATACTCTCTCATCGCGCGGTCTTGTCTTGCTATTATTGTGTCTACTATAGGTGAGTACTTGGCCATCATGAACATGTAGGTGAAGCTTGTCATGCGGGCGGTGTGTGTGTGCGATCCATGGCGAGACGATGCTTGTGTGTGGTGCATGAATGTTTGCAATGGGAGGAAGTTTTTTGTTGTTTTCTTGTTGTTGTCGGGCCCAGCCGGTGTGGTTGCATGGATGTTTGCCGAAATGTTGATTCATTTCCATTTCAGCAAATTTTTGCACTACCCATATGTCCTAATTTTAGGAAAGGTCATGCCGAATTTTTTCCGGCTAGCATTCATGCATGTGTGTGTTCATATGGTGTGGTTCTCACCTATACTCTCTGTTTTGACCGCTCAGGCAACCATGGTCCTCATGATGAGTGAAGGTCGAATTGCTAGGTACAAGAAAGGCGCGAAGGAGGACATGATTCTGAACAACAAGACCATGATAAGATGTCCATGTCGAACATGCAAACTGCAGCACTGGATCGACCCTGAATCTGGACAATTGGAGGGTCACCTGCTTAGGCGCGGTTTCATGCGTGACCTCAATGAGGCGCCGAGAGGACATGGTGGTGGTCACGAAGACGTGGGCGGGCGAGAAGACGAAGAGTCTACCGGGCATGATCATCATGACGAAGGAGATGCCAGCGGGCATGATCATCATGATGAAGGAGATGCCGGCGGGCATGATCAGCATGGAGAAGGAGATGACGACGGGCATGATCATGAAGAAGGAGAAGACGCGAACACACAGACGCTGCTAACTTCGATCTTGCAGGACCCTCATGTTCAAGAACTGCTCCTCAAGGAGACGAGCAACGACAACGCTGCAGCCAGAGAGAACGCCAAGCTAGCCCAAATGGAGGTAGACGGGATGACTCCATTGTATCCTGGGTGTCGCCCCGAGGATACACGTTTGAGTGTAACGCTCAAGGCTCTAGAGATGAAGGCCGAACACAAATGGACCGATGTGAGCTTTAACACGAACATGGAATACTGGCACGACCGACTTCCTAAGGGGAACACATTGCCAACAAGTATCAAGGAGGCCAAGAAAATCGTGTGCCCTCTCGACCTACCACACATTAAATATCACGCATGCATCAATGATTGCGCACTTTATCGGAACGAGTACGCGGATAGAACCACTTGTCCGGTGTGTGGCCAAGGACGATACAAGAGAGCGAACAAGAAAGTTCCTCGGAAAGTGGTATGGTACTTTCCTATCACCCCTCGTCTGCAGCGATATTTCGTAGATCCTAAGGAAGCAAAGCTCATGCAATGGCACGCGGAAAGAGAGAAACCCGAAGATGATCCAGAGAAGGGCAAGATCCTGACACACCCTTCAGACGCTAGCCAGTGGAACGCATTAGACATCAAGTTCGAAGAGTTCAGGGGTGATGCAAGGAATGTCAGGCTGGGTATGAGCACCGATGGACTCAATCCTTTTGGAAACCAGAGTAGCACGCATAGCACCTGGCCCGTGTTTGTATGGCCATACAACCTCCCCCCGTGGCTATGCACGAAGCAAAGGTATGTACACATGAGCATTCTTATTCAGGGGCCGAAACAACCAGGTATCGATATGCATCTGTATCTCGGGCTATTGAGAGAGGAGTTAGCCAGCTTGTGGGAGACGCCGGCCCGTACGTGGGACGCCTACACTAAAGAATATTTCCATCTGAGAGCCGTGTTGCTCACGACCATGCAGGACTATCCTGGTTACGCATATGTATCGGCCCAGGTGAACCAAGGACACAATGCATGCATCAAGTGCATGGATGAGACACCGCATCTCCAGCTACCAAGGGATCCTGGGTCTTCGAAAACCGTGTTCCAAGGTACTCAAAAGTGGCTCCACATGGATCACCCGTGGAGAAAACGTGGTGAAATGTTCAATGGTAAGGACGAGCTCGAAAGAGCCCCGCGTCCGTGGAGCGGCGAAGAAATCGAGGAGCTTTTGAATAATTGGGTAGATTGCCCTGCGCCTAGAAAAAACGACCGAGGACAAAGACGCTGCTGGGTGTATGGAAAGCAAGGTCTGTTTTCTGGGACCTGCCATATTGGAAGGTCCTTCACACTCCCCATAGCCTCGATGTAATGCACATCACGAAGAACGTTACCGAGAGTCTGCTTGGCACTCTACTGAACATGCCGGAGAGGACCAAGGATGGGCCGAAAGCAAGAAAGGACCTTAAATTGCTTGGCATAAAGAAAGATCTTCAGTACCCTGATAGTGATGGTGATGATGATGATCATCATCAGGAAGGGACTCAAGGTCGCCACAAAAGAGTTAAGAAGAATGAGGTGGTGCTTCGCGCTGCCTGCTTCACTCTGAGTCTGGAGGAGCTCGAGCAGTTTTTCAGGTGCCTCTTAGGAGTGAAAGTTCCTCACGGTTACTCGGGGAAGATAAGCAGATATCTGGACGTGGCGAAGAAGAGGTTCAGCGGTATGAAGTCTCACGACTGTCATGTGCTGATGACGCAGATACTCCCCATTGCGATCCGTGGGATAATGGACGAGCATGTCTGTGAGACGTTGTTTGGCCTCTGTAACTTTTTCGACGTCATATCTAGGAAGTCGATCGGTGTGAAGCAGCTTGACAGGCTACAGGAAGAGATCGTGATGATACTATGCGAGCCCGAGATTTACTTCCCGCCCGCATTCTTCGACATCATGGTGCATCTGCTTGTACATGTCGTGGACGACATCATCCAGCTCGGGCCGACATTCCTGCACAACATGATGCCGTTTGAAAGGCTAAATGGTGTCATCAAAGGATTCATTCGCAACAGGTCTCATCCAGATGGAAGCATAGCCAAGGGCTTTCTGATCTACGAGTGCATCTCCTTCTGCCAGAATTATCTAACCACCGAGAACAAGGATGTTGGAATACCCACAAAGAAGCACCTCGGCAGGCTCGGTGGATATGGTCACCGCGAGGGCTGCCGCTCACTACATGTCGGCATTGATGGTCGACGCACTGATTTTGAAAGGGCACATCGTGTCGCGCTACAACACATTGAAGTGGTCGGCCCATGGGTCGAAGAGCACAAAAGCTTAATCGAGCAGGAGTACGTCGACCAGGGCCGGCCGAGGAAGAAGGGAGACATAACCAGAGAGCACAACTCCAGCTTCACGGGTTGGTTCAAGAAAAGGCAACTGGACAATCCCCCACAGACGCCTTCTAAGGAAGATCAAAAACTCATATTCTCCTTGTCGCAGGGCCCAGGGCATAACCTAAGGACCTATCAGTCATACAACATAAATGGTTACAGATTCTACACCGAGGAAAAGGACAAGAATAGTGAATATCAAAACTCAGGAGTAACTATGTTATCCTTTGCTGATGACGAGACTACTGTGATGGAAAGATTCTACGGAAGGATTGAGGAGATATGGGAGCTCGACTACTACGGAGAGATCATACTGATGTTCCGTGTTAGATGGGCCAAGAACGTGGAAACAGAAGGCCGCTATTTCACCACAATGGTTATACCAGATGCCAAATCAACAAAGAACGCCTCCGCAAAAAATGAGCCTTGGGTACTCGCTAGCCAAGTTGATCAATGCTTTTTTATTATCGACCCGTCAAAGCCCAACCGTGTTGTAGTTAGGAGGGTCAAGAGGAGCATCATCGGAATGGAAGGAGCCGCCAATGAGCAAAACTTCGACAAAAACTGTGACCCAAAGATCGAAGAGGAATTCGACAAGTACTTCGACATGCGTACTACTACTAAAGTAAGAAAGAAGACCACACTGCCTACTAAAGGTTGTCCATTCACAAGAAGAAATCTCAAAGTGCACGGGATAAAGTATTCAACCACGACGAAAAAGGGCAAGAAGATTGTGAAGAGACACTAGCAAGTATGTGACCTTTTGGTGTATTAATTCGTGTGGGTATAATGTGATATTAGTGTGGATATTAGTTAGAGACTAAAACATATAATGTGATATTCGTGTGGGTATACAAATTCACATTTGTGTGTGACAAGCAAACACACACACACATATATATATGATTCAGGAGGGTTTTTTGAATAAATATGCATATGTGTTCTTGCTTTTTTTGAATAAATATGCATATATGTATATGTTCTTGCTTTTTTAAATAAATATGCATATATGTATATGTTCTTAGTTTTTGTTTGAATAAATATGCATATGTGTAATTAAAAATATTTAAAAAAAAAGAAAAAAAATAGTGTGAGACAGCCAGGATTCGAACCTGGCTGCCCCAGGTGAGAGCTAGGGAGCAAGACCACCAGGACAAGTATATGATCTTGTCATACTACGACACCGCGCTGTTTTGGACTATGACCAAAAGTTCTGTGGCGCATTCCCAAAGAATGTGCCACAGAAGTTCTTCTGCTATGGCGCATTCAGTGAGAATGCACCATAGAATGTTCACACTTAGCCAAATAGATAGTTCGGCCTGATCTCCCCTAATCCCCCCCTTTCTCTCTCTCGATCCAATTCTCTCTGTTTTCCCCAGCAACCGCACGTGCCAAGGAACCCTAGCCCCCGCCGCTGGAGCCCGTGGAGGAGGAGAGAAGCCCCCGCCACCGGAGCCCGTGGAGGAGGAACCACCGCCGGAGTCCACTGCGTCCACCATCCGCAGGAGGAGGCAGCACCGCACCGCCAAGATTCAAGAAGGAGAAGGCCCCGCTCACAGCAGGGAGCATTGCGCCACCAAGCTCCAGGAAGGAGGAGGAGGCCCCACCCGTAGCAGGAGGAGAAGGGCACGGTCGGTGCTCGCCACCGCAGCCAGAAGCCACCTCGCCGTCCACCGTCTTCTTGCCGTCCACCTTGCAAGCCACCCTAGGTAATCGCCGCATCCTTCCCCTAGGTTACCTAGCGCTCGTCGTTCTATGTCTTCCCCTAGGTTGCAAAGCTTGATTACTTATGCCCTTTAATCTGTAATTGGCCTACACAATCATATCTCAGTCGATGCAGACAGTACTAATTTGAGAATCAGTAATTGGCCTTTAATCTGTAATTGGCCTACACAAGTTCAGAATTGGAGAATTGTTGCAGACAGTACTAATTTCTAGTCACTTTAATATCATTATTATAGTAAAATAAAATACTGAGATTTCTAGTGATTTTTAACAAAATCCATCATCAGTTCAGCATGATAATGAAGTTCTTTGTTCTTGACAGAGCCATTCTTTGCATGTGTACATATATTTAGCTTGAGTGTGGCCTAATCCTTTTGCTAGATGCAATGCAAGTGCATATCTATCACAGCTCATTCCTTTCCAGAACTTGACTTAATCTACAAAAAATAAATGGAGTAAGCATTCTAATATTACAGTAAAACTGATTCAAAGGTCGAAGTTCTGAAGAATGTTGTATTGTGCAAAGAAACTAAAAACATCTTATATTTTGAATGGAGTAATTTGGAGGGAGTAATTTGGTGTTGTGTGCATCAACAATATTTGGAGGGAGTAATTTCTAATATTTGGAGGGAGTAATTTGGAGGGAGTAACTTAAATGGAGTAATTTGGAGGGAGTAGTAGAGTAGCTTTTGTTGTTGTGTGCATCAGTAACACGATTGGTGTTTGATTCTCTCTCTATATGCGGTTGGGATGTGTTGTCACTGCTGTGATTGTCAAGTCCTTTTGTCACATCACATTAACAGGTCATTTTCAGTTTTGTTGCTAGCATTAACTAAGTTGATGGTTTGAGATATTTTGGTAGTAATTGAAGCATGCTTTTTAAGGAAGAGAATACTAGTCACCTGTCTGACTCCCTGTGAACATGCTTGAACCTGCATCATATTATTATAGGGTCTCTTGACATTAAGGCTCTCTCATGCAGTCAGTTGTAGATGTTCTTGTTTGGTAACAACAATAGTAGATGAACTGTAGAAATCAGAATCAGACATTGTTCATTTGTAGTAAGTTAAGATGAGTAAGACAAGGGGAAATGGCATGTGTCTCCAACTGAAAGGCTAAAAGACATGCCTCTGTTTACCATACTTCTATTACACTTCTACAACAAATACTACTGCTATTACACTTCTGCTGTTCAGCAAGTACTACTATATCTGTTATATATATACATGGGGCTGTGATGTGATGATGGACTAGTATATCTGTTATATATATACTTCACGTGGATGATGGATATGATGGATGCTGGGGTCAATGCATGGGGCTGTCAATATGGGGATGGGGTGTTTTGTCTTGTAGGGATTTCATTTGAGTTGCCCATTTCTCCTGAAGTGTCGATTCACTTCCGTTTCGGTTGACAAATGGGCACTCCTAGGTTAAAAAATTAGCAAAGGTCATGCCTAATTTTTTGGCCAAGATTTGTACTAACATTTTTCCTCTTTTAAATAGAGTAGTGCAAACATGTCGGGCAACAAGGAGTCTGGCCCTTCTAAGCACATGAACAGCGTCGAAGAACAAGCTAGACAGGCCAACCAGTCATTCTGGCAGGGGTCCCAACAGGAGGAGGAGGCGATGAGGATGACACCACCACCGGAGGAGGAGGAGACCGTCGCCAGAGCTGCTGGGGCCAATGAGGGAGGAGATCCTGATTACGAGGGGGACGAAGATGACTATGATGGAACTAGTGAAGGCGGCGGCGAAGAGGATGGCACCACCGATGGCGGCGCCGACACCGATGACGGCGAGAGGACGGATGGCGGTAGCGGCAACCCGTCCGCTTCTCAGAACAAGAAGAAGAAGGAACAGAAGGAGCAGAAGGTGCCAGTGCTCGCCACCGTCTGCGATGAGTTCACTGAGGTCACAGAAAGTGGCCAACCCATTGTGCCAGAGGCGATTGCTAAAGGGTACGGCCTGCAACTCGGGTGCATCATTCGGGAAAGCATGTCGATCAACACGAAGTACATTAGACATGCTGACCATGCATCTTTGGTCGATAACCTCCTTAAGAAGCTTCACAAGCGATACAGATTCCCTGAGCAGTTTAGAAACCTCGAGAGAAATAAGAACCCGGTGAACAGACTAGCCCTCACGAAGATGAGCAACGCCTTGAGCAGCTGGAAAACCTGGGTGAAGAATAGCATTGACAAAGGTGAAAGCTAGGAGGTTATTAGTAAGAAAAATCCGATGCTCGACGAAGAGGAGTTTAGGATATTCAAGGCGGATATAGCTACCGCTGATGCTATAAAATGGACTCAATGGGGAAGGAGTATGCGGGAACAGAACATAGGTAACCACCACCTTGGAAGCGGTGGTTACAGGGGGAAACAGGCCATTTGGGACAAGGAGGACGCCGAGCTTGAATGCCTTGGTAAAGACAACCCTTGGCTTAAAATCACGGACTTGCAGCTTAGGCAATTTGTTCGGGCCCGCTACTACCTGGACAAGGAAACAGGGGAGTTCATCACCGACGATCCGGAGGTGAAGAAATTCGAGAAGAATCTGGTAAGGAATTTATCGCTGATCTCAAGTCTATTGCGTTCTAATTAAGATAATGAAGCCAATAATCTAAATGGGTTCACCTTTCCTTGTCTCTGCAGGAGGAGGAACTGAACACTACTGCCACAGAGTCGTCCCAGGATCCGACGGAGCCGTGGGACACGATTTTCAACAGGGCGACCAATGCTTACAAGAAGAGGGACAAGGGGTTGCCGCCGTCCTCAGCTGGCCGTGCGTCCGGCTTCGGTACGAGCATGAAGTTCAAGGAGTTCTACAAAGAGGACGCCAAGAAAAGAAGGGAGAGGAAGAACCAGGATAAAGCCGCTGTTGCAGAGCTGAAGATGAAGGTGCAGACACTGGAGGAGAAGGTGGTGGACCAGAAAACGGTGGACAAGTTAGTGGAAGAGAAGCTCCGCTTGATGATCCCTCCTGAGTTTTTCGAGGGGCTTACTGCTTGGAATGCGGGAGGTCGACAGGGGCCGATACATCTGCCCAGCTTAAGCGGCAGCAACTCGGGCATCAATGTTACCGTGTCGCCGGACCTAGTGACCCCGCCGGCCATCAACGTCGGGACGCAGCCCCTCGGTTTGGTCACACCGACGCCCCCTCCCGCCAAAGATACCAATAAGGCGCAGCCGACGGCGGTGGTGCTTCGTGAGGCACCCGAGCGGGAGATTGCAGATGATGATAGGCCGGCCGCCGGCATCCGCTGTGTCTCTACATTAGCCGAGATCCACGCCGTCACCAAGGTAACTAATTAGTTAGTGCACGTCATCTCCTTTATGCCTTTGATGCATGACTGTTGCCATCTCATGACGCCCAACAACATGTTTTTGCCTCAGGACACTTCTTGCGTACTCCTGCTTAAAGATGTCGACGGTGAGTTGAAGGATGTTGCCAAGGGCACTCTTATACAACCGGCGAGCCGCACGATGCACAACAATCCAATGGATGATGACGTGATGAGGGTCAGGTTGGCTCGGGTGTTGCCAGGGTGCGATGACATGGACCCCCTTTCAACCTCAGGGAGCCGACGAACACAAGACCCTTGGGGAATGCTACAACTGGCCCTTGACATGGCCGAAGACCCAGATTCATCTTGCAGGGGGGAGCACCGGCGCCACCTCTCGACCGATCATCGCCCGACCACCACCTCAGAAGCCAGTAGCCGCCATTGTTGCCACCACCAACCGTCACCATCAACTCTTGGTAGCGTGTGCACTGCCACATGGCAAAGACGTTGTGCCGCAACCGCCGTCTCCCCCGCTACCACCACCACATGATGGCACCCATAAAGATGATGATGAATTGGTCAATATTGACGACTTCATCAACACCGGTTCCGCCAAAGGATTGTATATGCCTTCTGTGGATGAAGAACCCTTCGCAGCTCGTGACGACCATCAAGCTGGTCGGCCCAATACATGCACGCAGCGCCTGGTCTTCCATGGTCTTTCTCAAGAGATGCCTCCGGCCGCCGATCCACCACAAGAGAAACCGGGATTGGTTTTCAGCCCCAACACACTCCGAAAGGCGACTGATGAGAAGATGGCGTACGACATCACAGAAGAAGAAGCACTACAGGAAGAGAGGTAATAATAATAATAACAAGGGTGCGAGCCAGCCTCTTCCGAAGAGGATCCGGGGTCAGGACGCCGTCGTCGTACCATCCACACAATTTGGCTTGCCCCGAGTGCATGTAGCTGGTGATCCGATATTGACTCCGGATATGATCCACATTGCGGTTGGAGCCATGTTAACTTTGCACGAGGGTGTCAAGACACGAGAGGCCCTCCTTCTTAAAGAGGACGATCCAAATTACCCGGTTTTCACGGCCAAGGTGCCATTGGACGTGGGCTTCGTCGATGAACCCCCTGCAGATATATTCTTCATAGCGTTCGAGGACATATTCAAGTTGTTTCTCACGAAACGGCTGGACTATAACTTGGTCCGCCTATACGTGCTCAATCTGGCGCTCACGATCAAGAGAGAAAGTACCCCGGAAATCGCGATAGTGGATCCCTACTACATGCGGGACAACCAGTTGGTCGAAGGATCAGAGACACAGACCAAGGCGACGACGTACCTCGAGAAGTTCATGGTGGACAACAAGAGGAAGGGCACACTTCTTTTGCCTTTCTTTCCCGAGTAAGTACACACACTCGCTCATCGTAACCGTAACTTATGCATTTCTTATAGATTTCTTTCCTTTGCTCTTTTTCCAACATTGCGTTCCAATTGTGTTGCGCAGAGACAAATACTGCACACTCATCGTCCTTGCCCCGAGGTATTCGCTAGCTACGTATTTCGACTCGGGGAGTTTGACGAAGAAGAAATACTACACTAGAATAAGGGGTGTTCTCAATGAGGCTCTCGAGGGCTACACCAAGAAGGGATGCACCTTCGTAGATAGGGGGAATGTATCAAGGATGGCAAACACGTGTTCAAGCACGTGCTCGACTTCCCCTGTGTCAAGCAATGATCATTGGTGCCAAGGAGGCCTTCTACGTCCTCCATCACCTTAAAGGCTATGTTCAGGATTGCCATAACCTAACGCTGCCATCTAGTCTCCGAGGATGGGCCGAAACTTTGGCGAAAATCGACGATGCTGATCTTAGAGAAGACTTCCATTGCATTCAGATGAAGTTGTCACAAATCATCATTGAAGATGTCAACACATGGGGCGGTGCCCTACAACAAGCCAGAGGGTTGAGTAAGAGGGAGATCGAAGAACGCCTCCGTAAGCAGGGTGACACAAGGACGTGGATGACGAAAGAGTGCTATCTACCGTTCCCGAAGCCGTGCCAGAAGAGGAAGTCTTCATCATGATCGATGTGTGCCTCTAGCATGATCCAGTGTGTGTATATTCTTGATGGACGCCTGCTGTATTAGTGTGTGTGTGTGTCATAAACTTTACTATCTCGTGGTCGAAATGGTCATTGTTGTTAGACTTAAACTACCTTGTGGTCGTGCTATCGTTGAACTTATTGCTTCTATGATGATCTAACTTTTAGGTTTATGGATCCTTTGTTTTATATTCTATGAACATATATATACATGGATGTGAACCCTTTATTCATTCTTTTCATTGTATTTTTACTAATATGCCTTGTCGTCTATAGAGATGGCAACGAGGTGGTATGTGGTGTACATGGGTAGGGTTCCAAGAGTCTACGAGGAGTGGGAGGATTGCCACAAACAAGTGAACAAGTTCAGCGGCAACACCTACAAAGGATACGCGACTAGAGAGGAGGCGATAGCCAAGTGGAGGAACCACTTGTGGAAGAAGAACCGGATGAAGATATTGGTCGGGCTAATGCTCTTGCTCACCATTATCACAGTTGTATTCTATTTGATCCTAGTGTAGGCGGCAGTGGCCACTTCATATTTGTAATGTGAGATGATATGAACTTTGTATTCGGCGCTTGTGTAAAAATTTGGCACTTGACACTATATATGTATCTCGATCGGGCTCTAAGTGTTTGTATTATATATATGTCGGTTTTCATGCATCTACTACTTGTGCAATGTATTTTATACTCATCTGGATAAATACTGTATAAATACCTGATTATACACCACGAAAGTATTTTACTTCGAATACATGTTACACAATCAGTGGCGCATATAATTATATAGTTAGTGGCGCATGGCATATCTGTGGCGCATACACGTAAATGCGCCACAGAAGTTCTTCCTATGGCGCATATGAAGGAATGCGCCACAAAAGTCTGGAACTTCTATGGCGCATATCCATATGCGCCACAGGAAGTAGTTATCAGTGGCGAGGTAACAGTGGCGACAAATATATGCGCCACAGAAGTCCCCTTTTCATGCGCCACAGATAGGCTGTTTCCTAGTAGTGATAGCCAAGGGTCTCAACAAGCATGACGTCCACGATAGTAACATCGTGTGTAACCACAACTTTGACAAGACCCAAATATACCAAGCAATATAACCATCAAATGGACCAACATATTGTGCATAAACATCACCATAAGAATTATGCATTAAGACACAGTGAGGGTTATCACTTCCTGCAAAGTCATCTTGTGACATAGTTTTGCCACTTTGAGTATTACTACCCATAATGGTCTTATCTTTTGTTTGAGCGGGTTTGGTCTTCTTCTTCTTCTTATTGTTCTTCTTCTTCTTGGCTTTGGAAACATAGCCAAGACCTCTTTTCTCTTTATTTGGCCTTTGCTTACTTAAAAGGTCATCAGGAGACTTGTTACCTTTGGGGAAGGTTGCCTTTGCAAGCTCCCCCTTCAACCTAGCATTTTCTTCAAGGATGTTTGTACTACTAAGGGGAATGGAAATACTAGGTGAAGCAACATTAGTCAATTGAGTTTGAAGTTGTTCACGAGACTTTGTGAGAGTCATGAGGTCACTTTCCAAGGCCTTGTGAGCCTTGTTAAGCTTCTCATAATCCTCGACAAGTTTGTTATGAACAACACCAAACTCAATCTTGTCCTTTTTAGCCTTTTTGTATTTAGTAATGGCATGATCACGTTCCTTAATGAGTTTAGCAATAATTCGATCATTTGCCTCATCAAGGCCTTCAAGTTTTTCTTTAAAAGACACCCTAGTCTCTTGTTCTTCTTCAAGATCATTAGTTAGAGCATCCATCTCAAGAAGATGCTCTCTCCCAAGCTTACATCTCTCATCAAGGAGCTCTTGTGTGTGAGCAAGTTGGTTCAAGAGATTTAAAAAATGCTTCTTGTGCTCCCCTTGCAAGTTAGTCATATAAGCATTGAAAGCAACTAATTCCTCCTTCACCTCAAGAGTTATATCATCATTGATACTAGGGGTGGAGAGAGGAGATGATGATACCTCCGATGCTCTTGCCATAAGGCAAGTGACGTTCTTCTTGGAGGTGTTATCATTTGGGGAATCAAAGAGGGATAAGGTGGGTGTAGAGGTAGTGGCAATGGCAGCCACAACATTCGTTGTTTCTTCTTGTTCTTCCTCCTCCTCATCGGAAGAGAAATCTTCATGTTCTATCAATGCAATGTCACCGGACTTCTTGTTAGTGGCATTTTTCTTGTAAAAAGGCTTCTTGAAAGGATCCTTTGAATTTTTCTTCAATATGAGTGCACCAACATTGTCTTCTTTCTTCTCATAAGGACATTCGGCAACAAAATGATAGCGGTCACCAAAGTTGAAGCAAGTTCTCAATCTTGAAGAATTTTGTTTTCTACCACTTGGGTTGCTTCTTCATTACATCTCCATCTTTGCCTTGGCAGGATCTTTCCAGAAATTTCTTGCATAGAAAGCCATGTATTCACCATGAGCAACCTTGACATCTTAGGGGTGGCTCATAGAGAGTGCATCATCACTTCCTTCTTCTTCATCATACTCCACAACCTTGGCCTTCAAGGCAAGATTGACACCACTACTCATTCCAATGGCACAAGCACGGGCATCCTTGGCAGCAACCTTGAGGGCGGACATCTCTTGCATGACTTCATTGGAGGTCATGAGATGGTAGTTGTGTCTTCCTTGGAGACTTTTCAAGTCAGTGGGCTCGAAGGGCATGAGCGCACTCACGTACTTCCTCCCGATCCAAGAATCATCAATGTGAGAGGCACCAACATTTCTGAAGGCGGTGGTTGTGGATTTGAGTCTTCTATACATGTCTTCATGATCCTCACCATCCTTCATAAAGAAACCTTCAGCTTCATTTCTCAAGACATCATATCTATTTATTCTCATACTCTCATTTCCAACAAACAAGTCAATGAGAGCATCCCAAGCTTCCTTGGCGGTATTGTAGTGCTCAATGTGGGGAAAAACCTTTGCCCCCACTCCAAGTTGAATCATGTGCAAGGCGGTGGCATTGAGTTGACTATTGACCACTTCTCTTCTTGTCAAGGTGGTTGGATCCTCAATTTTGAGTCCTTCTTCAGTAATGTTCCACAAGTCAATGCAAGAGCTGCGCACATGAGATTTCATTAAAACTTACCATTTAGCAAAAGTATGTGCAGCTAACTTAGGTGGGTCACCTATATTATTTATATGGGGATGAGGGATAGGAGGGTTGGGAGAGTACCATCTGGGAACCGCATGGTGCTCTTCCTTCCCATCACCCTTTTTGGTAGAGGAGTTAGTGGAATTATGTTCACCCCCCACTTCCACACCCGTTGGCTTAGCCGGAGAATTTACCTTAGGGTTAGGAGGTGTTTCATCAGGAGAAGGAGGTGGTGAGGCTGATTTTTCTTTAACAAGTTTCTCAACTAGTTGACGCAACTGTTGGATTTAGTTGCCCAAGGTAGATCTCAAGCTTGTTTCCAACTCCTTGAGATCTACCATGGTCACCAAAGTGCTAGCCTCACCCTCTCCACCATCCTTTGGGTTGACCATATTCTTTTAGGCAGTTAAGCTCGAATAAAGAGACGAGGCTCTGATACCAATTGAAAGGATCGTATGGTCACCTAGAGGAGGGAGGGGGGGGGGGGTTAAATAGGTGTTACTTCAAATTTTACTTCTTTTCCAAATTAGGGTTTGACACAAAGATAAATTCTCTAGATATGCAACTAGGGTGAATTTACCTATATGTCACACAAGCACACCTAACTAAGCAAGAACAAGATAAAGTAAGGTGCGGTAAAGGATATAAGTAACCAAAGTGAAGCACACGGGGACACAAGGTTTGTTTCCGCAGTTCCTTCCTTTTGAGGGGAAGTACGCCTGCGTTTGGAGAGGGGGTGGTATCAAACCACCAATGCCACGAGAGGCCTCCCTTGTTCTCTGGAGAATCTCACCCCAAATGGATAGATTCACACTTCCACTATATCGGCACCTTCAAGGTGGTAGCCGACACCCTTACAACAAGTTCGAGACACACATCCACAACTTAATTGGAGGCTACCGAATCCAAGCAAGCTGTCACAACAAACAAAGACAAGCTTGTAAGAACCAAAACACGGCCTAGGGTTTCCATTGAAACCCTAGAGAAGGGGCCCTCAAGTGAATGAGGGGGAATGAAGATCTCTCTTGGTGAAGCTATAGATCAAGGGGTCCTCCTCCGATTCCCCAAAGATCGGTGACTTTGGATGGTTGGATGAAGAGATCTTGGAGATTTAGTGGCTCTAATGGAGTGTACTTTATTTTCTTGAATGAGCAGCTTGAGGTAGAAGATGAGGTCCCCTATTTATAGACCTCACAGCTGCAAACCGTTTTCTAACCGTTGGGGACCTTCCACACCGGAGACTCCGGTCTACACCGGAAACTCCAGCCCATCTTCAGACTGGCATTCTAACTGACCTAGGAATTGTCTTGACACTCACACCAGAAACTTTGGCAGGAACTCCAGACCAGGGACATAGGAGACTCCGGTGTTTCCACACCGGAAACTCCGGTCTGAGAAACCACACTGGATATTCCCAACATCTGGTCTGTCTCCGGACCCCCTGATAGAATGACTTTGGGATGTTTCTTGAGTCCACTCCGGGGACTTTCGGGGAAACTCCAGACCACACCGGAGACTCCGATGTTTGCACACCGGAGACTCCGGTGTGGAATCTTCAGGTAAGGTCAGTTTTGGCTAGGGAATTTCCCACACTATTATGGCCTTTTCTCTTTTCAATAGATTGACCTGTAGACATTAGCACAGAGTAAAATGAACCTTATGTTGTTAACGAACACCAAAACAGATTAGGACAATAAATATCCTTTCACCCTTCCTCTATTTTCAAACCCTCACATGCGCTCGGACGGAGGGATGCCGTCACGCGAATGGCTTAACCATTACATGCTGACCGTGGTTCCATGTTGGGGCGGGTCGTGTGTTGAGCGTTATGTTACATGGCCTCGACCATTACATACTGACGGGTAGGCCCATGTTGGGACGGGTCTTGCATACGTGGTGAAGGGTGGGGCCACATTGGGACGTGTCTTGCATACGTATTGCAGGGTGGGGATGCATGGAGACAAGTCGAACCGGCCATTCTCACTCACCCAATGCATTCGCTTCCTCCGAGCCTGGAACAGCTCCCACACCGCCCTTCTGCTCCCCCGCCATCGTGCCCTCCTACCTTATGTCGTCCTCGTCCACCGAGTCGCCCCCTCCCCTAGCCGTGGAGCCCACTCCACCTCCGGCTCCGCTCCTGCCCTCGCTAGATCTACCCCTTTCGCGGAACAGTATGCAACGCCGGCTAGTGTACTGGTCCTCCCCGTCGAGCATGGAGAAGATTGGGTGGAATCGGAGGGATCGAACGCATGGATTCCATCTAGGCAAGTGATGAGTGCATAATTGCATCATGTTTTATATTTTTATTTTGCATTGTAATTGTAGGACCTTGGTATTTTATGGCGTTCACGTGCACATTTTATGTCTATTTTCACCAGGATCAGGATAGATGATGGATACAATGGACACAATTCTTGGAGCAGTTGCATTAGGGAGAAAAGGAGTCAAAACCAATGTAAATCACTTATTTGGGAAATATCAATAACACCAAAAGAAAACCCGAAGCGATCGAGGCGTCCAGAGAGTTTGACGACAAACTATATGACAGGAATAATTTTCCAGCCGTATAGTTCCCACGGTATAGTTGGCGTCGCCACCGCCTCCTCAAATAGTTTCACCCCGTGCAACTGGATCAGGGAGACGACATACAAAACAACCAGAAATCACCGAAACCTCACCTTCGGAAGGCATCTAGAGGGGGAACTCGTCCACCAGGGATCCATCTTCGCCCTGCGCATATTCGGGAGGCTAAGGCATCAACCTTCATCATCAACCACTCCATCACCACCATCTCCATCCATCCCAGCTACATCTTGTGTAGATCTTATTATAATTTCCGTACTCATTGTGGATTTATACAAGTACTATTCATCTATGATAGATTCCGTTGTTATTGCCATGATGTTGATTGCCTCCATGACTGAGTAGATCTTTAGTTCTTGGGGAGATGGAGAAACCCTAGTATGAGATTGAAATAATTTAAAGTTTATTATGATATTCATCATTGTGACCATGTGTTTGATTGTTTTCATCTTGATGTTGGGAGAAGTTGACCTCTCAATATTTGCCTCTTATGCGGATTTGATGGAGGGAACTACTTGTTGGTAGACGGAGGTGTGTTAGCACTTACAGTGACTATAAAGTTGTTGGCACCCCTTACATATCAACTTGGGAACCGAGGAAACTCACGGAACACTATCCATGCCATGGGATACGTTCTACGGGATTAAGTCCCTTAATAGCACAGTAATTCGATTGATGTCGATTGATGTCAATTGCTGATTGATGTGGTTATGAGGATGATGTGAGCAGTGGTTGCTGCCTATTTGTCCAAATACGGAGTTCCCCCCACACATAGACAGTTGAGAATGTTCATGATAATAATCTTTACCTTAATTCTTTATAATGCTAGAGGTGTATCCGCTACTCCCTGAGAATGCCTTTTTTCCTATTGCAATTCCAATCTCTTTTACATACGCAATACTTACTTTCTGTGTTCAGTTGTTTTACTTTACTTATTGTTCTCTTATACCAAAAACCCCAAAACACCTTTTTACACAATACTCGCATTTTATCTTATTAAACTTTATTTAGCATTTTTATTATAGTATTTATTTCAAGAGTTATTTATTAGACTTCAGACTCCTGCTCCCTGTGGGATCGATTTCTTTATTTAGAAACTAGCTACAAACAATCTGTGCACTTGCAGTCATCAAGCTATTTTCTAGAGTCGTTGCTTGGGAGCTAAGTGTTGTAGGTCTTTTAGTTTTTGCTTATTTATTTTTGTCTTGCTAAGTTTTGTTTTGAGTTACAGGTTTCCACCAACATGATGGAGTTTGAGCATATGGCTAATGCTAACCCACTCAGCTACTTTGGGAAGCCCTATGATATTTATAAAAGAGACAACTCCAACGAGAAGACAAGGGAGTTTGAAATAAATCCTCTACTACTTGGTATTCTACACAAGAAGAAATTTACTGGAGATGAAGAAGATCCTGATCCATATGAGCATATTGCATATTTCAAAGATATATGTGGCACTTTCCAATTACCGGGATATACCGCTAATGAGGTAATGGTTAAACTTTTTAGTCAGACTTTGACTAGTACAACTCTCTCATGGTATATATCTCTACCTCCAAAAGCCACTACTACTTGGGATAATTCAGCCAGTGAGTTTCTAGCAAAATATTATCCATTATCAAAATCTTTTGGAATCAGGCATCTTATAATGACTTAGAGGAACCATCCTAATGAAGGACTAGTAAGATCTTATATCAGATTTAAAGATTTACTTAATCAATGTCCTCATCATGATTTGCCTGAATGGTATTTATTGCATATCTTTTATGGCGGTTTAATTGAACCTAATAAAATTGAACTAGACTCTTGCGCGAGAGGAGCCTTTATGAATCTTCCTATAACTAAAGCTTGGGCTTTACGTAATAGAATTCGCGACCATAGAGTTTCATGGAATTTTGGTCTAGGAAGTGAAGGAAGCATAGAAATAGATTATGATTGTATTCATGACTATAATAAAAAGGGCCATGTTAAAGAATTATCTAAAGAACTTTATTTGGATTCAGATCTTGTGTTGCATGTTGTTAAAGCTTTTACAGAACACATCAAAGCTCCAAAATAGTGTTTGGTCAAGTATGATCCACCACCCGAACCTGAGAAGAAAAAAGAAGTTAAAGCAACATTGGCATCCCTAGAACCAATATATGAGCTACCTTTCCCTAACACTGCACAAAAGCATATTTTTGAATATGAACAGGTCAAAGCAGTACAGGAAAAGAAGGAAGAGGAAAGTATGCTAGAAGTTGAGGAACATCTAGAAGAAACCAAAGATGAAGAGGTAACCAAGGAAGCAATTATGGCTATGTATGCACATTGTAACATAGTTGAACTTGATAAGTAGACTTCTGTATTGGTTGAAGGTAAAACAAAGGTAAAAGATGTGGGTAAGCCTATTCTTCGCTGCATATTTAAAGAAACCTCGCATTATGGTTTATGCGATCTTAGCACCGAAGTTAATGTTATATCTTATGATTTTTATTTGGAAATAAAAGAAGAAATAGAACCAGCTACAATTGAAAATACTGATATGACAATCATGTTAGCCAATAAAACTCTTAGAATTCCAATGGGAGTAGTTGAAGATGCAACTGTCACAATTAGAAATAAAAACTTTCCTATCAATTTTGTAGTTGTTGATATGCCAGCTGATGCTCTTTGCCCAATTATATTTGGAAGAAACTTTTTGAGTGATGTAGGTGCCAAAGTTGATTTAAAAAAGAAGATTGTGTCTTTAAGATTGGGGAAGCGGAAAAAGAATTCCACTTTTCCAAATTTAAAGACAAACCTCTACAAATACAAGAAGAACAGAAAGAGAAAACTATTGAGGAAATGGCAGCTCTCTTCTTTAGTGATCAAAAATAAGAAATAAATGAAGACTTAAATTATGAAGAAATAGTTATGGAGGACAAGTCCCTAGAATAATTAGAAGGTGAATTCGATTCACTTCCCATTATAGGGCCTCCAACTAATGAGGCTTTCGAAGAGCCAGAAAAGAGAGGGGACGAGGAATTACCACCCCTAGAATTGAAGACTCTACCAGATAATCTTAAATACAGATTTTTTGATGATACAAATAAATTTCCTGTTATTATTAGGGAGATGAAGAATAAGAACTTATGAAAATACTTAAGGAGCATCATAAGGCCTTTGGGTACTCAATGGATGATTTGAAGGGCATTAGTCCCATGATAACCGTCCATCGAATATTCATGGAGGAAGGTGCTAAATCAATTGCGGAATTTAATAGACGACTGAAGCCCGAAATGAAGGAAGTGGTAAGAAAAGAAATAGTACGCCTATTGGATGCAGGTATAATCTATCTTGTAAAAGAAAGTGAATGGGTAAGTCCTGTTCATTGTGTCCCTAAGAAGGGTGGTTTTACTGTTGTTCCTAATAAAAACAATGAATTGATACCTACTAGAACTATTGTTGGACATAGGATGTGTATAGATTTCAAGAAATTGAATAAGGAAACTAGGAAAGATCACTATCCTTTACCGTCCATAGATCAAACTTTAGAGAGGTTAGCAAACCACACTCATTTTTGCTACTTGGACGGATACTCTGGTTTTTCTCAAATAGCTATCCATCCTGATGACCAACTTAAAACAACTTTCATTAGTCCTTATGGTTTACATGCTTACCATCAAATGCCTTTTGGTTTATGTAATGCTCCAGCTACTTTTCAAAGATGCATGACTGCTATTTTTGCGGATTTTATAGAACTGATAATGGAAGTATTTATGGATGACTTTTTTGTCTATGGAACTTCGTTTACTAGTTGCTTGGATAATCTCAAAAGAGTTTTGCAGCATTGCGAAGAAACCAATCTTGTTCGAAACTGGGAGAAGTGCCATTTTATGGTCAAAGAAGGTATAGTCCTTGGACATAAGGTATCATGTAAGGGAATTGAAGTGGATAGAGCTAAGGTTGAGGTCATAGAGAGAATGCCACAACCTAGGGATATAAAAGGTATAAGAAGTTTCCTTGGTCATGTGGGTTTTTATAGAAGGTTCATTAGGAATTTCTCTTGAATATCTAAACCTTTGACTAACCTTCTGCAAAAGGGAGTAAGATTTAACTTTGATGATCAATGTCTTGTAGCCTTTGATAAACTCAAATATGCTTTATTCCATGCTCCTATCATTAAACCACCTATCTAGGATATGAGTTTTGACTTAATATGTGAAGCTAGTGATGATGCTGTAGGAGTAATCTGGGACAATACATAGGTCACAGATTTAATATTATACATCATGCTAGTAGAACTCTCAACGATGCTCAAAAGAATTATCCTAAGGAGGAGAGGGAACTTTTTGCTGTATTTTTCTCTTGCGATAAATTTCGTTATTATATAGTTGATGCAAAAGTAAGAGTTCATACGGATCATGATGGTTTAAAATAACTCCTTGAGAGGAAAAATCATGAGCCAAGACTGATCCGTTGGATCCTTTTAAAAGAACTCCTTGAGAGGATGCAGTGTCCATATTCACCCAGCAATACACCAATCTTATTGAGAGGAACTTTAGTCCTGGTGATTTTCATTTACGAGAATTATTAAATGAACTAAGGTCAATTCCTCCAAAAGAGAAGAAGTCTTTGTTGTTGGAGGAGCTTGTCATCCCCGAATAAGTAAACGGTAAGTGCAAGGTAAGTGTTCTTACTCAAATAAGTGATTTGTTTTCACGAGTTTTACTTCTGAAATTTTTGTCTTTGAATTCCTTGTGTTTTTCTGAAATTTCTGAAGGCTTTTACCAACTATACGGTTGCAACTGTACGACCGGAGAAAAACCTCCCGCCGTATAGTTGGTCATTAAACCTTCTGTACCCTCTTTGCGATTTTTTTTTGTCTGGAAACTATACGCTCGTAGCTATACGACCGGAGAAAGTCCTCCCTCCGTATAGTTGAACGTTAAACTCTCAGACTTTTTTCGATTTTGATGTCTGAATCTATACGGTTGCAACTATACGACCGGACAAAGTCCTACCGCCGTATAGTTGGTCATTAAACTCTCAGACATTTTTGATTTTCGATGTCTAGATCTATACGGTCCCAACTATACGGCTGTAGAAAAACCTCCCGTAGTATAGTTGGTCATTAAACTCTCAGACATTTTTCGATTTCCTTTTCATTTTTTGAGTAAAAAAACAGTTTTGTTGGTTCTGAGTTGGTAACTTAATCGACCTGGTCTCGAGATATTTGGAAATATCTGCCCGGAACCAACTATACAGACGGATCTATACGGGTGGCGCCCGTATAGTTGATCATTACGCGGCAGGACTCCTCCAAATCCGCGATTTCTTTCCTTGTTTCATCAAGATTCTTTTCTTGGGCGTGAATTTGGCGTTTCTTGCGAGTTTTACCGACCTCTGACCCCCCTTATATACTGCCATTGTCTCTCTCTAATCATAATCTCCAGGAACCAATCTAGCCATGCGTTATCCCGTCCTAGGCAATGGAAAACCCCTGGGTCTCATTGCTCCTTCTAGGGACCACTCTTGCAGCTCGTCCATGGAGGACGACAATGAGGAGGTGGAGAGGTTTAGCCCGGGGTACAAGGAGTACGTCATGCCAAGCTTCTACAATAATGATTCCGATGAAGATTGGAGTGACATCTACATCTGTCGTGATGTCTATGATCCCCCGGAGATCAACTGGGCTGCAATGAAGAGAGCTCAACAAGAGAGAGAAGATCAAAAGCCGCATGGAAAAGGGCATGTGGAGACTATCAAGTTCATCGCCACGGACCCCAAGCCGCACAAGCGTAAGGAATTACCTAATATTGGTGCAGGTGTTAGCAAGGGAGCGAAGGTGCCACTCTTTAAACCTACCATTGGTGCTCGTATGAGAGTGAAGCCTCAAGAAGAGTGGAGGAACGGTTTCCACTTCCCCGATCCATCAATTATGGATGAGGAAGAAGAAGTTGTTCCCAAGACCAAGGAACACGTGCGAGCACTGGAGATATAGCATAACCAGGAGCTACTCCATAGCGTTGAAGTCCATCACCGTCTCAAGGAGATAGAGAAGAAGGATGATCTTCTCCCATTGGTGACTAAACTCATAGATAAAGTGGACACTTTGCAATCTGATTTGCGCAGGTGCTATAGCCGCATTACTGCTCTGGAGGATACCAACAAGAAGCTACGCACCGCGGTGTTACATGCCATGGTGCCATAGTGATCTAAAATAATCACGGTATCAAATAATTGCAAGGGATTATTTGATCCCGACTGACTTGATTCCAAGCTTGGGGAGATCTTTAAGACCTTGTAATCTATCTTATAAGTTTTACATTATTATTTTAGTTTTGCATTAGTTCAAACTAGAAATAAAGTTTGCATCATTAGAATTCCCTTCAGGAATAGTCAATCCCTTTTATGAAATTCCAAGTTTATTATCATATATGGAGCATTATTGAGTTTGTGCTTGTCCTATTGGATATATGAATGGATTGTGTATAATTTTACTTGAACTTGATGATAGCAATAGGATATTTCCAAACCATTGGTATTAATGGAACATACAAAGATAATTTGGTCAATATGTTGTAAGTACATGGTTTGATTTATAAAGAAAGAAAAATTATCTAATCAGTTAAATTGAGAAAGAAACAAAGGAAAATTAAAAGTGCTATCAAATTATAGTGAGAACAAGACGAGGTAGAATATTCAAGCTATAAAGAGTGCTTCATATACAATTGGAATTTGGTAATTGAGATCGTTAAACTTTGAATTCCTACATGAAGTGGAATGTATGGCTAGCTCCTTTGCACAACACTTAAACAAAAGTGTGAACATATATATATATATATATAAGATAAGAAAAGAAGAAAAGAGAAAATAAAAAAGAGCGAATGTGCAAAGAGCAAATAGGCATACCCCACTATATTGTTGTAACACAAAGAGACATTTTCAGATTTTGAATCCCATGTGAATATGTTAACCCTAAAACACCTGTGACTACCTCGCTAACTCATTCGGTCGAACCGAATACTTTTACATCATGTTGAGATTCATATTTTGTGAACTGTTGATCACTAAGGTGTGGAAGCCTTCTAATATTATTCGGATGGTTCAAGTAAGGTACTATTCATGAGCTTCTTCCGATGTATCATATATGATAAACACATGCTGCAACTGCCTCATTTATTTTATCGACTCAACTTCATGAATATGAGGATCTCATCCATTAAGCTAAACTTGCTCGGGACAAGCAAGATTCTAAGCTTGGGGAAGTTGATGAGTGCATATTTGCATCATGTTTTATATAATTATTTTGCATTGTAGTTGTAGGATCTTGGTATTTTATGGTGTTCGCACGGACATTTTATGTCTATTTTCACCAGGATTAGGACAGATGATGGATACAATGGACACAATTCTTGGAGTAGTTGTATTGGGGAAAAAAGGAGTCAAAAACAACGTAAATAGGTTATTTGGGAAATATCAATAACACCAGAAGAAAACCCGAAGCGATCGAGGTGTCCAGAGAGTTTGACGACCAACTATATGACGGGAATAAATTTTCTGGCCGTATAGTTCCCGTCGTATAGTTGGCACCACCAGTGCCTCCTCAAATAGTTTCACCCCGTGCAACTGGATCAGGGAGACGACATACAGAACAACCAGAAATCGCCAAAACCTCACCCCGTGCAACTGGATACTAGCGTAATTCATGGTTGTGAACAATATCTCTCTGGATTTTACTTCCTAGTGGTGATTGCAAACTCCATAACTCCTAGAGATTTGAAAGATAAAATCTATTCTAAATTCCCCTGGAGCAATGGTGATTCAGTTGATTTGCAATATTTCAACATTAGCGAACAAAGATTGCTCCCACTGACTAGCGAAGCTGATATGGTAATGCTTTTCTCTTTGAATGCTGCCGAACGTTTTGGTCGAATTCATCTCCATGTGCAACCTACGGTTGAACATACAAGAAAGAGGGTTAAAGAATCATCTGGTGGTCAGGCATCATCAGGTTATCGGGCATCATTTATACGTCCATTTTGCATCACTATTCTATATCATAATTTACTATTATTCATTGATATATTTCATATTAAGAGATGATACTTATGTTATTTCATCTGTTTTTGCATGGTTGATGACTTTTGGAGCATGGACCGCTGTAATTAGGATTCTGATGGAAAAGGTGTTGTTTGGAGGCACAATTCGCGAAGATCAGAAAATCTGGGAAAATACATGGAAACTCCTATTTTTCCAAAAGACGAAGAAAACCAGAAGGAGAAGTGGAGATGGGCCATAAGGGGGCCACACCACCCGCTGGCATGGGCCACCCTAGGCCGCGCCACCAGGTGGTGTGGCTGCCCTGGTCCACTCCAACCTCTCTCCTCTGGCATATATTATCCTCCCGAAACCCTAAGACTTGGAGAGCGACCACAGAAAGATTCCGCCACCTCTGCGGGGCGAAAAACACTGAGAGAGAAAGATCTCTCCGGCAGACAGAATTCTGCTGGGAGAATTCCTTCCCGGAGAGGTAGATCGTCGCCATCAACACCACCATCAAGCTGGGCTTCATCGGGATCATCATCATCATAATCACCACCATCATGTTCATCAGCACCATCATCACCACTCCATACCGCCGTAACAATTGGGTTGAATCTTGCATAGTTCTTAGGGGAAACTTTCCCGGTGTTGATTACTCCTTGTAGTTGATGCTATTGAGTGAACCATTGAATTATCGTTTATGTTCATATTGTTACACATCATTATTTCATCTCTGATCATGATCCATATGATGTCTTGTGAGTAGTTCCTTTAGTTCTTGAGGACATGGGATAAGTCACGTTATTAGTAGTGGAATTGTGTTGAGAAAGATTCAATGGTTTGCTATTTAAGTTGTGGTGTATTTCTTCTAGTGGTGTCATGTGAACGTCGACTACATGACACTTCACCTATATGGGCCTAGGGGAATGCATTGTGTATTTAGCTACTAATCGTAGGGGTTGCCGGAGTGACAGGAACCTGAACCCCTGTTAGGAAACCATTGCACAAGGGATGTCAGGGTCTTAGAGTTTAAAGCTGTGGTTAGGTTTCTACCTTAATTACTTTCTTGTACTTGCGGATGCTTGCAAGGGGTATAATCACAAGTATGTATTAGTCCTAGGAAGGTCGGTACATTAGCACATGTTCACCCACACAACACTTAGAAAACTAAAGAAGATTAATCAACTATATGAAGCGAAAGCACTTGACGATATTCCCATGTGTCCTCGAGAACGTTTGGTCATCTTAAGTAATACAACCGGCTTGTCCTTTGCTAAAGAAAGGATTGGTCCACTTGCTGCATTTATTCTTATTGTATTTTATTTACTCGTACTTTATTTACATGCATTATCAATAACCCCTAAAAATCCGTTTGCTAAGTATTGATGTCTACGCACTTCTATTCTTATAGACAGTTGTTGGGCCTCCAAGTGCAGAGGTTTGTAGAACAACAGCAAGTTTTCCCTTAAGTGGATCACCCAAGGTTTATCGAACTCAGGGAGGAAGTGGTCAAAGGTATCCCCTCTCAAGCAACCCTGCAATCAAGATACAAGAATACTCTTGTGTCCCCAACACACCCAATACACTTGTCAGGTGTATAGGTGCACTAGTTTGGCGAAGAGATAGTGAAATACAAGTGGTATGGATAATTATAAGTGGTAACGGTGCCAGAAAATAGCTTGATGGCGTGGAAGAGACTAAAGGCAAACTGAAATAAAGATGGAAGCAAGCAAACATGTAACAAATCTAGTTGCAAACGGTGTTTCAATGCTTAAAAACAAGGAATATGGATCATACTTTCACTAGTGAACACTCTCATATAAATATATTCTATTCACGATACTACTCTGAACTACTCTCCGGTTGGACACTCTAATCCATGGTAGGGCTATAACAGCACACCTCAAAGTCCGCTGTCCCCACCTAGGTAACCCCACACTGTCACCTTGAGCTCTAGATGGTTCCAACAAACACCACAATTCCATAGAGACATCCAACTCCAAATATAACTCATAACAAGTATTTGTAATCTCTAGCCTAAGTGCCACCATGGTGTGCACACTGTCACTTTCACACACATAGGGAGAGCAGAGATCTATTAAAGCACTTGAGTAGCAAGGTAGATCTACTTGATTACAAAGCTCATGATCACAATATGATCATGCATAGAGAGAGAGATGAACACATAGCTACCGGTAGAACCCTTAGGCTCGAGAGAGAATTACTCCCTCCTCATCATGGGAATCAACAATGGTGATGGAGATGGTGATGGAGATCGATGGAGATGGCTCCGGGGGCACTTCCCCGTCCCGGTAGGGTGCCGAAACAGAGACTTTCTGTCCCCTAAATCTCCCCTTCGGTGGCGGCGGTGCTGCAGAACTTTTTGTAGATTTCTGATTGACGATCTAGGGTTTTGGTATCGGGAGGCTCTTATAGGTGAAGGAGGCAAGGTCGGTGGCCGACCAGGGGGCCCACACCATGCCCTAGCGCCACTGGCTGGCTGCCAGGCCAAGGGGGGTGTGGCCACCCTGTGGCCCCTCTCCGACTCTCCTTCTAGCTCCGTGAGTCTTCTGGGAAAAAAGTAACTTTGGCTTTTGTCCCGTCCAATTCCGAGAATATTCATTTTCTGACTTCTTGGAACCAAAAACAGCAGAAAACAGGCAACTGGCACTGTGGCTCTTGTTAATAGGTTAGTCCAAGAAATCATATGAAAAGTACTCCAAAGTGTGGACAAAACATAAGAAAGTAGATAAAACCAAGCATGGAACATCAAAAATTATAGATACATTTGCAATGTATCAACATCCCCAAGCTTAACTCCTGCTCCTCGTGTAGGTAAGTTATAAAAAGAAAGAATAATTTTTGAGGTGACATGCACCATCAAAGACTTGATCAAAGTATTTGTAAAACATTCAAAGCTGGGATCATAGTACTTCAATCATAACATGAAAGACAAAGTTCTAGCAATAATACATAGCAACTATGTTGCAACATAAAAAGGCACAAACAAAAGATTCATGAATAACAATGCTTTGCAAGATGTTTGTTTGTTTCACATAAAGAAAACATAGCATAATAGCATTCAGCTTGTACCTCATAGAGTAGCAAATATAAATGCATAGGACACCTTCAAAGTTCATAAGAGTGACTAGATACAAATAGTTTAAAACAAGCAATATCAAGTTATGCATCAATCAACTAGTCTTGGGACAATGCACATAGAACTAAGAATGGCCACTATGCTCTCAAAGTAGGTGCATAAAGGTAGAAGGTGGAGACTCAATATAATGGTGGAAGAAGGGCCTTCATAGAAGGAAGTAGGGATTCAAGTCTCATAAAGAGCTTCCAAAAATTATGGTACTTATAGCTTTCAGCTCTCATTGCCCCTATCATAAGCATCTTGAAGTGATTAAGGTTAAAGTGAACAAACTATGGTGTACATGCTTGACGAAGTATAAGTTAGGAATCTCATGTCCCTTGTATACCAGGGTCGCTCCTCATGCTACTCAAGTTTAGTCACCGGTAAGTTCTTGTCATCGTAAGTACATGTGTATCATAGAGAACTGCCAACGGGGTACCCCTTGCCCGATGATACGGAAGAATCCCCATATCAAAATGACAAGGCAAGCAGACAACGGGCATCTCAGCAATCTTCTTATTTACCATGGGAATATGGTGCTTTTTTATCTCTTTCCTCTTTTCACAATATCTCTTTTTTTCTTTCTTTTTTCTCAATATAGGACTCTTTTTTTTATAAGAAGAATGCTTCATAGACAGCTCATTATGGTTACGCTGCAGGTTTCCACCATGTCAGCATGGATTAGACCAGCAGCCCAGGCGTTTCTCTAACACATATACATAACTCCATGGACTTACAAGCTCCCCTTTCATTTCACACCGACGACATCCATATACAAAAGAGCATGATATCAACTAGGTACAAGTACCAAGTGCAATGTTGAAAGCGTTCCCCATGAAAGCATGGTTCTGCTAATTCCCAACAAATAAGTGCAAGCATATACAACATAGACGACACAATGGTTAAAGTTTATTAAGGGCAAGGAAAGTAAAGTGTGCCATCAAGTTTGTGAGAGCTTTAATCACTAGTTTTCTCATAACAAGTTTAATTTGGAAGGTAAACAAAAGCATGAATATACTTGGAATAGCATAAGCTAGTAGGTAGGTATGGTGGATTCTTTGGAATAACTTGGTTTAGGGAGTTGGATGCATGAGTGGAACTCATACTTGGTTGTGGAGGCTAGCAAAAGACTGGGAGCAACAAACTAAGAGAGCAAAAATGGCCATAATCATGTAGAGCGACAAAACATCATTAATCAAAGCATAAAGTGATACTACAAGTTCAAAACTAAAGGATCATCAAGGCTATGGTGACTTGGGATAGTCATAAAATGGTGTGAGCATGTGCCAAGTCAATCCAAATAAAGCATCAAAGGAGAATACCACAATACTATGCTTTAATATGCTAAAACAACGCATAATTCATCCAAGGCACAATAAGCAATATTAATTGTTTATAACAATTGATGCTAAAACAAAGAATACTAAGCATAAAGACAAAACAATATCGAGCATGGCATGACAAAGCATAGGCCACAGTCAAAAAACACACTCTCTTTACCACTTAAGCATGAGCTTTCCTACTCTTTTCCAAACCAAACCAAACTATTTGAAAACCAATGTATGAAACAGGGGGGTCCCACAAATTTATTCAGCAAACTAAGAAAACCAAGCAAACAAAAACCCAAAACAAAAACGAAAAAGAAGACGCTGCAAGAACAACACCACTGTGCATGAAACAATAAAAATAAAGCGTTTGGAAGGAACCTGGGATTTTTATTGATGAGGAAGGGGATGCCTTGGGCATCCCCAAGCTTTGACGCTTGTACTTCTTCGATATTTCTTGGGGTGACACGCGTGGCATCCCCAAGCTTGAGCTTTAGTCCATCCTTCATCTCATTACTCATTCCTTCCATACACCTGAAATTTTTCCTTCATACAAAACTTCACACAATCTCTATTAGCAACATTAGTGCACTCAAGATAATAAGTCTTAGGTTCAGTTTCAACACCAATAAAACTTTCATTAAAACACAAGCTACTGAAGTACTTCCCTCAAAAATCTCAATTCCCCAAAGAGAACTCAAAAAGGAACCAACAAGAAGCAAATGCAAATAATGGCAGAAATCTGTCAAAACAGACCAGCAGGTAAAAACCAATTTTTTCGAAGACCTTCTGTTGCTCCAATCAAAAAGTGTTGACCTAACGAAAGTTAGATAACAACCTGGGGCAGAAGCAAAAAAATTCACGCCTCAAAACGACGTACAGAGATTTTACACGAATTTTTACGGTGAAGCACAAAAATCTGTTTCGGGACAGCAACTTTCCCAAGCATTACTTCTCTCTCATTAGAGGTTACTCTTGGCACAAAAAGCAAATAAAAAGGATAAGGAGAAGTAATAACTTCCAAGACTCATCTAAATCTTTTGGGTTATCTCCCAATAAGTACTTTTCTTTAATGCCTTTAAGTTAGACATGATAGTTTGAGAAGATGCTCACATAAGAAATATGAATTGAAGTAAAAGAGAGCATCAAGAAGCAAATTCAAAACACATTTAAGTCTAACCCTCTTCCTATGCATAGGAATCTTATAAAGAAACAAGTCATGAAAGCACAAAGAAACAATCGTAGGAAAGCAAAACAAGTACAACTTCAAGACTTTCAACATAAGGAGGGGAACTTAATATTGTTGAGATAAATAAAACCATGTTTCACTCTCTCATAATAACTTTCAGAAGCATCATGAATGAAATTAACAATATAACTATCACATGAAACATTCTTATCATGAGCCACATGCATAAAACAATTAATACTCCCCACATAAAAATAGTCATTCTTATTAATTGTAGTGGGAGCAAATTCAACAAAATAGCTATCATTATTATTCTCATCACCATAATCATCAAATATAGGAGGCATATTGTAATCATAATTAATTTTCTCCTCAATAGTAGGTGGACTGAAAATATCATATTCATCATTGTAATCATCATATATTGGAGGTTTGGTATCATCATAAGCAATAGAATAGCTATCTTCCAAAGCTGGGGAACTAAAAAGATCATTTTCATAAAAACTAGCTTCCCCAAGCTTAGACTTTTCCATAGCATTAGCAATAATGGTGTCCAAAGAATTCATACTAACAACATTGCTATTAGCATGCAAATAAAGTTCCATAGGTTTTTTAATTTTCTCTTCAAACACTTCATGTCCTAACTCAAGATAAATACTATAAAGCTCTCTAATTTTGTTGTTGTTTTCCATTAAGCCTAACTAGTGAAAACAAGAAACAAAAAGACAAAATTGTAGAATCTAAAGGAAATAACTTCGAGAACTCACACCGGAGGATGTGAGTACCTTTTACCTTATCTCCCCGGCAACGGCGCTAGAAAATAGGCGTTTGCCGTGGGAGGTTCTTCTTCTTTAATCCTCAGGTGTGAATACCTTTTACCTTACCTCCCTGGCAACGGCGCCAAAAAATAGCTTGATGTCTACGCACTTCTATTCTTGTAGATAGTTGTTGGGCCTCCAAGTGCAGAGGTTTGTAGAACAGCAGCAAGTTTTCCCTTAAGTGGATCACCCAAGGTTTATCGAACTCAGAGAGGAAGTGGTCATAGGTATACCCTCTCAAGCAACCCTGCAATCAAGATACAAGATGTCTCTTGTGTCCCCAACACACCCAATACAATTGTCAGGTGTATAGGTGCACTAGTTTGGCGAAGGGATAGTGAAATACAAGTGGTATGGATAATTATAAGTGGTAACGTTGCCAGAAAATAGCTTGATGGCGTGGAAGAGACTAAAGGCAAACTGGAATAAAGATGGAAGCAAGCAAACATGTAACAGATCTAGTTGCAAACGGTGTTTCAATGCTTAAAAACAAGGCCTATGGATCATACTTTTACTAGTGAACACTCTCATATAAATATATTCTCTTCATGATACTACTCTGAACTACTCTTCGGTTGGACACTCTAATCCATGGTAGGACTATAACAGCACACCTCAAAGTCCGCTTTCCCCATCTAGGTAACCCCACACTGTCACCTTGAGCTATAGATGGTTCCAACAAACACCACAATTTCATAGAGACATCCAACTCCAAATATAACTCATAACAAGTATTTGTAATCTCTAGCCTAAGTGCCACCATGGTGTGCACGCTATCACTTTCACACACATAGGGAGAGCAGAGATCTATTAAAGCACTTGAGTAGCAAGGTAGATCTACTTGATTACAAAGCTCATGATCACAATATGATCATGCATAGAGAGAGATGAACACATAGCTACCGGTAGAACCCTTAGCCTCGAGAGAGAACTACTCCCTTCTCATCATGGGAATCAGCAATGGTGATGGAGATGGTGATGGAGATCGATGGAGATGGCTCTGGGGGTACTTCCCCGTCCTGGTAGGGTGCCGGAATAGAGACTTTCTGTCCCCCGAATCTCCCCTTCGGTGGCGGCGGCGCTGTGGAACTTTTCGTGGATTTCTGATTGATGATCTATGGTTTTGGTATCAGTAGGCTCTTATAGGCGAAGGAGGCAAGCTCGGTGGCCGGCCAGGGGGCCCACACCATGCCCTGGCGCAGCCTGGGCTGGCCCGTGCCAAGGGGGTGTGGCTACTCTGTGGCCCCTCTCCGACTCTCCTTCTAGCTCCATGAGTCTTCCGGGAAAATAGTAACTTTGGCTTTTGTCCCATCCAATTCCGAGAATATTCATTTTCTGACTTCTTGGAACCAAAAAACAGTAAACAGCAATCGGCTTTGTGTCTCTTGTTAATAGGTTAGTCCAAGAAATCATATGAAAAGTACTCCAAAGTGTGGACAAAACATAAGAAAGTAGATAAAACCAAGCATGGAACATCAAAAATTATAGATACATTTGCAATGTATCAAGTATTTATAGAGAATTCTTGCTCCTAGCCACTCGCCAGCACCTTCTGCTCCTCGTTGGGTTCGACACTCTTACTTATCGAAAATACTGCGATACACCCCCTATATACTGGTAATCAATACTACTTTCTGGCGCTGTTGCCGGGGAGTGAAGCGCTATTGGAGAGTGGAACTGGTAAAGAAAACTTCTACTGTGAGTATTGTTTACTTCTGTTAGTTTCTTTATTTTCAATATGGATAATTCGTTGAGTTTCTTATTCCGTAATGCTACTACCATTGCTAAGGTAGTAGATGAACCACCACCTGCTGAGAATGATACTTTTAAAATACCTACAAGAATTATTGATCGTGTTATGGATAACTATTATGTTGGAGATGGAACTGTCCATCCCGGTGATCATTTGCTCTTTATACAGGAATTATGCGGGTTGTTCAAGTGTGCAGGTATTACTATAGATCAAGTCAATAAGAAGTTATTCTCATTATCACTAAAACGAAGAGCTGAGGAATGGTATAAGCTGCTGAAGAATGGCCAAGCTCTTGAATGGGAGGAAATAGTGCCTCCCTTTTATTCAAAGTTTTATCCTCCTAGTGAGATTCATAAAGATCGGAATCAAATATACAAATTTTGGCCTCTTGATGGAGAGAGTACAGATCAAGCTTGCGGGAGATTGATGTTACTAATGCTCAAATGTCCCATTCATGAGATCTCTCACAATATTATTATCAATAACTTTTATGCAAGGCTTTCTCTTCATGATAAGGATTTATTGGATGCATCTTGTGCTGGATTATTTACACGCATGGAAGAAGAAGCTAAATGGGATCTTCTGGACCGTATTCAAGACAATGCTGAAGCATGGGAGAATGACAAAGGAAGAAAGTCAGGTATAAATTATGATTATGAATGCATTGAATCTTTTATGGGAACTGATGACTTTCAAAATATTAGTAATGCTTATGGTCTTGATTCTCAAGTTATTACAAACTGTTTTAAGGCTTTTGCTTCTTATATTGAAATCCCGAAAAAGGGATGGAACAAGTATCATGCACCATATAAAGATATTGTTGAATGTGTTCCTGTTAGGAGTTCTGAATTTTGCACTATTGATCACATTCTACCTGAACCTTATATCGAGAAAATACCCTTCCCGGATAAAGTAAATGAACATCCTATGATAACTAGTGTAATCAATAAAAGTGCAAAGAGTACTGTAAAACCTTAGGAACAAATAAACATTGAGCCTATTGTAGCAATTGTGAAATACCTTGTCACTAAAAGTGTAGAAGATGGACACATAGTCTTCTGTGAGGATGCTTCTAATATTGTCTCACATCCTAATAGAACTAAAAAGGCTAGTGTCCCTATGCTTTTTGTTAGAATTGGTGACCATTGCTATTATGGTTTATGTGATATTGGTGCAAGTTCAAGTGCTATTCCTTATGAGCTCTACAAATAAATTATGCATGAAATCAGTCCCTGCAAACTAGAAGAGATTGATGTGGTTATTCACCTTGCTAATAGAGAGACCATCTCTCCAATTGGTATTGTGCGGGATGTAGAAGTTCTTTGTGGTAAGATTAAATATCCTGCTGATTTTCTAGTACTTGGTTTAGCTGCTAGTAAAACCTATCCCATCATTTTTGGTAGACCTTTCTTGAGTACATGTGGAGCTATTATAGACTGCAAAAGGGAGAAAATCTTGACTAAATTTGATGGGGAATCTTATGAGTTTAATTTTTTGAAATTTACTAAAGGACCTTGTGAAAATGAAACCCATAATGAGGATTTTAGATTTGAACAACTTGCTTCTATTTCTCTTCCTCCTAACAATGCTTTGCAGCAATTTATGGAAGACCACGAAAGTGAAATCTTCATGGAAGAAAGAAATGAGATTGACTTGATTCTCCATCATCAACCTAAGATGCTTAAGCATAACTTGCCTGTGGAAGATTTGGGTACCACGTTGCCACCTAAAAAGGATCCGGTCTTTGATTAGCTGACGATCTTAAGTATGCTTACATTGATAATAATAAAATTTATCATGTTATTATTAGCTCTAAACTTTCAGGGAAGGAAGAGGAAAGATTATTGGAGGTATTGAAGAAACACCGAGGGACTATGGGCTATACTCTGGATGATTTAAAAGGGACTTCTCCTACTATATGTCAGCATGCTATCAATATAGAACCAGATGCAAAGCCAATGGTAGAGCACCAACGTCGTTTCAATCCTAAGATGAAGGAAGTGGTAATAAACGAGGTATTGAAACTCCTTGATGCTGGTATTATTTACCCTATTGTTGATAGTGAATGGGCTAGTCATGTTCATTGTGTCCCTAAAAAAGGGGAATTACCGTTGTTCCTAATGATAATGATGATCTTATTCCCCAAAGAATAGTAGTAGGTTATTGGATGTGCATTGATTTCAGGAAAGTTAACAAAGTTACTAAGAAAGATCATTACCCACTTCCTTTTATTGATCAAATGTTAGAAATGTTGTCTAAAAAGACCCATTTTTGTTTTCTCGGTGGATACTCTGGTTTCTCTCAAATTGCTGTTAAACAACAAGATCAAGAAAAAACTACTTTTACATGCCCTTACGGAACCTATGCTTATAGACGTATGCCTTTTGGTTTATGTAATGCTCCCGCTACTTTTCAAAGATGCATGTCTACTATCTTTCATGGTTTTTGTGAGGAAATTGTGGAAGTATTCATGGATGACTTCTCCGTCTATGGAACTTCTTTTGATAATTGTCTGCAGAACCTTGATAAAGTTTTGCAGAGATGTGAAGAAACTAATCTTGTTCTTAATTGGGAGAAATGCAACTTCATGGTGAATGAAGGGATTGTACTTGGACATAAGGTTTCTGAAAGAGGCATAGAAGTTGATAGAGCTAAAGTTGAGGCAATTGAGAAAATGCCCTGTCCGAGAGACATCAAAGGTATTCGTAGTATCCTTGGTCATGCTGGTTTCTATAGAAGGTTTATTAAAGATTTCTCTAAGATATCAAAACCCCTCACTAATCTTCTTCAAAAAGATGTACCCTTTGTCTTTGATGATGATTGTAAGGAAGCTTTTGAAACTCTAAAGAAGGCTTTAACTACAGCTCCTATCGTTCAACCACCTGATTGGAGCTTACCCTTTGAAATAATGTGTGATGCTAGTAATTTTGCTGTAGGTGCTGTCCTTGGGCAACGAATAGATAAAAAGTTAAATGTTATCCATTATGCTAGTAAGATTCTTGACGCTGCTCAAAGGAATTATGCTACTACTGAAAAATAATTCTTAGCCGCTGTCTTTGCTTGTGATAAGTTTAGACCTTATATTGTTGACTCAAAAGTTACCATTCATACTGATCATGCTACTATTAAGTACCTTATGACGAAGAAAGATGCTAAGCCTAGGCTTATTAGATGGGTGCTACTCTTACAGGAGTTTGACCTACATATTGTAGATAGAAAAGGTGCTGAAAATCCCGTAGCTGATAATTTATCTCGATTGGAAAACATCTCTTTTGATCCTATGCCTGTTAATGATAGTTTCCCAAATGAACAGTTGGCTGCAGTAGGGGTAAGCTCACGAGGGAGCCCTTGGTATGCTGATTATGCGAACTTTATTGTCTCAAAGTATTTTCCTCCAACTTTTAGAGCTCAGCAAAGAAGGAAGTTCTTTTTATGATTTGAGGCATTATTTTTGGGATGACCCACATTTATATAAAGAAGGAGTGGATGGTATTATGCGAAGATGTGTTCCAGAATATGAGCAAAAGGAGATATTGCAGAAATGGCATGTAGTGCCTATGGAGGACATCATGCCGGAGATAGAACTGCACAAAAGGTGCTACAATCAGGTTTCTACTGGCCTACCCTTTTTAAAGATGCAAGAAATTTTGTTTTATCTTGTGATGAGTGTGAGCGTGTTGGTAATATTTCTAGACGCAATGAAATGCCTATGAATTACTCTCTAGTTATTGAACCCTTTGACTGTTGGGGATTTGACTTTATGGGTCCTTTTCCTCCCTCAAAAGGTTATACTCATATTATTGTTGTCGTTGATTATGTCACTAAGTGGGTAGAAGCCATACCTACGAAGAGTGCTGCTAGGGAGACCTCTCTAAAAATGCTTAAGGATGTTATCTTTCCTAGGTTTGGAGTACCTAGGTATCTTATGACTGATGGAGATTCTCATTTCATTCATGGTGGTTTTAGAAAGACCCTCGCTAAATATGATGTTAATCATAGAATCGCTTCAGCTTATCATCCCCAAACTAGTGGACAAGTAGAGTTATCAAACAGGGAAATTAAATCCATCTTGCAAAAGACTGTTAATAGATCTAGAAAAAATTGGGCTAAAAAGTTGAACGATGCTTTATGGGCTTATAGGACTGCCTATAAAAACCCTATGGGTATGTCTCCTTATAAAATGGTTTATGGGAAAGCTTGTCACCTACCTTTAAAATTAGAACACAGAGCTTATTGGGCAGTTAAAGAACTTAATAGATATTGTAAGCTTGCTGGTGAAAAAAGATTATTTGACTTAAGTTCGTTGGATGAATGGAGGAGTGAAGCATATGAGAATGCTAGACTCTTTAAGGAAAAAGTTAAAAGATGGCATGACAAGCGAATACTTAAGAGAGAATTCCATGTTGGTGAGAAAGTTTTATTGTATAGGTCTCGTCTCAGATTTTTTGCAGGGAAACTACTGTCAAAATGGGAAGGACCTTTTGTTATTGAAGAAGTGTATCATTCAGGAGCAATAAAAAATTCTTCTTTAAAAGATAACACTACACAAGTGGTGAATGGTCAGCGACTCAAGCACTATATTGCTGGATATTCTTACAATGAAGATGTTGATGCTATTCAAGTTGTAACTCCGGAAAAAATTATCAAAGACCAAATTCAGAGACCTGCAGAGTACGTTTTTTAATAGGTAATAGTTCTGGTAAGAAAAGTTCCGCGAAAATTCTGTCCTATTATATTTTTGGAATTTTTATCCAACAAGGAAAGCTACGAAGCGAAAGAGGGACGGAAACGGAGCCAGGGTGGCTCACACCACTCCCTGGCACGGGCCCCCCTGACCGCGCCAGCAGGTGGTGTGGCCACCTCGGCCTCCATCTTCGATCCGTTTTCTCCCAGTACCTTCCTTTTGTTGTAAAACTTCATAATATATAATCCCCCGGATCCCCCGAGGTTAGTATATCGTGTTCTCGTCATGTTTTCATTTCGATCTGTTTCTGACAGGTAGAGTCCCAGATTTGGAGCCGCAATGTCTTCCTCTGGATCAGCCAAGGAAGATTCCTCAGTGGATATCATCAACCCATACATGAGAGAGTTGAAGATTCATCCCAAGGAGTTGTTGCTTGAAGATGGGGACGTACGGATAAAAGAGGTTCAAGGCCCTAAAGGTGAAGGAAGTCTGGAGGACAGGATGGAAACACTAGAGCAAGAAGTCTTTAGGTACAAGAAGATGGCGAAACATGAAGTGGATATCATCCATAAGATTTGTTCCGAACTAATCACCGAGCACCAAAAGGAGACTGCGGAGCTCAAGGATGAAGTTCTCGCACTCCACCAAACAACCAACCAACTGCAAGCACAGCTCTACGACGTTCAAAATCAAAACTGTGAGTACGAGGTTAGGTTTAAACGCATAAGTGCTGCTGCAAGTTTCAGGATGCTAGAGACCGCGATGTCCTTTGTTGATGGGGATCCCTTACCTTGGAAGTCGGACAATGATGAGAGAATACCACCACCACCGAAGGAGTAGTTCGTCATCAGGTTTTGGCATCCCCTTGGTTTGTTCCAAGCTTGGGGGAGTGCCACGGTATCACATCATTATCTTCTATCATTTTACCTTTTTACTAGAGTCATATCATGAATAGAGAAGTTATCATGTAGGATGGTTTGCATTATGGAAGTGTCCCCCCTCCCGTTAGATATCTATGTATCCCTTGGTGTGAGTTGCCGTTATGGAATATTAATGAGAAGTTCTATCATTTACTCTTTTGCATATCTTTTATTAGTTTTGAATTCATGGTTATATGATTGATCTTGTCATTAGTATTGGTATCACTTTGGGATCATTGAGTTAATTTAGTTGGTTTTGGCAAACCTGGATCGGTCAGTAGCAACACTATTTTTGAGAGTTGAATGAAAAAGATAAAAGTACTCTTAAAGAAATATAATTTCATCATCTTTATTTCTTGATTTGCTCATAAGTTTAGTATTCTCTAGTTAAGATCTTTTATACTTCCAAGGAAGATTACATGTTTGTTTTTGTCACTTGTATGTTTGTTAGTTTCCTTCAACTCTTATGCTTGCTACCCAGCCTTGTTAGCCAAAAACCTGTACTGAGAGGGAGCTTCTCGTGCATCCAATCCTTAAACCAAAACCTATGCCATTTGTGTCCACCATACCTACCTATTAGCACTATTGCTATTCCAAGTAAATTCATGTTTTTATCTACCTTCCACATTAAACTTGTTATGTGAAGATTAGTGATTAAAGCTCTCACGAACTTCATGGCACACTTTACTTTCTTGCATATAATAAACTTGAACCATTGTGCCCATCTATGTTGCGTATATGCTTGCGCTTTGTAAGTTGTGAATTAGCAGAACCATGCTGTCATGGGGAACACTTTCAACATTGCACCGGTACTTTGTACCTAGTTGATATCATGTTCTTTTGTCTATGGATGTTGTCAGTGTGAAATGAAAGGGGAGCTTGTAAGTCCATGGAGTTATGTATGTGTGTTAGAGAAACGCCTGGGCCGCCGGTCTAATCCATGCTGTCATGGTGGAAACCTGCAGTGTAACCATAATGAGCATCTATGAAGCATTCTTCGTATAAAAAAGAGAAGATATAGAGATTGAGAAAAAGAAAAAAAAGATGATAAAAGAGGAAATAGAGAAAAAAGCACCATATTCCCATGGTAAATAATAAGATTGCTGAGATTGTTGTTGTCTGCTTGCCTTGTCATTTTGATATGGGGATTCTTCCGTATCATCGGGCAAGGGGTACCCCGTTGGCGGTTCTCCATGATACACATGTACTTACTATGACAAGAACTTACCGGTGACTAAACTTGAGTAGCATGAGGAGCGGCCCTCGTATTCAAGGGACATGAGATTTTCAACTTACAACTTTTCAAGCATATCCTCATATTTGATCACTTTAAACTTAATCACCTAAAGATGCCTATGATAGGGGCAATGAGAGCTGAAAGCTAATAAGTACCATAATTTTTGGAAGCTCTTTATGAAACTTGAAATCCCTGCTTCCCTCTGCGAAGGGCCTTTCTTTTACTTTTTAGTTGAGTCAGTAAACCTATTTCCCTTCTACCTCAGCAAGTATGTTGAGTTGTTGTGTTTCATTCATTCATATGATGATTTATTCAATCATGTTTCTTATATTCCTTGTTTTGCACTTTTCTCTTATCTTAGTGCCTACTACTTTGAAAGCTATCATTGAAAATCAGTTATTTGTGAACTCCAGCAAATTGTCAACTATTCTTCGACCAAGAGCTAAGTTTGCCATTACCAATTTTGATTTACATTATGTATCTTTATTGTGTTCCCTTTACTTATTGCAAGTTAAAGTTATATAATAGTGAGTTGTCTTCTATTATGACTTATGTATTGATGAATGTGATGCTTATTGTCCGTATCCTTTTATCGACTCTTCACTCCATAAACTTGAGGTCATGTTTATTGAGTTCAGTTTCGCTTGGGGACAAGCAAAGTCTAAGCTTGGGGGGAGTTGATACATCCATTTTGCATCACTATTCTATATCATAATTTACTATTATTCATTGATATATTTCATATTATGAGATGATACTTATGTTATTTCATCTGTTTTTGCATGGTTGATGACTTTTGGAGCATGGACCGCTGCAGTCAGGATTCTGATGGAAAAGGTGCTGTTTGGAGGCAAAATTCGCGAAGATCAAAAAATCTAGGAAAATACATGGAAAATCCTATTTTTCCAGAAGACGAAGAAAGCCAGAAGGAGAAGTGGAGATGGGCCACAGGGGGCCCACACCACCCCCTAGCGCGGGCCACCCCAGGCCATGCCACTAGGTGGTGTGGCCACCCTGGTCCACTCTAGCCACTCCCCTCTGGCGTATATTATCCTCCCGAAACCCTATTACTCGGAGAGTGACCACAGAAAGATTCCGCCACATCTACGGGGCAGAAAACACCGAGAGAGAAAGATCTCTCCAGCAGACAGAATTCTGCCGGGGGAATTCCTTCTCGGAGAGGGGAGATCATCGCCATCAACACCACCATCAAGATGGACTTCATCGGGATCATCATCATCATCACCACCACCATCATCTCCACCAGCACCATCATCACCACTCCATACCGCTGTAACAATTGGGTTGAATCTTACATAGTTCTTAGGGGAAACTTTCCCGGTGTTGATTATTTCCTTGTAGTTGATGCTATTGAGTGAACCATTGAATTATCGTTTATGTTCAGATTGTTACACATAATTATTTCATCTCTGATCATGATCCATTTGATGTATTGTGAGTAGTTCGTTTAGTTCTTGAGGACATGGGAGAAGTCATGTTGTTAGTAGTGGAATTGTGTTGAGAAAGATTCAATGGTTTCCTATTTAAGTTGTGGTGTATTTCTTCTAGTGGTGTCATGTGAACGTCGACTACATGACACTTCACCTATATCGGCCTAGGGGAATGCATTTTGTATTTAGCTACTAATCGTAGGGGTTGCCGGAGTGACAGAAACCTGACCCCCCGTTAGGAAACCATTGCACAAGGGACGTCAGGGTCTTAGAGTTTAAAGTTGTGGTTAGGTTTCTAACTTAATTACTTTCTTGTACCTGCGGATGCTTGCAAGGGGTATAATCACAAGTATGTATTAGTCCTAGGAAGGTCGGTACATTAGGACAGGTTCACCCACACAACACTTAGCAAACTAAAGAAGATTAATCAACTATATGAAGCGAAAGCACTTGACGATATTCCCATGTGTCCTCGAGAACGTTTGGTCATCTTAAGCAATACAACCGGCTTGTCCTTTGCTAAAGAAAGGATTGGGTCACTTGCTGTATTTATTCTTATTATCTTTTATTTACTCGTACTTTATTTACCTACATTGTAAAAAACCCCTAAAAATCCGTTTGCTAAGTATTTACAGATAATTACCGCTCCTAGCCACTCGCCAGCACCTTCTGCTCCTCGTTGGGTTCGACACTTTTACTTATCAAAAATACTGCGATACACCCCTTATACTTGTGAGGCATCAATCATGTGTCTCTGTTGTCTCTGCTAATAGTGTGCGCCCCCGTGCTCCTTGTAAGTCCACAACAGTACCATCTGTTCGCACTGCGAGTGTAAGCCAAATCGCTCGTGCGGCCGATGTGGAGGACGAAGCAGAGCCTGACAAGGGAGCGCCTCCACTAGATGATGAGGATGAGTTGATGTTTCCTGAATTGGTAGATAGGTTCAGTAAACAAGCACTAGAGGATCAATACACAGAGTAAATGGCCCACAGTGCCAGATTTGATGACACTAATGACGAAGAGAACAAGGAGAACAATGACAGTCTCGTTTTAGCCGAGTACGATGGTGAGGACTTGCCAGTAATTGAGTAGGACAGGAACGATCCTAAGATTTCAGAAGGCGTCGTATTTGAAACGATGCGGGACTGTCGTAATGCCCTTACTACATATTGCATCCACACCAATAATGATTATGATGTTATTAAGAGTGAGCCAACAAGGTTCACAATGAAGTGCCCATACAAGAGGTGTAGGTGGAGGATGCATGCATCCACTATGCTCAGGAGCAGTTTGGTTTAGGTATTACAACCAATTGTGTATTTTAGATCATTGTGTAGAGTTTGTTAACTTTACCTGACATTTTAATTATGTTTTAGATAAAAAGTAACGGGTTCGAACATTCTTGTCAACCTCAAGGGGGACATCCAAAGGACAAAAACTAGCAAAGACTAGGTGGTTGGCAGATGCAATCATGGATTGGATGAGAGCGAACCCATCACTTGGTGCAACAACGCTCATAAAAGAAGTCTCTCAAAAGTTTAATATTATAGAACCTTACATGAGGATGTTCTATGCAAAGGAAATGGCTCTTGATAGGACAATGGTCCATGGAATGAAAGTTTTCAGTTGCTTTATAGCTTCAAAGCTAAAGTGGAGATGGCTAGTCCAGGTAGTGTTGTATAGATAGACATGCATAAAGTTCAGTACAAAATAAGAGGGAAGACAAAGGAGAAGGAGTGCTTTAGAAGGGCTTTTGTTTGTTTCAAAGCTTGCTAGAAAGGGTTTCTGGATGGTTGCAGGCCTTATTTGGCCATGGACGCAACAACTCTTCATGGCAGATTTAAAGGACAGCTAGTAGCTGCTACCGCAGTTGATGGCCATAATTGGATGTTCCATGTTGCTTTTGGAGTTTTGGAGATTGAGTCATAGGAAAGTTGGACTTGGTTTCTGGAAAATTTGCTCGACCTTATAGGTCATCCACCAGGACTTACTATCCACACGGATGCTTGCAAAGGTTTGGAGAAAGTTGTAGAAGCAATATTCCCCGGAGTGGAGTATAGGGAATGTATGCGACACTTAGTGCAGAATTTTACAAAGAAATTCAAGGGTAAGTTTATACTGACAACCTATGGCCAGCTTCATACACATGCAGTTTTAGGAAGCATCTGTATCATTTGGAAGTGTTGTATAAACAAAAACCTGCGGTGAAGGAGTACTTGGATGCACATCATGGAATGGTGTGGTCAAGAAGCCAATTCAATGAAATTTGCAAGGTAGACTATGCAACAAGTAACCTTGCAGAGAGTTTTAATGCAAAGGTCAAGTCATTGAAAGGGCTTATGCTATGGCAAATATTTGATAAGATTAGGCAGATGATCATGATAAAGATCGATTCGTATCAAAGAATTGCATCAACAGTATATGTTGGCCATCTCATCCTCCCATCTTTGATTAAGGATTTGCATGCCAGGGCAAAACAATTGAAGATGAAATGCATTAAAAGATGAATGGAGGCTGAGGTCACATACACTAACTGTAAAGATAGGCAATGGTGGTATCCAGTGAGTTTGGTTGATAGGACATGCCATTGCAGGCAATGGCAGCTCCGTGGGAAACCCTTCATACATGCCTTGTTTTTCATGGGTGCTCTAGGAGGTGAAGAGGGTGAAGTTGATCAGTATGTGTCGGAGTATTTCTCTGTTGCCAAATTTAGGGAAACATATGCTTAGGATGTTCTAGGCTTGTTGGGAAAAGACCAATGGATGGAAGTGGATCCAGGCTTCAAGCTATACCCTCTAGTTTTTACTAGACCAGCAGGTAGACCAAGGAAGAATAGGATAAGAGATAGTGCAGAGGGTGGTGCACCACCTCGACGACGTAAGTGCAAACATTGTGGGATCCTAGGGCACATTTCTCGGCTTTGTAAAAATGCAGTGGACCTAGCTTAAGGAATGGATGATCAGGCAGGAGTAGCAAATGCATATGAGAATGAAGTATTTGAATGTGAGGAGAATGAAGCAATGGATACATTGCAGATTGAACCAACAGATCGAGAGGAGATTGAACCAAATGCAGATGAGATTTAACCAAATACAGGGGAGATTGAACCAGTGGATCTAGAGGAGATTGAACCAAATGCAGGGGAGATTGAACCAATGGATCGAGAGGAGATTGAACCAAATATATGCAGGGGCAATTGAACCAATGGATCGAGAGGAGTTTGAACCAATGGATCGAGAGGAGATTAAATCAATTTATTCATTGGAAGCAGAGTTCAAAAGTAAAGGAATTATAGAAGAGGATATTGAAGAAATGATGCTAATGTATTTTGAACCGTATTAACGAATGGACCGAAACGTGATTGAACCAATTGTACAACAGACTGAAGCACTTGATTCATTGGATGCAGAGGAAAAGAACAAAGGGAACAAACGGAAGAAGCTGATGGTGGACTCCACGAATATTCTAGCTAGGATCACCCAGAGCAAGGTGGTGAACCCAGCGAAAAACACTAGGAGCAAGAAAAAATGAATTTGAATTATTAATTTGAATTTGTATGATGAATTTGAACTACTGTCAATGTTTTGTATTAAATTCGAACTAGTGTGATGCTCCCAAGTTTGTATGTTGGATAATCCTATAATGTATGTGTTATTGCAAGTTTCTATGGTCACCCACCTAGTTTCTTAGCACTACTCAGTTTTTCCCTCGACATGTGGTCAACGCATGGGGTTTAGCTAGTTCATGGCTTAAACCATAGCAAACGTTGACCAATTGATCGAAAATTTGGCACACTTGTGTATCTTGGATTGGTTTAGCATATGAAATTGGAAATTTTGGATTTACTTGTAATCAGCCACATTTTTATTTTTCTAAGTGATTAAATTCAAAAAATGGTTTTGGGGTTAGTTTAATTCAAAAAAGTCAAAACATAGTGATGTTGGAAATATGCCCTAGAGACAAATAATAATAAGGATTATTATCATATTTCATAAAGTTTATGATTAAGTTTTATATCATGCTATAACTATATTGAAAGGAAACGTCAATACACGTGTGATTTATAAACAACCAGGGGTTCCCAGTGAAACTCTAGTCACTGGTTCATTGGTCAACAGATGATCAAGGTTTCCTGATCATGTGGCATTTATGCCAGTTGGAAATGGAGTCAACTCATTCTGTGAATGAGATGATGAACCAATACCCAACCTAAACATCGTGACCCGATCATGTCACGAAGTTCAAGTTACGATGATTAGAATAGACCTCGTAGACTATTCCTTAGACCATGAGACTATATCAATCATTGTCTCCTGAGAATGCTTAGATAGCATCAAACGTCACTTGGTAATATAGTGAAAATAAAGGTGTGTTCAGGTATTCAGAGGAACCATAGAGGCAATATATGTCAAGAGCAGGATTTGTCCATCTGCGTGACGGAAAGATACTCTAGGGCCCACTCGGAGAAGTTATATCCAATAGATGCGCAGCGTGTGATTTGATCACAGGGATATCACTTGTCGAAACGAGTCAAGTAGCATTGTTTAGTAACGAGACTGAACACGACATGGTGATGTCATTGATCAGATCTCGGGCAATGCAAGTATTGAGAGACAAAAGGAATAAGACGCGACAGTCCTGGTTCATACGATGAAAGATCTTCGTGGAATGCACAGGGGTCACATGGCCATCCAGATCCCTCTATCGATCATTGGTCCAGGAGTGTCCCGACTAGGGTATCACGCTTAAGGGCTTGATGATTCTTAGAGAGTGTTTATAAGTTCGGTAGAATCAGAGAAGAAGAGAAGAGAGAAAACTGGAAGGGTTTCTGTAAGTCCAGAGGATGTCCGGAGTGGAGGTGGAAGGTGTTCCATAGCCACAGAGATTGAATAATATGTGAAGGAATGTTAAATTGATTTAACCATTTATTCATAATTATTTAATAAAAGAGAAATCAATTAAAGGTCAAAAAGGCTTAATGGGCCAATTTCGGAAGGAGAAGGGCCCATGAGGCTAAGCCAAGAGGAGATAGGAGGCAAGGGGGTGGTACCCCCCTCTCCCCCTCCTTTAGTCCCACCCCGGGACTTCGAGGGAGGTAGTACCTCCCCTCCCCCTATATATAGTGGGGTATTTTGACCAGAAAATACACAACCAATATTCAATAAAGGTTTCCTCACTTTTGGGGATACCTCCAATTGATATTCTCTCTCTCCCGTGACCGTGGTCCCAAGTTCGGACTGCGCGAACGATAGACATCTTCACCGCAGCGCGCCATCATGCTGCGGGATTCGGATCCAGGAGCTCTACTTCCGTAACTGCTGCTGGATCAGGGGAGCGGGAGTCATCGCCAGGCACCGGATGCATGTAACTCCCCGCGAGGTGTCACACTTGAGGCACTGAAGTCGTTGGAGCCGCATGAGTGCAAGGAATTCATCATGATCTTAAGGTCGGCTTCGACTCGTCTACATCAACCATGCTCTCTTGAGCGTTGACAATGCTTTTCGGTCTTCAAGGGTAAGTTCGCGAAAATCCCCTCCCATTACTGCATTACTAATAGATAGGTCCTGGCAGCATCAGGGGTTCAGGGGCGTAGGGTAAATTTTTATTGTTTTCATACGTGAACCCCTACAGTGGTATGAGAGCTAGATCGATGCGTAGTATTGCTAGTATAGGTAGAACACACGAGATGTAGCATGTGGGTGTTAATCTTTTAGTTGTTACCCTCCCATGTGTACTTGTGTATACCGTAGTAATGCTTGATGAAGCGGCCCCCAACCGACTTTACACGTTCATTCGCGAGACTGGTCCACGCTTGTCATACGGCTTGTACCGTATAAAGTGGCTTTGGGGGGTGTCTGTCTCTCTTGCATTAGTTGGTATGCCATTTGCAACGGAGGGCCCCGAAAGGGGTATAGTATAGACAACTACTTGATCAACATTGTGGTTAAAGTTCGTAGGTAAGAACGATTCTTGTGCAAAAGCCCATTCAGCCACGTAAAACATGCAAAGATAAAGTAGAGGCGTCTAACTTTGTTTTGCAGGGGGCGTTGCTTTGTGATATGGTTGTGGCAAAGGTAAAGTGATTACCTTATGTTACGAATTAGTAGTAGATAGTCACGGAGCTGATGAACTACTATGCTAGAAAGACACAGGTACCCTGGTGTCTACGGTGCCGGAACCCTAGCGCCAGAATCCGGTGACACTGGATGGAGATCACGACATGAAGTACCATATCACATCGCATTTACATTCAATGTTATTGTTTGTATATCTTTTTGGGTGCTAGTATGAGATACTCGACGTTAGCCTAATAAGATGATCCCTGTTAAAATTACCAATGATTGTGTTCCCCCTTAGTGTGCACTACTAAGAAAGTTCTTTGGTATGAGGCAGTCCATGATGATCAGGTGTTAGACATATCTACATTCGCATACAGTGGGTGTAAGCCATGTTGCACAACAAATACACTAAGGTCGAGTTTGCGAGCCTAGCATGTACAAACATGGCCTCGAAACACGGATGGTCGAAAGATCAAGCATGAGTCGCATGAATGATGTGACCGACATTTAGCGTCCACCCTAGAACCCACATTGATGTCCGTGATGATTGGGGGAGATGTGGGGAAAAGGGGTCATGTTATCACTAGAACCCTTTAGAGGGTAGGTGTTTCTGAGTGGAGTTATTATTAACTCATTTAATTATAAACTTATTCTAAATTCCTTTTGCAATTATAAATGTAGAGATGGCTCACCTTGAAGCTTACTTTGTCATTGAGGAATGGGTAGTTGGTGAGAAACTTAGACTTGATGGATCCAACTTCCCTAGTTGGCTTGTGCGCCTGAATGATCTCCTTACTAGGAATCATGTGGTAGACTACATACGCCGCACGATGGATTTGACTGAGCCAGACTACTATGAGACCCCACAAAAGCTAGAAGAATGCTACTATCGTCAAGAGATGTCCACTTACATTCAGATAATAATGCGTTAAGGGATGGTGGATGAACTCCATCCGCTCATGGGTGATCTTGATCCATATGCGATGGTGGATCAGCTGAGAGCAGAGTTCATAAGACATGCGCGCATGTGGAAGCACGAGCTACTTGGAGAGTTCCTTTCCATAAAGATGGAGGAACACACTTGTCTGAAGAGTCACTTGGAGCGCATGCTTGATGCACACATGAGACTGGTTCACTTCATGGACTACTGGATGGATGATCCATTTGCGATAGGCGTGCTGCTTCGATCGTTGCCTCCCAGCTACGAAGGACATGTCCAGAGTAGCTTCATGAGTGGTGATACGGAAACATTGGATTTCCAAGAGTTCATATTATGTTTCAGGAACGTAAAGGTTGAACCAATCACTGGAGAGTTCATCGATGAGAAAGGTATATATTTGATATAGAATTTTATAAATGTTATAATCTTGCAAACACATTTGCAGTGTTAAGTATATTTGATACTTGTTCTATTTTGCTGAAAACAGGTCCTTCTGCATGAGAGGTGCTTGCTAGAGAGGAGGTGACGTTGTGTGTTGATGGAGAGCATAATGATGATGGCCAACAACACTCTCCCTTGACATTTATCACTTAGTTTATGTTTAGGATGATTATTGTAATCGATAGATTGTGAACTTCTTTAGTGTCTCTCACACTTTGTGAGACGGTTATTCATATGCGTTTGTAACAAATAGTTGTTCCACTTTTATGAATGATCTCTATTCATGTTCATATCTTGTTCGATTATATGTGAATTATCCTTGTTGTTGAAACTAATTGTTAATGCGTGAACATTTGTAAAATATTGAAATGCCTTGAAAAATACCCAAATTAATGATATGTTCATTACTGAATGAAACCATTATTTGAATTCAAAGTTATAATGATAATATCTGAAAGTAATTTGATTACTTGTCACATATGAATCTTGCCTAAGTTCGGCAAAATAACTTAAACACCGTGTATTACAAGAATACAAAGTGTTTTGATGAATTGTTGAAAGTGAACACATATTCGATGTATTGTGTTTGAACAAAATGGTGATTATCATTATACACTTGTTTAAATTTTGTAAATAAGTTTACCAAAGAAAACATGAGTATGAAACTATTTGATATGATCAAAGTATTTCATCAATTAATGGTATAAGATAAAAGAGAATCTAATTACTACGATTTGATCAATAGTAATGAAATTCGACTCTATAAGAATGGCATAAAGAAAAATTGTGGAATGCAATGCGTTTGAAATATCAAAATGCAAAGCATCGCAATATGATATTAGATATCAAAGTAGGTGAATAGATGGTGCCAAATAAATCGTTGTAGTATAGATGTAGAGACCATTAGTTAGAAATAGTTAGCACTCAATTAGAATATATAGTGAACCATGTGAATTTGTGAAAGCGGCGCCATATCTAGTATAGATCATCATAAAAGTTTTGGGGTTATTCGATATAACCAAAACAATAGCAAATAAGTCCTTGTAGATTATTCATTGGAAATTATGAATACAATAGCCATAGCTAGAACCAAAAAAGAAGCAAAACTAGTATTGCTTGGAGTTTGGTGCATTCTTGAGAAAGTTCATATTCAGTGGTATTTCTCGATTATGAAAGCTTTTGGAAGATAGTGAGAAACATGACGAGGATTCAAAACCCTGCATTAGAGTGTTGAGAAGCGCAACGGAAAGTGTTCCTGAACGATTCTCTTCACAAAGGAAAGAATCAATGATAATGATCATTGTGTTTTCCCCACTGGTGTTTTCACTACATAAAGTAGGATTCAAAATGCAGCCCATATCTTGTATGGAGACATTTGTGAATCATTTGTCATGATTACCGGAATATTACATACCTACGAACTACTAAGGAAATGATGGTAAGCTAAAGATATGAGAAATCCCAAAGCAAAATTCACTTGAGATTAGAAAGCAATTCGTTGTTGAATCTTACAAGTAAAGGGGTTACTTGGATTTTTCCAAATGACTGCAAAGCCATAGTGTAAAAAGGGGTGAATGACAAAAGCACAAATTTTCAAGTATTGGACAAATTCAAATGAATTTTATTCAAATGTGCTAAATGTCTGGTGGATTTGAAACTGGTAAAGTACTAGTATCTCATAGTAAATCTCCAAGTTTGATATTTGATCAAAGGATTTTTGAAATCGTTCAAAATAGTGAGTGGATATGCAATTTGCATGAAATTGAGTGGGAGCTATAAAATTCTTCCTAAAAAAAATATGTGAATGACATATTTTTGAGTGGGAGCAATGTAAGTCTCAAATTCAAATATGTAGGAACATAGTTTGAGTAAGAGAAGTGACTCATACCCAAACATGTTGGGAACATATTTGAGTGGGAGCTTAGATGAGTGATTCTTAAGTGTGTATACGACACATTAAGAATAAAAGTGCAAGTACAGATAAATAATGATTTATAAGAAGTAGAAGTTGATAATAATAATATTATTATATTATGTAGTATTCCTTAAAGGATTTTGAAAAGAGTTTCCGAATAGAAGTTAATTAAGGAACTGGTCCTTAATAACTCAAATTAGGAATAGAATTAAGTCTAACATTGATGGTTAAAAGAAATAAAAAGGATGATCATCATCCACTATGTTGAGACATAGGTTCTATCTTAGAAAAACATGATGATAAGTTAACATAATATATGATCAAAGAAGAAACGTTTGAAAAGTGATTAAGTTTGAATCACGGAACGTTGAGCTAAGTTTGTCCATAGTGTTTAATAGAGAACTACAGACATGTTTTCCAAATCCATAAAGGATGGCATATCTTAAAGCATAAAGGGTTATGTTATAAGGTAATATGTTGGAAACTCCTGTAATACCGACTAAAGTCAAGTAGGAAGCGAGGTGAACAAAACATCGAAAGTTGCACAAGGTGCACTCGTGTTTCGATGATTACATTTATAATAATAGATAAGGGTACCATCTAAAGTGATGTATAATGTTATGGCGGGGCTAGTTCGCTGTTAAAGTAGAATGATGTGTCATAGGGCACAATGCCCATGAGAAAGCCCTCGAGGTTGATCTAAAGTCACTGTAGGCTCCTGGAATCCAGCCTCGTTCTGCTGCCATAATGATGATGCATACACAAAGATGTTATCATGTGATGATAAAGTATTAATGTCAATCAAGGTGACATTAGTAAGTTGTAAAGGATTTGGGACTATAAAGTACATGCCCAAGACTCAACCTCTTCCATGAGAAAGCATGTTCAGGGTACCCGGATATATGGTGCCAATGATTAAGAACAAATGCAGCTAGTTTATTTGTACTCTAGTGCAAGTGCGAGACAGTTGGAAATATGCCCTAGAGACAAATAATAATAAGGATTATTATCATATTTCATAAAGTTTATGATTAAGTTTTATATCATGCTATAACTGTATTAAAAGGAAACGTCAATACATGTGTGATATATAAACAACTAGGGGTTCCTGGTGAAACTCTAGTCACTGTTCATTTGTCAACAGATGATCAAGGTTTCCTGATCATGTGGCATTTATGCTAGTTGGAAATGGAGTCAACTCATTACGAGAATGAGATTATGAACCAATACCCAACCTAAACATCATGACCCGATCATGTCACAAAGTTCAAGTTACGATGATTAGAATAGACCTCGTAGACTATTCCTTAGACCGTGAGACTATATCAATCACTGTCTCCCGAGAATGCTTAGATAGCATCAAACGTCACTTGGTAATAAAGTGACAATAAAGGTGTGTTCAGGTATTCAGAGGAACCATAGAGGCAATAAATGTCAAGAGCGGGATTTGTCCATCCAGGTGACGGAAAGATACTCTAGGGCCCACTCGGAGAAGTTATATCCAATAGTTGCGCATCGTGTGATTTGATCACAGGGATATCACTTGTCGAAACGAGTCAAGTGGCATTGTTCGGTAACGAGATTGAACACGACATGGTGATGTCATTGATCAGATCTCGGGCAATGCAAGTATCGAGAGACAAAAGGAATAAGACGCGACTATCTCGGTTCAAACGACGAAAGATCTTCATGGAATGCACAGGGGTCACATGGCCATCCAGGTGCCTCTGTCGATCATTGGTCTGGGAGTGTCCCGACCAAGTCTAGAGTGTTCCTGAACCATGGGGTATCATGCTTAAGGGCTTGATGATGCTTAGAGAGTGTTTATAGGATCGGTGGAATCATTTAAGAAGATAAGAGAGAAAACCGGAAGGGTTTCGGTAAGTCCGTAGGATGTCCGGAGTGGAGGTGGAAGGTGTTCCATAGACACGGTGATTGAATAATATGTGAATGAATGTTAAATATTGATTTAACCATTTATTCATAATTATTTAATAAAAGAGAAATCAATTAAAGGTCAAAAAGGCTTAATGGGCCAATTTTGGATGGAGAAGGGCCCATGAGGGAAAGGCAAGAGGAGAGCGGAGGCAAGGGGTGGACGGCTGGGCCAAGCCCTCCTGGTGCATGGGGCCCACTAGGGCTGGCCGGCGGTGCCCCCTTCTCCCCCTCCTTTAGTTCCACCCCGGAACTTTGAGCGAGGTAGTACCTCCAATTTATATTCTCTCTCTCCTGTGATCGTGGTCCCAAGTTCGGACTGCACGAACGAGAGACATCTTCACCGCAGAGCACCGTCGTGCTGCGGGATTTGGATCCAGGAGCTCTACTTCCACAACTACTGCTGGATCGGGGAAGCGGGAGCCATCATCAGGTACCGAATGCATGTAACTCCCCGCGAGGTGTCACACTTGAGGAACTCAAGTCGTTGGAGCCGCAGGAGCATAAGGACTTCATCACGACCTTGAGGTCGGCTTTGGCTCGTCTACATCAACCACGCTCTCCTGAGCGTTGACAATGCTCTTCAGTCTTCAAGGGTAAGTTCACGAAAAGCCCCTCCCTTTACTGCCTTACTAATAGATAGGTCCTAGCAGCATCAGGGGTTCAAGGGCGTAGGGTAAAATTTATTGTTTTCATACGCGAACCCCTACAAGTGCAACCTTTGCATGGAGTCTTGTTATGTTACCTACAACCGAGCATGAATAATAAAGGAAAAGGAAATAAAGAGAAATGGACTTATCCCCTAAACCACTTCTTAAACCCTTCTTGGAATGAGCTACTACCTATGAAGATGCATGGCTTTCTACTCAATCAACCTACAAAAAAACCCATCCCAAAACATACTTTGTCTAAATGAGGAAAAAATTGGAACACTTGTCTACCTTTGAGTTACAAACAATATAATGTCGGCAAGAAGGATTATTTTGTTCAAATAACACATTTTCCATTTGTTATGTCAAAAGCTTGAATTTCCCTTACTCATTTTTTATCGGAGTGCCCTTGTTTTCCTTAGATTTACTCAGTTTTCCCCTCCCGCTAAAGTTTTCCTTACTTTTCCCCTCTCTCATGTCTCAGTTTGGCTGCACTCTGATTGGTCAAGATATATGTCACACGGATCTTGGCCAACCACCGTTGGATACATAATGATTCGATGGACTGAAGGTCTCTCTCCCGATGGGAGCACCTAACCTTGTACGGCGAGGAGAGCCCGACAGGATGGATGTCTCTCCCTCCCTTTCCCTGTCGTATGTATACCAGCCACATCAACTAGCACTCAGTTTGGCTGTGCTCTGATTGGTCTAGATGTATGTCACACAGATCTTGGCCAACCACTGTTGGATACACCATGATCCGACGGGCTGGAGGCCTCTCTCTCCCGTTGGGCACACCTACCCTCTACAGAGAGGAGAGCCCGACGGGATGGATGTCTCTCCCTCCCTTTACCTGTCAGATGTATACCAGCCGCATCTTACTCCCTCCTATCGACGTACAGTGGCACGGCAGTCCAAACGGTGTACGATGGCACGGATCCAAGCGTGGTGGTCCGAACAGCGTGCGGCGGCGCGGATCTAAGCGTGGCAGTCGGAATGGCATGCGGCGGCTGGAACGGCATGTGGCGGTGAGGATCTAAGCGTCTGAAATTTTTGTCTCTATTTGTCTCACTCCCGTTCACATCCTCAGATCCGTTGCCGATGAAAGACACTGATGGAAGCCATCATGCACAACATTAGTGCGACGATAGTGGTGCCGATAATGGTCATCGATGAAAGACACCGATGGAAGCCATCATCCGCAACATCACTACGACGGCACAGATCAAGCCCTCATGAACCGAAGCTATGGGAGGCAGGTCGCAGTCGCTGCTGGCACGTCGAGGTGCACTTCGACGGTGAAGTCCAGATGTACCTCGTGGCCGGATGGGAGCACTTTGCCTATACTTCTTGGAGTACACATACGGCAAGGAGGGCAGCTAGCTCACCATCCACTTAAAATTGGGACAAATTTGGGCCCAATTTGAACCAAAATTCTGTGACTTAAAATAAATGTATGATTTGAATAAATTTGATATGTATTTGAGCCGTGAGACCGGTGGATATGCTCTAAAGCTGATTCATAAGTAGTAGTACTTTCTTTGACAATCTCCGGTGGGATTGTATAAATTTGATCGAAATATGTATGATTTGAATCAAAATTGATATGTATTTGAGCTGTGAGGACGGTGGATATGCTCTAAAGCTGATTCATAAATAGTACTCCCTCCGACCCAAATTAGTTGATTTAGAATTGTCTAGATTTGATTGTGTCTACTCCCTCCATTCAGAAATATAAGTCATTTTAACTTTGTGAAATGAATGTATCTAGACGCTTTTTAGTTTATAGGTTCACTTGGAACATCTACGAACATATACACTAAAAGACGTCTAGATACATTTAATTCACAAATCTAAAATGTCTTATATGTCTGGAGGATGGAGTAGACATGAATTAGTATTAGATTCATCTGTACCTTAACGAATTTGAGTCAACTAACTTGGATTGGAGTACTTTCTTTGACAATCTCAGCCACTAATTTGGAATGGGGAATGGATGTTGCCACCAATGCTGCAAGTCTACATGGCGGCCACGATGGCAGCAATAGAACGGTCAAAACTGATAGGCCCCCAACTTGACCATCTAGGCATTTGGCATGCCAACTTTGGGACCGCTAGATCCAATGGCAAGCAACTCAGGCCCCGCAATGCATTATCTCGACAACTTGGACCACTAGATCCAATGGTAAGCAACTCGGGCCCCACAATTCATTCTCTCGACAACTTTGGGACCACCAGATCCAACGGCAAGCAACTCTGGCCCCGCAATGCATTCTCTCGACAACTTTGGGACCACAAAGTGACTAAATTAGCAGGAACTCACAACCATCCATTGAATAACAATTCTACTCTCTAAATTAGCTATATATTCAACTAATCATTACACATGCCACCCTTCACCACAACCGCATATTGTAACTACTAGGACGGGGATGACAACTACTAAAACTGCCCACATGAATCTAATATTCTCCTCCACCTTCACTTGAAGTTCATGTTTTAGTTTTTTTTACCACTTGATCAGATATGGCAAGATCAGCCTCAAGTGTCAACTTCTCTTTGCGAATAAGCTCTGAATTCTTGTTTTCTTCCTCGACAGTACGCTTCAGCTCGAATATCAACAGGTTTTTATGGGCCAATTCATCACCTAAGTTGGCAACCATCTCCTCCAAATCCATCATCTGGCTAGACCACTGGGTTGATTCATCTTGGTATGCAATGTACCATGGATCATCGGCCTGCATAGCACATTGTAACAATCCCAAAACAAACCTAATTGAAATCAGTCCGATAGGCCATGGCGGAACTTCAAATTCAATGGTAGTACAAAGAGAAGGAGCTACATGCATTTTCGACATGGTAGGAGAAGTAGAATGTGTCCACGACATGATCGATTTCCCACCCTCGCCGATGTACCCTCTACGACCAGACATTGAGGACTAATTTGCACCTGCAATATCGAGGAAATTATGGGAACCGAATCGCTTAGGGTAGGAAGAGCAGGAGCAAAGGTCCTACCAAGCACTACTAGCAATTGCTGCGACTGTTCGTCGAGCTATGGCGGCGGAACAAAACGTTGATCGTCGTGGGTGGCGGACCTGCCTGCGGTCGGTACTGCCTCAATGTAGAATGTGTGCGGACGAAAGAGGTGCTAGAGCCGTGGTTGAGGTGCAGCGCGGTAGTTCGTCCGCCGCCGCCGTAGGACGGATCCGACGATGCGCCGATGCACCAACGATGGCTGCTCTGTCCGCTAGTGGGATAGGAGCTGCTCGGGGATGGGGGCTGGGAGAGGATGAGAGAGAGAGTCGACGTGTCATACATTACCCCACCTATCAATGTTTAGGGGAGTAGCTGCTCCGGGATTTTTGCATATTTCCCAATTTTGCATATCTGCCACCCTTTTTTTTGAAATTTGCATATTTGCCACATGACCACCACATGTCAGTGACACACAAAATGGCAAATATGCAAGTTGCAAAGTAAAACATGGAAAATATGCAAATCCCCCCTCTAGCCCCACATGACGGCCCCATCGGTCATTGGCTTCGACGACCCCACAGAACGGCCTCACATGGCGGCCCCATCATTCATTGGCTTCGACGACCCCACAAAATGGCTCCATTTTTCATTGGCTGCACCGGCCACACAATCAGGGAAAAAGGGGCCCACAAGTCAGCAAGAGATGGATGGCTGGTCCGCCGTGTATCCTGGCCCCACCCGTCAGCACGTAATGGCTACGACAAGACCTGCCCCAATGTGGTCCCACCGATCAGCATGTAACGATCAAGCCTTTGACCTGACGGCATCCCTCCGTCCGAGCGCCTGTGAGGGTTTTAGAATAGAGGGAGGGGAAAAGTGAGGAAAAGTTAAGTGGCTGGCGAAAACTGAGTACAACTAATGAACCGAGGGCACAAAAATAGAAATCCCAATAATAAAAGGGTTTTATTGTCATATCTCATTAGTTCATAGTAGTTTTATACCATGCTATAACTGTATCAAGTGGAAACATTGATACACGTGTGGTATATAAAAAAACACAGGTCCCTAGTAGCCTCTATTCAACTAGTTCATTGGGCACCTGATGATCAGGGTTTCCTGATCATGATGCTATGAAAACCAACTAACAATGAAGTCATATCATCTCGAATGATGTGATGCACATTTCCCACCAATGATTGTTGCAACACGATCATGTCACTTAGTTCTAGTTGCAATTGTCAGAAACGGAGTGTCCTAATCCTTAGACCATGAGATCATATTAATCACTATTATCGGAGGATTGCTTTGACTGCATCAACCATCATTTCCATGACTAGTGACCATGAAGGTGCATGTTGGGTATCCGAAGGAGCATGTAGAGGCCTATGCATCAAGAACGGGATTTGTTCTCCTGTGTGACAGGGAGATACACTGGGCCCACTCAGTGAATTACATCCATAAGTTGCCCAACGTATGACTAGGTCATGGGGATGGAATTTCACGGGAACGAGTAAAACAGTACTTGTTAGAAACGGGATTGAACAAGGTATCATGATACCGATGATCAGATCCCAGACAAGTCTTGTATCGTGTAACAAAGGGAGTTGGACATATCGTTGAAGATTTGACACAATGGTGATTCATGGAGTACATAGGGGTCAACATGGGCATACGGTCCCGCCGTTGATCATTGATAGAGATAATGTCTATGACATTCCTGAACCATAGGGAAATACGCTTAAGGGCACTACAACGCTTGGAGATCATCCTGTGAGATGGAATCATAGAAGAGAGAGAAATCCGAATCATTTCGGAGAGATCCGAAGTTGTTCGGAGAAAGAAAGAAGGAAAAAGGCCGAAAGGAGTTTTAGATAAATGGAAATTTATAATATGCATTTATTATATGTTTTATGAATTAATTTATCCTAAATAAATATATAAATTGATATTTATAATGTACCTTTCTCACTTGGGCAAAACCCCGGAGGGATTTGACCCAGGAGAAAACCGCAGGAAAAAAGGGGCAGCAAAAGGCTGAAAACAACCACTATTGGCCTGCATTAAGACAGCCCACGCGAGCGACAAATACATCGCGCCATGCATGCCCAGCAGGCAGTCGTCGGTCGCCACAGCCGGCCTTCTCGATCCTGGCCCAAGGGGGCACGCGGGGGAGCTGGCCAGGCTAACGGGCCAGGGGCATGATGCGGCTCACCCGGGCCAGGCGATAGCTGCCGCTGCAGGGGGAGCTGGGCCACAGGGGGACAACCGACCCACCCGGGTCGCCACCCCTTTGTCGCTCGAGGCTAGCAGGGCCGAGGGCGCGAGGCGGCCCGCCTGGGCTGGCCACTGATACGTCCATTTTGCATCACTATTCTATATCATAATTTACTGTTATTCATTGATAGATTTCATATTAAGAGATGATACTTATGTTATTTCATCTACTTTTGCATGGTTGATGACTTTTGGAGGATGGACCACTGAAGCCAGGATTCTGACGGAAAAGGCACTGTTTGGAGGCAAAATTCGTGAAGATCGGAAAATCCTAGAAAATATATGGAAATCCTATTTTTCTAGAAGACGAAGGAAGCCAGAAGGGGGAGCGGAGATGGGCCACAGGGGATCCACCCCCCCTAGCACGGGCCACCCTAGGCTGCACCACCAGGTGGTGTGGCCACCCTGGCCCACCTCTGGCTCTACTCTCTGGCGTATATAATCCTCCCGAAACCCTAAGACTCGAGGAGTGACCACTGAAAGATGTCACCGCCTCTACGTGGCAGAAAACTACAAAGAGAGAAAGAGCTCTCCGACAGGCAGAAATCTGCCGAGGAAATTCCTTCCCAGAGAGGGGAGATCATCGCCATCAACACCGTCATCGAGCTGGACTTCATCGGGATCATCATCATCATCACCACCATCATCTCCACCAACACCATCATCACCACTCCATACCACTGTAACAATTGGGTCGAATCTTGCATAGTTTTTAGGGAAAACTTTCCTGGTGTTGATTATTTGTTGTAGTTGATGCTATTGAGTGGAACCATTGAATTATCGTTCATGTTCAGATTGTTACTTGTCATTATTTCATCTCTGATATTGATCCATATGATGTCTTGTGAGTAGTTCGTTTAGTTCTTGAGGACATGGGAGAAGTCATGTTGTTAGTAGTGGAATTGTGTTGAGAAAGATTCAATGGTTTGATATTTAAGTTGTGGTGTTATTCCTCTAGTGGTGTCATGTGAACATCGACTACATGACACTTCACCTTTAAGGGTCTAGGGGAATGCATTATGTATTTAGCTACTAATCGTAGGGGTTGCCGGAGTGACAGAAACCTGAACCTCCGTTAGGAAACCTTTGCACAAGGGAGTGTAGGATCTCAAAGTTTAAGGCTATGGTTAGGTTTTTATCTTAATTACTTTCTTGTAGTTGCGGATGCTTGTAAGAGGTTTAATCACAAGTATGTATTATTCCTAGGAAGGGCAGTACATTAGCATAGGTTCACCCACACAACACTTATCAAACTAAAGAAGATTAATCAACTATATGAAGCGAAAGCACTTGACGATATTACCATGTGTCCTCGAGAACGTTTGGTCATCTTAAGTAATACAACCGACTTGTCCATTGCTAAACAAAGGATTGGGCCACTTGCTGCAGTTATTATTATTGTCTTTTATCTACTCACACTTTATTTATCTGCATTATCAAAAACCCCTAAAAATCCGTTTGCTAAGTATTTACAGAGAATTATTACTCCAAGCCACGCGTCAACACCTTCTACTCCTCGTTTGGTTCGACACTCTTACTTATCAAAAATACTGTGATACACCCCCTATACTTGTGGGTCATCAAGACTATTTTCTGGCGCCGTTGCCGGGGAGTGAAGCGCTATTGAAGTGTGGAACTGGTAAAGGAAACTTCTACTGTGAGTATTGTTTATTTCTGTTAGTTACTTTTTTCAATATGGATAATTCACTTAGTTTCTTATTTCGTAATGCTACTACCACTTCTAAGGTAGTAGATAAACCTACACCTGCTGAAAATGATACTTTTAAGATACCTACAAGAATTCTTGATCGTGTTATGGATAACTACTATTTTGGAGATGGAACTATCCATCCCGGTGATCATTTGCTCTTTATACACGAATTATGCGGGTTGTTCAAGTGTGCAGGTATTACAACAGACCAAGTCAAGAAGAAGTTATTCTCATTATCACTGAAAGGAAGAGCTGAGGAAGGGTATAAGCTACTGAAGAATGGTCAAGCTCTTGAATGGGAGGAAGTAGTACCTCTATTTTATTCCAAATTTTATCCTCCTAGTGAGATTCACAAAGATAGAAATCAAATATACAACTTTTGGCCTCGTGATGGAGAGAGTACAGCTCAAGCTTGGGGGAGATTGAAGTTACTAATGCTCAAATGTCCTATTCATGAGCTCCCTGACAATATTATTATCAATAACTTTTATGCCAGGCTTTCTCTTCATGATAAGGATCTATTGGATGCTTCTTGTGCTGGATCATTTACACGCATGGAAGAAGAAGCTGAATGGGATCTTTTAGACCGTATTCAAGACAATGCTGAAGCATGGGAGAATGATAAAGGAAGAAAGTCAGGTATAAATTATGATTATGAATGCATTAAATCTTTTATGGGAACCGATGACTTTCATAATATTAGTAATGATTATGGTCTTGACTCTCAAGTTATTGCAAATTGTTTTAAGGCTTTTGCCTCATATATTGAAATTCCAAAAAAAGAATGGAACGAGTATCATGCACCATATAAAGATATTGTTGATTGTGTTCCTGCTAGGAGTACTGAAGTTTGTACTATTGATCGTATCTTACCCGAACCTTAAATCAAGAAAATACCTTTCCCGGATAAGGTAAAGGAGCACTCTATGATAACTAGTGTAATTAATAAAAGTACAAAGAGAGATGCAAAGCCTGATGAACAAATAAACATTGAACATGCAGTAGCAATTGTGAAAGACCTTGTCACTAAATTTTTCGAAGATGGACACATTATCTTCTGTGAGGATGCTTCTAATATTATCTCACATCCTAATAGAACTAGAAAAGATAATGTCCCTATGCTTTCTGTTAGAATTGGTGATCATTGCTATTATGGTTTATGTGATATTGGTGCAAGTTCAAGTGATATTCCTTATGAGATTTACAAAGAAATTATGCATGAGATTGGTCCATGCGAACTAGAATAAATTGATGTGGTTATTCACCTTGCAAATAGAGAGACCATCTCTCCAATTGGTATTGTAAGAGATGTGGAAGTTCTTTGTGGTAAGATTAAATATCCTGCCGATTTTCTAGTACTTTGGTTCAGATGCTAGTAAAACCTATCCTATCATTTTTTGGTAGCCATTATAGTCTGTAAAAGGGAGAAAATTTTAACTAAATTTGATGGGGAATCTTATGAGCTTAATTTTTCTAAATTTGCTAAAGTTCCTGATGAAAATGAAACTCCTAATGAGGATTTTAGAGTTGAACAACTTGCTTCTATTTCTCTTGCTCCTAACAATGCTTTGCAGCAATTTATGGAAGACCACGAAAGTGAGATCTTCATGGAAGAAAGAAATGAGATTGACAAGATTCTCCATCGTCAACCTAAGATGCTTAAGCATAACTTGCCTGTGGAAGATTTGGGTACCACATTGCCACCTAAAAAGGATATGGTTTTTGATCTGAAACCTTTACCTGATGATCTTAAATATTCTTACATTGATGATAAGAAAATATATCCTGCTATTATTAGTTCTAAACTTTCAGGGAAGGAAGAGGAAAGATTATTGGAAGTATTGAAGAAACATCGAGGAGCTATGGGATATACCCTTGATGATTTAAAGGGGATTTCTCCTACTATATGTTAGCATGCTATCAATATAGAACCCGATGCAAAACCAGTGGTAAAACATCAATGTCGTTTAAATCCTAAGATGAAGGAAGTGGTAAGAAACAAGGTATTAAAACTCCTTGATGCTGGTATTATTTATCCTATTGCTGATAGTGAATGGGTTAGTCATGTTCATTGTGTCCTTAAGAAAGGGGGAATTACTGTTGTGCCTAATGAGAATAATGAGCTTATCCCCCAAAGAATAGTAGTAGGTTATAGGATGTGCATTGACTTCAGAAAGGTTAACAAAGTTACTGAGAAAGATCATTACCCACTGCCTTTTATTGATCAAATGTTAGAAAGGTTGTCTAAAAAGACCAATTTTTGCTTTCTTGATGGATACTCTGGTTCTCTCAAATTGCTGTTAAACAACAAGATCAAGAAAAAACTACTTTTACGTGCCCTTATGGAACCTATGCTTATAGGCGTATGCCTTTTGGTTTGTGTAATGCTCCTGCTACTTTTCAAAGATGCATGTTTGCTATCTTTCATGTTTTTGTGAGGAAATTGTGGAAGTATTCATGGATGATTTTTCTGTCTATGGAACTTATTTTGATAATTGTCTGCACAACCTTGATAAAGTTTTGCATAGATGTGAAGAAACTAATCTTGTTCTTAATTGGGAGAAATGCCACTTCATGGTCAATGAAGGAATTGTCCTTGGACATAAAATTTACGAAAGAGGCATTGAAGTTAACAGAGCCAAAGTTGAAGCAATTGAAAAAATGCCTTGTCCTAGAGACATCAAAGGTATTCGTAGTATCCTTGGTCATGCTGGTTTCTATAGAAGGTTTGTTAAAGATTTCTCCAAGATATCAAAACCCCTTACTAATCTTCTCCAAAAAGATGTACCCTTTTTTTATGATGATTATACGGAAGCTTTTGAAACTCTAAAGAAAGCTTTAACTACTGCTCCTATTGTCCACCACCTGATTGGAACTTACCCTTTGAAATCATGTGCGATGCTAGTGATTTTGCTGTAGGTGCTGTTCTTGGGCAACAAATAGATAAAAAGTTTAATGTTATCCATTATGCTAGTAAGACTCTTGATGCTACTCAAAAGAATTATGCTACTACTGAAAAGGAGTTCTTAGCTGTTGTCTTTGCTTGTGATAAGTTTAGACCTTATATTGTTGATTCAAAAGTTACCATTCATACTGATCATGTTGCTATTAGTTACCTTATGACAAAGAAAGATGCTAAGCCTAGGCTTATTACATGGGTGTTGCTTTTACAAGAGTTTGACTTACATATTGTAGATAGGAAAGGTGCCGAAAATCCTATTGCTAATAATTTATCTCGATTGGAAAACATCTCTTTTGATCCTATGCCTGTTAAAGATAGTTCCCCAAATGAACAGTTGGCTGTAGTAGGGGTAACCTCGCGAGGGAGTCCTTGGTGTGCTGATTATGCTAACTTTATTGTTTCCAAATATTTGCCTCCAACTTTTATAGCCCAGCAAAGAAGGAAGTTCTTTTATGATTTGAGGCATTATTTTTGAGATGACCCACATTTATATAAAGAGGGAGTAGATGGTATTATGCGAAGATGTGTTCCAGAATATGAACAAAAGGAGATATTGCAGAAATGTCATGGTAGTGCCTATGGAGGACATCATGCGGGAGATAGAACCCCACAAAAGGTTCTACAATCAGGTTTTACTGGCCTACCCTTTTTAAAGATGCAAGAAAAATTTGTCTTATCATGTGATGAATGTCAACGAGTTGGTAATATTTCTAGACGCAATGAAATTCCTATGAATTACTCCCTTGTTATTGAACCATTTGATTGTTGGGGATTTGACTTTATGGGTCCTTTTCCCCCTTCAAATGGTTATACTCATATTCTTGTTGTTGTTGACTATGTTACTAAGTGGGTAGAAGCTATACCTACGAAAAGTGATGATGGTGAGACCTCTTTAAAAATGCTTAAGGATATTATCTTTCTTAGGTTGGAGTGCCTAGGTATCTTATGACTGATGGGGGTTCTCATTTCATTCATGGTGGCTTTAGAAAGACCCTTGCTAAATATGATGTTAATCATAGAATTGCTTCAGTTTATCATCCCTAAACCAGTGGGTAAGTAGAACTGTCAAATAGAGAAATTAAATCTATCTTGCAAAAGACTGTTAATAGATCTAGAAAAAATTGGGCTAAAAAGTTGAATGGTGCTTTATGGGCCTATAGAACTTCTTATAAAAATCCTATGTGAATGTATCCTTACAAAATGGTTTATGGGGAAGCTTGCCACTTGCCTTTAGAATTAGAACACAAAGCTTATTGGGCAGTGAAAGAACTTAATAGAGACTTCAAACTTGCTGGTGAGAAAAGATTATTTGACTTAATTTCGTTAGACGAGTGGAGGAGTGAAGCATATGAAAATGCTAGACTCTTTAAAGAAAAAGTTAAAAGATGGCATGATAGGAGAATTCTTAAGAGAGAGTTCCATGTTGGTGAGAAGGTTCTATTGTATAGGTCTCGTCTCAGACTTTTTGCAGGAAAACTACTCTCAAAATGGGAAGGACCTTTTGTTATTGAAGAGGTGTATCGTTCAGGTGCAATAAAAATTTCTTCCTTAAAAGATAACACTACACAAGTGGTGAATGGTCAGAGACTCAAGCACTATATTTCTGGAGATTCCTACAATGAAGATATTGATGCCATTCAAATGGTGACTCCAGAAAAATTTATCAAAGACCAAATTCAGAAACCTGCAGAGTTTTGTTTCAAATAGGTAACAGTTCTGGTAAGAAAAGGTCCGTGGAAAATCTGTCAATTTATATTTTTGCAATTTTTATCTAACATGGAAAGCAATGAGTCGAAAGAGGGACGGAAACGGAGCCCAGGTGGCTCACACCACCCCGTGGCGCAGGCCCACCTGGCTGCACCACCAGGAGGTGTGGCCACCCCAGAGCCCGTCTCCGACCCATTTTCTCCCAGCACCTTCCTTTTGTTGTTAAACTTCGTAATATATAATCCCCTAGATCCCCCGAGGTTCGTATATCGTGTTCTCATCGTGTTTTCGTTTCGATCTGTTTCTTTCAGGAACTATTCTTAAAGTTTAGAGGCACAATGGTATCCGCCAATGATAAGGGCAAGGAGCTTGCGGAAGATGATCTCCATGACCTTGAGCAGGAGGAGGAGATAGAGAGTGAAGTTGAAGAGGAGGCAAAGGAAGACCAGCATCCGCACACCAGCACCACCATTGCAAGTATTGGAGTGGTGGGAAATCCCGCCAAGTTCAAAAGGATTGTACGGATGTCCACTGGATGGAAGGTTCCGCGTCATTGCTTGGCTTCACGGTCACCTCCTCCACGCACCAAGAATCCCTTCCACACCCTTATTCATGAGCAGTAATTCTAGAATATTCCCAAGGAAAAAACTACCCTCCAATTGGGATATGCCTCGTTCTAACCATGCAGGAAAAGAATACTTCAAGGAGGAAGAGTGGGGAAAGAATCGCAAGAGCTAGGATTCTCATCCCGACATGATCATGAACTGCATTGAGCACAATTCAGAGTTGATTCGTACTCTCACCTTCATGTCGTGGTGGTGTCACGGCAGATGCCATGTATAGGCTAAAGGTGGGGACTAAATGCACTAGGGGAATCCAGGGAGGGATAGTGTGGTGATTCCACACACAGTAGCTTTGTATTTGATTCACTTCCATAGATTACAAGTGCTCCTTGAGCTGTATTGGGGAGAGGAGGAAGAAGGAACTCTCTTACTCTCACCACTAGCTAGCCCTCAGGAACACACACAATTCTCTAGAGCTCTATCTGTCTTAGACCAACCAAGTAAAACTCCACCCCTTCTATAGAGCCCCTAGCCCTCCTTATATAGGGGTGGCCAAGGAATATGCCTCCTCCCAAAATAGTAAGCTGACTGGGTTACTTTAACCCAGCGTCATCCATGCAAAGGCTACGTGAGCCTCTGCGGCGCCCGCGTCATCCGACACTGGCTTTGTCACCTTTGTCGGCTATGCCCTGGTGGTCCTGGCCTCTGTCCGCTTTGCTCACGCTCTGCATACAGTGGTCACCCTTTGACCAGCAAGATACCTTCCTTCTCTTGTAAGCTTGCTATGACCCGGATTGTACCTAGTTGATCCGGCCATACCTGTTCCTGCATACCAGTTAGATACATCTCCCCGACTTACGATATAAGTCGGCTGAGACCCAGTTAGGTGGACATCCCCTGGTCCGGGTTACCCGTGATTCGGCCTGCCTTGAGGTGACTCGGCCGGCATCTACTTTGACCTTGCCATACCTCGGCTAACTCGGCCTTCATACCCTGGCGTGACCCTACCCGGGGGTATCCCCCAACATTAGTCCCCGAAGCTGGTGCGGTATTAGCTCCCTTAGCCGCTAAGGCCACAGTCGGTTCAATTTTATCGAGCCTCTGGTTCTCTTTCCGAGTTACCTCATAGTCCGGATTTTCATAGGTTTCTTTCCTTTGGCACATTCCGAGTTTTCACTCGCTGGTCGGGTCACCTCATATTCATCTGGATCATTCTTCCTTCTCTTGTACGCTTCCCCACGTGGAGGTTAATCATCACGTTTGCCTCATTTTAAGGGCCTGCGCCAGTAACTGTTGCAGTAATTGTCAGTTATTACTGTAGCACACGTCACATCGTGCCTGCCTCCTCGTTAACTACATCATAACGTCACGTCATGGGATCTCATGTGCCTCGTGGCCTTTCCTGTGGCTCGCTGCTGATTGGTTGATCCGGGTTGTACACGGCCACACCGTGTGGCCCGCCCGCACAACGCGATCCCACTACCCCTCAAGGGAGTGGTTAAATAGGGGAGGGGTGCGCCCCTTGGGTTCTTTCCCCACTTTCGCGCCCCTCTGCCTCTGCTTCTTCTTCTTCCTTTCTAGCGACAGCGTCGCCGCCACCGCATCTGAGTAGCAGCGCCGCCGCCGCACTGCTTCCACGCGCACCAGCGTCGCCGCCATCTCCCCGCATCTCTTCCGCCACGGGTCCTCGCCTATCCAGGCCACTGTCACCCACCGCCGCTAGCGCCAGTGAGGGCAGTGATCTCGAGATGACAGAGGAGGAGCTCACCTTCGCAGAGCAGGAGATGGAGGAAGACGCAGCGAACGCCGACCGGGTTTGCCAGGATGACCTGGACTGGCTGTATCACACCAGGCGCATCCCAGAGGGTGTCACCGCACGCCTTACCGCTGTGGAGCTTGCCCCCTCACCCAATCCGGGTGAGTATGTGGTATTCCTCTCCCACTTCCAACATGGATTCGGGCTCCCAGCAAGCGATTTCTTCAACGACTGGCTCAACACATATGAGCTTCAGCCGCACCATCTTCCGGCTAACGCCATCACGTCTCTCTCTGCCTTCGCTTCCACCATCGAGGTCTACGCCGGACTATGGCCCACGAAGGAGCTCTGGATCCGGTTCTTTGGCCTTCGCCGGAACGTGATTCCGAACATAGAACTTGACCCGGAGGACAAACAGCTCACGCAGTTCGGTGCAGCTTCCATCTCCCCCCGGAGACAGTCTATATTTACTCGAGTTACGGGGCTTGCCTCTTCCAAGGGATGAGCCTGGACTTTCTTCTATGTCTGGAACAGCACAGCTGAGGATCTGATCCGGCTGCGCCCTTACGCTCCGGGTCCTCCTAACCCGGATCTGTGGGACAAGATCCCCAAGAAGCCCACTGTCCTGGCGAACCAAGTCAACAAGAGGTTCCAGGAGCTGAAGGATCTCCGATTGCGCAATGAGGACGCCATGATCACTTTCGTCCGTAACCGGATCCCCCCCTTCAGAGACGCACACACAAACTCTGTCACATGAGCTGGGGTCGTGACCCCAACCGGACCTGTTCGTTCGAGTTAAATAACACCGAGATCTACCACCAGGTTAAGGCCCTCTTCACCACCCACAAGGACTTCTCTTATGAGTGGACGTGGGGGATCGAACACTTCTGTCGAGATAGGCTTCCCCCTGCGGTAAGTCTCGTTCCCCAAACTTTCTCCGAATTGTATCACATGTCGGTTTCTGTTGTAGGTTTAATCCCTTTGTCTTTTCTTTCCCTTAGATGTTTCTTCAGCAAACCATCGAGGATGGCACCGAGCCTTCTCTCCAATGGGCACCTGATCGAGACACCTCGGATGTGGAGGAGCCGGATCAGGAGATGTTCCTGCCGATGGTGGACGCGACCAAGCGACCCACCAGTAAACTCTCTTCCACTAGAGATTGGCCCAACGATGAAGATGATTCAGACATTGAGGTGATGGAGGCATTTGACGCTGTCCCCCTTTCTTATTCTTTTCCGACATCAGAAAACCCCGGTGGGCAGATCCATGAAGATCCTCCCCTTGCCATGGGTGAGCCTGTCCCGGTCGCACCGAAGAAGAGGGGAGCCGCATCTGCTTCTTCCTCTAGACCTTCTCAGCCAGCTAAGAGGCGAAAGAAGTCCGCGGACAAAGCTGCCACCAAGGCCACGACTAAGGCTGTGGCCCGGAGAGCTCGCAAGCCGAAGGAGCCCCTGACTTCGGATGAGTAAGTCGTTTCTCCCTTTGCTATTCACTTGTTCTTCTTTTGTTATAGTTTCTCATCATATATTATTTGATTTGGTAGGGCCGCGATGGAGGTTCCCCAGAGCGGATCCGGTATTGCTTCTCCGCTCCGACACAGCCCTTCTCGCCCTCGTGGCGATGACTCACGCCCGTTGAGCCCCACTCAAGAGGGTTCAGCGACTGCTCCGGGTTGCAGCCCACCTCGTCAAGAGGAGGGCAACCTCAGAGCGGGGGAGACTGGCTCTGCCGAGGCAGCAGCAACCACCACTTCGGCTCCGCCGCAACCAGCTACCACCGAGGTTCCTTCAGCACCTCCACCGAAGCAGAGATCAGCACCATCACCAACTCCAGCATCAGTAGCAACAACAAAAGTGCCATCAACAGAACCAAGCCCTTCCGCCTCGTCTGAGTATTCCAAGACTCAGCGAGAAGACACCAGCAGTGCCAAGGCTAGCACCAAAGAAGCTCCCAAGGGCAAATCTGCTGCAGCAACTTCAACTTCTCAGCAGCAGCCCAAAGGCAAAAAGGTTCCTGATGCCACCAGGGCAGCGTCAATCAAGGCTGGACAGCGCACACTTGCGTCCATGCTTTCGAAGAAGACTCCACTCCCGAAGGACGCCCCTACCGAGCCAGCTGATGTGCAACTTGTTTTGCACACCAGCCCCGCTGTTGCCCAGGTTGAGAGAAGGGAAGCGCATGCCAAGGGTCTAGTGGCGCCCCACATGCTCAGCGGCGAGTGATATCCTCCGACCTTGATCGAGTTTGTAAATAACTGGAACAAGGCGGAGTTCATCCATAATGACGATCTCCCGGAGAAGTTCGGTCCCGCCGAATTTGCTGCGCAGATGAATACTGCTGCCAAGGCAATTAATCTTGCGGGTCGGATGATGGAGGTACGTTACTTCGTCTTTTCCTTAACATGCTGTAGATATTAGTGATATAGCCATTAGTCCCCGAGCCTCCGGGGGAGTAACTTGTTACTCGGCCAGATGCTCCTTAGAAAACTAATGTAGCTCCTTGATAACTTCGAATATGCACACACCTAGAGCCGGGTTAAGTTCCACTTGGCCCGGATCTTGTACACTTCGAATATGCACACACCTAGAGCAGGGTTAAGTTCCACTTGGCCCGAATCTTGTACACTTTGAATATGCACACACCTAGAGCCGGGTTAAGTTCCACTTGGCCCAGATTTTGTACACTTTGAATATGCACACATCTAGAGCCAGGTTAAATTCCACTTGGCCCGGATTTTGTACACTTCGAATATGCACACATCTAGAGCCGGGTTAAGTTCCACTTGGCCCGGATTTTGTACACTTCGAATATGCACACACCTAGAGCCGGGTTAAGTTCCACTTGGCCCGGATTTTGTACACTTCGAATATGCACAAGACTAAGCTATCTTTTTGTACTTTTTTCAGGTGACTACCAATCGTCGGAGTGCTGAGTTTCAGCGTCTCCTGGATACACACAAAATGCTGCGTGCAAAACATACTGTGCTTATCGCCGAACATGATAAAAGGGGTAAGTTTCTTCCTTGGCATTTTTCTGTTTTTCTTCATATTTTTTCACCGAACAAATCCATCATTCGGATTTCGCAGCTGGGGTGGAGGCTGAGAATACCATCATGAGGCTTGGACCAGATAAAGGGTAAGTTATTCTTGCTCAACCTTGCTATGCTTTCTATCTCCTTTTCTCCTTGGCTCGGCAAACATTCATACCTCGGCTTTGCCGGGTCAACAAACTATTTCAGCCTCTCTTGAAGATAGTGTGCCCGTGCCTGATATGATGCTGCATTTTCTCGAACAAGCAGGGCAGCATCAGGCTGAACTCAAAAAGAAAGATGATGAGCTTGCCCTCCTCCGAACCAAAGATGATGAAATTGCCAAGCTCAAGTCAGATATGAAGAAGCTGAAAGCACAACACCAACTCGAACTTCAAAAAGCTGGCCAGGACTTTACTGAAGAGCGCGAACGCCTCAACCTCCAGATTGCCAAGGACCAAGAATTACTTAAGGAGGCCAACGTCAAGCTTGAGTCAGCGAATGCTGAAATTGTGCAACTCCGGGAGAGGCGCGGCAACTGCACCAAGGAGTTGACCCGGGTTCACAGCCATATTTCTGGTAAGTTCTTTTCCTTCAACCGATGTTGATCTTTCCGGGTCTACTTGCTTTACTTACTCCACCTGTCTTATTTTCTCAGGCAAATTCCCAGAGAGCGATGTCATTGCATCCAATGCTGTTACCAAGTTCCGCAGGCAGAGGGGTACTCCATCTAGTCCTGGCACCATTCCTCTTGATCTCGAGGATTTGGTAGTCAGCTTGTCCTCCCGAGTCGAGATCGTGAAGAACTACGACAAGGATATCTTGGACGTAGTAATACGGATCTTTAATGTCTTTTGGCCTGAAGAAGATACTCCGGAGAGTACCGCAGTTCTTTTTGCCAAGCTCATGGAGTGCGAGACTCGGCTCGATCTCTGGAGAGAATCAGCTTGACGCACCGGAGCTGAGATCGTTCTTCACTACGTGCTTACGTGGTACGAGAAGATTGACCTCAAACTCCTTGAGCGCATGCGCACCGGATCAAGGTGGTCCACTAACCCGGATTGGGTAGCTCGGCGCAAGGCTTGCGCCCATAGCTTCATCCAATACGCCCCCATTCAGCAATGGAATGAGGGACCAAGCTTCCTAGATGCCGCCGACGATGAAAATGCTGAAAACATTGAAGATGATTCGGATGAGGACTAAGAGGACGAAGCCTCAGACGTCGAGGAAGACGCAGATGACTCTGAAGCCGAGGCTGGGGCTGTACCTGCTGGCGCCGAGTTACCTCCTCCTGCTGCTCCTTGATTATAAACACTTTAAATTTCATCAGATCCCTGGTATGCCGGGTGCAATTGTATCAAGCATACAAGTGATATTTTGCTACTAAGTCTTTATGCTGGATTGACTTGGGCGTAGTCCCCGATTTTCATTTTCTTGTTCATCCAATCTCTTGGCTCAGCCGTGTCTACCTTGGTTCGGTTTTATGACTTACGAGTCCGAGCTTCAAAAATTGTCTTAACAATACTTGGAAACTTTAGGGTTAGCTCAAAATAATTCAGCATAATAAATCGAAAGTAAGCATAAGGTTAGTCCGAAAAACAAACGTCGGCTCGATTTAGTTCCTTTCCTTAGTCGTTTTTCATGTGCTACGCAATTCCAAACTTGTTCTTTTGCTTGCCATGAAGCCAAATCTTGTTGGACAGCAGCAAGTCGAAGAGTTGGGTTCTTGGTGCTCACACACTACTAATCCGGCTTAAGTAGAAAAACTTACGCCAGCTGACGTATAATAAATACGAAAGACAACAAATATTTTCAAGGCAGTCCCCGAGTTACTGCTCGAGGTGCCCACATTTCATTGATAGACTCATTGCCGGCATACACACCGACATATGAGAGATTCGGATACATACACTTCTCTGCTAAGTGTAGAAAGGACGAAGTAGAGCTACATTCCATGGACGCTTAGATTACTCGCCGGACCTGTCCGCCTTGTTCTTCTCCTGTGGCTTTGCATCGATAAGATAATAAGAATCATTGTGCAATGCTTTGCTCACAATGAATGGCCCCTCACATGGGGGATAACTTGTGCATGCCAGCAGTACGTTGTACCAACCGAAGTACCAGATCACCTTCCCGGAAGACTCGGGGGTTTACTTTCCGGCTATGATAGCGTCAGAGATTTTGCTGATATATGGCGGATCTGGACAATGCCAATTCTCTCGCTTCTTCCAGCAGATCAACATCATTTTGCTGGGCTTCTTGCACTTTGGCTTCTATGTATTGGGTGACCCTAGGCAAGTCATGCTCGATGTCGGCTGGTAATACAGCTTCTGCCCCATATACCAGAAAGAATGGCGTATAGCCTGTTGATCGATTCGGAGTTGTCCTTAAACTCCACAGTACTGCTGGTAGTTCTTGTATCCAGCACCCCGTTGATCTTTGCAGCGGCTCAATGAGCCGGGGTTTTATCCCGGATAATACTAATATGTTGGATCTTTCCACTTGTCCATTCGATGCGGGATGGGCTACTGAGGCGACGTCCAGCCGGATGGCAGAATTGCACAAATGCTCCTTCAGCAAAATTTGTGCCATTATCTGTTATGATACTATGAGGATAACCGTATCTCAAGATGATGTCTTTGAGAAATGTCACGGCCGTAGCCCCATCACATTTTCTTATTGGCTTTACTTCAATCCACTTTATAAATTTATCAACCATGACCAAAATGTGAGTCATATTTCCCCTTGCTGGTTTGAACGGGCCAACCATGTCCAAACACCATACGGTAAATGGCCAGGTGATTGGTATGGTCTTGAGCTTCGACATTGGCATATGTGTGCCACTGACAACCATTGAATTTTCTTACCAAGTCCTCTACTTGTTCTAAGGCACTTGGCCAGTAGAAACCATGCCGGAAAGCTTTTGCTACCAAGGCTCTAGACGAGGCATGATGCCCACATTCCCCTTGATGTATATCTCGGAGGATGTCAAGCCCTTCTTCTGGGTCAACACATCGCTGGAGGACATTAGTCACACTCCTTTTGTATAGCTCAGAATTGATGATCATGTATGCCTTTGCCCTCCTCTGAGTTTGCCTAGACAACACCTCCTCAGCGGGTAAGGTTCCATCTTTTAGGAATTGAAATATGGGTAACGCCCAAGCTGGTACAGCTCGCACTGGGAACACGTCCTCATCAATTTCCATCTGATCCACCGGCATAACCTCGACCGGATCATGCTAAGCAGTCCCCGGGTCTTGCGAAGCAGTTCCCGGGTTCGTCGAGGCAGTCCCCGGGGTTGTCGAGGCAGTCCCCGGGTTTCGCGTACCACCTCCCATGTCAATGTCCATGGGTACGGCTCCGGACTCCGAATCCTCCGGGACGTAAATTGAGTCGGTTTCTGGGGACGGCCTGATAGATGGTTTTCTGGGGTGTTCTAATGCTACACCCGGTGGAATTGCTTGTCGGGTTGATCCGAGCTTCGACAATACGTCGACAGCCTCATTTTCCACCCGGGGTACATGGCAAAATTCGCATCCCTCAAAGTAACCAGATATCTTTTGCACGTGGAATCTGTATAATGCCATGTTTGGATCAAGAGCGTCCCATAGCCCCGACACTTGCTATCCTACCAAATCCGAGTCACCAAAACATTGGATCCGACGTATCCCAATTTCTTTTGCCACTTTGAGCCCATGCACAAGTGCTTCGTATTCGGCGACATTGTTTGATGCTGCGAAATGGATCTGTAGCACATACTTCAACTGGTCATTCTTTGGCAAGGTAAGCACAACTCCGGCGCCTAACCCGGTTTTTGTTTTTGACCCGTCAAAGTGCATTCTCTAGTAATTCGGATCTGGTAGCGGTGGTTCATATTGCACCTCAGCCCAGTCCACAAAAAAGTCGGCCACAGCTTGAGACTTGATTGCTTCTCTTCTGTCATATTGTGGCGCATAAGGAGCTAGCTCGATTGCCCATTTTCAATTCTGCCACTTGCATCCTTGTTACTCATTATCTCGAATATGGGAGCTTCACATATTACTTTGATGGGATGCTCCTCAAAATAATGTTTTAGCTTCTTTGCCGACATGTACACACCATACGCCACTTTCTGATAATGCGGATAATTTTGCCTTGATGCGGATAATACCTCGCTTAGGTAATATACTGGCCTCCGCACTGAATTACCCTCTTCGTCGCGCTCTACCATAATAACTGCACTTACAACTCGGTTGGTCGCGGCTATATAGAGCAACATTGGCTCCTTTGATAGTGGAGAGGCTAACACTGGTGCAGTGGCTAACATCTTCTTTAATTGGATAAAGGCTTCATTGGCGTGCGGCGTCCAAATGAACTTGTCCGACTTTTTCATGAGTTGATAGAGAGGCAGTGCCTTTTCTCCCAACCGACATACAAACCGACTTAAAGATGCCAGGCAACCAGTGAACTTCTGGACATCGTTAAGACACTTCGGCAGTTCCATTTGCTCTATGGCCTAGATTTTAGTTGGATTAACTTCAATACCTCGGCTGGAGACGAGGAATCCGAGTAATTTTCTAGCCGAGACACCAAAGGTACATTTTTCCGGGTTAAGCTTCATTCGGAACCTCCTTAGGTTTGCGAATGTCTGCGTGATATCGACAAGGAGCGTTTTGCTTTCCTTGGTCTTGATAACAACATCATCCACATATACCTGCACATTTTGACCAATTTGATCGTGCAAACATTTCTGCATACATCTCTGGTACGTTGCCCCTGCATTACGTAAACCAAATGGCATGGTGCGATAGCAATAAGCCCCATACGGGGTGATAAATGCAGTCTTTATTTGATCATTCGGATTCAGGGGTATCTGGTGGAAACCAGAATATGCATCAATGAATGACAACAGTTCACATCCAGCAGTTGAATCTATGACCTGATCTATCCTTGGCAGTGGAAATGGACCTTTTGGACACGCCTTATTCGGGTTCGTGTAATCGATACACATGCGCGGAACCACTGCCACATTCGGATCGTCCTTTTTCTTCTCCACCAGCACCGGATTAGATAACCAATCCGGGTAAAGAACTTCCATGATAAATCCAGCTGCTAGTAACCGAGCTATCTCATCTCCAATGACTTTTCTCCTATCTTCGGCGAAGCGGCAGAGAGGTTGCTTCACCGGCCTTGCTCCGGGTCTCACATTTAAAGAGTGCTCGGCCAACTCCCTCGGAACACCTTGCAAGTCCTGTGTGGACCAAGCAAAAATATCCCGATTCTCACGGAGGAAGTTGACGAGCTCGCTTTCCTATTTATCATTTAACCCGGCACCAATTGTTACGGTGCGCTCTGGGAACATGTCATCAACAAGCACTTTCTTGGTATCTTTTGTGGCTTGGAATGAGACACTACCATGCGGATTACTCAACGCCAGCATATATTGCTGCGTGGACTAAGCCAACGCCGCCACCTCCTGTATCTTTCTTTTCTCTTGCGCAATCACGAGTGACTCGGCTAGGTTAGACCCGGCTGACGCGCACTCAATAGAACATCGGAAATCTCCAGCTATGGTAATCACTCCATTTGGCCCAGGCAACCTCATCTTCAGATAACTGATGTGGCAACTTGCCATGAATTTGTTCAGAGCTGGCCTGCCAAGCAACGCGTGATATGCGCTCTCCAAATTTACAACCTCGAACTCCAAATTCTCAGTTCGGCAGTTATCTCGCGTGCCGAACAATGCGTCTACCCGGACCTTGCCTATGGGCTCACAAGATATACCGGGCACAATGCCATGAAAAGTTGTCCTTGTAGCCTGGAGCATGTTCTCCGAGATACCCAACTTGCGCATTGTATCCGCATACATGATATTGTTGCTACTGCCATTATCTATCAGCACCTTGGAGAATCTCACATTGATATTTGGCCCTATGAATGTTGGGTCCAGCACTAACGCATATGAACCGGGGCTTGGCATAAGCTTGGGGTGATCCTTGATACTCTAGGTGATTTCTTGATCTGACCATGGCATATACCTCGTCACAGCGGCATTACTGCATTCACCTCCATGTGTCGGCGCTGCAAGCTCTTTCTATCTGTTTCCTCTGTGGTAAACACGCAGTAACTTTGATGGTGCTCTCTGTACTCATTCCTCCCCTCGTTTCCGGGGTACCTCTGATCTGGTTGGTGCTGGTCTTCCACTTGATGTACTGCATCCCTTCTCTCATGGTTGTCATACCTTGGCGGAGGGGGAGGCAACATTAGCTGTTGCGTGTTCGCTCCGGAGAGCAATTGCTACCGGGGTAACTCCTCCCGAGGTTGATCATTCCGAGGTGCCTGAGCATTCCCCGAACCACCTTGTTCTATCTTTCTCATCCACTCACACTGCCTTGTTGTGTGACTCGCTGGGTTCCTCGGATTTGGCGTGTGAAATTTACACGGCTGATCCAGCATTGACTCATAAGTATACCTCAGATGGTCCTTCTTTTCCTGCCACTGTTTCTTCTACTCTGGCGTCCAAGTTTTCTTGCCATCATTTCTAGGTGTCCATTGTTGTCCTCTAGTTTTCTAACGTTGGTTGGTTCCTGCTCCGGGTTGATCTTGATTCATAGCAGCAACTTGTTGCGAACTGTACCGGTAATCCGGTCTGTCATCTCTTCTTTTACCCCGGTACTCATTCCTCCGGGATGACCCGACTCCATCTCTCTAGTAGTACTCCTCATTTGACTCGTTTGACACGAGCCTGGGTTGAGTCGGATCACCCAAAGCATAAGAATCAGCAATCCGGATTGTCTTTGCCAACGTAGTTGGCATATCCCTTTGCAATCTTTGCCACAACATGCTTGCATATCTGCACCCTTGTGCAAACCATGCTATGGCTTGTGACTCAATTACACCCTCACAGGAGTTTCGCACGGTACACCACCGGGTCAGGAATTCCCGGTCTGTCTCATTCGGTCTCTGCTTGCACATGGCTAGGGTCTGTGGCCTATTCGGCCTCTGATACGTACTTAAGAAATTGCTGACAAACATTTCCTCAAAATCGATCCAACAGTTAATACTTCTGGCGGAAAATTGTTTAGCCATACCCTCGCTGGCCCCTCCAACATCTGGGGTACATATCTCACTACCCATCTCAAGTTGCATGTAGCAATTTTTACAGCTATAGCATAGTTCATCAACCAATCCTCCGGCTTTGTGCTGCCGTCGTATGTCTTAGTGCCTCTAGGTAGCTGGAAGTTAGGTACCGGAGGTTCCTTCATAATCCGGGGCCCAAAACACGCAGGACCTGGTGGACCCTGGCATTCAATCTGCTCCGACCTATACAGCCGATCCAGTTTTAATCTGGCGTCGTTAGGCATCAAATCCCTGCTTCCCAATCTTGACCCTATCACATGATAGTCCGGCCTTGGGTATCCTGCGTTCACCATTTCCGAATCACCATCATTGTATCTTCCTTGCTCTCGTGGAGCACCTCTCTGTTGCATACCTCGACCGACACTTTGCTCTTGCCTTGGTATATTCCGCTGCTGCGGTTGTCCTTCTCCTGCCGTGTTGCGCTATCCGGCATTGCCATTTACAACATTTCCTTGACCAGCATTGCCTTGGTCGCGGTTACCTCGGCCAGCTTCACCTCGGCACACACTTCGTCGATCCTCATTTCTCTGCACTTCTTTTCCTTTCCCTGCCCTTGCCGGGTCATACGGGACTATCTGTTTGTTCCTCCTGGCCGAGGTTACTACCTCTTCTCTCCTAGGACCACCATGAGGAGACGATGCAGCTCGATGGATTTCTTGGTTACCTTTGCCGAATGAACGATCTTGGAGGCCCCAGCTCTCTCCGGGTTAGCCCTAAGCAATTCCTCATTTTGCCTGTTCGCGATCCGAACCAACTCATTGACCCTATCTTGCTGTCTCTGACGGGCTTCACCCGTCAGACACTCTAATTCGGATGCAGCTGCATCTGCTGCTTTGAGGTTCTTTGCCGGGGTACTATACTTCGGCAGCCCCACGGATAAACAGTTCTCCGACTCCTCAATCCTAGTATCACCCTCTTTGTTCATTTCACTCATGAGGTTTCTTCCCTTCACTTTTACAGCATCTACTTTGTTTGCCTTTGCATACTCACGCAGTGTCATGTTCAACGACTGCTGAGCCGCGGCTATCTTTTTCACACCCTCTAGTATTTTTTGCCTAGTTTCCTCTAGCTCGGCCTGTGCCTGAGCCGGACCTATCGCTGCTGCTACTGGGTTTGCCAAGCTATCCATCGCCTGCTGCAGCACATTCTCTGGCCTCTCTAGTGGAGGACCTCTACTTTTCCTTGGTGCCTTAGGTGTTACCTCCGGATCTGGTGTCGGATCCTTGCTTGCGCCAGCGCTAGGCGCAGTCATCATCACCTCGGCACGGTCTGGGGAGCGAGTTAAACGCGCCCCGCGAACCACGCTAAGGGGTGGCTCGCCTCCTTCGACGAGCTGTCGTGGGTGAATGCACGACACATCGACAGCAACGTAGACCTTGTGCGTGCCGAGCTTGACGAAGAGGCCGTTGCGCGGAAGAGGACGCTTGCCGAAGCAGCCAGCGTTGTCGCTGACAAAGTCTAGTGCTCCAAAGCGCTGAACGAGCCCGGAGACGATGCGTTCGCCGGTGCTAATGAGGTTTCCCGTCCGGATCTTCACCCCTGCTAGCGCCGCTAGCCCCACGATGGGCGCCAACTGTCGTGGTGGTGTCACGGCAGATGCCATGTATAGGCTAAAGGTGGGGACTAAATGCACTAGGGGAATCCAGGGAGGGATAGTGTGGTGATTCCACACACAGTAGCTTTGTATTTGATTCAGTTCTAGAGATTACAAGTGCTCCTTGAGCTATATTGGGGAGAGGAGGAAGAAGGAACTCTCTTACTCTCACCACTAGCTAGCCCTCAGGAACACACACAATTCTCTAGAGCTCTATCTGTCTTAGACCAACCAAGTAAAACTCCACCCCTTCTACAGAGCCCCTAGCCCTCCTTATATAGGGGTGGCTAGGTCTCCAATTAGGGCATACATGGAGGTATATTCCAAGGAATATGCCTCCTCCAAAAATAGTAAGCCGACCGGGTTACTTTAACCCAGCGTCATCCATGCAGAGGCTACGTGAGCCTCTACGGCGCCCGCGTCATCCGACACTGGCTTCGTCACCTTTCCCGGCCACGCCCCGGTGGTCCTGGCCTCTGTCCGCTTCGTTCACGCTCTGCGTACAGTGGTCACCCTTTGACCAGCGAGATACCTTCCTTCTCTTGTAAGCTTGCTATGACCCGGATCGTACCTAGTTGATCCGGCCATACATGTTCCTGCATACCAGTTAGATACATCTCACCGACTTACGATATAAGTCGGCTGAGACCCAGTTAGGTGGACATACCTTGGTCCAGGTTACCCCGTGATTCGGCCTGCCTTGAGGTGACTCGGCCGGCATCTGCCTTGACCTTGCCATACCTCGGCTAACTCGGCCTTCATACCCCGGCGTGACCCTACCCGGGGGTATCCCCCCAACACTTCGAGATTCAGGACTTGAGGGATTTGATTGAAAAGCTCATCGAGAGAACACCACCACCACTGAAGGAGTAATTCATCATCAGGTTTTGGCATCCCCTTGGTTTTTTCCAAGCTTGGGGGAGTGCCACGGTATCACATCACTATCTTTTATCATTTTATCTTTTCAGTAGAGTCATATCATGAAAAGAGAAGTTATCATATAGGATGGTTTGCATTATGGATGTATCTCTCCTCTAGTTAGTTATCTATGTATCCCTTGATGTGAGATACCGTTATGGAATATTAATGAGAAGTTCTATCATTTACTTTTTACACATCTTATTTTAGTTTGCAATTTTTGTTATATGATTGATCTTGTTGTTAGTATTGGTATCACTTTGGGATCATTAAGTGAATTTAGTTGGTTTTGGCAAACCTGGCTTGGTCAATAGCAACACTATTTGGAGAATTGAATGAAAAAGATAAAAGTACTCTTAAGAAATATAATTTCATCATCTTTCTTTCTTGATTGGCTCATAAGCTTATTATTCTCTAGTTAAGATCTTTTGTGCTTCCAAGGAAGATTGCATGTTTGTTTTTATCACTTGTATGTTTGTTTGTTTCCTTCAACTCTTATGCTTGCTACCCAGGCTTGCTAGCCAAAAACCTGTACTGAGAGGGAATGCTTCTCGTGCATCCAATCCTTAAACCAAAACCTATGCCATTTGTGTCCACCATACCTACCTATTAGCATTATTGCTATTCCAAGTAAATTCATGTGTTTATCTACCTTCCGAATTAAACTTGTTATGTGAAAATTAGTGATTAAAGCTCTCATGAACTTGATGGCACACTTTACTTTCTTGCACTTAATATACTTGAACCATCGTGCCCATCTATGTTGCGTATATGCTTGCGCTTTGTAAGTTGTGAATTAGCAGAACCATGTATCATGGGGAACGCTTTCAACATTGTACTTTATTTAGTTGATATCATGTTCTTTTCCTTATGGATCCCGGTGGTGTGAAATGAAAGGGGAGCTTGTAAGGCTCATGGAGTTCTTATATGTGTTAGAGAAACGTCTGGGCGGCTAGTCTAATCCATGCCTAATCATGGTGGAAACGTGCAGCATAACCATAGTGAGCAATCTGTGAAGCATCCAAAATAAGAAAAAATAAGAAAAAGGGAAAACCCTATGCAAATAGCATACAAAAAAGGATCGCTGAGATGCTCATTGTCTGCTTGCCTTGTCATTTTGATATGGGAAAGCTTCTGTATCATCAGGAAAGGGGTACCCCGTTGGCTGTTCTCTATGATACACATGTACTTATAATGACAAGAACTTACTTGTGACTAAAGTTGAGTAGCATGAGGAACGGTACTCGTAAGCAAGGGGCATGAAATTTTCATCTTATAACTTGTCAAGCATATCCTCATATTTGTTCACTTTAATCTTAATCACCTAAAGATGCTTATGATAGGGGTAATGAGAGCTAAAAGCTAATAAGTACCATAATTTTTGGAAGCTAAAATCCCTGCTTCCCTCTGGGAAGGGCCTATCTTTTACTTTTTAGTCGAGTTTGTAAACCTATTCCTTTCTATCTCAAGCAAGTATTTTGAGTTGTTGTGTTTCAATCATTCATATGATGATTTATTCAATCATGTTTCTTATGTTCCTTGTTTTGCACATTACTCTTATCTTAGTGAATATTACTTTGAAAGCTATCATTGAAAACCCCATTATGTTTGAACTCCTGCAAATTGTTAACCGTTTTTTGACCAAGAACAAAGTTTGCCATTACCAATTATTATTTACTTTGTGTATCTTTATTGTGTTTCCTTTACCTATTACAAGTTAAGTTATATAATAGTGAGTTGTTTTCTATTATGATTTGTGTATTGATGAATGTGATGCTTCTTGTGCGTATTCTTTTAACGACACTTCACTCCATAAACATGAGGTAATATTTATTGAGCTCAATTTTCGCTTGGGGACAAGCGAAGTCTAGGCTTAGGGGAGTTGATACGTCCATTTTGCATCACTATTCTATATCATAATTTACTGTTATTCATTGCTATATTTCATATTAAGAGATGATACTTATGTTATTTCATCTACTTTTGCATGGTTGATGACTTTTGGAGGATGGACCACTGAAGCCAGGATTCTGACGGAAAGGCACTGTTTGGAGGCAAAATTCACGAAGATCAGAAAATCCCAGAAAATATATGGAAAATCCTATTTTTCAGAAGACGAAGGAAGCCAGAAGGGGGAGCGGAGATGGGCCACAGGGGGCCCACACCACCTCCTAGCATGGGCCACCCTAGGTCGCGCCACCAGGTGGTGTGGCCACCCTAGCCCACCTTTGGCTCTGCTCTCTGGCGTATATAATCCTACCAAAACCCTAAGACTCGGGGAGTGACCAGAGAAAGATTCTGTCGCCTCTGCGGGGTAGAAAACTACAGAGTGAGAAAGAGCTCTCTGGTAGGCAGAAATCTACCAGGGAAATTACTTCCCGGAGAGGGGAGATCGTCGCCATCAACACTGTCATCGAGCTAGACTTCATCGGGATCATCATAATCACCACCACCACCATCATCTCCACCAGCACCATCATCACCACTCCATACCGCTGTAACAATTGGGTCGCATCTTGTATAGTTCTTAGGGGAAACTTTCCCGGTGTTGATTACTTGTTGCAGTTGATGCTGTTGAGTGGAACCATTGAATTATCGTTCATGTTCGGATTGTTACTTGTCATTATTTCATCTCTGATCTTGATCCATATGATGTCTTGTGATTAGTTTGTTTAGTTATTGAGGACATAGGAGAAGTCATGTTGTTAGTTGTGGAATTGTGTTGAGAAAGATTCAATGGTTGATATTTAAGTGTGGTGTTATTCTTCTAGTGGTGTCATGTGAACGTCGACTACATGATACTTCACATTTAAGGGCCTAGGAGGATGCATTGTGTATTTGGCTACTAATCATGGGGTTGCCGGAGTGACAGAAACCTGAACCCCCGTTAGGAAACCTTTGCACAAGGGAGTGTAGGATCTCAAAGTTTAAGGCTGTGGTTAGGTTTTTATCTTAATTACTTTCTTATAGTTGCGGATGCTTGCAAGGGGTTTAATCACAAGTATGTATTAGTCCTAGAAAGGGCAGTACATTAGCATAGCTTCACCCACACAACACTTATCAAACTAAAGAAGATTAATCAACTATATGAGGCGAAAGCACTTGACGATATTCCCATGTGTCCTCGATAACGTTTGGTCATCTTAAGTAATTCAACCGGATTGTCCTTTGCTAAAGAAAGGATTGGGGCACTTGCTGCAATTATTATTATTTTCTTTTATCTACTCGCACTTTATTTATCTGTATTATCAAAAACCCCTAAAAATCCGTTTGCTAAGTTTTTACAGAGAATTCCTGCTCCAAGCCACTCGTCAACACCTTCTGCTCCTCGTTGGGTTCGACACTCTTACTTATCGAAAATACTGCGATACACCCCCTATACTTGTGGGTCATCAGCCACTGCCACTGCTACTTCCTGCTACTACTGGCTGGGTCGGCGCGAGGCTGGTGGCCCACACGGCCACCGCTTCAAGCCCAGCCAGTTGCAACCCTCATTTCCCCCTTTTATTTTATATTTAGTCCCACATGTCTTACCCAAAGGGGAGGGTACACCTTCCTCCGCCTATATAAAGGAGTTTCCATGGTTGGGATTAAAACACACAAACAAATATTCTCTAAGGCATATTTCCTTAGAGAAAATCCCCCTCTCTCTACTTGCCTTTGCAGTGGCATGGTCCGAAGGAAGGACTATACCACAAAGTCAATACCGCTGTGGCACGCTGTTGTGCTATAGGGATTCCAGTCAGGAGGTCTACTTCCGCAACCTCGGCAGGGATCATAAGTCTAGGAGTCGTTGTATTGCACCGTATGTGTGTGATAACTCGGGGGAGCTGCACTTGTAGTGACCGGGCCGTCGTGCAAGGACTTGGACAAGAGGTGACGTGCGAGGAGCTTCACAACCTTGAGGTCGGATGGGTACGACTACATCATCCACGCTCATGCATGAGCGGAACGCTTTCTCGGTCTTCAAGGGTACGTTACCGCTGTCTCCCTCTATTACTGCATTACTTCTAGATAGATCTTGGGTGTTAGGGTGTTCCAACGTAATAATTTTTTTTGTTATCTACTGCAGAAACCCTAAAGTGGTATCAGAGCCAGGTCTATGGTTAGTATGCTAGTACGAATAGACACATGCAAAGTGTGGGAATTGATATCCTAGTTTTTACCTTTCCACGTGTATTTGTTTATATCACGGTACTGTGAGATGAAGCGGACCGGACCGACCTTATGCGTAATCTTACGCGAGACTGGTTCCACGCTCGACATACGGCTTGTACCGTATAAGTGGCTAGCGGGTGTCTGTCTCTCTCCCAGCAGTTAATGTAGCATCTACAACGGAAGGCCCCGAAATGGGTGTAGTAGAGACAACTATTGTATCCATGTTGTGGTTGGAAATTTGTAGGTAGAAACGGTTCTATTTCAAAAGCCTAAACAACCACGTAAAATCTGCAATAGATAGAGTAGATGCATATAACTTTATGTTGCAGGGAAGGCTTTGTGATGTGATATGGTTGCAGTCATGAATGATGTAAGGTAGTTTACTTTTCCTGTTACTAAGTCATATGGTAGTAGTCATTGTGAAGATGAATGACAAGACCGGTGGCATCATGGACTTGGCGCCAAACCAGAGCACCTGTTGGAGATCATGGAGCGCGAAGACAACCATGTCATGTCACGTTTAGATTAGATATGATTTAATCTTTGTGTGCATCTTATTTGATTGCAAGTATTAGATACACAATGGTAGCATTTAAATAGGATGGTCCCTAATTAATACCAACATAGTGTTCTCCCATTAGTGTGCACCACCAAGAAAGTTCGTCGTTATGAACCAGGCCGTGACGATCGGGTGCTAGACATATCTACGTTCGCATACGATGGGTGCAATCCACGTATGCACAACAAAACACTATGGTTGGATTGGCGAGCCTAGCATGTACAGACATGGCCTCGGAACATGGTGATCGAAAGATCAAGCACGAGTCACATGGATGATGTGGTCGACAGATATAGTCCACCCTGGCATCCGCATCAAAGGCCGTGACATTCGGGGATGATGTGGTGTAAAGGGGTCGTGTAGTCACTAAACTGTTTTTAGGGATGATAGTTTAAGTGGGAGCTCGTTTGTTAATAAGATTACAAGTTTGAACTCCAATTATGAACTTGGTCTAAGTCCTTTTGCAAATGTCTTGTAGATTATGGCCTTTATCAGAGCTCAGGACATCTTTGGTCCATTTATGCACGGGGAGACACTTAAGCTAGATGGGCCGAATTTCATCGACTGATACCAACGCCTAAGTAGGATCCTCATAGAAAACCATCTCCTCTATGTACTTTATGAACCCCTGGAAGATTTCCCTGATGAATCCGATGGTAGAGAATATACGACTCATCGTGACCATCGTGATGCCTTCACCAAAGGTCGAACCCAAAGTTGGGATCATCGTCAACGGAAAGGGTATATGTGATGTACAAGTATTAAACGTTTCCATGAAACACTTATGAAGTTTTCAAGTATTGGATACTTAATCTTGTTTAAATGAAAACAGGACCCTCTACATGAGAGTTACAGAATGGAACGAGGCACTGATGGTGTGATGACAGCAAACAAGATAGTTGATGGCCGACGACACTCCTTCCCTCGAAGTTTATCATTAGGATTAGTAGATTTGAATAAAAGCTTTGTAATCAAGTTTGTGAAACTTATTAGTGTGTCTTGCTTATTGCTAGATGGTTATTCATATTAACAAGAAACAATTTAGTTGTTCTATTTTTATGAATGATTTCTTTTATGATTCACATTGGGATTATAAACAAGTTATTCTAGTATTTATCTCTATGATAAAATGACATTTATGAAAATTGCCAAAAGATATTCAAGTTTAAATATTGTATAACACTATTGTTTAAGTCATTGTGGTTATTGCATGTTTTTCATGTTTATGAAAATCGGGGTCTTAGATATTTTGTCTAGAGACTTTGCAAAATCATGCCTCATTGGGCAGAATGACTGAAACTTCGCATTCTGGTAAAACGACGATATGCGAAGATTGCTGAATTTTATACATATGATGTATTGTATTTTCAACAGATAGTGGAAATCATTATTTTGGTGAGTTTAAGTAAATATGTGAATTTTCTTAATGAACCACACGTTTTGAAACTATTTGAATTTTTCAAATGTTTTTCAGAATGAAGTGGATATAAGATTACAAAGAATTCAAAATATCCGTGATTTGATCAAAGTGATGATGAATTCAAGTTAAAGACAAATTGGCATAAAAGGACTTGTGAAAAACTATTTCACAAATTATGATAACTAGAATAATTCAAAGTGTATTGAATTGTCTTAACATCATAATCATAGTGTATAAGATACATATGATCCAAATGATCTTCAAATGGATTAACATTAGGAATTAGAGTTAGAGATTGAATTAGTAAACACTCAAAAGTATTAAGGAACATATAAAGATTCACGGAAACAACACCATATGAGATATGGCAAGCTCGAGTTTCTAGAGATCTCGATAGTTCGAGATCGTTGCGAATATTAAGTCTTTGTGGTACATTATTAGTAAGACTATGAATACAAATTCAAACTAATACCCGAAGAAGACAAAGTTTGTCTTGTCTCACCATGGTACTTATTTGAGAAATTGCTTTCTTATAGAAGTGTTAGTGGAAGGGTATAAGTGTAAACTGAAGTTTCAACTTATACTTTATAAAAGTAGGAGTCAAGAATTTGTTCTTCCATTTGCAAAATTTCATTCTTGATTCATTTATCCTATTTTGGAATAAGACATACCTACAAACTACAAACAAAGATTGTTGGACCCAAGTACAAGCAATGACTTTGAGTCATGAAATTGGCAAAGGACTGATCAAAACTACAAAGTCTTCAAGAGTTTGAAGAAAAATGTTGTAACTAGTACAACATGCAAGTTTTGACCAATCTGGAATTTCTAAGACTTGTAGTAGAAATTTCTCAATTTGATGTAAGATCAAAGAATTTTGGATTTGCCAGGATTATCGAGAAAAGTCTGCAAGTTGAGTGGGAGCTAAGAAGTTTTCCAAATAGAATATGTGGATGACATATTTGAGTGGGAGATGAGTGACATCCTAGAATATCAAATATTGATGAAATATTTGAGTGGGAGCGTGACAATGTTCTTGAATATGTAATTGGCATATTAGTGAACAATGTTTTTGGTATTAGGAATGATTAGATTATTAGATGGATGATATTTAACATATATTAAATATAGTGGATCTATGTGATTAGATCAGGATGTTTACTAAACAATTAAATGTCAAAATGCTTGGAGAATTCTGAAAGTAGTTCAAAAGGACCTAGTTGAGATTCTAAAAGCAGTTCAGAATAAAAAAGCAAAGAATGAAAGATTATCACTTGTGAAACTAGGAGTAGCATCTGAGTATAGACTCGATATTTACGACAATGGTTAAAACAGGGAAAATGGGATGCATTGCATCAACTATGCCTTGGCCATAGTTTTTCCAAGGTAAAACCCATGTTGTTTATACTTGACATAATGTGACCCATGTTCTTAGTTGTAAAGAACAAAGATTCTAGAATGATTTCTAAATCAATCACTGAATCAGAGTTAAATTTGAATGTAGCGAAAGCGTGGCTGGACATCAAACTTAAAGTATTGCACTTTGATTAAAATTTACATAGATATAGAAGTATTAGAATACTTCAGTGTTAGAAACTATGATTTTGGTTTAAAAGAAAGTTTGACTTTCGACTAAGTGTGTTTTATAGTTATACATGACATCTTGAAAGTTTTATTGACTGGTAGATCATCATCGTATATACTAGAAAATAGAAGTCTCACTTTGTCACCAAAATGCTACAACACATTATATGATAATGTTGTGAATGTCAAAATAGTTGACATTAATGATTTGCAAAATAGGATCTTATGAATCTGGTGAAACAGATTTAGGACAGGAAGTCCTCCGTGAGCAAGCATGATCAATAAACACATGTGAGATATGGTTTATGATTAATAGGAATGCACCTAGATTATTTGTACTCTAGTGCAAGTGGGATACTAAAGGAGATATGTCCTAGAGGCATATAATAAAAGAGTTTTATTCTCATATCTCATTAGTTCATAATAGTTTTATACCATGCTATAACCGTATCAAGTGGAAACATTAATACATGTGTGGTATATAAATAAACACAAGTCCCTAGTAGCCTCTATTCAACTAGTTCATTGGGTAGCTGATGATCAAGGTTTCCTGATCGTGGTGCTATGAAAGCCAACTGACAATGAAGTCATATCATCTGGAATAATGTAATGGATTCCCACCAATGACTATTGCAACATGATCATGTCACTTAGTTCTAGTTGCAATAGTCAGAAACAGAGTGTCCTAATCCTTAGATAATGAGATCATATTAATTACTGTTACCGCAGGATTGATTTTACTGCATCAACCGTCATTTCTGTGACTGGGTTACCATAAAGGTGCATGTTGGGTATCCTAAGGAGCATGTAGAGGCCTATGCATCAAGATCGGGATTTGTTCTCCTGTGTGACAGGAAGATACACTGGGCCCACTCGGTGAATTACATCCAGAAGTTGTGCAACGTATGACTAGGTCATGGGGATGGAATTTCACGCGAACGAGTAAAACAATACTTGTTGGAAATGAGATTGAACAAGGTATCATGATACCGATGATCAGATCTCGGACAAGTCTTATATCGCGTAACAAAGGGAGTTGGACATATCGTTTAAGGTGATTCATGCAGTGCATAGGGGTCAACATGGGCATCCTGGTCCCGCTGTTGATCATTGATAAAAATCATGTATATGACATTTCCGAACCATAGGGAAACATGCTTAAGGGCACTACGACGCTTGGAGATTATCCTGTGAGATGGAATCATAGAAGAGAGAAATCAGAATAGTTCCGGAGAGATCCAAAGTTGTTAAGAGAAAGAAAGAAGGAAAAAGGCCGAAAGGAGTTTCAGATAAATAGCAATTTACAATATGCATTTATTAATGTTAATTATGAATTAATTTATACTAAATAACTATTTAAATTGAGATTTATAATGAAACTTTCTCACTAGGCCAAAACCCTGGAGGGATTTGATCCAGTAGAAAACCGCAGGAAAAAGGGGCAGCAAAACTTCATTGAAACAACCCACGTGGGCAGCAAATACATCGCACCGCACGTGCGCAGTAGGCAGCCGCCGTAGCCAGCCTGCTCGACCCCAGCCCAAGGGGCGCGCGGGGGAGCTGGCTAGGACAACGGGTCGGATGCGGCTCACCCGGGCCAGGCGACAGTTGCCGCTGCAGGGAGAGCTGGGCCGCGAGGGGATAACCGACCCACGCAGGTCGCCACCCCTTTGCTACACAAGGCTGGCTAGGCCGAGGACACGAGGCGGCCCGCTTGGGCTGGCCACTACCACCGCTGCTTCCTGCTGCTGCTGGCTCGGCCGGCGCGAGGCTAGTGGCCCACGCGGCCATAACTTCAAGCCTAGCCGTTTGCAGCCCTCCTTTCCCCCCTTTTTCTTTTATATTTAGTCCCACATGGCTTACCCAAAGTGGAGGGTATACCTCCCTCTTCCTATATAAAGGGGTGCCCATGGGTGGGATTAAACACACAAACAAGGCATCTTTCCTTAGAGAAAATCCCCCTTTCTCTCTAATTGCCTTTGAAGTGGCACGGTCCCAGAGAAGGACTGTACACGCAAAGTCAACACCAATATGGCACGCCGTTGTGTTGTAGGGATTCCATCCAGGAGGTCTACTTCCGCAACCTCGGAAGAGATCAGAAGTCCGTGAGTCGTTGTATTGCACAATATGTGTGTGATAACTTGGGGGAGCTGCACTTGTAGCAACTGGGTCATCATGCAAGGACCTGGACAAGAGGTGACGCGCAAGGAGCTTCATGACCTTGTGGTTGAACGGGTACGACTACATCATCCATGCTCCTTCTTGAGCGTAACGCTTTATTGGTCTTCAAGGGTACATTACTGTTGTCTTCCTTAGTTACTATATTACTTCTAGATTGATCTTGGGCGTTAGGCTGTTCCAACTTAATAAGTTTTTTGTTATCTGTTGCATAAACCCTACAATACAGACCTTCGTAAATAGCTCACGATACTCCATGTGATGTAGAGACGACGAAAAATGAAGCGTAGCAGTGCATCGGTGGATAACCTACATAAGAGAAGACATTTATCATTAAAAACTTTATCATTTGTACATATACAAAATGAACAATGATCGCACACTAATAAGGATTTTGAACTTGTAATCAATCCCATGTAGCCAATTGCCAAATATATTAGCAATACTATGAGGATGACACAACCCAGAAGCTACTTGGATGAGTGACCATATAGAACGAGCAAATTTGTACTAGAAGAATAAATGTTTGATTGTCTCATCACGGTGACAAAAAACACATTGCTTACTTCCTTGCCAATTTATTTTAACAAGGTTTTCCTTTGTACGGATCACTCCACAACGTAGGTACCATACCTATGCGAATATTTTCGTCTTTAGTGGTATCTTCATCTTCAAGTTTTTTTTGTTACTGATACGTAAGGCATGACTGATGCTCTATACATAGAATCTATATAGAAAATTTACCACTCTCATGGAGATTCCATCTAAACTCATCAGAGCCATTAGACAGTTGCATAGTTGTTGAATGTTGTAACATCATGTTCCATGATGCAAGTCTAGGTCCAAATAAGTTTCTCCTGAATGACACATTTGGAGGAGTAGATTCTAGTATAGAGACAATGGTATCCCTTTTGTGAAAAACACTGGTGTATAGAGATGGATATTGTTCCTGAAGTGTAGTATCAAGCAACTTATCCTCCTAGAAACGTATCTTCGAGCCATCCTTAATACAAAAGTCTCGAAACGAAGAAATGCTTCTATGTGACCATCAACCCAGCCCAAAAGTGTGAGTCTCTTGTCTTCTGGGGCACTTGAGATAACGCTTTCGATCCAACATATTTGCTCCTCATGAGGGTTTGCCATACACCATCTTATGTAAGTAGCTTGAAAATCCATTTACCCAGTAGAGCAGTATTTTTGACCTCAAGATCATGAATACCTAATCCACCTTGATCTTTTGGACGAAAAACCACACTCCATGTCATACTGCAACACATACTTTGCACCCTCTTTCATATGCGTTGTAAGAATTTATCATAGATACATATATGTGTTGCAAATTGTATTTGTTTCCTAATACTCCCGCACGTTAGACTTCACACGAAAACCATTGATTTGCCGTCCGTACATTAGAAATTTGTTTTTGGCGCTAAGAGTGGGCCTCTTTGTCCAGCCAATTTTTTCTTTCAATCTATTCTTTGGTCGTGTACATCTCATCTCCTTGTTTCTTATCCTCTTGTTAGTCTTATCCTCGTCCTGCCGCAGATCCAATCTCCTGCTACTGGCTAACTCCATCACCGAAGCACCCACCAGATATTACCTCTTCTTTGCTTCGTGTCTCCGTTCCTACCGCTATATTAGGTATCGACTTCCAGAGAAGTATCACCCACCAAAAACCTAGATTGTTGACCATGCATTTGCCATCTACAAGGTGTGGCTCTGAGTTCTAGCACTGGGAAGGACTCGGTGGAGATCCGGCAATCCAGTTTCTCTTCTTCACTTTTAGTTTCCCTTCTTCTTTTCACTTGGCTTGATGCGTGTAATTTTTTTGCATGATTTTTGTGTAAGCTTGCTGCATCGCTTGACATGGCCGCTCATCAGATGGGGTAAGCCCTACTGTCATTGTATTTCTTCCGTTAATCACGGCAGGACTAGAACGTGATATCGCGATCTCACCATAGCCAGAGTGCCAGACCATCCTGTCTATTTGTCCATGTATTTTGATTTTTTGACTTTCTTCTTTCAATTTTATATCTAATTGTGCAAGACACTGTCGATCTTTGTTAATTCTGGAAGTTATGTGCATCCGTTTGTTTCCAAGTATCGAGTCGTGCGATCCATTATATTTTGACTTTTTTGTTGTTGTGTAATCAGGATTTTCTGATGCTGATCATCGCAGACTAGTTCAATCGGACTCATGGTATATAATTGGAGTCATGGATACCTAATTGTGACAATAATCAACATTACTATGAGGATCAACAGGTCTGCACCTTTATGCCTTACCAGTATTATCAAACCCTTAATGATTCAGCCTCACATAATGCTAAATGAATATGTCCCACATGCATGATGCAACGATCACACTCTCCTAATTTATTGATTTACTATTATATACTTCTCGGTTTTCCCTGCATTCCCACACTCCAAAATTGTATTTTAGTTCAGGAAAGGTGTGTGTTCTTATGTTATCTCATAACAGGTATATATTCATACCTTCGTCCATGCATCTAGAAGAAATATGAATCAACGAGTGAGGCTTAAGATGATTTCAATGTCAGTGTCCGTGACTGTATGTTGTTTTTACCTTCCGCACTTTGGCATGAGAAAGGATGATGATATAGCTGCTCCCGCGAGTACATAAACTTCTGAGTTCTGAATCTTCTCATTTTATAGTTAAACCATCGAATATAACACATACATACCTAGTATCTAGCTAAATATATTTCTCACTTGTAATAGTTTCATTCAGTGACATATTATTTATGTGTATTGTAGATTTGACATCTCATACTTATCAGCATGCATAGATATGAATAGAGTCTTGACTTCTCACATGTGACGTTAGTTTCATGTATTTTTTTTATTTTCAACCTCTGATACATCCTTTATGTTAAGAAGGTAGAGATCAACTAATTTGTTTGTGCCTCCTTTTTCGATGGAAACTATGATGGCATGAACAAATCACCCATCATTGATCTGTACCTCAGAAAAATGTACTAACAAGTTAATTTCAGTGATGTTGGTGCAGTTAATTGGATTGGCATCATAGTTGTGTCTCATGCTGATTACTTGCAAGTCTGTCTAGTAAATAAAGAAAGTGGAACTCCATTTATGTGTGGGCTGGAACTGAGGCCACCGAAAACTACTATTTGCCCAGAGGTAGATGCATGCCAGTCGCTCGTGCTTCGTGATATGTGACTGGTCATTGTGTATATCTAGTTAATTAAAGGGTTATCATCTGTTGTTAAATGGGTCATTCATATATTTATCATGGTTATATTTTTTTTCATATTTCCCTTTGTATTTCGTTCTTTTTGATAAAGACTTGACATGTAGGTGTTTGAAGAACAATATCTTATTTTCAAATAGAAATTTTCTTGCATGCTAATTTGACTTTGGCATACTACCAAGGTGTTTGAAGAAATTCCAAGCAGCACATGTGAATATAAAAGGTATCATCAACCAAGATTCACATGCATTTTGCTTTCATTTTCAATTAGACTTTATGCTATATACACATGCAACATGAAATTCCTACGGACAGGGCCTTACTACTGCTAAGATTGTGGTCTCTATTCAGTTTGTCTAGGAAAGAAACAACTTGACCGGTGATTTACATGCCCTGTTTCAGATATATGCCTTTTGACATTTTCGCATGGTGAGTAGTAGATCAAGTACGTAGTAAAAATCATATATACATTGATTTTTTCTGTCACATGGATACTGAAATTAGTACTTTGCTTTTGCAGGCTCAAAGGATCAGCAAGAACTGCAATAGTCGGATATCAGTTCTGTGTATTTAAAGGCAGACCATTAGAAAGAATAGATATAGGATTATTTAGAATATCATATTATAAACAAGACTCTAACTTGTGTACTCTTAAGATAGTGTACATGTATCTGATGGTGATTCCAATGAATAAAATGGATTTTTCTTCTTCGTGCAATGCATTCACATTTGTGACTTCTGTGTGTTGTTTTCATACATATCTGATAGCGTATATATTCTCTTGTCCAGACAAAATGCATGCTACCATCTCTAAAGAAATCAAGCCACCCAATTCAAAAAACAATATCTTATTTTCAAATAAAATTTATCAATCGGTATCCTTTATGTACCAACGGATAAAACCGTTCCTTGACCACCGTTGCCACTTTGCAACGCTTGGTCCATTAGTTACCAACGCGTATATATGTGTTGCATTGTGTCATAGCAACACCCAAAAATGCGACGCATACTAAGTCGTTGGTATATGCGCTAGCAGCGCCTATATCAGCATTTAGATACAGGTTTGTGTGTTGCTGTAGGGAGGGATTCTTGTAGTGCCAGTCGATATTTCATTTTCTCGCTATCTCCTTGCCAAAAGAATCTATATCATAAATAATTCAATCTATGCATGACTCCTTTAGGGAGCGGGAAGAAAGATATCATATATAGTATCATATTAGTCAGTACTGATTTATGAGCACCAGTCTCCTGCCTAGAGATAGCAAATTTTTTTCTAACTACTTTTTTATGGAAAAGAGTATATATTAATATCAGGCGATACCAATTACACCCAGTCTCTGCAACAACGCATGTCCTAGTGGCCTTTTGGATGCACACAACTCAGAAAAAAGAAGAAAAATTATAAAAAGAAAAGTCTCGCTATAGAGAACGATTCCTCAAAGCAACGACACTAACACCACCAAAACAACACCAGTAGTCCAACCACTCCAATAGCAACGCCTTGAAGAAGGAAACAGTGCACAAGCTCCATTGTCGCTCGATCAAAGATCATAGTTTTCACCCTAGAGAAAGTCCTCACTCGCAAAACAATTCCTTCAACAAGGTCATTGGCAGGCACAATCAATTAAGGCAGACCTTGGATTTTTACCCTGCAAGGTAAGAATGGGAACTCCTCCTGTGTTGTCGCCCCCCACAAACAGTCGCTACTGCGAGTCATAGATCACGTAGCCAGTTCCTCGTCGCCACAAAGACTCAAATCACCATCGCTTCCCTGATGTTCCAGCTTTCCTGACATTCTCCGCATCTAACTTCACCATGGATCTTCGGAGACATGACACATGATGGTAAGAGATATCATAGCTTTGCAATGCTCCCACTAAAACCAAATATCCAGACAAAAACATGGGTACGCCCGACTGAATTCAATCTGATCCAGCAATCTCTAGGCATATTCGCCCATGGGAGTTCGCCGGCGGAACCTTCCAGAACTCGACAGTCCGGCCAGATCAACGAGGGAAGACATCAAGCAGATCTTCGTCTGGCGAGGGAGGAACCCTAGGACCACCGCAATTATTCGCGAGACTCACAGGCCCCCACGCCTCCAACCTCCTCCGGCACGAAGATAACAGGCAAGAAAGCAGCAAAAGGCTGAGACATTGAAGGGATCGAGGACCCCCACAACCACAGCCCAACCCGAGCTCCTCCATCTCCGATCAAGGGCCAAAATACCCAAATCATGGTCAAGAAGCCCAGACCGCATGCACCGGTGATTAGCACCATCGCCAGCAGCCACACCGGCGACACACCATTGCCTCCACGTCACCGTCCCGCCGCTGGAGGCCTTAGGCCTCGGTCTCGCCTAGGCCATGCTGCCCTTCTCCCTCAATCCATGCCACGCCACCTCCCGCGCGACGCGATCGAGCGACCAACTCCGCCCACCGTCGTTCCGACCGGATGGGCGCCGTCACCATCGCCAGCACTGATGGCAGCGGCGGCCGCGTCTTCCAGATCGGTGGGGCCTAGAGGATGCCAGTGGAGGCGCCTCTGGAGCCACCTGGGAGGGACGTGACCCGGGAGGGTTAGAGTTGGGCCTAGAGCAATTTTTTATTTCTAACTACTAAGTCTTTTTTATAGTCTCTCCTTGATTGCTTTCCACTTAGCATTTGTGAGTCTCCGATAATGAATCGGTATCCCCAAATAGCTGATTGGAAACTGACCTTGCCCGCATCCAAAGAGTTCTCTTAGGACATCATACCTGACCACGAGGAGCCTAGACCGTTTTTACATCATATAGGGCGTGATTGGTAGCGCCGACCAGATTTTGAGCTCCCTAGGGGCATGCCCTAGGGAACATGGCCACGTAGAAATGACACTAGAGCTATGCTATGCATTTTGTTTGGTACCCCGGGTCGCATCGTTTGCAATGAAGGTGCCACTTTGATTGGTTGACTACATCTAGTTGGGTGGCCCATCAAGAACCACACTAACCCAAGGATAAACACACTTAACTCACACCACGGCTGCTAGAAGCCATGTGTGATAGCGCGGCGAAGGCAGACGGGAAGTAGAACACCGATGGGGATAGGGTCCATCTGATGGTGCTGTTGTAGGAGCATGGTGCCCGGTGGTGCCCAGTGAAAATGCTCTGATTCCTCAAGTCAAAACTGAGATACTGACGAAAGTTGTCCAAAATAGCCATTTAGAAGTGATCATGTTTATTATGTGCGGGCTGCTGTAGTTGTTGGCACTCCACCTGCTGCGGCTGCGATGGTGACAAAGGGTGGCGTGGCACTGCGCTGGTGACGGACGGCGGCGCAAAAACACAGTGGACTTGAACGCCTGAAACATGTGCCCGGCGAAAGGGAGCTCCTTGCGATCGCATGTGGGATCGACGGCCATGACGACGACCTTGGTGCCGAGTCGGGCGGCACTGCGAGAGCTCACGCATCAAAGAGAAGAGAGAGGAGAGAGAAAAGATTCATCTTCAACCTCCACCCTACTGATGTGGTTGGCTTGTAAAGATGATTTTTTCAACCTGCACCAAAACAAAATACTTCCAACATCAAAGTTCATATTCAACCTCCACCCTAGTGATGTGGTTGGCGAGATCTAGCTACTCCTCAAATGAAACTTTGAATGGTCCATTGTGTGCAACAAATCTGGCAAAAATCGTCCAAAAAAGTTTTAACTTTGATCTTGAATTTGAGAAGATACAGTTCATGAATCTCGGTGCCGACGGAATAGAACCCCATCATTGATGAGCATCTTTTTCATGTATAGATTTGTTTGAACCAAAGCATATTGTGCTAATTGTGGGAGGTTAAGGAAGAAGTAGTTTAAGAGACGAGAGAGAAAAGCAAGGAAGCAAAACGTTGCATCAGCGAGCTCCTGTGCGCTCCAGCGAGCCTGGCTCCAGACAAACAACCGCTCGGGTTGTTGTCGCTAGGTCTGGCTGGAGAGTGCTTTAACGCGCTGGACATAATGTGGAGAGAGACCATGCTACCAATGGGCCTATTTTTGTAGCCGGTGGCGGGCCTGTTTCCAGGGTATGCGACCCACCAATCACGTCCATATTGTTTTTAGATTGACTATGCCATCACTGCAGTAATGAATGTTTAGATTTCATAACCTAATCCCGTTTTTGTGAGAGAAACTGAAAACAATTCCATGAAAAATGAGGTTAAGCTAGGTCGGCTAATACTAGGTTGCAATACAGCCTGGGACACGACGCACCCAACCAACAGTGCTATCTACACATATAGATGTTATCTACCTTACGATGATAAGATAACGGTGTGCAACCTAGATTGATTTACTCTAGGTAGGCTTGCAAGCAAGTGGCCGCATATAGATGTTACAAAAGTCAACTTATTGTAATTATTTTAAATTAATACAAGTTTGACTTTTAATATATCTATATGCGGGCAGCGGGCTTGCGGGTTGTCTGCTCTAAAATGCTTTTAGAGCTCGAGCTTACTGAGCTCTTTATTTTCAAAATTAAAAAATAAATGATATTTTAGTGTTTTAAAAAAATTGAAAAGAACATGTACGTGTAGATTATGAGATAAGTGTGTGATTTTTCAATCGAAATACGTTGTACTATAGGCTATACAAAAAAGACAAAATCTAACAAGATCTGAGACATACTACTATTTACAGATCTAAATCTGAAATTTTGTCTTTTTATGTAGAGTATCATACAACATATTTGAATTGAAATTTTGCACACTTGAACTATACATCATGACCTATATCGAAACAAAAATAGATTCTTTTAGCATTTCGAAAATAGAATTTTGAATATTCAAAATAAAGGGCTCCAGTGAACCGGGAGCCAAATCAACGCACTCGTTGTCTGCTTTGGAACACTAACTGTACCTATGCCTTGGAAAAGGCTCGTGAAGTCCCATTAACCTTCCTTTGATGAGATGCACATCAAACTTGATGTTATGCGATTGTACTTTCACTCCTATATCCTCCTTAAGTAATAAAACGGGACAAGTCTTTCACCTCCTAAGTCTAGATCTCAAGGTCAAGTCTTTTGCCTCCTAAGTCTAGTCCCACTAGTCTTCTTACTTCATTAATGAGATTCCCATCACGTTAAGGCTGTGGTGGTACTTTGACTCCGTGCACATTAACTTAACTGTCTTGTTTCTCCTAATTCTTTTACGGTCTACTAATCATCATCAACAAAAGTACTCCCTCCGACCCAAATTAAATGACTTGTATTTGTCTAGATTCGGATGTATCTAACACTAGAACATGTCTAGATACATTCGAATCTAGATAAATTCGAGTCAAGTAATTTGGGTCGGAGGGAGTACAAAAATGCTAGAAAGTAATAAATATTATAAATAGATACATGAACCACCTAGCGACGACTACATAAACTAGCTCAAGCTGAAGGCGCCCCATTATCCTCGCCTCTCCATCACTAGATCCGGACAAAACTTATCGTAGTAGAGTGTAGTAGAGTTTATTATAGTAGACATACGGGAAGTCGTCGTGCTATGACCCCAAAAGACCAACACACCAGAATTGTAACCATCGCCACTGATGACATCTATAGATATGAAGAGACTGGCCTGGAACCACACCAACAAACACAAAAACCAACTGGATCCTAGAAGATCCACCGGACACACGAATCTACGCGCCCTCCGCAGTCGCTAAACACACTATCAGAGCGAGGATATGGTAGGAGGATCTTATTCTAACTTTGGGATGTAGCCGTCACCTCACCATCCTGAAAAAGACACTCAAAACAACTTTAACAAAGAGGCCCCAAAGCCATCGGAGGCAGAGCGAATCGACGATGTCATTGGCAAGAGGAATGGAACACTAGACCGATTTCATTAATCACCACCCCGATCACCTGTTCTCCCTAAATCCCGTACCCTCCTTAATAATTAATATAATAAGGCAAGTATTTTGCCTCCTAAGTTATGGCGCCTGCGGCCGGTGGGCAACCACCCCCTTCTCCGTTCAGGCGCGACTCACCTGTCTCCATTCCGACGCGCGAAGGCGGTGCTCGCCGGAAGAGCGTGCTCTGGACCATGTCCGGCGTGCTCTTTCGTCAAGCATGGCATGACCGTCGTTTCCGTACGAGACGGCGAGGAGGTGGTGCTCACCGTCGACGCGGCGGCCATCAGGCGACGACAGCGAGGGGTGGCGCGGTGGCCACCGTCGTTTGCGTCTATTCCGCACGCTCCTCTATCGGGAGGGAAGCGGCGTGGCGGGATCCTTGCCTTCGTCGGAACAGTGGTTGCTCCAGCGGGCCCCGAAGGGAGAGGCAACGACCCAGCGTCACCAGGTAGGATTTTTCATCCACAAATCATTGTGCTCGTGCTCAATGCAAAATGTGCAAATTAGGGTTTATGCCAGATTGGGGATTTAGGTTTAGGGTTCTTTGATAACTTGCATAAATCCCCACCTTATAATTGCTCATGTATGATAAACGGTGCATTAATTGAAGCATGAAACTTTACTGTTAACTGGAATCTATCATTAGCATTGACATGAGCAATTAGTACTGACCCAGGGCTAATTGAGGAATAATTTGAGATCAACATGATTAATCCACATCACCTTAATTTAATTGCCTAAAACTTGATCATACTGCATAATGGAAGATCTCTTTAGGATTCTAGGGCTATACATCTAGACATCTGATACCATTGTTAGGTATATCACGGCAGTAGCAACACAAGATCGACACAATGGCAGCAACTAGAACACCTAATGCACATAAATAAGAGGTAGATTGGATCTTTACTGGGTGCAGACGTGTAGAATGAAGAGGCCGTAGTTGCCTGCGTAGTTACCTCAATGTATTTATATTATGTTTGGTGTGCTTTGTAATTCTGGTGAATCTTCATAATGGACCCGAATCAATTTTGCAAGAAATAAAGAGTACATTCCATTTGTGTATAAATCTCATATCGAGGCAGTTTCTTAACCTTATTGTATAAATCACAATAGTATTAGCAGCGGATCTCAAAGTACAAATACACGATGCATGCCATAAATATTGATGTACGTCCACTACTATCGGACAAATTAAAAGGAAGATACTTTTCCGCGCTACTTCATCCATGTGTACGCCTTTGACCTTCATTAGTCGCACTGTGCAATGGTCGACACAACAACTACTAGTTGGCACTGTATGTTGTGCACTCTCACGGCGATGGGTACACATTTGCCAGCCGTTTCGCCGAGCCTAGACCAGCACCAGCCTTCCTCCAGTGATCAAGTTGAAAAGGTCCGGGATTTGACTAATCCGTTCGCCGGTACTATTTGGCCATTTTGTAGTTTAGCTCCCCATGTAGCTATCCGCCAATTAATTGGACCTGAAATTTTCTACTCCATAAACTGAGTCGTCACTGGAATGGATGCATGATCGATGCATAGAGCTAGCTACCTGCTGCCTATAAATACGTACGCGGAGCTCCACATCTTCCACACTGCAAACAGAACCCCATGCAAGCTGCTCTACGCTACTGCCAATAGTGTACGAGCGTGTAGAGCAGCACAGATTACTGCCCGATCGTCGCCATGGACAAGCAAGGACCAGCAGTAAAGCATACCCCGGTCAAGTTCTCCAGCTGCCGCGGAGTCGCCTTCGAGATCAAGCCCTCGCAGGTCAGCCCCTTCGCTGTAGACGCCGACTGTGCTGCTGAGCAGCCGCCGACTGTCTCCAACGGCGGCGCCGATGGGTCTGGTTCCCTCAGGCTGTCAACCGCGAACACTCCTTGCGTTCGGCCTTCAGCCGTGCAACAAGCAGCCACTTCTGCGACCTGGATGACGCGGACGACGATGAAATCGTCGCGGCCGACGAGCTCGAGGACGACGAGGAGATGGCTCTTGCAACGGCAGCAGCCGCGGTGTCTGACGTGCGGAGCCGGAGTAGGAGGTCTCTCTCATCGTCGGCTAAGCCAGTCAGGGCAGTGGCGGCGGCGAAGAAAGGGCACTCCCGGCTCGGCGTCATACTGCTCGACCAGGGCCTGTTCACCGTGTACAAGCGCCTCTTCGTGCTCTGTGCCGCGCTGAACGCTGCGGGGATCGCTGCCGCGGCCACTGGCCACTTCCCTTACGCCAACGGTCACGCCGCCCTCTTCGCCATGGGGAACATCCTGGCGCTCACGCTGTGTCGCTCCGAGTTGGTGCTACGTGCAGTATTCTGGCTCGCGGTAGCGCTCCTCGGCCGGCCATGGGTGCCTGTCGCAGTCAAGACGGCTGTCACGGCGATCCTCCAGTCCCTCGGCGGCGTCCATAGCGGCTGCGGAGTGTCGTCGTTGGCGTGGCTCGTGTATGCCCTCGTGCGGGCGGTCGAGGACAGCCACGCGACTCCCCGCGAGATCGTGGGCGTGGCAGGCGCCATACTCGGCCTCCTCGCGCTCTCGTGCCTCGCGGCGTTCCCGCTAGTGCGCCACCTCCACCACAACGTGTTCGAGCGCACGCACCGGTTCGCTGGCTGGACTGCGCTCGCGCTGCTCTGGGTCTTCGTCCTGCTCTCCACCGGCTACGACCCGACGACCACATCTTACTCCCGGTTCACCGTCGCCTCCCTCGCTAAGAGTCAGGAGCTATGGCTCGCGGCGGCCATCACCTTCTTTACCTTCCTCCCGTGGCTCTCTGTGCGCCGCGTGCCGGTCACGGTCACCGCTCCGTCCACCCACGCGTCCATCATAACCTTCCAAGGCGGCGTCAAGGCCGGCCTGCTCGGCCGCATCAGCCGCTCCCCGCTCTCCGAGCGGCACGCCTTCGGCATCATCTCCGACGACGGGGACACGCACTCCTTGCTCGCCGGCGCGGTCGGCGACTTCACCCGGGGCCTCGTCTCGGACCCGCCCAGCTATCTCTGGGTGCGCAGAGTCCACTTCGCTGGTTTGCCCTACCTCATCAGCATGTACCAGAGAGTAACCATGGTCGCGACGGGCTCTGGCATATGCGTGTTCCTGTCGTTTGTGATGCAACAGAGCTCCGCAGAGGTATCTTTGGTGTGGGTGGCCAAGGGGATCGACGCCAACTACGGCGACGGGATGAGTGCGATGTTGGCGAGCAACAAGATCCTCGGAGGGCGTGTGATCGTGCACGATACGGCGACCATGGGGCGTCCGAACGTCGCCGATCTGACCGTCGGCGCGGCGCGACGGTGGAACGCGGAGGCGGTGATAGTGACCAGCAACCCGGAGGGGAGCAAGGACGTTGTGAGCGGGTGCAAGAAGGCAGGCATCCCGGCGTTTGGGCCTATCTGGGATTCTTGACAGCAATTCTGAAGTACAAATTCATTAAGTCTATTTATGTATACATGAAGTCCAATTAAGTGTTAATTAATTGAAAGAGATTAACACATCAGAGAACTATCTCAAGCCATGTTCAAATGTTAACTTTTGTTGTTCAAAACTTCAAATACTATCTTGTTCGGCATTACTACCGTGTGGGTGAAGCGAATTACTCTTTTCTTCAAAGATTTTGGTTTAGACGGTAGACTCGGAAGTGCCCGACTTTAAATTAATAAAAGACAAACCGGCACTACGATTTTCATGAAAAAAGTGTATGTCCTGCACCAAAATAACTAGTGGTAGCAAACCAACCTGTGGTTGGGTGGCTAGCAGGATGGTTGTATCCTCAGCCCACCAGAGTTCAAACCTTAGGTTTGACACTGCGTATTACATATATGGCGGAATATTCTTTCAGTGGGAGGCGACGTTCTTGTCGATAGCGAGGCGCCCGTGGTGACTTCGTCAATCTCAAGACCCGATCCGTCGGTTCGGTCTCTCGGAGGTGCTCATAGGATAGGGTTTGCGTGTGTGCGTTTATAGGGGTGAGTGCATGTACGTGTTGTGAGCGTCTACGATTGTACTGTGTTTCTAAAAAAAAAACTAGTGGTAGCAAATATATGTGAATATATAATATGTCAAAATATTCTTTTTGATTTCTCTCAAATAGCAGAACATATTAACGTTAAACTTCACACATATCAATATAAATTTACTACAATGTGTAGATTTATTAATTAATTGAAAGAATAACACATCATAGAACTATCTCAAGCCATGTTTATGTGTTAGCTTTTGCTCTTTAAATGCTAGTATATACTCCGTCACAAAATAACTGACTCAACTTTGTCTAAATACGTATGTATCTAGACACGTTTTGATGTCATCTAGACAAAACCGTGTTACTTATTTTTGGGATAAAACTGCTTTTGAGACATCTCAGTATGATTGATTGATATATATGTGTGACTTCTATCGGATGCGACGGCCCTAAATATATATCCCTGTGCATGCATGTGTCAATTTTCAACTCCAATGGAGTTTTCATATTCCGGTCTAGCATTTGACGCAATTAACACGGGTAAAGCTAATTATCTTAGAGCTCGTTTGGTATCCATCATTTAGACCTGGAATTCTAGAATTTATTTTGTAATTCTATTCCTATATTGTTTGGTTGGCACGGAATTAGGCTATCATTTCATTTGGCAAATCCATCGAAATTTTCCCAGGTGTAAACCCAATTCCTATCTCAGACCCATCATTTGTAAATTCCGGTGACAACCAAACATGTGGGTGTTTTTGAATCATAATATAAATGAAATGAATCCATATATTCATTTCATTTTCTACTAAATGAAATGAATACCTAGGTGTCAAACGACCTCTTATATCGAACCGGTATGGGTGAGGTAGAGAGCTCTCTAGGCGGCTGCTAAAATCCATCTAGGGTTCCCTCCCTCCACCGGCGACGTCATCGGTTCGTCCCGTCTCCGGCAACCTGAGGGCATTGGAGGCGTGGCGGACCACGGCCCTTCGCCGGCGGGAGGTCTTTTTTTTTCTTAGACTGTTTTCAGTGTCTTCTTCAGGATGTTGAGACGATGGCTATCCTGAAATCAAAGTAAGGCTCTCTCTGTCCTATCCTCGCTCCGTTGGTGCGTCTTTCGGATTCATTGGTGTGTTTTGAGGCCAGTCTCTTCCGATCTATGTTTGTCATCTTCGGCGATGGTTGCTGCTCTAGTGTGATGGTCCTTAGGGGCCTTAGCACGACGAATTTCCCCCCAGTCTACTACAACAAGCTCTACTACGACAAGTTTTTGCCAGCTCCGGTGATGGAGGGGCAAGGACGGCGGCACGCCTTCGGCTCGTGCTAGTGTATGTAGTCGTCGCTAGGTGGTCCAGTGACCTACTTGTAATTTTTATTACTTTTGGAACTCTTTGTACTGATGTTGATAATTACTAATAGATCGGTGGAATTTCGCAAAAAAAAGTTAATTACTCTTTTCTTCGCTGATTGCGAATGGTTGTTTTTCTTTTGACGCAATAAAATGTAGTAGGTGTTTTCATGCTTATGAATGAAAAGAAAGATGCGATGGAGCGCCATGACACCTGCAAATCCGCTAACATTTATTTTATTTTCATAATAAACCACGATAGCAAAATCTACAACAAAGGATGAGTGTAGGACAAAACTATACTGTATCCCAAAATAATATTCAGAGGAAAAAGTGTGTGACCTACACCAAAATAACTAGTGGTAGCAAATATATGTTAATATATAAATTGTCAAAAAAATCATTTTTGTTTCTCCCAAATAGCAAAACATATTGTCCAAAGTTATACCGATGAAGATAGGCCATGAGGCTGACACATATAGTTGTACATGGCTAAAAGATTTTTTTTTGAACGGGAAAAGGGTCTCGAAGGACCCCGAAGCTGCCATTAATAAACTGCCGGTGGGTACAAAGTGCAAATAGGTCCCTTACAAATCACTGAATGCAGAAAAGGCCTAAGATTAAGCAAGAAGGACCCTAAAATAAAAACTGAAAAAGCAATCTGGTCATTTATACTCTCCACCGCCACAGAGCTCTCACCGCCGGCCACCTTGATCCATCCGGGGACGAACCACTTGGCCGAAAAAATATGGGAAAGCCCGGCGTAGAGCTCCCAGATGGCCTCCTCACTGGAGGTTGAAGACGCGCCATCGCTGCGCGATTTCTGCCCTTCATGGGCGAAGATGCGGGTGGCAATCAAGGTCACCACGCTGGGTGCTCGACGAGGCAGCAGAGCAGCATAGACTCGAACGCCATCGAGGCCTCCCTTCTCTCCCTCCTCGCCTCCTTTGCCGGCCAGGTTGATGAAGATGCCATCGACGTCGTCGAATCGTTGCCGCCGGTGCTTATGAGGGATTCCTGCAAGAGGATCCGCAGCCGACGCCTCCCTCCAAGAGAGCTTGACGCCACGGATCGTCGGCCACCCACTGGAGCAGCACCGATGCACCAGATGAGAAGAATCCCGTCCTCCCCTTCCCAACCACCACTCCACTTCAGCTCTCCCCTCCCCTCGCCACCACGGCCGACCGGAGAGCAGAAGAGAGCAAAGTAGCACAGGAAGGGGAAGAACAGCCTGACCTTGAGCTTATTTGCGGAGATCTCCGGGAAAGCGCCGCTGCTCGACGTCTCCGACCGCCGGAGCACACCACCGAGCCGCCGCCAGATCTGGCCCAAGCAGACCTGCGCCCTACTCCAATCTACCGGCATGACGCCAAAACAACTACAACTACTCCTATCATCTACTCCGGCACCTCCCCCTCCGGCCGGCAAATCCGCCGGAGAAGGGCAAGGTTCGGGCCGGTCGACGGAGGTCAACGACCAGAAGCTACGGGAGAGGGGGTGCCTCTCGTTTCGTGCGAGAGAGCGAAAGGGCAGCCGTTCTCGCTCTCTGTACATGGCTAAAAGAATGGAAAACTGGAAAACAAATGAACAAGACACATATAAACTAGCTAGGATAATTTACAGGAGAGAGGCGTGCGTCCATATTCTGGGGAGCTTCCAGAGGGCTATCTCAGTTTTGATCTTGTTTACACCATGATCATACTCTTGCAAGTATATATTTGCTCCAATAGTGGCTTAGCTCATCCTTCTTTCCTAAATTTCGTATTAAACCCTAATGCGATAATTAACGAACACGCGCGCCGCAAACACAAGCATGCATGGATTCAATATTTATCCTTAGTAGTACTATGACGATCATACGGAAGAAAATATGTACTCCTAGTATGATTCGCTGACACAGTCTAATGATAGCAACCCTGATGCGAGAACTAACCCGATTGCATGCATTGGATGGTCATCCCCACTACGTAACTGGCTCCTGTGTGAAACGATTTAAAAATCACATATGCGGCTACCACACATACGCATCGCGATGATGACAGTGTATTGGTCGACAGTTGGACTATTATTCGCGTACATGTGTCCAAATTGAACCACTATATATATTCGCGCGGAGATTACATCGTATATATACTATGACTGCATATTGTAGTAATATGCAACATAGATAGCGATACTCCGCAGTCTCAAATTACCTAAGGAATGAGTTCCACGATGAGCATATTGTTGCCAATATTCTAACAAATTGCTAAGGATGACCCTAGGCTGGGATGACCTCAGTTTATAATTCACTGCTGATTAAAATACTCATTATTAAAAAGAAAAGGCAAAAGGACACGCTTATCTGTCTTGGCATATTTACTTTTTCAAATTAATGATATGGAGTCTTTGCTGTGGTGGCGGTGACGGAGGCGTTGTTAAATTGTATGTATACCTAGTTGTATAGGGTTCTGTATATCTGCTGCATTTGTACTGTCGGGTGTACCTGGTTGTGTTGCCGCGTTGTACATCGACCCCTCTTCTATGTCCGCCTAATATAAAGTCACACCATGGTCCATACAATTTTGATATGGTATCAGAGCCTCGACCTTCCAAGCACATATGAGAGACCGCCGCCGCCACCATGTCGCTCGGTGCTTCTTCCTCCTCATCGAGCGGTGGCAACAATATGATAGCGTCGGTCTCTAATAAGCTTACCAGAGATAACTTCTTGATCTGGCCCCAGGTTTTTTTTTCCGAAATGGGGATTTCCCAGGCCTCTGCATCCTGGGATGCACACAATCCTTTTATTAAAGTATCAAAAAGTATTCAGAGAGTATTACAAATCACTTGACAGACATGGTTGATACATACACCAACCGTTTGACCAAACACAAGAAGATCTCACACGAGATAAAAACTAGAACAACTAGGCATCTGTCAATCTGCTAGAAAGACACCACGAAGTCTGGCTGAAAAAATCCGAAGTAACCGTCACAAGACGGGTGCACCCAGAAACCATGGGTTGCCGCTGATGCTCTGGGAGAAGAAAAGCCCAGAGCTGAATCCAATGTACCGCCATAAGAACAACCTGCAAAAAAGATGAAACTCCGGCACGGTTAAAAATAAAGTTATTCCGATATTTCTAAATTGACCAACATATGGCCGAAATGCCAATTCTTCCTGACATCCGTGGTGCCCAATTGTTTGGGTTCCTGGACGGATCAATTCCGGAACCACCCAAAGAGCTGAAGTCTAAGGACTCCGAAGGGAAGGAGGTGGCGATCCTGAACCCTGAATATGCTCGGTGGATCACCCTTCATCAGCATGTTCTGGGGTTCCTGATGCGCAACATGTCGCGTGAGGTTTTAACCTAGATGGTCGGGCAGACTAGCTCGGCAAGTGCCTGGAAGATGGCGATGGAGATGTTTTCATCGCAATCCAAGACTCGTGTGGTGCAACTCCGCACATAGTTAAAACAGACGTGGAAGTCTGAATAATGAGATCTACAACGGCTTTGTTGCTTCCATCACTGCCTTGATCAAAGAAGAATCCTGCATCAGTCTAAGCGATCTCTATGCTCAACTTCTAGCATATGAGGCACGACTAGAAAATCAGAACCCCTCGGATCCCGCTGATGGCTCACCTGTTAACATGGAAAATCGTGGTGGGCGTGGCTACCGTGGAGGACGAGGTGGACGTGGCAACTACCAAGATCAGCGTGGCTATGACAACCATGGGTATGATCGGTCATCACTAGGCATCATCTTGTCGAAGTTGCCCCTTAGAGATGAAGACATTGCCAGTGAGTTGATAGTGATAGTGATGGCGGGGTATGCGGAACCCCCGCGTATCCTTGCATGTCAGCATGGGCATGTGCTACTACATTCTTCATCTTACCCAACCCCATTAGTTCGGGATCCAATCTGAAACATTGATGTATTTGTGTGTGAACCATTATGGTGTGGGTTATAGACTAAGTTCAACGGAACAATTCTCTATTCCAGCAACCATGCTGGACCATTTACCCATAATTGTTACACATGTAATTTCTAGATTGTTTGGATAACAACAAACATTAAACAAGTAGAGGTACAAAGGTACACATTGGAGACACGTGGATGGGATTCAGTTGCATCCATTCCCTCGATAGCAATGTCATGGGTTCGTAAATTGAGTCCGGCTACTCACATTGTTGTGGTGGTGGCACGGCAGATGCCATGTATAGGCTAAAGTTGGAGCCAATGTGCACTAGAGGAATCCAGGGAGGGATAGCGTGGTGATTCCACGCATAGATGTTGTATTTCTCTCTTGTTGATGGTGGATTACAAGGGCTCCTCGAGCTGTTCGTGAGAAGGAGACTAGTTCTCTTACTGCCCACTACTATGCTCTAGGGTTCTTCCTTAGACAGAATGATCGATCCCTCTCTACGGAGGCCCTGGTGCTCCCTATATAGGGGATCCCAGGTTACAAATCTAGGGCACATGTGGAGGCATATTCCCTGAATATGCCCTTTGGATAAAGCAAGAAGCCTCTTTTTACACTTTAAACGGCTAGTCCGGACTCAGGGCGTAAGCCTCCCTCAGCCCCTCTGTGGCGTTGCATCACACGACACTAGTGGCGTCATCCGACATTGCCTACATCACCCTTGTCGACCACGCCCCGCTGGTCCTTCCCTCTGCCTGCTTCGCTCATGCTATAGTGGATAGAGGCCACCTTTTGACTAGCGAGATCCCTCCTTCTCTTGGAAGCCAAGTGATAACCTGTCTAGCGCCTGGCTAACTCGTCTACGAGGGTACCTACAAACAAGGTAGATCGAACATAGCCGACATATGTTTTATGCCGGCTGGGTTAACGTTGGGTGAACACCCATCGGGCCGGGTCATCCCGTAAGTCGGCCAGCCTTGACGTGACCCGGTCAACATTCGCTTTGACCGTGCTGTACCTTGGCCAATTCGGCCTTTATACCCTGGCGTGACCCTACCCGGGGGTATCCCCCCAACATTAGTCCCTGAAACTGGTGTGGTCTTAGAAACTTCAGCTGATAAGGCCACAGCAGGTTCAACTTATCAAGATCTGCACTTTCCTTACCGAGTTATCCTGTAACCCGGCTTCTTTTGCTTGACATTCCCTTGGCTCATTCGAGTTACTTCTCGTTGGCCGGGTTATTATCTATATATCCAGATCATCTTTCCTTCTTTCATACACTTCCCCACGTCCTACGTGGAGGGTAATCATCACTTTGCCACATTTTAAGGGCTCGCGCCAGTTACTGCGCTAGTTACTGTATTCATTTTCAAGAATAACTGCTGCAAACGTCACGTCGTGGCAACCTCCTCGTTAACTATATCATCACGTCACGTCATGGGATTCCCTGCTCCATGTGGCCCTTGGTGTGGCGCGCACCTGAGTGGCCGACTTGGAAAATACATGGCCACATCGTGTGGCACTACCGCAGCCCTGGATCCCACTATGCCTCCAAGGGGCGCGGTTAAATAGGGGACAGGGGCGGCCCTTGGGGGTTTTCTGCCACTTACGCCATGCCCATCTTCCTCCTTCTTCTCCACAGCAACGCCGTCGCCGCTACTTCTGCTCTGCGTTGGGCCACCGCCGCTGTGCTTTGCCATTTTTCTGCACTTGCGCCGCTGCTCCGGCGCAAGCTCTCTGCTACGGGGCCTTGCCAGTCCAGACCTTTGCTCCCCACCGCAGATTGCTTCCGCGAGGATAGCTATTTGGAGATGACAGAAGAGAAGATCATCGTTGCTGAGTAAGAGGAGGAGGAAATCAAGGCGCACGAGCGTGGCGCCTGGGCGGGCTCGTGGGTCTGTCAAGATGATCTTGACTGGCTTTACCAGACCCGTCGCATCCCCGCTGGTGTCACATGCCGCCTCACCGCCGAGGAGATTTCTCCCTTTGCCAATCCGGGTGAGTTCGTGGTCTTCTTATCTCACTTTCAGCATGGCTTTGGCCTCCCAGTGAGAGATTTCTTCCATGACCTCATCAACATCTACAAGCTTCAGCCGCACCATCTTCCAGCAAACGCCATTACTTCCCTTTCCTCCTTTTCTTCTGGCATAGAGGGATATGTCAGCCTCTGGCCCACCAAGGAACTCTGAATTAAGTTCTTTGGTCTTCGCAAAAATGTCATCCTCTTCTTTCCCCAGCCGACAAGCTTTTGACCTAGTGCGGTGGAGCCTCTATCTCTCCCTGCAAAAAACTCCGTCTTCCCTCGGGTTACAGGCCTTGAGTCCTGCAAGGGCTGGTCCCGAACTTTCTTTTACATAAGGAATGATTTGGATGAAGATATGATCTGGCTACTCCCCTTCAAGTTGGGTCCTCTGGATGCGTCCTTGTGGGACCGGATCCCAAGGTGGGCAACCACCTTGGCGAATTAGGTAGATAGTCGGATCAAGGAGCTGGTCAAGCAGGGGCTACGCAGCGAGGACGTTATGATCACCTTCATTCGCAGCCGGATCTCCCCTCTCCAGAAGCGCTCGCACAAGCTTTGCCACTTGAGTGGTCCTCTTGACCCCAATCGCACCTCCTCCTTCGAGCTTGACAACTCCGACATATTTCGCCGAGTCAAGGCTATCTTTAAGATAGAAAAGGAGTTCATCGAGGCGTGGACGTGGGGGCTTGAGCACTTCACCCGGGGTAACTTGCCTCCTCTGGTATGTTCCTCTCCTGACCCTTTTTTCGAGTTTCATGGTATGTCGAACCGTATCCTTATTTGATCCTTTAGTATTTTTTGCTGTCAGTTGTTTCTCCAGCAGACTATGGAAGATGGTAAGGAGCCATCCCTCAAATGGGTGGAGGACCGCTCAGCCTCGGACGCAGTTGAGCCGGACATGGAGATGTTCTTGTCGATTCCGGATGGCTCTAGGCGAACCTCTAGTAAGGCCTGTTCTTTGAGGGATTGGCTGGATCATGACGACTCCGATGTTTAGATTATGGAGGTACTTGATCTGGTGCCCATTTCTTACGCGTTTCCGGTTACCTCGGCTTCAGCTAACCCGGCCGGACAGGTCCACGAGTACCCTCCTCTTGCTATGGATGAGCCGCCTCCTGCACCTTCCTAGAAACACCCGGCTACCTTGGCTGCAGCTTCTGAGGCGCCTCCGCCCAAGAAGAGGAAGAAGAAATACGGTGTTTAGGGTGCCAATAAGCCAATTCCTAAGACCACTGTCTAGAGAGCACCCAAGCCCCGGGAACCTCCAACCTTGGTCGAGTAAGTCTTTTTTCCTTCCTCGTTCATTTTCGGGTCAAGCTTCACTGCCTTCGCATATTACTTGTCTCTCTTTTTTCCTTTTAAGTTGTTGTTCATTGTCTGATTCGGCAAAGCTCCCAGGGTGATTCCCCAGAGTGGTCCCAACATCGCCTCTCCTATCCGGAGTGCTCCATCTCACCCCCACAACGACGATGTTCGCCCGCTGAGCCCTGTCCAAGAGAGCTCAGCAGCCACACCGGATCTGAGCCCACCTCGTCATGAGGAGGGTAATGTCGATGCGGGGGGAAGTGGGCTGCCGAGGATACGGCCATGCCGGACCTCCCCAGTACTTCGGCTCAGCCACAACCCGCCATTACAAAGGTGCCAGTTTCATCAACACCGTCCCAGACTTCTTCTTCAGCACCAACATCAGCCGTAGCAACAGCTCCAGCACTAGTACAAGTACCATCACAAGCACCAGTACTAGCATCAGCACCAGCTGCAGCACCAACACCGGCATCAGCACCGACACCGGCATCTTTGCCAGCACCAGTAGCAACACCAACATCAGTGCCAGCACCAGCACCAGCATCAGCGTCGGCGCCCAAAAAGCCTCAGGCAGCTATATCCGGATCAACTCCCTCCATCAAGGATATTTTCCAGCTAGCATCCTAGGCCCAATCCGGAGCACACACTTTAGCTCCTCTATAGTGGCCCAAGTCCGCCAGCAAGAGCAAGAAGATAGCCGAGGTTGCCAAGGATCCAGCCTCCAAGGGCACCAATATTGAGTCAGGACAACGCACACTTGCGTCCATGACTAAGAAGGATGGCGCCGCCTCCAGGTCATTTGCCGCCGGACCTGAGGGTAGCAAGCAACTCACTTTGCATACCAGCCCAGCTGCTACCTATATTGCAAGGCGAGAGGCCCATGCCAAGGGTCTAGTGACGAGCTAGGCGCTCAGCGGGGAGAATTATAGCCCGACGCTCATCGAATATGTGAATAACTGGAATGACACCAAGCTTATCAACCCCTAGGATGATCTCTCGGAGAAATTCGATCCAACTGAGTTCAGCGCCGAGATGAACACTGCCACCAAGGCCATTTCCTTCGCTGGCTGGATGATGGAGGTAAACCCTTTTCCGTCATGCATTTAATATGCGCCAACACTTAGTGATATACCCACTAGTCCCCGAGCCTCCGGGGGAGTAATTTATTACTCGGCCGGATGCTCTTAGAAAACTAGCGCAGGTCCTTAGCAACTTCAAATATCCACACACCTAGAGCCGGGTTAAGTTCCACTTAGCCCCGATCTTGTAAAATTCGAATATCCACACACCTAGAGCCAGGTTAAGTTCCACTTGGCCCGGATCTTATAGACTTCAAATATCCACACACCTAGATCCGGGTTAAGTTTCACTTGGCCTAGATCTTGTATGCTTCAAATATCCACACACCTAGAGCCGGGTTAAGTTCCACTTGGTCCGGATCTTGTAGGCTTCGAATATCCACACACCTAGAGCTAGGTTAAGTTCCACTTGGCCCGGATCTTGTAGACTTCGAATATCCACACATTCCTTCTTATTTCTGGACTAACATTTGCTTGTTTTAGATCACCACCAACCGCCAAAATGCTGTGTTCCAGCGTCTGCTAGACACATATAAGGACCTTCGCTCCAAGAACATCAAACTGATTGTTGAGCTAAAAAAGAAGTGTAAGTTATATCTCTTATGATCTTTCACTTTTGCTTCTCTGTGTTACTTGCTATCCGTATTAACTTGTCATCCAGATTGTATAGCCGAGGTGGAGGCTGAGAACATCATCATGCGAAAGAACTTGGCCGAGGTCATAGGTAACTCGCCTTGGTCACTCAGCCTTCGCTCACTCTTACTCTGACTCGGTAGATATTTACACCTCGACTCTGTCGGGTCAACCAACTATTGCAGTGACACTTCAAGATAGCGTGCCTATGCCTGACATGTTGCTTCACTTTCTCGAACAAGCAGGAAAGCATTAGGACGAACTCAAAAAGAAGGATGATGAGATCGCCAAGCTTCACCTCAAGGACGATGAGATAACTCGGCTGAACACCGAAATCCAGAGGCTCAAAGACCTCCACAGGGCAGAGCTAGATAAGGCCGACCAGGATTTCTTCGAGGAGAAAGAACGTTTGAAGACTCAGATAGCCAAGGACAATGATTTGCTAAAGGAAGCCAACATCAAACTTGAGTTGGTGACCACCGAGTATGAGAAGCTCAAGACGAGGACAACTGATGGTCAAAAGGAGCTGACCCGGATCCTCAGCCACATTGCTCGTCAGGTTTCTTCCTCCTGCCGACATTTGTTTCTCCGGGTCATGTGCCCTTACTTATTAATATTACTTGTTTTGTTCACAGGTAAGTTCCCAGAAAGTGATGCCCTTGCTTCTACTGTTGTTGCCAAGTTCCGCCTGCAGTAGGGTACACCAGTTGGTTCTGCCTCCGAGTCTATTCCTTATGACATGGAGGACATGCTGGTGAGCCTCACTTCTCGAGTTGAAGTCATGAAGAATTATGGTGCGGACATTATGCCAGCAGCTGTCCGGATATTCAATGCTCTTTGGCCCACTGACCCCACTCCCAAAGGAAGTACATCCTTTATTATAAAGTTAATGGAGTGTGGGACCCAACTGAACCTTTGGAGGGAGTCCGCTATGCGTGTTGGGGCTGATACAACATTGAGCTTCATCCTCTCGTGGTACGAGACGCTGGATTTGAAGGTGCTTAACCGCATGTGCACCAGATCAAGATGGACCAATGATCCGGAGTGCATCGCTCAACGCAAGGCTTGCGCCTAAGACCTCATCCAGTACGCCTTCTCCCACAGCTGGAACGAAGGTTCGAGATTCCTTGATGCTGTTGACGATGCTTATGTCTCGGATGGCAATGACGGCAAAGAAGAAGAAGAGGAAGCCTCTGAGCTCGGCGAGGACACCGAATATATGGAGGATGGGGGTGCTAACCCAGAAGACGAGGTCGGGACCAGTGCTCTACCTACGGACTTCGAATTACTCCCTCCTTCGACCGATTATCCGGCTCCTGCTGCTGCTCCATGAGCCAAAAAACACTTTGACATTCATGAGATCCCCGGTTTGCTGGGTGCAAATGTATTATGGACAATGGTTTGTGTTTTGCTATAATTATTTGTGTTTTTCCACTACGTCTTTTAACGTTGGATTAACTTGGGCGAAGTCCCCGAGTTTCCTTTTCTTGTTCCCCCAATTTCATGGCTCGGCTCGAGTCTATCTTGATTTGGTTTTTGACTTACAAGTCCGAGGTTCAAAAAATTGACTTAACAATACTTGAAACCTTGGGACTAGCTCAAAGTAATTCAACACAACATAAATAAAGTAAATACAAGGTTAGTATGAATAACAAATGTCAGCTCGATTACATTCCTTTCCTTAGTCATTTTTCATGTGCCTTGCAATTCCAAACTTGTTCTCTTGCTTGCCATGAAGCCAATTCTTGTTGGACAACAGCAAGTCGAAGAGTTAGGTTTTTGGTGCCTACACATTACTAATCCGACTAAGGTGTAAGTAATTTAAGCCAGCTAACATATAGAAAGTAAATACAGAAAAGAAAATTATTAAGGCAGTCCCCGAGCTTCTTCTTGGGGTGCAGGTTTCACTGATATGCTCATTGCCGACATACATACCGACATATGAGAGGCTCGGATACATACACTTCTTTGCTAAGTGTAAAATGGACGAAGTAGGTGAAAGAACATTTCATGGTTCCCTGTGTTTTGCGTGTTAGATAACAATACCGTGGAGTTTTCTCATGTGTGCTAAGTGTGCAGGAAAAGTTATTGTGTTTGGGGGCCGGATTATCCGCCCCCCAAAGGGGCTGGATAATCCGTCCTGACTCACTTGGCAAAGGCAGGCATGGCGCGTCGCTCTGACTAGGGGCGGATTTTCCCCCGGAAATTCCGAAAAGGGGCGAATTCTCTTCGCCTGACCGGATAATCTGGCCCACGCCTTAGGTCGGATAATCCAGCCCCTAGGAGACGATCAAGGACAGGCAAGGCGCGACGCTCTGACTGGGGGTGGATTTTCCCCCGAAAAATCCGAAGTGGGGCGGACTTTCTTCCCCCGACTGGATAATCTGGCCCTCACCTTGGGCTGGATAATCCTTCCCCCAGGAGACAAGCAAGGGCTAGCTCGGCGCATCGCTCTGACTGGGGGTGAATTATTTGCCGGATAATCCGAGTCTAGGGCGGAGTTTTCCCCCGACCGGATAATTCGGCCCTCACTTGGGCCGGATAATCTGGCCCCCAAAGGCTCCAACGGCTTAGTTGGGTCAGGGGGTATAAAAGCCCCTTCATCCCCTTCTATCAAGACTCTTGATTCATTAGAAAAAGGCCATACCTGTTGCAAGAGCTCTCTCTCTAGATCTCCCACTTCAACCACCCGGCGGATTTGATCTTTGGGGGAATTGAAGGAGGAGACAACCTTCATCGTCATCACGAATAAAGCACATCAACTCCTCTCCATTCACTTGGAGAAATCCCTGATCTAGTATTCTCGTCAATATCTAGATCTTGTGTTTTGTTATTGATAACTTGTTCTTGTGGCAGCTTGTTGTCATTATGGGAGCCTCCAATTTGGTTGTGGAGTTGTGCCCCGCTAGTTGGGTAAAGGCGCCGGTTCCCGCCTCGAAGGGTTCCTATAGTGGAAAGGTGGATCAGGCCTTTAGTGGCGGGATCTATCGGAGAACAGGGTGAGGCCTATTGTGGCGTGGTGGTCTTAGTATTGCACACCCCTCCAACGCAGATGTACTTCCCTTAACAAGGAAGGAACTACGGTAAAATAAATCCTGTGTCTCCGCATGCTCCACTATGGTTTACTCGTTCCTCTATCTCACTCGCCTTTACTCGCTAGTAGTTAGGTTTGCATATAGGGAAATTCTATATAATAGTATATCTAGAGAACTTACCTTTTGTGTCAAGCCTAAAATTGAAAAAGCATTAAAATTTGAAGTAGCACCTATTCACCCCCTCTAGGTGCCCATACGATCCATTTCAATTGGTATCAGAGCCCCGGCTCTTTATTCGTGCTTAACCGCCTACGAGAAGTATGGGTACTAAGGAAAATGGGAATGAGGCTATGGATAAGGTCACAATGGATGACCTCAAAACGTTGGAAACAACCTTGTTGAAATCCTTTGAGACCAATATGGAGGAGATGCAGCAAATGATTGCTCACCTCACATCATCTACAACCCCATCTCCATCTTCCTCTAAGGCTACCACTCCTTCATCCAAGGATAAGGCTCATGCCGGATCTAAGGAAGATGAAGTGGTAGGTGAAAAACATAATGGTTCCGCCTCCAAGAAGGGAAGTGGTAAGGAGGACTATAGTGAGCTCCCTCACCTATATTCTCCTAACCCACCTATCCCAAATCCTCATATAAACAATAGGGGTGATCCACCCAAACTTACTGCATTTTCATTTAATCAATGGCAATTCTTAATGAAGTCTCATGTATGAAGTTCGTCAATTGAACTTTGGAGGATTACCGAAGAGGGCCTTCATATTGGAGATCACACCAACTTGACAAGAAGAGAAGTTGTGGATAGTCAATTGAATGCAATGACTCTCCACATGATACAGCTCGGAGTGGGTCCCAAGGACATGCCCCACATTGAGCATTTCAACACCGCCAAAGAAGCTTGGGATGCAGTCACCGACCTCTTTAGTGGAAATGAAAGAATGAGGAGGAATAGGTATGCTGCCCTTAGCAATGAAGCTGAAGGATTTTACATGTTGGATGGTGAAGAGCATGAAGATATGTATAGAAGGCTCAAGGGCATTGCAACAAAATTTAGAAAGCATGGAGCCACTAACATTGATGATGCTTGGATAAAAAGGAAATATGTGAGTGCTCTAATGCCTTTTGAGCCAATGGACTTGAAGAGCTTTCAAGGTAGACACAACTACCATCAAATGACTTACAATGAAGTCATGCAAGAAATGGCATCATTTAAGGTTGCAGCTAAGAACGTTGAAGATGCCTGTGTCCGAGCTATTGGAATGCAAAAGGGGTTCAATGTTGCTCTAAAAGAAAATGTTGTTGAGCAAGATGAGGATGAAAGAGGATACGAGAGTGTCTCCATGGGCTGTCCTGAGGAAGTCAAGCGTGCTCATGGTGAGTACATGGCTTTCTATGCAAGGAACTTTTGGAAGGATCTAGCCAAGGCCAAGTTGGAACTCGAGCGCAAGAATAGGTCAAGTGGAAGAAGAGAGAATGGCCCAAAACTGAGAACATGCTACAATTGTGGAGATAGGTTACACTTTGTGGCTGGGTGTCCATATCAAAATAGAGAAGACAATGGTGACATGCTCATCCTTAATGAAAAATCCAAGGCACCTCGAAAGAAGCCATTTATCAAAAAGAATGGTCCTTACAAGAAGCACCCCAATATTGTCTTGGTGGCACAAGAAGAATATTCCTCTGCAAGTGAAGATGAAGAGGATGAAGATAGTACTCGTAAGGTGGCTGATACAGCCACCACATCCACTCCGTCATCACTCTTCGACTCTCCATACTTAAATGTCATCAACAACAACGTCACCTGCCTTATGGCAAGAGGGTCCGAGGTATCATCTTCTATTTCTTCATTTCCTAAGACTAACATTAATATGGATATGGATGATCATACTAGTCTTAAGATAAAAGAAGAAGTTATTGCTTTGGACAACTTTTTCACTAACTTGCAAGGTGAGCACAAACTTCATTTTGATGCTCTTATGAGTCAACTTGCCCAATCCGAAGATCTCCTAAAAAAAGGGTAGAATTGAAAGAGAAGATGCCTTGGAGATAGCCTCCTTGAAGAATGCCTTGGAAGAAGAAGAGGAAGCTTGAGTATCCTTGGAAAAGAGACTCGAGTCAATTGAGGAGTCCCATTGTAGCACCCCGGTAAAACCACTACTAGAAAACCGCGTGTTGTTTTTGTTTTGTGCATCATCATGATCGCATTGTCATGTCATCATGCATCTTTTTGCCTAATTTTTTTTTCTAAAAGTCTTTCTTTGTTTCTAATTACCCCCGTCTTTGTTTCAAATTAAAAACCCGATTGTCCAGATATTTTGTTTTATCTAAAAACTATTTACAGAAGTCTATTTCAAATAAAATAAATAAATAACTAAAGTAAAATGTTCTACCGGGAGAGGCCGCCAGCCTGCGGGCAAAAGTCTAGCAAGCCAGCAGCCTACTACCCTGCAAAACCTAACCCTAATCCCCACCTAATCCTACTCCCAGCCGCCGCCACACCCTACACCTATCTAGCACACCACGTCGCTCCCCACCCCGACCCACCTGCCCAGATCCCCACACGCCCCGTACGCGGTCAACCACCCCAACGCGACCCGAGCCCCACATCCTCCCCTCGAGCCCCAAGCCCCAAGCCCCGCCGCCAGGCCTCCCTCCCGTCCTCCTCCGCGCGTGGCTGCGCCACCGGCGACCTCGCCGCCTCCCATTGACCGAGCGTCGCGGCCACCTCGACCCCGACGGTCTCCCTGCCGCTCGAGCTCCACCGGCCGCGGACCCCGTCTTGCTGGCTGACTCCGGAACCTCTCCTCACCGCTAGCTCCCTCCTCGACGGGCCCCGAGGCACCCATTAGCCGCCGTCACGAGCTCCTCCAGCCAGCCCACCTTGTTGTCGCGGCCCTGAGCCCCTGCTCGCCTCCTCCTGTCGCTAGAGACAGCGCCGCGTGCACCCGTCCCCTCTTTCCTGCGACCTCTGCAGGGCGCCTCCTCCCTCTTCGGCTGTTGTTCGTCATCGAGCCACCGCCATGCCCTGCATCTTCAGTCGCCAGCCCTGCTTCCCCAGCACGCCGTCGGCCTCTGTCCGGGCCCCCTCGCGTCCCTCTGCCCCAGCAGCGACCCCGCACGCCTCTCCCTGACCGACCCCATCGCAGAGCCACTACGCGCGTCTCCCAAGCCCGGCCGTTTGCCTCGCCTCACCTGCCTTCGGCAAGCACCCATCGCCGCGCTGTCCTCTGTGGCACCTGGTCGCATCGTCGCCATCGCCAATGCCTCGTGCTGCTTGATGCTACCCGACGCCTTGCGCTGCTGTTTTCGTGCCACGGTTTGACCAACACCTTGGCAATATATGTGCGGTGGGCTATGAGTCCCTACCTATCATGTTGTGAGGACATAGTGGCAACCGTGTGGCGATAGTATGAGGCCACGATAAGAACACCTATGCCTATGAGATCTTTTCATTCGGTGCCTCGTTTTACAAGTTCTACCTCAGCAAGGACAAAACATCCGAAGACCAGACTGATGCTGGACCAAGATCGTCATCGTCAATGAAGCCAGAACATCAAGGCCTCCGTCACGGAAAACCCCAAGGGCTTCGACATGGACAAGATCTACCACACGAAACCGAAGACCATCGAACCCGAAGGTCGAACCCCGACGCTTTCTCCATCCTATCCGAAGATCGATCTTGGAGTCCGAAGACCCGAACCCCATGGAACCCTCGAAACGAAGATCGTCGAACCCTAATGTGATCCCCTTTTCAAGACCCCTATTTTTATAATATATGAGATATATCTTGTTGCATAATTAAATCATCATGCTTCGCATACATATTCCTTTGTTTGGAGGTATTTGGATGATTCACCTGAATTAAATATGGAGACCATATGCGGGCTATTCTAGTCTTATATTGGCTCCATTTAAATTTGTGTAGCGAACCAATGCCATGTTTTGCCTTGTTAAGACAACATTTAAATTGCGGGTAGCTAATAAACATGAACCTACTAATTAATTGTCGGGATCCCGATTCCGCTTAATATTGCCTAATTGCATCGCATCTTTGCCATGTCATGCATCATATCATGAACATGCCCGATCTTCTGCCATAGTATTAAATAGTGCATCCGGTGTTTCTTTTAGTGCTTTGCTTCTTCGTGGATTAGGCCGTTGAGTGGATGCGAGTATCAACAAGTTCTTCGGATAATGCATCTTTGGCCATGTTTCCCAGGCGAGCAATCTCCCCCTTTCTACCTATTTTGCATTTATAGTCTTTACTTCCTTCCTGTTGATCTATCGCTATTCACGTATGCTTTAGTTCGTACCATTTATTTATATACCTTGCAGCCTCTATATTGCCTTGGACACATCCTATTGCCCGTTGTTCGATAGATAGTCGGCCTTGCGAGTCGTAGTTGCTTGCTCAGGTGCTAGTTCGCGTTGTCGTTGTTCCACTGTTGTTGGAAGGTTGGCACATGCTTAATGGTGAAGATGATCATGACTTTAATTACAACTTGATATTAAAATGTTGTGAATAGATATAACTAATGCAGAGGCACCGGTGGGCAATAGCTAATATTTGGATCTTCCACGCTCACTTGTGTCCCGTAGGCCCCGAGTACTTGATACCTATTCCTTGACTATTCGCACTATCCACATACGGGAGACTCTATGAATCCCCCTTTGTCTGAGCTTGATTCACACTTTATTTCTTGGGGCCACAAGTAGTTTGGGGCTTTATTACTATCCTGTACTTATGCCATGCTTTATTGCTTTATTTACGATTGTGCGTGGAGCACCTGTACTGTTTTGGAACGTGGAATGTTTTCGCGGTATCGACAAGCCCAGTCACACTTTCGGGTTCCCAATCATTTACAGCCATTGTCACAAACCCTGGGTCCTTCTCGGAGCCAGCCAACTTTGTTGCGGGTCGCTTAGTGGGGTGGCCCCCCTGAAATGATTTATGAATCCTATGAATGCTTTGTCATGAGGCCTCGTTGCGTTTTATTTGGTTCTTCCCGAGGTTGATCGTGTGTGTGTTGCTATTTGTGCACCCCTGCAGGGTAAATCTTTCTGAAAGCCGTGTCCGCGGTTATGGACGACTTGGAGCACAGTATCTCGATCATAGAAAAGAATAACTAAAGTAGTGCTATAAATTTGACTTTGACATCTCTAGTAATCAGATTCACTACAACGGAATGAGTAAATAAAAGTGCCAACAACTGCTGGTTTAGGGAGGTCTCATGCTATCTATATCTGACTAGTAAGTGCTGCAACTAGAATGGAATGAATAAAACTGCCAACTGTGTGAGTTCCTCAGTTTGATTTCCTCATTTGGTCTCGAGGGGGAATACCAGGATGGGTATGATTGGTATTAGTATCAGGTTTGTCCCGCACATGTCTTTCTTATCTCTCTCTAATAGCTGACAATTATATCGAGTCTCTATAGGTTGTATAGTGCATGCTTCGCTGCTGCTTCAGTCCACCATACCTATGTAGGCAAGAGCCGCCGAATTCTAGCCTCGCTGTGTACTGGCCTCAGTACTAACCGCCCCCTTTTTCCTTTGCCCTTTGTCGGCACCCATTTTGTTTTAGCAAGTAAGAGATCGACGTCGTTAGCAGGGTTACCCTTCCGTCTTGGCCTGGGTAGGGTTATGGACGCCATTGGTTATTCTTCAAGGCTCTTAGCCCCATTTGCATATTATCCATACTCGGATGTTGTATCGTTTTCAAGGTGATTTGGATCTTTGTATTGCATATCTGTATTTTTGACTCATGGAGTCATTGTTGTATATATATGTTTCTGTGGGTTCCATCGTGGACTATTGTGTAATGTTATTACTTCGTTTTCCACCTGCACGCAAGTGCCTAGTGGGAATCTTTGAATCGTTTCTATGCGGGTTTGGCGGGAATCGCTAAAACTTGCATACGGCCGATTCGAGGGTGTTACAAAGTGGTATCAGAGCTCAGCAGTTGTGATACCCCACTAGTCCAGCCTGTAGGATAACCTAGCTAACGGCCGATGTAGAGTCTCAAAACTATTTTGCAAAATCGGTTGGATAGATCTGATTAGGTCTGTTTGTACTACTTATCCCTATGCTATTCTCCTCTTACCTCTACGTGTTTTGAATCTGCTCTCTTACCTTTTCTTTGAGTCCAGGTTTTCCCGTGGTTGGGTTTTTGTCGTACCTTCAGGGTCTCGCTTCCTCCCTCTTGTAATGGTGCTTCGACATCCGGTCTTCATGCTATCTGAGGAATTTTCCTCTGTTGTATCTTTCAGTGGACCCAAAATTCACTAAAAATTTCTTTGTATCTTTCGAAGTTTTCTAACATGATGATATCATCTACGTCAGATCTGATGAAGAGGCTACATCACTCCTTTGTTTTCTAAATGTTGTTTGTCCAGATCTTCAGTACGAATTCCGAGAGTTCGTTGCATAATTCTTCTATTTGTGTACAGAGTAATACTTTGAGTGCCGGATGAAGTCGCGACCATACCACTACTCTTATCATTCGCTTGTGTACATTGAATCAGTGGATCAATGCAATCTCACTCCTTCAACGGAAGTTAAAGGTGGCCTTACCTTTTGAGACCTCTACCTTCTCCTTTGTTTCTCCGGAGTGCGTCCTCGATGAACGTGAGCCAAACCCCTTGTTGGTGGTGTCGCCGATTTCAAGTTGGAGCAGAATCTTTGTTAGTGGTGTCGCGAGGATCTACACGAAGCGGGAAGACCCAGATCATCGACCTTCTGCCCCGTACCATGAGGCGGATCTCGAGGGAGAGATCCATTGTTAGTGGTGTTCCATTGTAGCACCCCGGTAAAACCACTACTAGAAAACTGTGTGTTGTTTTCGTTTTGTGCATCATCATGATTGCATTGTCATGTCATCATGCATATTTTTGCCTAAAACTATTTTCTAAAAGTCTATCTTTGTTTTCTAAATACCCCCGTCTTTGTTTCAAATTAAAAACCCGATCGTCCAGATATTTTGTTTTATCTAAAAACTATTTACAGAAGTCTATTTCAAATAAAATAAATAAATAACTAAAGTAAAATGTTTTACCGGGAGAGGCCGCCAGCCTGCCGGGCCGAAAGTCTAGGAAGCTAGCAGCCTACTACCCCACAAAAGCTAACCCTAATCCCCATCTAATCCTACTCCCAACCGCCGCCACACCCTACACCTATCTAGCACACCACGTCGCTCCCCACCCCGACCAACCTGCCTAGATCCCCACACGCCCCATACGCGGTCAACCACCCCGACGCGACCCGAGCCCCACATCCTCCCCTCGAGCCCCAAGCCCCAAGCCCCGCCGCCAGCCTCCCTCTCGTCCTCCTCCCACGCGTGGCTGCGCCGCCGGCGACCTCGCCGCCTCCCATTGACCGAGCACCGTGGCCACCTCGACCCTGATGGTCTCCTTGCCGCTCGAGCTCTGCCGGCCATGGACCCCGTCTCGCTGGCCGACTCTAGAACCTCTCCTCGCTGCTAGCTCCCTCCTCGACGGGCCCCGACCCACCCGTCAGCCGCCGTCACGAGCTCCTCCGGCCAGCCCACCTCATTTTCGTGGCCCTGAGCCCCTGCTCGCCTCCTCCTGTCGCCAGAGACAGCGCCACGTGCGCCCGTCCCCTCTTCCCCGTGACCTCTGCAGGGCGCCTCCTCCCTCTTTGGCCGTTGTTCGTCATCGAGCCACCGCCATGCCCTACATCTTCGGTCGCCAGCCCTGCTTCCCCAGCATGCTGTCAGCCTCTGTCCAGGCCGCCTCGCGTCCCTCTGACCCAGCAGCGACCCCGCACGCCTCTCCCTGACCGACCCCATCGCAGAGCCACTACGCGCGTCTCCCAAGCCCGACTGTTTGCCTCGCCTCACCTGCCTTCGGCAAGCACCCGTCGCCGCGCTGTCCTCTGTGGCACCTGCTCGCATCGTCTCCATCGCTAGTGCCCCGTGCTGCTTGATGTTGCTCGACGCCTTGCGCTGTTGTTTTCGTGCCACGGTTTGACAAACACCTTGGCGATATATGTGCGGTGGGCTATGAGTCCCTAACTATCCTGTTGTGAGGACATAGTGGCAACCGTGTGGAGATAGTATGAGGCCACGAGAAGAACACCTATGCCTATGAGATCTTTTCATTCGGTGCCTCGTTTTACAAGTTCTGCCTCAGCGAGGACAAAACATCTGAAGACCAGACTAATGCTAGACCAAGATGGACATCGTCAATGAAACCAGAACATCAAGGCCTCCGTCACGGAAAACCCCAAGAGCTTCGACATGGACAAGATCTACCACACGAAATCGAAGACCATCGAACCCGAAGGTCGAACCCCGATGCTTTCTCCTTCCTATTCGAAGACCGATCTTGGAGTCCGAAGACCCGAACCCCGTGGAACCCTCGAAACCAAGATCGTTGAACCCTAATGTGATACCCTTTTCAAGACCCTTATTTTTATAATATATGACATATATCTTGTTGCATAATTAAATCATCATGCTTCGCATACATATTCCTTTGTTTGGAGGTATTTGGATGATTCACCTAAATTAAATATGGAGACCATATGCGGGCTATTCTAGTCTTATATTGGCTCCATTTAAATTTGTGTAGCGAACCAATGCCATGTTTTGCCTTTTTAAGACAACATTTAAATTGCGGGTAGCTAATAAACATGAACCTACTAATTAATTGTCGGGATCCCGATTCCGCTTAATATTGCCTAATTGCATCGCATCTTTGCCATGTCATGCATCATATCATGAACATGACCGATCTTCTCCCGTAGTATTAAATAGTGCATCCGGTGTTTCTTTTAGTGCTTTGCTTCTTCGTGGATTAGGCCGTTGAGTGGACGCGAGTATCGACAAGTCCTTCGGATAATGCATCTTCGGCCGTGTTTCCCAGGCGAGCAATCTCCCCCTTCTACCTATTTTGCATTTATAGTCTTTACTTCCTTCCTGTTGATCTACTGCTATCCGTGTTGTGATGCTTTAGTTTCCGTACCATTTATATACCTTGCAGCCTCTATATTGCCTTGGACACATCCTATTGCCCGTTGTTCGATAGATAGTCGGCCTTGCGAGTCGTAGTTGCTTGCTCAGGCGCTGCTTCGTGTTGTCGTTGTTCCACCGTTGTTGGAAGGTTGGCACATGCTTAATGGTGAAGATGATCATGACTTTAATTACAACTTGATATTAAAATGTTGTGAATAGATATAACTAATGCAGAGGCACCGGTGGGCAATAGCTATAATTTGCATCTTCCACGCTCACTTGTGTCTCGTAGGCCCCGAGTACTTGATACATGTTCCTTGACTATTCGCACTATCAACATACGGGAGACTCAATGAATCCCCCTTTGCCCGAGCTTGATTCACACTTTATTTCTTAGGGCCACAAGTAGTTTGGGGCTTTATTACTATCATGTACTTATGCCATGCTTTATTGCTTTATTTACGATTTTGCGTGGAGCACCTGTACTGTTTTGGAACGTGGAATGTTTTCGCGGTATCGACAAGCCCAATCACACTTTCGGGTTCCCAGTCATTTACAACCATTGTCACAAACCCTGGGTCCGTCTCGGAGCCGGCCAACTTCATTGCGGGTAGCTTAGTGGGGTGGCCCCCTGAAATGATTTATGAATCCGGTGAATGCTTTATCGTGAGGCCTCGTTGCGATTTATTTGGTTCTTCCCGAGGTTGATCGTGTGTGTGTTGCTATTTGTGCACCCCTGCAGGGTAAATCTTTCTGAAAGCCGTGTCCGCGGTTATGGACGACTTGGAGCACAGTATCTCGATCATAGACAAGCATAACTAAAGTAGTGCTATAAATTTGACTTTGACATGTCTAGTAATCAGATTCACTACAACGGAATGAGTAAATAAAAGTGCCAACAACTGCTGGTTTTGGGAGGTCTCATGCTATCTATATCTGACTAGTAAGTGCTGCAACTATAATGGAATGAATAAAAGTGCCAACTATGTGAGTTCCTCAGTTTGACTTCTTCGTTTGGTCTCGAGGGGGAATATATACCAGGATGGGCATGATTGGTATTATTATCAGGTTGGTCCCGCACATGTCTTTCTTATCTCTCTCTAATAGCCGACAGTTATATCTAGTCTCTATAGGTTGTATAGTGCATGCTTTGCTGCCGCTTCAGTCCACCATACCTATGTAGGCGAGAGCCACTGAATTCTAGCCTCGCCGTGTACTGGCCTCAGTACTGACCGCTCCCTTTTTCCTTTGCCATTTGTCAGCAACCCTTTTGTTTTAGCAGGTAAGAGAGATTGACGTTGTTAGGAGGGTTACCCTTCCGGCTTGGCCTGGGCAGGGTTATGGACGCCATTGGTTATTCTTCAGGGCTCTTAGCCCCATTTGCATCTTATCCGTACTCGGATGTTGTATCGTTTTCAAGGTGATTTGGATCTTTGTATTATATATCTGTATTTTTGACTCATGGAGTCGTTGTTGTATATATATGTTTCTGTGGGTTCCATCGTGGACTATTGTGTAATGTTATTACTTCGTTTTCCACCCGCACACAAGTGCCTGGTGGGCATCTTTGAATCGTTTCTATGCGGGTTTGGCGGGAATCGCTAAAACTTGCATACGGCCGATTCGAGGGTGTTACAAAAGTGGTATCAGAGCTCAGCAGTTGCGATACCCCACTAGTCTAGCCTGTAGGATAACCTAGCTAACGGCTGATGTAGAGTGTCAAAACTATTTTGCAAAATCGGTTGGATAGATCTGATTAGGTCTGTTTGTACTCCTTATCCTATGCTATTCTCCTCTTACCTCTACGTGTTTTGAATCTGCTCTCTTACCTTTTCTTCGAGTCCAGGTTTTCTCGTGGTTGGGTTTCTGTCGTACCTTTAGGGTTTCGCTTCCTCCCACTTGTAATGGTGCTTCGACATCCGGTCTTCATGCTATCTGAGGAATTTTCCTCTGTTGTATCTTTCAGTGGACCCAAAATTCACTAAAAATTTCTTTGTATCTTTCGAAGTTTTCCAACACAATGATATCATCTACGTCATATCTGATGAAGAGCCTACATCACTCCTTTGTTTTCTAAACGTTGTTTGTCAAGATCTTCAGTCCGAATTCCGAGAGTTGGTTGCAGAATTCTTCTATTTGTGTAGAGAGTAATGCTTTGAGCGCGGGATGGAGTCGCGACCATACCACTACTCTTATCATTCACTTGTGTACATTGAATCAGTGGATCAATGCAATCTCACTCCTTCAACGGAAGTTAAAGGTGGCCTTACCTTTTGGGACCTCTACCTTCTTGTTGGGGGGATACCCCCGGGTAGGGTCACGCCAGGGTATAAAGGCTGAGTTAGCCGAGGGTCGGCAAGGCTAAAGCGGATGCTGGATGGGTCACCTCAAGGCAGGCCGAATCACGGAGTAACCCGGACCAAGGGGCATCCACCTAACTAGGTCTCAACCGACTTAAGCCGTAAGTCGGAATGGCGTATTTAACTTGTATGCAGGAACGGGTGTGGCCGGATCAACTATGATCCGGGTCATATCTAACTTCTAGGAGAAGGAAGGAATCTAGCTGGTCAAAAGAAGCCCCAGTACGCACTGCATGAGCGAAGCAAAAGAGGGCAGGACCACCGAGGCATGGCCGACAGAGGTGACGACGCTCGTGTCGGCTGACGCAGGCGCCACAGAGGCTCACGTAGCCTCTGCATGGGTGACGCAGGGGAAAAGCACCCCGGTCGGTTTGCTATTTTGGGAGGAGGCATATTCCCTGGAATATGCCTCCACGTATGCCCTAAGTAGAGACCTAGCCACCCCTATATAAGGAGGGCTAGGGCCTCTGTAGAAGGGGTTCCTCTATTCTAAAAGGTTCTAGGTTCTAAGGGTCTTGTACGGGTTAACTGTGGGTGACAGTAAGAGAGCTCCTTCTTCTTCCTCTCGCCAATACAGCTTTAGGAGCACTTGTAATCTGTGAACTGAATCGAATACAAAGCTTTCACGTGGGGAATCACCTCACTATCCCTCCCTGGATTCCCCTAGTGCTATTAGTCCCCACCTTTAGCCTATCCATGGCATCTGCCATGACACCACCACGACAGTTGGCGCCCACCGTGGGGCTAGTGGCGCTAGCAGGGGTGAAGATCCGGACGGGAAACCATCGGCGCGCTAACGATCGCCTGTGCTCGCTCAGCGCTTGGGAGCACTGGACTAACGCTGGCTAACGCTGGCTGCTTCGACGCGACCACTTCCGCCGCAACGGCCTCTTCGCAGTTGGGTGCGCACAAGGTCTACGCTCGTTCTGGACGTGTGTGGGTTCACGGGCGCGTATCACCGCTCCCGGACCGCGGCCGAGGTGATGATGATCGCGCCAGCAAAGCGCAAGCAAGGATCCAGCACCGGATCCAGAGGTAACACCTAAGGCACCGAGGAAAGGTAGAGGACCTCCACTAGAGAGGCCTGAAAATGTACTGAGAGAAGCTATGGATAGCTTGGTAAACCTAGTAGTAGCAGTGGTAGATCCGGCTCAGGCACAGGCCAAGCTAGAGGAAACTAGGCAGAAAATTCTAGAGGGAGCGAAAAAGATTGCTGCGGCTCAGCAGTCGTTGAACATGACGCTGCGTGAGTACGCAAAGGCAAATAAAGTAGATGCTGTAAAAGTGAAGGGGAGAAATCTCATGAATGAAATGAACAAAGAGGGTGACACTCGGATTGAGGAGTCAGTAAACTGTTTGTCCGTGGGGCTGCCGAAGTACAATACCCCGGCGAAAAACCTCAGAGCAACGGATGCAGCTGCATCCGAGGTAGAGGGTCTGACGGGTGAAGCCCGTCAGAGACAGCAAGATCGGGTCAATGAGTTGGTTCAGATCACGAACAGGCAAAATGAGGAACTGCTCAGGGCAAACCCAGAGAGAGCTGGGGCCTCCAAGATCATTCATTCAGCGGTGGGTAATCCGGAGAAATCCGCTGGAGCCGCATCGTCTCCCCATGGTGGTCCCAGGGGAGAGGAGGTAGTAACCTCGACCAGGAGAGACAAGCAGATTGTTCCGTATGACCCGACAAGGGCAGGAAAAGCAAAAAAGGTACAAAGAAACAACGATCGACGAAGTGTGAGCCGAGGTGAAGCTGGCCGAGGTAACCGTGACCAAGGCAATGCCGGTCAAGAAAATGCTGTTAACAGCAATGCCGGACAGCGCAATTCTGCAGGACAACCACAACAGCGGAATATACCAAGGCAAGAGCAAAATGCCGGCCAAGGTATGCAACAGAGAGATGCGCCACGAGAACGAGACCGGTATAACGATGGAGATTCGGAAATGGTAAATGCAGGATACCCAAGGCCGGACTATCATGTGATAGGTTCGAGATTGGGAAGCAGGGATTTGATGCCGGATGATGCCAGGTTGAAACTGGATCGACTGTATAGGTCGGAGCAGATTGAAAGTCAAGGTCCTCCGGGTCCTGCATGTTTTGGACCCCGGATCATGAAAGAGCCACCGGTACCTAACTTCCAGTTACCCAGAGGCACGAAGACGTATGACGGTAGCACTAAGCTGGAGGATTGGTTGATAAATTATGCTACGCTTGTGAAAATTGCTACAGGTAACCTGTGATGGGCTGTGAGATACGTACCCCAGATGTTGGAGGGGCCAGCAAGGGTGTGGTTGAACAATTTGCCGCCCAGAAGTATTAACTGCTAGATCGATTTTGAGGAAATGTTCATCAGCAATTTCTCGAGTACGTATCAGAGGCCAAATAGGCCACAGACCCTATCTATGTGCAAGCAAAGACCGAATGAGATGGACCAGGAGTTTTTGACCCGGTGGTGTACCGTGAGAAACTCGTGTGAGGGTGTGATAGAGTCACAGGCCATAGCATGGTTTGCGCAAGGATGCAGATATGCAAGTGAGCTGTGGCAAAAGTTGCAAAGGAAAATGCCAACTACGTTGGCAGAGATGATCCGGATTGCTGATTCCTATGCTTTGGGTGATCCGACTCAACCTAGGCTTGTGTCCAACGAGTCGAATGAGGAGTACTACCAGAGAGATGGAGCCGGATCATCCCAGAGGAACGATTACAGAGGTAAAAGGAGAGATGATAGACCGGATCACCGGTACAGTTCGCAACAAGTTGCAGCTGTGAATCAAGATCAGCCAGGAACAGGGAGCAATCAACGTCAGAAAACTGGAGGGCAACAATGGACACCAAGGAATGATGGCAAGAAAACTTGGACACCAGAACAGAAGAAACAGTGGCAAGAAAAGAAGGACGGTCCGAGATATACTTATGAATCGATGTTGGATCAGCCATGTAAGTTTCACACGCCAAATCCGAGTAACCCAGCGGGTCATACAACGAGGCAATGTGAATGGATGCGTAAGATAGAACAAGGTGGTTCGGGGAATGCTCAGGCACCCCGGAATGATCAACCTCGACAGGAGTTACCCCGGTAACAATTGCTCTCCGGAGCAAACACGCAAGAGCTACTGTTGCCTCCCCCTCCGCCGAGGTATGATAACCATGAGAGAAGGGATGCGGTGCATCAAGTAGAAAACCAGCATCAACCGGATCAGAGATACCCCGGAAATGAGGGGAGAAATGAGTACAGGGAGCATCATCAGAGTTACTGTGTGTTTACCATCGAGGAAACAGATAGGAAGAGCTTGCAGCACCGACATATGGAGGTCAATACGGTGATGCCAGTGGTGACGAGGTATATGCCTTGGTCGGACCAAGAAATTACTTGGAACATCAAAGATCATCCCAAGCTTATGCCGAGTCCTGGTTCGTATGCATTAGTGCTGGACCCGACATTCATTGGGCCTAACATCAATGTGAGATTCTCCAAGGTACTGATTGACAATGGCAGTAGCATTAACATCATGTATGCGGATACAATGCGCAAGTTGGGTATCTCGGAGAACATGCTCCAGGCTACAAGGACAACTTTCCATGGTATTGTACCAGGCATTTCTTGTGAGCCCATAGGCAAAGTTCGGGTTGACGTGTTATTCGGCACAAGAGATAATTGCCGAACTGAGAATCTGGAGTTCGAAGTGGTGAACTTGGAAAGTGCGTATCATGCATTACTCGGAAGACCAGTATTGAACAAGTTCATGGCAAGCTGCCACATTAGTTATCTGAAGATGAAGTTGCCCGGGCCAAATGGAGTGACTACCATTGCTGGAGATTTCCGACGTTCCATTGAGTGTGCCTCAGCCGGGTCTAACCTAGCCGAGTCACTCGTGATTGCGCAAGAGAAAATAAAAATCCAAGAGGTGGCAGCATTATCTCAGTCCGCGTAGCAGTATATGCCGATGTTGAGTAACCTGCATGGTAGCGTTTCGTTCCAAGCCGCAAAGGATACTAAGAAAGTGCCTGTTGATGATATGTTCCCAGAGCGCACCGTAACAATTGGTGCCAGGTTGAATGATAAATAGGAAAGCGAGCTCGTCAACTTCCTCCGTGAGAATCGGGATATTTTTGCTTGGTCTACACAGGACTTGCAAGGTGTTCCGAGGGAGTTGGCCGAGCACTCTTTGATTGTGAGACCCGGAGCAAGGTCGGTGAAACAACCTCTCCGCCGCGTCGCCGAGGATAGGAGAAAAGTCATTGGAGACGAGATAGCTCGGTTGCTAGCAGCAGGATTTATCATGGAAGTACTCTATCCGGATTGGCTCTCTAATCCGGTGCTGGTGGAGAAGAAGAAGGATGACCCGAACGTGGCAGTAGTTTGGCGTATGTGTATCGATTACACGAACCTGAACAAGGCGTGTCCAAAAGATTCATTTCCACTGCCGAGGATAGATCAGGTCATCGTCTCAACCGTGGGATGTGAGCTGTTGTCATTCATTGATGCATATTCTGGTTTCCACCAGATACCTCTGAATCCGGATGATCAAATAAAGACCGCATTTATCACCCAGTATGGGGCTTATTGCTATCGCACCATGCCGTTTGGTTTACGTAATGCTGGTAACGCATCAAAGATGTATGCAAAAATGTTTGCACGACCAAATAGGTCAAAATGTACAAGTGTATGTGGATGATGTGGTTATCAAGACCAAGGAAAGCAAAACGCTCCTTGACGACATCAGGCAGACATTCGCGAACTTAAGAAGGTTCCGAATGAATATTAACCCGGAGAAATGTACCTTCGGTGTCCCGGCTGGAAAATTACTCGGATTTCTCGTCTCCAGCCGAGGTATCGAAGTTAATCCAACTAAGATCCGGGCCATTGAACGAATGGAGCTGCCGAAGTGTCTTAACGATGTCCAGAAGTTCACTGGGTGACTGGCATCATTAAGGCAGTTTGTATGTCGGTTGGGAGAAAAGGCATTGCCTCTCTAGCAACTCATGAAAAAGTCGGATAAGTTCGTTTGGATGCCACAGGCCGATGAAGCCTTTGCCCACTTAAAGAAGATGTTAGCCACTGCACCAGTGTTAGCCTCTCCACTATCAAAGGAGCCAATGTTGCTCTACATAGCCGCAACCAACCGAGTTGTAAGTGCAGTGATTGTGGTAGAGTGCGACGAAGAGGGTAAGCTGGTGCAGAGGCCAGTGTATTACTTGAGCGAGGTATTATCTGCCTCAAAGCAGAACTACCCACACTTTCAAAAGGTGGCATATGGTGTCTATATGGCAGCAAAGAAGTTAAAGCATTACTTTGAGGAGCACCCCATCAAAGTAATATGTGAAGCTCCCATATCCGAGATAATGGGTAATAAGGATGCAAGTGGTCGAATCGCAAAATGGGCAATCGAACTAGCTCCTTATGCGCCACAATATGACAGAAGAGAAGCAATCAAGTCCCAGGTTGTGGTGGACTTTTTTGTGGACTGGGCCGAGGTACAATACGAACCACCGCCACCAGATCCGAACTACTGGAGGATGCATTTTGACGGGTCAAAAACAAAAACCAGGCTAGGCGCCGGAGTTGTGCTTACCTCGCCAAAGAAGGACCAGCTGAAATATGTGCTGCAAATCCATTTCGCGGCATCAAACAATGTCGCTGAGTATGAGGCACTTGTGCATGGGCTCAAAGTGGCAAAAGAGATTGGGATACGTCGGATACTATGCTTTGGCGACTCGAATTTGGTAATACAGCAAGTGTCGGGGTTGTGGGACGCCCTGGATCCAAACATGGCTCTGTACAGATTTCATGTGCAGAAGATATCTGGTTACTTTGAGGGGTGTGAATTTCACCATGTACCCCAGGTGGAAAATGAGGTTGCCGACATGCTGTCAAAGCTCGGATCAATCCGACAAGCAATTCCACCGGGTGTAGCATTGGAACACCTCAGAAAACCATATATCAGGCCGTCCCCGGGAACTGACTCAATCTATGTCCCGGAAAATGCGGAATCTAGAGCTGAGCCCATGGACATTGACATGGGAGGTGGTGCGCGAAACCCGGGGACTGCCTCAGCGAACCCGGGGACTGCCTCGCAGGACCCGGGGACTGCTCAGCGTGATCTGGTTGAAGTTATGCCGGTGGATCAGATGGAAATTGATGAGGATGTGTTCCCTGTGCGAGCAACACCAGCTTGGGCACTGCCTATATTTCAATTCTTGAAAGATGGAACGTTACCCACTGAGGAGGTGTTATCCAGGCAAACTCAGAGGAGAGAAAAGGCATACACAATTATCAATTCTGAGCTGTACAAATGGAGTGTGACCAATTTCCTCCAGCGGTGCGTTGACCCGGAAGAAGGGCTTGACATCCTCCGATATATACATCAAGGGGAATGCGGGCATCATGCCTCGTCCCGAGCCTTGGTGGCAAAAGTGTTCCGGCACGGATTCTACTGGCCAAGTGCCTTAGAACAAGCAGAAGATCTGGTGAGAAAATGCAATGGTTATCAGAGGTATGCTACCAAGACACATATGCCAATATCGGAACTCAAGACCATACCAATTACATGGCCATTTGCCGTATGGTGCTTGGATATGGTTGGCCCATTTAAACCAGCAAGGAGAAATATGACTCACATCTTGGTCATGGTGGATAAGTTTACAAAATGGATTAAAGTGAAGCCTATAAGAAAGTGTGATGGAGCTACGGCCGTAACATTTCTCAAAGACATTATCTTGAGATACAGTTATCCTCACAGTATCATAACTGATAATGGCACAAATTTTGCATATTCGAAGTGTACAAGATCCAGGCCAAGTGGAACTTAACCCGGCTCTAGGTGTGTGCATATTCGAAGTGTACAAGATCTAGGCGAAGTGGAACTTAACCCGGCTCTAGGTGTGTGCATATTCGAAGTGTACAAGATCTGGGCCAAGTGGAACTTAACCCGGCTCTAGGTGTGTGCATATTCGAAGTGTACAAGATCCGGGCCAAGTGGAACTTAACCCGGCTCTAGGTGTGTGCATATTCGAAGTGTACAAGATCCGGGCCAAGTGGAACCTAACCCGGCTCTAGGTGTGTGCATATTCGAAGTGTACAAGACCCGGGCCAAGTGGAACTTAACCCGGCTCTAGGTGTGTGCATATTCGAAGTGTACAAGATCCGGGCTAAGTGGAACTTAACCCGGCTCTAGGTGTGTGCATATTCGAAGTGTACAAGATCCGGGCCAAGTGGAACTTAACCCGGCTCTAGGTGTGTGCATATTTGAAGTTGTAAGAGAGCTACGTTAGTTTTCTAAGGAGCATCCGACCGAGTAACAAGTTACTCCACAGGACGCTCGGGGACTAATGGTTATATCGCTAGTGCATGCTAAGGAAAAGGTGAAATAACGTACCTCCATCATCTGGCCCGCGAGGTTAATCGCCTTAGCGGCTGTGTTCATCAGAGCAGCGAACTCGGCGGGACCGAATTTCTCAGGGAGATCGTCGTTATAGACGAACTCCACCTTGTTCCAGTTGTTCATAAACTCGATCAAGGTCGGAGGATATCGCTCACCGCTGAGCATGTGGGGCGCCACCAAGCCCTTCGCATGTGCCTCTCTCCTCTCAACCTGAGCAAGGGCCGGACTCGTGTACAGAACAAGTTGCTGCGCACTAGTTGGCTCGGCAGGGGCATCCTTCGGTGCTGGAGCCTTCTGGGCAAGCATGGATGCAAGAGTGCGCTATACAGACCCGACGGACGCTGCTTTGATGACGTCAGGGGCTTTCTTGCCTTTGGCTTGCTGAGAGGAGGAAGTGGTTGCGGCAGATTTCACCTTAGGAGCTGCCTGAGTACTTCCTCGCCGAGACTGAGAAGACTCGAACGAGGCGGAGGAGCTTGGCCCTGGTGCCCTTGTTGCTGGAGCTGGTGCTGCTGCTGAAGTCTTTGCTGCCGGGATTGGTGCTGGTGCTAGTGCAGAGGTAGTCTCAGTAGTTGCTGGTTGCGGCGGAGCCGAAGTGGTGGATGTCGCTGCCTCGGCTAGGTCCGTCTCTCCCGCTCCGGGGTTGCCCCCCTCTTGACAAGGTGGGCTGGAACCCGGAGTAACCGCAGAACCCTCTGGAATAGGGCTTAGAGGGCGTGACTCGTCGTCATGAGGGGGAGAAGGGATAGGTCGGAGCAGTGAAGAGATGCTAGATCCGCTCTGGGGAACATCCTCTGTAGCACTGCCAAATCAAATAATGTCAGAGGAGAGACTAAAACAATGCAAGGAAGAATAAGTTGCAGAGGGAAAAGAGGCTCACGCATCCGAGGTCAGGGGCTCCTTGGGTTTCCGAGCCCTTCGTGTTGGGGCCTTGCCTGTTGGCTTGGAAGCAATTTTGTCTCCGGACTTCTTTCGCCTTTTGGAGGGCTGAGAAGGTCCGGAGGAGGAACTTGATGCAGCTCCGTGCCTCTTCTTCGGCGCTGCCGGAACAGGTTCACCCGTGGAAAGGGGAGGGTCCTTGTGGATCTGCCCACCGGGGTTAGCTGATGCCGGAAAAGCATAAGAAAGGGAGACAGCGTCAACAGCTTCCATCACCTCAATATCCGAGTCATCCTCATTGTCGGGCCAATCTCTAATAGAAGAGAGTTTACCGGTGGGTCGCTTGGTCGCGTCGGACATTGGGAGGAACATCTCCTGGTCCGGTTCTTCCTTATCCGAGCTCTCCCGGTCAGGCGCGCATTTGAGGGTAGGGTCGGAGCCATCCTCAATTGTCTGCTGGAGAAATTGCTAAAGGAGAAAAAAGACAACGGAGTTAAAAATAAGACGACAACCAACATAAGATCTAATCCGGAGAGAGTTGGTGGCACGAAGCTTACAACGGGAGGAAGCCTATCCCGGCAATAATGCTCAATTCCCCACGTCCACTCGGAGGAGAAGTCCTTGTGGGTGGTGAAGAGTGCCTTGACCCGGCGGTAGATTTCGGTGTTGCTAAGCTCAAAGGACGAGGTGTGGTTGGGGTCGCGACCCCAGCTCATGTGGCACACCTAGTGAGTGCGCTTCTAGAGAGGGGAGATCCGGTTGCAGACAAATGTGATCATGGCGTCCTCGTTGCGCAACCCGAGATGCTTCAGCTCCTCGAACCTTTTATTGACCTGGTTGGCCAATACCGTGGGCTTCTTGGGGACAACGTCCCACAACTCCGGGTTAGGTGGACCCGGAGCATAGGGAAGCAGCCGGATCAAGTCTTCAGTGCCCTTGTTCCGGACATTAAAAAGAAAGTCCGGGCCCATCCTTTGCAGGAGTCCAGCCCGGTGACTCGGGGGAAAATGGATAGCCTCCGGGGTGAGATGGATGCAGCTCCGAATTGAGTGAGCTGCTTATCCTCCGGATCGAGTTGAATATTCGGAATGACATTACGACGAAGGCCGAAAAACCGGATCCATAGCTCCTTCGTGGGCCATAATCCGGCGTAGCCCTCGATCGTAGAGGCAAAAGCAGAAAGAGAAGTGATTGCGTTGGCAGGAAGATGGTGCGGCTGGAGTTCGTATGTGCGTGACCAATCATTGAAGAAATCGCTGACCGGCAAACCAAACCCCCGTTGGTAGTGCGACAAGAACACAACGTACTCACCCGGATTGGGTGAGGGGGCAAGTTCGGCGGAGGCGAGGCACGCTATGACTCCGACAGGAATGCGTCTGGTGCGGTAGAGCCAGTCCAGGTCGTCTTGGCAGACCCAAGACCCAGCCCACGCACCGCGGTCCGCCGTGGCAGTGTCCTCCTCCATCTCTTGCTCGGCGACGGCGAGCTCCTCCTCTGTCATCTCTAGCTCGTTGCCCTCACTGTCGCTAGCCGTGGAGGGGGGCAGCGGCCTCGATTGGCAACAACCTGTGGCGGAGGAGGCGCGTAGCGGTGGTGGTGATGTAGAGGCGTGAGGAAGCAGTGCGGCGGCAGCACTGTCACAGGGAAGACGAAGAAGAAGAAGTGCTAGTGGCAGAGGGGCGCGGAAGGGGGAAAAAGACCTAAGGGTGCGCCCCTCCCCTATTTAACCACTCCCTCGAGGGGGAAGTGGGATCGTGTCAAACGAGTACGCTGCACGGTGTGGCCGTGTATTGCCCGCGTCGACCAATCAGCAGCGAGCCACACGGAGGGCCACAGGGTGTAGCAGATCCCATGACGTGACGCACTGATGCGGTTAACGAGGAGGCAGGCCAGACATGACGTGCGCCACAGTGACCACTGACAATTACTGCAGCAGTTACTGTGGCCGGCCCTTAAAATGAGGCAATCTAATGATTCGCCTCCACGTGGGCTAGCGTACAAGAGAAGGAAAGAAGACCCGGATGAGATCGTGGTAACCCGGCCAGCAAGTGAAAACTTGGAATGTGCCAAGGGAAAGTAAAACCATGAGGTCCGAGTTAGGGTGGTAACCCGGCCAGCAAGTGAGAACTTGGAACGTGCCAAGGGAAAGTAAATCCAGAGAATCCGAGACAAGGAGGGAACCCGGAGAAGGAGCACAAAGCTCGGTGGAATTGAACCTGCTGTGGCCTTAGCGGCTAAGCCATCTAAGACCGCACCAGCTTCGGGGACTAATGTTGGGGGGATACCCCCGGGTAGGGTCACGCCGGGGTATAAAGGCCGAGTTAGCCGAGGGTCGGCAAGGCTAAAGCGGATGCTGGCTGGGTCACCTCAAGGCAGGCCGAATCACGGAGTAACCTGGACCAGGGGGCGTCCACCTAACTAGGTCTCAACCGACTTAAGCCGTAAGTCGGAATGCCGTATTTAACTTGTATGCAGGAACGGGTGTGGCCGGATCAACTATGATCCGGTTCATATCTAACTTCTAGGAGAAGGAAGGAATCTCGCTGGTCAAAAGAAGCCCCGGTACGCACTGCATGAGCGAAGCAAAAGAGGGCAGGACCACCGAGGCGTGGCCGACAGAGGTGACGACGCCCGTGTCGACTGACGCAGGCGCCATAGAGGCTCACGTAGCCTCTGCATGGGTGACGCAGGGGAAAAACACCCCGGTCGGTTTGCTATTTTGGGAGGAGGCATATTCCTTGGAATATGCCTCCACGTATGCCCTAAGTAGAGACCTAGCCACCCCTATATAAAGAGGGCTAGGGCCTCTGTAGAAGGGGTTCCTCTATTCTAAAAGGTTCTAGGTTCTAAGGGTCTTGTACGGGTTAACTGTGGGTGAGAGTAAGAGAGCTCCTTCTTCCTCCTCTCGCTAATACAGCTCTAGGAGCACTTGTAATCTGTGAACTGAATCGAATACAAAGCTTTCGCGTGGGGAATCATCTCACTATCCCTCCCTGGATTCCCCTAGTGCTATTAGTCCCTAGCTTTAACCTATCCATGGCATCTGTCGTGACACCACCACGACACTTCTCCTTTGTTTCTCCGGAGTGCGCTCTCGACGAACGTGAGCCAAACCCCTTGTTGGTGGTGTCGCCGATTTCAAGTTGGAGCAGAATCTTTGTTAGTGGTGTCGCGAGGATCTACACGAAGCGGGAAGACCTAGATCATCGACCTTCTTCCCCGTACCATGAGGTGGATCTCGAGGGCGAGATCCATTGTTAGTGGTGTCCCATTGTAGCACCCCGGTAAAACCACTACTAGAAAACCGCGTGTTGTTTTCGTTTTGTGCATCATCATGATCGCATTGTCAGGTCATCATGCATATTTTTGCCTAAAACTATTTTCTAAAAGTCTATCTTTGTTTTCTAAATACCCCCGTCTTTGTTTCAAATTAAAAACCCGATCGTCTAGATATTTTGTTTTATCTAAAAACTAATTTATAGAAGTCTATTTCATATAAAATAAATAAATAACTAAAGTAAAATGTTTTACCGGGAGAGACCGCCAGCCTGCCGGGCCAAAAGTCTAGCAAGCCAGCAACCTACTACCCTCATACGTCCAAAACGTATCTACTTTCTCGAACACTTTTGCTATTGTTTCTCCTCTAAACTTGTGTGATTTGGATGCAACTAACGCATACTGACGCTGTTTTCATCAGAATTGCCTTGGTGTCTACTTTTTGTGCAGAAAATCAACTATCAGGAAAAATCCCGGAAAATATGCCAAAAATCCTATTTCACCCGAAGACTCAGAGCGCAGAATCTGAGGCGGAGAAGAGCCGGTGGCCACCACCGGTGGCGCAGTGGCGCCAGGCCACGCCAGGGGGTGGTGTGGGCCCCCAGGCACCCCCCCGGTCTCCCTCTTCGCCTATAAGAAGCCTTCTAACCTAAAAACTCCAGGGGGTTCGACGTTTTTCTAGAAGGAGTTCCGCTCCGCCGCCACCACCAGATTCCACGAAACAGCACCAGAAACTCCGTTCTGGCACCCTGCCGGGATGGGGAATTGGAGGAGATCATCGCCATCATCATCACCATCGCTTCTCCGTCGACCATCCATGTTTCCCCCATCTATGAGTGAGTAATCCCCCGCTGTAGGCTATGGGGATGGTAGGGATTGGATGAGATCGTTCATGTAATGGCATCAGATTGTTAGGGCATGGTGCCTAGTATGTTCTATTAGTACTTTATGACTTTGTTGCGACTTGTTATGCTTAATGCTTATCACTAGGGCCTGAGTGTCATGATTTTAGATCTGAACATGTTATTCATTTATTATGATAGTATTGTTTATGGTCTTATCTACAAGTTGTATACACACGTTGTTGTCCAAAACCAATGGCCCCGAAGTGACAGAAATTGGGATAACCGGAGGGAATGGCTTTGATGTGAGGATCACATGTGTTCACGGAGTGTTAATGCTTTGCTCTGGTGCTCTATTAAAAGGAGCACCTTAATTGCCAGTAGTTCCCTTGAGGCCCCGCTGCAAACGGGCTGGCTGGACAAAAGATGTTGTGAAAGTTCTCATTGCGAGCACGTATGACTATATATGGAACACATGCCTAGGATTATCTAGTACGTGGATGCTTTATCTTATTTATCTGCAATTGCCCTATGTTCTGATTGCTATGTGAATTGTCTTGTCCATGCAACGCCTGTCCATCCATCCCTATGCCTACCGCACTCGTATCCCACTGTTCACTGCTATTGTTACTGCTGTCTTTACATTACTACTGCTGCTACTTTGCTATTCCTACTACAAAACTGTTGCTACTGATAAACTGCTCTGGCAAGATTGTTTCCAGGTGCAGCTGAATTGACAACTCAGTTGTTAAGGCTTATAAATATTCTTTGGCTCCCCTTGTGTCGAATCAATAAATTGGGTTTCACTTCCCTCAAAAATACTATGATACACCCCCTATACTTGTGGGTCATCATACCCCGCAAAACCTAACCTAATCCCCACCTAATCCTACTCCCAGCCACCGCCACACCCTACACCTATCTAGCACACCACGTCGCTCCCCACCCCGACCCACCTGCCCAGATCCCCACATGCCCCATACGCGGTCAACCACCCCGACGCGACCCGAGCCCCAAATCCTCCCCTCGAGCCCCAAGCCCCAAGCCCCGCTGCCAGGCCTCCCTCTCGTCCTCCTCCCGCGCATGGCTGCACCGCCGGCGACCTCGCCGCCTCCCATTGACCAAGCGCTGCGGCCACCTTGACCCCGACGGTCTCCCTGCCGCTCAAGCTCCGCCGGCCGCGGACCCCGTCTCGATGACCGACTCCGGAACTTATCCTTGCTGCTAGCTCCCTCCTCGACGGGCCCCGAGCCACCCGTCAGCCGCCATCACGAGCTCCTCCGGCTAGCCCACCTCATTGTCGCGGCCCTGAGCCCTTGCTCGCCTCCTCCTGTCGCTAGAGACAGCGCCGCGTGCGCCCGTCCCCTCTTCCCCGCGACCTCTGCAGGGCGCCTCCTCCCTCTTTGGCTGTTGTTCGTCATCGAGCCACCGCCATGCACTGCATCTTCGGTCGCCAGCCCTGCTTCCCTAGCCCGGTGTTAGCCTCGTCTGCCGCCAAGGCGCCTCATCGCCTACGCCCGGCGACCCAAGACGCCTCCCCATCATCGACCCCATCGTAGAGCCACTGCGTGTGTCTCCCGAGCCCGGCCGTGCGCCTCACCTCACCCGCCTCCGGCAAGCACCCCTCGCCGCGCTGTCCTCTGCGGCACCTGGTCGCGTCGTCGCCATCGCTAGTGCCCCGTGCTGCTTGATGCTGCCCGACGCCTTGCGCTGCTGTTTTCATGCCACAGTTTGACAAACACCTTGGCGATATATGTGCGGTGGGCTATGAGTCCCTAACTATCCTGTTGTGAGGACATAGTGGCAACCCTGTGGAGATAGTATGAGGCCATGAGAAGAACACCTATGCCTATGAGATCTTTTCATTCGGTGCCTCGTTTTACAAGTTCTGCCTCAGCGAGGACAAAACATCCGAAGACCAGACTGATGCTGGACCAAGATAGTCATCGTCAATGAAGCCGGAACATCAAGGCCTCCGTCACGGAAAACCCCAAGGGCTTCGACATGGACAAGATCTACCACACGGAAACCGAAGACCATCGAACCCGAAGGTCAAACCCCAACGCTTTCTCCTTCCTATCCGAAGACCGATCTTGGAGTCCGAAGACCCGAACCCCGTGGAACCCTCAAAACCAAGATCGTTGAACCCTAATGTGATCCCCTTTTCGAGACCCCTATTTTTATAATATATGACATATATCTTGTTGCATAATTAAATCAGCATGCTTCGCATACATATTCCTTTGTTTGGAGGTATTTGGATGATTCACCTAAATTAAATATGGAGACCATATGCGGGATATTTTAGTCTTATATTGGCTCCATTTAAATTTGTGTAGCGAACCAATGCCATGCTTTTCCTTGTTAAGACACCATTTAAATTGCGGGTAGCTAAACAACATGAACCTATAAATTAATTGTCGGGATCCCGATTCCGCTTAATATTGCCTAATTGCATCGCATCTTCGCCATGTCATGCATCATATCATGAACATGCCCGATCTTCTGCCGTAGTATTAAATAGTGCATCTGTTGTTTCTTTTAGTGCTTTGCTTCTTCGTGGATTAGGTCGTTGAGTGGATGCGAGTATCGACAAGTTCTTCGGATAATGCATCTTCGGCCGTGTTTCCCAGGCGAGCAATGTCCCCCTTTCTACCTACTTTGCATTTATAGTCTTTATTTCCTTCCTATTGATCTACTGCTATCCATGTTGCGATGCTTTAGTTTCCATACCATTTATATACCTTGCAGCCTCTATATTTCCTTGGACACATCCTATTGCCTGTTGTTCGATAGATAGTCGGTCTTGCGAGTCATAGTTGCTTGCTCAGGTGCTGCTTCGTGTTGTCGTTGTTCCACCGTTGTTGGAAGGTTGGCACATGCTTAATGGTGAAGATGATCATGACTTTAATTACAACTTGATATTAAAATGTTGTGAATAGATATAACTAATGCAGAGGCACCGGTGGGCAATAGCTAATATTTGGATCTTCCACGCTCACTTGTGTCCCGTAGGCCCCGAGTACTTGATACCTGTTCCTTGACTATTCGCACTATCCACATACGAGAGACTCTATGAATCCCCCTTTGCCTGAGCTTGATTCACACTTTATTTCTTGGGGCCACAAGTAGTTTGGGGCTTTATTACTATCATGTACTTATGCCATGCTTTATTGCTTTATTTACGATTGTGCGTGGAGCACCTGTACTGTTTTGGAACATGGAATGTTTTCGCGGTATCGACAAGCCCAGTCACACTTTCAGGTTCCCAGTCGTTTACAGCCATTGTCACAAACCTTGGGTCCGTCTCGGAGCCAGCCAACTTCGTTGCGGGTAGCTTAGTGGGGTGGCCCCCTGAAATGATTTATGAATCCTGTGAATGCTTTGTCGTGAGGCCTCGTTGTGTTTTATTTGGATCGTCCTGAGGTTGATCATGTGTGTTGCTATTTGTGCACCCCTGTAGGGTAAATCTTTCTGAAAGCCGTGTCCGCGGTTATGGACGACTTGGAGCAAAGTATCTCGATCATAGAAAAGCATAACTAAAGTAGTGCTATAAATTTGACTTTGACATGTCTAGTAATCAGATTCACTACAACGGAATGAGTAAATAAAAGTGCCAACAACTGCTGGTTTTGGGAGGTCTCATGCGATCTATATCTGACTAGTAAGTGTTGCAACTATAATGGAATGAATAAAACTGCCAACTGTGTGAGTTCCTCGGTTTGACTTCCTCGTTTGGTCTCGAGGGGGAATACCAGGATGGGTATGATTGGTATTAGTATCAGGTTGGTCCCGCACATGTCTTTATTATCTCTCTCTAATAGCCGGCAGTTATATCGAGTCTCTATAGGTTGTATAGTGCATGCTTCGCTGCCGGTTCAGTTCACCATACCTATGTAGGCGAGAGCCGCCGAATTCTAGCCTCGCGGTGTACTGGCCTCAGTACTGACCCCTCCCTTTTCCCTTTTCCCTTTGTCGGCACCCCTTTTGTTTTAGCAGGTACGAGATCGACGTTGTTAGCAGGGTTAACCTTACGGCTTGGCCTGGGCAGGGTTATGGACGCCATTGGTTATTCTTCAGGGCTCTTAGCCCCATTTGCATCTTATCCGTACTCGGATGTTGTATCGTTATCAAGGTGATTTGGATCTTTGTATTGTATATCTGTATTTTTGACTCATGGAGTCGTTGTTGTATATATATGTTTCTGTGGGCTCCATCGTGGACTATTGTGTAATGTTATTACTTCATTTTCCACCCGCACGCAAGTGCCTAGTGGGCATCTTTGAAATGTTTCTATGCGGGTTTGGCTGGAATCGCTAAAACTTGCATAGGGCCAATTCAAGGGTGTTACACCCATCAAGAGGTTGTTGCTCAGCTCATCAAAGAACGTGACAATGCTCTTGCTAAGGTAAAAAAACTAAAGAAGGAAAAGATTGAATTTGGGGTTGCTCATGCTAGACTCTCGGAGAAGTTTGAGAAACTTGACATTGCTCACAAGGCATTGGAGAGTGAACATTCTACTCTAAATGAGTCTCGTGACTAGCTCCAAACTCAGTTGGAGAAGTATGATATGCCTAGCACCTCTACTCCATCTTGTGGACAAGAAGAACTTGTAAAGGGATCTCAACATAAAGGTAAAGAAATTCTAAATGAGGTACTTAGCAAGGAAAGGACAAACAATGGAAGAGAGGGTCTTGGTTATGTTCCCAAGACAAAGAAGAAGAAGAACAAGAAGAAGAAGAGCAAAATTGATCAACCAAAGACTAGCAACACCACTAATGACAAGACTAACCATGATGGTTTGCAGGGGCTAATAATCCTAACTATGAGTTATATTGTGATTATTATGGTGATGTTTATGCTAGTTATGTAGGTCCTTATGATAGTTACATTTCTTGGTCTATTTGGGTTCCCAAGACCCTTGTCACTAACATGAGAGGACCCATTGAAAAATGGGTACCTAAAAGAAAGAAGTAACTTTCTTGCAGGGCTATGCTTCCGGTGGATCTAAATGGGTACTTGATAGCGGGTGCACTAGTCATATGACCGGAAGCAAGGAGATCATCTCGGAGATGCGGCCAAACCATGATCACATAACCATATCCTATGGTGACAAGTCAAAATCTGAGGTATGGCAAAGTTGTGGTTGCTCACGATATCTCTCTCGTGGACGTCATGCTTGTTGAGACCCTAGGTTACAATTTACTTTCAGTTCGTGCCCTTGGTAAGATGGGATTTGCAGTTTTTAGTGATGCTGATTTGGTGGTACTCTTGTGGAGCAAGTCTCTAAAGGTCGCTTTCGTGGGATATGTCGAAAATGACCTGTACGTGGTGGACTTTTCGAGGGAAAACCACTACAGGACCGATGTGTCTTTTCGGAAAGGCCGGCGCGGGCTGGCTATGGCATCACCGACTAGCCCACGTCAATATGAGAACTTTGCAAAGTCTCCACAAGGGTGGCCACATCCTTGGACTAAAATAAAATGTTTCCTTTGCTAAAGATCGTGTTTGTAGGGCTTGTGTTGAAGGAAAAATGCATGATTCTCCCCATCGAAGGAAGACCATTATTTCATCAAAGAGGATTTTAGAGCTCCTCCACGTGGATCTCTTTGGTCCTCCATCTCATGCAAGCATCGGTGGGAAGAAAATATTGCCTCGTGATTGTTGACGATTATTCAAGATACACATGGGTCTATTTCTTCAAGTTGAAGAGCGAGACTCAACAAACGTTCATCGATTTCACCAACAATGTTCAGCGTCAACACAATGTCCCTTTATTGGCAATAAGAAGTGATAACGGCTCCGAATTCAAGAACTACACCTTAAATGAATTTCTAAGTGAAGAGGGGATAAGACATCAATATTCCGTTGCGTACACCTCTCAACAAAATGGTGTTGCTGAGAGGAAGAACTGGACCTTAATGGATATGGCCAGATCTATGTTAGCTGAATTTAAGTCTCCTTATAACTTCTGGGCTGAAGCAGTCTCTACCGTGTGCCATTCATCCAACCGGCTCTATCTCCGCAAAATCTTGGACAAAACTCCATATGAAATATTTACTGGTAACAAGCCAAACATCTCCTACTTCCGGGTATTTGGTTGTAAGTGTTTCTTTCTCATTAAAGGAGTTCGTTTATCTAAATTTGAGTCTAAGGCTTTAGAAGGCATTTTTGTTGGTTATAGTGCCGAATCCCACACTTATAGAGTCTACAATAAGCTCTCCGGAACTGTTGTAGAATCTTTTAGTGTGGTGTTCGAGGAAAATAATGGATCCCATGTGAGGCAAGTTGATGTTTGTGATGCAGATGTTGAAATACCCCAAGATGCCAGAAGAAGAATGGGCGTGGGATTTTTCCTCCCCATCGAGGAACCCCTTGTGGCGGATCAGGAAGGACAATGCTCTACTCAAGTGGAGCCCTCATCAACACATGCTCAACATGCTCCTACCATCGGTGAATCTTCTACACCAACTCCACAAAATGCTGAAGATCAAAATGCTCATGAATGCTCCAGGCCGGATTATCCGGTCGACACCGGATTATCCGGCCAACCCTCCTCTGCTGGCAAAAATGATCAACCTGTCGAAGAAATTGCTATAAGTCCTAGGCCAGATTTTCCGGCTGACACCGGATTATTCGACCACTCTCTAGTTCGAGCAAGATCTAGTCCAGCATGCATAGATGTTTTAGGTTCTCCCAGGCCAGATTATCCGGCCTCACCCTCTGCTGGATTATCCGGCCCTGAAACTCCTAAAGAGCAGCAGACTCCTGTTACGACTGTTGATCAACATCAAGGGTTAGGTTCATCATCTCCTACTACTGCTAATCAAGCTACAGATCAAGTCCAAGCCAGTGATTCCAACAAAGACTCAAATGATGAAGTTATTCCTCCAAGAGACAACAAGATAATTGAACTTCATTGCAAAGCTCGTGCAGATAGGAACCTTGAGTTAAGGGGTCACACTCTTGACAAAGTTGTAGGTGATCTTCGACAAAGGGTATCAAGCTCACATCTCAATGGTAGAACCCAAGAAAGTGTTTGAAGCTCTTGAGGATCCGGACTAGGTTGTTGCTATGCATGAAGAGTTGAATAACTTTGAATGCAACAAGGTTTGGAAATTAGTAGAGAATCCCAAGGATTGCCCAATGTTATCAGCACAAAATGGATATTTAAAAACAAGTAAGATGAGAATAGCATTGTTGTTAGGAACAAGGAAAGACTCGTGGCACAAGGCTATTCCCAAGTTGAGGGCATTGACTTCAGCGAGACTGAAAGGGTAATTGCCCCTATGTGTGGTTTTGGTGATTAATGACAATCCCTATGGACTAATGTTTTCATTGAGTTTTATATGAAGGAATATTCCATAGGTCATGCTTGTAGTCCATAAGTAGGATTCAAGTATGGATGCCATGAAGATAAAGATATACCTTGAGTTTTGACATCAAGATCATCAAATTGAATAGAAGAATATGATATGTCAAGTTCTTGAGAGTGTGATCTCAACAGAAGAATTCAAGATATGGCTCTAAGTCGGTGTCATGGTAGCCTCATTAGTTGAGCTATGGTTGACTAAGATTTAGAGCATGTAATCAAATGAACAATTCTTTATGTACCTCAAGATATTGAGATGGAGCATGAGAAGATACTTAGTTTACCAATACAAAGAGTGAAGAGTGATTTCAAGTTGGTCAACACATGAAGCATAAAGAATGTACCACATGGATCTTGTGGTATGGTAAGCCTTGTCATTTATGCATCATGAACTAACCCATTATATATGTGCCTTTGCGTTTTCTATATGGGATAGTGATACATTGCAAATGTATCTATAATTTTTGAAGTTCCATGCTTGGTTTTATCCACTTTCTTGTGTTTTGTTCCAACTTTGGAGTACTTTTCATATGATTTCTTGGACTAACCTATTAACAAGAGCCACAGTGCCAGCTGCCTGTTTCTGCTGTTTTTGGTTCCAGGAAAGTCAGAAAATGAATATTCTCGGAATTGGACGGGACAAAAGCCAAAGTGCCTATTTTTCCGGAAGGGATCAAGTGCTAGAATACGAGACGGAGAAGGGCCTGGGGGCCACCACACCACCTGGCCGCGCGGCTAGGCCTGGCCCGCGCCAGGGGGTGGTGTGGCTGCTCCCGGCACCCCCTCAGCCTCTCCTCCCGCCTATATATTGCCCTTGGGACGAAAACCCTAAGTACCCGATCAAAAATCCACGAAAGAGTCTGTAGCCGCCGTCATCTCCATCCCTAGACCGGGAGGGATCTGAAGCTCTTCCCGGCACCCTGCCAGAGAGGGGAATTCACCCTGGAGGCCTTCTTCATCACCATGCAAGCCTCCGGTGTGATGCGTGAGTAGTTCATCCTTGGACTACGGATCCATGTAGTAGCTAGATGGCTGGTTCTCCTCCTTTGTGCTTTCATGTTTAGATCTCGTGATCTCTGTTCATGATCAAGATCATCTATTTGTAATTCATACATGTTATGTTTGCGGGGATCCGATGGATATTGAGATGCTATTTCAGATTGATTATTGATTCTATCATGTCTTTGTTATTTGTGATATTGCATGCTTTCCGTTGTTAGTAGCTATCTTGGCCAAGTAGATGCTAGAAACTCCAAGAGTTAGTATTTATGCTCGATAGTGGGTTCATGCCTCTGGTAATCTGGGGATGTGACAGAAATCTCTAAGGTACTAGATGTGTTGTTACTACTAGGGAGAAAACAACAATCCGTTGTTCATAGAACAATCGTATTGTTTACTTTACATGCAATTCGTAAAGCAATAATCTGTTGCTTGCAACTTAATACTGGAGGGGGTTCGGATGATAAACTGAAGGTGGATTATTAGTCATAGATGCAGTTGGATGGCGGTCTATGTATTATGTTGTATTGCCCAATCAAGTCTCAAAGGAGTCAAGATGATTAGTATATGCATGTATTGCTTTCTCGGTGTTTGTCAATTGCCCCGCTGTAATTTGTTCACCCAGCATGTTATCTATCTAAGGAGAGCCACCTCTAGTGAACTATGGATCCCGGTCCTTTCTCTTTACATACAATCTACAATCTTTTTACTACTTTGTGTTTACTTTCTGCAAACTTTTACTTCTTTCCATTCGATACGTTTAATCCTTTGTTTTCCGCAAAACACGGTGAGATTGACAACCTCATCGCAAGTTGGGGACAAAGTTATGTGGTTGTGTTGTGCAGGTCTCCATGTTGCTACTAGCACCGGTAGTGCGCCCTGCCAAAGCTTAGCTAGTAACACCTTTGGGGTGTTTCCTTGCTCCTACTGGTTCGATTAAACATTGGTTTCATAACTGAGGGAAAACTTGTTGCTGTGCTCATCATACGTTCCTCTTGGGGTTCCCAACGAGCTCTACGTCGAACGACGAGCACATCAAGATCTTTTCTGGCGCCGTTGCCAGGGAGTCAAGGACATCTTCACAAGGGGAGTCCCTCATAACTAATCTCTTTACTTTGTTATTTTTATTTTGCTTAGTTTCTTTTTGTTTTGTTTGCTTGTTTTCTTATCAAAAACACACAAAAAATAGTTTTACTTGTTTGCTTTCTTATTTCAAAAACACACAGAAAATTAAGTCTCCTTTAGTAGTCACTTCTCCCCTAGCTCACCAGGTTGATCCCTACATTCACCTTGAAAGACCTTTCAATTGGTAGTGGTTCTATAATTGGGAAAGACAATATTGAAGAATTCTTCAATCATGTTAGTAAGCATGAAGATACTGAGGATAGATCCCTTGCAGAACTTGCCCCAAACTATGAGATTGCTGCAGCTTCTTTAATTCACATGTTAGAAGCTAGGTTTGTTAACCGCAACCCCTTAATGCAAGTAATGTTTCTTAAGCTTAAAGAAATCGAGGACCCTGAAAAGAGGGATTTTATTCTAGAAACTTTGTTTAAGGAGTTCTATGATGTTGCCAAGGAAGCTAGAAAAGTCTTTGAACATTTCAATATGCTAGGCTCATGTGTAGATGTTGTTGGTACACGAGAAAAGATGAACAAAACCGAACCTAATGGGGAGGAACCTAAGATACCAATACCCTTTAAACTAGTAGCAATACATGATGCCATAGAAAAGAATCTTGATTGGATTGTTCCTGCAAACCCTTTTGATGAGAATAGTGAACCTAAGCGCATTGAGAGAGGATCCTCTAGAACTTATTTGGATGATATACCTTGCCTTCTTGAAAATATTTCTGGTATTGATCTTAATGCTTCTTCATTTGAGAACACTTGATTCTTTCTTTGCTTCTTATGCCTAACTTAAAGGCGTTAAAGAAAAGTACTTATTGGGAGATAACCCAAAAGTTTTAGATGAGTCTTGGAAGTTATTACCTCTGTAATAACCTCTCCTTATCCTTTTTATTTGCTTTTTGTGCCAAGAGTAACCTCTAATGAGAGTGAAGTAATGATTGGGAAAGTAGCTGTCCTGAAACAGATTTTTGTGCTTCACCATAAAAATTCGTGAGAGAACTCTGTATGTCGGATTGAGCTGTACTTTTTGTGATTCTGCCCCAAGTTGTTATCTAACTTTCGTTAGTTCAACACTTTTTGATTTGAGCAACATAAGGTCTTCGTAAAAATTCGTCTTTACCTGCTGGTCTGTTTTGACAGATTTCTGCCATTTTCTGTATTTGCTTCTTGTGGGTTCCTTTTTGAGTTCTTTTGGGGAATTGAGCTTTTTGAGGGAAGTACTACAGTATCTAGTGTTCTAATGGAAGTTTATTTGGTGTTAGAACTGAACCATAAGAGTTATTTATCTTGAGTGCACTAATGTTGCTAATAAAGATTGTGTGAAGTTTTGTATGAAGGAAAATTTTCAGGTGTATGGAAGGAATGAGTAATGAGATCAAGGATGGACTAAAGCTCAATCTTGGGGATGCCACGCGTGTCACCCCAAGAAACATCCAAGAAGTACAAGCGTCAAAGAGTGGGGATGCCCAAGGCATCCCCTTCTTCATCAATAAAAATCCCAGGTTTCTTCCAAACACTTCATTTTTATTGTTTCATGCATAGTTGTGTTGTTCTTGGAGCGTCTTCTTTTTCGTTTTCGTTTTGGTTTTTCGTTTGCTTGGTTTGCTTAGTTTTCTGAATAAATTGGTTAGACCCCCTCTTTCATACATTGGTTTGCAAATGGTTTGGTTTAGTTTGGAAAAGAGTAGGAAAGTTCATACTTATGTGGTAAAAAGAGCTTGTTTTTGACTGTGACCTGTGCTTTGTCATGCCATGCTTGATATTGTTTTGGCTTTATGCTTAGTATTCTTTGCTGTAGCATGAATTGTTATAAACAATTGAGATTGCTTAATGTGCCTTGAATGAATCATGTGTTGTTTTAGCATATTAAAGCATAGTATAGTGGTATTCTCCTTTGATGCTTTATTTGGGTTGACTTGGCGCATGCTCACACCATGTTATGACTATCTCAAGTCACCATAGCCTTTATGATCCTTTAGTTTTCAACTTGTAGTATCACTTTATGCTTTGATCAATGATGTTTTGTCGCTCTGCATGATTATGGCCATTATTGTTCTCTTAGTTTGTCGCTCCCAGTCTTTTGCTAGCCTCCACAAACAAGTATGAGTTCCACTCATGCATCCAACTCCCTAAACCAAGTTATTCCAAAGAGTCCACCATACCTACCTAATAGCTTATGCTATTCCAAGTATATTCATGCTTTCGTTTACCTTCCAAATTAAACTTGTTATGAGAAAACTAGTGATTAAAGCTGTCACGAACTTGATGGCACACTTTACTTTTTGCCTCTAATAAACTTGAACCATTGGGTCCTTCTTTGTTGCGTATATGCTTGCTCTTTATAAGTTGAAATTAGCAGATCCATGTTTCATGGGGAACGCTTTCAACATTGCACTTGTACTTTGTACCCCGTTGATATCATGTTCTTTTGCTTACGGATCCCGGCGGTGTGAAATAAAAGTGGAACTTGTATGTGAAGGGAATATGCCCGAGAGGCAATAATAAAGTGGTTATTATCTTATTCCATGTTTATGATAAATGTTTATTTTACATGCTAGAATTGTATTGATCGGAAACATCAATACATGTGTGTTTAATAAACAAAAAGGGTTCCTAGTTATGCCTCTCTTATAGACTAGCTTGTTGATTAACAAGATGATCAAGGTTTCCTCATCATGGACATTGGATGTTGTTAATAACAAGGTCACACCATTGGTGGAATGATGTGATGAACATTCATCCGAAGTATAGCATTACGATCAAAGTCATTATGTTTATATTGCTGTAACATCATACAAAGTAATCTTTATCCTTAGACCATGAGATCATGTTAATTGTTAACACCGGAAGAGTATCTTGATAACATCAAACGTCACACCGTAACAGGGTGACTATAAAGATGGGTTCAGTGCTACGAAGGTGTTATGTTGAGGCTCATGGATCAAGAGTGGAATTTGTCAATCCCGATGACGGATAGATATACTCTAGGCCCTCTCGGTGATATCACATTGAAATAGCTTGCAAGCAAGTGATGTGATCACTAGAATGTTATATCACGGGAACGAGAAAAGAGTGCATGTCGGTAACGAGATCAAACTAGGTATGGAGATACCGATGATCGAATCTCGGACATGTAATATATCGCGGGACAAAGGGATTTAGTTACTACCGTTAAAGGTTCTCACGATCACAGAAGTCATCGTTGAATGTGTAGGAGTCAGTATGGATCTCCAGGTCCCGCTGCTGATTATTGATCGGAGAGGGGTCTCGATCATGTCTGCATTATTCGTGAACCGTAGGGTGACACACTTAAGGGATACCGACACCATTTGGAGCAAATATGTTTCAGATAAAGATTTAAGAAAGCGCTGGAATTATTTCAATAGACACCGAAACTGTTTCGGGTGAAATTGCTGAAATTGGTTCTGCATGTAATATTGAAATGTTGCAGGGGGTTTTATGTGAATGTTTGTTAATTAAAGTAATTAACAAAATTCTGAATAAAAATAATAAAAGAGTTTTATTAAATGAGAGAGCATTAAATTTGGAGAAATTTAATGCATTTAAAGTGGAGACTTTAAAAGAGAATGTGAAGGGGCAAATTTATGTGGAGGGAGTTACCACCACATGAATGGAGGAGGTGAAGAGTCACCTCCTCCATGCGCCGGCTATGAAGGAGGGGCACCCCCCTCCTCCTATAAAAGTCCACCCCCTCCTCACTTCTCACACACACCTCCTTGTGAAGGATCTCTCTCCCCCTCTAGTATTATTTCCCCATGGTCTCGGATTAGCGAGATACATGTTCCTGGTGGCTTTATCTAGAAAGGAGTTGCTGCTTCCGCTGCTTTGCTGGAGCGAGGGACGAAGGTTGTCGGGGTACCAGACGTGTGTGCCATCACGGATGCACCGCTGCTTTGCGGTGCTGGACTTGGTTGTGCTGGAGCTAGATCTGATGGACGTGCTGGAGCCGGACCTACTGGACTTCATCACGATCTTGAGATCGGCAAGTGTACGACTACATCAACCACGAGTTCCTACTCATTAACAAATCTTGTTGTCTACGAGGGTAAGTTCTCGTTGGATGTATGTCCACCCATTGCTTTGTACCTAGTAGATAGATCTTGGCGTGTAGTTCACACCGTAGGAATTTTTTTGTTTTCTATGCTACGGACCCAACAGTGGTATCAGAGCCTGATCTATGCGTAGGTGCTTAGCATGGGTAGTACACATATGTTGATATGTGGGCAATGACGATCATGTTATTGCATCTTCTATGTATTTTGGATATTGGTGGCATAGTGGGATGAAGCGGCCCGGACCAACCTTACATGTCATCGTAGGAGAGACCGGTTCCACGACTGACATGCAACTTGTTTTGCATAATTGGCTGGCGGATGTCTGTCTCTCCTACTATAGTCAATATCTGATTTACAACGAGTTGCTAATAACTTAGTTATCCTCTTTGTGGTTCATGTTCGTAGGTAAGAACGGTTCTATCTCCAAAAGCCCTAAGCCACGTAAAACTTGCAATTGATAAATTAGAGGCGTCTAGTTTAGATCGTTGCTGGGATAGTGTATTGATATGGTATTGTTGTAAGTAGATGTATGATAGATACTCTTACAACACACTCAGCGTGTAAGTTCCTTAGACCTTGGCCTTACACACAATGGAATGATACAGATCATACCACGACGCAAATGATAGAGATCAAATGCATGGACCATATCATCTCACTTTACACATTAGATGTTAGCATCTTATACTGCTAGTTTGGTGCTTTTGGTAGCATTGTAAGATGATCCCTCATTTAGATATCAAGATAAAATGTGTTCTTCCTTGAGTATGCACCGTTCTATGGATCGTGTTTCGAGACATCACGTGATGATCGGGTGTACTCGACTCTATGCTTTCATACAAACGGGTGTAAGACAGTTTTACACATGCGAGTACTAAGGTTCTTACTTGGCGAGCCTAGCATGTCTGAACATGGCCTCGGAACACGGACCGAAAGGTTAAGCATGAGTCATATAGTTGATATGATGCCCATATAGATGCTCGCCTTTGAAGCTACACCGACTTACGTGATGATCGAACTTGGTGTAGTGGATTTGGTTCATGTAATCACCAAAAAGACACGAGGGATGTCGTTTTTGAGTGGGAGTTCATTAGTAATTTGGATTAGTCGAACTCAATTTGTCATAAATTAAATCAAAGTGAATTTGCATAGTTTGTTGTAGTCATTGGCATTCGTTTTCTACCTTATGCTTAGTTTTTATTTGAGATAATAGAACTATAGAATTCTGGATATTTACTTTACGAACTGGTATCGTATTGTTTTGAATGTAAATTTAAAGTTTATAAGTCCTATTGCAAACTTTCAGCAAACTCTATTTACTCCATGAAGTTTAATAAGTAGTATTAAATCAAGAGTAAGAATTCCAATGTTAGTATCTAAAGTATCATGTTTGCCTCCATGATTATTGATATTCAAAAAGTTGTTTTAATATCAAGATTATATTGGAGATGGAAATTGTTTCAGAAACCATCATGTGTGAAAGATACTGTGATATCTGAAACAATGTTTTTGGTTGCATTATGATAGAGTATAATTTAGCAAAATATATGTTCTCATATTGTATGAGAATTTGTGAAGGATGGAGATGCTAGGCATCCGAATCTACCAAAAAGGTTTTGGGAACTGATATTATACTCGCGATTCTTCCTTATAGGCTATAGAAGCTTGATCATGAAAGTTGTCATGATAAGGATGAATAGAAGATGTAAGTAAAATGTTTACTACAATAATAGATTACTAAAGAATGGATTTTTGAAAGAACACCAAACATTTGATGATGGTGATCCACTTCAAAGTGCAAGTCCAATGGTATTAGTATTTGACTATATACGCTTTGTACCATGTGTCATGTTGATGACACCACTATTGATGTTGATAGATTCTTTTAAAATAAAAGGAATTGCTGAAAGAGAATCTATAAAATATTTGGCAGAAAATAAAAGGTTGGAGATGTCCAACTTAGGTATATAGAAGATATACATGTTATGGCTATATTCCTTGCTTGTTAAACAATGTGGTTCTTAGGTATTGGATACCGAATTGGTTGGTATGAAGTGTCATACAGGACAACGCAATTCATGAACTACAATGGCCTAAGTAACCAGCAAGAGAATGAGTGATGATGTTCATAAAAAAGTGTTATTTTGTTTTTCGTTGTCATCAAACCAAGCCTTCAAGATTTGTTTAAATAATTGTTATTTTGTTCCGGTATCATGAGAACAATGGTGTTCAAATAATTACCGTATTCCATAAAGGATGGATGAACTTTTACAAGTCTAGTTGGAGAAATCACATCCATAAACACTATTGCTAAAATGTCGCAAGACAAATGATTGAAACATCACTTATGAAGTGACATCGCTGTTGAAATTATATTTGAAAGAAAACATGAAGAAACTCCATGTTGATGGATTTTTGGAGCCTTTGATTTTGATCAATTGACGCATGTGAGACTTTCCTCGAGATAATTGAAACTCCGTCCATAGGCCAGAGAGGAACGGATGACTAGCTTATTGGAAATTGTGCATGCTGATGTGCATAGTCCATTATGTGTAGCCATATGTGATGGATCTTTTTGCTTCATATGCTTTCTTCGAAAATTTGATTGAATATATCTGTATATTTACTTAATAAGGAAGAAGTATGAAACATTTGAAAATTGTTCAAAGACTTTCAAAATGAAGTGGAAAATCATTGTAACAAGAAAATAAAGAGTTTATGATTGGATCATAAAGGAAGATATTTGAGTTACATGTTTAGCAAAAACACCTAAGACTTGAGGAATTGTTCCATGATTTATGTTTCCCGATAAACCATAGGAGTATGGCATATTCGAGAGATAAAATCAAACCATGTTTGACATGGTAAGATCAAGGGTGTCATTTATAAAACTGCCATTATGTTTTAAGGATTGAAGCTTTAGAGACTACCGCTTTTACACTGAAAAGAGCACCATCGTGATCCATTGAAATGACACCATATGAGTTATGGTTTGGGATAAAACCTGAATTGTCTTTTCTTAAATTTTGGTATGCTATGCATAAGTAAAATGTTTACAACCAAAGTCGGATAAGCACGTCTTTGTAGGTTATCCCAAAGAATTTGTTGGTAATTTCTCCATAACACCGAGGACAAAATAGTTTGTTACTTGGAACGTCAAGTTTCTTGAGGAGGAATTTTTCGTGAAAAGTTAAGTGAGAGGACAATAGAACTTTGATAAGGTTGTTGAACCTTAGCTATATGTGCTAAATAGCACAGCGCCAGAAAGTGTCCCGGTGGCGGCCACAATGCTCATGGCTCTTGTGATTACAAAAGGTGTGATCTCGGAGATTAGAGTTCCTATAGAACCGTGTGGGTCGGTAAGAATCAAATAGTAAGATTTGATAAGCAAGTCGTTATTGTTTTGACAATGATGAACCGACTACATGCAAAGAAGCGATGATGGGCCCTGACTCCATAAAATGACTAGAAGTCATAGAATCCGTGATAGTATCCATACACGAGAAAACAAGTTTCTGAACTTGGAAGACCCTCTGAAAAGGCGTGAAGCCTATCGGTCGTGTTTGGATCTATAAAGAAATAAGACATGGATGTTTAACATCTATGAAATAGTCGACATGTCGGAAAGAAGTTTACGACAATGTTCAAGGAGTTGACTATGACAAGATTTCATCTTTCATAGCGATATATAGTCTTGACGGATTAATGTAGCAACCACTGCATATAATTTTGTATATGGTAGTTGAATAAACAAAACAAGGTTCTTCTAATAAAACGGTAACCTAGGACAAGTACATGACATGGTCCGAAGGGTTTTGTTAATTCAAAGGGTGCTAAAAGGGCATGTAAACATCAATAGTTGAAGTAAGCATAGCGGAGTTGGAATCTTCACCATGATGAAACTGTTAAAAGAGTTTAAATTCATCGGAGATGATGACGATGCTTGCATTTGCAAGAAATTAAGTGGGAGCGCTGAGACATATTTCTAATACATTATGTAGAGGACATATTGTTGATTGGAAATGATGTATCTTGTATTGACACAAGTTAAGAATTTCATTAAAATAAGATTTCGATGAAAGACTTGGGCAAACCCAGAATATTAGGCATCAATATCTATATGGATAGATTAAGGCGCTAATATGGTTGTGCCAGGCATACATATATGATATATTGAAAGGGGTCAATATGGAATCAGCAAGAAAGGTTCTTGCTGCATGGAAAGGATTGTATGAAAATTCAAGTGTTTCAACACTTGGTGAGTAAAATCACATGAAGATTTTAATCGATTATACCATGATATGTATATATCTAGAATGTCCTATGCTCTAAATGTTATGAGCATATACCATAATGATTCATAAGATGATCATTGGACAATAGTAAAGATATTCTTATGAGCTTTGGAAGAAATAAGAATATATAATGTATAAGTGACAAATAGTTAAAGGTAGTTCATTGTAAAGTGTTACATTGATACTAGTTTTGTCACAAGATACAAATTAAATTTATCTCAATTTAGACTATGGGTGGCACAATAATGGAAAGGATGTTCCATGATGGATTTGGATGAGTTCCAAAGTTGAGACATTGTGACGGATACTACAACAAAAGGCTAAGTATATGACTGCTATAGTAGCAGCAAAGGAGGGCATTTGTGTTAAGTAGTTTGTTATCAAACTAGGTGTGGTTCAAAGTGGGCTAATACTATGAAGATATATTGTGTTACAATAATATCAACATATTTTGAGCCGAATGAACTAAAGGTCTCACCAAAGGACCAAATGTATACAATGCCATCTCATTTGAGAATGAGTGATGCGTAGAGACGCAGAGACATGCAAATACACACGGACCTGAAACTGTCAGATCCGGAGATTATGTTAACCACTAGCAATTGCGTATATGCAACACCAGAAAACCATAGGTGTTCAATACGCAATGTTTTTCAAACTAGATTATTGACTCTAGTGCAAGTGGGAGACTGATTAACAAGATGATCAAGGTTTCCTGATCATGGACATTGGATGTTGTTAATAACAAGGTCACACCATTGGTGGAATGATGTGATGAACATTCATCCGAAGTATAGCATTACGATCAAAGTCATTATGTTTATATTGCTATAACATCATACGAAGTAATCTTTATCCTTAGACCATGAGATCATGTTAATTGTTAACACCGGAAGAATATCTTGATAACATCAAACGTCACACCGTAACAGGGTGACTATAAAGATGAGTTCAGTGCTACGAAGGTGTTATGTTGAGGCTCATGGATCAAGAGTGGAATTTGTCAATCCCGATGACAGATAGATATACTCTGGGCCCTCTCGGTGATATCACATTGAAATAGCTTGCAAGCAAGTGATGTGATCACTAGAATGTTATATCACGGGAACAAGAAAAGAGTGCATGTCGGTAACGAGATCAAACTAGGTATGGAGATACCGATGATCGAATCTTGGACATGTAATATATCGCGGGACAAAGGGATTTAGTTACTACCGTTAAAGGTTCTCACGATCACAGAAGTCATCGTTGAATGTGTAGGAGTCAGTATGGATCTCCAGGTCCCGCTGCTGATTATTGATCAGAGAGGGGTCTCGATCATGTCTGCATTATTCGTGAACCGTAGGGTGACACACTTAAGGGATACCGACACCATTTGGAGAAAATATGTTTCAGATAAAGATTTAACTAAGCGCTGGAATTATTTCAATAGACACCGAAACTGTTTCGGGTGAAATTGCTGAAATTGGTTCTGCATGTAATATTGAAATGTTGCAGGGGTTTTATGTGAATGTTTGTTAATTAAAGTAATTAACAAAATTCTAAATAAAATAATAAAATAGTTTTATTAAATGAGAGAACATTAAGTTTGGAGAAATTTAATGCATTTAAAGTGGAGACTTTAAAAGAGAATGTGAAGGGGCAAATTTATGTGGAGGGAGTTACCACCACATGAATGGAGGAGGTGAAGAGTCACCTCCTCCATGCGCCGGCCATGAAGGAGGGCACCCCTCCTCCTATAAAAGGCCACCCCTCCTCACTTCTCACACCTCCTTGTGAAGGATCTCTCTCCCCCTCTAGTATTATTTCCCCATGGTCTCGGATTAGCGAGATACATGTTCCCGGTGGCTTTATCTGGAAAGGAGTTGCTGCTTCCGCTGCTTTGCTGGAGAGAGGGATGGAGGTTGTCGGGGTACCGGACGTGTGTGCGATCACAGATGCACCGCTGCTTTGCGGTGCTGGACTTGGTTGTGCTGGAGCTGGATCTGATGGACGTGCTGGAGCCGGACCTGCTGGACTTCATCACGATCTTGAGATCGGCAAGTGTACGACTACATCAACCATGAGTTCCTACTTGTTAACAAAGCTCGTTGTCTACGAGGGTAAGTTCTCGTTGGATGTATGTCCACCCATTGCTTTGTACCTAGTAGATAGATCTTGGCGTGTAGTTCACACCGTAGGAAATTTTTTGTTTTCTATGCTGTGGACCCAACACTTCTCACTCACACCTTGTTGTGAAGGATCTCTCTCCCCCTCTAGTATTATTCCCCCATGGTCTCGGATTAGCGAGATACATGTTCCCGGTGGCTTTATCTGGAAAGGCGTTGCTGCTTCCGCTGCTTTGCTGGAGCGAGGGACGGAGGTTGTCGGGGTACCGGACATGTGTGCAATCACGGATGCACCGCTGCTTTGCGGTGCTGGACTTGGTGCTGCTGGAGCTGGATCTGATGGACGTGCTGGAGCCAGACCTGCTGGACTTCCTCACGATCGGCAAGTGTACGACTACATCAACCACGAGTTCCTACTTGTTAACAAAGCTCGTTGTCTACGAGGGTAAGTTCTCGTTGGATGTATGTCCACCCGTTGCTTTGTACCTAGTAGATAGATCTTGGCGTGTAGTTCACACCGTAGGAAATTTTTTGTTTTCTATGCTACGGACCCAACAGTGGTATCAGAGCCTGATCTATGCGTAGTAGTTTAGCACGGGTAGTACACATATGTTGATATGTGGGAAATGATGATCATGTTATTGCATCTTCTATGTATTTTGTATATTGGTGGCATAGTGGGATGAAGCGGCCCGGACCAACCTTACATGTCATCGTACATGAGACTGGTTCCACGACTGACATGCAACTTGTTTTGCATAAGTGGCTGGCGGGTGTCTGTCTCTCCTACTATAGTCAATATCTGATTTACAACGAGTTGCTAATAATTTGGTTATCCTCGTTGTGGTTCATGTTCGTAGGTAAGAACGGTTCTATCTCTGAAAGCCCTAAGCCACGTAAAACTTGCAATTGATAAATTAGAGGCGTCTAGTTTAGATCATTGTTGGGCTAGTGTATTGATATGGTATTGTTGTAAGTAGATGTATGATAGATACTCTTACAACACACTCAACGTGTAAGTTCCATAGACCATGGCCTTACACACAAAGGAATGATAGAGATCATGCCACGGTGCAAGTGATAGAGATCAAATGCATGGACCATATCATCTCACTTTACACATTAGATGTTAGCATCTTATACTGCTAGTTTGGCGCTTTCTGTAGCATTGTAAGATGATCCCTCTTTTAGATATCAAGATAAAAATGTGTTCTTCCTTAAGTATGCACCGTTTTGTGGATCGTATTTCGAGACATCACGTGATGATCGGGTGTACTCGACTCTACGCTTTCATACAAACGGGTGTAAGACAGTTTTACACATGCGAGTACTAAGGTTCTTACTTGGCGAGCCTAGCATGTACAGACATGGCCACGGAACACGGACCGAAAGGTTAAGCATAAGTCATATAGTTGATATGATGCCCATATAGATGCTCGCCTTTGAAGCTACATCAACTCACGTGATGATCGGATTTGGTGTAGTGGATTTGGTTCATGTAATCACCAAAAAGGAACGAGGGATGTCGTTTTTGAGTGGGAGTTCATTTCTAATTTGGATTAGTCGAACCAAATTTGTCATAAATTAAATCAAAGTGAATTTGCATAGTTTGTTGTAGTCATTGGCATTCGTTTTCTACCTTATGCTTAGTTTTTATTTGAGATAATAGAACAATAGAATTGTGGATATTTATTTTACGAACTGGTATCGTATTGTTTTGAATGTCAATTTAAAGTTTATAAGTCCTATTGCAAACTTTCAGCAAACTCTATTTACTCCATGAAGTTTAATAAGTAGTATTAAATCAAGAGTAAGAATTCCAATGTTAGTATCTAAAGTATCATGTTTGCCTCCATGATTATTGATATTCAAAAAGTTGTTTTAATATCAAGATTATATTGGAGCTGGAAATTGTTTCAGAAACCATCATGTGTGAAAGATATTGTGATATCTGAAACAATGTTTTTGGTTGCATTATGATAGAGTATAATTTAGCAAAATACATGTTCTCATATTGTATGAGAATTTTTTAAGGATGGAGATGCTAGGCATCCGAATCTACCAAAAAGGTTTTGGGAACTGATATTATACTCGCGATTCTTCCTTATAGGATATAGTAGCTTGATCATGAAAGTTGTTTATGATAGGGATGAATAGAAGATGTAAGTAAAATGTTTACTACACTAATAGATTACTAAAGAATGGATTTTTGAAAGAACACCAAACATTTGATGATGGTGATCCACTTCAAAGTGCAAGTCCAAAGGTATTAGTATTTGACTATATACGCTTTGTACCATGTGTCATGTTGATGACACCACTATTGATTGTCATAGATTCTTTTAAAAGAAAAGGAATTGCTGAAAGAGAATCTATAAAATATTTGGCAGAAAATAAAAGGTTGGAGATGATGGGTCCGTAGCATGGAAAACAAAAAATTTCTACCGCAAGAACGAACAAAACCTAGATCTAATCCAGATAAAAGCCAAGATCTAATCTATTAGACATGAGCAACGAGATAGATCTTGTACTAACCCTCGTAGAACCGAAAGCGTTACGAGATTAGATCTCGGGGTTGATGTAGTCGATCACTTGCCGATCTCAAGATCGTGTGGACGATCCTTCCGGCGCCGCTGCAGCGCTTCCATGGTCACGTCGCGGAGTCAGCAGACCTTCCTCTCCCTGTTCCAGCGAGCAGCGGAGGTAGTAGATCTTCTCCACGGAATCCCAGCAGCACGACGGTGTGGTGGTGGTGGTGGAGGAGAGAATTCTGCAGGGCTTTGCCTAAGCTGGAGCAGAGCGAAGGAAGAGGAGAGAGGCGGCGGCTAGAGCTTGTTATGAGAGAGGGCTAGGAGGGGGCGCCTCCTCCCTTCTATTTAAAGGAGGAGGCGCTGGGAGGAGTCCTAGTAGGACTCCCTCCTATGGGCCGGGTTGGGAAGGGGAGGAGTCCTCGCCCCACGAATCCGTCTCGCCCACATGGTTTCCTTTGACCCTTTCTTGGTTTTCAAGCAAACACCAAGAACTCTTCTAGAACCTTCCAGAACATTCCGAAACCTTCTAGAATCTCCATACAAACACTCCGGAACATTTCCTAATTTAGAAAATGATCCCCAATATATGAATCTTATTCTCCGGACCATTCCGGATCTCCTCGTGATGTCCCGGATCCAATCCGAGACTCCGAACAACATTCGGTCTCCAACGCATATTCCATATCTACTTAAAACAACTTCGAACCTTAAGTGTGTCACCCTACGGTTCGTGAACATGTAGACATGATGGAGACACATCTCCGATCAATAACCATCAGCCGGATCTAGAGATCCATAACGGCTCCCACATATTCAACGATGACTTCGTGATCGATAGAACCATTTACATATGAAACCAATTCCCTTTGTCACGTGATATTCTACTTATCCGAGGTTTGATCGTCGGTATCTTCATACCTAGTTCTACCTCATTACCGATAAGTACTCTTTACTCGTTCCATGTTATGTCATCCCTTGTGACCCAGTCACATGCTTGCAAGCTAACTAGATGACATTCCACCGAGAGGGCCCATAGCATATCTATCCGTCATATGGATGGACAAATCCCAATCTTGGTTCATGCGCTTCAACACATACTTTCAGAATACCCAATGACACCTTTATAACCACCCAGCTACGAAGCGGTGTTTGATGTCATCAAAGTACCCATCCGGTGATGGTGATTAACATAACCTCATGGTCGAAGGATTAGGTTACTATGCATTTGAAAGCTTATAGCAATACGAACTTAATGACTTGATCTTATGCTACGCTTACTATGGGTGTGTGTCCATCACATCATTCTCCTAATGATATAACCTTGTTATTAATGACATCCAATGTCCATGATCAGGAAACCATGATCATCATTTAATCAACAAGCTAGTTCTACAAGAGGCTTACTAGGGACTCTTTTATGTTCACAAAACACACATGTATTAGTGTTTCCTTATAATACAATTATAGCATGGGATGTAAACATTCATCATAAACACAAAGATATAATAATAACCACTTTTATTATTGCCTCTTGGGCATATCTCCAACAGTCTCCCACTTGCACTAGAGTCAATAATCTAGATTACATGATAATATACCTAACACCCATGGCGTTCTCGTGTTGGTCATGCTTTGCTCTAGGGAGAGGTTTAGTCAATGGATCTGCCACATTCAGATCGGTGTGTACTTTGCAAATCTTTATGTCACCATCTCGGACATACTCGCGAATAGCATGGAAATGTAGCTTTATGTGCTTCAGCTTGCTATGTGACCTTGGCTCCTGTGCATTAGCTATGGCACTTGTGTTGTCACAGTAGATGGCCATCGGGTCCAACGCACTGGGAACCACACCAAGTTCAGTAATGAACTCCTTCATCCATATGGCTTCTTGTGAAGCCTCTGAAGCAGCTATGTATTCCGATTCAGTTGAAGATTTCTCCACAACGCTTTGCTTGGCACTCCTCCAGCTCACTACAGCACCATTCAAAATAAATACGTATCCAGACTGTGACTTCGAGTCATCTGGATCGGTGTTCCAACTAGCATCAGTGTAACCGTTTACAACAAGCTGTTCATCACCTCCATAAGAAAGAACCATATCCTTAGTCCTATTGAGGTACTTTAGGATATTCTTGACCGCTGTCCAGTGTTCCATTCCAGGATCACTTTGATATCTGCTAGTCAAACTAACAGCATGTGCTATATCCGGTCTTGTACACAGCATGGCATACATGATAGAACCTATGGCCGAGGCATAGGGAATATTATTCATCTTTTCTCTATCTTCTGCCGTAGCCGGACTTTGAGTCTTACTCAAGGTCTTACCTGACAACATGGGCACGAACCCTTTCTTGCTCTCTTCCATTCTAACTTCTTTAGAACTTTGTCTAAGTATGTACTTTGTGAAAGCGCTATTAGGCGTCTTGATCTATCTCTATAAATCTTGATGCCTAGAATATATGCCGCTTCACCAAGATCCTTCATTGAAAAACTATTATTCAAATAGGTTTTGACGCTATTAAGAAGTTCTATATCATTCCTAATCAACAATATGTCATCTACATATAGTACTAGGAATGCTACAGAGCTCCCACTCACTTTCTTGTAAATAGAAGCTTCTCCATAAGTTTGTATAAATCCAAAGTTTTTGATTACTTTATCAAAATGTTGATTCCAACTCCGGGATGCTTGCTTCAGTCCATAAATGAGCTGAAGTTTGCATACCTTGTCAGCATCACTAGGATCGACAAAACCCTTGGGTTGTACCATATACAACTCTTCCTCAATGTCACCATTAAGGAACGCCGTTTTGACATCCATCTGCCAAATTTCATAATCGAAATATGCAGCGATTGCTAACAAAATCCTCACAGACTTTAGCTTCGCTACTGGTGAGAAAGTCTCAGCGTAGTCAACTCCTTGAATTTTTCGGAACCCTTTCGCGACAAGTCGAGCTTTATAGACAGTAACATTACCATCAGCATCTGTTTTTCTTTTGAAAATCCATTTGTTCTCGACAGCCTTACGGCCATCCGGTAAGTCCACTAAAGTCCATACTTGGTTTTCGTACATGGATCCCATTTCGGATTTCATGGCTTCTAGCCATTTGTTGGAATCTGGGCTCACCATAGCTTCTTCATACGTCGCAGGGTCATCAGTGTTGTCCACCAACATGATGTTCAAGGCAGAGTCATACCACTCGGGAGTGGTACGAACCCTCGTTGACCTGCGAGGTTCAGCAGTAATTTCGTTCGAAGTTTCATGATCACCATCATTAGCTTCCTCTCCAGTTGGTGCAGGCGGCACAAAAACATCTTCCGGTGCTGCGCTACTCTCAACTCCGAGAGAAGGTTCAATAACCTCGTCGAGTTCTACTTTCCTTCCAGTCACTTCTTTCGAGAGAAATTCCTTCTCAAGAAAGGATCCATTCTTGGCAACGAAAACTTTGCCTTCAGATCTATGATAGAAGGTATACCCAATTGTTTCTTTCGGGTATCCTGTGAAGACGCATTTCTCCGCTTTGGGTTCAAGCTTATCGGGTTGTAACTTCTTTACATACACCTCACAACCCCAAACTTTAAGGAATCACAACTTAGGTTTCTTACCAAACCACAATTCGTACGGTGTCGTTTCAACAGATTTAGATGGTGCCCTATTTAAAGTGAATGCGGCTGTCTCTAATGCATAGCCCCAAAATGATAGCGGTAAATCTGTAAGAGACATCATAGACCGAACCATATCTAAGAGAGTTCGATTACGACATTCGGACACACCATTACGCTGTGGTGTTCCCGGCGGTGTCAACTGCGAAAGTATTCCACATTTCTTTAAATGCATGCCAAACTCATAACTCAGATATTCACCTCCGCGTTCAGAACGTAGAACCTTAATCTTCTTGTTACGATGATTTTCCACTTCACTTTGAAATTCCTTAAACTTCTCGAAAGTTTCGGACTTATGTTTCATAAAGTAGATATACCCATATCTATTCAAGTCATCTGTGAAAGTGAGAACATAACGATATCCACCATGCGATGCTACACTCATTGGACCGCACACATCGGTATGTATTATTTCCAATAAGTCTGTAGCTCGCTCCATTATCCCAGAGAATGGAGTCTTAGTCATTTTTCCCATTAGACATGCTTCGCATCTTTCAAGTGATTCAAGAAGTCCATCAGAATGGAGTTTCTTCATACGCTTCACTCCAATGTGACCAAGACGACAGTGCCACATGTATGTAGAATTATCCTTCAATTTTATTCATTTAGCATCTATGTTGTGAACATGTGTATTACTACTATTGAGATTCAATAAGAATAAACCATTTATCTCAGGTGCATTACCATAAAAGATATTACTCATATAAATCGAACAACCTTTATTCTCAGACTTAAAAGAGTAACCGTCTCGCAATAAACAAGATCTAGATATAATGTGCATGCTTAACGCAGGCACCAAATAACAATTATTTAAATTTAAAACTAATCCCGAAGGTAGATGTAGAGGGAGCGTGCCGACGGCGATCACATCAACCTTGGAGCCATTTCCAACACGCATCGTCACCTCGTCTCTTGCCAGTCTTCGTTTATTCCGCAGCTCCTGTTTCGAGTTACATATATGAGCAACCGAACCAGTATCAAATACCCAGGCACTACGACGACTACTAGTAAGATACACATCAATAACATGTATATCGAATATACCTTTCTTCTTGATGTTGCCGTTCTTCAGATCTGCCAGGTACTTGGGGCAGTTATGCTTCCAGTGACCTTAAGTTTTTCTTTCTCTAGGAACGCATTGAAATTGATGGAGAGATTCGCCATAATCTACAACAAATTTGCAAGTAGTTTAGACTAAGTTTATGATAAATTGAGTTCTACTTTAATTCTTAAATTAACTAGGTGAACTCCCACTCAAAACAACATCCCTCACATTGTCTTAGTGATTACACGAACCAAGTCCACTACATCAAGTCCGATCTTCACGAGAGAATATGTAGTTTCATCGGCGAACAATCTTCATGTTCATCATATCACTTATATGATTCATGCTATACCTTTCGGTATTCCGTGTTCCAAAACCATGTCTGTACATGCTAGGCTCGTCAAGATTAACCTTAGTTTCCGCATGTGCAAATCTGGCTTGCACCCGTTGTATGCACATGTAGAATCTATCACATCCGATCATCACGAGATGCTTCGAGACGACGAGTCTTAGCAACGGTGCCAACTAAGGACGAACACTTTATTACTTGATATTTAGTGAGAGGGATCATCTTATAATGCTACCGTCGCGATCTAAGCAATACAAGATGCATAAAGGATTAACATCACAGGCAATTCATAATTAGTGTGATATGATATGGCCCTTTCTTCTTATGCCTTTGATATCCATCTCCAAAGCACGGACATGATCTCCATCATCACCAGCATTGCGTCAAGGTCAGTGGCGCCGCTTCATGGTTGTCCATCATCACCAGCAACTATTACAACTACTTGGAATAAAGCTATTACAAGATGAATAGACACGCAGGTCTTAACAGAATCAATGACAACCATTAGGCTCCTGCCGGTTGCCATATTACAACAAGGATCATTGCATACATCAAATATAATCACAATCACATGATGGCCATATCACATCACAAAACCCCTGCAAAAACAAGTTAGACACCTCTAATTTTCTTTGCAATTTTTACGTGGTTTGGGGCTTTCGAATAAGAACGGATCTTACCTACGAAACTGAACCACAACGTTGACACAAGTGCTATCAAGTGCCAAGTGTAGATTGGATCTATACTATGATGGGAGAGACAGACACCCGCAAAGCCACTTGTGCAAAGCAAGTTACACGTCAAGCGTGGAGCAAGTCTCATGTATGATGACATGTAATGTTAGCCCGAGCCGCTTCATCCCACCATACCGCAAGATGCAAAGTACACACACAGCAAAAGACGGCACAAGCACCAACGCCCACAACATCATTGTGTTCTACTCGTGCAACAGATCTACGCATAGACAAGGCTCTGATACCACTGATGGGTTCGTAGCATGGAAAACAAAAAATTTCTACCGCAAGAACGAACAAAACCTAGATCTAATCCAAATAAAAGCCAAGATCTAATCTATTAGACATGAGCAACGAGATAGATCTTGTACTAACCCTCGTAGAACCGAAAGCGTTACGAGATTAGATCTCGGGGTTGATGTAGTCGATCACTTGCCGATATCAAGATCGTGTGGACGATCCTTCTGGCACCGCGTTCCGGCAGCGCTTCCGTAGTTGGTCACATGTGCGGAGTCGAAGCAGACCTTCCTCTCCCTGTTCCAGCGAGCAGCGGAGGTAGTAGATCTTCTCCACAGAATCCCAGCAGCACGACGGTGTGGTGGTGGTGGAGGAGAGAATTCTGCAGGGCTTCGCCTAAGCCGCAGTAGAGCGAAGGAAGAGGAGAGAGGCGGCGGCTAGAGCTTGTTATGAGAGAGGGCTAGGAGGGGGCGCCCCCTCCCTTCTATTTAAAGGAGGGAGGCGCACCTAGGGAGGGGGAGTCCTAGTAGGACTCCCCTCCTATGGCCGGTGGGTTGGGAAGGGGGGGAGGAGTCCTCCTCCCCCACGAATCCGTGTCTCGCCCCACAAGGTTTCCTTTGACCCTTTCTTGGTTTTCAAGCAAACACCAAGAACTCTTCTAGAACCTTCCAGAACATTCCGAAACCTTCTAGAATCTCCATACAAACACTCCGGAACATTTCCTAATTTAGAAAATGATCCCCAATATATGAATCTTATTCTCCGGACCATTCCGGATCTCCTCGTGATGTCCCGGATCCAATCCGAGACTCCGAACAACATTCGGTCTCCAACGCATATTCCATATCTACTTAAAACAACTTCGAACCTTAAGTGTGTCACCCTACGGTTCGTGAACATGTAGACATGATGGAGACACATCTCCGATCAATAACCATCAGCCGGATCTAGAGATCCATAACGGCTCCCACATATTCAACTATGACTTCGTGATCGATAGAACCATTTACATACGAAACCAATTCCCTTTGTCACGCGATATTCTACTTATCCGAGGTTTGATCGTCGGTATCTTCTTACCTAGTTCTACCTCGTTACCGATAAGTACTCTTTACTCATTCCATGTTATGTCATCCCTTGTGACCCAGTCACATGCTTGCAAGCTAACTAGATGACATTCCACCGAGAGGGCCCAGAGCATATATATCCGTCATATGGATGGACAAATCCCAATCTTGGTTCATGCGCTTCAACACATACTTTCAGAATACCCAATGACACCTTTATAACCACCCGATTCTGGCGGTGTTTGATGTCATCAAGGTACCCATCCGGTGATGGTGATTAACATAACCTCATGGTCGAAGGATTAGGTTACTATGCATTTGAAAGCTTACAGCAATACGAACTTAATGACTTGACCTTATGCTATGCTTACTATGGGTGTGTGTCCATCACATCATTCTCCTAATGATATAACCTTGTTATTAATGACATCCAATGTCCATGATCAGGAAACCATGATCATCATTTAATCAACAAGCTAGTTTTACAAGAGGCTTACTAGGGACTCTTTTATGTTCACAAAACACACATGTATTAGTGTTTCCTTATAATACAATTATAGCATGGGATGTAAACATTCATCATAAACACAAAGATATAATAATAACCACTTTTATTATTGCCTCTTGGGCTTATCTCCAACAGGAGATGTCCAACTTAGGTATATAGAAGATATACATGTTATGGCTATATTCCTTGCTTGTTAAACAATGTGGTTCTTAGGTATTGGATACCGGTATTGGATACCGAATTGGTTGGTATGAAGTGTCATACAGGACAACGCAATTCATGAACTACAATGGCCTATGTAACTAGCAAGAGAATGAGTGATGATGTTCATCGAAAACAAATAAAGTGTTATTGTGTTTTTCGTTGTCATGAAACCAAGCCTTCAAGATTTGTTTAAATAATTGTTATTTTGTTCCGGTATCATGATAACAATGGCTGTTCAAATAATTACCGTATTCCATAAAGGATGGATGGACTTTTACAAGTCTAGTTGGAGAAATCACATCCATAAACACTATTGCTAAAATGTCGCAAGACAAATGATTGAAAGATCACTTATGAAGTGACATCGCTGTTTAAATTATATTTGAAAGAAAACATGAAGAAACTCCATGTTGATGGATTTTTGGATCCTTTGATTTGATCAATTGACACATGTGAGACTTTCCTCGAGATAATTGAAACTCCGTCCATAGGCCAGAGAGGAATGGATGACTAGCTGATTGGAAATTGTGCATGCTAATGTGCATAGTCCAGTATGTGTAGCCATATGCGATGGATCTTTTTGCTTCATATGCTTTCTCCAAAAATTTGAGTGAATATATCTGTATATTTACTTAATAAGGAAGAAGTATGAAACATTTGAAAATTGTTCAAAGACTTTCAAGATGAAGTGGAAAATCATTGTAACAAGAAAATAAAGAGTTTATGATTGGATCATAAAGGAAGATATTTGAGTTACATGTTTAACAAAAACACCTAAGACTTGAGGAATTGTTCCATGATTTATGTTTCCCGATAAACCATAGGAGTATGGCATATTCGAGAGATAAAATCAAACCATGTTTGACATGGTAAGATCAAGGGTGTCATTTATAAAACTGCCATTATGTTTTAAGGATTGAAGCTTTAGAGACTACCGCTTTTACCAAAAGAGCACCATCGTGATCCATTGAAATGACACCATATGAGTTATGGTTTGGGATAAAACCTGAATTGTCTTTTCTTAAATTTTGGTATGCTATGCATAAGTAAAATGTTTACAACCAAAGTCGGATAAGCACGTCTTTGTAGGTTATCCCAAATAATTTGTTGGTAATTTCTCCATAACAACGAGGACAAAAGAGTTTGTTACTTGGAACGTCAAGTTTCTTGAGAAGGAATTTTTCGTGAAAAGTTAAGTGGGAGGACAATAGAACTTTGATAAGGTTGTTGAACCTTATCTATATGTGCTAAGTAGCACAACGCCAGAAAGTGTCCCGGTGGCGGCCACGATGCTCATGGCTCTTGTGATTACAAAAGGTGTGATCTCGGAGATTAGAGTTCCTATAGAACCGTGTGGGTCGGTAAGAATCAAATAGTAAGATTTGATAAGAAAGTCATTATTGTTTTGACAATGATGAACCGACTACATGCAAAGAAGCCATGATGGGCCCTGACTCCATAAAATGACTAGAAGTCATAGAATCCGTGATAGTATCCATACACGAGAAAACAAGTTTCTGAACTTGGAAGACCCTCCGGAAAGGCGTGAAGCCTATCAGTCGTGTTTGGATCTATAAAGAAATAAGACATGGATGTTTAACATCTATGAAATAGTCGACATGTCAGAAAGAAGTTTACGACAATGTTCAAGGAGTTGACTATGACAAGATTTCATCTTTCATAGTGATATATAGTCTTAACGGATTAATGTAGCAACCACTGCATATAATTTGGTATATGGTAGTTGAATAAACAAAACAAGGTTCTTCTAATAGAACGGTAACCTAGGACATGTACATGACATGGTCCGAAGGGTTTTGTTAATTCAAAGGGTGCTAAAAGGGCATGTAAACATCAATAGTTGAAGTAAGCATAGCGGAGTTGGAATCTTCACCATGATGAAACTGATAAAAGAGTTTAAATTCATCGGAGATGATGATGATGTTTGCATTTGCAAGAAATTAAGTGGGAGCGCTGAGACATATTTCTAATACATTATGTAGAGGACATATTGTTGATTGGAAATGATGTATCTTGTATTGACACAAGTTAAGAATTTCATTAAAATAAGATTTCGATGAAAGACTTGGGCAAACCCGGAATATTAGGCATCAATATCTATATGGATAGATTAAGGCGCTAATATGGTTGTGCCAGACATACATATATGAGATATTGAAACTGTTCAATATGGAAACAATAAGAAAGGTTCTTGCTGCATGGAAAGGACTGTATCAAAATTCAAGTGTTTCAACACTTGGTGAGTAAAATCACATGAACATTTTGATCGATTATACCATGATATGTATATATCCAGAATGTCCTATGCTCTAAATGTTATGAGCATATACTAGAATGATTCATAAGATGATCATTGAACAATAGTAAAGATATTCTTATGAGCTTTGGAAGAACTAAGAATATATAATGTATAAGTGACAAATAGTTAAAGGTAGTTCATTGTAAAGTGTTACATTGATACTAGTTTTGTCACAAGATACAAATTAAATTTATCTCAATTTAGACTATGGGTGGCACAATGTAATGGAAAGGATGTTCCATGATGGATTTGGATGAGTTCCAAAGTTGAGACATTGTGACGGATACTACAACAAAAGGCTAAGTATATGACTGCTATAGTAGCAGCAAAGGAGGGCATTTGTGTTAAGTAGTTTGTTATCAAACTAGGTGTGGTTCAAAGTGGGCTAATACTATGAAGATATATTGTGTGACAATAATATCAACATATTTTGAGCTGAATGAACTAAAGGTCTCACCAAAGGACCAAATCTATACAATGCCATCTCATTTGAGAATGAGTGATGCGTAGAGACGCAGAGACATGCAAATACACACGGACCTGAAACTGTCAGATCCGGAGATTATGTTAACCACTAGCAATTGCGTATATGCAACACCAGAAAACCATAGGTGTTCAATACGCAAAGTTTTTCAAACTAGATTATTGACTCTAGTACAAGTGGGAGACTAAAGGGAATATGCTCGAGAGGCAATAATAAAGTGGTTATTATCTTATTCCATGTTTATGATAAATGTTTATTTTACATGCTAGAATTGTATTGATCGGAAACATCAATACATGTGTGTTTAATAAACAAAAAGGGTTCCTAGTTATGCCTCTCTTATAGACTAGCTTGTTGATTAACAAGATGATCAAGGTTTCCTGATCATGGACTTTGGATGTTGTTAATAACAAGGTCACACCATTGGTGGAATGATGTGATGAACATTCATCCGAAGTATAGCATTACGATCAAAGTCATTATGTTTATATCGCTATAACATCATACGAAGTAATATTTATCCTTAGACCATGAGATCATGTTAATTGCTAACACCGGAAGAGTATCTTGATAACATCAAACGTCACACCGTAACAGGGTGACTATAAAGGTGGGTTCAGTGCTACGAAGGTGTTATGTTGAGGCTCATGGATCAAGAGTGGGATTTTTCCATCCCGATGACGGATAGATATACTCTGGGTCCTCTCGGTGATATCACATTGAAATAGCTTGCAAGCAAGTGATGTGATCACTAGAATGTTATATCACGGGAACGAGAAAAGAGTGCATATCGGTAATGAGATAAAACTAGGTATGGAGATACCGATGATCGAATCTTGGACATGTAATATATCGCGGGACAAAGGGATTTAGTTACTAGCATTAAAGGTTCTCACGATCACAGAAGTCATCGTTGAATGTGTAGGAGTCAGTATGGATCTCCAGGTCCCGCTGCTGATTATTGATCGGAGACGGGTCTCGATCATGTCTGCATTATTCGGGAACCGTAGGGTGACACACTTAAGGGATACCAACACCATTTGGAGCAAATATGTTTCAGATAAAGATTGAAGAAAGCGCTGTTATTATTTCAATAGACACCGAAACTGTTTCGGGTGAAATTGCTGAAATTGGTTCTGCATGTAATATTGAAATGTTGTAGGGGGTTTTATGTGAATGTTTGTTAATTAAAGTAATTAACAAAATTCTGAATAAGAATAATAAAAGAGTTTTATTAAATGAGAGAGCATTAAATTTGGAGAAAATTAATGCATTTAAAGTGGAGACTTTAAAAGAGAATGTGAAGGGGCATTTTAATGTTGAGGGGTTACCACCACATGAATGGAGGAGGTGAAGGGTCACCCCCTCCATGTGCCGGCCATGAAGGAGGGGCAGCCCCCTCCTCCTATAAAAGGCCACCCCCTCCTCACTTCTCACTCACACCTCCTTGTGAAGGATCTCTCCCCTCTAGTATTATTCCCCCATGGTCTCGGATTAGCGAGATACATGTTCCCGGTGGCTTTATCTGGAAAGGAGTTGCTGCTTGCTGCTTCTTTGGAGCGAGGAGCGGAGGTTGTCGGGTCTGGGGCGTGTGCGATCACGGATGCACCGCTGCTTTGCGGTGCTGGACTTGGTGCTGCTGGAGCTGGATCTGATGGACGTGCTGGAGCCGGACCTGCTGGACTTCCTCACGATCTTGAGACCGGCAAGTGTACGACTACATCAACCACGAGTTCCTACTCATTAACAAAGCTCGTTGTCTACGAGGGTAAGTTCTCGTTGGATGTATGTCCACCCGTTGCTTTGTACCTAGTAGATAGATCTTGGCGTGTAGTTCACACCGTAGGAAATTTTTTGTTTTCTATGCTGCGGACCCAACAGTATGATCATGGAGTTTGTATGTGTGTTAGAGAATCGCCTGGGTCGCTAGCCTAAGCCATGCCTAATCATGGTGGAAACTTGCAGCATCACCATAATGAGAACTCTATGAAGCATCCTCAATAAAAACCTATGCAAATAGCAAATAAAAAGATCGCTGAGATGCTTATTGTCTGCCTGCCTTGTCATTTTGATTATGGGAAAGCTCCCGTATCATGTGCAAGGGGTACCCCGTTGGCGGTTCTTAATGATACACATATACTTAAAATGACAAGAGCTTACTCGTGACTGAAGTTGAGTAGCATGAGGATCCGTCTTCGTAAGTAAGGGGCATGAGATTTCGGTTTATAATTTGTCAAGCATATCCTCTTAGTTGTGTCACTTTAACCATAATCACCTTCAAGATGCTTATGATAGGGGCAATGAGAGCTGAAAGCTATACGTACCATAATTTTTGGAAGCTCTTTATGAGACTTGAATCCCTACTTCCTTTTATAAAGGCCTTTCTTCCACTTATATATTGAGTCTCCACCTTCTACCTTTATGCACCTACTTTGAGAGCATAGTGGCCATTCTTAGTTCTATGTGCATTGTCCCAAGACTAGTTGATTGATGCATAACTTGATATTGCTTGTTTTAAACTATTGTATCTAGTCACTCTTATGAACTTTGAAGGTGTCCTATGCATTTATATTTTCTACTCTATTGAGGGACAAGCTGAATACTATTATGCTATGTTTTCTTTATGTGAAACAAACAAACGTCTTGCAAAGCATTGTTATTCATGAATCTTTTGTTTGTGCCTTTTCATGTTGCATCATAGTTTCTTTGCTTATTGCTAGAACTTTGTCTTTCATGTTATGATTGAAGTACTATGATCCCAGCTTTGAATGTTTTGCAAATACTTTGATCAAGTCTTTGATGGTGCATGTCACCTCAAAAATGCTCTTTCTTTTTATCACTTACCTACTCGAGGACGAGCAGGAGTTAAGCTTGGGGATGTTGATACATTGCAAATGTATCTATAATTTTTGATGTTCCATGCTTAGTTTTATCCACTTTCTTGTGTTTTGTTCCAACTTTGGAGTACTTTTCATATGATTTCTTGGACTAACCTATTAACAAGAGTCACGATGTGTCTTTTGCTTTTCGCTGTTTTTGGTTCCAGGAAAGTCAGAAAATGAATATTCTCGGAATTGGACGGGACAAAAGCCAAAGTGCCTATTTTTCCGGAAGGGATCAAGTGCCAGAATACGAGACGGAGAAGGGCCTGGGGGCCACCACACCACCTGGCCACGCGGCCAGGCCTGGCCTGTGCCAGGGGCTGGTGTGGCCGCTCCCGGCACCCCCTCGGCCTCTCCTTCCGCCTATATATTGCCCTCGGGACAAAAACCCTAAGTACTCGATCAAAAATCCACAAAAGATTATGTAGCCGCCGTCATCTCCATCCCAAGATCGGGAGGGATCTGAAGCTCTTCCCAGCACCCTGCCGGAGAGGGGAATTCACCCTGGAGGCCTTCTTCATCACCATGCAAGCCTCCCGTGTGATGTGTGAGTAGTTCATCCTTGGACTACGGATCCATTTAGTAGCTAGATGGCTGGTTCTCCTCCTTTGTGCTTTCATGTTTAGATCTTGTGAGCTCCGTTCATGATCAAGATCATCTATTTGTAATTCATACATGTTGTGTTTGCGGGGATCCGATGGATATTGAGATGCTATTTCAGATTGATTATTGATTCTATCATGTCTTTGTTATTTGTGATCTTGCATGCTTTCCATTGTTAGTAGCTATCTTGGCCAAGTAGATGCTAGCAACTCCAAGAGTTAGTATTTATGCTCGATAGTGGGTTCATGCCTCTGGTAATCTGGGGAAGTGACAGAAATCTCTAAGGTACTAGATGTGCTGTTGCTACTAGGGAGAAAACAACAATCCTTTGTTCATAGAAGTCTCAAAGGAGTCAAGATGATTAGTATATGCATGTATTTCTTTCTCGGTGTTTGTCAATTGCCCCGCTGTAATTTGTTCACCCAGCATGTTATCTATCTAAGGAGAGCCACCTCTAGTGAACTATGGATCCCGGTCCTTTCTCTTTACATACAATCTACAATCTTTTTACTACTTTGTGTTTACTTTCTGCAAACTTTTACTTCTTTCCATTCGATACGTTTAATCCTTTGTTTTCCGCAAAACACGGTGAGATTTACAACCTCATCGCAAGTTGGGGACAAAGTTATGTGGTTGTGTTGTGCAGGTCTCCACGTTGCTACTAGCACCGGTAGTGCGCCCTACCAAAGCTTAGCTAGTAACACCTTTGGGGTGTTTCCTTGCTCCTACTGGTTCGATTAAACCTTGGTTTCATAACTGAGGGAAAACTTGCTGCTGTGCTCATCATACCTTCTTCTTGGGGTTCCCAACGAGCTCTACGTCGAACGACGAGCACATCAGATAGGTATCTTTCCATGGGCATGCTTCAAAAGTTAAGATCTCATATAACCCATGAGAGGATGACATCAAGTGGTGATCGTCATGAAAGTTTGAGAAGGGCAGGTTCAAGATAAGCATCTCGAGAAGATTATTTGCTTGAAGCTTGCCATTGATGACCCACAAGTATAGGGGGTGTATCGTAGTATTTTCGATAAGTAAGAGTGTCGAACCCAAATGAGGAGCAGAAGGTGCTGGCTAGTGGTTTGGAGCAGGAATTCTCTGTAAATACTTAGCAAACGGATTTTTAGGGGTTTTTGATAATGCAAGTAAATAACGTACGAGTAAATAAAATACAATAAGAGTAAATCCAGCAAGTGTCCCAATCCTTTATTCAGCAAAGGACAAGCCGGTTGTATTACTTAAGATGACCAAACGTTCTTGAGGACACATGGGAATTTCGTCAAGTGCTTTTGCTTCATATAGTTGATTAATCTTCTTTAGTTTGCTAAGTGTTGTGTGGGTGAACCTGTGCTAATGTACCAACCTTCCTAGGAATAATACATACTTGTGATTATACCCCTTGCAAGCATCCGCAAGTACAAGAAAGTAATTAAGATAGAAACCTAACCACAGCTTTAAACTCTAAGACCCTGACGTCCCTTGTGCAATGGTTTCCTAATGGGGGTTCAGGTTTCTGTCACTCCGGCAACCCCTACGATTAGTAGCCAAATACACAATGCATTCCCCTAGGCCCATATAGGTGAAGTGTCATGTAGTCGGTGTTCACATGACAACACTAGAAGAAATACACCACAACTTAAATATCAAACCATTGAATCTTTCTCAACACAATTCCACTACTAACAACATGACTTCTCCCATGTCCTCAAGAACAAAATGAACTACTCACAAGACATCATATGGATCAAGATCAGAGATGATATAATGATATGTAACAATCTGAACATAAACGATAATTCAATGGTTCACTCAATAGCATCAACTACAAGGAGTAAACAACACCGGGAAAGTTTCCCCTAAGAACTATGCAAGATTCAACCCAATTGTTACAGCGGTATGAAGTGGTGATGATGGTGCTGGTGGAGATGATAGTGGTGATGATGATGATGATCCCGATGAAGTCCAGCTTGATGGTGGTGTTGATGGCGATGATCTCCCCTCTCCGGGAAGGAATTCCCCTGGCAGAATTCTGACTGCTGGAGAGGTCTTTCTCTCTCGGTGTTTTCTGCCACGTAGAGGCGGCATAATCTTTCTGTGGTCGCCCCTAGGTGTTAGGGTTCCGATGAGATAATATACGCCAGAGGGGAGAGCTAGCGGTGGACCAGGGCGGCCACACCACCTGGTGGCGTGGCCTAGGGTGGCCTGCGCCAGGGGGTGGTGTGGGCCCCCTGTGGCCCATCTTAGCCTCCCCTTCTGGCTTCCTTCGTCTTCTGGAAAAATAGGATTTTCCATGTATTTTCCCAGATTTTCTAATCTTTGCGAATTTTTCCTCCAAACAACACCTTGTCCATCAGAATCCTGACTGCAGCGGTCCATGCTCCAAAAGTCATCAACCATGCAAAAACAGATGAAATAACATAAGTATCATCTCTTAATATGAAATATATTAATGAATAACAGCAAATTATGATATAGAATAGTGATGCAAAATGGACGTATCAACTCCCCCCAAGCTTAGACTTCGCTTGTCCCCAAGCGAAACTGAACTCAATAAACATGACCTCAGGTTTATGGAGTGAAGAGTCAATAAAAGAATACGGACAAGAAGCATCACATTGATCAATACATAAGTCATAATAGAAGACAACTCACTATTATATAACTTAACTTGCAATAAGTAAAGGAAACACAATAAAGATGCATAAAGTAAATCATAATTGGGAATGGCAAACTTAGCTCTTGGTCGAAGAATAGTTGACAATTTGCTGGAGTTCACAAATAACTGGTTTTCAAAGATAGCTTTCAAAGTAGTAATCACCAGGATAGGAGCAAAGTGCAAAACAAGGAACATAAGAAACATGATTGAATAAATCATCATATGAATGAATGAAACACAACAACTCAAAATGCTTGCTGAGGTAAAAGGGAATAGGTTTACTGATTCAACTGAAAAGTAAAAGAAAGACCCTTCGCAGAGGGAAGCAGGGATTTCCCGTTTCATAAAGAGCTTCCAAAAATTATGGTACTTATTAGCTTTCAGCTATCATTGCCCCTATCATAGGCATCTTTTAGGTGATTAAGGTTAAAGTGACACAACTAAGAGGATATGCTTGACAAGTTATAAGTTGAAATCTCATGCCCCTTACTTATGAGTACCGAACCTCATGCTACTCAACTTCAGTCACAAATAAGTTCTTGTCATTGTAAATACATATGTATCATAAAGAACCGCCAACAGGGTACCCCTTGCACATGATACAGGAGCTATCCCATAATCAAAATGACAAGGCAAGCAGACAATGAGCATCTCAGCGATCCTTTTATTTGCTATTTGCATAGGTTTTTATTGAGGATGCTTCATAGAGTGCCCATTATGGTTATGCTGCAAGTTTCCACCATGATTAGGCATGGCTTAGGCTAGCGGCCCAGACGTTTCTCTAACACACATATAAACTCCATGATCTTACAAGTTCCCCTTTTATTTCACACCGTCGGGATCCATATGCAATAGAATCATGATATCAACGGAATATAAGTGCAAAGTTGCGTTCCCCATGATACATGGTTCTCCTAACTTCAACTTATAAAGCGCAAGCATATACGCAACAAAGATGGACACAATGGTTCAAGTTTATTAATTACAAGAAAGTAAAGTGTGCCATCAAGTTCGTGAGAGCTTTAATTACTAATTTTCTCATAACAAGTTTTAATTTGGAAGGTAGATAAAACATGAAAAATTACTTGGCATAGCAATAATGCTAATAGGTAGGTATGGTGGACACAAATGGCATAGGTTTTGGTTTAAGGATTGGATGCACGAGAAGTATTCCCTCTCAGTACAGGTTTTGGCTAGCAAGGCTGGGTAGCAAGCATAAGAGTTGAAGGAAACAATCAAACATACAAGTGATAACAACAAACATGCATTATTCCTCGGAAGCACAAAAGATCTTAACTAGAGAATACTAAACTTATGAGCAAATCAAGAAAGAAATGTGATGAAATTATATTTCTTTAGACTACTTTTATCTTTTCATTCAACTCTCAAAATAGTGTTGCTACTGACCGAGCCAGGTTTGCCAAAACCAACTAAATTAACTCAATGATCCCAAAGTGATACCAATACTAACAACAAGATCAATCATATAACCATGAATTAAAAACTAATATAGGATATGCAAAAGAATGAATGATAAAACTTCTCATTAATATTCCATAACGGCAACTCACACCAAGGGATACATAGATATCTAACGAGAGGGGGGACACTTCCATAATGCAAACCATCCTACATGATAACTTCTCTATCCATGATATGACTCTACTAACAAGGTAAAAAGATAGAAGATAGTGATGTGGTACCACATCACTCCCCCAAGCTTGGAACAAACAAAGGGGATGCCAAAACCTGATGACGAATTACTCCTTCAGAGGTGGTGGTGTTCTCTCATCATCGTATGACTTCCAAGGTAAGGGCTCCCCATCAACAAAGGACATCGTGGTCTCCAGCATCCTGAAACTTGCAGCAGCACTTATGCATTTAAACCTAACCTCGTACTCACAGTTTTGATTTTGAACATCGTAGAGGTGTGCTTGCAGTTGGTTAGTTGTTTGGCGGAGTGAGAGGACTTCATCCTTGAGCTCAGCAGTCTCCTTTTGGTGCTCTGCGATGAGTTCAGAACAAATCTTATGGATGATATCCACTTCGTGTTCCGCCATCTTCTTGTACCTAAAGACTTCTTGCTCCAGTGCTTCCATCATGTCCTCCAGACTTCCTTCACCTTTAGGGCCTTGAACCTCTTTCATCCGTACCTCACCATCTTCAAGCAACAACTCCTTGGGATGAATCTTCAACTCTCGCATGTATGGGTTGATGATGTCCGCTAAGGAATCTTCCTTGGCTGATCTAGAGGAAGACATTGTGGCTCCAAGTTTGGGACTCTACCTATCAGAAACAGATCGAAATGAAAACACGACGAGAACACGATATATAAACCTCGGGGGATCCGGGGGATTATATATTACGAAGTTTTACAACAAAAGGAAGGTATTGGGAGAAAATGGGTCGGATACGGAGGCCGAGGTGGCCACACCACCTGCTGGCGCAGCCAGGGGGGCTGTGCCAGGGGGTGGTGTGAGCCACCCTGGCTCCATTTCCATCCCTCTTTCGCTTCGTAACTTCCCTTGTTGGATAAAAAACTGAAAAATATAACTGGACATAATTTTCACGGAACTTTTCTTACCAAAACTGTTACCTATTCGAAAACGGACTCTGCAGGTCTCTGAATTTGGTCTTTGATAATTTTTTCTGGATTTATAACTTGAAAAGCATCAACATCTTCATCGTAAGAATCCCCAGCAATATAGTGCTTCAGTCGCTGCCCATTCACCACTTGTGCAGTGTTATCCTTTAAAGAAGAAAATTTTTATCGCTCCTGAACGGTACACTTCTTCAATAACGAAAGGTCCTTCCCATTTTGACAGTAGTTTCCCTGCAAAAAATCTGAGATGAGACCTATACAATAGAACTTTCTCACCAACATGGAATTCTCTCTTAAGTATTCGCTTGTCATGCCATCTTTTAACTTTTTCCTTAAAGAGTCTAGCATTCTCATATGCTTCACTCCTCCATTCATCCAACGAACTTAAGTCAAATAATCTTTTTTCACCAGCAAGCTTACAATCTCTATTAAGTTCTTTAACTTCCCAATAAGCTTTGTGTTCTAGTTCTAAAGGTAGGTGACAAGCTTTCCCATAAACCATTTTATAAGGAGGCATCCCCATGGGGTTTTTATAGGCAGTCTTGTAAACCCATAAAGCATCGTTCAACTTTTTAGCCCAATTTTTCCTAGACCTATTAACAGTCTTTTGCAAGATGAATTTAATTTCTCTATTTGATAACTCTACTTGTCCACTAGTTTGGGGATGATAAGCTGAAGCGATTCTATGATTAACATCATATTTAGCAAGGGTCTTTCTAAAACCACCACGAATGAAATGTCCATCAGTCATAAGATACCTAGGCACTCCAAACCTATGAAAGATAACATCCTTAAGAATTTTTAGAGAGGTCTCCCCATCAGCACTCTTCGTAGGTATAGCTTCCACCCACTTAGTGACATAATCAACGGCAACAAGAATATGAGTATAACCTTTTGAGGGAGGAAAAGGACCCATAAAGTCAAATCCCCAGCAATCAAAAGGTTCAATAACTAGAGAGTAGTTCATAGGCATTTCATTGCATCTAGAAATATTACCAACACGCTAACACTCATCACAAGATAAAACAAATTTTCTTGCATCTTTAAAAAGGGTAGGCCAGTAGAAACCTGATTGTAGCACCTTTTGCGCAGTTCTATCTCCTGCATGATGTCCTCCATAAGCACTACCATGACATTTCCGCAATATCTCCTTTTGTTCATATTCTGGAACACATCTTTGCATAATACCATCCACTCCTTCTTTATATAAATGTGGGTCATCCCAAAAATAATGCCTCAAATCGTAAAAGAACTTCCTTCTTCGCTGAGCTGTGAAAGTTGGAGGCAAATACTTGGAGACAATAAAGTTAGCATAATCGGCATACCAAGGGCTCCCTCGCGAGCTTACCCCTACTGCAGCCAACTGTTCATTTGGGAAACTATCATTAACAGGCATAGGATCAAAAGAGATGTTTTCCAATCAAGATAAATTATCAGCTACAGGATTTTCAGCACCTTTCCTGTCTATAATATGTATGTCAAATTCCTGTAAGAGTAGCACCCATCTAATAAGCCTAGGCTTAGCACCTTTCTTCGTCATAAGGTACTTAATAGCAGCATGATCAGTATGAATGGTAACTTTTGAATCTACAATATAAGGTCTAAACTTATCACAAGCAAAGACGACGGCTAGGAATTCTTTTTCAGTAGTAGCATAATTCCTTTGAGCAGCATCAAGCGTCTTACTAGCATAATGGATAACATTTAACTTTTTATCAATTCGTTGCCCAAGGACAACACCTACAGCAAAATCACTAGCATCACACATTATTTCAAAGGGTAAGCTCCAATCAGATGGTTGAACGATAGGGGCTGTAGTTAAAGCCTTCTTTAGAGTTTCAAAAGCTTCCTTACAATCATCATCAAAGACAAAGGGTACATCTTTTTGAAGAAGATTAGTGAGGGGTTTTGATATCTTAGAGAAATCTTTAATAAACCTTCTATAGAAACCAGCATGAACAAGGATACTACGAATACCTTTGATGTCTCTTGGACAGGGCATTTTCTCAATTGCCTCAACTTTAGCTCTATCAACTTCTATGCCTCTTTCAGAAACCTTATGGCCAAGTACAATACCTTCATTCACCATGAAGTGGCATTTCTCCCAATTAAGAACATGATTAGTTTCTTCACATCTCTGCAAAACTTTATCGAGGTTGTGTAAACAATTATCAAAAGAAGTTCCATAGACGGAGAAGTCATCCATGAACACTTCCACAATTTCCTCACCAAAATCCTGAAAGATAGCAGACATGCATCTTTGAAAAGTAGCGGGAGCATTACATAAACCAAAAGGCATACGTCTATAAGCATAGGTTCCGTAAGGGCATGTAAAAGTAGTTTTTTCTTGATCTTGTTGTTTAACAGCAATTTGAGAGAAACCAGAATATCCACCGAGAAAACAAAAATGGGTCTTTTTAGACAACCTTTCTAACATTTGATCAATAAAAGGAAGTGGGTAATGATCTTTCTTAGTAACTTTGTTAACTTTCCTGAAATCAATGCACATTCTATATGCTACCACTATTCTTTGGGGAATAAGCTCATCATTAGCATTAGGGACGACGATAATTCCCCCTTTTTTAGGAACACAATGAAAATGACTAACCCATTCACTATCAGCAATAGGGTAAATAATACCAGCATAAAGGAGTTTCAATACCTCATTTCTTACCACTTCCTTCATCTTTGGATTCAGACGCCGTTGGTGCTCTACCACAGGCTTTGCATCCGGTTCTATATTGATAGCATGCTGACATATAGTAGGAGAAATCCCTTTTAAATCGTCCAGAGTGTAGCCCATAGCCCGTCGGTGTTTCTTCAGTACCTCCAATAACCTTTCTTCTTCCTTCCATGAAAGTTTAGAGCTAATAATAACAGGATATATCTTATTATCATCAATGTAAGCATATTTAAGATCATCAGGTAAAGGTTTTAAATCGAAGACCGGATCCTTTTTAGGTGGCAATGTGGTACCCAAGTCTTCTAGAGGCAAGTTATGCTTAAGCATCTTAGGTTGACGACGGAGAATCTCGTCAATCTCATTTCTTTCTTCCATGAAAATCTCACTTTCGTGGTCTTCCATAAACTGCTGCAAAGCATTGTTAGGAGCAAGAAAAATAGAAGCAAGTTGTTCGACTCTAAAATCCTCATTATGGGTTTCATTTTCACAAGGTTCTTTAGTAAATTTCCAAAAATTAAACTCATAAGATTCCCCATCAAATTTAGTCAAGATTTTCTCCCTTTTGCAATCTATAATAGCTCCACACGTACTCAATAAAGGTCTACCAAAAATGATGGGATAAGTTTTACTAGCAGCTGAACCAAGTACTAGAAAATCAGCAGGATATTTAATCTTACCACAAAGAACTTCTACATCCCACACAATACCAATTGGAGAGATGGTCTCTCTATTAGCAAGGTGAATAACCTCATAAATCTCTTCCAGATCACAAGGACTGATTTCATGCATAATTTCTTTGTAGAGCTCATAAGGAATAACACTTGAACTTGCACCAATATCACATAAACCATAATAGCAATGATCACCAATTCTAACAGAAAGCACATGGACACTAGCCTTTTTATTTCTATTAGGATGTGAGACAATATTAGAAGCATCTTCACAAAAGACTATGTGTCCATCTTCTACTCTTTTAGTGACAAGGTCTTTCACAATTGCTACAACAGGTTCAATGTTTATTTGTTCGTCAGGTTTTACAGTTCTCTTTGCACTTTTAGTGATTACACTAGTTATCATAAGATGATCCTTTACCTTATCTGGGAAGGGTATTTTCTCGATATAAGGTTCAGGTAGGATGTGATCAATAGTGCAAAATTTAGTACTCCCAATAGGAACACAGTCAACAATATCTTTATATGGCGCATGGTACTTGTTCCATCCCTTTTTCGGAATTTCAATATAAGAAGCAAAAGCCTTAAAACAATTTGTAATAACTTGAAAATCAAGACCATAAGCATTACTAATATTTTGAAAGTCATCAGTTCCCATAAAAGATTCAATGCATTCATAATCATAATTTATACCTGACTTTCTTCATTTGTCATTCTCCCATGCTTCAGCATTATCTTGAATACGGACTAGAAGATCCAATTAACTTCTTCTTCCATGCGAGTGAATGATCCAGCACAAGAGGCATCTAATAAATCCTTATCATGAAGAGAAAGCCTTGCATAAAAGTTATTGATAATAATATTGTTGGGGAGCTCATGAATGGGACATTTGAGCATTAGTAACTTCAGTCTCCCCCAAGCTTGAGTTGTACTCTCTCCATCAATAGGCCAAAAGTTGTATATTTTATTCTGATCTTTATGAATCTCACTAGGAGGATAAAACTTTGAATAAAAGAGAGGTACTATTTCCTCCCATTCAAGAGATTGGCCATTCTTCAACAGCTTATACCATTCTTCAGCTCTTCCTTTTAGTGATAATGAGAATAACTTCTTCTTGACTTGATCTGTAGTAATACCTGCACACTTGAACAACCCGCATAATTCGTGTATAAAGAGCAAATGATCACCGGGATGGACAGTTCCATCTCCAACATAATAGTTATCCATAACACGATCAATAATTCTTGTAGGTATTTTAAAAGTATCATTCTCAGCAGGTGGTGGTTCATCTACTACCTTAGCAGTGGTAGTGGCATTACGAAATAAGAAACTCAGCGAATTATCAATATTGAAAATAAAGCAACTAACATAAGTAAACAATAGTCACAATAGAAGTTTCCTTTACCAGTTCCACTCTCCAATAGCGCTTCACTCCCCGGCAAAGGCGCTAGAAAATAGTCTTGATGACCCACAAGTATAGGGGGTGTATTGTAGTATTTTCGATAAGTAAGAGTGTGTCGAACCCAACGAGGAGAAGAAGGTGCTAGCTAGTGGTTTGGAGCAGGAATTCTCTGTAAATACTTAGCAAACAGATTTTTAGGGGTTTTTGATAATGCAAGTAAATAAAGTATGAGTAAATAAAAGACAACAAGGGTAAATGCAGCAAGTGTCCCAATCATTTATTCAGCAAAGGACAAGCCGGTTGTATTACTTAAGATGACCAAACGTTCTCGAGGACACATGGGAATTCCGTCAAGTGCTTTCGCTTCATATAGTTGATTAATCTTCTTTAGTTTGCTAAGTGTTGCGTGGGTGAACCTATGCTAATGTACGGACCATCCTAGGACTGCTACATACTTGTGATTATACCCCTTGCAAGCATCCGCAAGTACAAGAAAGTAATTAAGGTAGAAACCTAACCACAGCTTTAAACTCTAAGACCCTAACGTCCCTTGTGCAATGGTTTCCTAACGGGGGTTCAGGTTTCTGTCACTCCGGCAACCTCTACGATTAGTAGCCAAATACACAATGCATTCCCCTAGGCCCATATAGGTGAAGTGTCATGTAGTTGACGTTCACATGACACCACTAGAAGAAGTACACCATAACTTAAATATCAAACTATTGAATCTTTCTCAACACAATTCCACTACTAACAACATGACTTCTCCCATGTCCTCAAGAACAAAACGAACTACTCACAAGACATCATATGGATCATGACCAGAGAAGGAATAATGATGTATAACAATCTGAACATAAACAATAATTCAACGGTTCACTCAATAGCATCAACTACAAAGAGTAATCAACACTGGGAATTTTTCCCCTAGGAACTATGCAAGATTCAACCCAATTGTTATAGCGGCATGGAGGTGGTAATGATGGTGTTGGTAGAGATGATGGTGGTGATGATGATCCCGATGAAGTCCATCTTGATGGTGGTGTTGATGGCGATGATCTCCCCTCTCCGGGAAGGAATTCTCCTAGCAGAATCATGTCTGCCAGAGAGATCTTTCTCTCTCGGTGTTTTCCGCCCCGCAGAGGCTGCGTAATCTTTCTGTGGTCGCCCCCCAGGTATTAGGGTTCAAAGGAGATAATATACGCCAGAGGGGAGAGCCAGGGGTGGACCAGGGCAGCCACACCACCTGGTGGCGCGACCTAGGGTGGCCCACGCCAGGGGTGGTGTGGGCCCCCTGTGGCCCATCTCAGCCTCCCCTTCTGGCTTCCTTCGTCTTCTGGAAAAATAGAATTTTCCATGTATTTTCCCGGATTTTCTGATCTTCGCGAATTTTGCCTCCAAACAGCACCTTTTCCATCAGAATCGTGACTGCAACGGTCCATGCTCCAAAAGTCATCAACCATGCAAAAACAGATGAAATAACATAAGTATCATCTCTTAATATGAAATATATCAATGAATAATAGAAAATTATGATATAGAATAGTGATACAAAATGGACGTATCAGCCATCCATATTGGTGATAATGGACATGTGAAGATGTGTCTTAATGAAGCTATCCCATAGTGGTGTATGACGGAGCAAATTATGAGTCTTCATGAATTGACAATGATCAAGTGATGCATTCCGGCTTGGATGGAGCTTGAAGCGTTGTCATCAAGATCAAGCGGGATGCGCAAGGCAAAGGTATGGGCTTTCTAGGTTTTCCTTTTACCGGTCTCAAGGTGGTTGTTGGGAGACCGGGTTATAGGATAGATAGCCGCACTATCAAGAGGGGATTTCGGTTCGGTAACTTGATCACATTGTCTTAGGGAGCTCAATCCTTTGCATACTTTGCATCTTCCTGTTTTGTTGCTTCTTGGTGTTTCTCCATGTGAGGTTCTTGATCTTGTTGCTAGATCTTTGGCATATTTTCTTTTCCCTATAAAAGGGGTTCTTCCCCCAACGTTTTTGGGAGTTCTTGAGCCCGAAATTGACCTCCATTGTTGACCCTCTTGAGCTTTCTCCCTCCCCCTTCCCTCCTATGATTCTTGCATTTTTTGAGGGCTTTGGAAGAGGAGATCTAGATCTACAATCTCACCAATCAATTCCTCCTCTAAGTGAGGGGAACCCCTTGGATCTAGATCTTGAAGTAATTTGTTGATTTCCACCATTGTTCTTCCTCTCTAATTCCTCCCTAGCACTTGTTGCTTTGGTGGGATTTGAGAGCGAGGGATTTGAATGCCCTTGGTGTTCTTTCTTTGCATTCTTGCATAAGTGTTGAGCTCTCCACTACGATTTGTTAGAGTGAGAGACCGTGAGCTTTTTTCTCTTGGAGGGTGATCTCCTAGTTGGCTTGGCGGTTGGTGCCATGGTGTCCTTTTTGTGGAAGATTGTGAAGAGACCCGGGCTTCTCCTTCATGGAGCTTGTGAAGTGGTTGTGGAGCTTCCATATCCAGAGTGGAGGAAAAGCTAGCCATAAGGAAAGGGCATATTCCTTCGTGGGATAGACTCGGAGAAGAAGGTGAGCCTTCGGGGCGTTGGGAAATCCTTTGTGGAATCCCACACCTATCCAACGTGACGTACCTTACTTGTAAGGGAACACGGGAATACATCTTCGTCTCCGCATGCCTCGGTTATCTCTATACCCGAGCTTACTTTCCTTGTGATAGCCTTCGATCTTGAAGTACTTATATCTTGCCTATCACTTGTGATATATTTATCTTGTGCTATCTTGCTTATCTTAACTTGTTGTTGGTGCACTTAGTTGATCCTAGTGTATTTAGGTTTTGTGTTTGTAAAATAAACGTTAGTTTAATTCTGCATTCTATCAAGCCAAAACCGTAATAATTTTGAAATTACCTATTCACCCCCCTCTAGGCGACATCTCTATCCTTTCAATTGGTATAAGAGCAAGGTCTCTCCTTGTTTAGGATTCACCGCCTAGAGTGTAAAGATGTCGGCTAGTAGTATAGTGCACAATGACACAATTATCTTTAATGGCACAAATTATATTTTGTGGAGAAATTGCTTGCTTTGTAATCTTCGGACCTTGTTTCCAAATATTGAGAGATTTCTAGATGTAGGTTTTTCTCCTCCGATGGATCCTGAAAATCTATCTTTAGAGGATGAGAAAAATTTACATCTCGAAGCTCAAGTATCTAAGAATATCTTTTTCTCCTTGAGCCACACAGTTAATTTGTTCTTGACGATTGTGAAGCGCAAGTCATCTCATGAGATGTGGACCAAGCTTAAAGAAATATTTGGTGGGTCCATTTCTCATAGGGTTGATGGTATCTCCGAGGAGCTCTCTTCTCCTTCACATCATGAAGAGCTCCAAGTGGCTTCCACCTCTGGTCGCTATGAGATTTCAATTCCCTCTACTTCACCTACATGTGACAAGTCACAAGGTAATGGCATGGTGAGTGGAGAAATCATATGTAATGATGGTAGTGGTTCTCTTTACACCAATGATTCATGTACTATAAATGCTAATGGTGTAGAGAGTTTGGACTTAAGCACTTCTTGCAATGATAATTATATATCCCCTTGTGTTGCTAGTCCTTGCATATTGTCTAGAAATTATTTGAGTACTAGTGTAGATGATATGATTTATTTTTCTTTTTCCAATAAACAAAATGCTTCTATTTCCTCTAGTTGTGTATCTAACAATGTAGAGGAAATCAAACACCCAATGGAGCAAGACACGATCATGAATGAAGATTCAAGAATATCCTCATCTTCATCCTCCCGTGTTCACATGTGCCTTATGGCAAGAGGATCAAAGGTATCTCCTACTTTGGATCTCAACATATCTTCTCTAGATAATAGCAATGATAATGATGATAATGATGATGACCTTGATGAGGATACTAGTGCTATTGTGCTTGAGTTGACCTTTTTGTGTACCTCTCTTCGTGGTAATAATAAGGCCGGTGCTTGTCTCAAACACGTTATGGACACCATAACTAAAAAAACGGAAACCATAGACGAGATGGATTTCCAACTTGATGATGGGAGTCGGAGATTCAATCTCCTTAAGCAAGATATTGCCGAGGATAGGCACACTAATTGTCTCCTCATACAAAAAATTGAATCTTATGAGGTTGAAATGGAAAAATCTATTAATGATGCAAGTGCTACTAACTCTACTTCTTGTGAAGCATCTATATTAAAGGAGAATGTTGAGCTAAGGGCTCAACTTGAGTTGCTAACTAGCAAGTATAGGAAATTGGAAGAGAGTCATGAAATACTCCTGGGCTCTCATAATGATCTTCTAATCTCCTATGATGGGCTAAAGTTAGCTCGTGAGGCAATTATCACTAAGGTAACATCTTGTGAGCCTCATTTGGACATTAGCACAACTTCTACTCAAAATGCTATTTTGCCATGTGCTAGTCCTAGTGATCCTTCTTGTCATACTATTGATAAAACTTGTGTTGGATTACTTGCTTTGCCTTGTTGCTCTAAAAATGGAGCTTCCACTTCCTCTAGTACCTCTATTTATACTAACCATGTAGAGGAAATCAAAGAGCTCAAGGCCCAAGTCACTTTTTTGAAGAAAGACTTGGAAAAGAGTCATGAAGGGAAATCCACACTCGATAATATTTTGAGTGTGCAAAAATCCCCCAATTATAAAGTGGACTTCGATTCAACTCCAATAACAAGAACAAGTCCAAGAGAAACAATAAGAATGGCCAAGACCAAGTAAATAATTTGGCCAAGATTATTTGCTTCAAGTGCAAGGTTGGAGGACATCATGTAAGATCTTGTCCATTAAAGAAAAAGCACTTGAGTGAGAAGCAAGGGAAGCGGCCACAAGTTCAAGGTCAAGCCCAATCTCAACCTCAAGTTGAAGCTAGGCCACTTCCCAGGAAGAATCAAGATAAGGATCCCCAAGCCAAGAAATTAATGAAGAAGAGAAAGGGGAGCACTTGTTGCTACATATGTCGTGATAAGGGGCACTTTGCCTCTTCATGTTCAAATGGTACCTTATCTAACCCTATCATTGTTGATGATTATTATTATCTTGGGAAGGATAAGGATGGCAATGTGTTTGCCAAGTTTGTTGGAACTCAAAGTGGTGTTAAGAAACAAACCATTTGGGTTGCCAAGCCTATTGTGACTAACCTCCTAGGACCCAACTTGGTTGGGGACGAACAAGCTCAAACTTGATCAATAGGTGTTTTTGGAGGGCATTGGAGACTTGGATAACTCATGAAGAATTAAGGGATCTTCATATGTTATATTTTATCAAGACAAGTTATAAGGATTATCATCTCCCTACCATATACCCAATGTTCCTCTTTGCGGTAACTCAAACTCAACCTTTTTCTATATTGTAAGTTGCATTGCCCCTTTACATGTTTTGGTTTTGTACCAAGTATGTGTTTGTATTTGTTGTGCCTCATGCTTGATTATTTTGTGTATTCAAGTATGTCTATGTGTTTGGCACATCATTTACTTGTGTGTTTTTTATCCTCTAATGCATCTTAATGATATCCTTTTTGGCTCTTTTTGAGTGGTTAATGGAACATCCCATTTTAGGGGAGTGATATGCCTCGCACATCTCTCAAACCTTAAAATGTATGTACATGAGTACTACCACTTAGTATTGATATTGCAAGCTTATCTAGTCACTATGTGGTGTGTCATAGTCATGATAAATTCAAATTCTAAATGTCCATTAATTATCTCTAGTTGAGGTTGGTTTGCCTATTTAAGAAAAATGAATATCACATTATGGGGGAGTAATATGCTTCCTTTGTATATCACAATCCTAGGAATTGTGAATATGAGGTGGTGCCACTTAGAGTTGATATTGTTGATTATCTTGTATCTAGGTGGCATGTTAGCTCAAACAAGGTCCTAATTTTTGTTAGAAGCTTTTATTGCTTGTATTTTTGGTCTTTGCTTGAGTAAGAAATTCTTGGTGTGGCCTTCCTCAAATGCATATCTCTATACCTTATTTGGGAGACCATTTTCTTCAAGTTATTCTAATCATTGCTTTGCATGATTGTGTGACTAGTTGAAGCAATCAAGAATCTATATCTTTGCATAGTGCTTAATCCTTTTATTCCTATCCTATGCTTTTTATTGTTAAGATTTATCTTTAATATCCATGCAATATACCATCGGAAATAAATTCCAATACACTCACTGTCTTCGACAATTGATATACTTGGGTGTGGTAGCATTTGTGAATCATCTTCACCTTGGATTTCACCTCCTATTGCTTTTTTCTTTCCAAAAATTGTTGTGGCTCCTATTGTCTTCCTTGGATTTTGAACATCTCTTTGATGGTGTTTTTTATTATTATCAAATGTGCTTTTAGTGGAAGACAAACCTTTTCTTCTCGGAACCTTGTGCTACTGTGAAAAGTGTTAAGGGTTTGGTTTATTTGTTGAAACCTTGCTCTTTTGAGATTTTGTTATCTAATTCTTTCTTCTCTATGTTATTTGCTTGAATGAGATAAATCTTTGAGCATTTGTGTTTTTATCTCATCTTTTATGCTCAATAGTTTTTGCTTGGTTCATTTGTTGAACAAATCTTGTGTTGATTTGATTCTTTGGTATAGTTTGGACAACAAATGTGTTTTGTCACACCTTGTATGCCTTCTTGATTATTTTGGTGTTTTGTCCAAATTATATCTTCGTTGGTTCTTGAAAGTATCGTGCATGCATGTTTACTAAATTTATATCTTATATCATGTTTTGCTTTCTTTGATCCAATATATAGGGTATACTCCATCAAATCCTTAAAAGGCTATGATGTGCATGAAATTCAAATTTCATCTCTAAATATGCACATATTTTTATGGAGTATGTCCCATGTTGTGGTTAGTCTAACCACTTTGGACCCAATAAGTTTGGGGACCAAGATGTACTTGATTGTTGTTTTAGGTACATTGTATATGCAATGGATGCTTGTCTTATCTATAAGGAAGGTGTTGTCACCACATGATAATTGGAGCCGAGCTAGGATGATCGAAGAATTCTTATATACTACATCATACCATTGCTATCTCGGTAACAAGTATCTTATTCATGCATACTATTCTTCCATCCAATCTCTTGTAGGTTACATCTTAGCATGAATTTATTTGTTTGTAAATGTTGTGGTTCTTGCAAGGATCTTTGAAAGACTTCTCTATCCTTATTGCTTATGTGAGTAATTTGAGATGGTGCATATTTCGGGGAGTATATAAAATCATGTTCATGATTCACCAATTCCAAATATGCCTTCTAGCAATTTATTGCATATCAATTCCTCAAGGTACTCTCATGTGCAATATTGTTGAAATTGCATTGAATCCTTCCTTTTGATACTTGTTGTCTTTCTCAAAATATCCCAACTAGCATTAGTTCCCTTAGTGTTAGTTGTGATGTTTTTGAGGTTTTTGTTTTCCTTTGGTCAAGTTCTTTGATATACCATAAGAGAAAATAGATCCATGGGCTATATATGCACTTAAGCAAAATATCCTTTTTGGTATATATTATGACTTCCTCTTGGATATCATGTATTCTTATTTTTTTCCTCTTATGTGTGGATGTTTCTTTCTAGATTGTTCTCATGTTTTGTCCACTTAGAAACTTATATACACAAGAGTGTTAATCTCCCGCCTTGATATCCTCTCTCTTATCCTCTTGTTTTTTGATGGTATTGGTAAGGTCTTGGTTTATGAGTGCTCGATTTACTTTCATTACATCTTCATGCACTCATATCTCATATTTGGTTTCTTTTGGATTTAAGCTTGTCTTGACAAGTGTATTGATCTATATCTATACTCCTTGTATCTTGGTTGTGTTCTAAATGATATAAAGGGAGTGAGGATTCCATGTTTGTGCGTATTGTATTAAAATGAAACAACTAATTTATGCACGAACCTTGGGGAGCTTCCTTATTTCATTTAGAGCACTATTTGTCCATTATATTATTTGGATCTTCTGATTGCTTGCTTCATCCGTTAAAGTTTCTTCACCTTGTTATCTTTTTAGCAATATTAGATCCTCAATATATTTTGATTTCCTCCAAGTATTCATCATTGGATATGTGCATATTATTTCACTCATATTATGAGTAATGCACACCATGGTAGGAACTCACACTATATTGTCCTTCTAACCTTGTCATCCATTTTGGCACTTGTTGTCAATGGGGGAGAAGTTTAGAGGGTTTTAAGGGAAATGGTTTTGTACTTAAGATTTGTTTGTTCTTAAGTGTTTTCCTTTCATGCATTTCATCTTTATTATGTATTGCATGGTTGAATATATAGTGGAAACTCTCCCAAAGGTTATGTTCGACAATGTATGCAATGAAATGCAAGTTCATCACACATGCATATATTGTGGGGGAGTTTCCTCTATATGTGTTGGTTCTACTCACACCTCTTGCATTAGTTGTAGTTTGTGTGAGTAGAATTGGATTTGATATGGGCTAGTATCTTTGTATTACTTAACCATATCAAATACAACCTCTTGTATACAACTTATTCTCGGATAGGTTGCGTACTTGTTTCTAATATTCATTATATAAACCCTCTTGTTGTGATTGTCATCAATTACCAAAATGGGGGAGATTGAAAGGGTAATTGCCCCTATGTGTGGTTTTGGTGATTAATGACAATCCCTATGGACTAATGTTTTCATTGAGTTTTATATGAAGGAATATTCCATAGGTCATGCTTGTAGTCCATAAGTTGGATTCAAGTATGGATGCCATGAACATAAAGATATACCTTGAGTTTTGGCATCAAGATAATTGAATTGAATAGAAGAATATGATATGTGAAGTTCTTGAGAGTGTGATCTCAATATAAGAATTCAAGATATGGCACTAAGTCGGTGTCATGATAGCCTCATTAGTTGAGCTATGGTTGACTAAGATTTAGAGCATGTAATCAAATGAAGAATTCTTTATGTACCTCAAGATATTGAGATGTAGCATGAGAAGATACATGGTTTACCAATACAAAGAGTGAAGAGTGATTTCAAGTTGGTCAACACATGAAGCATAAAGAATGTACCACATGGATCTTGTGGTATGGTAAGCCTTGTCATTTATGCATCATGAACTAACCCAGTATATATGTGCCTTTGCATTTTCTATATGGGATAGGTATCTTTCCACGGGCATGCTTCAAAAGTGAAGATCTCATATAGCCCATGAGAGGATGACATCAAGTGGTGATCGTCATCAAAGTTTGAGAAGGGCAAGTTCAAGATAAGCATCTCGAGAAGATCATTTGCTTGAAGCTTTCCATCCATATTGGTGATAATGGACATGTGAAGATGTGTCTTAATGAAGCTATCCCATAGTGGTGTATGGGGGATCAAATTATGAGTCTTCATGAAGCAACAATGATCAAGTGATGCATTCCAGCTTGGATGGAGCTTTAAGCATTGTCATCAAGATCAAGCGGGATGTGCAAGGCAAAGGTATGGCCTTGCTAGGTTTTCCTTTTACCGGTCTCAAGGTGGTTGTTGGGACACTGGGTTATATGATAGATAGCCGCACTATCAAGAGGGGCTTTTAGTTGGGTAACTTGATCACATTGTCTTAGGGAGATCAATCCTTTGCATACTTTGCATCTTCCTGTTTTGTTGCTTCTTGGTGTTTCTCCATGTGAGGTTCTTGAGCTTGTTGCTAGATCTTCAACAAGCCCAAGTTCATCGAAAACGAAATTCGTATGCATCTTCTATGGCGTTTTCGAGTTTGAAGGTTTTACCGGTTCTTCTCATAGGGAGGCTTCATACCTTTCTTCATTTGGTTCTACCCTCCTTTGTTGGACTATGATGTTTTCATGCACCATATTGTAGAGCTTGTTTTCCTCGTCAAAACAAGCCCAAGATCATCAAAATCGGAGTCCGGATGCAAAAGTTATTGCGTTTTTCATGAAGTCTGCTTCATCCCGGTTGTGGATCCGGTTCAACCAAGTCCCAGACCGGACGGTCCGGTGCCAGCGCCGGTAGACCGGATCTCAGACCGGATTTTCCGGTTTTCACGACCGAGACTATTCCGAGTGAGAGACCGAGAGCTTTTTGCTCTTGAGGGTGATCTCCTAGTTGGCTTGGCGGTTGGTGCCACGGTGTCCTCTTTGTGGAAGATTGTGAAGAGACCTGGGCTTCTCCTTCGTGGAGCTTGTGAAGTGGTTGTGGAGCTTGCCATCTCCGGAGTAGAGGAAAAGCTAGCCATAAGGAAAGGGCCTATTCCTTCGTGGGATAGACTCGGAGAAGAAGGTGAGCCTTCATGGCATTGGGAAATCCTTCGTCGAATCCCACACCTCTCCAACGTGACGTACCTTACTTGTAAGGGAACACGGGAATACATCTTCGTCTCCGCGTGCCTCGGTTATCTCTATACCCGAGCTTACTTTCCTTGTGATAGCCATCGAGCTTGAAGTACTTATATCTTGCCTATCACTTGTGATATATTTATATTATGCTATTTTGCTTATCTTAACTTATTGTTGGTGCATTTAGTTGAGCCTAGTGTATTTAGGTTTTGTGCTTGTAAAATAAACGTTAGTTTAATTCCGCATTCTATCAAGCCAAAACCGTAATAATTTTGAAATTTCCTATTCACCCCCCCCCTCTAGGCGACATCTCTATCCTTTCAGAGACTTATGCTCCTGTGGCTCGTCTTGAGTCCATCTGTATCCTTCTTGCTTATGATGCTCATAATAATTTTAAATTATAGCAAATGGATGTTAAGAGTGTTTTTCTTAATGGTCCTCTACATGAGTTGGTATATATAAAGGAACCCCCGGGATTTGAGGATCCTAACTTCCCGAACCATGTCTACAAACTCGATAAGGCACTCTATGGCCTTAAACAAGCCCCACATGCGTGGTATGAGCACCTTAAAGAGAGTTTGTTAGACCGTGGCTTCGAAGTTGGGCAAATCGATCCCACTCTTTTTACTAAGAAGGTTAAGGAGGAGCTCTTCGTATGCTAACTATATGTAGACGATATTATCTTTGGCTCTACTAATAAAGCTTTTAATGATGAATTTTCAAAGCTTATGACTGACAGGTTTGAGATGTCTATGATGGGGGAGTTACGGTTCTTTCTTGGATTTGAGATCAAGTAACTTAGAGAAGGAACCTTCATCAATCAAGCAAAATACATCCAAGACATGCTCAAGAGATTCAAGATGACGAACCTTAATGGCGTCGCCACTCTGATGCAAATAAAATATCATCTTGAATTTAATCCCCACGGTAAAGATGTGGACCAAAAGGTATACCGATCCATGATCGGCTCTCTTCTTTACCTCTGCGCATCTAGACCCAATATTGTGTTGAGTGTAGGCGTGTGTGCAAGGTATCAAGCAGCTCCTAAAGAAAGCCACTTAGTGGTGGTCAAGAGGATCTTCCGATATTTGGTTCATTCCCCTCATTTCGGTCTATGGTATCCCAAGGGCTCCAATTTCTCTCTATGTGGTTATACTGATTCAGATTGGGCTGGTGATTTTGATGATCGGAAATCAACTTCTGGAGCTTGTGAGTTCTTGGGAAGGTCTCTAATCTGTTGGTCTTCCAAAAAGTAGAATTGTATATATCTCTCCACCGCCGAAGCTGAATATGTTGTTGCTGCTAGTGCCTGCACTCAGTTGTTATGGATGAGGCAGACTTTAAAGGAATACAGTGTCAATTGTGACAAAGTGCCTCTTTTATGCGATAATGAAAGTGCAATCAAAATTGCGTAAAATCCGGTACATCACACAAGGACGAAGCACATTGAAATTCGGAATCATTTTATTCGAGACCATGTTGCTCGAGGCGATATTGATCTATCTTGTGTGAGCACGAAGAACCAACTTGCTGATTTTTCACGAAGCCACTTGATGAAGCAAGGTTTTGTTACTTGAGGAATGAGCTAAATATCGTTGATTCAAGGATCTTGTCTTGATTACCCATGCACTCACTCTTACATCTCAGTCTTATTTGGTCTAGGTGTGGTCATGGATATAGGGGGAGTGTGGTTCTAATTGATTGGGCTAACCCTCCTCCCATAATGCTGAAAGCAAGTTAAATCATTTCTCTTTATATATAATTTTGTGATATGTGAGCTTATTGATGAGTATTGGTCATGAACCCAAGATATATCTTCACGGTGTCATACCATGCACTCCAACAAGGTGGCCTCGGCCACAGCCCTCTTCCATGAGAAGAGTTGGGTTTATTTGGATCTTTTTGGTTGTTCTTGGTCATCTCATGTTCTTATGGGAATCACACTTAATTTTTGTCCTTTGGTTGATTTGATTCTTGCAATTTTGAGTGTGTAGTACCGTCTCAGTTTGGTCCTCTTAATCCCAAGCCTTTCCCTACCCCTAAGCTATATTTTCTTCTGCGACCACTGCTGATGATGAGGAGGATGACACCGAGGAGCTTGAGAATGAGGACGAGGACGGGGATGAGGACAATGAGTGATCCCTTGGGGCGATAGTATCGCTCTTCTTCCTTTTTGGCATTTCGGTGCCAAAGGGGGAGAAGTAGTTCTATTAGGTCTTCGTGGATTTGCATGGGTCGGGCACAAGTATTTGCACTTTAGCTTTTCGGTCTTTTTCTCGCTTGTGTCCATTTAGCGTCGAACTTTTATTCATGATTTATGTTGTATGAGACTATGTTTATCTGGCTCTGGATTTATCTTGTTGATTATTCTTATGGAGTCATCAATCATATTGGCTATATTGGATATCTATATTGAGGGAGGCGCTCATTATAGCTATCATTGGATATTCTTATAATATTTTGAGGACACATCTATCTCCCCTCCGGTGGTATGAATTTTTCGCGTATGTTTCAATGAAATAGAATTGTACCTTGTTGTGTGTATTTGTAATCAAAACCAAATTTGAGTATGCACACATTTAGGGGGAGTCTCTTTTATTCACTAAAATATTGTTGTCTTGAGAACTATCTTGCAAATCCTAGTATTATCATCTAACACCAAAAATGGGGAGGTTGAAAGAACATTTCATGGTTCCCTGTGTTTTGCGTGTTAGATAAAAACACCGTGGAGTTTTCTCATGTGTGCTAAGTGTGCAGGAAAAGTTATTGTGTTTGGGGGACGGATTATCCGCCCCCCAAAGGGGCCGGATAATCCGGCCCGACTCACTTGGCAAAGGCAGGCATAGCGCGTCGCTCTGACTGGGGGCGGATTTTCCCTCGGAATTTCCGAAAAGGGGTGGATTCTCTTCCCCTGACGAGATAATCCGGCCCACGCCTTGGGCCGGATAATTCGGCCCCCAGGAGACGATCAAGAACAGGCAAGGCGCGACGCTCTGACTGGGGGCGGACTTTCTTCCCCCGACCAGATAATCTGGCCCTCACCTTGGGCCGGATAATCCGCCCCCAGGAGACAAGCAAGGGCCAGCTCGGCACGTTGCTCTAACTGGGGGCGGATTATTTGCCGGATAATACGAGTCTCGGGCGGAGTTTTCCCTAGGCCGGATAATCCGGCCCCGCTTGGGCCGGATAATCCAGTGCGGCGGAGTTTTCCTGGCGGATAATCCGGCCCGGCAACGGATAATCCGGCCCCCAAAGGCTCCAACGGCTTAGTTGGGTCAGGGGTATAAAATCCCCTTCATCCCCTTCGGTCAGAACTCTTGATTCATTCAAAAACGCCAGACCTGTTGCAAGATCTCTCTCTCTAGATCTCCCACTTCAACCACCCAAAGGATTTGATCTTTGGGGAAATTGAAGGAGGAGACAACCTTCATCGTCATCATGAATCAAGCGCATCAACTACTCTCCATTCACTTGGAGAAATCCCCGATCTAGTATTCTCGTCAATATCTAGATCTTGTGTTTTGTTATTGATAACATGTTCTTGTGGCAACTTTTTGTCATTACAGGAGCCTCCAATTTGGTTGTGGAGTTGTGCCCCGCTAGTTGTGTAAAGGCATCGGTTCCCGCCTCGAAGGGTTCCTATATTGGAAAGGTGGATCAGGCCTTTGCTGGCGGGATCCATCGGAGAACAGGGTGAGGCCTATTGTGGCGTGCTGGTCTTAGTACTGCCCACCCCTCGAACGCAGATGTACTTCCCTTAACAAGGAAGGAACTGCGGTAAAACAAATCCTGTGTCTCCGCGTGCTCCACTATGGTTTACTCGTTCCTCTATCTCACTCGCCTTTACTCGCTAGTAGTTAGGTTTGCATATAGGGAAATTCTATATAATAGTACATCTAGAGAATTTACCTTTTGTGTCAAGCCTAAAATTGAAAAAGCATTAAAATTTGAAGTAGAACCTATTCACCCCCTCTAGGTGCCCATACGATCCATTTTAGTAGGGCTACATTCCATGGACGCTTAGATTCCTCGCTGGACATGTCCACCTTGTTCTTCTCCTGTGGCTGTGCATCGATGAGATAATAGGAATCATTGTGCAACAGTTTCCTCACAATGAAGGGTCCTTCCCATGGAGGGGATAACTTATGCATGCAAGCAGTGTGTTGCACCAGCCGAAGTACGAGATCACCTTCCCGGAAGACTCAGGGGTTCACTTTCCGGCTATGGTAGAATCAGAGGTTTTGCTGATATATGGCGGATCTAGACAAGGCCAGTTCTCTCGCTTCTTCCAGTAGATCAACATCATTTTGCCAGGCTTCTCGCACTTCGGCTTCTGTGTATTGGGTGACCCTGGGCGATCAACATCATTGTTATGGTATCTTTGACCTCTCTTTTTTGATTTGGCTTCTTCTCTCAGTCGACGCCAGGGAATGCAACGCCAGCTCATAGGGCTCCGATCCAGGCGACCTGCAAAAGTAAGACAAAGAGGTAGACAAACCAGCATTTGGATCGACCTCAGGCGCATCATCCGATGAAGAACACTCTTCCTCTTCGTCGGATTCAGGCGAGATCGCCCAGAATCGCCCGCTGGAGCACCCCAACGGCTCCCCGGAAACTTCGCTGCCCCTCATCTCTTCAATCCTCACATATTGTGAATGGTTGTTTTTATTTTGACGGAATAAAATTAGTAGGTCTTTTCATGTTTATAAATGAAAAGAACGCCATGACACCTGCGAACCCGCTAACATTTATTTTATTTTCATACTAAACCACGATAGCAAAATTTACAACAAAGGATGAGTGTACGAAAAAGCTATATTGTATCACAAAAAAAATATTCAGAGGAAAAAAATGTGAGCTGTACCAAAATAACTAGTGGTAGCAAATATATGTTAATATATAAATTGTAAAAAAAATCTTTTTTGTTTCTCTCAAATAGCAGAACATATTTACGTCAAACTTCACATATCAATATAAATTTTGTACTACAATGCGTAGATGTTCTTTTGAATTTTTCGTATACAAAAAATCTCTAATGACTATATAAGTGTCCTGGTGCTTAGAAAAACCATTCTCATGAATGAAAGGTGTTGCTACCGTCTCTTGGCACTTCTTATATAATATGTAATACACTTTCTAGCGTGTATTATCGAAAATTATACTGATGAAGAAAGGCCATGAGGCCAACGTATAGAGTTGTACATGGTATATAAACTAACTAGGATAATTTACAGGAGAGAGGCGTGCTGATGGTTGGAGATAACTTTTGGTTAAATGGAATTTATAAGAACAACAAAGTTAGAATAAGCATTGGAGTTTCAGCTTATGTTGGGTAATTTCAAAATGCCACAATAATATAATCAAACAATCTGGTACCACTTTTTGCAGGTTAACCACATGGCTACGTACTGGATACATCTATGGGCCGTATCAGTGGAAATATATGCCTGCTAGATACAACCGACGGTTGCAAATAATTTTTATTTCTAGGCTATTGGGTGACGTCACACTAGTCAACTACATAATGGATAGGTTTTGGTTGTTTCTTATTTCCCAGAGGTTGATACTTGCGTTGATGCATGATGTAATAAACTGAATATTCTAAACACTATAATAAAGAAGGCCGTGTGTGTCTATTGATGGAGAGGCTAGGGCATATCTCCCCATTAAAAAAAACAGGAGAGAGGCGTGCGTCCATATATTTCGGGGGAGCTTCCAGAGGGCCATCTCAGTTTTGATCTTGTTTACACCATGATCATACTCTTGCAATTATATATTTGCTCCAATACTGGCTTAGCTCATCCCTCCTCCCTAAATTTCTTGTTAAACCCTAATGCGATAATTAACGAGCACATGCGCCGCAAACACAAGCATGCATGGATTATATATCTATCGTCAGTATTACTATGACGATCGTACAGAAGAAAAATATGCATGATTCGCTGACACAATCTAATGATAGCGACCCTAGTGCGATAACTAACGATTGCATGCATCGGATGGTCATCCGCACTACGTAACTGGTTCCTGTGTGAAACGATTTAAAAATCGCGTATAAGGCTACCACACGTAATATCGTGATGATGGCATTGGTCGACAGTTGGACTATTATTCGCGTAGCGTCCAAATTGAACCACTATATATATTCGCGCAGAGATTACATGAATATATATACTAATACTATGACTGTATATAAGAGTAATGTACACAACCTATATATACTCGGCAGTTTCAAATTACGGAAGAAATGAGTTCACTAGTGGAGAACGGGCCTTTAGTCCTGGCCCGTAAGAGCCTTTAGTCTCGGTTGTGGTACCGGGACTAGAGAGGCCGGACTAAAGACCACCCACTAGTCCCGACCCTCTTACCAGCCGAGACCAATGGGCATCCACGTGGCCATCTCTGTGGTATGCTGGATGTCATTTGATAGTCCCGGTTACATTTAACCGGGACAAATGGTTCTCTGCCGCGGCAGAATTTTAGGCACTTTCTCTGCCGCGGCAGAGAATTCAATTTGTATCTTTTTTTTTCATTTCAAAATAGTTTTCTACGCTGCTTCTCCGTTGAGATGGAACGGCGGTAATATCGAGTGCAGGATCTTGCAGGCACGCTAGTCCTCGAAGTTCGTCAATCTGTTGCTGATGCATTCGAAGTGTTCCTAGCAACTCGGTGAACCTGTCTCCATCCTCCTCCTGCCGTCGCCTCTTTGCTCTCTCTCGGCTCCTATAAGTATCTCTGTCTTTGGGAAACCCCATCTCCCAAGTATAACTAGTGCCAAGGCCTCGTACTCGTCCTCCGCGTTCTTTATTCCCGAGGGCCTTTGTCAGCAAGTCATTCTCTCTATCGGGACAGAACTTTGTTGTCTCCTCTTTAATTTCCTTAACCACTCTTTGCCATGTCTCCCGGGGTATCCTAATCCCATCACTGCAAATAAGGTCCCCCGTTTTTTCATCATACTCACTCCCATGCCCAAGGAACCAATTTCTTGCCCTCAGATCCCATTCTTCGTGTATTGGTTCTGGAGTGATCCCTTTAGCAAGCAACTCACTCTCTTTAGCATCCCAGTTTGGCATGGCAGTCGCATAGCCCCCTGGCCCTAGGTGATGGTGATATTTCTTCATCGCGGCATTTTTCTTATTTTTTCTGACTTTTCCATAGCAGGTTCTGACTTCTTGTACTTCACAAATGCATCCCAGTTAGCCTGCTGCTTCGTTAGATAGCCTTCGAATTTAGGAGTCTTCGTCTTCTGATACTTTTGCCATAATGCTTTCTTCCAGTTCTTGAATAGTTCGGCCATCTTCGTAAGAGTCCACTTCTTGACTTTCTTCCTCAATGCAGCTGTGTCGGCATCATCCTCACATTCTGGCAGGGTGAAATGTGTCATGAGGTCATTCCAAAGACCCTCTTTGTACCTGTCGGCGACATACTCACCCTCTTCCGCCCCTTTGGTCTTATTCCACTCTCGAACGGTGATCCGGATGCGATCCCTAACCATAACTCCGTATTGTTATACAAATACACTTTTAGCCTTTTCGGGTTCCAACGGTTCACCCTGTGGTGATACCACCGTAATTGTATAATGCGTAGATGCGTCCAACTTTTTGGCCGGGCCTCGTTTGGAATATTTTTTGCTCGATGTGGAGGCCTAAGAGAAGAAACATTCGTCAATTTATATACATACAACTCAACTAATGCATCTACTAATCACCGGACTTCATATATATACCACGCCGGACTTCGTTAAGGTTCCAGCGAGGCCGTCGGCTTCTCCATCAACGGAGCCATCGGCTTCTCCCTGATCATTTCGGTCGACCTCCTCACCCTTACCGAAGGGGTTCAAATACATCGATGGAGATTCAGGTGGATCAACATGGGGGCCGTCGTTGATCATATCCTCGAGAATTTCTTCTTGTGCTAGGTCTCTGCGCATTGGACTAGGTGGATCCATAGTTTCTGCAAAATGCGAGATGCACACAATATTATTTCCTATATACAAATATTTCATATATACAAAAATATATTTCCTATATACAAAAAGTCCGAGGACCTGTGAGCACTACCACCCTAACCCTAAGTCTGGGGGCCCGCGAGCACTACCACCCTAACCCTATGTCCAGGGGCCCACGAGCACTACCACCCTAACCCTAAGTCCAGGGGCCCGCGAGCACCACCACCCTAACCCTAAGTCCGGGGGCCCGCGAGCACCACCACCCTAACCCTAAGTCCGGGGGGCCGCGAGCACTACCAAACTAACCCTAAGTCTGGGGGTCCGCGAGCACCACCACCCTAACCCTAAGTCCGGGGGCCCGCAAGCACTACCACCCTAACCCTAAGTCCCGGGGCCCGCGAGCACCACCACCCTAACCCTAAGTCCGAGGGCCCGTCAGCACCACCACCCTAACCCTAAGTCCGGGGGCCCGCGAGCACCACCACCCTAACCCTAAGTCCGAGGGCCCGCGAGCACCACCACCCTAACCCTAAGTCCAGGGGCCCGCGAGCACCACCACCCTAACCCTAAGTCCAGGGGCCCGCGAGCACCACCACCCTAACCCTAAGTCCGGGGGGGCACGAGCACTACCACACTAACCCTAAGTTCAGGGGCCCACGAGCACTACCACCCTAACCCTAAGTCCGGGGGCCCGCGAGCACCACCACCCTAACCCTATCTCCGGGGGGCCCACGAGAATAACATATATCTATTATACTATATCTATTAATAACATATATACTATACTCCATATATACTATACACATATATACTATACTCCATATATATACAATATACTATATCAATATACTATATCTAATATATTACAATATTCTATATCTAAAAGATACAAGAAATAAAAAAACATATATATATATTATATCTATTCTATTACTATACACAAACATATATATATATATATACTATATCTATATACTAGTAATAATTATTAACATATAAAAAAAGATACACGAAATAAAAAAACATATATACAATATACTATATCTATAATATACTATAAAATATACTATATACAATATACTATATCTATAATATACTATAAAAAACATATATAAAATATACTATAAAAACATATAATATACAATATACTATAAAAAAAGATACACGAAAATAAAAAAAAGTGGTCGGGACCGGTGGGGAAGAGTGACAAACACACGCCGAAGCTGCCCAAACTTTCGGGGTAGAGATGGAGGCGTGGCGGCGCAGGCCGGGACGGAGTTACCTCCGCCGAGAACGGCCGGGCGCCAGCCGGGGATGGAGCAGGCGCGTCATGCGGAGGGGGAGGGAGTTACCTCCGTCGGGGCTTGCCGGGGCCAGGGATGGAGGAGGCGTGGCGGGGCGGACGTCCGCGACGTCTAGAGAGGCGGCGGCGCGGCGGGGCGGCTGTGTAGACAGCTGGAGAGGCGGCGAGGCGATCCAAATTTTGGCAGCCTGCCGGCATCGTCGTTGTCCTCGCGCGCGTCTGCAGAGTGTGGAGATGGAGACTGGGGAGCGAAGCGGCGCGTATTTAAGTGGATGAACCTTTAGTACCGGTCCTTGGATCACACCGCCCCGGGACTAAAGGCTTTTCGGCACCGCCCACAGGGTGCGTGCCAACAGCACCCTTTAGTGCCGGGCCATGCCACAACCCAGGACTAAAGGCCCCTTTTTTAAATTTTTGATTACAAACTCTGTTTCCCGCCTTATTGCATACTATGTTATTAAATAAACTACTATATATCAATATTATTAAATCTGATAAAGTTTACAATATTTTAGGGTTTAGGGTTTAGGGTTTAGGGTTTAGGGTTTAGGGTTTTGGGTTTAGGGTTTAGGGTTTAGGGTTTAGGGTTTAGGGTTTAGGGTTTAGAGTTTTGGGTTTCGGGTTTAGGGTTTAGGGTTAGGGTTTCGGGTTTAGGGTTTAGAGTTTTGGGTTTAGGGTTAGGGTTTAGGGATTCGGGTTTAACTATTATATTTAGGGTTTAGGGTTTAGCACCTTAGTCCCGGTGTGTAGCATTTTATGTGTTATCAAATAATTATTCTAACTAGTTAAACTATTAACCATTTTGCCATTTTCATGTGATTCCGACGCTTCGGTGGTCTTCCTCCGGCGAAACCCTAGACCAGGGGCCCCGGATCGTCTACCCCTATAGCTTTCTCCGTACAAGGGTAGCGCGGTGGACCTTTCTATTTGTTTTGGCTTGTTTAGGACATATGTACATGGAGAGCAAATGTTGGGCCAACTTTGCCACATTCTAGGCCCCGGTTGTCCCGCGGTGGGAGTTTTCACGTACAGATCCAGGATTTCACTAAGTGTTAATGCATGTTTGGGAAGGGGGTCACACCTAGGGCCTACACATGGCACCTACCAACCTTGCACCACTCTCACACACATATCCTAGGGGCACATGCAAGTTTTCATGTGATTCCGATGCTCCGGTGGTCTTCCTCCGGCGAAACCCTAGACCGGGCCCCCGGATCATCTACCCCTATAGCTTTCTCCGTATGAGGGTAGCGCGGTGGACCTTTCTATTTTTTTTGGTTTGTTTAGGACATATGTACATGGAGAGCAAATATTGGGCCAACTTTGCCACATTTTAGGCCCCGGTTGTCCCGCGGTGGGAGTTTCCATGTACAGATCCAGGATTTCACTAAGTGTTAACGCATGTCCGGGAAGGGGGTCACACCTGGGTCCTACACATGGCACCTACCAACCTTGCACCACTCTCACACACATATCCTAGGGGCACATGCAAGTTTTCATTTGATTCCGACGCTCCGGTGGTCTTCGAAGTTGGGCAAATCGATCCTACTCTTTTTACTAAGAAGGTTAAGGGGGAGCTCTTCGTATGCCAACTATATGTAGACGATATTATCTTTGGCTCTACTAATAAAGCTTTTAATGATGAATTTTCAAAGCTTATAACTGATAGGTTTGATATGTCTATGATGGGGGAGTTACGGTTCTTTCTTGGATTTGAGATCAAGCAACTTAGAGAAGGAACCTTCATCAATCAAGCAAAATACATCCAAGACATGCTCAAGAGATTCAAGATGACGGACCTTAATGGCGTCGCCACTCTGATGCAAATAAAATGTCATCTTGAATTTAATCCCCATGGTAAAGATGTGGACCAAAAGGTATACCGGTCCATGATCGGCTCTCTTCTTTACCTATGCGCATCTAGACCCGACATTGTGTTGAGTGTAGGTGTGTGTGCAAGGTATCAAGCAGCTCCTAAAGAAAGCCACTTAGTGGTGGTCAAGAGGATCTTCCGATATTTGGTTCATTCCCCTCATTTCGGTCTATGGTATCCCAAGGGCTCCAATTTCTCTCTATGTGGTTATACTGATTCAGATTGGGCTGGTCATAAGAATGATCGGAAATCAACTTCTGGAGCTTGTCAGTTCTTGGGAAGGTCTCTAGTCTATTGGTCTTCCAAAAAGCAGAATTGTATATATCTCTCCACTGCCAAAGCTGAATATGTTGCTGCTGCTAGTGCCTGCACTCAGTTGTTATGGATGAGGCAAACTTTAAAGGAATACAGTGTCAATTGTGACAAAGTGCCTCTTTTATGCGATAATGAAAGTGCAATCAAAATTGCGTACAATACGGCACATCACACAAGGACGAAGCACATTGAAATTCGGAATCATTTTATTCGGGACCATGTTGCTCGAGGCGATATTGATCTATCTTGTGTGAGCACGAAGAACCAACTTGCTAATTTTTCACGAAGCCACTTGATGAAGCAAGGTTTTGTTACTTGAGGAATGAGCTAAATATCGTTGATTCAAGGATCTTGTCTTTATTACCCATGCACTCACTCTTACATCTCAGTCTTATTTGGTCTAGGTGTGGTCATGGATATAGGGGGAGTGTGGTTCTAATTGATTGGGCTAACCCTCCTCCCATAATGCTAAAAGCAAGTCAAATCATTTCTCTTTATATCATTTTGTGATATGTGAGCTTATTGATGAGTATTGGTCATGAACCCAAGATATATCTTCACGGTGTCATACCATGCACTCCAACAAGGTGGCCTCGGCCACCGCCCTCTTCCATGAGAAGAGTTGGGTTTATTTGGATCTTTTTGGTTGTTCTTGCTCATCTCATGTTCTTATGGGAATCACACTTAATTTTTGGCCTTTGGTTGATTTGATTCTTGCAATTTTGAGTGTGTAGTACCATCTCAGTTTGGTTCTCTTAATCCTAAGCCTTTCCCTATCCCTATGCTATATTTTCTTATGCGGCCACTGCTGATGATGAGGAGGATGACATCGAGGAGCTTGAGAATGAGGACGAGGACAGGGACGAGGACAACGATGAGGACTACGAGTGATCCCTTGGGGCGATAGTATCGCTCTTCTTTCTTTTTGGTGTTTCGATGCCAAATGGGGAGAAGTATTTCTATTAGGTCTTCGTGGATTTGCATGGGTCGGGCACAAGTATTTGCACTTTAGCTTTTCAGTCTTTTTCTCGCTTGTGTCCATTTAGCGTCGAACTTTTATTCATGATTTGTGCTGTATGAGACTATGTTTGTCTGGCTCTGGATTTATCTTGTGGATTATTCTTATGGATTCATCAATCATATTGGCTATATTGGATATCTATATCGAGGAAGGCGCTCATTATAGCTATCATTCGATATTCTTATAATATTTTGAGGATGCATCTATCTCCCCTCCGGTGGTATGAATTTTTCGCGTATGGTTTAGTGAAATAGACTTGTACCTTATTGTGTGTATTTGTAATCAAAACCAAATTTTAGTATGCACACATTTAGGGGTAGTCTCTTTCATTCACTAAAATATTGTTGTCTTGAGAACTATCTTGCAAATCCTAGTATTATCATCTACCACCAAAAAGGGGGAGGTTGAAAGAACATTTCATGGTTCAGTGTGTTTTGTGTGTTAGATAACAACACCGTGGAGTTTTATCATGTGTGCTAAGTGTGCAGGAAAAGTTATTGTGTTTGGGGGACGGATTATCCGCCTCCCAAAGGGGCCGGATAATCCGGTCTAACTCACTTGGCAAAGGCAGGCATGGCGCGTTGCTCTGACTGGGGGCGGATTTTCCCCTGGAAATTCCAAAAGGGGGCGGATTATCTTCCCCTGACCGGATAATCCGGCCCACGCCTTGGGCCGGATAATCTGGCCCCCAGGAGACGATCAAGGACAGGCAAGGCGCGACGCTCTGACTGGGGGCGGGTTTCCCCCCGGAAAACCCGAAGTGGGGTGGACTTTGTTCCCCCGACCAGATAATCAGGCCCTTACCTTCGGTCGGATAATCCGGCCCTCAGGAGACAAGCAAGGGCCAGCTCGGCACGTTGCTCTAACTGGGGGCGGATTATTTGCTGGATAATCCGAGTCTGGGTGGATTTTTCCCCAGGCCGGATAATCCGGCCCTCACTTGGGCCGGATAATCCGGCCCCCAAAGGCTCCAACAGATCAGTTGGGTCAGGGGGTATAAAAGCCCCTTCATCCCCTTCGGTCAGAACTCTTGATTCATTCGAAAAAGGCCAGACCTATTGCAAGATCTCTCTCTAGATCTCCTACTTCAACCACCCAAAGGATTTGATCTTTGGGGGAATTGAAGGAGGATACAACCTTCATCGTCATCACGAATCAAGCACATCAACTACTCTCCATTCACTTGGATAAATCCCCAATCTAGTATTCTCGTCAATATCTAGATCTTGTGTTTTGTTATTGATAACATGTTCTTGTGGCAGCTTGTTGTCATTATAGGAGCCTCCAATTTGGTTGTGGAGTTGTGCCCCGCTAGTTGTGTAAAGGCACCGGTTCCCGCCTCGAAGGTTTCCTATAGTGGAAAGGTGGATCAGGCCTTTGGTGGCGGGATCCATCGGAGAACAGGGTGAGGCCTATTGTGGCGTGGTGGTCTTAGTACTGCCACCCCTCGAACACAGATGTACTTCCCTTAACAAGGAAGGAACTACGGTAAAACAAATCCTGTGTCTCCGCGTGCTTCACTATGGTTTATTCGTTCCTCTATCTCACTCGCCTTTACTCGCTAGTAGTTAGGTTTGCATATAGGGAAATTCTATATAATAGTACATATAGAGAATTTACCTTTTGTGTCAAGCCTAAAATTGAAAAGGCATTAAAATTTGAAGTAACACCTATTCACCCCCCTCTAGGTACCCATACGATCCATTTCAGTAGGGCCACATTCCATGGACGCTTAGATTCCTCGCTGGACATGTCCACCTTGTTCTTCTCCTGTGGCTGTGCATCGTTGAGATAATAGTAATCATTGTGCTACAGTTTGCTCACGATGAAGGGTCCTTCCCATGGAGGGGATACCTTATGCATGCCAGCAGTGTGTTGCACCAGCCGAAGTACGAGATCACCTTCCCGAAGACTCAGGGGTTCACTTTCCGGCTATGGTAGCATCGGAGGTTTTGCTGATATATGGCAGATCTAGACAAGGCCAGTTCTCTCGCTTCTTCCAGCAGATCAACATCATTTTGCTAGGCTTCTCGCACTTCAGCTTCTGTGTATTGGGTGACCCTGGGCGAATCATGCTCTATGCCAACTGGTAGTAGAGCTTCTGCCCCATATACCAGAAAGAATGGCATATAGCCTGTTGATCGATTCAGAGTTGTTCTTAAACTCCATAGTACTGCTGGTAGTTCTTCTATCCAGCACCCCGCTGATCTTTGCAGTGGCTCACTGAGCCGGGGTTTTATCCTGGAAAAAACTAGTCCGTTGGATCTTTCCACTTGCCCATTCGATGTGGGGTGGGCCACTGAGGCAATATCTAGCCGGATCTTCTTTTCTCGGCAGAACCTCGCAAATGCCCCTTCAGCAAAATTCATGCCATTTTCAATTATGATACTGTTGGTATAGCCATATCTCAAGATTATATCTTTGAGAAATATCACTGATGTTGCCCCATCACACTTCCTGATTGGCTTGACCTTAATCCATTTGGTAAACTTATCTACCATAACCAAGATATGAGTCATGTTTCGTTTTGCCGGCTTAAACAGGCCGACCATATCCAAACACCATACCACAAATGGCCAAGTGATAGGTATAGTTTTTAGTTCCAACATAGGCATAGGCGTTTTTGTTGCATACCTCTGACAGCCATTGCATTTTTTCACAAGGTCCTCTGCCTGCACCAAGGCACTTGGCCAATAAAATCCATGCCGGAAAGCCTTTGCCACTAATGCTCTAGAAGATGCATGATGACCACATTCTCCTTGATGGATATCTTGGAGGATGTCAAGCCCTTCTTCCGGGTCTACACATCGTTGCAGAACACTTGTAACACTCCTTTTGTATAGTTTGGTGTTGATAATAGTGTCTGCCTTTGCTCTTCTATGGATTTTCCTTGAGAGTATCTCATCACTCGGCAAGGTTCCCTCCTTTAGGAATTCAAATATTGGCTATGCCCATGCAGGTAAAGCTCGAACAGGGAAGAGCTCTTCGTCAATTCCGGTGACAGTGTGATGGATGGTTTTCTTAAGTGTTCTAATGCAACACCTAGCGGGATTGGCTGCCAAGATGACCCCAACTTTGATAATACGTCGGCTGCTTCATTTTTGATCTGAGGTATGTGATGGAACTCACATCCCTCAAAGAACCCACTTATCTTTTGAACGTGGAACCTATAAAGGGCCATGTTTGCATCTAGAGCCTCCCAATTGCCAGACACTTGCTTCACCACCAAATTCGAATCTCCAAAACACTGTATCTGACGTATCCCTACTTCCTTTGCTACCTTAAGCCCATGCGCAAGAGCTTCATACTCGACAACATTGTTTGATGCGCTGAAATGGATTTGGAGGACATATTTCAACTGGTCCTTCTTGGGTGAGGTAAGCACTACCCCGGCCCCCATTCCTTCCTTTAGCTTGGATCCATCAAAGTGCATTCGCCAATAGTTTGAATCCGGCAAAGGTGGTTCGAATTGCATATCAGCCCAATCCACAAAGAAATCTTCTACTGCTTGAGATTTGATCGCATCTCTTCTATCAAACTATGTTGCGTATGGGGCTAACTCAATTGCCCATTTCGCAATTCGTCCGTTGGCATCTTTGTTGCTCATAATCTCGGATATGGGTGCTTCGCATATCACCTTGATGGGGTGTTCCTCAAAGTAATGCTTGAGTTTCTTGGCTGCCATGTACACACCGTATGCCATCATCTGTTAGTGAGGGTAATTCTCCTTCGAAGTTGATAACACCTCGCTCAGGTAATACACTAGTCTTTGCACCGACTTGCCTTCCTCGTCACGCTCCACCACAATCACTGCGCTTACGACTCAGTTGGTTGCGGCTATATAGAGCAACATCGGCTCTTTAGATAGTGGGGAGGCTAATATTGGTGCAGAAGATATCATCTTTTTTAACTCTCGGAACGCGCTATCAGCTTGTGGTGTCCACGTAAATTTGTCTGCCTTTTTCATTAACTGGTATAGGGGCAATGCCTTTTCTCCCAGCCGACTTACAAACCAACTTAATGATGCCAGACAACCAGTAAACTTCTGCACATCATTAAGACATTTTGGCAGTTCCATTCTCTCTATGGCTCGGATTTTCGTGGGGTTTGCTTCAATACCTCGCCTGGATATGAGGAAACCGAGTAACTTGCCAGCCGACACACCAAAAGTACATTTCTCTGGGTTAAGCTTCATCCGGAACTGCCTTAGGTTCGCGAATGTCTGCCGAATATCATCAAGGAGTGTTTTGCTTTCCTTGGTTTTTATCACAACATCATCCACATAAACTTGCACATTTCGACCAATTTGGTCATGTAGACACTTTTGCATGCATCGTTGATACGTTTCTCCTGCATTACGTAATCCAAACGGCATAGTGCAATAGCAATAAGCCCCATACGGGGTGATAAACGCAGTCTTTATTTGATCATCCAGGTTCAGAGGTATCTGGTGGAAGCTAGAATATGCATCTATGAATGATAAAAATTCACACCCGGCAATTGAGTCTATGACCTGGTCTATCCTTGGTAGTGGAAATGGATCTTTTGGACACGCCTTATTCAGGTTCGTGTAATCGATACACATACGCCACACCATAGCCATATTCGGATCATCCTTCTTCTTCTCCACGAGCTCCGGATTAGAGAGCCAATCCGAGTAAAGTACTTCCATAATAAACCCGGCTGCAAGTAACCGAGATATCTCATCTCCAATGACCTTTCTCCTATCTTTGGCGAAGCGGCAGAGAGGTTGCTTCACAGGCTTAGCCCCGGGTCTTACATTCAAAGAGTGCTCGGCCAAATCCCTCAGCACACCTTGCAGATCCTATGTGGACCAGGCAAAGATATCCCGATTCTCACGGAGGAAGTTGACAAGCTCGCTTTCCTATTTGTCGCCTAAACCGACACCAATGGTCACGGTGTGCTCTAGGAACTGATCATCAATGGACACCTTCTTTGTATCTTTTATCGCTTGAAACAACACACTCCCGTGCGGGTTGGTCAGAGACGACATATGCTGTTGCGTGGACTGAGCCAATGCGGACACCTCTTGAATTCTCCTCTTCTCTTAAGAAATCACAAGTGACTCGGCCAGGTTAGATGTGGCGGAAGCGCACACAATAGAATGCCTGAAGTCCCCAGCTATGGTAATCACCCCTTGGTCCGAGCAGTTTCATCTTCAGGTAACTGATGTGAGTGCATGCCATGAACTTGTTCAGAGCAGGCCTACCAAGTAACCCGTGATATGCGCTTTCCATGTTCACAACCTCGAACTCCAAATTTTCAATCCGGCAGTTGTTCCTTGTGCCGAATAACACGTCAACCCGGACCTTACCAATGGGCTCACAGGAGATACTCGGCACGATGCCATGGAAAGTGGCCCTTGTTGCTTGAAGCATATTCTCCGATATTCCCAGCTTGTGCATGGTATCCTGGTACATGATGTTAATGCTAATGCCATTGTCTATCAGCACCTTGGAAAACCTCACTTTGATATTCGGCCTAATGAATGTCAGATCCAACACTAGTGCATATGATCTAAGACTCGGCATGAGCCTGGGGTGATCCTTGATGCTCCAAGTGATTTCCTGATCTGACCAAGGCATGTAGCTTGTCACAGCTGGCATTACCATGTTTATCTCCATATGTCGGTGCTGCAAGCTCTTTCTATCAGTCTCCTCTGTGGTGAACACATAGTAACTTTGGTGATGCTCCCTGTACTTGTTCCTCCCTTCATTACCATGATACCCTTGGTCTTGTTGTTGATGGTTATTCACTTGATACACTGCATCCCTTCTCTCTTGATTTTCATACCTCGGTGGAGGTGGAGGCAACATCAGCTATTGTTCGTTCCAACGAGGGAGCAGTTGATGCCGAGGTGCTTCATTTCGAGGTGCTTCGTGCCGAGGTCCATCATTACGAGGTACATCGTGTTGAGGTACCTGAGCATTCCCCGAGCTATTCTGCTCTAGCTTCCTCATCCATTCACATTGTCAGGTCATATGATTCGCCGGATTATTCAGACTTGGCGTATGGAACTTGCACGGCTGATCCAACATAGACTCGAATGTGTATCTTGGACGATCCTTTCTTTCCTGCCACTGTTTCTTCTGCTCTGGCATCCAAGGTTTCTTTCCTTCACTCTTTTGCTTCCAATGTTGTCCTCCAGTTTTCTAGCACTGGCTGGCGCCGACATTAGGCTGATCTGATCTACAGCCGCCACTTGTTGTTTGTTGTACCTATAATCCTGGCGATCATCCCTTCTTTTACCTCGGAAGTCATTCTTCCGAGATAATCCGGAACCATCTCTGTTGTAGTACTCCTCATTTGACTCGCTTGACATTAGCCGAGGTTGGGTTGGATCTCCCAAAGTGTACGAATCCGCGATCCGAATCGTCTCGGCCAGGGTGGTTGGCATATCTCGCTGCAACCTCTGCCACTCGAACGCAAGCATTCGAACATAGCCTCGGGGGATACTCCTATCGAGAGAGCTGACCATGTACCCGATGAAAAAATATGGATGGAACCGATAAAACGCACACTCGTGTCAATTTAAACAATACCCGGGTCGAGTACCTCCTCGGATGAAGATATTTTGAGCCTACACTCGAATACAAATATTCAACTATAGCCTTGGGGGCTACACCCATCGGGAGCACTGGTCGCGCACCCGATAGAATATAAACAAAATACTCCAACGGATACGAAACCTATGAGCATTACACAAATGTATCCTCATACGGTTACTCCCATCGGCAGTGTTAAACGAAAATCAACAAACAAACTGAAAGCTTTAGCAATTCCAATAACCAAACAAGGCAGTCGATAAATTCTCAAAGGAATTGGACCGCGTCCGCCGTGATAATATGTCTGAATGTCGTGTCTCTCGACATGAAGGTAAGGCCCCAGGATCCGTCCTATGAGACCTAGTAAACACACCGTAATGTGTTCTGCTAGTTATTATCCGTATCCACGATACAATGAAAAATTCCGACGGACGTGTTGGGTACCCATAAAATATGTGACTGGAATTCAGTAATCGGTAAGACCTCCACGGCTCAAGATGAATTATGCCAGTATATACCAAATTCGAGTCTGGGGATTTGAGTTTGAAATAGGTTCACGATGTTTTTCCCAAGAGCAATTAACTGGTTCCCGATCCGTCGGATGCACTAGACTTGTGCTACCAAAATCCCCATGACATGAATATCTATAAATAAAAAGTTCTACTCGAATAAATCTTTGGGTCCATACATCGAAAATGTCTTTGATACTCAACCCAAATCTACAATTCGGATGGAGCCTCGGGGGCTACTGACATGGGTATGACTTATCTGGTTCCTATAATTGGTATACCTGGTACATACTTAGACTACGACCCAAGGCCCACAAAGAAATAAAGAGTCCTGGAAGCATCCGAAGCCTAGGAACCAGGCGTGTTAATCAAGATATAAATACAAACCAACATAGTCGAGTAGCTGTAATCAAACTTGTAACTGATCCGCATGGGACTCTGAGATCCGGCCTCTCATATAAGGGCCGGGAGGATCCAACGGAGAGAACACCATAGCTTAGAGTAGACACAATGCGTCGTGAGATAGATTTCATCCAACGAATCAGCGACATTGTAATCATTTCTTTGCAATAACGCTCAAAAAGGATTCGACTCCCTTGCTTGTCTGATAGGCCGACGATATCACCAGCGCTCTCATTTCCATCAAACCGAAGTGCATAACTATGGACATTGTTGAGGTTACCCTTGTTAGTGCATGATGAGACGCGGTGACCTGGTGGAAGACAACGGTTGTACGAGAGGTTAGGTGTGGTACATGGCTTGGGCGGATGGTTTAATGGATGGGCTAGAGAAGGATGGACAAGGGCTAGGTTAGGAGTGGGATGGTTTGGGGAGGGCGAATTTGAAACTGGGGATGGAGTAATTGATTCGTAGGCAGGGGGAACAATCCAAAGGGATCGAGCTAGACGTTGAATGGATCGTGGAGGCATGTGCCACCTGGACATACGACCGACGATAAGCCACCGTAGTGGCATTGGCTCCGATGAGGAGGACATGGTATTTCCGACATGAAACAATCTACCAAAGTTGTGATTCTTTAGCTAACCAGAGCTGGTGTTCCCTAGACCAGTTAGGGCCGCCTGAACCCCATAGATGGAAAAAACATTTGAACTCGGGGCAGGTAAATGAGTGGTGCTTGTAAATAATGAGATCAATGGCTTTAGAAAAGACTGTAAAGTGAAAGACTTGATCCCTAATTTGGGAGACATGAAGGTTGACGCCACCTCCACCAAGACAAGATTGACAGGCATTACCAATCGAGAGAGGATCAAGTCGAAATGTGACATGGCCAAAAGATGTGATAAGATGGAAACCAACATCATCAGGAGAAGGATAGACATGGATGGATAACGGAGAACAAACCTTAGAGGAGAAGGCCACCGCCGGAGAGGGATCATTGGTGGAGATCGGGGCTAGAGGATCCATCCCGGTGCAATCTAACGGAGATTGCCATGGGTTGCCTTTTTGCCTAGGATACACCCTGGGAGGTGTACCAAACACATAGAAGAAGCTGCCGACGGAAGTTACAACACCGCAGAGCGGCACGCCATGGCTACCAACAGAGGGGTGGTAGATCCCCAAACACGTAAGCCTACTCTTCCTCTACCAACAAGTTCACCGGCTCCGAGAAGACAAACACATCTGACCAAAACAGCCTAGCTAAGCGCCACTGCTGAAAATCGTCTCAGATCTTCGACTTGATGGTTGCCACCACAGGGCGTACTCACACAGTCTCGTCGTCCACCAAAGCAGCAGGTCTGTGTCTGCAGAGGGCACCCACTGAGGTCTATCCCACCGCAGCAGTTCCCAAGCCCATACTTCCCCGGCCACCACACATCCAACTAAAATGTGTTGGATGCTCTCCGGCTCCTGATCACAAAGCAGGCACTTGGGCAGTCGTGGTAACTGGCGCTTCTCCAACCGCTCAGCCGTCCAGCATCGGTCCCTCGAGGCCAGCCACGCGAAGAACTTGCACCCATGCGGGGCGCGCGAACGACAAATCTGGGTGGCAGCCGGGGCTCGGGTGGTGCCCGCAAAGAAGGCTCTGTATGCCGACTTTTCAGAGTATACCCCATCCTGTGACCATCTCCAGGTCAACACATCCTCATGCTGGACGGCTGAGCGGTTGGAGAAGCGCCAGTTACCACGACTGCCCAACTGCGTCGTAATGCCACAGGAGGAAGAATTCGGGAACAACCGCTTCCCCCATGTCTGGACCATAGTCCCTCAGCCAAGTCCCATCCAACCCCTCCCGGACTGAACGGGCTCTCACCTTGCCCAGGGGGACCGTCGCGAGGAGGTTCAGGGCGATCTGCTCAACCCGGCGGCCATGAATCCACCGGTCCTGCCAGAACCTAGCTCGCTCCCTGTTGCCCACAGTGTAGCAAGTGGTAGCGTGGAAGAGCTCCATAGACTGCCGTGGAAGCCCTAGGTCAAACTCTCCCCAAGGCTTACCCGGGTCCACCCTTTGCAGCCATGCCCACCTACACCTCAGCGCGAAGTTCATCAGGCCGAGGTTGGGAATTCCAAGGCCGCCGAACTCCTTCGGCGAGCACACCTTCTCCCACACGACTAGGCAATGACCACCTTTTGCCTCCCTACGGCCCCTCCAAAGGAAAGACCGGACAATCTTGCGAAAGGCCACCAGGGTCTAGGGGGAACATCCAGCGACATGAGAGCGTGGATCGGGATGGCCGAGAGCGTGGTCTTCACTAGGGTGGTACACCCCCTGTTCATGAGCCCCGCACACCACGGCTGCAGTCTGTTAGCCGCATTGTCCACCACAAACTGCAGCTGTGCCTCTATAGGCTTACGTAGGCCTAGCGGCAGGCCCAGGTACCTACATGGAAAGCTGCCGATCTGACACCCCAGGATGTCTCGCGCCAGCTCCACCTTCTCCAGAGAGCACCCAATCGGGTGAACCGAACATTTCACCAGGTTGGTGCGTAGGCCAGAGGCCCCTCCAAAATCCGCCACGATCGCCTCGCAAGTGTGGACATCCAAGGGCGCGAGTCGCACAAAGGTAATGACATCATCCGTGTACATGGAGGTGCAGTGTCGTAGCCCACTGGTCGACAACTCCGAAAGGAGCCCCTCGACCACCGCTTGCTCAAAGAGCCTATGCAACACGTCCATCACCGCGTCAAAGATAAGTGGGGAGAGCGGATCTCCCTGCCTCAACCCCCTCTGGTTATAGATCACCACTCTAGCGGAGCCGTTCACCAGGACCCGTGTCGATGCCGAGCTAAGCAAGCCATAGATCATGCCTATGCACCTATCCCCAAAGCCAAGCTTGGCCAAGACCTCAAGCAGAAAGGCCCAATCTACTGTGTTAAAAGCCTTGGTGATATCCAGCTTCAGCAAGATCGCCACTGTTTTAAGCCTGTGCAGCTTCTTAGCCGTGCCTTGCACGAGCTGGAAGTTGTCGTGGATGCACCACCCCCTGATAAACGTGCTCTAATGACGACCCACCAGCTGCGGCATCTTAGGTGCCAGGCGCACCGACAACGCTTTAGCCACGAGCGTTGCCACACTATGAATCAGACTGATGGGGCGAAAATCCTTGACTTTCACTGCCTTAGCATGCTTTGGGAGAAGAGTGATCAGCGCCTGGTTTGTCGTGTGTAATCCCCGTGAGTCCCCCTCCCACATTGACTGGAATGCCGCCATCACATCCTCTTTGACAATCTGCCAACAAGAGGTATAGAACCTGCCTGTGAAGCCGTCAGGTCCAGGGGCCTTGTCCAATTTCTGGGACCTGACAACACCCCACACTTCCTCCTCCGAGAACGGGAGCTCGAGCTCAGAGAGGTCGTGCTGCAACAATCCTAGTAAGTCCAAGTCCAGCACCGACTCACGCTCCGGGCAAGACCCCAAAAGCTGCTCATAGAAGGAGTCCACGACCTCCGTCTTGCCCTGCTGATCGGCCACCAACACTCCCTCAACCTTGAGGTGGGCAATATAGTTCTTCCGCCTTCGGTGGTTGGCATGGAGATGAAAGAATTTGGTACAGGCGTTCCCCTCACTTAGCCACAGAACCCTAGATTTCTGCCGAGCAATCATCATCTCCAGCGAGGCTAGACCCAACAACTTCTTCTTGAGAAGCCTCTGGAAGGCCCGCTTGCTAGGAGAAAGATCCCTAGTCTCCATAGCAACATCAAGCCTCAGGATTAGCTCGTTGGCCACCAGGATCTGTTTCTTGTTGTTGCCGATGATCCTATCACTCCAGCTGATCAAGGCCTTAGATGTGGCCGTAAGCTTAGCCGCGAGCCTCAAAAACGGGTTAGCGATCAATGTACCTGTAGTCCAGGCAGCCTCCATAGTCTCCATAAACCCTTCCACCTTGGTCTAGAACGCCTCGAAACGGAAGCACTTACCAGTCTCCAGCTGGGCGTTGAGGTTGACAAGTAGTGGGCAGTGATCTTAAGTCGAAGAGCTCATCACCGAAAGGAAGGAGGATGGATACCTCGCCTCCCAATCCACAGTCGTAAAGACCCTGTCCAACCGCTTCATCGTGGTGTGGGCCCTTGATACGTCCATTTTGCATCACTATTCTATGTCTTAATTCACTATTATTCATTGATATATTTCGTATTGAGAGGTGATACTTATGTTATTTCATCTATTTTTGCATGGTTGATTACTTTTGGAGCTTGGACCGCTGCAGTCAGGATTCTGATGGAAAAGGTGCTGTTTGGAGGCAAAATTCGTGAAGATCAGAAAATCTGGGAAAATATACGGAAAATCCTATTTTTCCAGAAGACTCAGGATGCTAGAAGATGGAGTGGATGTGGGCCACAAGGGGCCCACAGCACCCCATGGCGCGGGCAGGCCTAGGCCGCGCCAGGGAGTGGTGTGGCCGACCTGGCCCACTCCAGCCTCCCCCCTCTAGCGTATATCATCCCTACAAAACCCTAAGACTCGGGAAGCGACCATAGAAAGATTCCGCTGCCTCTGCGGGGCGGAAAACACCGAGAGAGAAAGATCTCTCCGGCAGACAGATTTCTGCCAAGGGAATTCCTTCCCGGAGAGGGGAGATCGTCGCCATCAACACCACCATCAAGCTGCACCTCATCGGGATCATCATCATCATCATCACCACCATCATCACCATCAGCACCCTCATCACCATCTCCATATTGCTGTAACAATTGGGTTGAATCTTGCATAGTTCATAGGGGAAACTTTCCCGGTGTTGATTACTCTTTGTAGTTGATGCTATTGAGTGAACCATTGAATTATTGTTTATGTTCAGATTGTTATACATCATTATTTCATCTCTGATCATGATCCATATGATGTCTTGTGAGTAGTTCGGTTTGTTCTTGAGGACATGGGAGAAATCTTGTTATTAGTAGTGGAGTTGCGTTGAGAAAGATTTAATAGATTGTTATTTAAGTTGTGGTGTACTTCTTCTAGTGGTGTCATGTGAACGTCGACTACATGACACTTCACCTATATGGGCCTAGGGGAATGCATTGTGTATTTGGCTACTAATCGTAGGGGTTGCCGGAGTGACAGAAACCTGAACCCCCGTTAGGAAACCATTGCACAAGGGATGTAAGGGTCTTAGAGTTTAAAGATGTGGTTAGGTTTCTACCTTAAATACTTTCTTGTACTTACGGATGTTTGCAAGGGGTTTAATCACACGTATGTATTAGTCTTGGATGGGGCGGTACATTAGCACAGGTTCACCCACACAACACTTAGCAAGCTAAAGAAGATTAATCGACTATATGAAGCGAAAGCACTTGACAGTCTTCCCATGTATCCTCGAGAACGTTTGGTCATCTATAGAAATACAACCGGCTTGTTCTTTGCTACATAAAGGATTGGGCCACTTGCTGCATTTATTCCTACTGTCTTTTATTTACTCGTACTTTGTTTACTTGCTTTATCGAAAACCCCTAAAAAGCTGTCTGCTAAGTATTTGCAGAGAATTCCTGATCGATACCACTAGCAAGCACCTTCTGCTCCTCGTTGGGTTCGACACTCTTACTTATCGAAAATACTGCGATACACCCCCTATACTTGTGGGTCATCAAGACTATTTTATGGCGCCGTTGCCGGGGAGTGAAGCGCTATTGGAGAGTGGAACTGGTAAAGGAAACTTCTACTGTGAGTATTGTTTACTTCTGCTAGTTGCTTTATTTTCGTTATGGATAATTCGCTGAGTTTCTTCTATGGTAATGCTACTACCACTGCTAAGGTAGTAGATAAGCCACCACCTGCTGAGAAAGATTTTTTCAAAATACCTACAAGAATTATTGATCGTGTTATGGATAACTACTATGTTAGGGATGGAACTGTCTATCCTGGTGATCATTTACTCTTTATACACGAATTATGCGGGTTGTTCAAGTGCGCAGGTATTACTACAGATCAAGTTAAGAATAAGTTATTCTCATTATCACTGAAAGGAAGAGCTGAGGAATGGTATAAGCTGCTGAAGAATGGTCAAGCTCTGGAATGGGAGGAAATAGTGCCTCTCTTTTATTCAAAGTTTTATCCACCTAGTGAGATTCATAAAGATCGGAATCAAATATACAACTTTTGGCCTCTTGATGGAGAGAGTATAGCTCAAGCTTGGGGGAGATTGAAGTTACTAATGCTCAAATGTCCCATTCATGAGCTCCCCAACAATATTATTATCAATAACTTTTATGCAAGGCTCCCTCTACATGACAAAGATTTATTGGATGCTTCTTGTGCTGGATCATTCACTCGTATGGAAGAAGAAGCTAAATGGGATCTTCTGGACCGTATTCAAGACAATGCTGAAGCTTGGGAGAATGACAAAGGTAGAAATCCAGGTATAAATTATGATTACGAAGGCATTGAATCTTTTATGGGAATTGATGACTTTCAAAATATTAAAAATGCTTATGGTCTAGACTCTCAAGCTATTGCTTCTTATTTTAAGGCTTTTGCTTCTTATATTGAAGTGCCTAAAAAGAAGTGGAATAAGTATCATGAACCTTATAAAGATGTTGCTAAGAGTGTTCCTGCAAGAAATACTGAAGTTTATACTGCTAATCATGTTTTACCTGAACCTTATATTGAGAAAATGCCTTTCCCAGTTAAGGTAAAGGAACATTCTATGATGGCTAGTATGGTAGATGAAAGTATGAATAAAGCTATTGAACCTGATAAACAAATGGTTGATGAACCTATAATAGCAAGTGTGAAAGACTTTGTCACTAAATATGAAAAAGAGGGACACCCTATCCTCTGTAAGGATACCTCTAATATTGTTTCACAAAGTAGTATTCCCGTGTTTTCTGTTAGAATAAGTGATCATTGCTATGATGGTCCTTGTGATAGCTATATTGTTAAGTTTATGCATGATACTGAAAGTTATTATGAGAGAGGGAAAAGTGTTCTTATGCATCTCAATAATATCAAGTTTCCTCGTTTTATGCTGAAAGTTTTTATGTTGCACTTCTTTTGCCTTCTTATGCAAGTTGCCTTTGGTTTCAATAACTTGTTTGTTTACAAAATCCCCTTGCATAGGAAGTGGGTTAGACTTAAAGGTGTGTGTGTTTTTGCTTCTTAATGCTCTCTTTCACTTCAATTCATATCCCTACGAGAGCTTCTTCAAAATTATCATGCTCATCTTAATGGCTATAAAGAAAGAGCTTTATGGGAGACAACCCAATTTGTTTTTGCTTTCAGTTTGTTTTTGTTTCCTTGAGTCTTGGAAGTTATTACTTTGGTAATAACCGCTCTTTATCCGTTTTGTTTGGTTTTTGTGTCAAGATCAACCTCTAATGAGAGAGAAGTAAGATTTGGGGGAGTTGCTTTCCCAAAACAGATTTTTGTGCTTCACCGTAAAAATTCGTGAGAGATCTCTGTATGTCGGATGGAGCTGTAATTTTTTGTGATTCTGCCCCAGGTTGTTATTTAACTTTCGTTAGTTTTGCACTTTTTGATTTGAGCAACAGAAAATTTTCGAAAAAAATGATCTTTACCTGCTGGTCTGTTTTGACAGATTTAGCCAATCTTGCATTTGCTTCTTTATTCGATTTCCTTTTTGAATTCTTTTTGGGTTTTCGGAAGGAGTTGCTACAATAGCTTTTGTTTTGATGGTTTTCAGTTGAAGTTGGACTCAAAAGTTTCTATCACTTCACTTATACTAATGTTGCTAATGAGAACTGTGTGATGTTTTGTGTGAAAGAAATTTCCAGGAAGTGGAGACAATGGTGTAATAAGGAAGAGAAGGGTTTTATGACTCAAGTAATAAGTGTATGAAGATGAAGATATCGATGATATTCAAGTGGTGACTCTGAAAGAATCTACTAGATACCAAATTCAGAGACCTGTAGAGTCCGTGTTCAAATAGGTAACAGTTCTGGTAAGAAAAGATCCGCGAAAGTACAATCCAACTATATTTTTATAGTTTTTAGTCAATAAGGAAAGTTTCGAAGCGAAAAAGGGACAGAACCGGAGCCGGGGTGGCCCACCCCACCCCTGGCCGCGCCACCAGGTGGTGAGGCCACCCAAGACTCCGTCTCCGACCCGTTTACTCCCAGTACCTTCCTTTTGACATGAAACTTCGTAATATATAACCCCCTGGATCTTTCAAGGTTCGTATATTGTGTTTTCGTCGTGTTTTTGTTTCGATCTGTTTCTGTCAGGACATAATCTTTGATAGCTTAGAAGCACAATGGTGTCCGCCAAGGATAATGGGAAGGATCCCATGGAGGAAGACCCCCAAGACCCCGGGAAGGAGAAGGAGACCAAGAGTGAAGGTGAAGAGGAGCAAGGCCAACACCCGCATACCGGCACCACCATTGCAAGGATTGGAGTGGTGAAACCTGCCAAGATTAGAAGGCCTGCACGGATGCAGACTGGGGGGAAAGCTCCTCGTCACAGTTTGGCTCCACGGTCACTTCCTCCATGCACCAGGAATCCTTTCCATACCCTTATCCATGAGCATCAATACCAGAATATGCCCAAGGAGAAATTACCCTCCAATTGGGATTTGCCTCGTTCTAGCCATGCAGGAAAAGAAGACTTCAAGGAGGAAGTGTGGGGAAAGAATAGCAAGAGCTGGAATTCTCAACACGACATGATGATGAGACGCATTGAGCAAAACTCGCAGCTGATTCGTAATCTCACCTTCGAGATTGAGGACTTTGGGAAACTGATCAAGGAGCTCATTGAGAGGATACCACCACCACCGAAGGAGTAATTCGTCATCAGGTTTGGCATCCCCTTGGTTTGTTCCAAGCTTGGGGGAGTTCCGCGGTATCACATCACTATCTTCTATCTTTTTACCTTATTAGTAGAGTCATATCATGAATAGAGGAGTTATTATGTAGTATGGTTTGCATTATGGAAGTGTCCCCTCTCTCGTTAGATATGTATCCCTTGGTGTGAGTTGCCATTATGGAATATTAATGAGAAGTTCTATCATTCACTCTTTTGCATGGCTTATGTTAGTTTTCAATTCATGGTTATATGATTAATCTTGTTGTTAGTATTGGTAGCACTTTGGGATCATTGAATTAATTTAGTTAGTTTTGGCAAACCTGGCTCGGTCAGTAGCAACACCTTTTTGAGAGTTGAAAAGAAAAAGATAGAAGTACTCGAGAGAAAAATAATTTCATCATCTTTCTTTCTTGATTTGCTCATAAGTCTAGTATTCTCTAGTTAAGATCTTTTGTGCTTCCAAGGAAGATTGCATGTTTGTCTTTATCATTGTATGTTTGTTTGTTTCCTTCAACTCTTGTACTTGCTACCCAGCCTTACTAGCCAAAAACCTGTACTGAGAGGGAATTCTTCTCGTGCATCCACCTCCTTTAAACCAAAACCTTTGCCATTTGTGTCCACCATACCTACCTAGTAGCATTATTGCTATTCCAAGTAAATTCTTGTTTTGTCTACCTCCCAAATTAAACTTGTTATGCGAAAATTAGTGATTAAAGCTCTCACGAACTTGATGGCACACTTTACTTTCTTGCACTTAATAAACCTGAACCATTGTGAACTCTCCATGAAAGTTATATGCTTGCAAATTATAGGCTGGGAATTAGCAGAACTGTGCTGTCACAGGGAACACTTTCAACACTTGTAAATATATACCTAGTTGATACCTTGCTCTTTTGTTTGCGGATGTCGTCGGTGTGAAATAAAAGGGGAGCTGGTAAGTCCATGGAGTTATGTATGTGTGTTAGAGAAACGCCTAGGCCGCTGGTCTAATCCATGCTGACATGGTGGAAACCTGTAGCATAACCATAATGATATCTATGAAGCATTCTTCTTATAAAAAAAGAGAGAGATAGATATTGAGAAAAAGAAAAGAAAAAAAAGAGATACTATGAAAAGTGGAAAGAGAGAAAAAAGCACCATTTTCCCATGGTAAATAAGAAGATTGCTGAGATACTCATTGTCTGCTTGCCTTGTCATTTTGATATGGGGATTCTTCTGTATCATCAGGCAAGGGGTACCCCGTTGGCGGTTCTCAATGATACGCACATACTTACGATGACAAGAACTTACCGGTAACTAAAGTTGAGTAGCATGAGGAGCGGCCCTCGTACTCAAGGGACTTGGGATTTTCAGTTTATAGTCTGTCAAGCATATAACTCAGATTGGACCTCACTTTAACCTTAATCACCTAAAGATGCCTATGATAGGGGCAATGAGAGCTGAAAGTTAGTAAGTATCATAATTTTTGGGAGCTCTTTATGAGACTTGCAATCCCTGCTTCCCTCTTTGAAGGGCCCTTTCTTTTACTTCGTAGTTGAGTCAGTAAACCTATTCCCTTCTATCTCAGCAAGTATTTTGAGTTGATGTGTTTCATTCATTCATATGATGATTTATGCATTCTTGTTTCTTATGTTCCTTGTTTTGCACATTGCTCTTATCTTGATGTTTACTACTTTGAAAGCTTTCTTTGAAAATCGGCTATTTGTGAACTTCAGCAAATTATCAACTATTCTTCGACCAAGAGCTAAGTTTGCCATTACCAATTATGATTTACTCTATGGATCTTTATTGTGTTTCCTTTACTCATTGCAAGATTAGTTATATAATAGTGAGTTGTCTTCTATTAGGATCTATGCTTTTGATGAATGTGATGCTTATTGTCCGTATTATTTTATCGACTCTTCACTCCATAAACCTGAGGCCATGTTTATTGAGCTCAGTTTCGCTTGGGGACAAGCGAAGTCTAAGCTTGGGGGGAGTTGATACGTCCATTTTGCATCACTATTCTATGTCTTAATTCACTATTATTCATTGATATATTTCGTATTGAGAGGTGATACTTATGTTATTTCATCTATTTTTGCATGGTTGATGATTTTTGGAGCATGGACCGCTGCAGTCAGGATTCTGATGGAAAAGGTGCTGTTTGGAGGCAAAATTCGTGAAGATCAGAAAATACGGGAAAATATACGGAAAATCCTATTTTCCCAGAAGACTCACGATGCCAAAAGATGGAGTGGAGGTGGGCCATAGCGGGCCCACACCACCCCATGGCGCGGGCAGGCCTAGGCCGCACCAGGGAGTGGTGTGGCTGCCCTGGCCCAATCCAGCCTCCCCTCTGGCGTATATCATCCCTACGAAACCCTAAGACTCGGGGAGCGACCACAGAGAGATTCCGCAGCCTCTGCAGGGAGGAAAACACCAAGAGAGAAAGATCTCTCCGGTAGACAGATTTCTGCCGGGGGCATTCCTTCCCGGAGAGGGGAGATCATCGCCATCAACACCACCATCAAGCTGGACTTCATCGGGATCATCATCATCATCATCACCACCATCATCACCATCAGCACCCTCATCACCATCTCCATATTGCTGTAACAATTGGGTTGAATCTTGCATAGTTCATAGGGGAAACTTTCCCGGTGTTGATTACTCTTTGTAGTTGATGCTATTGAGTGAACCATTGAATTATTGTTTATGTTTAGATTTTTATACATCATTATTCCATCTCTGATCATGATCCATATGATGTCTTGTGAGTAGTTCATTTTGTTCTTGAGGACATGGGAGAAGTCTTGTTTTTAGTAGTGGAGTTACATTGAGAAAGATTCAATAGATTGTTATTTAAGTTGTGGTGTACTTCTTCTAGTGGTGTCATGTGAATGTCGACTACATGACACTTCACCTATATAGGCCTAGGGGAATGCATTGTGTATTTGGCTACTAATCGTAGGGGTTGCCGGAGTGACAGAAACCTGAACCCCCATTAGGAAGCCATTGCACAAGGGACGTAAGGGTCTTAGAGTTTAAAGCTGTGGTTAGGTTTCTACCTTAAATACTTTCTTGTACTTACGGATGTTTGCAAGGGGTTTAATCACAAGTATGTATTAGTCTTGGATGGGGCGGTACATTAGCACAGGTTCACCCACACAACACTTAGCAAGCTAAAGAAGATTAATCGACTATATGAAGCGAAAGCACTACGCCTTCCCATGTGTCCTCGAGAACGTTTGGTCATCTATAGAAATACAACCGGCTTGTCCTTTGCGGCATAAAGGATTGGGCCACTTGCTGCATTTATTCCTACTGTCTTTTATTTACTCGTACTTTGTTTACTTGCTTTATTGAAAACCCCTAAAAATCCGTTTGCTAAGTATTTGTAGAGAATTCCTGATCCATACCACTAGCCAGCACCTTCTGCTCCTCGTTGGGTTCGACACTCTTACTTATCGAAAATACTGTGATACAGCCCCTATACTTGTGGGTCATCAGCCCTCTCGTTCGACCACGTGTAACGACGGCCATTGAGGTAAAGCTCTTTGAGTTCGAGGGAGGCTAGAGTCCTCCTGAACTTGGTCATCATGTGACGGTTGAGGTTGGAGTTTTTTTTGTCCCTCGAGTCAACGATAAGGTTGAAATCACCGGCGACCATCCACGGGCCAGGGTGAAGTGCCCTCACCTCAGCTAGTTCCTGCAGGAACAGCCGCTTGGCAGGATCCCCTTGGGGACCATAAACCCCGGTGAACCACCATCCTCTTGACCCCGGCCGCCAGAGAGGAGGAGAGAGAACCATTTTAATATATGCTCTTATGATTGATTGATATATGTGTGGCTTCTATTCGGATGTCATGGCCCTAAATATATATCTACTATGTATGCACGTGTCAATTTTTAACTTAAATGGAGTTTTCATATTCCCGTTAAGCATTACTGCTGTGGGTTTACACGGGTGAAGCTAATTACTCTTTTCTTCACATATTGTGAATTATTTTTCGAAATGGGAGCATCGCACCGGCCTCTACATCAAGTGATGCACACAACCTTTTTTTATTGCAGCATTCCACATAAGGGTCAAGATATTACAATCAAGGATCAGCTAGAGTTGAAACATGTATCAACCATCAAAAAATAAAAATCAACACCAAACTATCCATTCTGAAGTCTATTAGTATGCCGCCATCCAGTGGCCAAGAAATAGAAGTCCTGCGAAACCGTAAGGAGACAGTTGCATCCATCCTCCATATGCTCCCGCTGGTCCACTGGGAGTAAAGACCATAGTTGTATCTAGTGGGCTGCTAGCCGCATGACCTGCAAAAAATTATTACCTGATTGTTTATTGAAGACAATGTTATTTCTTGTTGTCCAAATAGACCAGCAAATAGCTGACACTCCAATGCGAATTCTAGCTTTACTTGCTTTGTCAATGCCATTCAACCAATTACCAAACATATTAGTAATGTTAGAAGGTGGAGGGATATTAAAAGTAATGAAAACAAGTCTCCAAATAATATGACCAAACGGGCAAGAAAGAAACATATATTCAATAGTTTCCATTGAATCACAAAAACAATATTTCTGACAGCCCATCCATTTGCGCTTAGCTAGATTGTATTTAGTAAAAAGGACTTTGTTTTTAAGAAACCACATAAAGGTTTTAATCTTTAGTGGAATTTTTAGTTTCCATAGGTATTTCTGGAAAAACCTAGTATGACCATTAATCATATCTAAATACATAGATTTAACCGTAAACTGACAATTGGTAGTTAGTTTCCATACTAAAATATCTCGGTTATCATTAAGTTGTATCATCATTAACCGATGGCATAGATGCAGCCATTGTGTCCATTTATTACCAGTCAAACTCCGTCGAAAAGCAATGTTAAGAGGAGTCTGAGATAAAACCACAACAACCAAAACATTTCTCCTACTAACAATGTTATATAGAGATGGATACTGTAAAGCTAATGATGTATTTCCTAGCCAAACATCTTCCCAAAAGCGAACACTTTCGCCATTTCCAACTTTAAAAGAACTATTAGCAAAAAACAGTTCTTTGACACGCATCAATCCTTTCCAAAAAGGGGAGTCTGTCGGTTTTACTTCTACCTAAGATAGTGTCTTTTCCCGGATATATTTATTGTGAAGGAGTTTTTGCCACATACCATCCTCCATTAAAAGTTTAAATAGCCATTTGCTAAGTAAACATTTATTCTTAATCGCAAGTACCTCAATACCAAGCCCCCCTGATCCTTCGGACGACAGACAATACTCTATTTTGACAGCCTATATTTCTTCTTAGTATCCGTGCTTTGCCAAAAGAATCTGGACCTATAGAAATCTAGACCCTTGCGCACACCCTTAGGTATTTTCAAAAAATAAAGCATAAACATAGGAAGACTGGTTAGAACCGACTTTATTAAGGTTAATCGGTCTTCGTAAGACAACATTCTCCCTTTCCAACATTCCAGTTTGGATAAAAGACGGTTTTCTACTGTACTCCATTCAGCATTTTTACGTTTTCTACAATGAATTGGTATGCCAAGATACCTAAAAGGTAGAGAGCCCGATTCATAGCCAAGAATTTGTCTATACTCGAGTTCCACCTCCTTAGCCTTTTCAAAACAAAACATTTCACTCTTATGAAAATTAATCTTTAAACCTGACAGTTGTTCAAAGATAAATAAAATTAATTTCATATTAACGGCTGTTACCATATCATGTTCCATAAAGAGTATGGTGTCATCAGCATACTGAAGGATTGAGACCCCTCCATCCACCAAATGTGGAATAAGACCCCCAACTTGACCATCTTCTTTTGCACGAGATATGAGAATAGCTAGCATATCTGCAACAATATTGAAAAGGATTGGAGACAAATGAACACCTTGTCTCAATCCTTTCCTAGTTTGGAAATAATGCCTAGTGCTATCGTTAACTTTTATTGCAACACTCCCCCTTGCACATACTATTTAATCCATTCACATCATTGTGGATCAAAACCTTTCATACGGAGAACTTGTTGCAAAAAAGGCCATTTTACTTTATCGTATGTTTTCTCAAAGTCAATTTTAAGAAGCACGCCATCTAATTTCTTACGATGTAATTCATGAATGGTCTCGTGCAGGATGACAACTCTCTCTAGAATGTGCCTACCCGGCATGAAGGCTGTTTGGGTGGGTCTAATAACTTTACTAGCCACTTCTGTAATGCGATTAGTAGCCACCTTAGTGAAAATCTTGAAACTGACATTAAGAAGACAAATAGGCCTATATTGTTGTATTTGGGCAGCATTTTATTTCTTAGGAAGAAGAGTTATGACCCCAAAATTTAATTTAAACAGAGACAACTCCCCTTTCTTTAGTTGGACAAACAGAGCCATAAGATCATACTTTAAAATATTCCAAAAGGTTTGATAAAACTCCGCTGGAAACCTATCCGGTCCTAGTGCTTTATTATGTTCCATCATAGAAATAGCCTCAAATACTTCTTTCTCGGTGAATTCAGCTATTAGAATATCATTTTCTTCTGCTGAAATCTGTGGAATATCATCTACCCTGTCTTCCATAAGAGTAACATAAACACTATCTAGTTCTCCAAAAAGTTTTTTATAATATTCAGTAATGTATAATTTCAAATTTTCCTCCCCAACAATGGTACCTTCGTCCTGCTCTAATTGAAATATTTTCTTTTTCCTATGCTTTTCATTTGCAATTAGATGAAATAATTTAGTATTATTCCCGCCTTCTTGTATATGTTTGACCTTGGCATGTTGGGCCCATTTAGTCTCTTCATCCCGTCTAAGTTTGTTTACATTTTCTTGAGCAAGTTTAAGTTCCTCCTTCTCCTCCGCACTCATAGGACTAGTCTCGGCCTTCACATCCAAAACATCAATAATGGACAACAGGCGTTCCTTCTCTTTCTTATATTTACCACTAATGTTTTTCGCCCACCCTCTCAAAAAATGCCTTAAGTGCCTTATTTTTCTCTGCCAAGTCAGAATTGGATTTTTGCCCATAGGGATATATTCCCATTCATTTTTAATCATTTCAAAAAAGCCGTCTTGTCTAAGCCACGATAACTCAAAAGAGAAATTTCTCTTGTTTCCTAGATGCGCATGATTTCCAGAATCAATTAGGATAGCAGTATGATCCGAACCAGAGCGAGTCAACGCTCTCACCGTTACTAACGGGAATTTTTGTTCCCACTCTACGCTTGCAAGAACTCGATCCAACTTTTCATAAGTTGGATTTTCCTTCCTATTCGCCCAAGTGAATTGACGACCTGATACAATAATCTCTCTTAGATCCAGACTTTCAATTATCGCATTAAACATGAAAGTCCATCGAGGGTTATAATTTGCGCTACTTTTTTTCTCACTACGGCACAAGATATTAAAATCTCCACTAAGCAGAATAGGTAGGTGCTCATTATCACACATCCTACCTAGTTTAGACAAGAAAAATGGCTTGTTTACATCCTGAGCGGCCCCATAAACAGGCATAAGAATCCACTCGAAACCATCATTTTTTGATCTCAAGTATAACTTCACACAGAATTCACCAGATTTAACCTTATTAACTTGGAGTGTTTGAACATTAACCCCAACCAAGATCCCTCCCGATCTTCCATGAGGTGGTAAGCAAAACCACATAAACTCTCTACCGGCAGCCAGCTTATTCAAGAAATTTGTCTTAAAGTTAGATCAACCCGTCTCCAATAACGCAATAAAATCTAAGCTATACTCTCTTATCGCCTCATTAACGAATAAATGTTTAGCTGATCTTTAAAACCCTCGCTATTCCATGTAATACCTCTCAAACCTGCCATTAAAAATTATTTGATTTAACTCTAATACTTGAACTTCTTCTTACATTAGTCTTATCATAAGACTTACGTCGCCTAGTATGAATAACTTTCGAGGTTGGGCCTTCAAAAACCGAAAAATGATCATTTAAATCACTGTCGTGACTTTGGTCATCTACCAAATCCTCACATAAGTTATATACATGAGACACTAAAGGATTTTTTTCGATTATACTAGTATCCCTTTTATTTTCCAATATGGCTAGGTTTCTTTTTATTTCATTTCAGTATCAAGAATCAGTCTAGAAGTCTTGCTCTTCCTAATAGAATTATGTCCCATTGATACCCCAACCCATCTGTTGTACTGACTACTTCATGCTTAGAGAAAGCCGAAATAGAAAACTTGTTAAGAAGGTTTGTACCTTGGCTGGACATATTGTTTCGGTGCTGGGCTAGCAACATCGCTCTATCCATCTGCGGCACATCAGCATCAGGTTGAGCTTGAAGGCGGTCACTCGACCTCACTCCAACAGGAGGCATAACCCCACCAAAACGAATGATTTCATCGTGAGTTGGTTGGCCATCAGCCCCAGCCTTGATCACCTTGTTATTGATTCCCTTGCACCAGTTTTTGTCCCTCACAGATGATGGCGAGGAGATCATGTCCCCAGCACCACACTGAACCTGCTTAGCTTCCATCCGCTCGGGGACAACCATTGCTGCATCAGCCAAATCAGCATCAAAAAACACTTCATGACAAACATCAGGATCAAAAAAATTATTTTTTGACAAAGGGGAAACATCAAGCATACCCTCATAAAACTCCATATCACTTTTATTAGTAGACATATCTACTGTATGTGAGAAATCAGAAGCATAACCTACAGTTTGAGAGACAGGATTAGCTTTCATAGCATTAACAGGTACAACAAAATTATGAAGCAAAGAATCATCACTTTTATTCATACCACATGAGGACACTGTTGGACTCTGTCTGATGAGGGTTTAACTCATCAATGCCCATTGTTATGGACTTCGGTTTTGGAGAAGGAGGGAGCGCTGGAGACATCTATCGGCTAGCAAATAAGCACATAGGGGACTCGAAGATTTACCCAGGTTCAGGCCTCGTAGAGGTCCCTACTCCTGCTTGTCTGCTCGTGGAATTATCAAAGGAATCGAAGATTACAATGGTGCACAGATGCAATCTGGCGAGGGTTGTGGAAACTAGGGTTGTGTGTGTCTTCCTCGCCGCGCCCTCCTAGCCTTTATATAGATAGGCTAGGTCTCGGGTAGGAAGTCGAGTCGGTTACAAGTAAGGGTTTTCCCCTTTGAACTTTCTATCTTTAGCTTCTTCTTGTTCTTCAAGCAATCGAGAGTCCGCAGGTTACTCGAGTTCCTGATTTGGGCCTTGGCGACACCGTGGGCCTCTATGTATTCAGGCCGTATATACCAAGCTCGAGTACCTATAGGGTATACCCATGTCAGTAGCCCCTGAGTGTCCAGTGGAATCGTAGATTCGACTAGGGACTTTATGAAGCCTTTCGAGTGCATGACTGAGTAAGTTTTTCGACTGCCCTTTTTGTGTCATAGGAATTGTTGATGTGCGTGCCTGATTTAACCGATGTATCGATATCAGTTAACTACCTTAGAGTAAAATAACGCCATCTACTCGAACCCGAGTCCCCGGACTCGAATCTGGAAAAGTGCTGGTGTAATTCGACTCAAGCCACGGAGGTCTTACAGGAGTCGAATTCCAGTGTATGGGTGTGAGCACTCGACGCGTCCGTCAAGGAATGTTCATCGTGCCTGTAGGCACAGTTATATTTCTGGTAGTCCGCAGCGAATGCATTGCCAGGCCTTATTCAAGTCTTATCTTCACGCTGTAAGCGTGGCATCCGAATTTTTGTCATCACGGAGACGATTCGGGTGACCCAGGAGACGCAGTCTCTTTGTAGGGAAAAATCATGAGGCGATGTCGTCATAAGCTTCGAGTGTGGATGTTATCAACACAGAGTGTTTTATAGAAATAATCATAGGGTTTGCGACCAGTGCTCCCTATGGGAGTAGCCCCCGAGTGCCTGGTTGAGTCGAAGACTCAGGCAGGGACTAAAGAACTTTTGCGACTGCTGTCGTCTTTTGTTTGCTTGTTTCAGTCAAATTTACTTCCGGTGCTCCCTATGGGAGTAACCCATGTCCATAGTCGAATTGTGCTTCGAATGATTGGGTTTGCTTTGATTGACCATGTTCCTGAAAAAAGAAGAAGAAAAAATCGTAGGGTGCACGACCAGCGCTCCCTATGGGAGTAGCCCCCGAGTGCTTGGTGGAGTCGAAGACTTGAGAAAGGACTAAAGTAGTCGAAGTCTTCTGCTGCGTAGTTTTTGATGACGTCAGTGCTGACGATTCCATGACCTTAGTTGCCCGCGTGAGCGAGTTTGACGGAACGTGACGAGCGATGGGTCCCATTTTCTGACTCTGATTTGACCGGGCGTGCGTAATCTTTATTTTAACTGTGCCTCCTCGATTTCCGAGCGTAATGGGAGTAGTGGGGGACGGTTCGCGCTTCAGGTCCTCCACGTGTCGAGCGCGATGAACGCCACATGTCTGATAGGGTTTTTCTGAGCCATTGGATTGCATCTTCTAGGGGGGTTAAGTAGTAATGCGGCGACGGTAAATTTCACATCTACATCTTTTCATCCTTTGCCTCCATCGCCATTGTTGCTGTTCCTCTGCTTCTTTGCGCTCCTTTCCTTTGCGGCGCTGGACCAGCTCCGCGTATTTCCTAGCTACTTCCTCCGGTCACATCGCCGCCGCGGAATGGGGAAGAAAAAAGGAGGTGTTGCGGCCGATTCCGCTGCTGTTGCGATGAAGAATAAGGGCGGCTTCGCCGCTGCAGGCACCAGCACCGCCTCCGGCGGAAAGAAGAAGAGCACGGGCACTCGTGTCACAAATGGCGCGTGGCGTCCATCTGTGATCAAGTCCTCAGAGCTTCGTATTCTTCACCAAGACGGAGTTTTGTCGTCCGCAGTCGCTAACACGCGCGTCCCTGGCGGCGAGGTAATCCCCTCTCCTCCTGCCGGCTTTCGGGTGATGTTCCTGGCGTTCATCATCCACGGCCTCTCGTTGCCCCTGCATCCTTTCTTCAGGGGCCTTCTCTGTTTTTACGGGCTCCAGCTCCATCAGCTGTCCCCCAATTCTATCCTCCACGTAGCTTGCTACATTACCCTTTGCGAGTGCTGGCTCGGAATCGAGCCGCACTTCGGCCTCTTCAAGCGCCTCTTCAAGTTGAAGCGCCAATCGGCGTCTGGCTCCGTAGTCTATGATGTAGGCGGCTGCGGTATCCACGTCAATCCATCAGCCACGTACTTTGACATCAAACTGATGATGTCCGTCCAAGGGTGGAGGGACAAGTGGTTCTACGTTCGCGACCAGAAGGCCGACGGAGACCACTACGGACTTGAGCCCTTCGACCCCGCAACGTCGTGCAAGAGGAGGCGCTCCTGAAAGAATGTGATTATGCCCGGCGAGTCCACGGAGACAGGTGTGCTGTACGAGCGTGTCTGCGACCTCGAGAGTCGCATGGGTAAAGAGGAGGGAGGCTGCGCCCTCATTCGCACATGGCTGCACCATCGCGTCCAGCCCCTGCAGGCTAGAGTCCACCCCATGTTTCAGTGGGCTGGCGCGGACGATGTCACTCGGGTGTCTGCCGATGGCATGTCAGCGAGTGAGGTAGACAAAAGGGTGCGACTGGTCACCAAGTACACCGTCAAGGATGTGCTCCCCAGTGAACCAGTCGTTCCTCCATTCGATGCTTCTAATCCTCCTCCTGAGGTACGGTTGTGCTACGTAGTACCTTTGTTTATCGATTGCTTGTTTGCCGTTTCTTGACTTCGTGTTAAATTTGTTTTTTGTATGTAGGATTGGGCAGTGTCGCCCTGTATGCCCCCTCTTCCCGAGGGGGTTATCCCTCGTGAAGCCTTGGAAGAGGACGAGTCGGGGTCGACCGTCCCATCTGATGTGGAGGAGGAAGCCCCCGAGTCAAGTAGTCTGGATACTCGCAAGCGTTCACGCAGCGAGGATTTGGATGCGTCGTCTCCTTTGACTCCAGAACGTGTAGGTGTTGGTGCAGAGTCGCCGATCCCTGCCATTCCTATGAGTGCCGTGGCGCCATCCTCTCGCAAGAAGATGCGGCTACCGAAGGAATCAAACCTTTGACTTTGATAAGTTTGATTGGTAAGTATTCGAGTCTTCCTTTTTGGTTCTTCTTTGGAGTTGCCTTTTCTTGATCTTGGTTTGGTCTTATAGTCAGCAGGCGTCGTCATCTTCTGGCGACGTCCAATTTTTAAAAGAATCTGGAGTCGCGACCTCCAGAGCCAAGAAATAGGTTGAGCGTGCTCCTTCTCCTCCATTGGCGGCCCACTCCGGGCATAACTCATCAAGCTCTCCACACGATGGAGAGCATCAGATGGTTGCTCGGATGACTGCTCATCAATCGACTTCGGAGTCATTGAAGGATCATGTAAGTGTAGTATCTCTTTTTTCTGATGTTGCAGTCGATTTTATCTATGTCCTCTGCTGATCCTTTGTTGTTTTCCTTTTACGATAGCTCCTTGTGAAGGAAGCCGCTCACCTGGCGGAGCAGGTGCTTGCGATGGGTCGCCAGCATGCAATGCTGGATACGTGCTATCGCGTGGTGGAAAGTAAGTGCCTTTTACTTCTTCTTCTTCTGCATCGTTGTTATGTAGTCGAATGATAGTCTATCCCTTTTGTTTTGTTTTGTAGTTGAACATAATGCCCTTCTTCACGACGCTGCCACCATCGAAAAGACGCTCGCCGCGGCTGTGAAAAGTCGTGATGAGGCAATCGTGGCGCGTGACGAGGCGCAAAAGCGCGAAGAGGATCTGTGTGCCTCCATCGGAGCTAGGGAGAAGTTGTTCGAAGAACAGCTTTTTTCGATTGCCAAGGCTCTCTCAGGTATTTGCTGGTCTGCAATTTGACCAACTGACTCTTTTTCGATTGCCTTCGATGTTGCTATTTGCTACTGACGTTGTGCCAATGCTTGATTCTTGTGTAGATGCCAGCGGTCTGAGATTTGATGCACTGGCGCTCCGCCGTGATGACGCATTGGCGGGTGCTGTCTCGGCAGTCGAAGACCGCAGCGCTGCTGTGCAAGGTACGCTCGCCAAGGCTAAAGGCGTGCTCACCCATCTTCGGGAGGAGATGACACCCAAGGCTGAGTTGATTGAAAATCTTGATGAGCTGGTGGAGTCACTTGCCGGAGGCGTTCCTGCGGGCTTCAAGAACTCGCTCCGTGCGGCTGGTGTGTTAATGTCACTCGCGATGGTGCAAGCCCACGGAGTCGAAGTTGATCCTGCAGCAGTCTCAAGGGCGATGCCCGTCAGCGCGGATGGCCAGCAGGTAGTCTTTGATCCTTTTGCGGCTGCTTGTGGCAAATATGGGCCACAGCTGATCAACACCATTGCAAAGTACTCTGAGGAGCTGTAGCGAGCCAAGAAAGCGGCGAAGGCCGCGGCGTCAGGAGCCGGCGGAAAGTCAGTGGCATATGATACCGCCACGGACTCGATGAGGCCCCCAAAGCCAAAGTCCAAGTCGAAGAAACTAGTTGCTCCTCAGTAGCCTTGTAATAGTTAGATAGCTTATGTCTCTTGTCGAAAACATGCCTTTTGGCGAGTGTATCTGCTGATAATTTTGCTAATCTTGAATGCACTCGAATCTTTTGTCTGTGCATCACTTTAGTCTTCTTATTGCTTCTTTCTTGGCTTGTGATAGGGCACATCGAGTGAACCACTGAGGGAACCTCTAGATTCGCCACCCCTTGATGACACTTTGGCCGCCGTGCTCAAGGGTGGATGAGCTGTCTCTGCTCTCGCGACTCCGTGATCGCGTGAAGCAGTTGGAGCGTGAATTGCCCGTACTCCACAGTAACACAGATGTATGGAAATCAAAGTCAGAGAAGGCCACCGCCCAAGAAAAATATCTGTTGGGGGAGGTTACGCAGTTGGGTGACCAATTTAAATGTTAGCTTTCTTACTCTTATCTTTTCCTTGTAGTCACTCGCCATGGTGTGCTGTCCTCATACTTCCGCTTTTGCCTTGTATAGTTGTCAGCGCGCGCCATCCGCATGATGAGAAGGATCGAGTTGCCATTCGCATGAATGACTTGACCCAAGAGCAACTTCAGGCGAGTGGGTACTTCTGGGTAGATCATGATCGCGCAATCGCGTTGGTGGCCCTGTAGGATCGTGCGTCGTGAGTGCTTCATTTTTTGAATAAGTCGCAGTCATGCTTGAAGAATATTTATCGGGCGATGTTCCCATTGGATGCTGTTCCATCGAGCCTGCTGGCCCTTCTCGCTAAATTTCACGACCTGAATGCGGTCCGCGAGTGTGTACGCTAACAGTTGGTGGCTGGTGCCAAGGCTGCTCTATCGCTGGTGCGACTGCATAGGCCTGATGTAGATGTTGTAGCGATTGCAGCTGTACCACCTGCACCGCCAGCGGGTTCTGCATGGGATATGGTGCCGCACTATCAGACGGTGGATCGCCCAACAGAGGAGATCATTGACTTCTTCAAGGAGCAAACCAATGTTCGCTTGCTGCAATAGTAGTTTAGTTTGTATCCTGCACATAATCGTACCAATGTTGTAAAGTTCGTATATATACTGTGTATAACTGATTTTCGATGATGTATAAAAGAGCTTCTTAGCGTGTATGTTTTGTGAGTGCGTTGCACTATGCGGCTCCTTTTCGTTAGCTTGGCTATGCGTTTATCTCAGTCCCTTGTCAACCTGTCAGGTGCGTTGCAACTAGGTTGATGTTTGTCAAGGGATTCGATTGGTGTGCCAGCTACTCAGGATATCATGTTTTAGTTCGTAGAACCGATGTGTACAGGGTGGCGCAGCCCCCGAGTGGATAATTTTGCGAAAAATAAAGGAAAACACAGAGTTTTAGGGCACTTATCTTTATTTATTCGCGGGACAATACGAAGTACAATGTGTGGCTAAGTAGCCTTGGCTGAGTAGCCTTATTTGCAATGTAAGAGTAAAAAAACGACTAAGGATAGAAGCGTCGCAGCTGCGCGACATTCCAGGGATTGGAGTATGCGACTCCTGTATCTAAATCTTGAAGGCGATAGGCGCCACCTGGGATTACTTCTGTAATCACGTATGGTCCCTCCCAGGGGGGCTCGAGCTTGAGGTGCCCTTGCTGCTTCAGTCGCAGGACCAGGTCGCTTTCGACGAAGGATCTGGGGCATAGCCTCCTACTATGGTAGTTGTGCAGGTTTTGCTGGTAGATCGTTGATCTTTCTGCGGCGATTTCCCTTTCCTCGTCAAGGAGGTCGACGGAGTCTTCGAGTGCCAGAGTTGACTCCTTCTCGCTGTAAGCGACCACGCGTGATGCTTTGTATCGTACCTCGGCGGGTAGCACCGCTTCAGCCCCGTGCACCATGAAGAACAGGGTGTACCCCGTAGCACTGTTTGGAGTTGTGCGTAGGGTCCAGAGTATTGATTGTAGTTCATCTGGCCAGCAACTCGCGACTTGTTCGAGTGGCCGGAGGAGTCGCGTCTTGATGCCGCCACAGAAGAGCCCGTTAGCTTTTTCGACCTGATCGTTGGTCTGTGGATGTGCCACCGAGGCATAGCTGACGTTGATTCCTAGATTCTCGCAGAATTCTTGGAACTCCTTGGATGTGAAGTTCGTCCCGTTGTCTGTGATGATGCTGTGTGGCACTCCGAAGCGGTAGACGATGGACTCGAAGAACTTGACTGCGATGTGCCCTGATTGATTGGTCACTGGCATGGCTTCTATCCAGTTGGTGAATTTGTCGACTGCTACCAGGAGGTAGACGTAGCCTCCTCGTGAGGACCTTGGTAGTTTGCCGACCATGTCGAGTCCCCATTGCGCAAAGGGCCAGGCCAATGGGATTGGCCGGAGCTCTGCGCCAAGTGTGTGCGGCTTGTCCGCGAATCGCTGGCAAGCATTGCATTTTTGGACGATGTCCTTGGCGTCACGCATGGCCGTAGGCCAGTAGAATCCAGCTCGTAGAGCTTTGGCAACGAGAGCGCGACTACCGGCGTGGTGCCTGCAGGTCCCTTCATGGATGTCGAGGAGAACAGCTCTTCCATCGGCCGTGGAGACGCATCGCTGGAGTACTCCTGTGATGCTGCGCTTGTATAGTTCGTCGTTGATAACAGCGAATGCCTTGGATCGCCGCGCGATGTGCCGTGCATCAGTCGGATCGTCCGGTAGCCTCTTGTTGAGAAGGTACGTGATGTACGGTTGAGTCCAGGACTGCTCGATCATCATGACGCTCATTGGTCCTTCGAGTCCTGTGTCCAGCTCCAAGTCGTCGAGTGTCATTGGCTCATTGGGCGGTGTAGCCCCCGAGTCCGTTGCTGCACTTGTTTTCTTCTCTGCGGCTTTTGGCTTGATGGAGCGTTCGCAGATGCGCTCGAGAAATACCCCAGGTGGTATGGGGGCGCAGGTAGAGCCTATGTTGGCGAGTGCATCCGCCTCTTCGTTGCTTTCACGACCTATGTGCCGCAGCTCGCAGCCGTCGAATTCCCCTTCGAGTGTGTCATAGAGGTCGCGGTAGGCGATCATGTTGCCGTTTAGTGCGTCGCACTCGTGCATTGTCTGGTTGACGACCAGCTTGGAGTCGCCATATATTATGAGCCTTTTAGGGCCGCAGGCTTTTGCCATCCTCATCTCGTGTAGCAGGGCCTCGTATTCAGCTTCGTTGTTGGAGACGGTGAACTGCATTCGCAGGATATATTTCAGCTTGTCCCCCTGGGGCGATGTCAGTATGACACCTGCACCAGCTCCGTCCTTCCACTTAGATCCGTCGAAGTTCATTGTCCAGAGGTAGGACATATCTGGTTTTTCGTGGAGCTGGTTCTCCATCCAGTTCACGAGGAAGTCAGGGAGAACTTGCGACTTAATTGCGCCGCGTTTTTCATATGTGATGTCTCATGGAGACAGTTCGATTCCCCAAAGTGCGACTCGTCCGGTGGCGTCGGGATTGTTGAGGATGTGTCCAAGCAGGGCGTCGTTGACTACCACAATTGGGTGTTCTTGGAAGTAGTGGCGCAGTCGTCGGGCCGTCATGAAGACGCCGTACGCTAGTTTCTGGTAGTGTGGGTACCGCTGTTTTGTTGGCATAAGTACCTCGCTGAGGTAGTAGACTGGGCGCTGTACCCCATGGACCTTGTTTTCCTCGGCTCGTTCGACTACGAGCACTGTGCTGACCACCTGGTTGGTGGCGGAGATGTATAGCAACAACGGTTCCCTTTCTCGTGGGGTCACAGTACTGGCGAAGTGGATAGCAGGCGCTTGAGGTCTTCGAATGCTTCCCGTGCCTCATTGGTCCACTCGAACTTGTCGGCTTTGCGGAGGAGCTGGTAGAAGGGCAGCGCCTTTTCACCCATCCGACTGATAAATCGACTGAGAGCCATGATTCACCCAGCTAGCTGTTGGACGCCCCTTATGTTTTTCGGCTTCTCCATGGCCAGTATGGCTTTTATTTTCTTCAGGTTCGCCTCGATCCCTCTCGCAGAGATAAGATACCCGAGTAGTTGCCTAGATGGTAGCCAAAGGCGCACTTGTCCGGATTGAGCTTGATCCGGTATCGATCGAGGTTGGCGAAGGTTTCGCGCAAATCGTCGATTAATGAGGCTTCCTCTTTGGTCTTGATTACTATGTCGTCGACATAGACTTGAATGTTGCGACCGAGTTGGTTCTTGAGGCAAGCCTGCATGCACCGCTGGTAGGTGGCTCCTGCGTTCTTTAGCCCGAAGGGCATTGTGTTGTAGTGGAACACACCAAAAGGCGTTGTAAACGCTGTTTTTTCTTGATCTTCCTCCTTCATTCGAATCTGGTTATAGCCTGAGTAGGCGTCGAGGAAGCAGAGGCACTCGCATCCCGCGGTGGAGTCGATGATCTGGTCGATTCGCGGTAACGGGAAGTGGTCCTTTGGGCAGTGCTTATTCAAAGAGGTGAAGTCCACGCACATCCGCAGGATATTCGTGTCCGTTTTTGGTACTAGCACCGTGTTGGCGAGCCAAGTGCTTTCCTTGTTCTCGCGTATGAATTTGGCGTCGAGGAGTCTATTGATCTCCATCCCGACTGCCTTTGCTCTTGGCTCAGACAATCACCGGATTGTTTGCTTGACTGGCCTTGCGTCTGGGTTGACGTTGAGTGCGTGCTCGGCGAATTCCCTCAGAACCCCTGGCATGTCCGCTGGACACCAAGCGAAGATTTCCCAGTGCTCATGGAGGAATTCGACGATCGCGAGTTCCTATGCGGGACTAAAGTTGTTGGCGATGAGGGCCGTCTTGGCGGATCGGATGGGTGGACCTGGACTTTCTTCGTGTGCACCGATGAGTCGAAGGATAGGTCGGGTGAACTTGGTCGGCTCAGGGGAGGCAGACTGTTGTCTGTCGACTCCTTTAGTCTAGCGAGTTCCTCCTGCATGCCGAAGGACTGGGAGATTCTGTTGAATTTCTTATCGCAGCTGTCGGACCTCTCGAAGCTTCCGTTGATTGTGATGACGCCGTTAGGTCCTAGCATTTTCATCTGCAGGTAGGCGTAGTGCGGCACTGCCATGAACCTAGCGAATGCGACACGTCCGAGGATGCAGTGGTACTGCGAGGGCCAGTCGACGACTCGAAATCGATGCGCTCGCGTCGAAAGTTTTTCGGTGTGCCGAAGATGACGTCGAGGTTGATTTTGCCAAGGGGATATACACCCTTGCCTGAGACGATGTCGTGGAATGTTGTGTCTGACGCCTATAGGCAGGTCAGAGGGATCCTCATTGCTCGCAAGGTACTCGCGAACATAAGGTTGATGCTGCTTCCGCCGTCCATAAAGACGCGACTCATGTCGAAGCCTCTTATTTGTGCCTCGAGGACGAGGGGCAATGGCCTGGACGAGGTACTTGGCGCGGGTGGTCGCGCTTGTGGAAGGTGATGCAGGACTCGCTTCCTCTGAGGTACTCAATGGTAGATGGTGGCGAGTTTGTAGCCAAGTTGACTTGGCGAGTGATGGCCTTCTGCACCCTATTCGAGGGGCGTCCCTTTTGGATCATCATGGTACCCATGGCCCGTGGGTATGGTTCGCCTCCTTGGTGCTGGTCTGGCATAGCTGCATTTGGGGGTAGTCCAGGTGGTGGTGGCGGAGAGCCATGTGCCACGGTGCCTGGGGCGGCTCCATAGCCCCTTTCGACTGTGCTACGATTCATCCGAGCTAGTCCCTCATGTAGTTTGAGGAACTCGCGGCAGTCCTTGAGGAGGTGGCTGGACTTCTTCTTTCCGTCATGCTTGTCGATGTACAAGTGCACAGTGCATGGCCCGGACATCTTGTCTTCAATGGATGTTTCGGGTGCCTCATCACGATTGCGGCGCTGCCACACTTGTGTGGTCTTTCCAGACTCGCGGTATCCACCGCTGCGGTAGCCGCTGTTGCGGTTGTCGTCGCGTCTGTCGGCGTAGCCGGCTGCGACCATGTTGACGTCGACGCGGTCATCGTAGATGCGCATGCGGCGTTTGCTTCGGCGGTCGCGTCTGCGCTCGAGTTCTGCCTCGTCGTCGGAGTGAACGCGATTTTTCACCGAATCCTCTCCATCTGCACAGCGATTCGCGATTTCCATCAGGTGGTCGATGGTTTTGGGCTTCGAGCGGCCCAACTCCTCCCTGGGCTCTATGCGGCGTACGCCGCCATTGAATGCGTCAATCGCGCGATCCTCCGAGATGTTCTCTGTGGAGTTCTTGATGATGGACCACCTCTAGATGTAGGAGCGTAGCGATTCGCCCGATCTTTGCTGGCAGCATCTCAGCTCTTCGATAGATGTGGGCCGTTTGTATGTGCCCTTGAAGTTGCGCACGAAGCTGTATACCAGCTCTTCCCAACTACGAATGGATCCCCATGGGAGGTTGTTGAGCCAGGCTCAGGCGACGCCCTGCAACTGTAGCTGTAGGCATTGCATGGCCGTGCTTCGACTTCCGCCGTGAAGCCTGACGGATGAGATGTGGTCCTCCAACCAGATCTTCGGGTCCTGTAGGCCATCGAACTTCGGGTTCTCTGACGGGAGCTTAAACCCTTTGGGTATTCGCTTTTGCCTGATGGCTCTGCTGAAGCATCTAGCGCCATAGAGCTCCACATCTTCGTCTTCTGAGTCAGTCGACCGGGCACGTCGCGCCCTGGATTTGTCAATCTTGCGCTGCGTGAGGTCATCGCACGCATCATAGTCATGGTCGTGTCGCCGTGAGCGGCGACGTTGAGACAGATCGTGATTGTCGTTGCTAGATGAGGGCGAGGAGTAGCGTTTTGCCAGAGCCTTGCCTTTCTTCAGTTCTGACGCTGGCTCTTTATCAAGGGCAGCTTGGATTAACCCCAAGCCTGCGATCGTAGATCGGTGCATGGCAGCTCGAGGGTCTCTAGCTGGCGGCTGGTTGTTGAGAAGGTACATGGTGGCCGCCATTACCGCGGCCTGCAGCGTTTTCGGGAGCACATTGCCACGCGTATCCACCGTCATGGAGCCAAAGTCGAGGACTTTGGCGGCTTCTACATGTTCTTGTTCAGTGAGGTGGGCGAGTCGAGATCATCTCTTGTTGGCGATGTACTCGTTGTACTTGGAGGAGGATCCTCTGTGGGAGGAGAGCCCGGCTCGTCGGAGGCTTGACTCACCAGCCGCCTTTTTTTGCACCTCAAGTTGCGCTATTGTTTGTAGCTGGCGCTTGTATTCCTCTTTCAAGAGCCAGTGGTAGCCCATCAACAGTTCTTGTGGGGAACCGAAAGGTAGAGGATGGCCTCGTAGGGCTTCGCGGCAACGGGCCCACTCGAGATCATTGAGCCTGATCACGACGCATTCGCCAGTTTGCTCGTTTATCATGGTTGGAGGTTCGACTGCTCCTCCATTGTTGACAGGGGCGCCGTTGGTGGGGCCGCCGTTTGGTGGTGGTCCGCCATTGGGTATGCCGCCGTTGGTTGGTCCGCCGTTTGGCAGGTCGGCTTTATGGCCACCATTGCCCGTGTTATCGCGATTGGCGGAGGTGTCGCCCGCGTTGACGACGGCGTACATGAAGTGGTTAGGGAAGCTGCTGCTCCCACAACTTTCAGATCCGGAACCGTAGGCTCCGTCTTTAATGGCCAGATCGCCCAGATCGGATTCGCGACTGCTGTCGCTGACCGTATTCTCGACTGTTGTCGAGGTATGGGGCTCACTGAGGGTGCCAATCGGCGGAGGGAACCATGATGCTGGAGCAATTGATGGTACCGTCGGCTGGTCAGGCATGCGAAGCGTGCCCATCTGACCAACTTGGAAGCACAAGCTCCCGATCGCCAGGCTGATTCTGTCACCCATGGATTCGAAGGCAGGGCGAATGGCTGGCGTGTGGACGGTGAAGTCGAACGTGCTGAAGAGCTGGTGAATCTCCGCTGTTGCGGAGTTGTAGATCGCGGTTGATGGGGCCGAAGAAGCCGCAACATCAGCACTCCCAATTCCCACATACGACGCCAATTGACGAGGGTTTAACTCATCAATGCCTATTGTTATGGACTTGGATTTTGGAGAAGGAGGGAGCGCTAGAGACATCTATCGGCTAGCAAACAAGCACATAGGGGACTCGAAGATTTACCCAGGTTCAGGCCTCGTAGAGGTCCCTACTCCTACTTATCTGCTCGTGGAATTATCAAAGGAATCGAAGATTACAATGGTGTACAAATGCAATCTAGCGAGGGTTGTGGAAACTAGGGTTGTGTGTGTCTTCCTTGCTGCCCCCTCCTAGCCTTTATATAGATAGGCTAGGTCTCGGGTAGTAAGTCGAGTCGGTTACAAGTTAAGGTTTTCTCCTTTGAACTTTCTATCTTTAGCTTCTTCTTGTTCTTCAAGCAATCGAGAGTCCACAGGTTACTCGAGTTCCTCATTTGGGCCTTGGCGACATCGTGAGCCTCTACGTATTCAGACGGTATATACCAAGCTTGAGTACCTATAGGGTATACCCATGTCACTACCGCTTGGGAGAAGCAAGCTGGGTTGGACAAACAGCCACGTCAGCGTCAGGCTGCTGAAGTCCCATAGCGTCAGGCTGTACAAGCTCCACGGCAGACTGCCTGCACCGTACAGCAGGCTCAACAGATGAAAAGCACTGAAATTTTGGTGGCGCAGATTTAGCCATACGCTCATCTTCCTCAACCATATCAGCCCAAGATTGCCACATCCCTTCACGGACAGGAATCTCCACAACCCCTATTTTCAGAGGGGCAAGAGATGCGCCATTGCCATCCCCAGATACATGCCTCATTGTCTGATTACCATCATCATTCTGTTGACCAGCATTTAGGTTGTTGATGCCCCCAGGTACACCTCCATCTAAAGCACTACACCTCCATCTAAAGCACTATTAGCATTCTGGCTAGCATCTCCATGAGCATGACAATCACCGACTAATCCCCCAGGTCGACCTCAAATCTGAGTTTATAGAATTTCCCATTAATCCTAACATCTAATCGCGATGTGATCAAAGTAGCATCAAGACAATCAACTCTAAGCCTCAGTACATCCGTTCTCCGGGTGAACTCCATATCAATCTCAGCTGTTTGGCCAAAAAGATTACCAATAGCCCATAAAGCCTAATAATCATCAAGAGCTTCCGATGGTAGATCATACACCCTGACCCAAAAGCTCTCAATCTTCCAAGCAGGAGTAATAGGCTTCTTCCATGCTTCAAAGGTCATGGACAGGTTGCTGTTGGGAATATTATATCTGCCAAAATATTGTGCTCGATCAAGATCAGCTTTACTAGGAAAAGTCACCCGAAAAACATTTCTCTCCACCTGTCTGACTTCCCATTGATAGTTCATATCAGGAACAATCCATCTGAGCTGGGCTATAATCTCATCCACAGTCAGATCACCATTGGATATTGTAACCATGTTGAGCCTCGTGTTATCAAGTCTAGGTCGGATCATAGTAGACCTAGGGAACTCCCGGAACATAAGTTCATCATGAGTTGTACCATACAAAACCATCGCTGCTTTAGGAGCCAAAATCAGAGGACAGTTTGTGGTCATCTGATCAGGATTCTGGCAACATAAACACATCTCGGTAGTACAGTCATTCAAACAGTGCCCACTTCTACCACACCTAAAGCAATCAGCCACCCTTTTCTTTCCTCGCGCAGCTGCAACAACCTGTGAAATTACAACTCCATCCGGGGCGACAGCTGCCTCATTATCAAGTCGCTGCACTAGTCTCTGCGGGCCAAAACCTGCCACTGCCATCATCGTGTCTGCCAGTCTCTGCATCTGAGGGGTTTCAACAGCTGGCCCCGAGACAGTATTAATCGCCGCAGGTTGCCTCACCTGAGGCGCTCCGTTCCCAGATTGAGGCATCGATCCCTCCGCGCCGTCGTGGCTAGTACCTGCGGCAGAAGTTCAGCAAATTGACGCGCCAGTGCTGCGGCCGTTTCCTTTACCAACTGATTTTGTACCTCAGTGAAAACCGGGGCCGACCTTGGTGAAAATTGCGCATGCCGATTCCCACGAAAGCCACCACGGTTCCAACCATTATTACCATATGGTCGACGTCCATTACCTCTGTTGAAACCATGGTTGAAAGTTGCCTACCACCAGCATTACCTTGTCCAGCACGAAATACACCATCTCCAAAAACATTGTTCTGTTGGCTGCCATCATTAGCAGCATCATCCTTCCCAGCGGTTCCACTTGTGCTACCATGGAAAAAATTCCCACGACCTCCATTCCCACCGTACCAGCCACCATTACCACGGCCACCACCCGTACCTTGACCTCTGCCACCGGTAGGAGGATGACCTCCACCACGATTCGCCATCTTCACAGCTATAGAGCCACTATTTCGAGGTTCAGATCGTGGCACAACAGATGCCGGCGCCGAAGGTTTGTTTGAGGAAAACCCTAAAGGAGCACAACGCCCTATATTTGTATATCGCGTCTCAGCGCGATCCAAAGAACGCCAACCAGGGCCCATACGACCACTAAATTGGGTTTTCAGATTTGCAACTCTCCCGGGTGATTGGCCCAAATCAAGTGAATGGCCCACCTCGATCTTTTTTGTAAGATTCAAAATTGGAACAGGCTTCAGATCAGGGGAAAAAACCATATTCCGTTCAGATGTCGTCGCCGGAGATGATGACGGATCCAAAGGAGATCTCCTCCGCCAAGAAGTCATCCTTCTCGCCCTTCTCCGATCAATGGTAATCCATTCCATTGCATCAAAATTATTAAGATAAAAAGTTGACGGCGAAAGCACTGGCCTCTCCTTCCTGGTCTTGATCCGGCCTGCACACCGAATAGGCACAACATTATCCCATACATGAGTTAGATCATCAGCCAGGATCCTTGCAGAATCCCTCTGCATTCTCTTCTTTTTTTCCCTTCTCTCAATCGACGCCAGGGAACGCAATGCCAGCTCATAGGGCTCTGATCCAGGCGACCTGCAAAAGTAAGACGAAGAGGTAGACAAACCAGCATTTGGATCGACCTCAGGCGCATCATCCGATGAAGAACACTCTTCCTCTTCGTCGGATTCAGGCGAGATCGCCCAGAATCGCCCGCTGGAGCACCCCAACGGCTCCCCGGAAACTTCGCTGCCCCTCATCTCTTCAATCCTCACATATTGTGAATGGTTGTTTTTATTTTGACGGAATAAAATTAGTAGGTGTTTTCATGTTTATAAATGAAAAGAACGCCATGACACCTGCGAACCCGCTAACATTTATTTTATTTTCATACTAAACCACGATAGCAAAATTTACAACAAAGGATGAGTGTACGAAAAAGCTATATTGTATCACAAAAAAAATATTCAGAGGAAAAAACATGTGAGCTGTACCAAAATAACTAGTGGTAGCAAATATATGTTAATATATAAATTGTAAAAAAATCTTTTTTGTTTCTCTCAAATAGCAGAACATATTTACGTCAAACTTCACATATCAATATAAATTTTGTACTACAATGCGTAGATGTGTTTTTGAATTTTTCGTATACAAAAAATCTCTAATGACTATATAAGTGTCATGGTGCTTAGAAAAACCATTCTCATGAATGAAAGGTGTTGCTACCGTCTCTTGGCACTTCTTATATAATATGTAATACACTTTTTAGCGTGTATTATCGAAAATTATACTGATGAAGAAAGGCCATGAGGCCAACGTATAGAGTTGTACATGGCTAAAAGAATGGAAAACCGAAAAAAAAATGAACATGGCATATAAACTAACTAGGATAATTTACAGGAGAGAGGCGTGCTGATGGTTGGAGATAACTTTTGGTTAAATGGAATTTATAAGAACAACAAAGTTAGAATAAGCATTGGAGTTTCAGTTTATGTTGGGTAATTTCAAAATGCCACAATAATATAATCAAACAATCTGGTACCACTTTTTGCAGGTTAACCACGTGGATATCAGTGGAAATCTATGCCTGCTAGATACAACCGACTGCTGATGGTTGCAAATAATTTTTATTTCTAGGCTACTGGATGACGTCACACTAGTCAACTACATAATGGATAGGTTTTGGTTGTTTCTTATTTCCCAGCGGTTGATACTTGCGTTGATGCATGATGTAATAAACTGAATATTCTAAACACTATAATAAAGAAGGCCGTGTGTGTCTATTGATGGAGAGGCTAGGGCATATCTCCCCATTAAAAAAAAACAGGAGAGAGGCGTGCGTCCATATATTTCGGGGGAGCTTCCAGAGGGCCATCTCAGTTTTGATCTTGTTTACACCATGATCATACTCTTGCAATTATATATTTGCTCCAATACTGGCTTAGCTCATCCCTCCTCCCTAAATTTCTTGTTAAACCCTAATGCGATAATTAACGAGCACATGCGCCGCAAACACAAGCATGCATGGATTATATATCTATCGTCAGTATTACTATGACGATCGTACAGAAGAAAAATATGCATGATTCGCTGACACAATCTAATGATAGCGACCCTAGTGCGATAACTAACGATTGCATGCATCGGATGGTCATCCGCACTACGTAACTGGTTCCTGTGTGAAACGATTTAAAAATCGCGTATAAGACTACCACACGTAATATCGTGATGATGGCATTGGTCGACAGTTGGACTATTATTCGCGTAGCGTCCAAATTGAACCGCTATATATATTCGCGCAGAGATTACATGGATATATATACTAATACTATGACTGTATATATAGGAGTAATGTACACAACCTATATATACTCGGCAGTTTCAAATTACGGAAGAAATTTCCACGACGAGCAGGGCGGACCCAAAAATTATTCCAAGCGCAAACAATGTAAACAACACTAGTTTTTAATAAAATTACCATTAAATTAGACTTGGCGAATCTGATCCGCAGACGGTGAATCTGATCTAACCGTCTGTTTTGACAAAACAATCTAAATGTTTTTTGTATGCTAACGGTTACGTGTTCCAACAACCCATGTATCATCCACAACTGTATCAGCAACCTACGTGGCAACTCATCAAAATACAGTAGCATATTTCTATTATACACTAGTAGAAATAGGGTCTTTTGTCCCGATTTGTAAGAGGCTTTAGTCCCTTTTGCCCAACTGGGACGGGGCAATCGGGACTAAAGCCCCAACCCTTTAGCCCCGGTTGGTCTGCGAACCGGAACAAAAGGGCGGTCCACGTGGCCGCTGGCTATCGCAAGGGGGAAGGGGCATTCGTCCCAGTTCGTAATACGAACCGGGATCTAAGAGCCTCTCCCGCGGCAGCATTTTGGGCACTTTTTGTGCCGTGGCAGAGAATTTATTTTGTATATTTACATTTATTTTATTTCCCCTTTATCTATTTCCTTTTTGTGTGGGCAGCATTTATTTTGTGTTTTGCACTGAACAATAAAGGAACCATTATATTACAAACATCTCCCGATTATATTACACAGCAAGTATCGAATATACTACATCCATGCATATATACAATATAAAGTCTTTTATGATATTACATTATCATAATCTTTCGATAGTATTCGCCTTTTGGATCTAGGACCTCTGCATCTAAGAATCCCGCAATTTTCTCTTGGATTGCTTGTATGCGATCCTTTGGTAGAAGATGGTTCCGTAACCATTTGATCTAATTTAAAGGAAAGAGTCAACATATATGAATGAAACTAAACACACTTGATGGTAATAAAACAAAATTTTGAATATTGTTTACATACTTGAAGTGGTTCTAAATTTCTACCCTTCTCACAGGTCGTTTGATGAATGAACTCGCAAACATAGTATCCACATAAGTTCTTTCCGTCTGCCTGCCTCAGACACTTTACGAGAACAAAGTTCAATAAAAATAATAACAATTAAGCATCATAATGGTATCGAAACTAGAATCAAAGAGATGCGCGGATCTAGCTAGTAGTACTTACATTTAGTGGTTTAAATGTAAGGTTCTCTTTCCAGGCACCCTTAGCCTTGTTGGTGAACCATTTCCAAGCGCTGCCCGACAAAGAAAATGAATAAAATGAGTTATTAATTACTTGATATCAGTAAATGAACGAAAGTTGTCGATATAGTGTCATAATGACTAAAATTACCGCTGGAGCATATCCTGCAAGGGGGGCCACTCCTCAAGGGGTTTAAGAGTCCATGACTTGTACTACTCCATTGTCAGGTTGAATGATTAGCAGAATATAATGAAATCTGTGCATGCATAACTCATTAATTATACATTTAACATCGAGTAAGCGAAATAGAATGTGTACAAGACAATAACACTCACTTGAAATTGTAAGGTAATAATATTTCCCTTTTGATTTCCTGAAACCTTAACACCATTATAATTTTATCCTTTGTGTCCTTGGGACTTAATTTCACAGTAAGTTCATGAACCCAATATGGGTTAATGAACCCAATGTCATAGATTTGTCCTCTTCTGCATTCGAGAATCTTCAGTTTGCATAATATAGTGAGTATGATTATACATGCGATATAATCGAGGTGAGCTAACTAGAGACTTAATTATTAGAGAAATAATACTTACAGACAATAGGCACTGACGATCGATTTGTCGAGGGCGTCTTGATTGAAAAACTGATGTAGTTCAAAAAATCCAATCAGTATCTGGGCATCTCCATACCCATAATGCTCGTTTCGAACTCTGATCACTATCCAGTTTGCCTCTTCCTTTGTGGCTCTAATGTGCCAATTATGCAATCTTTGCATTTTTGTTGGTAGATACTTGACATCCTCAGGTATGACGAGAGATTTCCCGTACTGGTATTTGTATGCTTTCTCAGCCACGGGGAAATCTAACTGGTCCAAGTACTAAGCAATAGTCATACCTTAACAACGGATGCTTCTCCATACAGTGCAACAATTTCTAGATCATACTGCTCGTTCGCACCTTTGCTCGACTCCACCCTGGTATCGGAAATCACTTTGAGTGGGGGGCATTCCTTGTTTTTCTGTAAACCGAGCTGGGGAACTGAATTCCCGCTTGCACTAGTGCATTTCGACCGCACCATTGACTGATGTGACTTGACAATAGAGCGGTCATAGTCTGATGACAGCCTTGGCTTGGGTTGATGAAGGGTCTTCAACATTTTTTGCACCTTGGCTTTTTCTTCTTTAGTGCTGGGGAACTCTGGCTCTTTCGGCTGCTTGAGGCTATCAAACCATTGTTGCGTTAGGCCTTTGCGATCACCGTATTCTCCTCTTCAGTATAGTCGTAAGCTCTCTTGGGAGCAACCTTTGGAACTTTTGGGAGGGGCTCCAGTAGACGCTTTGGTGATCGGTTACTCTTTCGCTTTTGGCCCTGACCCTTTTGTACTTTTGGGAGGGGCTGAGACGGCTGACGCGGCGGCAAAGATGGCCGTGATAGAGACGTCTGATGCGATGGTGGAGACGCCTCCTGTCGCGGTGACGACAAAGATGGCTGATGCGCTGGAGACGGGTGAGGTTGCGACGAAGATGGAGTTGTGCTCTGAGGAGTGGATGGCCTTGGGGTATGATTTGAAAGCACGATGTGTTCCTTTCGCCATAGAATGGTCATGTTTTTTTGATTCTCGCAGCTCAGTCACATCCCCTTCACCTATAGGGTAGTCAAGCTTGAGCTGCACGAATCCATCCATAACTTCATCCACCCCGGCAATAGAGTAGCCCTGTGGAACCGGACAACAATGGTAAGTTGGTACCGGTCCAACTAATGGTAAGGCATAGCTGACCGCCACCTTCATGGTTATGTTGACAACTTTCACATGTAGCTCACAATGTGTCATCTCCATGATATCATCCACTGGTTAGCAAAGAGGAGCCATCGCCGGTGCATCATCAACATCATCACCGGGGAGCTCCGTGGAAGCCACGCTGCTTTTTCGATTAGTGGATGGGCCGGTAGCATCGAAGGCAGCTTCGTCTACCATGTGCTGCTGAGATGGGCCGGTAGCTTGATGGCTAAGTATGTCAAGTTGATTCTGATGCCGCTTTAATTGTTCTTGTATGTCGTGCATCTGGTCTGCCAGCTTCATTACTTCAATTTCCTCTCTTTCCTTTCTCCTTCGACGACTTCTATCGGGATATTCTTCCGGATGTCGGGAAACCCAGGGTTCCATGGTTTGGAGCCTTATGTGCCTCGTGTTCCTTGTTCCCAAGGGCGAGTGCGAGCTCGTCATTATCTCTATCGGGAATAAACTCCCCATCTTCAATAGCCTTTATAGCATTTCTAATGTCTTCAATGGGTATGAGAGTTTCTTTATGCCTTATGTTATAAATGCACTTCCCTTCTGAGTCCAACGTGCCCCCATGTCCGTAAAACCAATTCCTTACCCGTTCTATCCAATTGTATGGCTCTGGGGTGATCCCTTTAGCAATTAGGTCGGACTCGAGTTTCTCCCACTTAGGATTGCTAGCATTGTAGCCACCTTGCCCCATAGTATGGTGATACTGCTTTTTAGCAGCATTTTGCTTATTCGTTTCAGACCTTTTCTTAGATGGCGTCGATGTCTTGCACGCACAAAATCAGCCCAGTAGTCTTTTAGCTTCTCAAACGCTCCAGTGAATTTTAGAGTCTTCTCTTTCACGACATAGTCAAGGTGCAATCTTTTCTTCCAGTTGTTGAATTGCTGGGCCATCTTTTTAAGAGCCCACTCCTTGACTTTTTGCTCCATGTGTTTCTGTAGTTCCTCCTAAGTTGGAATCTCCTCATCTGGATCGTACTCATCTAGATCGTACTCATCTGGATCCACCTCTAACGTCGGTAGGGTAAAATTAACCATGAGCTTTTTCCAAAGAGTATCTTTGGCTAAGTCACTAACATATAGAGACTCCGGATCCTTTGACGACCTATTCCGTTCTTTGATGGTGATCAGGATGTAGTCCCTAACAATAACTCTACATTTCCTTATAAATTTATTTGTAGCATCAATGGGAGCCTTCAGTTGGCTGTCTAGAGAGACTTCTTCGATCTTGTACCTTTCATGGTCTCCCAACTTTCTAGCTGGGCCTCGTTTATTCTTTGCAGAAGATTTGCTCGATCCGGAGGGCTAAAAGAAGAAAGAGCGTTAATATATATGTATATAGACAATATAGGCTTAATTATTTAATATATATGCACCTCGCCGGCTTCTCCCTCACCGGAGCCGTATGTTCGGTGGAAACCCGGATCTCCCTCACGAGATATAGCAAGGTGACATCATTATCAATATGTCCTCCCTCGTTGATCATATCCTCAAGCGCCATTTCCTTTTCTTCGTCTCTGGGTTCCATAGTTTCAACAAAAGGGAAAAGCAGATGAGTCCAAGCGGCCAAGGGAGGAGGTTAGTTAGGCGAGATTTGATGGGCTAGGGTGCTATGGTTTGATGACGAGATAACCTTAAATGTAACCCTAATACATGCTTGACAATTTAAAGTGCGGTCCGAGATATATAAAGTGTAATTCGAAGAAACCCTAATATATGGAGCGTGTTGCTGCACCCATCCATCGTCCCTATATGGCGCGTGTTGCCGCACCTGTCCATCGTCCCTATATGGCGCGCATTGCCACGCTCGACCCGAAGACAGTACTCCCCCGAACAAATGTGAAGGGATTGGCATTTCACATAATAATCCAAAATAGTAACATAACAAAATATATACATACACAATAATAATTCTTTATTACAATTTGTACATATATTAACCCTAATATATATATATATACGATATGGCGGCTGGGCGGCGATATCCGGTGTGGCAGCCGGTCGGGCAGTGGTCCAGTGTGACGCCGCTATGGAGAGACGACAAGGCGGTGGCCGGTCTAGTGTGTGGACAGCGACGACTGCAGATGACACGGCGCGAGCGAAGACGATGGTGCAGGTGGCGCGCTTGGATGACGGCGGCAGTCCGGTGTGGCGTGCCATCCCAGTAACTAAATAAACTAACTAAACCCTAATAACTAACTATTAAACCCTAATAACTAACTAATTAAACCCTAATAACTAAACCCTAATAGCATTAGACTAACTAACTAAACCCTAATAACTAACTAATTAAACCTAACTAACTAAAACCCTAATAACTAAACCCTAATAATTAACTAATTAAACCTAAATAACCAAACTCTAATAACTACCTAATTTAACCTAAATAACTAAACCCTAACTAACTAACTAAAACTAATTAAACTAATTATTAAATAGAGAAAATAGAGAAAAAACAAAGAGGGAGAGAGGCTTGCAGCCGGTGGAGCACAGTGGGAGCACGATGGGGGAGAGCGGCAAGGCCTATGGGAGGGGAGCGCGCCTCCTGGCCGGGATTGAGCGACGGGGGGCGCGCACGATGGGAAATGGCGGGAAATATCTTTAGTCCTGGTTAGTGGCTCCAACTGGGACTAAACGACCTGGTTAGACGAAAAGGGCGGGAAAGAATAGCGGGAAGTGGTGGGAAATGGCGGGAAATATCTTTAGTTCTGGTTAGTGGCTCCAACTGGGACTAAAAGGCTCGGTTAGAGGAAAAGGGCAGGAAAGCATAGCGGGAAGTGGTGGGAAATGGCGGGAAATATCTTTTGTCTCGGTTAGTGGCTCCAACCGGGACAAGCGACAAGAGTGTCGACATTATGTCGTGAGTGTCGACACTATGTTGTGCTACTTAATCTATAAATAGGCATCCTTGTGAAGTTATCAACCGCAAACATGATGGTGTGCAAGAGCAGAGACACCACTACGGCCAGTTTGAGGGAGATGCTGGCGGAGCCTAGTCCTCCGACATCTCCAACAAACTGGCCATAGAGGCACTCCCTAATATGTGAAATTAGTTAGCTACCTGGCATATTGATCTAGCTAGAGAAGTTATAAACTCCAAGATGGTGTGCGAGAGCAGGCACAACACTACAGCCATCTTCAGGGAGATGCCTAAGGATCTCCCTTAAGCTGGCCATAGGGGATGGATCTCTGAAGAAACATCAGATGATGAGTCTAAAAATGATTTTTACAAAAAATCACGAGCATTAGATCATGTACATGTAGGTCAAACCGAACCCACTTCCTGCCAATTCGGTAGACATTTGTCTTTTTTTCCAGGGGTGGACGGAAAGGTTTTAAAATTCCAAGTTGGGACATTGTTCATGTAAGGTGGTCTAGTATTTTTGAAAAAAGGGGTGGTACCATTTTTTTATTTAATGTTTGGTGTTGCTTCACAAAATGCCCCGATTTTGGCACTCAGAAAATAGAAAATGGCTTTTCCATGCGACGAAAAATAAAACTTCCTGCTGCAACAGTGTTAGCCATCTCAAGATGCACATGCATGCACAATATGGGCACAGTATCACAAACTATGCCTCCAGTATGCACATAACATTGGTCATTTGGACCGAAAGCCATGAAACCTCGAACATGATACGTCATTTTGTGAAGGTTTTTTCGAGACATAATCAATATACCAAGTTTGGTATTTTTCCCTGCAACTATGTTATATAATATGACACCACATGAAGGAATTACATGGTTCGTACTGTTTTTGAATTTCTTATACCCGTTTATGGTTGCTTATGGTCGCTTCGACCGTAACCATGGAGCATCTTCTTTGCTTAACAGGATGCTTGGGTCAGTTTTCACTCTGAAGGGCGGAATTTCATCAAACTTATTATAATATTCTGACATGTCTGTCTTGTCCTCGACTCCCATGATATTTCTTTTCCCTGAAAGAACTATGTGACGCTTTGGCTCATCGTGTGATGTATTCGTTTGCGTATTTTTTCTTTTTTTTCGGTATGGAGGACATGTCCTTCACATAGAAAAACCGTGCCACATCATTGGCTAGGACAAATGGTTCGTCTCTGTAACCAAGATTGTTGAGATCTACTATTGTCATTCCATACAACTGGTCTACCTTTACCCTTCTCCATTCAGGTTGATCCATTTGCACCGAAACAAAGGGACCTTAAAAGAAACTCCATAGTCAAGTTCCCATATCTCCTCTATGTAACCATAGTATGTGTCCTTTTTGCCATTCTTGTCGGTTGCATAAAAGGGGACACCCCTATTCTGGTTGGTGCTATTTTTATCTTGGGTGATCGTGTAAAATGTATTCCCATTTATCTCGTACCCTTGGTAATTCAATATAGTAGAAGATGGTGACCCAACCAACAAGTAGAGATGATCTCCAACAGTGGTGTCATTCATTAGATGTGTTCGCAACCAACTGCAAAAAGTCTTCATGTGTTCATCTCTAATCCAGGAGTCGGGCTTTCCCGGGTTGTTGGAGCGTACAATATTCTTGTGTTCCCCGATATACGGAGCTACCAAGGTGGAATTCTGTAGAACCATGTAGTGTGCTTGAGTGAAAGATTGGCCGTCCCTACATATCATTGCTTTCTTTCCAAGTGTGCCTTTTCCACTCAGTCTCCCGTCATGCTGTGATTCAGGAACACCAATCGGCTTAAGGTCAGGAATAAATTGAACACAGAACTCAATGACCTCCTCTGTTCCATAACCCTTGGAGATGCTTCATTCTGGCCTAGCACGGTTATGAACATATTTCTTTAACACTCCCATGAACCTCTCAAAGGGGAACATATTGTGTAGAAATACATGACCGAGAATGGAAATCTCTTCGACTAGGTGAACCAGGAGATGCGTCATAATATTGAAGAAGGATGGTGGGAACACCAACTCAAAACTAACAAGACATTGGACCACATCCTTCTGTAACATTGTCAGAATATCTTGATTGATCACCTTCTGAGATATTGCATTGAGGAATGCACATAGCTTCACAATGGGTACTCGAACATTTTCCGGTAGAAGCCCCCTCAATGCAATCGGAAGCAACTGTGTCATAATCACATGACAGTCATGAGACTTCAGGTTTTGGAATTTTTTTCTCTGCCATATTTATTATCCCCTTTATGTTAGACGAGAATCCAGACGGCACCTTGATACTGTAAAGGACTTCAAAAAAGATTTCCTTCTCTGCTTTCGTAAGAGCATAGCTGGCAGGACTTAAGTGACGCCCTTTATCCGTCTTGTTCCGTGGATGCATGTTTTGTGGGTCTTTCATACGTTGTTGGTCCTCCCGTGCTTCTGGTGTATCTTTTGTCTTCCCATACACGCCTAGGAAGCCTAGCAGGTTCACGCAAAGATTCTTAGTCACGTGCATCACGTCGATTGAAGAGCGGACATGTAGGACTTTCTAATAGGGTAGCTCCCAAAATATAGATTTCTTCTTCCACATGAGCGCGTGTCCGGTAGCGACGTTGTTCGGAACATGTTGAACTCTAGGACCCTTTCCAAAAATTACTTCTATGTCCTTGACCATACCAAATACATCATCACCAGTAGGGAGGTCAGGCTTCTTCCGGTAATCTGCCTCACCTTTGAAATGCTTCCCTTTCTTTCTTACTTGATGATTGGTCGGAAGAAATCGACGATTCCCCAGGTACACAACCTTCTTAAATTTATGCAAATATGTAGCTTCAGTATCATCTAAACAGTGTGCGCATGCCTTGTATCCCTTGTTTGTCTGTCCTGAAAGGTTACTAAGAGCAGGCCAATCATTGATGGTTACGAAAAGCAGCGCTAGTAGGTCAAATGGCTCTTGTTTGTGCTCATCCCACACACATACACCTGGTTTTCCCCACAACTATAAGAGTTCTTGAACTAGTGTCCTTAGGTACATATCAATGTCGTTGCTGGGTTGCTTCATGCCTTGGATAAGCACTGGTATCATAATGAACTTACGCTTCATGCACAACCAAGGAGGAAGGTTGTAGATACATAGAGTCAGAAGCCAGGTGCTGTGACTGCAGCTCTGCTCCCCAAAAGGATTCATGCCATCTGTACTTAGACCAAACCATAAGTTCCTCGTGTCACCTGCAAAGTCCGGGAACTCTCTCTCGATTTTTCTCCACTGCGACCCATCAGCGAGGTGTCTCAACTTCCCGTCTTTCTTACAGTCTTCATTGTGCCATCGCAACAACCTGGCATGCTCTTTGTTTCTAAAGAGGCGCTTAAACCTTGGTATTATAGGAGCATACCACATAAACTTAGCAGGAACCGTCTTCCTGGGGGGCTCGTCATCGCCATCAACATCACCAGGGTCATCTCGTCCGATCTTATACCGCAGTGCAGTGCATAATGGACATTTATCTAAATTCTTGTACTCCTCACCGCGGTAGAGGATGCAGTCATTAATGCATGCATGTATCTTATGCACATCTAATCCTAGAGGGCAGAGAATCTTCTTTGCTTCGTAAGTACTCTCGGGAAATTCGTTATCCTTTGGATGCTTCGGCTTCATTATTTTCAGTAACTTCTCAAATCCCTTGTCAGCTAAACCAGTCTCTGCCTTCCATTTCAGCAATTCCAGTGTGGTACCGAGCTTTGTGCTGCCATCTTTGCAATTCTGGTACAACATTTTTTTGTGATCCTCTAACATGCCCTCCAACTTTAACTTCTCCTTCTCTATTTCACAGTCTTGCTTTGCATCAGAAATGACTCGACCAAGACCATCAACGGGCTCATCTGATGCCCGTTCTTCACCTCCTTCTTCTTCATTCTCTTCCATTGCAGTATCATCATATTTAGGGAACGTATGCCAATAGTTGTCATCATCCTGTTCTTCTTCATTGTCTTCCATCATAACCCCTCTTTCTCCGTGCTTGGTCTAGAAACCTCTCCAAACCAGGTGGCCGTGAATGATTTTCGAGGAAGAGTACTCTTTGTTTGCCTTAGCCACATCGATAAATTTATCCACGCCTTGAATGTACACGGATTCACATCAGTCACCGTACTTCCATCCCCGCCGGTTCATCTTCATCATTACATAACATCATGAATAGTGAGATGACAAATTTACGTCGACACATGCATTATTATATCAATGATAGATGAAGGATAAGGTTGGTAACCTCGATCAAGAAGGAAAGAAAGAGGAGAAAGGCTTAAGTGTGGCTCGAGCACCTCATATCATTTTTGTTTTGTGCGAAATCAACTGGTATCATTATCTCAGACATTTCGTCGAACACCTAATGTGCATAGGAAAAAACTAGCACACACACCTCACTCCTTCCACCAAGAGAAAAAACAGAGGAAGGGATGGCTGGGGCGGCGCATTTATAGGGGATTATTCGTTCCCGGTTGGTATTACGAACAGGGAATAAAGGTGTATGGCGGGCCACGTTTCTGCCCGCACGACTTTTAGTCCCGGTTCGTAATACCAACCGGGACGAATAGTCCCTGACGAACCGGGATGTATGCCTCCTAGCCCCCGTGCGATGCTCGGGCCGCTCGAACCAGGACAAATGCGAGCATTAGTCCCGGTTCGTGGTGGAATCGGGACTAATGCTCTAGGCTGCTCCGAACGAAAGCTAAATTTTCTACTAGTCATATTTGATTATGTATATTGTACCCACATATATACATGCATTTCTACATGTATTGGAATGCTTGTTATACAAATGGACTTGTAGTTATACAAATGAGATTTTCTTGGTTACGTATTTGTCTCCACGATCTTCCATAGTCTTCCCAAAACCATGACCCGTAGCCTTTGCTGAACCCTGTAGACTCCCTGTTTACATAGAAATAAGAAAGTGAATCAGTAATATGATTGAATGAAATAGATCAACTACGATTTTTCAGCATAAATACTTACTCTTTTATTAGCATGGGAGGATAATGTATTTCAGAAGAGGAACACTCAAACCCCTTGTGATCATGCCATGCTATATGAAAGAGGGAGACTTGACCGTCTAGTACCTCATAGCAGCCACACTGCAGGACTTCACATCCAAAGCACAAGCAAAGATGACTAGACAAAATATTTGTCATGTGAGAATAAAACACATAAAAGGTAGAATTACATGATGCTTGTTCAAATGATTAGTTGACTTACTATTGTGTGTAGCGTGTGAGGAGTTCGTTATAGAGATGAGAGGATAAACAAGACAATTTTCTCGGCTACAAGGCAACCTTTCCTCTTGGTTACGTCTATGTCCATTTATTTTTAGAACTAGTTAAGAACATGACATAAGATCAGTAACCAACTCTTCCTATGCAGTGTATCCAAAATAATATCCCTACTAGAAAATGCTACCTAGAGTTAAATATGCTAAACATATAGCAAAAATAGTAATGTAAACATATTTGTACATTCAACCTAGCTAGAGATAAAAAGCTAGCTATAATAGCTGCAGATATAATGCTACTTAGAGGCACAACATTTATCACGTGGGAATAAATAGACCTAATGAACACATCATCTTTCCAAAAATAACACAATAAAGTAGATCCAATTAACACATTTGTACATTTGCCCGAAATAACACAATAAAGTATATCCAATGAACACTTCATACATCTTCTCGAAATAACAAAATCGATATAATTTGTACGTAGAAGATGCACCCTAACAATATTCTAAGAATAAAGCATTGCCAACCTTCAGTAGATCGAGTAGATCCGTATATAAGTAGTTACACAAGCAAGAAATGAATGCAAACCTCATGGAGTGCCAGGGCAGCGGGCTCTATGGTAACCACGGTGGAGGTGTCGGTAACATGTACCGTCTATGAGTGTCGGTGCGAGCCCACTTCGACCAGAAGCTAGAGGCATGTCTCTAGCAAGAAGCTAGCTAGCTTTCGTGTCGCCGACTAGGTGAGTTCTCAGGGGACCAAACATGCCCTAAAGAGGGGGCGGCTGTGGAGTGGTGTGAGATAGGATAAGGCGTTACTGGTCCTTATTTATATGACAACACTAGTAGGGTTACATATATTCTGCCCTCCTGTCACACTTACACACACATTGTTTTCCAACAAACCGTTTACGTTATTGCCGCGCATATGTTGAGCCCTTTTGGGCCAAAATTATGTAGACATTTTCCTTCAGTGAATCGTTTGCGTCATATACACATTACAAACATTTACTCTTAGTGTTGGGTTCACAACATAGAAAACAAAAAATTCTACAATATGAACAACTAAGCAACAAGATCTATCTACCTAGATACAATCAACAGGTGGATATACCTCCATAGATAACTTATCCTCGAAGAGCGACAAAGCGTTGTGAGATTGAATTCGTGGATGATTGATAAATTACAAATGTATCTATAATTTTTGATGTTCCATGCTTGGTTTTATCCACTTTCTTGTGTTTTGTCCACACTTTCGAGTACTTTTCATATGATTTCTTGGACTAACCTATTAACAAGAGCCATAGTGCCAGCTGCCTGTTTTCTGCTGTTTTTGGTTCCAGGAAAGTCAGAAAATATTCATTCTCAGAATTGGACGGGACAAAAGCCAAAGTGCTTATTTTTCCGGAAGTCATCGATGCTGAATCTGAGACGGAGAGGGCGGGAGGCCACACCACCTGGCAGCGGCCAGCTTGGCAGCGCAGGTGGTGGCCAGCCCAGGCACCCCCTCGGCCTCCCCTTCCGCCTATAAGATGCTTGTATGCTTTCTCGATGTTTTTCAATTGCCCCGCTGTAATTTGTTCACCCAGCATGTTATCTATCTAAGGAGAGCCACCTCTAGTGAACTATGGACCCCGGTCCTTTTTTTTTACATACAATCTATAAACTGTTTACTGCTTTGTGTTTACTTTCTGCAAACTATTACTTCCTTCCATTCGATATGTTTAATCCTTTGTTTTCTGCAAAACACGGTGAGATTGAAAATCTCATCGCAAGTTGGGGACAAAGTTCTGTGGTTGTGCTGTGCAGGTCTCCACGTTGCTACTAGCACCGGTAGTGCGCCCTGCCAAGGCTCAGCAGCAACACCTTTGGGGTGTTTCCTTGCTCCTACTGGTTCGATTAAACCTTGGTTTCATAACTGAGGGAAACTTGTTGCTGTGCTCATCATACCTTCCTCTTGGGGTTCCCAACAAGCTCTACATCAACACCGCACCAGCACTTTTCTAGCGCTGTACACTGAGCCATCAAGCATTTTTCTGGCGCTGTTGCCGGGGAGTCAAGGACATGTTCACAAGGGGAGTCCCTCATAACCAATCTCTTTACTTTGTTATTTGTTTTGCTTAGTTTCTTCTTGCTTTGTTTGCTTGTTTTGTTATCAAAAACACAAAAAAATTAGTTTTAGTAGTTTGCTTTCTTATTCAAAAACACACAAAAATTAAGTGTCCTTTAGTTGTCACCTCTTCCTTAGCTCACCATGTTGATCCCTAAATTCACTTTGAAAGACCTTTCAATTTGTAGTGGTTCTATAATTGGGAAAGATAATATTGAAGAATTCTTTAGTCATGGTAGTAAGCATGAAGATACTGAGGATAGATCCCTTGTAGAACTTGCTCCAAACTATGAGATTGCTGCAGCTTCTTTAATTCACATGTTAGAAGCTAGGTTTGTTAACCTCAACCCCTTAATTCAAGTAATGTTTCTTAAGCTTAAAGAAATTGAGGACCCTGAAAAGAGGGATTTTATTCTAGAAACTTTGTTTAAGGAGTTCTATGATATTGCCAAGGAAGCTAGGAAAGTCTTTGAACGTTTCAAAATGCTAGGCTCATGTGTAGATGTTGTTGGTACACGATAAAAGGTGAACAAAACTGAACCTAATGGGGAGGAACCTAAAATACCAATACCCTTTAAACTAGTAGCAATACATGATGCCATAGAAAAGAATCTTGATTCGATTGTTCCTGCAAACCCTTGTGATGAGAATAGTGAACCTAAGAGCATTGATAGAGGATCCTCTATAACTTATTTGGATGATATACCTTGCCTTGTTGAAAATATTTCTGGTATTGATCTTAATGCTTCTTCATTTGAGAACACTTGATTCTTTCTTTGCTTCTTATGCCTAACTTAAAGGCGTTAAAGAAAAGTACTTATTGGGAGATAACCCACAAGTTTTAGATGAGTCTTGGAAGTTATTACTTCAGTAATAACCTCTCCTTATCCTTTTTATTTGCTTTTTGTGCCAAGAGTAACCTCTAATGAGAGAGAAGTAATGATTGGGAAAGTTGCTGTCCCGAAACAGATTTCCGTGCTTCACCGTAAAAATTCGTGTAAAATCTCTGAACGTCTTTTTGAGGCGTGAATTTTTGTGCTTCGGCCCCAGGTTGTTATCTAACTTTCGTTAGTTCAACACTTTTTGATTTGATCAACAGAAGGTTTTCTAAAAAATTCGTCTTTACCTGCTGGTCTGTTTTGACAGATTTCTGCCATTTTCTGCATTTGCTTCTTGTTGGTTCCTTTTTGAGTTATTTTGGGGAACTGAGCTTTTTGAGGGAAGCGCTACAGTAGCTAGTGTTCTAATGGAAGTTTATTTGGTGTTAGAACTGAACCTTAAGACTTATTTATCTTGAGTACACTAATGTTGCTAATAAAGATTGTGTGAAGTTTTGTATGAAGGAAAAATTTCAGGTGTATGGAAGGAATGAGTAACGAGAAGAAAGATGGACTAAATCTCAAGCTTGGGGATGCCACGCGTGTCACCCCAAGAAATATCCAAAAAGTACAAGCGTCAAAGCTTGGAGATGCCCAAGGCATCCCCTTCTTCATCAATAAAAATCCCAGGTTTCTTCCAAACGCTTCATTTTTATTGTTTCATGCATAGTTGTGTTGTTCTTGGAGAGTCTTCTTTTTTGTTTTCGTTTTGGTTTTTAGTTTGCTTTGTTTGCTTAGTTTTCTGAATAAATTGGTTGGACCCCCCTTTCATACATTGGTTTGCAAATAGTTTGGTTTGGTTTGGAAAAGATTAAGAAAGTTCATGCTTTTGTGGTAAAAAGAGCTCGTTTTTGACTGTGGCCTATGCTTTGTCATGCCATGCTTGATATTGTTTTGGCTTTATGCTTAGTATTATTTGCTGTAGCATGACTTGTTGTAAACAATTGAGATTGCTTAATGTGCCTTGGATGAATCATGCGTTGTTTTAGCATAGTATAGTGGTATTCTCCTTTGATGCTTTATTTGGGTTGACTTGGCACATGCTCACACCATGTTATGACTATCTCAAGTCACTATAAGCCTTTATGATCCTTTATTTTTTAACTTGTAGTATCACTTTATGCTTTGATCAATGATGTTTTGTCGCTCTGCATGATTATGGCCATTATTGCTCTCTTAGTTTGTCGCTCCCAGTCTTTTGCTAGCCTCCACAACCAAGTGTGAGTTCCACTCATGCATTCAACTCCCTAAACCAAGTTATTCCAAAGAGTCCACCATACCTACCTACTATCTTATCCTATTCCAAGTATATTCATTCTTTTGTTTACCTTCCAAATTAAACTTGTTATGAGAAAACTAGTGATTAAAGCTCTCACGAACTTGATGGCACACTTTACTTTTCTTGCCCTTAATAAACTTGAACCATTGTGTACTCTATGTTGTATATGCTTGCACTTATTTGTTGGGAATTAGCAGAACCATGCTTTCATGGGGAACGCTTTCAACATTGCACTTGGTACTTGTACCTAGTTGATATCATGCTCTTTTGTATATGGATGTCGTCGGTGTGAAATGAAAGGGGAGCTTGTAAGTCCATGGAGTTATGTATATGTGTTAGAGAAACGCCTGGGCCGCTGGTCTAATCCATGCTGACATGGTGGAAACCTGCAGCGTAACCATAATGAGCTGTCTATGAAGCATTCTTCTTATAAAAAAGAGTCTTATATTGAGAAAAAGAGACAAAAGAGAATATGAAAAGAGGAAAGAGAGAAAAAAGCACCATATTCCCATGGTAAATAAGAAGATTGCTGAGATGCTCGTTGTCTGCTTGCCTTGTCATTTTGATATGGGGATTCTTCCGTATCATCGGTCAAGGGGTACCCCGTTGGCGGTTCTCTATGATACACATGTACTTAGAATGACAAGAACTTACCGGTGACTAAACTTGAGTAGCATGAGGAGCGGCCCTCGTATACAAGGGACATGAGATTTCTAACTTATACTTTGTCAAGCATGTACACCATAGGTTGTTCACTTTAACCTTAATCACTTCAAGATGCTTATGATAGGGGCAATGAGAGCTCAAAGCTATAAGTACCATAATTTTTGGAAGCTCTTTATGAGACTTCAATCCCTACTTCCTTTTATAAAAAGGCCTTTCTTTCACCATTATATTGAGTCTCCATCTTCTACCTTTATGCACCTACTTTGAGAGCATAGTGGCCATTCTTAGTTCTATGTGCATTGTCCCAAGACTAGTTGATTGATGCATAACTTGACATTGCTTGTTTTAAACTATTTGTATCTAGTCACTCTTATGAACTTTGAAGGTTTCCTATGCATTTATATTTTCTACTCTATGAGGGACAAGCTGAATACTATTATGCTATGTTTTCTTTATGTGAAACAAACAAACGTCTTGCAAAGCATTGTTATTCATGAATCTTTTGTTTGTGCCTTTTCATGTTGCATCATAGTTTCTTTGTCTTATTGCTAGAACTTTGTCTTTCATGTTATGATTGCAGTACTATAATCCCAGCTTTGAATGTTTTACAAATACTTTGATCAAGTCTTTGATGGTGCATGTCACCTCAAAAATTATTCTTTTTTTATCACTTACCTACTCGAGGACGAGCAGGAGTTAAGCTTGGGGAGTTGATACATTGCAAATGTATCTATAATTTTTGATGTTCCATGCTTGGTTGTATCCACTTTCTTGTGTTTTGTCCACACTTTGGAGTACTTTTCATATGATTTCTTGGACTAACCTATTAACAAGAGCCACAGTGCCAGCTGCCTGTTTTCTGCTGTTTTTGGTTCCAGGAAAGTTAGAAAATGAATATTCTCGGAATTGGACGGGACAAAAGCCAAAGTGCCTATTTTTTCCAGAAGTCATCAGATGCCAGAATACGAGACGGAGAGGGGCCATAGGGCGGCCACACCACCTGGCCGCGTGGCCAGGCTTGGCCCGCGCCAGGGGGTGGTGTGGCCAGCCCAGGCACCCCCTCGGCCTCCCCTTCCGCCTATAAGATGCCCTCGGGACAAAAACCCTAAGTGCCTGATCAAAAATCCACGAAAGAGTCTGTAGCCGCCGTCATCTCCATCCCTAGATCGGGAGGGATGAAGCTCTTCCCGGCACCCTGCCGGAGAGGGGAATTCACCCTAGAGGCCTTCTTCATCACCATGCAAGCCTCCAGTGTGATGCGTAAGTAGTTCATCCTTGGACTACGGATCCATGTAGTAGCTAGATGGTTGGTTCTCCTCCTTTGTGCTTTCATGCTTAGATCTTGTGAGCTCCGTTCATGATCAAGATCATCTATTTCTAATTCTGCATGTTGTGTTTGCGGGGATCCGATGGATATTGAGATGCTATTTCAGATTGATTATTGGTTCTATCATGTCTTTATTATTTGTGATCTTGCATGCCTTCCGTTGTTAGTAGCTATCTTGGCCAAGTAGATGCTAGCAACTCCAAGAGTTAGTATTTATGCTCGATAGTGGGTTCATGCCTCTGGTAATCTGGGGAAGTGACAGAAATCTCTAAGGTAATAGATGTGCTGTTGCTACTAGGGAGAAAACAACAATCCTTTGTTTATAGAACAATCGTATTGTTTACTTTACACGCAGTTTGTAAAGCAATAATCTGTTGCTTGCAACTTAATACTGGAGGGGGTTCAGATGATAACATGAAGGTGGATTATTAGTCATAGATGCAGTTGGATGGCGGTCTATGTATAATGTTGTAATTCCCAATCAAGTTTCCAAGGAGTCAAGATGATTAGTATATGCATGTATTGCTTTCTCGATGTTTGTCAATTGCCCCGCTGTAATTTGTTCACCCAGCATGTTATCTATCTAAGGAGAGCCACCTCTAGTGAACTATGGATCTCGGTCCTTTTTCTTTTACATACAATCTATAAACTGTTTACTGCTTTGTGTTTACTTTCTGCAAACTATTACTTCCTTCCATTCGATACATTTAATCCTTTGTTTTCCGCAAAACACGGTGAGATTGACAACCTCATTGCAAGTTGGGGACAAAGTTTTGTGGTTGTGTTGTGCAAGTCTCCACGTTGCTACTAGCTCCAGTAGTGCGCCCTGCCAAGGCTCAGCTAGCAACACCTTTGGGGTGTTTCCTTGCTCCTACTGGTTCGATTAAACCTTGGTTTCATAACTGAGGGAAACTTGCTGCTGTGCTCATCATATCTTCCTCTTGGGGTTCCCAACGAGCTCTACATCAACACCGCACCAGCACTTTTCTGGCGCCGTACACTGAGCCATCAATGATGTAGTCATTCACTTGCCGATCTGAAGATCGTGAGGAAGTCCAGCACCACAACTCAGTAGTGCATCCATGATCGCACACACGTCCGGTCCTCCGACAACCTCCGTGTCCTTGCTCTAGCAAAGTAGCGGAAGCAACAACTCCTTCAAGATAAAGCCACCAGGAACATGTACTTTGCTAATCCAAAGCCATGGGGATATTCTAGAGGGGGAGCGATCCTTCACGAGGAGGTGTGAAGTGAGAGGAGGAGGAGGCCTTTTATAGGGGGGAGGGGGCAGACCCTCCCATGGCCGGCAGCCAAGGTGGTTCCCTCACCTCTCGCTTCATTCATGTGGGTGGAGCTTTCACTCACATAAACTCCCTCCACTCACACTTCCACTCACTTGCATTAAATTTTCACCAAATTTAATGCAAATATCCTTTAATAAAACTATTTTATTTATTTTATTCAGAATTTTGTTAATTACTTTAATTAACAAACATTCACATAAAAACCCCTTGCAACATTTCGATATCACGTGTAGAACCAATTTTAGCAATTTCACCTGAAACAATTTCGGTGTCCATCGACATAATTCCAGCGCTTTCATAATCTTTCTCTGGAAACATATTTGCTCCAAATGGTGTTAGTATTCCTTAAGTGTGTCACTCTATGATTCGTGAATAATGCAGACATGATCAAGACCCCTCTCCGATCAATAATCAACATCGGGACCTAGAGATCCGTACTGACTCCCACACATTCAATGATGACTCTAGTGATCGTGAGAACCTTTAACGCTTGTAACTAAATCCCTTTGTCTTGCGATATATTACATTTCCGAGATTCGATCATCTATATCCCCATATCTAGTTTGATCTCGTTACCGACAAGTACTTTTTTCTCATTCCCGTGATATAACATTCTAGTCATCTTATCACTTACTTTCAAGCTATGTCCATGTGATATCACTTAGAGGGCCTAGAGTATATCTCTCCATCATAGGGATGGAAAAACTCCACCCTTGATCTATGTGCCTCAACATAACACTTTTAGAGTACCCGAACCGACCTTTATAGTCACCGTGTTATGGTGTGACGTTTGATGTTATCAAAGTAATCTTCTAGTGTTAGCAATTAACATGATCTCATGGTCTAAGGATTAGGGTTACTTCGTATGATGTTATAGCAATGTAAACATAATGACTTTGATCATATTACTATACTTCGAATGAATGTTCATCACATCATTCTACTAATGTTGTGACCTTATTATTAATAACATCCAATGTCCATGATCAAGAAACCTTGATCATCTTGTTAATCAATGAGCTACTTTATATGAGAGGCATAACTGGGAACTCTACATATTTGTTTATTAAACACACATGTATTAATGTTTCCAATTAACACAATTATAGCATGCAAAATAAACATCTATCATATAATTGGAATATGATAATAACAACATTATTATTGCCTCTCGGGCATATTCCCTTCAGTCTCCCACTTGCACTAGAGATAATAATCTAGATTACATAGTGATGAATCTAACACCCATGGAATTATGGTGTTATTCATGTTTTGCCCTAGGGAGAGTTTTAGTAAATGGACCTGCTTGATGGCAACAAACGTAACCACTTTTCTTTGGAACTTCAAGTGTAGAGTGTTGTAGAAGGCTTCTTTTCCCCACAAGGGTAACTCTAGGGTTTATATCGAACTCTTGGGAATTGGTTATGAAAGGATGTTTGTCTTCTCCTCTTCAAGCAACCTATAAAGTAAAATAGTTTGTATTGTGTCCCCAACTCCACCAAGTGGTTGTCAAGCACAAGGTTTCCTATTAGTAATATGAAATAAAATAAAATATAAACTGAAATAAAAGTAGTAAATAAAGTAAAGTAATGCAAACTAGATTATATGGAAGACAGTAGAGTTGTTTTGGGGGTTTTATAAGTGATTGCAAGTACATTCGAAATAATAAATTGCAGAAATTATAAAGGATAGTAAATGCAAAGGAAAGGTGTTTCTTATGATAAAAATCAGACCGGGGTTCATGGGTTCACTTGTCTAATCTCTTTTCAGGTTGTAGTGATCACAAAACAATTCATCAATGATAAAGATTCATGGAAATTCTGTAAGTGCTTGATAAAAGGAATTAATATGGGCATCACATTCTAATATTGAGATGGAATACATCTCTCACTTATACTCCTCAAGAAGGGAAATCTCAATGCAATCTTGATTTAAGAATAGATCAAAGTACAGCTTTAAGCAATATTACATGATGTTTGAAATACAAAATATGCTATCTTGATCTAGTCAAGGTCATCACGCTGTCACGTGATAACTATAGCACATGATTTCAATTTACCCCTAGTGAGGCAGCAAAAGAAAGGTAAAAACCAAAGTAGATCTTGAATAATATATGTCACAATTCAATCTCTACCCCCATGCTACTCCATCTAACACACACTTCTCCCCATACAAGTTCTTGCATACAAGTTGATCAAAACAAGCAATGAAGAATGGAGTGCATGATATGCATGCATCTATTAAAACATCTTACAAAAAGTAGATTCCAATCTGAAATATCAAATCATAGAACAAAGATCCACCACATAGGAATTACAAATATGACCATAATCATGTTGAGCAACTCATATGGTACTAGATCTATAAAGAACAAGAGAGAAATAGATCAAGATACTGCCACAAACCCATAGCCCGGAGGTGGACTACTCCCTCTTCATCATGGTGATGAAGCTAGAGATGTTGGAGAGGGTGGAGATCTCCACGGAGGTGGCTCTGGTGGAGGTTTTCCCTCCAATCTTCGCTGAATCTGACTCTGTTTGGTGGTGTTTTTGTCTCTGGTTGCTCTTTCTTCGAGGACACCCCGGGGGGGTCCTTATATAGGGTTTTTAGGTCAAGAGAACTCCGTGGGCGAAAGAATCAAGGCGATCAGATGGTCGAGGAGGGAAAGATCATGGGTGGCACGCCCACCAGGCCTGGGCGTGCCACCTGGGCTCTTTTGGCCCTCCTCACCCTCCTAGTGAGATTCTTGTGCTCCAGATGCTTCTCGTGGATAAATATTGGCATTCCCAAAAGTACAGGTCCATTTGTCTTTGTTTAGGTCATGAAACATCAAAAACATTGAAAACAGGGTTTTTCTGCCCTGCAAGGTTATAACCAAAATAAAGGGGATCATTGGTAAATCCCGAAAAATAAATATAAAATAGGGATATAACATTATATATGATTCAAATATGTGGGAAAACATGTTAACAAACTACAAAGTTCATGTTTGCATTTTACATGCATCAACATTCCCAAGCTTAACCTATGCTCATCCTCGAGCATGAAGGTGATAAGACTAAACATGGACTTTGGATTTTGATACCTTTGCTTCTTTCATTATCATGTAGAGTTCATAGGCTCAATTGCTTTCAATGAAACATAATATGTAAGTGTGTTATCAAGTTGTATCTTTTACACATCCATAAATATGCTAAACAATAAGTGATGGTGTGATAAAACAAATGATGAAAAAAATAAACTTTCAGGCACAATTTAATGAACCTATAGAATAAGAGACTCTTTTCATGATTGGCATTGGTGTTTTCATGCCTTTATTTTTGGGCAACTTCTTAGTTTCATGCCTTTGACTGGAAGACTCACTTCTTAGTTTTATGTCTTAGCTTGAGATGTTTTGAATCCCGTATCGAAAGTAAGCATTGAATACAGATGTTAATCCTCCATAAAGAATAAAAAAATAGAATTTTGAGCTATGTAATTCATGTCAACAATATTAATAAGGATGGGGTTCCCATCAGGTTTTTATTTTCACTTTGTTTTAAATCATCGTATGGTTTATGTGCTAAACATCTTACAAGTTGATTGTTTCATGCACCTAGTATATGATCTTGCACTCCTCATGCTACTCAACTTAGGCTTGTCATTGTATACTCACATTGGTTTTGTGAAACCGCATCACTAAAGTACCTCTTGCCCCTTGTGTAGCTATATGACCCCCTTTTTGGCATTTATTTATTTACTTATTTATCATAAAAGACAATATAATTCCTTGATTGTGTTCAAGGTGGTAGGGGGTAGTATCTCTACTTTAGAAGACAAGAAAAACAGACATATGAATCATACCAACAAGGATCATCATGCTATAAGTTTCCACCATGTCAAGCATGGCTTTGGCTAGTGGTTCAGGAGCGTTTTCTACCAACATGCCTACTCCAGTTGCACACTTCATTTCACATCGATGCAATCCATAGGTAGAATTTTAAACATGATTGATTATCAACATTCAACATTGAAAGATTGTGCCATGCTAGCATTGTTTAGCCAACAACAACTAATAAGATGTAAAGCACAAAAAAATTCATAGTAGTATCACCCCAAACCTTACTTTCTTATCAGCTTTAAAATACATGAAAAAGGGGGTTTTAAGCATTTTTGGAGGATTAGCATACTTACTATACTTGAAAGTAGCTTTTGCCACAAGTAGGTGGATATGCCTAGTCTAGTTTTAAGGGGCTTGGAACATGTCTTAGCTTGTGCAGAAGAAGGCTTAGCAAAAAGAGATCTAAAGAGTGTGCCATCTAGTTCATAATGTCAACATTTATTTTCTCACCTTACTTCTTAATGTTCAACATAAATATGCACAAGCAAAGGATAGGCAGAAAACAGATCATGTTTCATATAAAGTACTTGAGCTGAAGAACTAGACACAACATGAATTTCATCTTTTCTTTTTATCTCCCATTTTCTTTTATTCCATGGCATTCCTTTTCAGTTTTAATCTTGTTAAGGTAGAGTTCCTATTCAGTATATGACCATAAAAATTTATGATAATTGTGGTGGTGGTCTTTTTAATGCAAAACAAAAAGTAAAATGACAAAACAGACGCTCCAAGTTTCTATGATAGTTTTATGTTTCTCAAAAAACAAAGTTTAGAGGTTTTCAAACTAAGAGTTGAGTTGGTCCTTTGGGGTGCCTTGAGAATCCCCAAGCTTATGGTTTTCACCATCCTTTGGATTGCTCTTGGTGTGGTGTTCCTCTATTCCCTGTCAAAAAACTTCAACACAAAACTTTTCTCCCATCTCTTTTCTAAGAGGTGACATTAGTGGCACAAGAATATAATAGTTGCTGCATATATATCAAGGACAAAATTCTTTATAAATTTTACAGAAAGCATATAATGTTCCTACATATCCCTAGCATATAATAAAACTCATATAAATCATCTTAGGACACTTGGGAATGGTTAAAACAAAATATGGCAGAATCTATCCAGATTTTTAGCAATAGCAAAACGAATTTTTAGTCCACTTAGAAATGTCAGGAATTTTAGGCAATTTCTGTGCATACAGAGGATGAAAAGTTGTAAATGTTGTATGAATCTGAGCGCAATCGGAGTTACAGAAAAAATTAGACAATTCACGCACTAAAAACTGTTCTGCAGAAATTTGCTACTCCATGTGTTTAGCAACTTTTAAAACATCCAAATGGGTTCCACTTGGTACTTTATTAAAAATTACAGAAATAAAACCAAACAAAACTCTCTTGCTACAGCAAGAGTTCAAAACAAAAATCCAAAAGAAAAATAACCGGGTTGCCTCCCGCAAAGCGCTTTCTTTATAGCCATATAGCTAAGCTTTACTTACTTGGTTTAGGTGATGTGGAACTCATGGGATAGCTTGTGCTTCTTAGCTACCTCCTTCTTTCTTGGAAAGTGTTCCATCCACTTCTTGTGAGGAAATTGAAAAGGTCTACCAAGTATTATAGGACTTGAGGTATTGCTCCCCATGTCCATGACAATAAAATCAACAGGAACAAATGTCATATATAATTCAACTATAATATCTTGAACTTTTCCTAAAGCATGTTTAGTTGAATCACCAGCAAGTAAAAGATATATTAAGCATTTTTCCATAGGTTTCAACTCAAGTAAGTGATGACCCACAAGTATAGTGGGTGTATCGCAGTATTTTCGATAAGTAAGAGTGTCGAACCCAACGAGGAGCAGAAGGTGTTGGCGAATGGCTTGGAGCAGGAATTCTCTGTAAATACTTAGCAAACGGATTTTTAGGGTTTTTTGATAATGCAGGTAATAAAGTACGAGTAAATAAAAGGCAATAAGAATAAATGCAGCAAGTGGCCCAATCCTTTCTTTAGCAAAGGACAAGCCGGTTGTATTACTTAAGATGACCAAACGTTCTCGAGGACACATGGGAATATCGTCAAGTGCTTTCACTTCATATAGTTGATTAATCTTTTTTAGTTTGCTAAGTGTTGTGTGGATGAACCTGTGCTAATGTACCGACCTTCCTAGGACTAATACATACTTGTGATTATATCCCTTGCAAGCATCCGCAAGTACAAGAAAGTAATTAAGGTAGAAACCTAACCACAGCTTTAAACTCTAAGACCCTGACGTCCCTTGTGCAAAGGTTTCCTAACGGGGGTTCAGGTTTCTGTCACTCCGGCAACCCCTACGATTAGTAGCCAAATACACAATGCATTCCCCTAGGCCCATATAGGTGAAGTGTCATGTAGTCGGCGTTCACATGACACCACTAGAAGAAATACACCACAACTTAAATATCAAACCATTGAATCTTTCTCAACACAATTCCACTACTAACAACATGACTTCTCCCATGTCCTCAAGAACAAAACGAACTACTCACAAGACATCATATGGATCAAGATCAGAGATGATATAATGATAAGTAACAATCTGAACATAAACGATAATTCAATGGTTCACTCAATAGCATCAACTACAAGGAGTAATCAACACCGGGAAAGTTTCCCCTAAGAACTATGCAAGATTCAACCCAATTGTTACAGCGGTATGAAGTGGTGATGATGGTGCTGGTGGAGATGATAGTGGTGATGATGATGATGATCCCGATGAAGTCCAGCTTGATGGTGGTGTTGATGGCGACGATCTCCCCTCTCCGGGAAGGATTTCCCCCAGCAAAATTCTATTTGCCGGAGAGATCTTTCTCTCTCGGTGTTTTCCGCCTCGTAGAGGCGGCAGAATCTTTCTGTGGTCGCTCCCCGAGTCTTAGTGTTTAGGGAGGATAATATACGCCAGAGGGGAGAACCTGGAGTGGGCCAGGGCAGCCACACCACCTGCTGGTGCGGCCTAGGGCTGCCCGCGCCAGGGGGTGGTGTGGGCCCCCCGTGGCCCATTTCCACTTCCCCTGCTGGCAATCTTCGTCTTCTGGGAAAATAGAATTTTCCATGTATTTTCCCGGATTTTCCGATCTTCGCGAATTTTGCCTCCAAACAACACCTTTTCCATGAGAATCCTGACTACAGCGGTCCATGTTCCAAAAGTCATCAACCATGCAAAAACAGATGAAATAACATAAGTATAATCTCTTAATATGAAATATATCAATGAATAATAGTAAATTATGATATAGAATAGTGATGCAAAATGGACGTATCAACTCCCCCCAAGCTTAGACTTCGCTTGTCCCCAAGCGAAAACTGAGCACAATAAACATGACCTCAGGTTTATGGAGTGAAGAGTCGATAAAAGAATACGGACAAGAAGCATCACATTCATCAATACATAAATCATAATAGAAGACAATTCACTATTATATTACTTAACTTGCAGTAAGTAAAGGAAACACAATGAAGATGCATAAAGTAAATCATAATTGGTAATGGCAAACTTAGCTCTTGGTCGAAGAATAGTTGAAAAATTGCAGGAGTTCACGGATAACTGGTTTTCAAAGATAGCTTTCAAAGTAGTAATCACCAAAATAAGAGAAATGTGCAAAACAATGAACATAAGAAACATGATTGAATAGATCATCATATGAATGAATGAAACACAACAACTCAAAATACTTGCTGAGGTAGAAGGGAATAGGTTTATTGACTCAACTAAAAAGTAAAAGATAGGCCCTTCGCAGAGGGAAGCAGGGATTTCATGTTTCATCAAGATCTTCCAAAAATTATGGTACTTATTAGCTTTCATGTAACATCCCAAAACTTTAATCCAAGCTTATCAAGATCCAAATCATCAAAATTTAGGGTTAACAAAAACTTTTCCAAATTAAAAATGAAAGCATTCATGTGTATGTGCATTTAATTTAGGAATTGATTTGAATTGCCATGGTTCTATGATTCTTTGCTTGTCAAATGTTTCTTAGGTGAAATAAACATCATCTAAATCTTTCCCAAGCAAATCCCAAAGAAAATCAAATAAAAAACAATTAAAAATGAGGAATGGTCATTTTGGCCAAATTAACTATCATGCCTACTTTGGCTATTTCTAGTACTCAAAACTTAACAGAAACATTTGTGGATCTTTACACCCCTTGCTAGTACACATAATAAGGTACCAAGGCCCACTTTGTGATATGCTAAAAACATTCAAATGCTAATTTTAAATGACAGTTTAACATTGAATCTATTTCATATGGGAAGATCCCACTATTTCAAAAACCACTCAAACAAGCTCCATTTTCAAAACCCAAGCAACCACAGAGTCTTAAGCTTATGCCTAGCAAACCCACCAAAAATCTTTTCAAAATTCAAAAGTTTATTTCTTGCGGCCATTTAATCAAACACTTGGCAGGCAGGGTTAAACTCTAAATCCTAGCTCACTGTTTTGAACAGGGTTTTTCCCCCAAATGATCTCCATTTAATCCCCTTGTTCCCTCATGATCTAACCATACCATTAGCACCTCACCCCCTTGTCCCTAGCCACAGTGCCGAGCCACCCCGAGCACCAGCTCGCCGGCCGACCATGCACTCACCCCAGCAGACCACCTCCCTCTCTCTCGCCATGTCTAGAGGTAGCCAGGACCTCACCGCCACCCTCTTTCCCTTCCCCGAGCCAAGCCCAGCAGTGGACCACCGAGCAATCCACGCGCCCAGTGCCACCGCGTCGTGCCGAGCACGCGCCAGAGCGCCGCACCCAGCACATGTGCACAAGCCGCCGCTCGACCACAGCCCGTGCCCACCGCTCCGCCATGACCCAGGGAACATGACGGACACGCCCGTTCGCCGCCCAACGCACCACAGCCACCGCTCGCCATGGACACCGCCGCTTCTACCGCTCAGAGCACCAGCTGCCCCCGACCGTAAACCACCGCCCCTAAGCCAGCACTAAGTTCCTAGAGCACCGCCAGGAGACCACCCGTCGATCGCCACCCTCAGCCATGCCGCTAGCCGCCCGTAGCCATGTCGCCACCGTCGCCTACCCATCCCTCCCCGGTCTCGCCGTCGAGGCTATAAAAGGAGGGCACCCCCAGCCATTTGAAGCACACCACTCCAGTCCCCTCACCTCACTAATCATCCCACACCACTAGCTGGAGCAAGGGGACCAGCAGCTCGCCGGAATTGCACCGCAGCAGGCTGCCTCTAGAGGATAAGGACACTGCTGATTGCGACCACCCCCGGAGCTGCCTCGACCGTCCCTGAGCTCGCCGTCGACCACCAGTCTGTTTGCCCGCCTCGCTGACTTTGCTGGAGCCCTGGTACGCCCCCTATGCACCCACACCGAGCCGCTAGGGTTCGAGCTCGCCAGTGATAGGTCCGTCGTCAACGACAAGCCACAGCCGTTGATCCCCACTCTAATCCAACGTCCCACATTGCCCCGTACCGCTTCGCGCGTTATGAGCCGCTGACTTGTGGACCCCCCTGTCAGTTGAGCCCCGCGCTGCGGAGTGACACTGGGCCGGCCCGTTAGAGTTCCCGCGCGACCCAGTTAGTTTGAATTGGGATTTTTCTATTTAGTTTAAACTTAGTTCTGTCTCTGAGTTTGAAAATCAATTCAGAGAGATTTACAAATCTAAATTGCATGAAACCAATTTTGCCTGAAATGTATTGAAATGATCTATCCAAGCCCGTTGGATTTAATTCAATTAGAGTTAGAGATCTCTCCTAGTAAAAATAACAAAACAGAAGCATTTGCACCTTGCAACATTTTTATAAAATCAACCAAGTTAGTTTTAGAGTTGATTCCAACTCTCAAAAATCACATTTCACCATACCTATATGAATATGTAATAATATTAAGGTTTACCTGCAGTGACTTTGGACTAGTACCAAAATAATGCTATATAGGCATTTCTAGTCACTTTAAATCATTAAATAATGAACTTAAATCAAAGTAATTATGATCCAACCCTTAAATCTCATTCCCACATGTTAGAATATTTGGTGATGACATGTGTCCACATGATTCCATATTTTAAGTGGTGAATATTAAATCTTAGTTAATTTCTCAATGAGTAGAAATTACTTTTCTAAAATAAAAAGGATGAAACTATTAAATTAAACTTGTGATGCTTGTGATGATAATAGATCATCAAAAGTGTGTCTTAGAATGCTAATTAGACTAGTTAAGTATTGTTTGGTGATTGTGTATTCCGTATGTATTTATGGACGATAGTACCGACCAAGTCTACGAGGAGGAGGAGTTCTACCAAGAAGAAGAAGAAGAAAACTTCAACCACTACACCAACCAAGGCAAGCCACCATTAACAATGCAAGATATTGTAGCAAGCTAGCATTAAACTAGTTAACTTGATCCAAGATGCTATAGGCATGCTTGAGTCATATCACTTTGACTATTAGTTACCCCAAGTCTTATTTACAGGCTTTACTTCCTTTACTTTACCCAAAGTTCTTTACTTGTTTTGAAGGTAGCATAAAGAGTATAAAACTTGACCTATTTAAAAACCCTTTAGATGTCATTCTATGGCATGAGATTGAACCCATCTTTTCCACCTTAGTGAACACTCTTAACTTGAGATGTTTTGACATGTGTTGAGAAACACAAATGGTTTATGATGATGAAAATGTTGAGGCATGAGCTTTAACCCTTTTATAAAACTGATGGTTGGATTCGGATGCGATACCATTCCAAATTTACCGTACAACCACACTACCTGAATTGGGTAAGGCTTAGCCGGAAGTTTATATGCATTAGTATTAGTTCCCTCGCAGGAGAGGTCTGAGCTGAGGCTACCTCTCAATGTTGTCCACCTATGCAGTGCCCAAGATGACTGATGGTGATGGTTGGGAGGACATGCTCATAGGAAAGGTGCTTATACTAGGGTGTGTAAAGGGAAGGTTATGTTTGATTATCTGCATACTATTATGATGATTTAGGGTTATCCCTGACAGATGTATCGAATCTTGTGGTGAAAGTGTACCACCTCTGCAGAGTGTCAAACTATTCGAATAGTTGCGTCCGCGGTTATGGACAGTTGGAATGGCCATACTGTTTCGTTGTCAGATGTTTTTCAAACAACTTATGAAATGAATGATGAATCTTGACTTGACCACAACGGGGTTGTGTTTATGACATTAGTTTCCCAACTTAAATGATTCTAGAACTTTATTTTATCTTTCATTGCTTCGGAACTCAGCTTAGGTTTCAAACTTAACTTTATAGTTAAACTTAGATCTAGCACTTTAACCTAGAACTATAGTACTTGTTAGAGGTAGTTTGCGAGTAGTTAATGAGTACTCATGGCTTTTGTCCCTGGCTATTCTCATGGCCAGACTATGAAGGAGACTATCAAGATGATGGCCAGCAGGACGGCTATGATAACTAGGACTATCTGCCATCGTCAGCATTGCATGTGCCCCTGAAGATGGACCCCACCGCTACACTTATCTTTTATTTCCGCTGCGTGTTGTATTAAAGACTGGATCATGAGATCCTTATTTGTGTAAGACCTTATGTATGGTTTGTAATGGATGATGTACTGTGATAACCAATCCGTTATGTCTCGTAAAAATGGCAATCCTGGGATTGCGAGGTATGGCATAACGGGCATCTGGGATTAAAAATCCGGGTGTTGACAAGTTGGTATCAGAGCCATCCAGACCATAGGAGACCCTAGTTAGAATGGACGTCCAAACAAAAACTTAGTTTCAAAACCAAGTGAGTATTTATGAAAAACTATTTCCTCTCTTATCCTTGTGAACTCATTCTTTCTGAAAAATTCATGTTCCTCAAAATTCTTACATTACTACTTAAAATTTGACACACTTGATCACTTCACTAACTTCCTCATCCTTAATTCTTGTAGATGGAGACTCAGTTCAGCAAGTTTTACCAGTTGGGAAACGGAGGTCAGCTGATCTTCGAGAGGGATCTGGATTCACTGTCTGAGTTACTAGGACGCCCACATCTGGAGTTTCTTGGAGCTCAACTTCCAGGACCCCCAGGAGGAGACTTACAGTGGCTAGTCATCGCGGATCTTAGAGGAAGCATTGAAGCACCAACTTCTGGGAGAATTCAGTTCTCCGTGAGAGAGAACAATTGGCTAGATGGATTAGCCAGGGCAATGCATGAAACTCTCGCATGTCTATGTGCCCTCAGCGTCAACAAAATCCAAGGAACCCGTTTTGCCCACTATGCAAGACGTGACTTCATGGGAATGCCGATGGAGATGCCAAGTCACCCAGAGTTGAGGCGTCAAGTGGAGAATCTTGACTTCTTGTTGCATGATGCATGGAGGAATCGGACAATGCGAGGGAGTTAGCCAACCGAACCGTGCCATTGCCGACGAAGGCCCAGACTTTCGCCTTTGCCGCCAAAGATGCAAAGAAGGATCGCACATCGCCCATCTTCGCAAGAAGGTGGCCGACCTCGAGAAGACCGTCAAGGAGCAGGAAGCTCAGCTTGCAGCCAAGGAAGAAGAAGATGAGGGTGAATACATCCAGGGAGACATGGATTCTTACCTCAGCAATGATCATGACTTCCTGGAGGAGGATGTCGTAGACTTCTACACTAATGATGAGGACTCCGACTTCATCGACGATGAGTAGATGCACTAGAGCACTGTCGTAGCATGAGATGTATCGGCCCCACTGTATCGTGGCTTGCAGAATGGTTCTTCAAACCATCTGTTTCCCTTTGATTGTTGTGGTGTGTGTTGTATCGTGTGCTTGGTTGCATGAATGAAAATGAAGTTAGTTGAAAAACCTGAGTCTAACTCAAAGTTTTAGAGTTGAAACCAAAACCATGAACCTTAGAATTTCCCTCTTACCCCTATATCTATCTCAATCTTCAGATGACTCGTGGAAACCAAGGAGGGAGCAGCTCGTCACAAGACCCAATGTTGCAGATCTTGCAGAATCTCATCGCAGACCGCAAGCAGAGCAGACGCCAAGCCAATTTAGCAACATTGCAGCAGACCGCCCAGATGGTTCTCAACAACCAAGAACATGGAAATCAGGATCACCAGGGATCCAAACTCAAAAAAATTCAGAACACCAATCCCCCAATCTTCAGCCAATCTGAAAACCCGTTAGAAGCTGATGACTGGTTACAGACGATGGAAAACAACTTAGAAGTTGCAAGATTTGATGAAAATGAGAAAGTTCTCTTCGCCACCCACTACCTAGCAGGAGATGTAAGAGCTTGGTGGAATAGTATCCGCAATATGAACCATGGTCAAGTGATGACATGGGAAGCATTCAAAGTCAAGTTTAGCCGCACCCACGTGCCGCAAGGTCTAGTCAACAGAATGAGAGATGAATTCCACAAATTGAAGCAAGGAAGAATGACTGTGGTGGAGTATCGTGATAGATTCCTGTCACTTGCCAGATATGCACCCGATGAGATCAATACGGAGGCCAAGAAGAAGGAGAGATTCCTGAATGGACTGCATGATGAGATGCATACTGTCCTCGTCAACATCCGTTTCAATGATCTCGAAGAACTAGTCGACTATGCCATTCAGATGGAAGGGAAGATTAACCAGGAAAACGACAACCGCAAGCGTCGCATGATGCAGCAGTCTGGATCCAACAGTCACTAGAAGTACCGTCCCAACCCTTCACTAGGATATGCACCAAGGAACAACCGACCCCCAACGTCTCGCCCAAGCTACCCCAACCGTAGCGGAGGCAATGTGAAGTCCAGAGGAAACAATCACAACTCCGACAATGCCAACAATTTCAACCGTGCACCTCCCAAGAGCAACAACAGCAACAACAACAACAACAACACTGCACCTAGAACTGGCAGCAATGTTGTGCCTGTCGTAGTCAAGGACAATTCCCAGATCACTTGTTTCGAGTGTGGAGTAAAGGGTCACTACTCCAATGAGTGTCCCAAGAAGACTGCAGCCAATGCCAATGTAAATGCCCCAGCTCAATAGCAGCGCCGTGTTCAACCAGGAAGAAGATTTGCCCCAGGGAACCCTCACAACCGCAACGGCCGTCTCTTCCACATGAACGCAGAAGAAGCCCAGGAAGCGCCAGATGTAGTGCTGGGTATGTTTTCTATCAACTTAGTTTTAGCAAGAGTATTGTTTGATTCGGGAGCATCGCATTCATTTGTCACCGAAGAATTTGCATGCACTAGTAAGATTCACCCAACCAACCTGAAGCATGTCATGATAGTTCAAATCCCCGGTTCAACTACAAAAGCTAGAAAAATTTGCAAAGTTGTGCCTATCAGAATACATGGGATAGATTTTTATGCCAACCTAATTGTACTAGGAACCAAAGGATTGGAAGTAGTACTAGGTATGGACTGGATGTCAAGGCATAAAGGACTGATAGACTGTACTAAGAAAGCCATCACCATGACCAGTAGTTCTGGAGTAACAGTAGAGCATATCTCTGAAACTTTACCCCGTCAATTCAAGTGCAACAAGAGTGTAGCCCTGCCCACCATAGACCAAGTCAGAGTAGTCTTTGAATACCCCGACATATTCCCAGATGAATTGCCAGGTATGCCCCCGGATAGGGATATTGAGTTCATTATCGAACTAATCCCCGGAACCGGACCCATAGCCCAGAGACCCTAGAGCATGAACCCCTCAGAGTTAGTGGAACTGAAGAAGCAGTTGGATGCCATGTTAGAAAAAGGCTTGATTCAACCAAGCGCATCGCCATGGAGATCACCAGTGTTATTAGTCGACAAGAAAGATGGAGGCAACCGCCTGTGCACAGATTACAGAAAGTTGAATGTCGTCACCATCAAGAACAAGTACCCCTTGCCAAAGATAGAGGATCTATTTGATCAGTTGACTGGAGCCCAGGTATTCTCAAAGATTGATCTTAGGACTGGTTATCACCAACTTAAGATTCGTGCAACGGATATTCCGAAGACCGCCTTTACTACTCGCTATGGCTTATACGAGTATACGGTTATGTCTTTTGGATTAACCAATGCCCCTGCTTATTTCATGAATCTCATGAATAAGATCTTTATGAATTTCCCAGATAAGTTTGTAGTTGTGTTTATCGACAACATCCTTATCTACTCCAAGTCAGAAGAAGAGCATGAGCAACATCTGAGAGTTATCCTAGAAACCCTGAGAGAGCATTAGTTATATGCCAAGTTCAGCAAGTGTGAGTTTTGGCTGAAAGAAGTAGGATTCCCAGGACATATTGTGTCTGTCGGAGGAGTCTCTGTTGATCCCGCCAAGATCAAAGATGTCGAAGAATGGGAAGCCCCAACCACTCAAACCCAAGTCTGTGCATTTCTCGGATTAGCGGGATACTACCGCAAGTTCGTAGAAGGATTCTCAAGCATAGCCCGACCCATGACCCAATTGCTGAAGAAGGACAAGAAGTTTGAATGGACTGACAAATGTGAAGCCAGTTTCCAGGAGCTGAAGAAGAGATTGATATCAGCCCCAATATTGATCATGCCAGACATCAAGAAGCCGTTTGATGTGTATTGTGACGCATCCAAGATTGGTCTAGGATGTGTATTTATGCAAGAAGGCAAAGTCATCGCGTATCTGTCTCGACAACTGAAACAACATGAGCAGAACTATCCGACCCATGATCTTGAGCTAGCAGCTATGGTTCTAGCATTGAAGACATGGCGTCATTATTTGATGGGTAATCGCTGTGAGATTTACTCAGATCACAAGAGCTTAAAATATATCTTCACTCAGAAGGAGCAGAATATGAGGCAAAGGAGATGGATAGAGTTAATCAAGGATTATGACCTTGACATTCACTATCACCCCGGCAAAGCCAATGTGGTAGCGGATGCTCTTAGCAGATTGCTGTGTAGGCTAAACACCATGATCAAGGAGAAACAACCAAGTTTGTATGAAGAGTTGGAGCAGTTCAGGACTGAATTAGTTAGCAAAGGATTCTTAGCTAGCATTGAACTTCAACCCACTTTGATTAGCCAAATCAAGGAAGCCCAGAAGGGGAATGAAAGTATCGACGGAATGAAACATCCTATTGGTACAGGAAAGGTACCTAGATTCACCGAAGACGAAGGAGGAGTACTGTGGTACAAAGGCCGTATCTGTGTGCCAGCAGATTCATAGCTGAAGGAAGTTATCATGAAGGAAGCTCATGATACTCTTTATTCTATCCACCCCGAAGGAACAAAGATGTATCAGGATTTGAAAGAGCAATTTTGGTGGCACAAGATGAAGAGAGAAATCGGAAGCTACATCACCAAATGTGACATCTATCAAAGAGTCAAAGCAGAGCATCAGAGACCTGCAGGACTATTGCAACCATTACCGATTCCGGAATGGAAATGGGATTCCGTCGGAATGGACTTTATCACCGGTTTGCCTACTTCCAGTAGGGAAAATGACTCAATCTAGGTCATAGTTGATAGATTGTCCAAGGTAGCCCACTTTATACCTGTCAAGACTACCTACCAGAGTGTGAAGTTAGCAGAACTGTATATTGCTAGGATTGTCAGTCTGCATGGAACCCCCAAGACCATCGTATCAAATCGAGGAACCTAGTTTACCTCAAGATTTTGGCAGAAAGTTCAGGAAGGATTAGGAACCAAGTTGAACTTCAGTATTGCTTATCACCCGCAAACTGATGGACAGACTGAGAGAGTCAACCAGATCCTAGAGGATATGCTTAGAGCTTGTGTGTTGGAATACGGATCAAAATGGGAAGAATGTCTGCCTTTCGCAGAATTCTCATATAACAACAGTTATCAAGCTAGTTTGCAGATGGCACCCTTTGAATTCCTATACGAAAGAAAGTGTCGTACCCCTTTGAATTGGTCGCAAGTAGGAGAGAGTCAGATCTTTGGACCCGACATTTTCCGGGAAGCAGAAGAGAAAGTTCACAAAGTCCGTGGGCACCTCAAGACCGCCCAATCCAGACAGAAGAGTTAGGCTGACAAGAGAAGGAGAGACCTGACTTTCAATGTTGGAGATTTTGTGTATCTCAAGATTTCACCATTGAAGGGAACTCAACACTTTTGTCTGAAAGGAAAGTTATCCCCTAGATATATCGAACCCTTCAAGATTCTGAACCGTCGGGGAGAAGTATCGTATCAACTGGAACCGCCTGAAGAGATGTCAGCCATCCACAATGTGTTCCATATCTCGTTACTTCGCAAATGCTTGGAAGTGCCCGAGAAGACTGAAGTTTTCAAGAACATCGATCACAGAGCTATAGAGATCAACAATGACCTGACCTATCGGGAAGTGCCCATCCGTATATTAGAAGAAGCCTACAGAACCACCAGGACCAGGAGCATCAAGTTTCTCAAGATTCAGTGGAGCAACCATACCGAGGAGGAAGCCACTTGGGAGCACGAAGATTACATTAGGACAGAGTTCCTAGATCTTTTTAGTTCCTAGTTTTCTTTGTAAATCTCGGGACGAGATTTTTTTAAGGAGGGAAGGTTTGTAACATCCCAAAACTTTAATCCAAGCTTATCAAGATCCAAATCATCAAAATTTAGGGTTAACAAAAACTTTTCCAAATTAAAAATGAAAGCATTCATGTGTATGTGCATTTAATTTAGGAAATGATTTGAATTGCCATGGTTCTATGATTCTTTGCTTGTAAAACGTTTCTTAGGTGAAATAAACATCATCTAAATCTTTCCCAAGCAAATCCCAAAGAAAATCAAATCAAAAACAATTAAAAATGAGGAATGGTCATTTTGGCCAAATTAACTATCATGCCTACTTTGGCTATTCCTAGTACTCAAAACTTAACAGAAACATTTGTGGATATTTACACCCCTTGCCAGTACACATAATAACGTACCAAGGCCCACTTTGTGATCTGCTAAAAACATTCAAATGCTAATTTTAAATGACAGTTTAAAATTGAATCTATTTCATATGGGAAGATCCCACTATTTCAAAAACCACTCAAACAAGCTCCATTTTCAAAACCCAAGCAACCACAGAGTCTCAAGATTATGCCTACCAAACCCACCAAAAATCTTTTCAAAATTCAAAAGTTTATTTCTTGCGGCCATTTAATCAAACACTTGGCAGACAGGGTTAAACTCTAAATCCTAGCTCACTGTTTTGAACAGGGTTTTGCCCCCAAATGATCTCCATTTAATCCCCTTGTTCCCTTATGATCTAACCAGACCATTAGCACGTCACCCCCTTGTCCCTAGCCACAGTACCGAGCCACCCCGAGCACCAGCTCGCCGGCCGACCATGCACTCACCCCAGCAGACCACCTCCATCTCTCTCGCCATGTCTAGGAGGTAGCCAGGACCTCACCGCCACCCTCTGTCCCTTCCCCGAGCCAAGCCCAGCAGTGGACCACCGAGCAATCCACGCGCCCAGTGCCACCGCGCCGTGCCAAGCACGCGCCAGAGCGCCGTACCCGGCAGGCGTGCACAAGCCGCCGCTCGACCGCAGCCCGCGCCCACTGCTCCGTCACGACCCAGGGAACACGACGGACATGCCCGTTCGTCGCCCAACGCACCACATCCACCGCTCGCCGTGGACACCGCTGCTTCTGCCACTCAGAGCGCCAGCTGCCCCCGACCGCATACCACCGCCCCTAAGCTAGCACTAAGTTCCTAGAGCACCGACAGGAGACCGCCCGTCGATCGCCACCCTCGGCCATGCCGCTAGCCGCCCGTAGCCATTTCGCCACCGTCGCCTGCCCATCCCTCTCGGTCTCGTCGTCGAGCCTATAAAAGGAGGGCACCCCTAGCCATTTGAAGCACACCACTCCACTCCCCTCACCTCACTGATCATCCCACACGACTAGCCGGATCAAGGGGAGCAGCAGCTCGCCAGAATTGCACCGGAGCATGCCGCCTCTGGAGGAGAAGGGCGCCGCTGATTGCGAACCACCCCCGGAGCTACCTCGACCATCCCTGAGCTCGCCGTCGACCACCAGTCCGTTTGCCCGCCTCGCCAACCTTGCTGGAGCCCTGGTACGCCCCCTATGCACCCCCACCGAGCCGCTAGGGTTCGAGCTCACCGGCGACAGGTCCGTCGTCGACGACAAGACACAGTCATTGATCCCCACTCTAATCCAACGTCCCACATTGCCCCGTACCGCTTCGCGCGTTATGAGCCGCTGACTTGTGGACCCCTCCTGTCAGTTGAGCCCCGCGCTGCGGAGTGACACTGGGCCGGCCCGTTAGAGTCTCCCGCGCAACGCAGTTAGTTTGGATTAGGATTTTTCTATTTAGTTTAAACTTAGTTCTGTCTCTGAGTTTGAAAATCAATTCAGAGAGATTTACAAATCCAAATTGCATGAAACCAATTTTGCCTGAAAGGTATTGAAATGATCTATCCAAGCCCGTTGGATTTAATTCAATTAGAGTTAGAGATCTCTCCTAGTAAAAATAACAAACAGAAGCATTTGCACCTTGCAACATTTTTATAAAATCAACCAAGTTAGCTTTTGAGTTGATTCCAACTCTCAAAAATCACATTTCACCATACCTATCTGAATATGTAATAATATTAAGGTTTAAATGCAGTGACTTTGGACTAGTACCAAAATAATGCTATATAGGCATTTCTAGTCACTTTAAATCATTAAATAATGAACTTAAACCAAAGTAATTATGATCCAACCCTTAAATCTCATTCCCACATGTTAGAATATTTGGTGATGACATGTGTCCACATGATTCCATATTTTAAGTGGTGAATATTAAATCTTAGTTAATTTCTCAATGAGTAGAAATTACTTTTCTAAAATAAAAAGGATGAAACTATTAAATTAAACTTGTGATGCTTGTGATGATAATAGATCATCAAATGTGTGTCTTAGAATGCTAATTAGACTAGTTAAGTATTGTTTGGTGATTGTGTATTTCGTATGTATTTATAGACGATAGTACCGACCAAGTCTACGAGGAGGAGGAGTTCTACCAAGAAGAAGAAGAAGAAAACTTCAACCACTACACCAACCAAGGCAAGCCACCATTAACAATGCAAGCTATTGTAGCAAGCTAGCATTAAACTAGTTAACTTGATCCAAGATGCTATAGGCATGCTTGAGTTATATCACTTTGACTATTAGTTACCCCAAGTCTTATTTACAAGCTTTACTTCCTTTACTTTACCCAAAGTTCTTTACTTGTTTTGAAGGTAGCACAAAGAGTATAAAACTTGACCTATTTAGAACCCCTTTAGATGTCATTCTATGGCATGAGATTGAACCCATCTTTTCCACCTTAGTGAACACTCTTAACTTAGTAGTTTAGAGTAGATCAAAAACTTGAGTCACTTTAGATGGGAGCACTTGGTGAAAATGAATTATGAAAACCATGGAATGATGAGTCATTCTATTGGGATGTTTTGACATGTGTTGAGAAACACAAATGGTTTATGATGATGAAAATGTTGAGGCATGAGCCTTAACCCTTTTATAAAACTGATGGTTGGATTTGGATGCGATACCATTCCAAATTTACCGTACAACCACACTACCTGAATTGGGTAAGGCTTAGCTGGAAGTTTATATGCATTAGTATTAGTTTCCTCGTGGGAGAGGTCTGAGCTAAGGCTACCTCTCAATGTTGTCCACCTATGAAGTGCCCAAGACGACTGATGGTCATGGTTGGGAGGCCATGCTCATAGGAGAGGTGCTTATACTAGGGTGTGTAAAGGGAAGGTTATGTTTGATTATCTGCATACTAAGTATGATGATTTAGGGTTATCCCTGACAAATGTATCGAATCTTGTGGTGAAAGTGTACCACCTCTGCAGAGTGTCAAACTATTTGAATAGCCGCGTCCGCGGTTATGGACAGTTGGAATGGCCATACTGTTTCGTTGTCAGATGTTTTGCAAACAACTTATGAAATGAATGATGAATCTTGACTTGACCACAACAGGGTTGTGTTTTTGACATTAGTTTCCCAACTTAAGTGATTCTAGAACTTTATTTTATCTTTCTTTGCTTTAGAACTCAGCTTAGGTTTCAAACTTAACTTTATAGTTAAACTTAGATCTAGCACTTTAACCTTGAACTATATTACTTGTTAGAGGTAGTTTGCAAGTAGTTAATGAGTACTCATGGCTTTTGTCCCTGGCTATTCTCATAGCCAGACTATGAAGGAGACTATCAAGATGATGGCCACCAGGACGGCTATGATAACTAGGACTATCTACCTTCGTCAGCATTGCCTGTGCCCCTGAAGATGGACCCCACCGCTACACTTATCTTTTATTTCCGCTGCTTGTTTTATTAAAGACTGGATCATGAGATCCTTATTTGTGTAAGACCTTATGTATGGTTTGTATGGATGATGTACTGTGATATCCAATCCGTTATGTCTCGCAAAAATGGTAATCCTAGGATTGCGAGGTATGGCATAACGGGCATCTGGGAATAAAAATCCGGGTGTTGACATTTCAGCTCTCATTGCCCCTATCATAAGCATGTTTAGGTGATTAAAGTTAAAATTACACAACTAAGAGGATATGCTTGACAAGTTATAAGTTGAAATCTCATGCCCCTTACTTACGAGTACCAAACCTCATGTTACTCAACTTCAGTCATAAGTAAGCTCTTGTTATTGTAAATACATATGTATCATAGAGAACTACCAACGGGGTACCCATTGCACATTATATTGGAGCTATACCATAATCAAAATGACAAGGCAAGCAGGCAATGAGCATCTCAGCGATCTTTTTATTTGCTATTTGCATAGGTTTTTATTGAGGATGCTTCATAGAGTTCTCAATATGGTTATGTTGCAAGTTTCCACCATGATTAGGCATGGCTTAGGCTAGCGGCCTAGGCATTTCTCTAACACACATACAAACTCCATGATCTTACAAGTTCCCCTTTTATTTCACACCGCCGGGATCCATAAGCAAAAGAATCGTGATATCAACGGAATATAAGTGCAATGTTGAAAGCGTTCCCCATGATACATGGTTCTGCTAACTTCAACTTATAAAGCGCAAGCATATACACAACAAAGATGGACACAATGGTTCAAGTTTATTAAATGCAAGAAAGTAAAGTGTGCCATCAAGTTCGTGAGAGCTTTAATCACTAATTTTCACATAACAAGTTTAATTTGGAAGGTAGATAAAAACATGAATTTACTTGGAATAGCAATAGTGCTAGTGGGTAGGTATGATGGACACAAATGGCATAGGTTTTGGTTTAAGGATTGGACACACGAGAAGCATTCCCTCTCAGTACAGGGTTTTGGCTAGCAAGGCTGGGTACCAAGCATAAGAGTTGAAGGAAACAAACAAACATACAGGTGATAAAAACATACATGCAATCTTCCTTGGAAGAACAAAAGATCTTAACTAGCGAAACCTAAGCTTATGAGCAAATCAAGAAAGAAATATGATGAAATTATATTTCTTTAAGAGTATTTTTGTATTTTTCATTCAACTCTCAAAAATAGTATTGCTACTGACCGAGCCAGGTTTGCCAAAACCAACTAAATTAACTCAATGATCCCAAAGTGATACCAATACTAACGACAAGATCAATCATATAACATGAATTGAAAACTATTATAAGATATGCAAAAGAGTAAATGATAGAACTTCTCATTAATATTCCATAACGGCAACTCACACCAAGGGATACATAGATATCTAACGAGAGGGGGGACACTTCCATAATGCAAACCATCCTACATGATAACTTCTCTATTCATGATATGACTCTACTAAAAAGGTAAAAAGATAGAAGATAGTGATATGATACCGCGGCACTCCCCCAAGCTTGGAAAAAACCAAGGGGATGCGAAAACCTGATGACGAATTACTCCTTCGATGGTGGTGGTATTATCTCGTCATCGTCCGACTTCCAATGTAAGGGATCCCCATCAACAAAAGACATCGTGGTCTCCGGCATCCTGAAACTTGCAGTAGCACTTATGCGTTTAAACCTAACCTCATACTCACAGTTTTGATTTTGAATGTCGTAGAGATGTGCTTGCAGTTGGATGGTTGTTTGGTGGAGTGAAAGAATTTCATCCTTAAGTTCAGTAGTCTCCTTTTGGTGCTCGGCGATGATATCCACTTCGCGTTCCGCCATCTTCTTGTACCTAAAGACTTCTTTCTCCAGCGCTTCCATCCTGTACTCCAGACTTCCTTCACCTTTAGGGCCTTGAACCTCTTTTATCTGTACCTCCCCATCTTCAAGCAACAACTCCTTGGGATGAATCTTCAACTCTTGCATGTATGGGTTGATGATATCCGCTGGGGCATCTTCTTTGGCTAATCCAGAGGAAGACATTGTGGCTCCAAAACTAGGACTCTACCTGTCAGAAACAGATCGAAACTAAAACACGATGAGAACATGATACACGAACCTCGGGGGATCGGGGAGATTATATATTATGAAGTTTTACAACAAATGGAAGGTACTAGGAGAAAACGGGTCAGAGACGAAGTCTGGGGCGGCCACACCACCTGCTGGCGTGGCCTGGGGGGCCGCGCCAGGGGGTGGTGTGAGCCACCCCGGCTCCGTTTCCATCCCTCTTTCACTTTGTAGCTTTCCTTGTTGGATAAAAACTCGAAAAATATAACTGGACAAAATTTTCGCGGAACTTTTCTTACCAGAACTGTTACCTATTCGAAAACGGACTCTGCAGGTCTCTCAATTTGGCATTTAGTAGATTCTTCCAGAGTCACCACTTGAATGACATCAATATCTTCATCTTCATACTCATATTTCCCGAGTCATGAAACCTTTCTCTTTCTTATTACACCATTTTCTCCGATAACCTGGAAATTTCGTTCACACAAAACTTCACACAATTCTCATTAGCAACATTAGTGTAAGCAAGGTAATAAACCTTTTAAGTCCAATTTCAACTGAAATCCATCAAATCATAAGCTACTGTAGCAACTCCTTCCAAAAACCCAAAAAAGAATTCAAAAAGGAAATCGATTTAAAGAAGCAAATGCAAGAGTGGCAAAATATGTCAATGCAGACCAGCAGGTAAAGATCAATTTCTTCGAAAATCTTCTGTTGCTCAAATCAAAAAGTGTAGAACTAACGAAAGTTAAATAACAACCTGGGGCAGAAGCACAAACAATTACAGCTCAATCCTACATACAGAGATGTCTCACGGATTTTTATGGTGAAGCATAAAAATCTGTTTCAGGACAACAACTTTCCCAAATCTTACTTCTCTCTTATTAGAGGTTGATCTTGACACAAAAACCAAACAAAAAGGATAAGGAGAGGTTATTACCAGAGTAATAACTTCCAAGACTCAAAGAAACAAAAACAAACTGAAAGAAAAATAAATTGGGTTGTCTCCCAAACAGCTCTTTCTTTATAGCCATTAAGATGGGCATGACAATTTCAATGAAGCTCACATAAGATATGAATTGAAGTAAAAGAGAGCATCAAGAACCAAAAATATACATGTTTAAGTCTAACCCACTTCCTATGCAAGGGAATTTTGTAAATAAACAAGTTGTTGAAACAAGAGGCTACAAGCATAGGAAGGCAAAAAAAGTGCAACATAAAGACTTTAAGCATAAAACGAGAAAACTTGATATTATTGAGACGCATAAGAATAGTCTTCCCTCTCTCATAATAACTTTCAGTATCATGCATAAATTTAATGATATAGCTATCACAAGAACCATTGTAGCAATGATCACTTATCCTAATAAAAAACACAGGGACAGTAGCTCTCATAACACTACTTTGTGAAACAATATTAGAGGTATCCTTACAAAGGATAGTGTGTCCCTCTTCTACATATTTAGTGACAAAGTCTTTCACATTTGCTATTATAGGTTCATCAAGTTCAATAGCTTTATTTGTACTTTCATCAATCATACTAGCTATCATAGAATGTTACTTTATCTTAACTGGGAAAGGCATTTTCTCAATGTAAGGTTCAGGTAAAACATGATTAGCAGTATAAACTTCAGTATTTCTTGCAGGAACACACTTAGCAACATCTTTATATGGATCATGATACTTATTCCACTTCTTTTTAGGAACTTCAATATAGGAAGCAAAAGCCTTAAAATAAGTTGCAATAGCTTGAGAGTCTAGACCATAAGCATTTTTCATATTTTGAAAGTCATCAGTTCCCATAAAAGATTCAATGCATTCATAATCACAATTTATAACTGACTTTCTTCCTTTGTCATTCTCCCATGCTTCAGCATTGTCTTGAATACGGTCTAGAAGATCCCAGTTATCTTCTTCTTCCATGCGTGTAAATGATCCAGCACAAGAGGCATCCAATAAATCCTTCTCATGAAGAGGGAGCCTTGCATAAAAGTTATTGATAATAATATTGTTGGGGAGCTCATGAATGGGACATTTGAGCATTAGTAACTTCAATCTCCCCCAAGCTTGAGTTGTACTCTCTCCATCAAGAGGCCAAAAGTTGTATATTTGATTCCGATCTTTATGAATCTCACTAGGAGGATAAAACTTTGAAAAAAAGAGAGGTACTATTTCCTCCCATTCAAGAGCTTGACCATTCTTTAGCAGCTTATACCATTCTCCAGCTCTCCCTTTCAGTGATAATGAGAATAACTTCTTCTTGACTTGATCTGTTGTAATACCTACACACTTAAACAACCCGCATAATTCGTGTATAAAGAGCAAATGATCACCAGGATGGACAGTTCCATCTCCAACATAATAGTTATCCATAACACGATCAATAATTCTTGTAGGTATTTTAAAAGTATCGTTCTCAGCAGGTGGTGGTCCATCTACTACCTTAGTAGTGGTAGTAGGATTACAAAATAAGAAACTCAGCGAATTATCCATATTGAAAATAAATAAACTAACAGAAGTAAACAATACTCATAGTAGAAGATTCCTTTACCAGTTCCACTCTCCAATAGCGCTTCACTCCCCGGCAACGGCGCCAGAAAATAGTCTTGATGACCCACAAGTATAGGGGATGTATCGCAGTATTTTCGATAAGTAAGAGTGTCGAACCCAATGAGGAGCAGAAGGTGTTGGCGAATGGCTTGGAGCAAGAATTCTCTGTAAATACTTAGCAAACGAATTTTTAGGGGTTTTTGATAATGCAGGTAATAAAGTACGAGTAAATAAAAGACAATAAGAATAAATGCAGCAAGTGGCCAAATCCTTTCTTTAGCAAAGGACAAGCCGGTTGTATTACTTAAGATGACCAAATATTCTCGAGGACACATGGGAATATCGTCAAGTGCTTTCGCTTCATATAGTTGATTAATCTTCTTTAGTTTGCTAAGTGTTGTGTGGGTGAACCTGTGCTAATGTACCGACCTTCCTAGGACTAATACATACTTGTGATTATACCCCTTGCAAGCATCCGCAAGTACAAGAAAGTAATTAAGGTAGAAACCTAACCACAGCTTTAAACTCTAAGACTCTGACGTCCCTTGTGCAAAGGTTTCCTAACGGGGGTTCAAGTTTCTGTCACTCCGGCAACCCCTATGATTAGTAGCCAAATACACAATGCATTCCCCTAGGCCCATATAGGTGAAGTGTCATGTAGTCGATGTTCACATGACACCACTAGAAGAAATACACCACAACTTAAATATCAAACCATTTAATCTTTCTCAACACAATTCCACTACTAACAACATGACTTCTCCCATGTCCTCAAGAACAAAACGAAATAGTCACAAGACATCATATGGATCAAGGTCAGAGATGATATAATGATATGTAACAATCTGAACATAATCGATAATTCAATGGTTCACTCAATAGCATCAACTACAAGGAGTAATCAACATCGGGAAAGTTTCCCCTAAGAACTATGCAAGATTCAACCCAATTGTTACAGCGGTATGAAGTGGTGATGATGGTGCTGGTGGAGATGATGGTGGTGATGATGATGATGATCCCGATGAAGTCCAGCTTGATGGTGGTGTTGATGGCGACGATCTTGATGACCCACAAGTATAGGGGGTGTATCGCAGTATTTTCGAGGGAAGTGAAACCCAATTTATTAATTCGACACAAGGGGAGCCAAAGAATATTTATAAGCCTTAACAACTGAGTTGCCAATTCAGCTGCACCTGGAAACAATCTTGCTCATAGCAGTTTATCAGTCGCAACAATTTTGTAGTAGGAATAGTCAAGTAACAGCAGTAGTAAAGCAAAGACAGTAGTAACAAAAGCAGTAAACAGTGGGATTCGAGTGTGGTAGGCATAGGGATGGATGGACGGGCGTTGCATGGACAAGACAATTCACATAGCAATCAGAACATAGGGCAATTGCAGATAAATAAGATAAAGCATCCAAGTACTAGATAATCCTAGGCATGTGTTCCATATATAGTCATACGTGCTCGCAATGAGAACTTGCACAACATCTTTTGTCCTGCCAACCCGTTTGCAGCGGGGCCTCTAGGGAACTACTGGCAATTAAGGTGCTCCTTTTAATAGAGCACCGGAGCAAATCATTAACACTCTGTGAACACATGTGATCCTCACATCAAAGCCTTTCCCTTCCGGTTATCCCGATTTCTGTCACTTCGGGGCCATAGGTTCCGGACAACAATGTGTGTATACAACTTGCAGATAAGACCAAAAACAATACTATCATAATGAATCAATAACATGTTCATATCTGAAATCATGGCACTCGGGCCCTAGTGACAAGCATTAAGCACAACAACTCGCAACAAAGTCATAAAGTACTAATAAAAGATACTAGGCACCATGCCCTAACAATCTGATGCCATTACATGAACGATCTCATCCAATCCCTACCATCACCATAGCCTACAGCGGGGGATTACTCACTCATAGATGGGGGAAACATGGATGGTCGATGGAGAAGCGATGGTGATGATGATGGCGGTGATCTCCTCCAATTCCCCGTCCCGGCAGGGTGCCAGAACAGAGTTTCTGGTGCTGTTTCGTGGAATCTGGTGGTGGCAGCGGAGCGGAACTCCTTCTGGAAAAACATCGAACCCCCCGAAGTTTATAGGTCAGAAGGCTCCTTATAGGCGAAGAGAGAGGCCGAGGGGGTGCCTGGGGGCCCACACCACTCCCCTGGCGCGGTCTGGCCTGGCCCGCGCCAGCAGGTGGTGTGGCCACCCCCTGGCTCTTCTCCATCTCGTATTCTGGCTCCTGGATTCTTCGGGCGAAATAGGATTTTTGGCATATTTTCCGGGATTTTTCCTGATAGTTGATTTTCTGCACAAAAAGTAGACACCAAGGCAATTCTGCTGAAAACAGCATCATTCCGCATTAGTTGTATCCAAATCACACAAGTTTAGAGGAGAAATAATAGTAAAAGTGTTCGGGAAAGTAGATACGTTTTGGACGTATCAACTCCCCCCAAGCTTAGCTTATTGCTTGTCCTCAAGCAATTCAGTTGAAAACTGAGTGCGATAAAAGAACTTTCACGAACACATTTGCTCCATATGATGTAAATATTCTCAACAATGTGATCAACTACCTGGACAATTCATAATAAAGAGTATGCAACCAAGTCTACTTAATAGTCTTTGCAAGCTATGAAGAGATTCCAACTCAAGAATAATAATTAGCATGAAGCACGAACATAAGCAACATTACAATGCTCATAAAAAGGTATGATAGAGTGGTACCTCGCTTGCCTTTGATTATGAATGCCAAGGCACCTCCGAAGTTCAAGTGGTGACTAGAAGTAAAGATATCAAGAATACAAGCATCAAAGTCATAACACAAATAATCAAGTAATGGAACAAACATAAAGAATGACAATTATGCTCTCAAGAAGGTGCTCAAAGAATATGTGGAGACTCAACAAGTAGAAGAAAAAGGTTTTGAATAATTTGAAAGGCTTCCAAATGCTGAAAGTATGGTACTTGTTAGCTTTGAGCTCTTATTGCCCCTACCATAAGCATCTTTAATGTGGTTAAGGTGAAAGTGACACAACTAAGAGGATATGCTTGACAAGTTATAAATCGAAGTCTCATGCCCCTTACTTACGAAGACCGATCCTCATGCTACTCAACTTCAGTCACAAGCAACCTCTTGTCATTGTAAGTATATACGTATCATAGAGAACCGCCAACGGGGTACCCCTTGCACATGACACGGGAGTTATCCCATAATCAAAATAACAAGGCAAGCAGACAATGAGCATCTGGGCGATCTTTTTATTTACTATGTGCATAGATTTTTTATTGAGGATGCTTCATAGAATGGTCATTATGGTTATGCTGCAAGTTTCCACCATGATTAGGCATGGCTTAGGCTAGCGGCCCAGGCGTTTCTCTAACATACATACAAACTCCATGATCTTACAAGTTCCACTTTTATTTCACACCGCCGGGATCCATAAGCAAAAGAACATGATATCAACTAGGTACAAAGTACCTATGAAGCATTGAAAGCGGTCCCCATGATACATGGTTCTGCTAACTTCAACTCATAAAGCGCAAGCATATGCGCAACAAAGAAGGACGCAATGGTTCGGGTTTATTAAGTGCAAGAAAATAAAGTGTGCCATCAAGTTTGTGAGAGCTTTACTAACTAACTTTCCCATAACCTGCAAACATTTTATTCGGAAGAAAACAAGGCATATTGAATATGCACGGAGGTAGCAAATGATGCTAAAGGGTAGGTATGGTGGACACTTTGGAAATATTTGGTTTAGGGAGTTGGAAACTTGAGTAAAACATACTCAGAAAAAGTGAAGGCTAGCAATAGTAAGGGAGCGACAAACGAGAGAGCAATAGCTGTCATTATCATGCTTGCAACAAAACAGGACTACTCATGGCATGAAAGTGATTCAAGATCCTCAAGGCAAAATAATTCATTGAGGCTTAACTGATTATTACAGTCACGTGCATGCGTGAGCATGTGCCAAGTCAATCAAATGAAACATTCAGAGGAGGATACCACGGTGTCATACCAATTTATGAATAGAGCAATGCAAGCAAACATTCATAAGACATGCTACAAACTATTAGCGAGCTGGAGCTAATCATAATAAAGCAAGAACTACTAAGCATCCAAAGATAACATACACCCTACTTGAACGGACTAAGCAAGCTCACAATGATGAGTATACGTACACAATGAAAACAAATAGAGTTCGTTACCAGCCTCTTACCATGCCTCAAGTTGTCATTGATCCTCATTATTGCTCTTCACTTGTGTGGCTTGAATAATAATATGAAACCAATATCCACTGAGGACAGTCGAACCCTGTAGCAAACTCGCAAAAACCAAAGAAGAACGACAAATATTTTTGGTGTTTTCGATTTTTAAATAAGAACCAAAAGAGAGAAACAAGCAAAGCAAAATCTTTTTGGGTTTTTTGAATAGTTCAAACAAAGCAAAAAGGGGAAAGCAAACCAAGGCAAAAAGAAGAAGCAAACCAAAGAGAAACAACAGAAATATTTTTGGTCTTTTTATGGTTTTTTAGAAAGCAAAAGCAAAGAAAGAGAACAAAAACTAAAAAGAGAACGAAAACATGAATATACAAAGTACCGACGCAACATGATATGGAGATGAGTGCGGTGTCGGCGTACCTCCCCCCAAGCTTAGGCTTTTGTCCTAAGTGGGTATCAATCCCAAGCAGGCCAGGATGAAGTGTCACCTTGGTACGACGAAGAGGTCCCCTCATCCTTGTGCGAACTCGAGTACGTCCCTTCGTAATGCGCGGAGTAATCATAGGAGGGCACATCCTCCTGGTGCTGCTCGTGGAAACCCAGCAAGCGAAGCTGCTCGTCCACCTCCTCCTTGGAGAGCGACCACGGTCTCCTGTGAACACTAAACAAAGCAGGCTGTGGCAAAAGGATCTCCCTTTCATCCCCATCAGTGAAAAGCATCCTATATACTAGATTGTTCAAATCAGAGGTAGCAGTGACAAAGTGATGAGTTTTCATGGCAACAAGGTCAAGCCTCTGTGGTACCAACATAGCATCATAGGGATCTACTGAAAGACCTAATGCATTGACTATACGCGAGGCAATGATGCCCCCATAGATAGGCCCCCTAGCAGCTAGGCGGCGAGCAATAAGCGAGCCAAGATTGTACCGAGTATCATTGTTAAGCGCAGCAGCAAGGAATGCTAAATGATAGTTGGAGATATTACTTGTGTTCTCCCTACCCAGTACACTAGTAGCAAGATAATATGCAAAGTATCTGAGAGCAGGGAGTTGGATATTTCTTATCTTTCCGTGCTGCGCCACGCGGTCATCATCATTGGTCACCCCTCGGTAAAGCTCCAACAAATCAGCGGGTAGCCCTTGAATTTTCTTCACGGTCCCTGTCATACGCACACCTACAATACTGCAAAATCTCTCCAAAGGCATGGTGAAGGGCAGATCATAGATTTTAAAAGAGACAGTAGAGTGAAAGGGTGTGTTAGTAAACGTGAAGCTCTCAACAAAAGTTTTGGTGAGCATAGCATATTGTGCACTCTCATCTTGCATATATCAGGTCAAACCAACCCTCTCAATCAGTAGCAAGAAATCATCAAGAATACCTGCAGCTTGTAAGAAAGTAAAACAAGGAAAAGAGGATGGGTGAGCATCCCCATCATCCCTTTCACTGCCAATACGAGTTGCAATCAGATCTTCATTGTATGATGGCCTAGCTTGAGAGGCTGTCCTCGAGGGCCTCGACCTCCTAGGTGCATCACTCTCAAATATCTCTCCAAAAGTATGGTTGTTCATGCTTAGTATTCTGAAATTTAAACACCTATTAAACAAGTGATTGCAAAGTAAATATAATGAAGGATTCTACTCATCGGGACTTGCAAGAGGCCTAGACATGCATCAAAACTATATCTCTAAGCATCAAACAAGCTTACAAGCTCTCATAACCAGTCACCTACAGCAGCAAAATACTCAACATATAATCCACTAAACACAAATCTACTTGGACAAGGGGAGGAGTCACATACCAGGGAACAATTGCTCCAAATTTCAGCAAGAAAGATGGGCTGAGCAAGGAGATCGAAAAAATCGAGAGCAAGCACAGCAAAAACACGATTTTGAGATATGAACTGGAGCTTACTCGGGAGAGAGAAGAAAGTGGCAGGTGAGAGAGTTAGTGGGGGGCCAGGGGTGGCCCACACCAGGGCATGGCGCCACCCAAGGCTGGCCGCGCCACCATGTGGTGTGTCTGCCTGGTGGGCCCCCCTGGTACCTCCCAGGTACTCCTCTGCCCCTTATTTCACGTAAAAAATTAATATGAATTTTCTGGAATTTTTCGAGACACTTTATTTTTGGGCATTTTTTAGAAATAGAAGAATAATTTTCTGACAGACAGATTTTTCTTTTTCTTTTGGAAACATGATGCAAAGACGAAACAAGGCTAGAACTATAGAAGTTCTAGCATGCAAGCACACAAAGAAAACAAAATTAAAACAAAAACTAAAATGCAAAGGATAGAAATAAACGGAGATAATCATAATGAAAACATTGTTTTGTTCAATGGAATCCTTTTGTTAACAAGGTTGATCAAGTCTTGCTACCAAAACAATTGCATATGAGACAAAACTTTGTACTCCACCAATGATTATGTTACCTCAACCTTGATAACAATGGTCCCAATCATAATAGTTTCAAATTTTTCTCTTGGTATGGGACAATATATTTCTCCAACTTGAATGCCTTCAACATGTTCAATTGAATTCAAACCACAAGTCCTTTCAATCTTCTTGGGAAAATAGACAGTATGTTCCTTTTCATTAACATTGAAGGTCACATTTCCTTGATTACAATTAATAACAGCTCCAGCAGTATTAAGAAAAGGTCTCCCCAGAATAATAGACATATTATCATCTTCAGGCATTTCAAGCACAATAAAATCAGTTAATATCAAGCAATTGTGAGCCATCTGAACAGGTACATGCTCACATATACCCACAGGAGTAGTGGTAGATTTATTAGCCATTTGCAAAGATATATTAGTTGGTATTAATTTTTCAAGTTGAAGCTTCTTATAGAGAGAGAAAGGCATAACACTAACTCCAGCTCCCAAATCACATAAAGCAGTTCTAACATAACTGTTCTTAATAGAGCAAGGGATAGTTGGAATACCTGGGTCTCCAAGTTTCTTAGGAACCTTACCATTGAAGGAATAATTAGCAATTAAAGTAGAAATTTCTTCATTAGGGATCTTCCTTTTATTCGAGACAATGTCCTTCATATACTTTGAGTAAGGAGGCAATTTAATAGCATCAGTCAAAGGAATTTGCAAGAATAAAGGCTTCATCCACTCACAAAACTTATTATAGTGTTCATCTTCCTTTGACTTGTATTTCTTACCAGGGAAAGGCATAGGTTTTTGGACCCAAGGCTCTCTTTCACTACCATGTTTCTTAGCAATAAAATCTTCTTTGGTGTATTTAGTATTCTTAGTGTGGTTTTCAGGTTCTTCTTCAACTTTTTCTTCATTAGGAACAACATTTTCTTCATTACCACTTTCAGTTTCAGCATCAGAGATAGATATACTATTAGGATCTATAGCAGGTTCAGAGGGTTCTACAACAGTTTTATGTTTCTTTTTTTCTTACGAGTAGAACCACTATTTTCAGCTTGTTGAGAATCCTGCTCAATTCTTTTGGGATGCCCCTCAGGATAGAGAGGATCCTGGGTAGCAGCACCACTTCTAGTTCTAATTTCATAAGCATGTTTTTCTTTAGCAGCTTTAACTAGCAAGTCGTTTTGCACTTTAACGAGTTGATCTATTTGAGTTTGAACCATTTGAAAGTGTTTAACGATCATTTTAACATCATTAGAGGTTCTTTCCACAATATCTTTCAACTCAACAATAGCTCTAGTGTTTTCCATTAGATGATTTTGCACCCTTTTATTAAAGTTATCTTGCTTAACAATAAAGATATCAAATTCTTCTAAGCATTGATCAGGAGGTTTAGAGTAAGGGATATCACCTTCATAAAAGTGTTGGAGAGAGTGTACCTCAATAGTGGGTGAGTAGGGAATAGGCTTACATAATTCTTCTATAGGAGGTAAATTCTTGACATCTGCAGCTTTAATTCCCTTCTCCTTAAGACATTTCTTAGCTTCCTTCATCACTTCATCATTTAATTCAATAACTCCCCTCTTCTTTGATGTTGGAATAGGCACGGGAATAGATGGTTCAGGTACAATTACTTCAGGTATAGATTGTTTAGGAGGAGTCCAATCTTCATAATTCTTGCTTATTTTAGCCATTAATTCCTCAGCTTCCTTAGGACTCCTATTCTTGAAAACACAATCAGCACAACTATCTAGGTATGTCCTAGATTCCTCGGTTAGTCCATTATAAAATATATCAAGAAGCTCATTCTTAGGTAATGGACTTCCAACCTGTGCATGAATCAAAGCACAAAACCTTGCCCAAGATTCAGGCAATACCTCTTTTTCTCCCTGTTTAAAATCAAAAAGTTCCTGCAAAATAGCATGTCTAGCACTGGGAGGAAAATATTTCTGCAGGAAAGTACTAATCAAGCACTCAGGGCTATCAATAGATCCAGGAGGTAAATTACTAAACCAAGTTTTAGCTTCTCCTTTCAGTTAAAAGGGAAAAATCTTAGCAACAAAGTAAGTACGCATCTTAATATCATTAGAAAACAAGCCACTCATGGTAGAAAGTTCATTCATATGTGCTACCGCACTTTCATTCTTAGTCCCACAAAAAGGTTCTTTCTCGACAATAGCAATGTAAGATAGATCGAGAGAGAAATCATAATCTTCATCTATAATGTTTCTGGGAGAAGCAGCAAACTTAGCATCAGGAGACAATTTGGGTCTAATAGTACGCCTCTCAAGGAGACTCTTAGCAGTGCTCTTATCATGGGTGTTTTTACATTCTTTAATAAACTCATCGGTCATCTCAACATAACCATCTTCAATATCATAACTCTCACTAGACTCAGGTGAGCTAACAGGTGTGGTAGTGTCTTCATTAGGAGTTTCGGTATTTCCAGCTATAGTTCTAGCAATCGTAGCATCTAGGAAAGGACCTAATGAACCACTCTTATCAAGCACGATGAAGCGACATCATAAGCATTAGAAGTTTCAGATTCAGCAGTAGTAGCAGTGTGTGTAGCATGTGCATGTGGCGGTGTAAGGAACTTACTCAAAACAGACGGTGAATCAAGAGCAACAGAGGTGTTCAGAACCGTACCTCTTCTTGTAGTGGATGGTAAAATAGGAACCTTGCCATCACGAGACTTACCCATGATGGATGGATAGCAGCGAACAATAGAGAATCCAAGTGAACTTGATAAATAAAGCTATGCTCCCGAACGGCGCTTGAAAATAGTCTTGATGACCCACAAGTATAGGGGGTGTATCCCAGTATTTTCGAGGGAAGTGAAACCCAATTTATTGATTCGACACAAGGGGAGCCAAAGAATATTTATAAGCCTTAACAACTGAGTTGTCAATTCAGCTGCACCTAGAAACAATCTTGCTCACAGGAGTTTATCAGTAGCAACAGTTTTGTAGTAGGAATAGTAAAGTAACAGCAGTAGTAAAGCAAAGACAATAGTAACAATAGCGATGGCAATGGGATTCGAAGTGCGGTAGGCATAGGGATGGATGGACGGGCGTTGCATGGACAAGACAATTCACATAGCAATCAGAACATAGGGCAGTTGTAGATAAATAAGATAAAGCATCCAAGTACTAGATAATCCTAGGCATGTGTTCCATATATAGTCATACGTGCTCGCAATGAGAACTTGCACAACATCTTTTGTCCTGAGCCCATTTGCGTGGGGCCTCTAGGGAACTACTGGCAATTAAGGTGCTCCTTTTAATAGAGCACCGGAGCAAAGTATTAACACTCCGTGAACACATGTGATCCTCACATCAAAGCCTTTCCCTTCTGGTTATCCCGATTTACATCGCCAGGCCATAGGTTAGGACAACAACGTGTGTATACAACTTGCAGATAAGACCAAAAACAATACTATCATAATGAATCAATAACATGTTCAGATCTGAAATCATGGCACTCGGGCCCTAGTGACAAGCATTAAGCACAACAAGTCGCAACAAAGTCATAAAGTACTAATAAAAGATGCAAGGCACCATGCCCTAACAATCTGATGCCATTACATGAACGATCTCATCCAATCCCTACCATCCCCATAGCCTACAGCGGGGGATTACTCACTCATAGATGGGGGAAACATGGATGGTCGATGGAGAAGCGATGGTGATGATGATGGCGGTGATCTCCTCCAATTCCCCGTCCCGGCAGGGTGCCAGAACGGAGTTTCTAGTGCTGTTTTGTGGAATCTGGTGGTGGCGGCAGAGCGGAACTCCTTCTGGAAAAACGTCGAACCCCCCGAAGTTTTTAGGTCAGAAGGCTCCTTATAGGCAAAGAGAGAGGCCGAGGGGGTGCCTGGGGGGCCCACACCACCTGGCGGCGCTGGCTCGCGCCCGGCAGTGGTGTGGCCACCCCCTAGCTCTTCTCCTTCTCGTATTCTGGCTCCTGGAGTCTTCGGGTGAAATAGGATTTTTGGCATATTTTTCGGGATTTTTCCTGATAGTTGATTTTCTGCACAAAAAGTAGACACCAAGGCAATTCTGCTGAAAATAGCGTCAGTCCGCATTAGTTGTATCCAAATCACACAAGTTTAGATGATAAACAATAGCAAAAGTGTTCGGGAAAGTAGATACGTTTTGGACGTATCAGATCTCCCCTCTCCAGGAAGGAATTCCCCTGGCAGAATTCTATCTGCTGGAGAGATCTTTCTCTCTCGGTGTTTTCCGCCCCGCATAGGCGGTAAAATCTTTCTGTGCTCGCTTCCCGAGTCTTAGGGTTTTGGGAGGATAATATACACTAGAGGGGAGAGCCTGTAGTGGGCCAGGGCGGCCACACCACCTGCTGGTGCGACCTAGGGCTGCCCGCGCCAGGGGGTGGTGTGGGCCCCCCTGTGGCCCATCTCCACTTCCCCTTCTGGCAATCTTCGTCTTCTGGAAAAATAGAATTTTCCATATATTTTCCCGAATTTTCTGATCTTCGCGAATTTTGCCTCCAAACAGCACCTTTTCCATAGAATCCTGACTGCAGCGGTCCATGCTCCAAAAGTCATCAACCATGCAAAAACAGATGAAATAACATAAGTATCATCTCTTAATATGAAATATATCAATGAATAATAGTAAATTATGATATAGAATAGTGATGCAAAATGGATGTATCAGTAAGTTATATAGATCTTTAAATAAAACTGAGGCACTAGATCCTAAATCTAGAATAGCATGGTGTGTCTCTTTTCCAATAGTGATTAATACCTTGGGGATCCATACATCCCCAAGCTTAGGTGGTATCATAGCTTCTCTACTGTATCTTTCAATCTTTTCTTTTATAACATAAGTTGCTAGGTAGGAACCAGATCCTGCTTGATGACCATTAAAGGATGGATCATTAGAAATTTTTGCAACAAGTTAATGAGTTCATGTAGGTTACATTTATCAAGATCAAGTAGAGGTTCTTTTGTTTCACTTAACATTTTAACTTCCTCTACTTTTTTGAAATTTTTTGGTTCTTTTTCACTTTCAATCATAGTAGATTCTTCATCCTCTTTTGATGATTCTTCTACCACTTGGATCTTGAGTTGTGATAATAGTGGATCAAGGAGATCATTATAATTCATTAATTCATGGTAAGTTTCTTCCAAAGATGGTGTAGTTGTGGTGATGGTAATAGAATTCATACCTATGGCCGGTGGCCCTCGTGGTTTTCCTATAGACATACTTAACAAGGTTGCTTGATTATCAGCGAGTTTTGATAAAGCTTTGTCCAAGCCAGCTGCTTGGTTTTGTAAACCCTTAATATCAGAACTTATGGATGAAAGTGACTTATGAAGTTCTTCTATCATGGTGGCATGGTGAGCTACTTGCTCACTAAGATTTTTATTAGGCTCTTGTTGTTTATCCAAATTCTCATTAGCTTGTGGAATGGTAGCTAGTTTCCATTAGGATATGGAACAAAAGGACGGCTACCATAGTTGTTTGGAGCATAGGGTGATCTACCATATGAGTTACTATAGTTGTTCCCATATCCATTACTACCAAAGTTTCTTATGAAGTTGACATCTACACTTTCATTGGTGTTTGTTTCTAACTCTTGTAGAGGAACATCATTTGTATTTTTCTTAGATATGTAGGCAAATATGGCATCAAGTTTACTTCCCGTGGGGTCTAGTTCTTCAACGGAGTTAACTTTCTTAGATGGGTTTGGTGCTCTTTTAGTGTGCCATTGAGTATGGTTGTGGACCATGCTTTCTAGGATAATTTTAGCTTCAGACACAGTTTTACTCATAAATGCACCCCCTGTAGCAGAATCTAGAATGCTTCTTGACATAATATTTAGATTTTTATAAAAAGAATGCAATATGTTCCATTCGTTTACCCCATGTGATGGGCAGGATCTAAGCATGTTTTTAACTCTCTCCCAAGCTATTGCTACATGTTCATTATCATGTTGTCTAAATGATAGGATACTATTTATGTTTTGTAGGATCTTAACCGGTGGCTAGTATTTCTTAATAAAAGCTTCTTTTAGGTCATCCCAAGAGTTTATACTAGCAGCAGGAAGTGATAATAACCATTCGTTAGCTCTACCTCTTAGTGAAAATGGGAATAGTTTAAGTTTAACAATGTCATTTTCCACATTTTTTAAACTTTTTCATATCACAAATTTGACAAAAATCATGCAAATGCATAGAGGCATCCTCACTAGTACTCCCCCAAATTGTTCTCTAGTTATAATATTTTAAAGACCGGGACTTACTTCAAAACTTTCAATAGTGATTTCAGGAGTGGTAATGGGTCTAGCCATGAACTAGTTATTAGGGGTGTTTGTGTAGTCACAAATTTTTATTCTTTCTCCCATGTTTGCAAATAAGTAATACTATTTTTTATGTGTTTTTGTGTTTTAAGGAAAAACTTAAAAACACTAAAAACAAGAAAAATAAAATACCTTAAAATATAAAAGGAGAAGAAAAAAGCTCACAGTGGTGCAACCTCCCCACACATGGGTTGTTGCACAAGTTGATGAAGATGACAACGCCAGAAAATAGGCAGTTGTCGTGGGAGTTATCTTGCTCTTCAAACTTGATGAGGATGCAGTTATGATGTACTTTCACCAATTCCCCGGCAACGATGCCAGAAAATAGTCTGGCATTTGCAGTGGGAGTTGGCTTGTGCTTCACAATGTAGCAACCACTATGATGTATCCTTCTTCCAATTCCCTGGCAACAGCACCAAGAAATAGTCTTGATGGCAACAAACACATCCACTTTTCGTTGGGACTCCAAGTGCACAGTGTTGTAGGAAGCTTCTTTTCCCCACAAGGGTGACTCGAGGGTTTATATCGAACTCTCGGGGAATTGGTTATGGAAGGATGTTTGTCTTCTCCTCTTCAAGCAACCTGTAAAGTAAAATAGTTTGTCTTGTGTCCCCAACTCCACCAAGTGGTTCTCAAGCACAAGGTTTTGTATTAGTAATATGAAAAAAAATAAACTGAAATAAAAGCAATAAATAAAGTGAAGTAATGCAAACTAGATGATATGGAAGATAATAGAGTTGTTTTTGGGTTTTCATAAGTGATTACAAGTATAGAAAGTATTTTTGTATTTTTGAAATACTAAATTGCAGAAATTATAAAGGATAGTAGATGCAAAGGAAAGGTGTTTCTTATGATAAAAATCGGACCGGGGTTAATGGGTTCACTTGTCTACTCTCTTTTTAGGTTGTAGTGATCACAAAACAATTCATCAATGATAAATATTCATGGAAATTCTATAAGTGCTTGATAAAAGAATTAATATGGGCATCACATTCTAATATTGAGATGGAATACATCTCTCTCTTATAATCCTCAAGAAGGGAAATCTCCATGCAATCTTGATTTAAGAATAGATCAGAGTATAGCTTTAAGCAATATTATATGATGTTTGGAATAGAAAATATGCTACCTTCATCTAGTCAAGGTCATCGCACTGTCACGTGATAACTATAGCACATGATTTCACTTTACCCCTAGTGAGGCAGCAAAAGAAAGGTAAAAACCAAAGTAGATCTTGAATAATATGTGTCACAATTCAATCTCTACCCTCATGCTACTCCATCAAACACATACTTCTCCCCATACAAGTTCTTGCATACAAGTTGGATCAAAACAAGCAATGAAGAACGGAGTGTATGATATGCATCTTGTAAAACATCTTACACAAAATAGATTCCAATCTCAAATATCAAATCATAGAACAAAGATCCAACACATAGGAATTACAAATATGACCATAATCATGTTGGGCAGCTCATATGGTACTAGATATATGAAGAACAAGAGAGAAATAGATCAAGATACTACCACAAACCCATAGCCCGGAGGTGGACTACTCCCTCTTCATCATGGTGATGAAGCTCGAGATGTTGGAGAGGGTGGAGATCCCCCTGGAGGTGGCTCTGGCATAGTTTTCCCCTCCAATCTTTGCTGGATCTGACTCTGTTTGGTGGTGTTTTCATCTCTGGTGGCTCTTCCTCCGAGGACGCCCCGGGGGGTCCTTATATAGGGATTTTTAGGTCAAGAGAACTTCGTGGGCAAAAGAATCAAGGCGATCGGACGGTCGAGGAGGGAAAGAGCATGGGTGGCGCGCCACCTCAGCTCTTTTGGCCCTCTTGGTGAGATTCCAGTGTCTAGATGCTTCTCATGGATAAATATTGGCATTCCCAAAAGGACAGGTCCATTTGTCTTAGTTTAGGTCCTGAAACATTAAAAACATTGAAAACTGGGTTTTTCTGCCCTGCAGGGTTATAACCAAAATAAAGGGATCATTGGTAAATCCGCAAAAATCAATGTAAAACAGGGATATAACATTATATATGATGCAAATGTGGGAAAACATGTTAATAAACTACAAAGTTCATGTATGCATTTTACATGCATCACTGGTACATTCAGATCCATATGTACTTTACAAATCTTTATATCTCCACCCTTGACATGCTCGTGGATGGAGTGAAACTAGCACTTGATATGCTTGGAATTCTTATGAGACCTAGGTTCTTTGGCATTGGCTATGGCTCCATTCTTGTCACAATATATCACCATTGGGTCCAATGTGCTAGGAACCACACCCAGTTCTGTTATGAACTCCTTCATCCAAACCGCTTCTTGCAGCGCTTATGAAGGAGCAACATATTCTGCCTCCGTTGTTGATCCCGCCACCATGGGTTGTTTAGAGCTCCTACAACTAACTGCTAATCCATTCATGAGAAACACGTACCCGGATTGAGACTTAGAGCCATCCGGATCGGTGTTAAAGCTAGCAGTGAAATAACACTTACCAATGAAATCGTCTTCACCTCCATACACGAGAAACGTGTCCTTGGTCCTTCTTATGTACTTAAGGATATTCTTGAACGCTATGCAGTATTTCGAACCTGGATCAGATTGGTACCTGCTAGTCAAACTAATAGCATGTGCCACATCCAGTCTTGTCATAACATGTCATACATAATAGAGCCTATGGCTGAGCCATAGAGGATCTTATCCGTTATCTCTCTTTCTTCCACTGTAGCCATAATTTGAGTCCTACTCAATGTCTTGCCTTGTAACATAGGTAAGAACCCTTTCTTACTTCTGTCCATATTGAACTTCTTCAATATCTTGTCAAGGTATGTACTTTGTTATAGCCCAATTAGACGTCTCGATCTATCTCTATAGATCTTGATGCCTAGTATGTATGATGCTTCACCAAGGTCCTTCATCAAAATAATTGCTATTTAGATAACTTTTAAATTTATTTAAAAGATCTATATCATTTCCAATAAATAATATGTCATCCATATATAGTATTAGAAATGCCACAGAGCTCCCACTCACTTTCTTGTAAATACAAGCTTCTTTGTAAGTTTGGACAAATCCAAACCCTTTGATCACCTCATCAAAGTAGAGATTCCAACTTCGGGATGCTTGCTTTAGTCCATAGATGGATTGTTAAAATTTGCATACCTTGTCAGCATCCTTAGGATTGACAAACCCTTTTGGTGTACCATATACAACTCTTCTTCAATATTACCATTGATGAACACGATTTTGACATCCAGCTGTCAAATTTCAAAATTGAAATATGCAACAATTGCTAACATAATCCTAACCGACTTTAGCATTGCTACGGGATAGAAAGTCTGATCATAGTCAACTCCTTTAATTTTTCGAAACCCCTTCGCGACAAGTCAAGCTTTACAGATAGTCACATTACCATCAGCGTCAGTTTTCTTTTTGAAAATCCATTTATTCTCAACGGCCTTTTGGTCATGACGTAAGTCCATCAAGGTCCAAACCTAGTTTTTGTACATGGATTCCATCTCGGATTGCATGGATTTTAGCCATTTGTGGGAATCCGGGCTCATCATCGCTTCTTCATACGTCACAGGGTCATCATTTCCATATACCATGAAATTCATGACGGAATTTTTGTACAGTTCTGGAACTGTACGTGTCCTACTTGACCTGCGAGGTTCGGTAGTGTCCTCTTTCGGAGTTTCATGATCTTCATCATTAGTTCCCGCTTCACCCGGTGAAGTCAACTCCGGAACAATTTCCGGTGTTGCGCCACTCGTCGTTTCATGAAGAGAAGGTTCAGTAACCACTTCGAGTTCTACCTTCCGACTACTCACACCTTTCGCGAGAAACTCCTTCTATAGAAAGGATCCATTCTTAGCAATGAAAACCTTGCCCTCGGATCTGTGATAGAAGGAATACCCAATTGTTTCCTTAGGGTATCCTATGAAGATGCATTTTTTCGCTTTGGGTTCGAGTTTATCAGGTTGAAGTTTCTTCACATAAACATCGCATCCCCAAACTTTTAGAAATGGCAACTTTGGTTTGTTTCCAAACCATAATTCATATGGTATCGTTTCAACAGATTTAGATGGTGCCCTATTTAAAGTGAATGAAGTGGTTTCTAGTGCATAACCCCAAAACAGAAGTGGCAGGTCAGTTAGAGACATCATAGATCGAATCGTATCTAATAAGGTACGATTACAACACTCTGATACACCATTACGCTGTGGTGTTCCGGCAGGTGTGAGTCGTGAAACTATTCCACACTCTCTCATGTGTGTGCCAAACTCATAACTAAGATATTCACCTCCACGATCAGATCACAAAAATTTAATCTTTCTATTACGATGATTCTCCACTTCACTCTGAAATTCTTTGAACCTTTCGAAGGTTTCAGACTTGTGTATCATCAAATAGATATACCCATATCTACTCAAATCATCCGTGAAAGTAACAAAATAACGATATCCACCTCGTGCCGACACACTCATTGGACCATATACATCAGTATGTATGATTTCCAATAAATCTGTCGCCCGTTCCATTTTACCGGAAAACGGGGTTCAAGTCATCTTGGCCATAAGGCATGGCTCACATGTATTAAATGATTCTAAATCAAGTGATTCTAAAATTCCATCAGAATGGAGCTTCTCCATGCATTTTACACCAATATGACCTAGATGGTAGTGCCACATATATTTATTAAGATTAATCCTTTTGGCATCTACATTATGAATATGCATATTACTACTATCGAGATTCAAAAGAAATAAACCATTCATCATGGGTGCATGACCATAAAATATATTATTCATATAAATCGAACAACCAATGTTTTCAGATTTAAAGGAATAACCGTCTTGCAATAAACACATTCTGGATACAATGTTCATAATCAACGTAGGCACCAAATAACAATTATTGAGGTTTAAAACTATCCAAATGGTAAATGGAGAGGCAGCATTCTGACGATGATCACATCAACTTTTGATCCATTGCCGACACACATCCCCTTGCTAGTGGTCACTTGTTCCGCAACCCCTCATCCAAGTTACATATATTAGTCGATCCAGTATAAAATACCCAAGTGCTACTGCGAGTACTAGTCAAGTACACATCAATAACATGTATATCAAATATACCTTTGTTCATCTTGCTGGCCTTCTTGTCTGCCAAATATTTGGGGCAGTTGTGTTTCTAGTGGCTAGTCCCTTACAATAGTAGCACTCGGTATCATACTTAGGTCTAGCCTGGGTCTTCTCTCAGGCGCAGCAACAGATTTGATACCCTTCTTGAAGTTACCCTTCTTGTCCTTCTTGAAACCGGTGGTCTTATTGATCATTAACACTTGATGTTATTTCCTAATCTCTACTTCTGTAGTCTTAAGCATTAACAGAAGATCGGGGAGATACTTCTTCATCCTTGCATGTTCTAGTTTATCACGTCTTGGTGGCAGATATTGAAGAACACGATGTATGTCTAAGTCAATGGGAATCGTTATTCCCAAGGCTACAAGCTTATCGGCGTACCCAGACATTTTGAGTACGTGCTCACTAACGGAGATGTTCTCCTCCATCATGTAGCTAAAGAACTTTTCTGAAGCATCATAACTCTCTATGACAGCATGGGTATCGAAAATCATTTTCAATTCACCTATGGTGTCAAAGGCATTGTCATTCTCGAAACGTTTTCATAGTTCCTGCTCTAGCCCATACAATATACCGCAATGAACCATGTTGTGGTCCTCTTGACGACTTAAGTAAACATTCTTTACATCGTCAGAAGCATCATCATGTGGTGGGGGGCCTAACAGTTCTTCTAGCACATATTGCTTTTGTGTAGCAGTGAGGAGAATCCTCAAGTTCAGGGCCCAGTTGGTAAAGTTGCTACCATTCGTTGCAAGTTTCTCTTTCTTCATGAACACATTGAACTTAAAAGCAGGTTGTGCCATCTACAACAGAATTTGCAAAGTTTATTTAGACTATGTTTATGATAGATTGAGTTCAACTAATCCAAATGACAAATGAACTCCACTCAAAAACAACATCCCTCATGTCTTTTTTGTGATTACATGAACCATATCCACTACAGCAAGACCGATCATCATGTGAGTTGGTGTAGCTTCAATGGCGAGCATCTAGATGGTCATCATATCAACCATATGAGTCATGCTTTACCATTCGGTTCGTGTTCCGAGGCCATGTTTGTACATGCTAGACTCGTCAAGTAAGAACCTTAGTATTCACGTGTGTAAAATTGTCTTGCACTCGTTGTATGCGAACGCAAAGTCTATCACACCCGATCATCACGTGGTGTCTCGAAACGACAAACTTTCTTCATGGTGCACACTAAAGTAACAACACATTTTTATCTTGATATTTAAATGAGGGATCATCTTATAATGCTGCTAAAGTGCCATATAAGAAATATAATATGCAAACATCATATGCAAAAAGTGATATGATATGGTGCTTGCACTTGATCAGTATCTTGTGCATCGTGGTATGATCTTCACCATTCCTATATGTGTAAGGCCAAGGTCTATGAAACTTACACTTTGGTATGTTATAATTTCCAAGAGTATCAATTCATACTACAAATTATAACATTACCATATCATGACACTTGCCCAGCAACAACTAAACTAGATGCCTCTAATTTATCAGTTGCATGTTTTTACGTGGCTTAGGGCTTTCGAAGATAGAACCGTTCTTACCTACAAATATGGAACCACAACGATGATAATCAAATTGTTAGAAACTCATTGTAAATAAGATATTGACTATAGTAGGAGAGACAGACACCCGCTAGCCACTTATGCAAAACTAGTTGCATGTCAAGCATGAAACAGGTCTCATGTGCGAGGACATGTAAATTTAGTCCGGGCTGTTGATAGCTATGAGATTCGACACATTTTTTATGGTTTTCCTCTAGATTTGATCATTTTCTAGCTTTACCTAATGCTAATACTCCCGTAGCAAAGAAAACTTGGGTTTTAATGTGCGTTTGAGGTTCGGAACATCAACATAAGGTTTTAACAAGGGAAACACAATATTCAGGCGAAAACAAGCAAGTCACTTTTTGGAAGCAATCAAGGGAGGCAAACAGACGCATTAATGAGCAACTATACGGCGGGAACATTTTTTCGGCCGTATAGTTCCTACTGTATAGCTATCGCCGCCTCCGTGTTGTCAAAAGGGACAACTTTCATGAAGAGGCCAGACGCAAAAATAGAACACAACAGCCACCATCCCGTCCAGAAAGGAGAAAGAAGAGATCCAGAGAAGGAGGGGAAGACGTTCTTCATCTCGCTCCATGATCTTCTACCTCCTAGCCAGTACACCCCCATAGCAATTACTTGTACTTGAGAGAGAGATCTTCACCTTGGAAGACTAGGGTTTGAGATTGTTTCTTCCTATCTTGAATTGTGTTGGATTACTTTTCTATTCTTATTGTGGATCTCCATGGTAATATCAAAAGAAATCCCTTTATTTAATTATATCGATGATGCTTTCTTCTATCATGTGTGAGTAAATTCCTTGGGCGTGGGAGATGTAAGGGATTGGTGAGATGTGATGTGCCTTCATATCTTTTCCATTAGTTTGTGATTGATTTTAATTACTATATTATGTGTGCTTGACTATCTGTGGGATGCCCAATGCTTGTTGTCCAATTAAGGGCCCAAACAACATGATGCTTTGTTCTACATGGATAGGATCTTGCTCGCTAGCAGACTGACGACCCCTGAGTGACACGAGGATATCAATGGGAAACTAGTAGACTCGAGGATAACGAGGAACCACCGTGATTATTGCATTAGTCTGATCCAAGGAGCTTTATTGCTAAGCAACCTGCAGGATCTTAATCGTCTAGTGTCTGGCCATGGTTTTGGTAACAAACTAGTAGGACTATTGAAGTTCGGACGAAATCTACCAAGAGGAGTTCCGGCTAATTATGGGTTCCTCGCCTATACACATACTTATAAGATTATAATTGTTACACTTACCACTCGTCCACCCGGCACAGTCACTATCACCATGAACTATATCCCCCCGCGCCTTCTTTGTCATCTACAGAAAACAACAAACAATCAAATTGTTCTTTACTTTTATGCTTTTTATTTCTGAAGTTTACATTTTAGTTTTATTTAAATACATCCAGTTTAAAAAAAATTCCATTCTTATTTCCACACTTGCAGCCAATTCACTCGCAGACCTGTGACAACTTTGGGTGTGACAGAGACTTCATTCATAAACACTTACCTTTGGGCTCCCTGTGGGATCGACATCTATAGTTCGAAACTAGCTACAAACGATCTGTGCACTTGCAGACATCAAGCTATTTTATGGCGCTGTTGCCGGGGATCTAAGCGCTAAGTGTATGTCTCTTGACATTTTAGGTGTTACTACTACAAAATGTTCTCCCTAGGAGACAAAGGGTCTACACGCTCTGGTAGGACCTATTTACCAGATTATATTGAGCGCGTGCCTGCTCAAAGGCGCGAGGAGATTTTATTGAAAAACTTTTAAGATCAAATAAAGTTGAAGTTGAAAACCTGAGTGACATTATGGAAATCATGTCCATCTATAGGACAACTCCCAAGAAACCTAAGAAAACTCTCAGAGAATACAGTGCTCCAAGTTCTGAATTTCTTAAACAACCAATAGAATTCCCTAATCCTGGAGTTATATAATATCGATTTGATGGTGGAATTATTAAAATTTTGCAGGAAAAAGCTTTCAATGGAAGGGAAGATGAAGACCCAGGAAGGCATCTTAGAGAGTTCGACGATGTGATAACATCACTTGGACCAAAAGGTTTGCCAAGAGACTTCTCACATCTAAAATTATTTTGTTGGTTTCTTAAAGGTAAGGCTCTAGAATGGGTATATTCTCTCCCTCACCATTACATTAAATGTTGGGAAAACTTTATTGTTAAATTCATAAATAGGTTTAATCCTTTTAAAAAGGTAACTGAAATTAGAAATAATATAGGCAACTTTAGTCAGAACATGGGAGAAAACTACCCACAAGCCTGGGCTAGATTCTTTCGAATGATCAATAGTATTCCTAAACATCGCTATTCTGAATCAGCTATTTGCCATTTATTTTACCATGGTCTTAATACTCAATGTAGAGAGTTTCTTGACTTCTCAGCAGGAGGATTGAAAAATACTTTAACTATTAAAGAATGTTTGGAATTGATGTCTACTAGGGCTAAGAATGATTCTTTATATAATCCTGATTTTAGCACTAAGCTGGAAAAGGAGATACTTCGGATAACTCCTGATCTTATGCCTGAAGTACGCAAAACAATGAAATAAAAAGGTATACCTTCTTAACTTGTTAAAGAAAAACAAAGTAGACTTGTTACAAGTTTTTACTGAAGAATATGAAAGTAGAAAAGTTTTTCAAGAATTAAAACATCGACAAGCAAAATCTCATAATAACCTGCATAAGCACTTTAAAAAACATAAAATGATTTTGGCGGGACTCACGGAAAATTATAATAAGATTGGCCCAGAAATAAAATTAGTTCACAAGTACCTTAGTATGATTGAAACCCAATGTGAACAAATAGCATCTGGTTATCAAATTTTTCTTCAAGATGATATAGATATTCCTGTTTCTACTAATGTTGTTACAAGGGAGGTGCAATTGTTACAGGACCACTAGGACCACCAGAATATGAAGATGAAAAAGAGCGAAAGGAAAAAGCCTTGCTGAAAGCAATCCAAGAAGATGATACATTGGTGGATCCTCAAGATGAAACTCCTCAAGGAACACAAGATAAAACCATGGAGGAGCAAAATGATGCACAAGACAACCATTATGACTCTGATGCAGAGACCGTTGATCCAAGAGAAGAAAAATAGAATAGAAATGAAGATGAAGTTGTTGTAGTGGAGAAGAAGAAGAGCGATAAGCAGCAACAAAAGAAAGCAACAAAAGAGCCTGACCCCCCACGAAAGGTAAAAGACAAGAATAAGAAAGGTGAGCAAAAGCTTCCTTATCCAGATCAAAAAAATAAAGCACCAAATCAGGTAATCTATGATTCTTTTAAAAAAGCACTTGGTGACCTTCGTCTGGAGATTCCATTTGCAGATGCAATCAAAGTCCCTACCTATTCTAAATTCCTCCATGATATTCTTAGTAGAAAGAAAGAAATAACTGAAACTGTTGCCATGGTGGCTAGTTATCCCGCTAATGGGAAGCTATTGTCTAAATCGGGAGATCCCGGAATACCAACTATTTCATGCTCAATAGGAAAAACAGACATTCATAATGCCTTGTGTGATTTAGGTGCACGAGTTAGTGTAATGCCATACTCCCTCTATAAAAGGTTAGGATTAGGGGAGTATTCCCCTACTACTATCACTTTACAGATGGCTGACAAGTCCACAAAACAACCCATTGGTATGATTGAGGATGTTCTCCTTAGAATAGATGAGCATGTTATTCCCACTGATTTTATTATTCTTGAAATGCTAGAGGATGAAAAATTATCCATAATACTTGGAAGACCTTTTCTTAGTACTACAGGAGCATCAGTTGATCGTGCTGAGGGAAAAATAATCTTCAATGTTTATGATGCTGAAATCATCCGCTATTTTCCGAAGAAGCTAGAAGCGGCAGAACGATATATTCCACCAGCAAAACGAGTTCATATGATAAGTGCCTTTGATAAGGGGCAACCCAAGGTAAGAATTCAAGATCAGAGAATGGGTTGAATTATTCAACCATTCTTAATAAAATGCTTAATGGGAGTCAACCCATCACATTACTAAAATAAAATAAATAATAAAATGTTCATTGCATTCCTACAACTTTTTCACAGACAATCTTGCGGAAGCGCGCCCGTGAAGATGCAGCTGTCAAAAAGTAGTAGAAACATCAATTGAACAAGTGTAGAATAAGTATAAAAATAAAAGTTTGAGTTTTATCTAAAAAAAAACTAGCTTAATCATTTAGTTCATACTAAAGGAGAACAAGTTAGGTTGTACTAAATTTTTTGCTCTTTATATGCTGATGTTGGTCAACAGTTTCTACTGTCATTTTTCTATCAAAAATAAGGTATTTCGCTAACTTTCAGGATAAGAAAGAATTCTAGAAGAAATGGAATTTTTTTGATGACTACTGATGGTTTAACGACCAACTATATGGCAGGAATAAAAATTCCGGTCGTATAATTTCGCCGTATAGATATCTTTGCCATCGACAAATTTTCTTACTTAGGTACAGAAGGTTTAACGACCAACTATACAGCGGGAATAAAAATTCTAGCCGTATAGTTCCGTTCGTATAGATATCGATGCCTTCATATAATTTCTTTCCTAGGGTACTGATGGTTTAACGACCAACTATATGGCGGGAATAAAAATTTTGGTCGTATAGTTCCGGTTGTATAGATATCGATGCATGTTTTAGAAAATTTATCTCGAGGGCACAGAGGGTTTGACGACCAACTATATGGTGGGACCATTTTGGTTTGGTCATATAGTTGCGCCCGTATAGCTGCGATCTGGCATAAAGAAACCCTAATTGTCGACATCGCCGCAACTATACGGCGGGAACTACTTCACCCGCCCGTATAGTTGCGGCCGTATAGTTCGGAGCGACCTCATAATCGCGTCGGGGCAGCTAGGTTTCTTCTCCCTCCTAACTTTTTCTCTCATATTCTCTCTCAAAACCTCTCAAAACCCACCTAGCAATCTTGATTCTTCGAGGATTTTGTTTGTTTGAGTGGGGGAATCAATAGATCAGTATGTTTGTCTCCCTATCCATGCTTTATTTTTAGAATTCCATGGTTGAAACTTTCACATTGATCTAGTGGATGAACTCAAGCTTATTTTGTTTTTCCTATTGATTTCTCACGATAGGATTAAATTTTTCCACATAGAATCGTTCGTATATCATGTACAAACTATATCCCTAAGGTTTTATGGTGAAATTTTTCAGTGCATCAAGATGAACAAAATTGGTAGCATTTTTCGCAAGGGTAAGCGCCAACGTGGCAAGAGCTCGGGGCTCCGGGCCAGGCTCAATAGCAAGTTGGCAATTGTTTCATCAAGGAGGGTGCTACCCATACGTTTGGCGGATCACAACTTTCTCACCGTGGCAGGGTTGAGGGCGGACTTCGACCTCATGTATGATAAGTCCGGGCTAACACTACTTGGCTACGCAAGCCACAATACCTACACCGAGCTCACCCATGAGTTCCTCGCCTCCTTCTACGATGACCACAAGGAGAAAGGTAATGTGTGCACGGTAAGCTTCACCATAAACCGACAGCCGTATGAAATAACTTTCGAACAATTTTGCGATGCTTTTGGCCTCCCTCACGGTAGGGAGGCAACTGTTACAAATTTATATAGCATCTCAAGTGGAGAAACTTGGGAGGTTCTTTCTGTTAACGGTGGCAGGGAATTCTACCAGAAGAAGATGTCCATCATTCAGAACCCAACAATTCACTACTATGCCGTGTTCCTCGCCAATACACTTCTAGGAAGAGGAGATACCGGCTCTATGGCCAATGCGGACATGGCCATGGTCACCAAGGCACTCTTTTCCAATGCACCGCAAAGCCCCAATCCTACAACTCTACTACTCCAGCACCTTCACCACTAGAGCAACAAAACGAAAGGTGACATTCGCATTGGTGGATTGGTAACCCACCTTGCCCATGCATTGAACATTACATTACCTGTTATGCAACCTGTTGACGGCTCCAAACTTATGGACGTCAAATATTTAACTGTTTGTGGCTTCCTTGGTGTTTACCAAGCTAACAAAAGGCTTCGAGCATATCAGTTTGGTTATGTTGGTGATGCACATGGTGAGCAGATTCCGTTGCCCTGTCCACAAGCCTTCTTGGTTGTAGAGAAGGACACATGGATCCTCACCAAGGATCAAGTGGTGGAGATCATGGCTGAACTCCAGCCTGATCAAGGAGAAGAAGAAGAAGGAGAGAAGCAGGATGAGGATGAGTAGGAGCAAGAGAAGGAGCAGGAATACAACCCTACTTGGGAGGGACAACAACAGCAAGGGAGATCCTGGGACCCATGGCCCAATCAGCCGCAATAGGGGTTCAACTACGTCCCCTATCAAGAATATCAGCAGTTCAACTAGCGCATTGGGGAGATTGACCACACTCTACAAGGAGTAAATGAAGATGTGAATTCCTCAACTCACAACTTCAGTCACTTCATGACCCACTTCCTTGACTACTACCAGCAGTATCCGCACCAGCCGCCGAACGACGGCAACAACTGAGCCTGGCAACAACCTAAGCTTGGGGGAGGTTTGAAAACCTCCAAACCTTGCATTCATATTTTCATTTCTTCTTTTGATTTATTTTACTTATTAAAAATTGCATGTTTACTTTCATTTTGCATTCCTAAACCAAAAACACACAAAAACTAGTTGTAACCTTTATTGCAAATTTGTTTCTTTGTTTCTCTCGGAGATTGCTCAATTTCAGGTGGCTTGGCAATAGGGAAATATAGAGGGGATTCAGATCAAGTACGAGAACGAAGCAAGCAAGAGGAGGTATCACATTCCTTTCATCACCTTTTCTGCAACTTTAAATTGACCCTACAAATATTCACTCGCTTATACTTGAGTCACTCCCCACTTAGCTTGTTATCCTATAAATTCTATTCCTTTGGCAAGTGTCTCCTTTTTAGCTTTGAAATAATGAACAATGAACTTGGTTAAAAATATTTCCGACATTTTGACAACAAGAAAAAGCATCCAAAAGATGACATGAGTCCATGTTTAGCCCAAAGAATTTGATTTTAGAACTACTCAACCCCATTTGAGCTTAATATAGATAGACTCGATAACACTCTTGAATGAAATTGTCTGGTAAAATGGATGCTTCGAAGTAGTAAAGATTATGCCACTACTTTTTGTAATAATTACCATAATATATTGCTTTGTGCATGTCATTACAACACTGTCATAATCCATGGGGAACTATTAACTCTGTTGGCCAACGAACGATCTAAATGTGGGAAACCACTTGATTTTGGCTATTGAGTTTTGTAAGCATCTGTAGAAGCGATGCTATGAGAGGTAAAATTTTAGTATCCTCGTGATTTCACGTTCCAAGTGAAGTTGTAGTACTCCTATGACCCATTATTACTCAAACAATTATCTATTGGCATGGTCACGAGTGTGCAACACAGTCCCAATTAACATGTTAAAAACAATGGCATGATATGTCTATGAAAGGGCTGAAGTTTTTGAAAAACAAGGAAAGGAAAAAGGTGCTTTGAGAGTCTTGAAATTTTGACATGGGTATAGATGAGTTGTTCTTAAATTGAATATTTTTAGTGCAAACTTGAGTACTCTTAATTGATTAAAGAAACAAGAGCAAAAGTTTTCATCTCTCAACAAAGAGAGACACCAAAAGAATTTGTTTCACTTTCCTAGCTAAAATTTTGACACTTGCTCGGGCATATGATTTATTTGCTAGCAAGATATACGTGGTTAGGAAGTGGACTCAGTGCAATCTTGTGAATACTTGTATGATAATGTTTAAGATTGTAGGAATTATGAAGAAAAGAATTTGACACCAATTCGAGCTTGTAAGTTCTTCTATTTCAGTTTTGAATATCTGCTATTCTTCCTTATTTTCTTGTCACTCGAGGGCAAGCAACATCTAAGCTTGGGGGAGTTGATAGCTGTGAGATTCGACACATTTTTATGGTTTTTATTGATGGTTTTCCTCTGGATTTGATCGTTTTCTAGCTTTACCTAACGCTAATACTTCGGTAGCAAAGAAAACTTGGTTTTTAATGTGTGTTTCATGTTCTGAACATCAACAGAAGGTTTTAATAAGGGAAACATCATATTCAGGTGAAAACAAGTAAGTATATTTTTGGAAGCAATCAAGGGAGGCAAACAGACGCTTTAACGAGCAACTATACAGCGAGAACATTTTTCCGGCCGTATAGTTCCTACCGTATAGCTGCCGCCGCCTCCGTCTTGTCAAAAGAGACAACTTTCGTGAAGAGGCCAGACACGAAAACAGAACACAGCAGCCGCCATCCCATCCAGAAAGGAGAAAGAAGAGATTTGGAGAAGGAGGGGAAGGTGTTCTTCATCTCTCTCCACGATCTTCGACCTCCTAGCCAACACACCCCCCATAGCCATTACTTGTACTTGATAGAGAGAGATCTTCACCTTGGAAGACTAGGGTTTGAGATTGTTTCTTCCTATCTTGAATTGTGTTGGATTACTTTTCTATTCTTATTGTGGATCTCCATAGTAATATCGAGAAGCACTCCCTTTATTTAATTATATCGATGATGCTTTCTTCTCTCATGTGTGAGTAAGTTTCCTTGGGCGTGGGAGATGTAAGGGATTGGTGAGATGTTATGTGACTTCATATATTTTACATTAGTTTGTGATTGATTTTAATTACTATATTATGTGTGCTTGACTATCTATGGGATGCCTAATGCTTGTTGTCCAATTAAGGGCCCAGACAACATGATGCTTTGTTCTACATGGATAGGATCTTTCTCGCTAGCAAACCAGCGACCCCCAAGTGACACGGGGATATCAATGAGAAACTAGTAGACTCGAGGATAACGAGGAACCACCGTGCTTATTGCATTAGTCCAATCCAGGGAGCTTAATTGCTAAGCAACCTAAAGGATCTTAATTGTCTAGTGTCTGACCATGGTTTTGGTAACAGACTAGTAGGATTATTGAAGTTGGGATGAAATCTACCAAGAGGAGTTCCGGCTAATTATGGGTTGCTCGCTTACACACATACTTATAAGATTATAATTGTTACACTTACCACTCGTCCACCTGACACAGTCACTATCACCTTGAATTGTATCTCCCCGCGCCTTCTTTGTCATCTGCAGAAAACAACAAACAATCAAATCGTTTTTTTACTTTTATGCTTTTTATTTCTGAAGTTTACATTTTAGTTTTATTTAAATATATCTATTTTAAACCAAATTCCATTCTTATTTACACACTTGCAGTCAATTCACTCAAAGACTTTTGACAACTTTGGGTATGATAGAGACTTCATTCATAAACACTTAACTTTGGGCTCCCTCTGGGATCGACATATATACTTCGAAACTAGCTACAAACAATCTGTACACTTGCAGAAATCAGCTGCTTCACCCTACTATACCACCAATATCCAAAATACATAGAATATGCAATAACATGATCATCAGCGCCCACATAATCATGTGTGTTCTACCCGTGCAAAACATCTACGCATAGATCAGGCTCTGATACCACTGTTGGGTTCGCAGCATAGAAAAACAAATTCCTAAAATGTGAAGAACTAAACACCAAGATCTATCTACCTAGATACAATTGGGTGGATATACATCTGTACAGAAATTACCCTTGAAGAGGGACAAAGCTTTACGATATTGAACTCGTGGATGATGTAGTCACTCACTTGTCGATCTCAAGATCATGAGGAAGTCCAGCACCACAACTCAGTAGTGCATCCATGATCACACACACGTCCGGTCCTCTAACCCTTTGTGTCCTCACTCTAGAAAAGCAGCAGAAGTAGCAACTCCTTCCAAACAAAGCCACCGGGAATATGTACTTTGCTAATTCGAAGCCATGGGGGAATATTCTAGATGGGAGAGGAGGAGGAGGATGAGGCCTTTTATAGGGGGGGAAGGGCAGCGCCTCCCATGCCCGGTGCCCAAGGTGGTTCCCCTACCTCGCCCTTCATTCATGTGGGTGGAGCTTCCACTCACATAAACTCCCTCCACTCACTTGCATTAAATTTCCACCAAATTTAATGCATCTCTCATTTAATAAATCTATTTTATTCATTACTTTAATTAACAAACATTCACATAAAAACCCCTTGTAACATTTCGATATCACATGCAGAATCAATTTCAGAAATTTTATCCGAAACAATTTCGGTGTCCATCAAAATAATTCTAACGCTTTCATAATCTTTCTCTGGAAACATATTTGCTCCAAATGGTGTCGGTATTCCTTAAATGTGTCACCCTACGGTTTTCGAATAAGGCAGACATGATCGAGACCCTTCTTCGATCAATAATCAGCACCCGTACCTGGAGATTCGTACAGACTCCCACACATTTAACGATGACTCTAGTGATCGTGAGAACCTTTAATGTTTGTAACTAAATCCCTTTGTCTCGCGATATATTACATATACTAGATTCGATCATCGGTATACCCATACCTAGTTTGATCTTGTTACCAACAAGTACTCTTTTCTCGTTCCCGTGATATAACATTCTAGTGATCTTATCACTTGCTTGTAAGCTATGTCAATGTGATATCATCGAGAGGGCCTAGAGTATATCTCTCCATCATCGGGATGGATAAATTCACTCTTGATCCATGTGTCTCAACATAACACTTTCAGAGTACCCGAACCCACCTTTATAGTCACCCTGTTACGGCGTGATGATTTATGTTATCAAAGTATACCCTTTTGGTTATAGCAATTAACATGATCCCATGGCCTAAGGATTAGGGTTACTTCGTATGATGTTATAGAAATATAAACATAATGAATTTGATCGCATTACTATAGTTTAGATGAATGTTCATCACATCATTCCACTAATGTTGTGACATCATTATTAACAATATCCAATATCCATGATCAGGAAACCTTGATCATCTTGTTAATCAATGAGCTAGTTTATATGAGAGGCATAACTTGGAACTCTACATATTTGTTTATTAAACACACATGTATTAATGTTTCTGATTAACACAATTATAGCATACAAAATAAACATCTAGCATATACTTGGAATATGGTAATAACAACTTTATTATTGCCTCTCGGGCATATTCTCTTCACTTAGAAAACTATGTGTGTTCAAAGAGCAACAAACAGATACTGAAATTAAATTTCTAAAATACTTAATTATTTCACCATTCATCAGGATTGTATAGAATGTCCCCTACTTGCACATACTGAATCATCAAAAGTGCTATTACAACACCTATCAAGATTGTACAGAAATCTCTACTAGTTGAACTTACTTAAATCTGAAAGTGTTATTACAACATAATTAGGATTAAAACAACAACCAAAGCATAATGTAGCTTATTTTACATGTCACGGGTATATTTCTTGATCTTCTTCATCTTCATATTGTCCACCTCTGCTTTTATCTTCTGTGTTTCTAGAATATTTAATAAATATAGTTTCATCTTCATATTTTCATCTTTAAACTTCTTCGCTTCTTCCTCTGCTTTCTTCTTCTTATCGACATCAATGTTTATCCCTTGAGCGCATATATTTAACTAGGCATGCAAATCATCAAAGTCGCAATGGGGAAGCTAGAATATTAATAGAGATGATAAAACCTAAATATGGATCTAGAACATAGGCCTAATTAAATATGCAAACCTCTTCTGAATTCGCAGAGGCGCTATTATTAGAGTTGTCGGACTTCCTTTCCATGCTCTCGGTAATTGGGACCATGTAAAACGGCCGGCAAAACCTATTCGTAGGGATGCGGGAGACAAAGCTCGGCAGTTACAACTAGAAAAGTTTGGGAGAGGCGTGCGTATTCGAACAAGAAGGAGGCCAGTACGAGTATTTAAGTATCCGTGAACATATCGCATATGGTTTTCCAAACCTGAATCATATCTGTCAGTAAGCTAATGATTCCTCTAAATCCCGTGTGCGATACAAAGAGTGTAAAGATATTGTTTAAAATATAAATTGTCGATCACCGCCCCGCAAAACATGATGGAGTCGTCCCCAAGAAATTTACTTACGGTGTCCGGCACCCTATCAGCATGGATGATCTAGAAGACGAGTACCTCGGAGGCGACAAACATCTGCAGGATGGTGGCGTGCTGCTGCATTGCTGGTGGAATAAACCGGTTCCCTGTATTCTTCCTCGAAGATGGCGTGAACTCGCAGTCCAAGTCAACGTACTTGGTCAACACAGTATTGATAAACCACTCCTTCACGTCTTGTATCCACCTCTCCACCCTCCATGCATGGTAGGCGAAGGTCACCTTGAAGAACATCTTCTTCTCTTCGTAGAATAAGACACGTGTACTTGGTAAGGGGGCCACATTGACGAGGCTTTAGTGCTTTTGGGTATTCCGAATGGACTTCTTGATTGAGAGGAGAAGAGCGGTTGTGTGTAGTGTTGATCATTTCATAATCCTAGGATTTTAAAGTAGTTAGAGTCATGTGGACTCGTTCACATTAATTGATCAGCGTGAAATTCAATCGAAAATTAAAAAAAAGTGTGAATCAAGAACGTAATCAATGATATTTTTTGATTGGCGCCTTTACTTAAAAACATTATGATTAATACGGTTCCAACTTCGAATGACCGATGGGCTTCACGCGGAATTGAATCACACATAGTTTTCAATAGAGTAATCAACTGACATTTGTTTATAACCACACAGTATAAATGCTGGATATGTGTGGGATAGAGACATATAGTTTATCACCAAACACCGTGTCCTTACTTATGGTTGTTTTCCTGTCAACATGCATAATTTTTCATGGGAATCATCACATAAATTAATGAAATAAGTGGTGCACATTTTTGGAGAAAAGTTTACTCCAAAACATTTTACCTAATCGTAGACGATGGAATCCGTGGTTTTAGTATGCTATATTTTGTAGCTGACACGTTGATGTACATTTATATTGTGTGCGATGTGCAATAACGATTCATATGAAACATATACTGAAAAATATATTCAGTACATAGAAAATTAACTAATATGTGATCGAGGTGACACACGATAATATTTTCCACTGTTGTTACAAATAGATAGATAATACAATAACTAATTAAACTAAAATTCGGACTCGTCAGCCGGGCTTTTGTCGGAGCTCAATGCCTCAACATCGCCAGCGGGGATCTATTTGCCCTACTCCTTTTTCACTTGGGTGTGGGGTCTTGGAGACGGTAGTTTTTTAAATCTACTGTCACTCGGTACATCAAATATGTCTGTGAGTGGTCGATAGACAGAAGCTCCAAGCCGTCCAAGCGAAGAGGCTTCGTGAATGCATGACAACGCCATGACTCGATGAAAAACTCCAGTGAATCCCCAATGGGTACCTCCATCAACAACTCCATGGCGGGGCGACAGAGGAAGCTGCGCCTTTATTGGGCAGCAGGAGTACCGGAACCGCACAGGCCCGTCCTCTGCTAGGCGGTGTTGCGGACATAAGAGGAGGGATGCGCATTTCCATCCGCGCTCTATGCACGGCCATTAGTTGGACTATTTCAACAATTTATCGAAAATATGAGCTATCGATGGTACTCGCTTAATTTATAAACGAGCGAGGGACGGCAGGAAAAGCATCAAAGCAACCGGATAAGAAAGCAGGAAGACAAAAGGAAACGGAAATATAACACACAGGTAGTATAGAATAAACTGTCTGCAAAAATGAAAACTTCACTGATGATTACGTGAGAAAGAAACGTTTAGGTTAAAGTCATGTGGTTCTGTACAAAATAACCGTACACGATAAATAAAATCTTGACCGACGATTACATGTGAAAAAGCGTGTGCGTTATATTTCCATCTCTCGTTAAAAAGCGTGCAGACTGTCCAATTTTTTGGACGTCAGCGTGCCTCCGCACCGAAAACGTCTTCCATGTGAGATAGGAAGCCTTAATGTGTGGACAGTCTTTGTTGTGGTGGCCGTGACCGAGACGTCAGCTAGGAGTAATGTTCCATTTTAATGGGTATCATGGTCTTGCATTGAAGAGAAAATATCCCTCCTATATTATGCTCAATGATATCAGTTCTTAACTACTCCCTTCCTTCCAAAATATAAGATGTTTTACCTTTTATGAAACGAGTGGATCTAAACGCCTTTTATATATAAGGTCACTTCGAAGCTATACATTAAAATATGTCTAGATACGTTATTTCACAAAAGCTGAAACATCTTATGTTTTGAAACTTACTCCCTCCGTTCAAAAATATAAGACATTTAGCTTTGTGAAACGAATGTATTTAGATACGTTTTAGTGTATAAGTTCACTCCGAACCTCTACGAACCTATACACTAAAAGACGTCTAGATACATTTGATTCACAAAACTAAAACGTCTTATATTTCCGAACGGAGGGAGTATGAAAGAATTATTCTGCGTAGAGCCCAGATGACTCCAAATTTATTGCCTCCGACCAATATTAAGAATTTGTTCAGGACATGGTAGATAAATTTTAATTCGAGCGCAAGTTAGTGCTTTACAATATGTGAAATATACATGATGATTTTGTTTTTAACAAATCAATAGTTTTTTTTTCAGTTTATACTTTTGGCCAGACATTGAATATGTATGTGTGGTTCTTTCTCCAGCCGGCGAAGGGGATACTGGGTGCAACCATTTAAAAACGGTTGCATGAGATTGATATACCCGATGTGGCTTGTGGCTTGATAATAAGGTATCATGTTGATGTAACTATTCATGTTATTATTAGTTTTAGACAGTTTATCCATGTCTCAGCCTTATCTAATCCATGCATTGTACTGCATTTTGAAAAACTTTAATAATAAAATAAATGAGTGTGAATAGGCCGGTGGATTTTTTGCAAAAATTAGCCATATATCGACCTAGGCAGAAGTGGGGCCTCCCAATTTAAACAAAAAATATTTGGGCGGGACGTTTATACTGTCGTAAAGATATTGGTTAGTCGAGATTGTTAGTTTTCATTTTGTAGTTTCTTCACCGGGTATGTCAGGAGAAGTTGTATAAGGTGAAGAAAATGACTACTACATGGAAAGATCTGAATGTAACTTCAGGTTGTACTGAAAGGCACATTATTATTTGTGTTTGTTTTAGTTTTTCCTAATGTACTTAATAGAATTGTTTGCCGAATAATAATAGAAAAAATTAACTGCAAGATACATGTACGTTATTGCAAAATTCTGTCTAAATTGTCATCGTTAAATTTGCTGACAACAAATGGAATGGTAAGTATGACTTTGTTGTAAATAATCCTTAATTATGTGATGGATAATATAGATTTCCTGGTAACCATCAAACGGCCTCACCCGCTCATCTTCCGCAAGAGAAAAACAGGTGGCCTCCATATCCCTTGTCCCCGTCGTCTACGAACGGGAATCGACTGGTCCTCCTCGTCGCCTCTGCTTGCTGCTTCGGCAGCAGGAGGGATGGGGATCTGGATCTGGGACATGCGCTCAATGTTGCAGTAAGATCCCTAAAGTTAGAGTTTTGTCAATAGGTATTGACGTCATGGTGATTATGATGGAGTTGCGCGGGACAAGAATAAGGTATACCGTCTCCTTGTCCACCTCGTCAGCGGCGATCTCGCCTGTGGTGTTGAGGATGGTGGTAATTCGTTTGATCGCCGCTTCCACGGGTGGTGGATCTCGTCTAGTGTACGTGTGTTATAGGTTTGGTGTTATAAGATTTTTATCAATTCAAGAATTCAATGGTGACGACTTCGGTTCTGGGGATCTGGTCCTTAGGGGCACGTGCATGAAGACTTTTCGACTGTCATCAACAGCCGGCTCTGGCAATGGAATGGCGGTAGCAACGGGTGAGCAGCTCGCTCTGGGGGAGTAGTAGTCGTTAGGTGATCAAAGTGTAAATTTTATTATGTTTGAGGTGCTTTGTACTTCTTGTGAACCCATGAAATAGACCCGAATCTTTCGAAAAAAATATACGATCCTAAGGTTTCTCTAAGAGAGAGGCCAAAAACGGACCTTATCTCTCTGGAATTCTGGACCTATCTCCGGTAAAACAAAGATAGGTGTAACCAGATAAGTCTGAGAATTTGACAAAACAGAAGGACCCTAGTACTATTGGCTCTAAACTTTGCGTCTTATACCGATGGTTGAAGCATACAAATCCAAATCCAAGCTATGACTTCGGTTTCAAATGACCTCAGATTGTAGCATCTTGCTCCTTGATTTGGTCTATTGAAGGCTTCCTTCTTCTTCTTTTTTTGATGAAATTTCACCGATCTATTAAAAATCATCAACAATAGTACAAAAAGATTCAAAAGTAATAAAAATTACAAATAGGTCAATGGACCACCTAGCACGACTACAAATACTAGCACGAGCCGAAGACGCTCCGTCGTCCTCGCCCCTCCCTCACCGGAGCCGGGCATGATAGACATTCAATGGCTAAACTGTTTGGGGGCGTCTAGCTTCATACCAATCAATGTTTTAGCTTGACGGAAATATTCACGTGGAACTTCGACAACAGGTCAGGCTAGCCGTTCAATATTGGCAGAAATTGTGTTCTTGACGGAAATGTCCATTGTCATATTATACTTACCATATATCCATGTCACGAATGTGTACTGAGATGTGCTAGCCGATTTACATTTTCAAAATCATACTTACCTGCTTCGATCCGGTTTCATGTCCGGCTATAATTGTTGGACCAAGCATGGAGAAAAAGGGGTTGTGATGGAAGACAACGAAAAAGAAGAGGATGATGACAACTATCATAATATGTATCCTGAATATGATGATACTGCAACGGGGGTAGATAATGAAGATCAAGAGGCAGCAGATGGGCCTGCTGATGACGATCTTGGTCGGGCCATTACTGATGCAAAGGAAGAATGTGAAACTGAAAAGGAGAAGGAGAAGCTGGAGCAGATGTTAAAGGATCACAAAACATTGTTGTACCCAACTTGCGAAGATGGCCACAAAAAGCTAGGTACCACACTGGATTTGCTGCAATGGAAGGCAGAGAACGGTGTGACTGACAGCGCATTTTCAAAGTTGTTGGTAAAAATGAAGAATCTTCTTTCAAGAAATAATGAGTTGTCCGACAATACATACCAAGCAAAGAAGGTTGTCTGCCCTCTAGGATTAGACGTGCAGAAGATACATGCCTGCATTAATGACTGCATCCTCTACCGCGGTGAGAAGTACGAGAATTTGGATGCATGCCCGGTATGCACTGCACTGCGGTATAAGATCAGACGAGACGATCCTGACGATGTTGAGGGCGAGGCCCCTAGGAAGAAGGTTCCTGCCAAGGTTATGTGGTATGCTCCTATAATACCACGGTTAAAACGTCTCTTCAGAAATAAAGAGCATGCCAAGTTGTTGCGGTGGCACATGGAAGACCGTAAGAAAGACGCGATGTTGAGACACCCCGCTGATGGGTCACAGTGGAGAAAAGTCGATCGAGAGTACCCGGACTTCGCACATGACGCAAGAAACTTAAGGTTTGGTCTAAGTACAGATGGCATGAATCCTTTTGGTGAGCAGAGCTGCAGTCACAGCACCTGGCCTGTGACTCTATGTATCTATAACCTTCCTCCTTGGTTGTGTATGAAGAGGAAGTTTATTATAATGCCAGTGCTCATCCAAGGCCCGAGGCAACCCGGCAACAACATTGATGTGTACCTAAGGCCATTAGTTGAAGAACTTTTACAGCTGTGGGCCAAACCAGGTGTACGTATGTGGGATGAGCACAAAGGGGGAGCCATTTGACCTACGAGCATTGCTTTTTGTAACCATCAATGATTGGCCTGCTCTTAGTAACATTTTAGGGCAGACAAACAAGGGATACAATGCATGCACACACTGTTTAGATGAGACTGAAAGTGTATATGTGGATAAATGTAAGAAGGTTGTGTACCTAGGGTGTCGTCGATTTCTTCCGAACCTGCATCCAGTAAGAAAGAAAGGCAAGCATTTCAAACATCTGGCAGAACCCCGGAGGAAGCCTATCCTCCGTACCGGTGAGGAGGTATTTGGTATGGTCAAGGACCTAGAAGTAATCTTTGGAAAAGGTCCCGGCAGTCTATCTGTTCTGAATGACGATGCCGGACACGCGCCCGTGTGGAAGAAGCAATCTATATTTTGGGACCTACCCTATTGGAAAGTCTTAGAGGTCCGCTCTTCAATCGACGTGATGCACGTGACGAAGAATGTTTACGTGAACCTGCTAGGCTTCCTAGGAGTGTATGGGAAGACAAAAGATACACCAGAAGCATGGCAGGACCAGCAACGGCAGGACAAGCGAGGCGCGAGCCATCGGTTGAAAGATCGTGCAAAGTTCACGATCGAAGCAGTCCATGTTGATGGCAGGCCGATGGAGCCCAAGAAGGCCGCAGACAAATTTGTACGTCAAGCTGGAATTCTTGTTAGGGACCAAATCCCAATCATAATTGAATATTGGAATAAGCCAAAGAAGGGCGACGGTACCTTTGTCGATAAAAGATCCAAAGAAACGCTTTGGAATTCGCTGTTGGTAAATTTCACCCTTCCGCCAGAGGAGGATGAAAACAAACCGATTATAAAGGAAAAGGTTAAAGAGTGGACTCTAAAGAAGATGGCTGACGCTTTCCGCAACTGGAAGACAAAATTGAACAAATTTCGAAGACGCATATTATGCGAAGATAAGACCTCACTGGCGCGAATTTGTGGCATACAAGGAAGGTGCTATAGCTACAAAGAGGTCAAAAACCAATACGCTAAATGTCCAGAAGAAGGAATATCACCAGAGGACAGGGTCAGGTGGCTACATATCTCAGAGGCCTAAGTGGGAGGAAGCTGAGAAGGCCCTGCGTGACAGAGGGATCACACCCCAGACACATGGGTGGGACCTACATGCAAAGACTTGGTTCTACGGAATCGGGGCAAGGTTGGACCCAGAAACAGGATTGTGTATCTTCCCAACCCTCCTTGCCAAACCCGTCACTGAACTCATCACGGCATACGAGGAAACAGCCGCCAGGACCTTCCATCCCGACAGAGAGAATGACCAGCTCACACGCGCCATCGATAAAAAAGAACACCTGACATGCACGAGGCACGGGGGTATGACGTGGAAGGATGGGTTTGCCGAGTGAAGCGACTCTACAGATGGCGCGCGAAAAAGAAAAAGAGCGTACAGAGCGGATGACACAGATAGAACATGCACTTGTGGCGCTACAGGCGCAAGTGAATGCACAACAGAGCCATCAAGCTACCGGCCCATCTCAGAGGCACGAAGAGCCTGCATTGGAAGCTGCCGGCGGCCCAGACTCTGCGCGGAAAAGCAGCATGGCTTCCACGGAGAACGTGCAGCCCACGCTTGAAATGGCGGGTCCTCGATACCCCATGGATGAGATCACGGAGAGCGAACACGCTGAGCTGCATGTGAGATTAATGGGCTTATCCATTAAGGTGGCTGTCGGCTATGCCTAACCTCCTGTAGCTGGTGGAACTTACCACTGCCGACCGATTCCAGATGGCTATGCTATTGTCGGGGTGGATGAGGTTGTGAAGGAATATGAGGAAGCACAGCTTGACCATGCTACAGGTGAAGGAGAAACTCAACTCAAATTTGCAGTGAAAACAACCATTCTTTGGAAGAAGGAACACATCGTGCTTCCAAATTGAGGCCACTGCACCCCCCCGTCTCGCAAGGCGTCGTGATCTAAGCCACTTCAGCCATCTCCTGCGCGGCAGCCATCTCCGGCGCTTCAGCCATCTCCTGCGCGGCAGCCATCTCCGGCGCACCAGCCTCCTGCCCGTCAGCCATCTTCGGCGCTTCAGCCATCTCCTCAGCGTAAGCTGAAGAGCACTGCCACGAAGAGCATCACTAGCACTGCCACAAAGAGTTCAAAAAACTACGTCCCGCAGTCTTCTGCCAAGCCATTGCCGGTTTTACCGTGGAATCGCAGCGACGAGGAGACCAATAGGATCTCGGAAGAAGAGGTCAAGAAATTCTTTGCACCTAGACGGGCCGAGCCAAAGGAGAAAATAGATCCGGCGGTGGTGGAGAAGTTTTACAAAAATCTTTTGAAACCTAAAACCCCACTTGTGCCGGACTACGAACGCCAGATTTTGAAGGCGGATGCAAGGCGCCGTAGGGAGACTGAAAGTAGCAGTCGACACCCTGTAAAACAGTTCCCATGCTCGGAGAGCAGGAAAACCAATCATGCGCCCGCCCAAGTGTTCGACACGGACGCCTCCTCCGTAAATGATTACGAGGCAGAGCTACAAAGAAAGGCCAATGAGATGGGGATGACTTACATTGCATACTTGAACATCATGGGAGACAACTTGCCCAAATGCGATGCCAACCCCATACAACCATGGAAGTATGGGAAGAATCTCGTCAAGAAAGAGGAGCTCAAGAATCTACCAACAAAGATGCGAAGATTGCACAAGTGGTACCTTGATTTCTGCAAGACGAGAAAGCAAGAATGGATCACGGCGCATATAAGAGATGAGATTTTCTTGTGCGGAGACGACGAGATCGACTTCAACATTCAAGACTTGCATTTTCTATTCAATCAGAAGGAACTCGACAAAGCTGACATCAGCCTTTATTGTGTGTAAGTACTATTTCTGTATTTTCTATCTCATCTCATTCACTTCATTAATTGCATGTATATATATATGCTCGCCATATATGTGTATACTATTATGCGGGAAAAAGGTTATGGAATGCATGAAAGGAGGACCTTTTGACATTGGGTTCGTTGACCTAAATAGAGTTCATGAAGAAGTGGTAAGAACCAAACCCGGGCAAACAGAAGATTTATTGCTAAGGTCTTTACTGAGACAACAAACCAAAAGGGAAATACTATTGCCTTACAACTTCTCGTGAGTACTGTTACCCTCTCTTGTACACATTCTGTTTCGGCTTACTCGATGTTAAGTGTAACTGATGATGAGTTATGCGTATGAGGTTCCACTTTATTCGCTAGTCATTCAACCTGACTCAGGAAAATTCCTTGTCATGGACTCAATTTAAAAGAAAAAGAGCTATGGGCAGACTTTAGAGAGATGCTCCAGAGGTAATTTCAATCATATTATCGCACTAGATCGGCAACTTTCGTGACAACAAGTAATTAATTACTCTTTTATCCATTTTATTTGCCGGACAGGGTTTGGAAAAAGGTTCACGGGCATAGCCGTGGGTGAATGGTCAGAAGAACTAAAATTTGTAGACCAAAATGTAAGTAATACTAGCTAGCTAGGTCTGCGTATCTCTTTGATTCTGCTTCCAATTCCATTATATCATGCTTTATTGATTATTATTTTGATTGAACTCTCTATTCTCGTAAACTGCACGCATCAGGGACACGGCAATAACTTATGTGGGTACTATGTTTGCGAGTTCATTCGCAACACGATATGTGCGACGGGCCAAGCCGTACTAGAACAACTTAGAGTAAGTAAACAAAGTAGACAACGTTATTTTATTACCATCAATTGTGTTGAGTTTTATTTTTATATATATATATTGACCCCATTCTTCATATATATTCAGATCGAACGGATGCGGGACCAACTCATACCATTTGACCGCATACGAGCCATTCAAGAGGAATTGGCGGGGTTCATACCTGCTGAGGTCGTCATGCCTGGCGGAGAACTCTTTAGATATCCACCAAAATGAATGTTGTATATATGCTTGAACGTGTTTGTCTTATACTTGATGCTTCAACGTTTACGGAGAATACCACACAATGACGATGTTGTGTATAATAATAGTTGCTTAATTATTCATGTACTCGTATGTACCGATGACGATGTATGTGTATACCGCTCTCGATCGATTCCCCCTCCCCCCCTCCCCGTCCCCGCCGCACTGCAGAAATACGCCCAGAACGGGCAGGGGCAGAACTCTGCCGCGGCAGAGATTTATGCCGTTTTCCTGTCGCGGCAGAGATTTATATCCTTTTCCTGCCGCGGCACAGAACCTTTAACACCGGTTCGTGTTACGAACCGGTGTTAAAGGGGGGGCCTGAGCCCTGCGGCAGCCCCACGTGCGCCACCCTTTAACACCGGTTCGTATAAGAACCGGTGTTAAAGGGGGGGCCCTCTAACACCGAACCCTCAACAGCGGTTCTACAACCGCTGTTAGAGGACCCTCCAAACCGGTGTTAGAGGGGGGGTGTGCACTAGTACAATTTACTAAGTATTGGTGTTTATTTCTATAGCAGAGGTTTCTTGCTAGGATCTACCTAATATAAATAAACACCTGTGCTTAAAAATAAGCCGGTTTATTTTTCTAAACACCAACCTAAGAACCCGTCATTGTACATTCCCTATACTAGCTACGTGCATACATGGATCCACTACGTGCACGATAAATGCTTGATCAATCTGATTTCACTCACCGAAGCTAGCTATGCAACGAAAATAACCAACTAGAGCTTAGTGGAGTTGAACGGATGGTACCGGACTAGCCCAATGGCATTTTTCTACTCCCATCCGGTACATAGTAATGGCCTCAACTTTGTTTAGATATGAATACATCTAGTTGCTATTACTTTGCTGAAAAGGCCCTACGTCACATGAATGTTCTTTATTCTAACATGGTTAGCATACCCCTCGCAGCCGCTTGGGCAGTCCCGACGTCCGCCGCCATGGGCCGCGCTGGGTGAGCTCGGGGTGCCAAGGTTTGTCCGGCCGACATGATGCTGATACGGATCACGCCAACAAAAAGCAGTCGGCCGGCTCCCTATACACATAAATAAAAATCAACCGGGTCTCTGCGCCAGCGAGCTGCGGCCAGGGAGCTCTAGCGGAGACGAGAACGAGGTCGCTCGGCGCCGGTGAGACGAGGTTGGGCGAGGTCACTGGGCACAGCGCATGGGACGCACGTGAAGTCGCAGCGTAGCCGGACGGGCCGGGGGAGCGAAGGGGAGGGGCGGCGGGGTGTACCTCTGGCCGGGGGCACACGCGAGGCGGCTGGAGTGGCGGCGGCGGTTGGGGTGGTGGCGGCGCCGGAGAGAATCGGGCAGGCGCTCCCGCGGGATGGCGACGGCGACCGGCTGGGGGAAGAATCGATCTGGCTGGGGGAAGAAGGAAGGGGTGGCGCGCGCGTTATCTATTCAACAACTACACTACGATGAATCCATCAGAACCATACACACATGCCACATGTACAACTGCTACCCAAAGGGACATACATTGATCTGACATTTGTGCCGAACACAACTAAGAACAAGGAGCTCATGCCTCACGTTCTGAACTCACGCATTCAGAAAAATTCAGTCTAAAATATCTCAGTATGGGTGTCGTGTCCTGCTTTACAAACATGACCAAGAAGGGATAGACCCAGAACTCGCCCCCCAGTCGTCCTTCGCCGCCGTTCACCCTCCCGCCACTGCAGTTCACCATGCCGTCGCCGTTCTGGTCCTGCCCATGACCTACCGACAATATAGTGGCACATGATCTTTTCTCCCACGCCATAATCACTAATTACTGCATTTTGATTGAAAATTTCAGGGAATGAACAGCAAAACATAGCAGATCAATTAGCCGATCTGAAAGGCAAAATTCTGCAGATATTTTATCACAAAAACATTGTATCCCTTGTCCTGTTACACTGCAGATCAACTAGCTATTCTCAGCAAAACCAAGAACTCCAACAAGATCACTCTACAAACATCAGTACCAGCAGCAATAGGTATGACAACATGTATAACAACAAGATTCCAACCGAAGCTGATGGGGAGAGGGACGGGAGGCTCACCTTGCGGAGGTCGGCTGGGGAGGAGCGGCGGAGTCGAGCTCGGCCTAGGAGGGCGTATTCCGGCAAGACGGGGGCGGCCCGGAGGTTCTTGGCGCCGTTGACCTTGTGGGAGCGGGCGGGAGGACGGAGGTGGGCGAGGACGATGGGATCCGACCGGAGACTATGAGGGAGGACGGCAGGGACCGTGGGGACGGAGGAGGAAGAGGCTAGACGGCAGGAGTTGAGGCGGCGGATGATCATGGTGTGGCGCTGGACGAGTTGCTCCCTCGTAGGGCTGGGGAAGAATCGATCTGGCTGGGGAAGAAGGAAGGTGTTGCTGGAACCGTGTTAAAGAAGAGATTTCTTTAACACCGGGTTCCAGCCACGAACCGTGTTAAAGGGGGTGTAAGAAAATTAAATAATGCGCTTCTTTAACACCGGTTCGTGGCTGGAACCGTGTTAAAGGGGGCATTTATTTCATGCATTAAAGGGTGGGGCATTTATAATTAAAAATAGGATATGAATTTAGAAAATTCATATCTTATTCATTTCAACTCAGAAAAATATGAATAATATATCATAATTTTCAGAAAAATAATATCTATCCATTCATGTAAAAACATTTTATATTTACTTTAGATGAAAATTTTCAAAATGATTAAAACACTTACATATAAATTTTGATTATTCAATTCAAACAAAAATAAATTGTCAAATCCTAAAACTTTAAACATAAGAAATATTAAGCATATAAAAAGGAATCTAACCCTATTTTATTAGAGCAAATCATATTTTATTTTGTATTAACATTTTTGAATTGATTGGATATTTAAATGCTGCATCTTTTATATACACTTGAATCTGACAAAGCCTCGCTCAACTTGCATTGGATTTTTGATAAAATAGCATATTGTGAACCTAAAAATAATTTTTGTAAAAAATCATGAGCATCATATCATGTACCTGTAGTTCATATCTGACCCACTTCCTGCCGATTCGGCAGGAATTTGTCTTTTTCACCAGAGGTGGACGGAAAGGTTTCCTATCCCCCTGTTGGTACATTGTCCATATAAGGTGGTCTAGTATTTTTGTAAAATGTGGTGGTGGTTTTTTGAATTAGCCATTTGGTGGTTGCTTCACAAAACCGTCCATTTTTTATGCTCGGAAAATGGAAAATGCCTTTTTGGTGCGATAAAAAGGAAAACTTCCTCTTGTAACATTGTTTGCCATGCCATGATGCACATGTATGTACAATATGGCCATATTATCAGAAACTATGCCTTGATTCTAGCCATAACATTGGTCATTTGACCCAAAAGCCAAGAAACCTCGAATGAGATAGGTCATTTTGTGAAAGAGATAGAACTGGAATTAAAATACAGAATGCAACTAATAGTAAGTTACATAAAGCACGACTGAAAATTAAGATACATAAAAGAACAGAAAATTAAGATACATGGCCAGATTAAGTAACAATCGGCCGAACTTGTTTCAGAATGTTGGAGTGATTCAGTCATGCTCCTGCCTACACCTGTAATACTCGCCACTATAGTCGTCGTACTCGCCGCCGCCGTCATCGTTGTCGTCGTCGGGGTCGCCGTAATTGAACCTTAAAGGCTGAGTACGCGTGGGCTGGACTTGAGGGTAGCGCAGACGAGGGTTAGAGTCGGCGGCAGTGTCATAGGCCATGACGCTCTGGAGAGTCCGACCGCGCCACCATAGCCGACGGCCGGCCTCGTTGAAGTTCGGAGGAGGTGGGCCGTCCTCCTCGTGCCTGGTGAGCGCCCTCTCACGCCGATCCACAAAGAAGGCTTCCCAAGTAGGGAAATAGTCGGGATGCCATCTGGGATTCCTCCGCTGCTCCGGCGTGAGCTCGAAGTAGTAGTGGTTCGTGATGGCCATCCGACGTCCCACACCTAGAGGGACAGAGGAACTGCACGCCGGCGCCAAAGATCCAGCCGATGGGGACACAAGAGTTCGGGCGGGGGTAGTTCGAGGCGCAAAGCGCCTCGCCTCCAGGGTTAGTGCTACGGTGGAAGCCATGGGAAAGAGTGATGAGGTTGCAGATATGAGTCTAGAGATGTGCAATGACAATGGAGGCCAACCTACATATATATATAGTGAAGAATCAAGGGAAGAATCAAGGAAAGAATCAAGGAAAAATGGCGGGAAGAAAAATAGCGGGAAGAAAAATGGCGGGAAAAATGGCGGGAAAAAATGGCGGGAAGAAAAATGGAGGGAAGAAAAATGGCTCATTTAATACATATACTGTTAACAGAAGAAATATGACATTGATTTCCATGTTGAGATACATATGTGTGCCAAAAATGGCTCAATTAATACATATAGTCAATCTTATGATCGCGTCGGCCGTAACCATGGAGTATCAACACCGTTTAACAGGATGGTTGGGTCAGTCTTCACTCTGAAGGGCGGAATTTCATCAAACTTATTATAATCTTCTGACATGTCTGTCTTGTCCTCCACTCCCATGATGTTTCTTTTCCCTGAAAGAACTATGTGACGCTTTGGCTCATCGTGTGATGTATCTGTTTGCTTATTTTAACTAGTCAAACTATTAACCATTTTGCCATTTTCATGTGATTCCGACGCTCTGGTGGTCTTCCTCCGGTGAAACCCTAGACCGGGGCCTCGGATCGTCTACCCTTGTAGCTTTCTCCGTACGAGGGTATCCCCTTTAGGGTTTAGGGTTTAGGCTTGGTCGTTGCCATAGCACATCTAGACTTGTATCTGCTGCCTCTCTCCACTCTATCCCATGGCTTTCACCATACCTCTAACCCCAGGGAGGCGGAGATGGAGTCTTTCATGGGCTAGCAGGAAAATATTTTCCGAGGCGGAACTTCCGAAGATGCCATAGGGCGTGTGCACCAAGGGCATCTTCGAGAAATTCCGCCACGGGAGATTTCCAAACCCTTTCCTCCATCCATGGGGATGAAACTCTCCATCCATGTTGGCTTGGTCGTTGCCATAGCACATCTACACTCATATTTGCCGCCTCTCTCCACTCTATCCCATGGCTTCCACCATACCTCTAACCCCAGGGAGGCGGAGATGTAGTCTTTCACGGGCTAGCAGGAAAATATTTTCCGAGGCAGAACTTCTGAAGATGCCATAGGGCGTGTGCACCAAGGGCATCTTCGAGAAGTTCCGCCACGGGAGATTTCCCAACCCTTTCCTCCATCCATGGGGATGAAACTCTCCATCCATGTTGGCTTGTTGAGTTGATTGCCATGGCGTATCGATGCTCCTTTTATAGGCACGGTGCCGCTTCTACTTTGTCTTCTTCCTCCGACAGGGCGGCGTGCGCTACATCGAGTAGTGTAGTCCACCCACGCGTCCTTATCCTACCGACAGCTTTAGTCCCGGTTTGAGCCCCCACCCGGTACTAAAGGTTACCCACGCGTCCTTATCCCACCGATAGTTTTGTTAGATGACACAAAACCACCTTTAGTCGGTTGTACCCACCAACCGTACTAAAGGTCGACCACCAGATAAGGCCCTCCCAGATAAGCCTCCCCCAGATAAGGCCCCCCATCTTTTGGCCCACAATTGTAGAAGTTCATCAACTAATGGCCTTAGGTACACATCAATGTCGTTGCCGGGTTGCTTCGGGCCTTGGATGAGCACTGGCATCATAATGAACTTCCGCTTCATGCACAACCAAGGAGGAAGGTTGTAGATACATAGAGTCACGGGCCAGGTGTGGACTGCAGTTCTGCTCCCCAAAAGGATTCATGCCATCGGTACTTAGACCAAACCATAAGTTCCTTGCGTCACCAGCAAAGTCCGAGAAGTCTCTCTCGATTTTTCTCCACTTCTGACCATCAACAGGGTGCCTCAACATCCCATCTTTCTTACGGTCTTCCATGTGCCATCACAACAACTTGGCATGCTCTTTATTTCTGAACAAATGTTTCAACTGTGGTATTATAGGAGCATACCACATCACCTTGGCAGGAACCCTCTTCCTGAGTCTTAAAGAAAAATGGCGGGAAGAAAAATGGCTGGAAGAAAAATGGCGGGAAGAAAAATGGAGGGAAGAAATAGAAGGAAGAAAAATGGCTCATTTAATACATATACTGTTAACAGAAGAAATATGACATTGATTTCCATGTTGAGATACATATGTGTGCCAAAAATGGCTCAATTAATACATATAGTCAATCTTATGATCGCGTCGGCCGTAACCATGGAGTATCAACACCGTTTAACAGGATGGTTGGGATCTTCACTCTGAAGGGCGGAATTTCATCAAACTTATTATAATCTTCTGACATGTCTGTCTTGTCCTCCACTCCCATGATGTTTCTTTTCCCTGAAAGAACTATGTGACGCTTTGGCTCATCGTGTGATGTATCTGTTTGCTTATTTTTTCTTTTTTTCGGTTTGGTAGACATGTCCTTCGCATAGAAAACCTGAGCCACATCATTGGCTAAGACGAGTGGTTCGTCTAAGTTCTTGTCTACCTTCATAAGATTGTTGAGATCCACCGTTGTCATTCCGTACTTCTTGTCTACCTCAAACCCCCTTCTGTTAGCTTGACCCATTTGCATCGAAACAAGGGGACCTTAAAATTAGGTCCATAGTCAAGTTCCCATATCTCCTCTATGAACCCATAATACATGGTCTTTTGCCCATTGTCTTCCTGCATCAAGGCACACCACTATTTTGGTTGGTGCTCTTTTATCTTGGCCTATCGTGTAAAATGTATTCCCATTTATCTCGTACCCTTTGGAAATTACATACAACGAAGATGGTGTCCTGGCCAACAAGTACAGCTGATCCCCAACAAGGTGGTGTTATTCGTGAGAAGTCTTTGCAGCCACCGCCAAAACTCGCCATGTGTTCACTTATAATCCATTCATCGATCGCCTGTGTTTGAGGCGTATTAAATTCTTGTGTTCATTGATATATGGGGCAACCAAGATAGATCTTTGTAAAACCGTGTAGTGTGCTTGATTGAGAGAATGCCCGTCCCTACATATCATCGCTTTACATCCTAGGGTGCCTTTTCCACGTAGTCTTCCCTCATGTCGTGATTTTGGAACACCAATCGCCTTAAGGTCAGGAATAAAATCAACACAGAACTCAATGACCTCCTCTGTTACATAGCCCTTGGAGATGCTTCCTTCTGTCCTAGCACGGTTATGAACATATTTCTTTAAGACTCCCATGTACCTCTTAAAGGGGAACATATTGTGTAGAAATACAGGACCGAGAATGGCAATCTCTTCTACTAGGTGAACCAGGAGATGCGTCATAATATTGAAGAAGGATGGTGGGAACACCAACTCAAAGCTGACAAGACATTGGGCCACATCTGTCTCAGAACCTGGTAGGCTTTCGGATCGATTACCTTCGAGATATTGCATTGAGGAATGCACATAGCTTCACAATGGGTACTCGAACATTTTCAGGTAGAAGCCCCCTCAATGCAATCGGAAGCAATTGTGTCATAATCACGTGGCAGTCATGAGACTTCAGGTTTTGGAATTTTTTCTCTACCATATTTATTATTCCCTATATATTCGACGAGAAGCCAGACATGACCTTGATACTGCTCAGGCATTCAAAAAAGATTTCCTTCTCTGCTTTAGTAAGAGCGTAGCTGGCAGGAGTTAAGTGGCATCGTTTACCCTTCTTGTTCTCAGGATGCATAGGCTCTTCAGGGTCTTTCAGACGTTGCTGGTCCTGCCGTGCTTCCGGTGTATCTTTTGTCTTCCCATACACTCCTAGGAAGCCTAGTAGGTTCACGCAAACATTCTTCGTCACGTGCATCACGTCGATTGAAGAGCGGACCTCTAAGACTTTCCAATAGGGTAGGTCCCAAAATATAGATTGCTTCTTCCACATGGGCGTGTCCTGCATCGTCATTGAATGTATAGATGCTGGGACCTTTTCCAAAGATTACTTCTAGGTCCTTGACCATACCAAATACCTCCTCACCGGTACGGAGGACAGGCTTCCTCCGGGGTTCTGCCAGACGTTTGAAATGCTTGCCTTTCTTTCTTACTGGATGCAGGTTCGGAAGAAATCGACGATACCCTAGGTACACAACCTTCTTACATTTATCCAAATATACACTTTCAGTCTCATCTAAACAGTGTGTGCATGCATTGTATCCCTTGTTTGTCTGCCCTGAAATGTTACTAAGAGCAGGCCAATCATTGATGGTTACGAAAAGCAATGCTCGTAGGTCAAATGGCTCCCCTTTGTGCTCATCCCACATACGTACACCTGGTTTGGCCCACAGCTGTAAAAGTTCTTCAACTAATGGCCTTAGGTACACATCAATGTCGTTGCCGGGTTGCCTCGGCCTTGGATGAGCACTGGCATCATAATGAACTTCCTCTTCATACATAACCAAGGAGGAAGGTTATAGATACATAGAGTCACAAGCCGTGTCTGGACTGCAGCTCGCTCACCAAAAGGATTCATGCCATCCGATTTAGACCAAACCTTAAGTTCCTTGCCACGTCACGAAGTCCGGTACTCTCGCTCTACTTTTCTCCTTGTGACCCATCAGCGGGGTGTCTCAACATCACGTCTTTCTTACGGTCTTCCATGTGCCATCGCAACAACTTGGCATGCTCTTTATTTCTGAAGAGACGTTTTAACCGTGGTATTATAGGAGCATACCACATAACCTTGGTAGGAACCTTCTTCCTAGGGGCCTCGCCCTCAACATCGCCAGGATCGTCTCATCTGATCTTATACCACAAAGGTGCATACCGCATGCATCCAAATTCTCGTACTTCTCACCACGGTAGAGGATGCAGTCATTAATGCAGGCATGTATCTTCTGCACGTCTAATCCTAGAGGGCAGACAACCTTCTTTGCTTGGTATGTACTGTTGGGCAACTCATTATTTCTTGGAAGAAGATTCTTCAGTTTTACCAACAACTTTGAAAATGCGCTGTCAGTCACACCGTTCTCTGCCTTCCATTACAGCAAATCCAGTGTGGTACCTAGCTTTTTGTGGCCATCTTCGCAAGTTGGGTACAACAAAGTTTTGTGATCCTTTAACATCTGCTCTAGCTTCTCCTTCTCCTTTTCAGTTTCACATTCTTCCTTTGCATCAGTAATGGCCCGACCAAGATCGTCATCAGCGGGCCCATCTGCTGCCTCTTGATCTTCATTATCTACCCCGCTTAAAGATCATCATATTCAGGATACATATATGATAGTTGTCATCATCCTCTTCTTCTTCATTGTCTTCCATCACAACCCCTTTTTCTTCGTGCTTGGTCCAACAATTATAGCCGGGCATGAAACCGGATCGAAGCAGGTGGGCGTGAATGGTTCTGGTATTTGAGTAGTCTTTCTTGTTCTGACAGTGAACACACGGACAGCACATAAAACCATTGTGACCACGGTTTGCATTAGCCACAACGATGAAATTTTGGAGGCCCGTAATGTACTCGGAAGTGCGGCGGTCACCGTACATCCATTGCCGGTTCATCTGCATTAATATATAGTATATATCAAAAAATAATAGGGAGATGACCATTTATATATATAGTACATCAATAACACATGAAAGGATAGTTGTCGACCTCGACCGAGAAGGAAAGGGCAATGAGAAAACTTATTTTGAGCTCTCGGGCATTTCACCGAACACCTCTTGTGCATACGAAAAAAACACAAACTAGCACACTTCACACCCTCTTGCTAGGCTCCAAAATGAGATAGTGAAAAAATGAAAGACTGGGGTGTGGGCTGCGGTGTCTTATATAGCCCCCCCTTTAACACCGGTTCAAGCCACGAACCGGTGTTAAAGGGAAACTGCCAAACCATCGGTGTAGGGGCCTTTAACACCGGTTTGTGCCACGAACCGGTGTTAAAGGGGGGGCTCCTTTTTGCTGCACGGGCCACGCTGGTACAGGCCCCCCTTTAAAACCGGTTCGTAGAAGAACCGGTGTTAAAGCCCATTTCCAGGCTCAACCAAAGGCCTCGTTTCCACTAGTGTTGGTTGGTTTATTTTTTTAAGCACTCACTAGACATCAGCTAGCTTAGTATGCTAGCTAGCTAAATATTATACACTTCCGCGTTAATATATTTTAAATAATGTTTAGTATAAACAACGGAAAGTTATAATTTCGGTCAGCCCTATATACCCATTAGGCCAACAAGACAACTAACTTTTTTGCAATAGGTCGATTAGTGGCCTTCTAAATTGGTCTTGAGGCCAATTGGGCCAGGTCCAAAGCTAGGCCAGGTCGGCCCATTTCCATCATGACAAACTATGTGGAGCTCCATCAGTTTTGTAGTATTGGTTTCTTTTCTCGTTGAACAGTTCAATTGCTGTTACGTATGTGTAAATTCGGACCTCACCTCTCCATCCAGTTGCACAAGTTGAATACATGCAAAGATGGTCGTTGTAGAAACTGTGCAATGGTCAAAAGATAAGAGCATCTCCACCCATACGCCCCAACCACCCCTAAACAGGGTTTTTGGGTGCTATGATAAAAACAAGAGCAGGTATGGTGAGATGAAAACTACAACATGTATATGTGCAAATAAATTAACATAAATGGAGAAAGACATAGAGCAAGTACAATTGGTCCGAGCTTGAAACCGCTTCACGCCTCTCCACCCAGGCGACCAAAGCGGTTCCAGAATCCTAGCTCCAGCCCTCTCCTCCACCCCTCCCTCCACTTCCGTCGCCACCGGCATGAGATTCCGGCCAAAGCCACGTGGTGCCGCCAGCAACATCCTTCCATTCTCCAGCGGCAAGAAGATCTGAGCGGGAAAGGGACCCTCGACGCTTGGTGCTTTCGGCAGAGGTTGGTGAGGCCCAACATGGTAGCATCCAGCAATCGGGGCTGGGGGCAACCTCGCACATCTAGAGGCGGCAACAGGTGGTAGGGACTGTGGCATTTGCGATCGGTAGCGGGAGGTTCCTGTCCTAGCCCCTATAGATCTTGACCTACCCGCGAGTGTGGCGCGGTGGCCCATGGTAGTGCTATTCGGGAGGCGTGGGTTTGGAAATTTTCCGAGGTGCGACGATGCTAAGGCAGTGTCGACACTCGGGTGGAGGAGGGGTGATGCCCGGTTGCTGTAGATTTGGGCCTTACGGCCCCATCAGGTGGCGATGGGTTGCCCTGCTCGACATGCTACTCTTTGGAGTAGGTGGCTCGGGTGAGGTTGAGGCTAGGGAGAGCGATGTCGGCGGCCTGGCCTATTACAGCATGGTGAGGGCTTTATGGGCCCGCTTGAGGCTCGGCAAGAGCATCCTAGGACTGGTGTGCCTTTGCGGAGGATTTACATGTCTGTTTGGCCCGGATGGACCCACCTAGGACTGATATGCCCCTGCCATGTCCGGTTGACTACCACAATTGGCGGTGGAGGTTGTTCCCTCCCGTCGGCCATGGTGTTGCTGGCCCTAATTCAAGTTGTGCCTTTGCCCCTTCTTGCAGGCATCATAGCGGTTGCATCAGGGAGACAAGACATGTGGCTTCTTGATCATGGTGGTGCGTGCTAGCGGACGAGAGTCCAGTGGTGGCGAGGCTTCGAACTCGCAAGGCTCTTGTGCAATGGACCATCTGAGGGTGGTGGATGTTTTTTTGGGAGAAATTATTGTCGTTTCATTGGACATTGATGTAGTGCCGCCTTCGGATGGCACCATTCCGTAACACCCTCGTTTTAGTAATAGTGCATTAGGGTTTTATGTGCATCATGATAATCATATATTTTGCTAAGAAAAGTTATAGAGCCCAAGTAGTCTCAAGGGCCCCTGCGTTGTTTTCAAATTTTTCAAACACTATGTGGGTTTTTAAATCTTTCAAAATAGTAAAGATTTTGATAATACAAAGTTGAGAAAGAAAATAGAAAATAAAAAACATTTCAGGCAGAAAAAGGGTTTAACCAACCTGGGTCATGGCCCATTGCTCCCACCCTATCTCTGCCTTACGAGCCTCCTAGTGCAACTTCCTGCAGCCCATCACGGCCCAAGCTAGCCCACACTCCCTGTTGTCTTCTTCCTCGCGCTAGGAAGGCACCTTGCATGCCCGCGCACCAGTCGTCGCTGCGCGCTGCGATTCGTGCGCCTCCACCGCCCTAGGAGAAGGGATAAGGCTGTCTGTTTCCCTCTCTCTTCCTCTAATCCTATCTTCCTCTCCTGCGAGCCCCCTGTTCTCCCTCTCCTAGGACCCAAACCCTAGCCCATTGATGGCTCAGTGCACGGCGCCTAGAAAAGTGCTGGTGCGTGGTTGATGTAGAGCTCGTTGGGAACCCCAAGAGGAAGGTATGATGAGCACAACAGCAAGTTTCCCTCAGTATGAAACCAAGGTTTAATCGAACCAGTAGGAGCAAGGAAACACCCCAAAGGTGTTACTAGCTGAGTTTTGGCAGGGCGCACTACCGGTGCTAGTAGCAACGTGGTTTCCTGCACAAAACAACCACAGAACTTTGTCCCCAACTTGCGATGAGGTTGTCAATCTCACCGTGTTTTGCGGAAAACAAAGGATTAAACGTATCGAATAGAAAGAAGTAAAAGTTTGCAGAAAGTAAACACAAAGCGGTAAACAGTTTATAGATTGAATGTAAAAGACAAGGACCGGGATCCATAGTTCACTAGAGGTGGCTCTCTTTAAGATAGATAACATGCTGCGTGAACAAATTACAGCGGGGCAATTGACAAACATCGAGAAAGCAATACATGCATATACTAATCATCTTGACTCCTTTGAGACTTTATTGGGCATTACAACATTATAAATAGACCGCCATCAAACTGCATCTATGACTAATAATCCATGTTCAGGTTATCATCCGAACACCCTCCAGTATTAAGTTGCAAGCAACAGATTATTGCTTTACGAACTGCGTGTAAAGTAAAAAATACGATTGTTCTATGAATAAAGGATTGTTGTTTTCTCTCTAGTAGCAACAACACATCTAGTACCTTAGAGATTTCTGTCACTTCCCCAGATTACCAGAGGCATGAAGCCACTATCGATCATAAATACTATCTCTTGGAGTTGCTAGCATCTACTTGGCCAAGATAGCTACTAACAACGGAAAGCATGCAAGATCACAAATAACAAAGACATGATAGAATCAATAATCAATCTGAAATAGCATCTCAATATCCATCGGATCCCCACAACACAACATGTATGATTACAAATAGATGATCTTGATCATGAACGGAGCTCACAAGATCTAGACATGAAAGCACAAAGGAGGAGAACCAGCCATCTAGCTACTACATGGATCTGTAGTCCAAGGATGAACTACTCACGCATCACACCGGAGGCTTGCATGGTGATGAAGATGTTGGGTTCGCAGCATAGAAAAAAAAATTCCTACGATGAGAACTATACGCCAAGATCTATCTACTAGATATAGAGCAACGAGTGGATATACATCCATAGAGAACTTACCCTCGAAGACAACAAAGCTTTGTTAACGAGATGGAACTCGTGGATGATGTAGTCGTACACTTGCCGATCTCAAGATCGTGATGAAGTCCAGCAGGTCCGGCTCCAGCACGTCCATCAGATACAGCTCCAGCAAGTCCAACACCACCAAGTCCAGCACCGCAAAGCAGCGGTGCATGCATCCGTGATCGCACACACGTCCGGTACCCCGACAACCTCCATCCCTCGCTCCAGCAAAGCAGCGGAAGCAGCAACTCCTTTCCAGATAAAGCCACCGGGAACATGTTTCTCGCTAATCCGAGACCATGGGGGAATAATACTAGAGGGGGAGAGAGATCCTTCACGAGGAAGTGTGAGGAAGAAGGGGTGTGAGGGGGGCCTTTTATAGGAGGAGGGGAGGGTGTCCCTTCAACTCCCCCATTCATGTGGTGGTAACCCCCTCCACATTAAAATGCCCCTTCACATTCTTTTTTAAAGTCTCCACTTTAAATGCATTAAATTTCTCCAAATTTAATGCTCTCTCATTTAATAAAACTCTTTTAGTAATTTTATTCAGAATTTTGTTAATTACTTTAATTAACAAACATTCACATAAAACCCCTGCAACATTTCAATATTACATGCAGAACCAATTTCAGCAATTTCACCGGAAATAGTTTTGGTGTCTATTGAAAAAATTCCAGCGCTTTCTTAATCTTTATCTGAAACATATTTACTCCTAAATGGTGTCGGTATCCCTTAAGTGTGTCACCCTATGGTTTGCGAATAATGCAGACATGATCGAGACCCCTCTCCGATCAATAATGAGCAGCGGGACCTGGAGATCCGTACTGACTCCCACATATTCAACGATGACCCTTGTGATCGTGTGAACCTTTAACGTCGTAACTAAATCCCTTTGTCTTGCGATATATTACATGTCCGGGATTCGATCATTGGCATCCAAATACCTAGTTTGATCTCGTTACCGACATGCACTCTTTTCTCGTTCTCGTGATATAACATTCTAGTGATCACATCATTTGCTTGCAAGCTATCTTAATGTGATATCACCGAGAGGGCCCAAAGTATATCTATCCGTCATCAGGATGGAAAAATCCCACTCTTGATCCATGAGCCTCAACATAACACCTTCGTACCACTGAACCCACCTTTATGGTCACCCTGCTATGGTGTGACGTTTGATGTTATCAAGATACTCTTCCGGTGTTAGCAATTAACATGATCTCATGGTCTAAGGACTAAGATTACTTCGTATGATGTTATAGCAATATAAAAATAATGACTCTGATCGTAATGTTATACTTCAGATGAATGTTCATCACATCATTCCACCAATGTTGTGACCTCGTTATTAACGACATCCAATGTCCATGATCAGGAAACCTTGATCATCTTGTTAATCAACGAGTTAGTTTATAAGAGAGGCATAACTAGGAACTTTCCTTTTGTTTATTAAACACACATGTATTAACGTTTCCAAATTAATACAATTATAGCATGCAAAATAAACATTTATCATAAACAAGGAATAAGATAATAACCACTTTATTATTGCCTCTCGGGCATATTCCCTTCAGTCTCCCACTTGCACTAGAGTCAATAATCTAGTTTGAAAAACTTTGCGTATTGAACACCTATGGCTTTCTGGTGTTGCATATACGTGATTTCTAGTGGTTAACATAATCTTTGGCTCTAACAGTTTCAGGTCCGTGTGTATTTGCATGTCTTTGCGTCTCTACGCATCACTCGTTCTCAAATGAGATGGCATTGTATAAATTTGGTCCTTTGGTGAGACCTTTAGTTCGTTTGAGTTAAAATATGTTGATATTATTGTCATACAATATATCTTCATAGTATTAGCCCACTTTGAACCACACCTAGTTTGATAACAAACTACTTAACACAAATGCCCTCCTTTGCTGCTACTATAGTAGTCATATACTTAGCCTTTTATTGTGGTATCCGTCACAATATCTTAACTTTGGAACTTATCCAAATCCATCATGGAACATCCTTTCCATTACATTGTGCCACCCATAGTCTAAATTGAGATAAATTTAATTTGTATCTTGTGACAAAACTAGTATCAATGTAACACTTTACAATGAACTACCTTTGACTATTTGTCACTTATACATGATATATTCTTAGTTCTTCCAAAGCTCATAAGAATATCTTTACCATTGTCCAATGATCATCTTATGAATCATTCTCGTATGTGCTCATAACATTTAGAGCATAGGACATTCTTGATATATACATATCATGGTATAATCGATCAAAATCTTCATGTGATTTTACTCACCAAGTGTTGAAACACTTGAATCTTGATACAATCCTTTCCATGCAGCAAGAACCTTTCTTGTTGTTTCCATATTGAACCCTTTCAATATCTCATATATGTATGTCTGGCACAACCATATTAGCAACTCAATCTATCCATATAGATATTGATGCCAAATATTCCGGGTTTGTCCAAGTCTTTCATTGAAATCTTATTTTAATGAAATTCTTAACTTGTGTCAATACAAGATACATCATTTCCAATCAACAATATGTTCTCTACATAATGTATTAGAAATATGTCTCAGCGCTCCCACTTAATTTCTTGTAAATGCAAGCATCTTCATCATCTCCGATGAATTTAAACTCTTTTAACAGTTTCATCATGGTGAAGATTCCAACTCCGCTATGCTTACTTCAACTATTGAAGTTTCCATACCCTTTTAGCATCCTTTGAATTAACAAAACTCTTCGGACCGTGTCTTGTACACGTCATAGGTAACCATTCTATTAGAAGAACATTGTTTTGTTTGTTTAACTACCATACATCAAATTATATGTAGTGGCTACTACATTAATCCATCAAGACTATATATCGCTATGAAAGATCAAATCTTGTCATAGTCAACTCCTTGAACATTGTCGTAAACTTCTTTCTGATATGTCGACTATTTCATAGATGTTAAACATCCATGTCTATTTCTTTATAGATCCAAACACGACCGATAGGCTTTATGCCTTTTTAGAGGGTCTTCCAAGTTCAGAAACTTGATTCTCGTGTATGGATACTATCACGGATTCTATGACTTTTAGTCATTTTATGGAGTAAGGGCCCATCATCGCTTCTTTGCATGCAGTCGGTGAAGGAAATATGCCTTGAGAGGAAATAATAAAGTTGTTATTATGTATTCCTTATATATGATAGATGTTTATTTTGCATGCTAGAATTGTATTAATCGGAAACATCAATACATGTGTGTTTAATAAACAAAAAGGGTTCCTAGTTATGCCTCTCTTATAGACTAGCTTGTTGATTAACAAGATGATCAAGGTTTCCTGATCATGGACATTGGATGTTGTTAATAACAAGGTCACACCATTGGTGGAATGATGTGATGAAAATTCATCCGAAGTATAGCATTACGATTAATCATTATGTTTATATTGCTATAACATCATATGAAGTAATCTTTATCCTTAGACCATGAGATCATGTCAATTGCTAACACCGGAAGAGTATCTTGATAACATCAAACGTCACACCATAACAGGGTCGCCATAAAGATGGGTTCAGTACTACGAAGGTGTTATGTTGAGGCTCATGGATCAAGAGTGGAATCACATTGATATACTCTGGGCCCTCTCGGTGATATCACATTGAGATAGCTTGCAAGCAAGTGATGTGATCACTAGAATGTTATATCACGGGAACGAGAAAAGAGTGCATGTCGGTAACAAGATCAAACTAGGTATGGAGATACCGATGATCAAATCTCGGACATCTAATATATCACGAGACAAAGGGATTTAGTTACATGCGTTAAAGGTTCTCACGATCACAGAAGTCATCGTTGAATGTGTAGGAGTCGGTACGGATCTCCAGGTCCCGCTGTTGATTATTGATCGGAGAAGGGTCTCAATCATGTCTGCATTATTCGTGAACCATAGGGTGACACACTTAAGAGTTACCAGACACTATTTTGGAGCACATATGTTTCAGACGAAAGAATTGCAAAGCGCAGGAATTGTTTCAATAGAAACCGGAAATTGTTTCGGGTGAAATTGCAGAAAGTGGTTCTGCATGTGATATTGAAATATTGCAAGGGGCTATATGTGAATGTTTTTTAATTAAAGTAATTAACAAAATTCTGAATAAATTTAATAAAAGAGTTTTATTAAATGAGAGAGCATTAAACTTGGAGAATTTTAATGCATTTAAAGTGGAGACTTTAAAAGGGAATGTGAAGAGGCATTTTAATGTGGAGGGGTTACCACCACATGAATGGGGGAGGTGAGGGGTCACCCCCCATGCGCCGGCCATGGAGAGGAGGGGCACCCCCCTCCTCCTATAAAAGGCCACCCATTCCCTCCTTCATCCACACACCTCCTTGTGAAGGATCTCGCTCCCCCTCTAGAATTATTCCCCCATGGTCTCGGATTAGCGAGATACATGTTCCCGGTGGCATTTCGTCTGGAAGGAGTTGCTGCTTCCGCTGGATCGCTGGAGCGAGGAGGTGGAGGTTGTCCGGTGGCTTGAACGCAAAGTGCGGATGCGCTGCTGAGTTGCGGCGCTCGGACTTCGTCACGATCTTGAGATCGGCAAGTGTACGACTACATCAACCACAAGTTCCTACTCGTTAACAAAACTCGTTGTCTTCGAGGGTAAGTTCTCGTCGGATGTATGTCCACCCGTTGTTTTGTACCTAGTAGATAGATCTTGGCGTGTAGTTCACACCGTAGGAAATTTTTTCTTTTCTATGCTACGGACCCAACAGTCGGTTCATCATTGTCAAAACAATAACGACTTGTTTATCAAATATCACTATTTGATTCTTACCGACACACACGGTTCTATATGAACTCTAATCTCCGAGATTACAACCTTTGTAATCACGGGAGCCATGAGCATTGTGGCCGCCATCGACATTTCTTCGCGCCATGCTACTTAGCACATATAGCTAAAGTTCAACAACCTTATCAAAGTTCTATTGTCCTCCCACTTAACTTTTCGCAAAAAATTCCTTCTCAAGAAACTTGACGTTTCAAGTAACAAACTCTTTTGTCGTCGGTGTTATGGAGAAATTCCCAACAAATTCTTTGGGATAACCTACAAAGACGTGCTTATCCGACTTTGGTTGTAAACATTTTACTTATGCATAGCATACCAAAATTTAAGAAAAGACAATTTGGGTTTTATCCCAAACCATAACTTATATGGTGTCATTTCAACGGATCACGATGGTGCTCTTTTCAGTGTAAAAGCGGTAGTCTCTAAAGCTTCAATCCTTAAAACATAATGGCAGTTTTATAAATGACACCTTTGATCTTACCATGTCAAAGATTATTTGATTCCATCTCTCGAATATGCCATACTCCTATGGTTTACCGGGAAACACAAATCATGGAACAATTCCTCAAACCTTAAGTGTTTTGCTAAACATGTAACTCAAATATCTTCCTTTATGATCAAATCATAAACTATTTTATTTTCTTGTTACAATGATTTTTCACTTCATCTTGAAAGTCTTTGAACAATTTTCAAATGTTTCATACTTCTTCCTTATTAAGTAAATATATAGTTATATTCACTTAAATTTCTGGAGAAAGTATATGAAGAAAAAAAGATCCATCGCATATGTCTACATATAATGGACTATATACATCAATATGTATAATAACCAATAAGTTAGTCATTCGTTCCTCTTTGGCCTATGGACGGAGTTTCAATTATCTCGAGGAAAGTTTCAGAAGCGTCAATTGATCAAAATCAAAGACTCCAAAAATCCATCAACATGGAGTTTCTTCATGTTTTCTTTCCAATATAATTTAAACAGCGATGTCACTTCATAAGTGATCTTTCAATCATTTGTCTTGCGACATTTTAGCAATAGTGTTTATGAATGTGATTTCTCCCACTAGACATGTAAAAGTTCATCCATCCTTTATGGAATATGGTAATTATTTGAACAACCATTGTTCTCGTAATACCGGAACAAAATAACAATTATTAAAACAAATCTTGAAGGCTAGGTTTGACGACAACAAAAAACACAATAACACTTTATTTGTTTTAGATGAACATCATCACTTATTCTCTTGCTAGTTACTTAGGCCATTGCAGTTCATGAATTGCGTTGTCCTGTATGACACTTCATACCAACCAATTCGGTATCCAATACCTCAGAACCACATTGTTTAACAAGCAAGGAATACAACCATAACATGTATATCTTCTATATACCTAAGTTGGACATCTCCAACCTTTTCTTTTCTGCCAAATATTTTATAGATTCTCTTTCAACAATTCCTTTTTTTAAAGAATCTATCAACATCAATAGTGGTGTCATTCACATGACACATAGTACAAAGTGTATATAGTCAAATACTAATACCTTTGAACTTGCACTTTTAAGTGGATCACCATCATCAAATGTTTGGTGTTCTTTCAAAAATCCATTCTTTAGTAATCTATTAGTGTAGTAAACATTTTACTTACATATTCTATTCATCCTTATCATGACAACTTTCATGATCAAGCTACTATAGCCTGCAAGGAAGAATCGCGAGTATAATGTTAGTTCCCAAAACCTTTTTGGGAGATCTGGATGCTTAGCATCTCCATCCTTTACAAATTCTCATACAATATGAGAACATGTATTTTGATAAATTTACTCTATCATAATGCAACAAAAAACATTGTTTCAGATATCACAATATCTTTCACACATGATGGTTTCTGAAACAATTTTCAGCTCCTATATAATATTGATATTAAAACAACTTCTGAATATCAATAATCATGGAGGCAAACATGATACTTTAGATACTAACATTGGAATTCTTACTCTTGATTTAATACTACTTATTAAACTTCATGGAGTAAATAGAGTTTGCTGAAAGTTTGCAATAGGACTTGTAAACTTTAAATTGACATTCAAAACAATACGATACCAGTTCGTAAAGTAAATATCCAGAATTCTATAGTTCTATTATCTAAATTAAAACTAAGCATAAGGTAGTGAACAGACGCCAATGACTACAACAAATTATGCAAATTCACTTTGATTTAGTTTATGACAAATTGAGTTCGACTAATCCAAATTAGAAATGAACTCCCACTCAAAAATGACATCCCTCGTGCCTTTTTGGTGATTACATGAACCAAATCCACTACACCAAGTCCGATCATCATGTGAGTCGGTGTAGCTTCAAAGGCGAGCATCAATATGGCCATCATATCAACTATATGACTCATGCTTAACCTTTTGGTCCGTGTTCCGAGGCCATGTCTGTAAATGCTAGGCTCGCCAAGTAAGAACCTTAGTATTCGCGTGTGTAAAATTGTCTTACACCCGTTGTATGAAAGCGTAGAGTCGAGTACCCCCGATCATCACGTGATGTCTCGAAACACGATCCATAGAACGGTGCATACTTAAGGAAGAACACATTTTATCTTGATATTTAAATGATGGATCATCTTATAATGCTACTAAAACACCAAACTAGCAATATAAGATGCAAACGTCTAATGTGTAAAGTGGGATGATATGGTCCATGCATTTGATCACCATCATATGCATCGTGGTATGATCTCTATCATTCCTTTGTGTGTAAGGCCAAGGTATATGGAACTTACATGTTAGGTGTGTTGTAAGGGTATCTATCATACATCTACTTACAACATTACCATATCATGACACTAGCCCAGCAACAATCTAAACTAGACGCTTCTAATTTATCCATTGCAAGTTTTATGTGGCTTAGGGCTTTCGAAGATAGAACCGGTATTACCTACGAACATGGAACCACAACGATGATAACTAAGTTATTAGCAACTCATTGTAAATCAGATATTGACTATAGTAGGAGAGACAGACACCCGCCAGCCACTTATGCAAAACTAGTTGCATGTCAGTCGTGGAACCGGTCCCATGTACGATGACATGTAAGGTTGGTCCGGGCCGCTTCATCCCACTATGCCACCAATATCCAAAATACATGAAAGAAGCAATAACATGATCATCATCGCCCACATATAAGCATATGTGTACTACCCGTGCAAAGCACCTACGCATAGATCTGGCTCGGATACCACTGTTGGGTTCGCAGCATAGAAAACAAAAAAATTCCTACGATTTGAACTATACGCCAAGATCTATCTACTAGATACAGAGCAACGGGTGGATATACATCCATAGAGAACTTACCCTCGAAGACAACAAAGCTTTGTTAACGATATGGAACTCGTGGATGATGTAGTCGTACACTTGCCGATCTCTAGATCGTGATGAAGTCCAGCAGGTCCGGCTCCAGCACGTCCATCAGATCCAACTCTAGCAAGTCCAGCACCACCAAGTCCAACACTGCAAAGCAGCAGTGCATCCATGATCGCACACACGTCCGGTACCCCGACAACCTCCGTCCCTCGCTCTAGCAAAGCAGCGGAAGCAGCAACTCCTTTCCAGATAAAGTCATCGGGAACATGTATGTCGCTAATCCGAGACCATGGGGGAATAATACTAGAGGGGGAGCGAGATCCTTCACGAGGAGGTGTGAGGAAGAAGGGGTGTGAGGGGGGCCTTTTATAGGTGGAGGGGAGGGTATCCCTTCACCTCCCCCATTCATGTGGTGGTAACCCCCTCCACATTAAAATGCCCCTTCACATTCCCTTTTAAAATCTCCACTTTAAATGCATTAAATTTCTCTAAATTTAATGCTCTCTCATTTAGTAAAACTCTTTTATTAATTTTTTTCAGAATTTTGTTAATTACTTTAATTAAAAAACATTCACATAAAACCCCCTGCAACATTTCAATATTACATGCAGAACCAATTTCAGCAATTTCACCCGAAACAGTTTCGGTGTCTATTGAAATAATTCCAGCGCTTTCTTAATTTTTATCTGAAACATATTTGCTCCTAAATGGTGTCGGTATCCCTTAAGTGTGTCACCCTATGGTTCGCGAATAATGCAGACATGATCGAGACCCCTCTCCGATCAATAATCAGCAGCGGGACCTGGAGATCTGTACTGACTCCCACATATTCAACGATGACCCTTGTGATCGTGTGAACCTTTAACGTCGTAACTAAATCCCTTTGTCTTGCGATATATTACATGTTTAGGATTCGATCATTGGCATCCAAATACCTAGTTTGATCTTGTTACCGACATGCACTCTTTTCTTGTTCTCGTGATATAACATTCTAGTGATCACATCACCTGCTTGCAAGCTATCTTAATGTGATATCACTGAGAGGGCCCAGAGTATATCTATCCGTCATCAGGATGGACAAATCCCACTCTTGATCCATGAGCCTCAACATAACACCTTCGTAGTACTGAACCCACCTTTATAGTCACCCTGTTACGGTGTGACGTTTGATGTTATCAAGATACTCTTCCGGTGTTAGCAATTAACATGATCTCATGGTCTAAGGACTAAGATTACTTTGTATGATGTTATAGCAATATAAACATAATGACTCTAATCGTAATGCTATACTTAGGATGAATGTTCATCACATCATTCCACCAATGTTGTGACCTTGTTATTAACGACATCCAATGTCCATGATCAGGAAACCTTGATCATCTTGTTAATCAACGAGCTAGTTTATAAGAGAGGCATAACTAGGACCTTTCCTTTTGTTTATTAAACACACATGTATTAACGTTTCCAAATTAATACAATTATAGCATGCAAAATAAACATTTATCATAAACAAGGAATAAGATAATAACCACTTTATTATTGCCTCTCGGGCATATTCCCTTCAGAAGAAGGCCTCCAGGGTGAATTCCCCTCTCCCGCAGGGTGCCGGGAAGAGCTTTAGATCGCTCCCGATCTAGGGATGGAGATGACGGCGGCTACAGACTCTTTCTTGGATTTTTGATCGGGTACTTAGGGTTTATGTCCTGATGGCATCTGATAGTCGGAAGGGGAGGCCGAGGGGGTGCCGGGAGCGGCCACACCACCCCCTGGCACGGTCCAGGCTGGGCCGCGCAGCCAGGTGGTGTGGTCGCCCCCTGGCCCCTCTCCGTCTCGTACTCTGGCATCTGATGCCTTCCGAAAAAATAGGCACTTTGGCTTTTGTCCCGTCCAATTCCGAGAATATTCATTTTCTGACTTTCCTGGAACCAAAAACAGCAGAAAACAGGCAGTTGGCACTGTGGCTCTTGTTAATAGGTTAGTCCAAGAAATCATATGAAAAGTACTCCAAAGTGTGGACAAAACACAAGAAAGTGGATAAAACCAAGCATGGAACATCAAAAATTATGGATACATTTGCAATGTATCAACATCCCCAAGCTTAACTCCTGCTCGTCCTCGAGTCGGTAAGTGATAAAAAGAAAGGGTAATTTTTGAGGTGACATGCACCATCAAAGACTTGATCAAAGTATTTGTAAAACATTCAAAGCTGGGATCATAGTACTTCAATCATAACATGAAAGACAAAGTTCTAGCAATAAGACAAAGAAACTATTATGCAACATGAAAAGGCACAAACAAAAGATTCATGAATAACAATGCTTTGCAAGACGTTTGTTTGTTTCACATAAAGAAAACATAACATAATAGTATTCAGCTTGTCCCTCAATAGAGTAGCAAATATAAATGCATAGGACACCTTCAAAGTTCATAAGAGTGACTAGATACAAATAGTTTAAAACAAGCAATATCAAGTTATACATCAATCAACTAGTCTTGGGACAATGCACATAGAACAAAGAATGGCCACTATGCTCTCAAAGTAGGTGCATACTTGGAATAGCATAAGCTAGTTGGTAGGTATGGTGGACTCTTTGGAAAAACATGGTTTAGGGAGTTGGATGCATGAGTGGAACTCATACTTGGTTGTGGAGACTAGCAAAAGACTGGGAGCGACAAACTAAGAGAGCAATAATGGCCATAATCATGCAGAGCGACAAAACATCATTGATAAAAGCATAAAGTGATACTGCAAGTTGAAAACTAAAGGATCATAAAGGCTATGGTGACTTGGGATAGTCATAACATGGTGTGAGCATGCGCCAAGTCAACCCAAATAAAGCATCAAAGGAGAATACCACTATACTATGCTTTAATATGCTAAAACAACGCATGATTCATCCAAGGCACATTAAGCAATCTCAATTGTTTATAACAAGTCATGCTACAGCAAAGAATACTAAGCATAAAGCCAAAAAAATATCAAGCATGGCATGACAAAGCATAGGCCACAGTCAAAAACGAGCTCTTTTTACCACATAAGCATGAACTTTCCTACTCTTTTCCAAACCAAACCAAACTATTTGCAAACCAATGTATGAAAGAGGGGGTACAACCAATTTATTTAGCAAACTAAGCAAACGAAAAACCAAAATGAAAATGAAAAAGAAGACGCTCCAAGAACAACACAACTGTGCATGAAACAATAAAATGGAAGCGTTTGGAAGAAACCTGAGATTTTTATTGATGAAGAGGGGGATGCCTTGGGCATCCCCAAGCTTTGACGCTTGTACTTCTTGGATATTTCTTGGGGTGACACTCGTGGCATCCCCAAGCTTGAGCTTTAGTCCATCCTTCATCTCATTACTCATTCCTTCCATACACCTGAAATTTTTCCTTCATACAAAACTTCACACAATCTTTATTAGCAGCATTAGTGCACTCAAGATAAATAAGTGTTAAGGTTCAGTTTTAACACCAAATAAACTTCCATTAGAACACTAGATACTGTAGTACTTCCCTAAAAAAGCTCAATTCCCCAAAAGAACTCAAGAAGGAACAAACAAGAAGCAAATGCAGAAAATGGCAGAAATCTATCAAAACAGACCAGCAGGTAAATACGAATTTTTTCGAACACCTTCTGTTGCTCAAATCAAAAAGTTTTGATCTAACTAAAGTTAGATAATAACCTGGGGCAGAAGCACAGAAATTCATGCCTCGAAAAAACATTCAGAGATTTTACACAAATTTTTACGGTGAAGCACAGAAATCTGTTTTGGGACAACAACTTTCCCAATCATTACTTCACTCTCATTAGAGGTTACTCTTGGCACCAAAAACAAATAAAAAGGATAAGGAGCGGTTATTATAGAGGTAATAACTTCCAAGACTCATCTAAAACTTTTGGGTTATCTCCCAATAAGTAATTTTCTTTAACGCCTTTAAGTTAGGCATAAGAAGCAAAGAAAGAATCAAGTGTTCTCAAATGAAGAAGCATTAAGACCAAATTTTGTTTTCATAGGAGAAGCAAAATAAATCTTTTCTCTCTTTTTAGGGAAGTGTTCTATACCTTTCTTGAGTGGGAGTTGATATTTAATGGTGCCTTCTTTCATATCAATGATGGCACCAATAGTTCTAAGAAAAGGTCTTCCCAAAGTAATAGGACAAGAAGAATTGCATTCAACATCCAAAACATAGAAATCAACGGGGACATAAGCATTGTTAACCATAATAAGAACATCATTAAGACTCCCCATGAGTGTCTTTTTAGCATTATCATCAAGTGGGACATTCAAGTAACAATCTTCAAGAGGAGGCAAATCAAGCATATCATAAATCCTTCTAGGCATAATAGAAACACTACTATCAAGATCACATAAAGCTTTAAAATCAAAGTCATTCACTTTCATATTAATGATGGGTTCCCAACCATCTTCTTGTTTAATAGCAATAGAAGCTTTATGTTTCATCTTTTCTTCTTTAATCTTTATGAGAGCATCAGTAATGTGTTTTGTAAAGGCCATGTTCATAGCACTAGCATTAGGACTTTTAGCAAGCTTTTGTAGGAACTTAATAACTTCAGAGATATTGCAACCATCAAGATCAAAATCAAATTTATCATCTAAAGTAGTAGAACTATTACTAGCCTCAACACTAGTGGTGGTAATAGTAGAAACACTAATGTTTATAGCAATTTCATCTTCTCTTTCCCACTTAGCATGTAATTCAGCTAATAGTCTAACATTTTCATCAATTCTTACTTGTATAGCATTAGTAGCTTCAAAGGAATTCTCATTAGTTTCAGGTTTAGCAGCCATTTTATTCAAAGAAGAGTGAGCTTCAGCCAAAGATTCTATAGTTCTTTCAGCATTAGAGAGTTTTTCCTCAATAGTTTTATTGAAAGCAGTTTGCTTACTAATAAAGTCTTTAAGCATAACTTCAAGTTCAAAGGGAGCACTCCTATTATTGTTGTAAGAATTTCCATAAGCATTACCATTGTTGGGAGGATATGGCTTATAATTGTTGTTACCAAAATTACTCCTATAAGCATTATTACCAAAATTGTTATTTCTTATGAAGTTCACATCAACTTGCTCTTCTTGAGCAACCAAAGAAGCCAAAGGAACATTATTTGGATCAATATGGGCTTTCCAATTAACAAGCATAGACATAATAATATCAATCTTATCACTCAAGGAGGAGGTTTCCTCAATAGAATTTACCTTCCTACCTTGTGGACCTCTCTCAGTATGCCATTCAGAATAATTAACCATCATATTGTCCAGAAGTTTTGTTGCAGCACCCAAAGTGATGGTCATAAAGGTACCTCCAGCAGCAAAATCCAATAGGTTCCTTGAAGAATAGTTCAATCCTGCATAAAAAGTTTGGATGATCATCCAAGCAGTCAGTCCATGAGTGGGACAATTCTTAACCAAAGATTTCATTCTTTCCCAAGCTTGAGCAACATGCTCATTATCATGTTGTTTAAACTTCATTATTTCACTTCTCATAGATATAATCTTAGCAGGAGGATAGTATTTTCCAATGAAAGCATCTTTGCATTTAGTCCAAGAATCAATACTATTCCTAGTTAAGGAATTCAACCATTCTTTAGCTTTTCCTCTCAAAGAGAAAGGAAACAATTTCAGTTTAATAATATCACCATCTATATCCCTATGCTTTTGCATCTCACAAAGTTCAACAAAGTTATTTAGATGGGAAGCAGCATCTTCATTACCAATACTAGAAAATTGTTCTCTCATAACAAGATTGAGAAAAGCAGGTTTTATCTCAAAGAAAGTATCTTCAGACACAGGTGGAGCAATAGGTGTGCTCATAAAATCATTGTTGTTGGTGCTAGTGAAGTCACACAACTTAGTGTTTTCAAGAGTAGTCATTTTTTTGGGTTTTCAAATAAGAAAGCAAACAAGTAAAACTATTTTTTTTGTTTTTTTGATAACAAAACAAGCAAACAAAGCAAAAAGAAACTAAGCAAAACAAAAATAACAAAGTAAAGAGATTGGTTATGAAGGACTCCCGTTATGAAGATGTCCTTGACTCCCAGGCAACGGCGCCAGAAAAATGCTTGATGGCTCAGTGCACGGCGCCCAGAAAAGTGCTGGTGCCTGGTTGATGTAGAGCTCATTGGGAACCCCAAGAGGAAGGTATGATGAGCACATCAGCAAGTTTCCCTCAGTATGAAACCAAGGTTTAATCGAACCAGTAGGAGCAAGGAAACACCCCAAAGGTGTTACTAGCTGAGCTTTGGCAGGGCGCACTACCGGTGCTAGTAGCAACGTGGAGACCTGCACAACACAACCATAGAACTTTGTCCCCAACTTGCGATGAGGTTGTCAATCTCACCGTGTTCTGCGGAAAACAAAGGTTTAAACGTATCGAATGGAAAGAAGTAAAACTTTGCAGAAAGTAAACACAAAGCAGTAAATAGTTTATAGATTGAATGTAAAAGACAAGGACCGGGATCCATAGTTCACTAGAGGTGGCTCTCCTTAAGATAGATAACATGCTGGGTGAACAAATTACAACGAGGCAATTGAAAAACATCGAGAAAGCAATACATGCATATGCTAATCATCTTGACTCCTTTGAGACTTGATTGGGCATTACAACATTATACATAGACCGCCATCCAACTGCATCTATGACTAATAATCCACCTTCATGTTATCATCCGAACCCCCTCCAGTATTAAGTTGCAAGCAACAGATTATTGCTTTACGAACTGAGTGTAAAGTAAACAATACGATTGTTCTATGAACAAAGGATTGTTGTTTTCTCTCTAGTAGCAACAACACATCTAGTACCTTAGAGATTTCTATCACTTTCCCAGATTACCAGAGGCATGAACCCACCATCGAGCATAAATACTAACTCTTGGAGTTGCTAGCATCTACTTGGCCAAGATAGCTACTAAGAACAGAAAGCATGCAAGATCACAAATAACAAAGACATGAGAGAATCAATAATCAATCTGAAATAGCATCTCAATATCCATCGGATCCCCACAAACACAACATGTATGATTACAAATAGATGATCTTGATCATGAACGGAGCTCACAAGATCTAGACATGAAAGCACAAAGGAGGAGAACCAGCCATCTAGCTACTACATGGATTCGTAGTCCAAGGATGAACTAGTCACGCATCACACCGGAGGCTTGCATGGTGATGAAGAAGGCCTCCACGGTGAATTCCCCTCTCCGGCAGGGTGCCGGGAAGAGCTTCAGATCCCTCCCGATCTAGCGATGGAGATGACGGCAGCTACAGACTCTTTCGTGGATTTTTGATCGGGTGCTTAGGGTTTACATCCCGAGGGCATCTTATAGTCGGAAGGGGAGGCCGAGGGGGTGCCGGGAGCGGCCACACCACCCCCTGGCGCGGGCTTGGCTGGGCCGCACGCCCAGGTGGTGTGGTGGCCCCCTGGCCCCTCTCCGTCTCGTACTCTGGCATCTGATGACTTCCGGAAAAATAGGCACTTTGGCTTTTGTCCCGTACAATTCTGAGAATATTCATTTTCGGACTTTCCTGGAACCAAAAACAGCAGAAAACAGGCAGCTGGCACTGTGGCTCTTGTTAATAGGTTAGTCCAAGAAATCATATGAAAGTACTCCAAAGTGTGGACAAAACACAAGAAGTGGATAAAACCAAACATGGAACATCAAAAATTATAGATACATTTGCAATGTATCACCCATCATAGGACCTCGATTTCCATTGTTCCACGCCTCCCCGAGTTCCCCCAAGCGAATGAACTTCGCCGCCTCATCTTCCTCGTTCACTTTGTCAACGCGCGAGCCAGAGAGCTCCTAGACGACCCAATCAGCTGCTCCTTTCCGAAGTCTGACCACCATTTGGCGGTGTCATAGTGGTTGTCTATGACCTTCCCTAGGCCAATTGACTATGCCACCATGGTCTTGGTGAGCTTTGCAACCTTCCTGTACCCTCCTTTTGTCCACGCGAGCACTATAGTCTCCTGTCATAGTGTAACCTGAGCGCCGCCACTAACCGCCATTCTGGTCATTGCTCTGGTGACCCAAAAGGAGCGGCACCACCACCTTTCGGCTCCCCTTGATCTCCTGCATCAAATGCATCGCATCACTGAGCCCCGCGTGTCCTCCTATGACCGGCGCGTGCGTGACTTCAGGATGGTCACCAAAAGTGACATCATGATGATGTCACATCAACGTCGGTGCGTGGGTTTGCGTGGTTGATACCTTCGATCCGGATTATGGATGTAGTATAGCTCTTTTTCCCTAGTAGACCTAGGTTATCGAATCCACGGGAAGCGAATGCGTAGTGAAGTTACTTTAACGGACCTTCAGCAGTTTTAGAATTCCTTTTGTGTTTTCACCAAACCAGTAGCTTGCGTCTTTTTTTTGTTGTCGATGATGGAGAGAGAGGGCCTAGGGCATTCGGTTTCACTTGTAGCTGTGCAAAAACATCTGATGGAAATAAAAGATAGAAATAAAGTATGTGTGTACTTGTTAGAGCAAGCTAAATTATATGTGGGCAGTGCATCCATAATTGCTATTGCCTCCACAACCGCTTATAGCAATAACCTACTAGTCTCATCCATAGAAGAAAGAGAACTAATGATATGCATAGTGATGTCACCGTTAATCCCAAGCAAATCCCTCACATACAGCCGTACTACCCCTTCTGTCACTGGGGTTCCCAACCTGCAGATCAGTCATCACTCATACTCCCTATACCTGGCTCAACCCTCGGGGTCTTGGGTACCTGACAAGTCCTTGGATTGAGGCAAGAGAGGATACAATAATCATCATGTCATACAACCTAATACACGATCCCATTTATGATAAATCACATGCACAATTGCTACATGGCTAGGCCGAAGCCCTTAGCCCAAGGAGAATTACTCACACATAGAGATGAGATCAACAATCACAAACATTGTAATGAAAATCATCAGATTGATAGCAATAGTCTTACAATATCGCCAATCGGAGAAGAGATCAACTATTACAAGTGGTGGAAGATGGCTATGGAGATGGAGAAGGGTGTTGACATCTAGAGGCGGCTTTCTGGCGAGGTATGGCTTCGTCGAGGTCTAGGGTGCAGCGAGAGATGTTTTCCCGTCGCCTAAGGCTTCTTTATATAGGGGTCCCTTCATGAAAGTTGTTCTGTTTGACCTAATGGTGGCGGCGCCAACTATACGACCGAAGATATACGTTCAGAATTTTTGCTTCGGCCGTATAGTTGGTCGTTACGGCGTCTGCCTTCGTTGGACGGCTCCTCGTTTCTTCTGGTTGAAGGAAATATCATATCTTTGACTTTAATGTAGTGATCCCCTCCTTTAAACGACATTATCCGCGCAGGAAAAATACCCCTCTGAATATTAGCATTAGTGGCAGGGTTTAGAGAGACATTTCATCAAAAATATTATTAATATCCAGTTTAAATGTGGACGTAGATGGCTATATTTCAGAGCCATCAACCTCCCCAAGCTTAAACTTGATTGTCCCAAGCAAGAAAACCAAAATCAAAAAGGAACTCAGCATTTAAACTGAAATAACGAGATGGTGATCTTACTCATGATTAATAGTCTCATGTTTCCTCCACTTCATTAATCTAAAAAACTTCAGCATAGATAGAGTAATGGCAAGCATATCATACGGGTTTCATGCATCCTTATAGCGCAGCAAAATTATTGTAAGCCTGGAAGATTCAAATGAGTAAATTTTATTCCATGTCAACTAATCAACTCATAGGCTTGCCTTTGAACAGTAAACTATAATCATGTAAATTAAGAGTGTGAGAGTTGTCATGAAAAGCATATATACTAGAGTATCTCAATTCTCCCACATCAATGAATCAAGACTTTGCAAGCACTACTTTTCTATTCATTGTCCTTCAAGAATTTCAGTTTTTAAGTAATTGAGAGCATGACAAATATTTTTATTAGTTTATCGGGCTGTGATGGACACTCGTGGCATCACTAAGATTTTTGTTCCTTTTGCATAATGATTACCCATAATAGCCAGAGGAGTGATTCCATCATGATTACAGCTACCCGGGAGTGCCAAGATTCTTACCCACTATAGCATTGCTGCTACAAGTGTTTAATCAACTCATAGCCGAAATCTAGGAGTTTCCTCCATGAAGATCGTTCGTAGGCCAGCGGAGTTGTTGGAATCCCATGAAGTTTGACACACGTAAAGCTATATCATTCTTATGATTAACAATCCAAACTTTGGCATGTTCACAAAAACCGCTAAACATTAATTCAATCGAACAAATCCTTTCAAAGAGAGCTATTAAGTCAATCAACATTTTCAGTGGTATCAAAAGTGTTTGGAAATAAGCCTTCAAGACTAAACACTACAACACCCAAGCCTTCAATTGTGAGACTTTTTCTTATTACAATTTTTTAGCAATTTTTAGGCAAGACTTGGTTAATTACGAGAGCTGAAACAAAATGAGCCCAATTAAATACCCATGCAAACGACAATCTTACTATGATACAAAGACTCACTCCACCAATATAATATCAGAACATTTACTATTAACTAGCATGGATTTCTCAAACTTCAAAAGTGGGGAGTCATAAGGCATACCTCTCATGTTTGGTTCCACTTCTCTCTTCCTTTTTTATTTGTTTCTTGGAAACTCGAAGTCGATCACTCTCCTGCAAATATACGAAGACCTCGAGGAGGAAAGAAAAGAAAGAGGTAAAATAAGGAAAAATGGAGAAATCTTTTTGTGATTTTTAAGAGAGGGAAATAAAGAATAGAAAATTGGCAGCAAAGATAGGCTAGAAATTTTCGAAAGCAAATAGAAAGAACTAAAGATAAAGTGTTGCGGAAACCAACACGAGTGCTTAAAAACTCAAATAAAAATGTAACCTCGAAATAAAATAAAAGCAAATAAACGCCAACTAAAGATACATGAGGAAACTTCCCCAAGCTTAGGCTTTTGCAAGCCCTTCAAATCATTGTGGTGGCGGGACAAAGTCGTTACTCCAGTTCGTGAATTGAGTGGAGAGGTTACTTGTTGATTCTCAGAGGTTCAAAGAGAGGTTGTGCATCCTCTCCACAGTCCCTCCAAGTCCTTGGAATTCTTGGTATGTGGCGAACCGGGTTTGTGGCTGCTCCTCCTAATGAGGAACTTCTTGATCCTCCTCTTGGTCCTCATCCTCTTCAGGAATCTCCTCCTCTAGTTGGTACTGGTCTACCTGTACATCATATAGCAAACATACTTCCTCGATAGAGAAAAGACCATTAGGCAAAGGAGCGGGGTATATACGCCCAGCTCCAGCAATATGCAGGTAATAAACACCACCTCTCCTAGTGAGCATTCTAGAGGCCCTCAAGGTGGAGAAACCAACACGCGACTCACCTAGTACGGGTTGCAACTCACCTAGATCGATGTCTAGTGAAGTGGCAAGCACGGTGATGACGCCTCCTCCTGTGACTGGCCCTTGGCTTTGGGAGGCTTGCTTCTCCAGGTAGCGCACAAGGATGGCACCCAAGTTGAGTGACAAGTTGCAGTTGATGTAAGCAGCCTTGGCGAGAACTATGATGTCCTTCTCGTTGAGTCTCGTGAACTCATTGCGTGCCTGCAAGGTGTTAGCAATCACATAGAACAAATAGCAAATTGCAGGATGTTGAATATTCTTTCCCTTGTTCACTCTACTAGTGAAGCTCATTCTATTATAGTATTGATCGGGGGAAGGGATTAAGCCAGTAAAGGATGCGCGTAGAGCATGAACATCACTGTTTGGCAAATTAAAGCATGCACACCATTCATCTAACGTTAAGGTGTAGTTGTTATTCATCATGCGGAAAGAAATAATATCCTCTCCTTGCCACAGTTTAATGGTGCTTTGCAATGAACTTAGGAATTCAATGGTTAAGCGGCGATAAGTAGGTACATCATTGTACAAAAAAATTTGCAAGCCAGCTCTATTGCAAAGTAAATTAAAGCCATCAGAAATACTGAGTTGGTTCAATATAAGGGGGCAAGCCCACTTGGTGGCCTTCACTTCACGGTTCTTGATCTTGTTGAAGCATTCGCGATGAGCCTCATCCCTGAACCGTATCCCCATGCGTTCCTGGGTGATCGCCCGAGAAGCGCTGGCGGTGGAACGAGCACGAGTTTGGCTCCTTGTGTTCATATTCTAAAACATTGCAGAAAGGCAAAAATAAAACTTTTTGATCCAACAACAGTAAGTGTAATATGTTCCTCATCTAAGCACACCAAAGAATCTCCTCAAGATAATAATCTAGGTAAGAAAATCATGGCAATTAGTTCATAGTAGGTCTCACCCTAGATTGATAATGACAATAGATCGAAGATGAATTTGCAAAAAGTAATTGGAGGATTGGAGGAGAAACATACCGTAGATCACTTGTGTGCGAGGAAATCGAACAAAATTGAGTAGAGATGAAGATCTCTTGAGGTTTTGAGAGAGTTTGGAGGTAGAAGAAAGAAAAAGGATTAAAGTTTTGGAGTTGGGAGTACCTTCCCGTACGATTTTGTGGTCAGACGTAACTAGACGGGCGCAACTATACGGGCAAAACAAGCGTTCTGGCCGTATAGTTGGCATTCTGTCAAAATATTAGGTCTTCCTCCTGGCGTCACAGCTATACGACCGCAACTATATGGGTGGAACAAAATGTTCTGGCCGTACAGTTGGTCATTAAACTGTTTATGCCTGTGAAAGAAAATTTGTAAAAGACATCGATATCTATACGACCGGAACTATATGGCCAGAATTTTTATTCCTGCCGTATAATTGGTAGTTAAACTCCTAGTACATATGAACATAATTTGTACGGAGGCATTGATATCTATACGACCGGAGCTATATGACCGGAATTTTTATTCCTGCCATATATTTTTTCGATGGCAAAGATAACTATACGACCAAAACTATACGGCTGGAATTTTTATGCCCACTGTATAGTTGGTCGTTAAACCGTCTGTATGCATCAAAAAAATTCTGTTTCTTCGTAAACAATTTATTTTCCTATAACTTAGCGATATACCTTGTTTTTGACAGAAAAATGACAGAAAATATTGTTGACCAACAATAGCATGAATAATGCAGAAATTCAAGTACTGCCAAATTTCTTCTCCTCGGATGGAGTTTTCTACACTCTTTATTGAACATGAACTTAAATTAAAACTAAAAACTTAACTCAAACCTTAATTTAACATGGGTTGCCTCCCATGGAGCGCTCTTTTATGGTCAATAGCTTGACCTTGATGATACTCACTTGGGCCAGATGAGTGGAGCACCCACTCCACAGTAATTGGCCTTCAAAGTGATGGCCTCTTTCTCGTCATGTTTGGCTTTCTTCTTCCTGGGGAAATGAATAACAAAAGGATCCTGTATAGGCAATTGCAACTTTGCGTTCCCTTCATGAAGGTTAATTAAAGCTTTTATAGTTCTTAAGAAAGGACGACCTAGTATTATGGGAGCAACATTATCTTCAGGCATGTCAACAATAACGGAATCAATGAGAGAAGGACAACCTTTGATGTAAACTAAAGTGTTCTCCTTAATCCCTACAGCTTGTTTGTAGGTAGAATCTACTAGATGCAATTTTAATTCAGTAATTTCAAAGGAGCCAAGATTTAACTTGTTAAAAAGACTCTTTGGAATTGTTGAGACGCTTGCACCTAGATCAGAAAGTGCAGTTATCTCATTAGTTCCAATCTTTATCTTAATAGTAGGCTCAAATATGTCATCTAGTTTAACACGTAACTTTTCAGCAATTTTCTTGTATTCCTCGTCAAGCTCGCGTACCTTAATTGCTACTTGATCAACAAAGTGTTGATACATGGCTTCATCATTACCTTCACTTACCAGAATTTTGACGTTGATCCTTTTTACGAGATCTTCGATGATGTAGCTTGGTGAAGGGGCATTACTATAATCAAGTTCTTCAGGCTCCTCCCTTTGGATCCTCATCATTTTGAGTTCTTCAATAGGATTGGGCTCAGCTTTACCTGCAAATTTAGCTAGAATGAGAGTTTGACTCTCGGTTATCTTACCTAGCTGTGCCTCAACGATCCTTGTTCTTTCTTGAAGGGCCTGTAAATCATTTCTCAAACTAACAGCTTGGTTAGATAATTTACCAAGCATAGCATCATGGTTCTCCGTAATTTTGACTAGAATATTATTTTGTTCATTTTGCGAGTCTATGAAAGACTTAAGTGTTTCTTGGAGACTACCATTACTAATTCCCATATTATTATTAGAGTTATTTGTTGGACTAGCATACTGTTTCTGAAAAATAAGATTGTAACTCTTCTTTCAAGCAGGATTATAATCATTACTAGCTACGAAGTCTATTTATTCTATATTTGTTCCGGGGGTGGCTCTTACCTGAGTTTCCTTACCTTTTATGGCTAGTCTGAGCTCATCCAACTTAGCATTGAGATCTTCATTCTCTTGTGGTGAGACAGAGTTCACCTTCTTTGTGTTTGATCTTTCAACATGCCATTGGGCATGGTTGTCTTGCATATTGTCTAGCAGCTGCTTTGCTTCGATAATATGTTTACCCATAATTGTTCCTCCAGCTGCAGTATCAAGCATAGACTTAGACACATGATTAAGAGCATTATAAAATAAATGGAGGATTAACCAATTTTCCATCCCATGACTAGGACAATTTCTTAGACATTCTTTTATCCTCTCCCATGCAAGCGCTAGCGGCTCACGCTCTTCCTGTCTAAAACCAGTAATATTAGATTGGAGTTGCATAGTCTTTGTAGGTGGAAAAAATTTAGTCATAAATAAAGAAGTACATCCCACCCATGATGTAATAGTATTTTTAGGCAAAGATAGCAACCATTCTTTAGCTCTTCCTCTTAGAGAGAAAGGAAATAGACATAATTTGACCGCATTAGGGTCAATGTCTTTTACACGCATCATATCACATATTTCAGTGAAAGTATTTAAGTGCATACCTACGTCTTCAACAACAGAGCCTCCAAATTGATTCTATTGAGCCAAACTTAAGTAATGGAGCTTAATTCGATAATCATCAGCAGCATTTGCTGGCTGAGTAATAGGAGTACACAAATAATCATTATTGGGAGTAGCAAACTCCCCAAGCTTCTTTTCAGCCATAATTCCTTGTGTTTTCTTAGATTAAAAATTATAACAGTAAAAACAAGAATTAAAGACTAACTAATTTTTTTGGTTTATCAAATAAAGACTAAAAACCAAACTAACAAAATTAAAAAAAAGAATTAAAACTAGCAAGGTTCCTAATAATTTCACCAGGGTAGCTATTGCTTCCATGGCAACGATGCCAGAAAAAGGGTTTACACCTTCGATCCGGATTACGGATGTTGTATAGCTCTTTTCCCTAGTATACCTAGGTTATCGAATCCACGGGAACTGAATGCATAGTGAAGTTACTTTAACGGACCTTTGGGAGTTTTAGAATTCTTTTTTTGTTTTCACCGGACCAGTAGCTTGCGTATTTTTGTTGTTGTCGATGATGGAGAGAGAGAGGACCTAGGGCGTTCGGTTTCACCTGTAGCTGTGCAAAAACATATGATGGAGATAAAAGATAGAAATAAAGTATACGTGTACTTGTTTGAGCAAGATAAATTATATATGGGCAGTGCATCCATAATTGCTATTGCCTCCGCAACCGCTTATAGCAATAACCTACTAGTATTATCCATAGAAGAAAGAGAACTAATGATATGCATAGTGATGTCACCGTTAATCCCAAGCAAATCCCTTACATACAGCCATACTACCCCTTCTGTCACTGGGGTTCACAACCTGCAGATTAGTCATCACTCATACTCCTTATACCTGGCTCAACCCTCGGGGTCTTGGGTACCTGACAAGTCCTTGGATTGAGGCAAGAGAGGATACAATAATCATCATGTCATACAAACTAATACACGATCCCATATATGATAAATCACATGCACAATTGCTACATGGCTAGGCTGAAGCCCTTACCCCAAGGAGAATTACTCACACATAGAGATGAGATCAACAATCACAAACATTGTAAATAAAAGCATAAGATTGATAGCAATAGTCTTACAATGTCGCCAATCGGAGAAGAGATCTACTATTACAAGTGGTGGAGGGAGTTGAGATATGGAGGCGGCTTTCTAGCGAGGTATGGCTTCTTCGGGGCCTGGGGCGCAGCGAGAGATGTTTTCCTGTCACCTGAGGCTTCTTTATATAGGGGTCCCTTCACGAAAGTTGTTCCGTTTGACCTAACGGTGGTGGCGCCAACTATACGACCAGAGCTATATGGTCAGAATTTTTGCTCCGGCCGTATAGATGGTCGTTACGGCATCTGCCTTTGTTGGATGGCTCCTGGTTTCTTATGGTTCAAGGAAATATCGTATCTTTGACTTTAATGTAGTGATCCCCTCCTTTAAACGACATTATCCGCGTAGGAAAAATACAAGAACAAAGGATTACATACCCCTCTGAGTATTAGCATTAGTGGCAGGGTTTAGAGAGATATTTCATCAAACATATGATTAATATCCAGTTTAAATGTCGACGTAGATGGCTATTGTCAACACCCGGATTTTTAATCCCAGATGCCTGTTATGCCATACCTCGCAATCCCAGGATTACCATTTTTGCGAGACATAACAGAATTGGTACCACAGTACATCATCCATTGCAAACCATAATAAGGTCTTACAAATAAAGGATCTCATGATCCAGTCTTAATACAAATCAATCAGCGGAAAATAAACGTAGTAGGGGCTCGATCTTTAGGATCATACGCAATACTGATGATGGGAGATGATCCTAGTTGTCGTAGACCTCCTGCTGTCCATCATCCTGGTACCTCTCCTCATAGTCTAGCCACAGGAATAGCCAGGGACAAAGCCATGACTACTCTTTAAGTACTTGCAAACTATAACTAACAAGTAAGGTAGTTCTAGTAGGAATCTTAAGCTCTAGGTTTATTTGCAAAAAGCCAAGTTTATCTCAGACTGAGTTTAGAAGTAAAGAAAACTAAGTTAATGTTCTAAATCACTTAAGTGGGAACCTAGCTTTCATATCCACAACCCTGTTGTGGTTAAGTCAAAGTCATAGTTCAATTCACAAGTCATTTTGAAAACATCTGACGACGTAACAGTATGGCTACTCCAATTGTCCATGACTGCGGACGCGGCTATTCGAATAGTTTGACACTCTACAGAGGTGGTACACTCTCACCACAAATTTCGATACATCCATCAAGGATAACCCCGAATCATCATACTTAGTATGCGGGTAATCAATCATAACCTTTCAATTACGCACTCTAGTATAGGCACCTCCCCTATGAGCTTGGCCTCCCAGCCATGGCAATCTGCTATCCTGGGCACTGCATAGGTGGACATTCACATTCACGAGGTAGCCTCAGCTTCACCTCTTTCCGCGAGGGAACCCATACTAAGGCATATAAACTTCCAGTTAAGCCCTAGGTATTGGGGTTGTATGGTAAAATTAGAATGGTATCGCATCCGAACCCATCCATCAGTTTTTATAAAGGGCTAAGGCTCATGCCTCAACATTTTCCTCATCAAATACTTTTGTGTTTCTCAACACATGTCAAAATATTTCAATAGAATGAATCCTCATTCCAAGGTTTTCATAATCATTTTCACCAAGTATTTCCATCTAAAGTGATCAACTTTTATGCTTAGCACTAGCCACTAAAGTTGAGGGTATTCACTAATGAGGGGTGCTAATCCAGGGTAACTATCCAACTCTAATCTCATGCCTTGGGATGACATCTAAGTATAACTAGTTAGGCCTAGTTTTATACTATTTATGGTATCTATCCTATTTGTCCAATACTCACCAAGCACTAACTAACAGTAAAGAACTTTGGTAAAGTAAAAGAATAAAGCTTGCAAGTGAAACTTGGGATTGATATAAGCAAAGTTGGATAACCAAGCATGCCTAATGCATCTTGCTTAGGTTATCAAGTTTGCAAGTGTTAACTTGCATAGTTCTAGCTTGCAATTAGTGATGGCTTGCCTTGAGTAGTGAGTGATTGAATTTTTCTTCTTCTTCTTGGTAGTACTCCTCCTCGTATCCCGGGTCGGTACTATCGTTTATAAATGAATACGAGGTACCAAATCTCCAAACAATACTTAACTATTTCTATTTAGCACACTAAGGCTCACACTTGATGATCCAGCATCATCACAATCATCACATGAAATAAAGACTTAATCTTGTTTATCTTATTTTAGAAAAGTAATTTCTACTCATTGAAAATACTTAAGATTTAATATTCTCCATTAAAATATGGGATCATTTTGACACATGTCATCACCACATATTCTAATACATGGGAATGTGATTTAAAGTGGTGGTCATATTTTCTAAAGTTTAAGATTATCATTTAATAGAATTAAAGTGACTAGAAATGCCTATATAGCATTCTTTTGGTACTAGTCCAATGTCACTGCATGTAAACCTAAATATTTTTATATATTCCGATAGATCTTGTCAAATGTGATTTTTGAGAGTTAGAATTAACTCAAAAGAATTTATGGTTGATTTTTGAAAAATGTTTGAAGTTGGAAAAGTCTTTGTCTTGTTATTTTTACTATAGGTGATCTATAATTTCAAATGGTTTGAATCCAATGGGCTTGGATAGATAATTAAAATATGTTTCTAACAAAATTGGAATCATGCAATTTGGTTTAGTGAATCTCTTTGAATTGATTTTTAAATCTACTAACAGAATCTGGTTTCAACTAAAATGGAAAATAACTATTTGAATCACTGGGCTCTGCGCGGGAAAGTAAACAGGCTGGCCCAACTACACTGCATTGGCGCAGCGGGCTACTAACAGGGGGGTCCCACTAGTCAGTGGCTCATCTAACCCGAAATTGTATGTTTCAATCTAGGCCATGCGATTAGACTAGGATCTAACGGCTGAGGTTCATCTCCTACGTCGAACAGCTCTAGCGAGAACTGAGCCCTAACGCGGCGGTGGGGGTCGTGTGAGGCTCACCAGGGCTCCAGCTAGGGTCGGCGATGGGGGCGAACAACATGGTAGACGACGACGGTTCAAACGGTGGTCGCGGCGGCTCCTGGGGCGGCTCCAATCAATGACTCCTCTTCTCCTCTACATCGGTGGACTCCGGCCAAATTTCGGCGAGGTGGTGCTCGCCTTGCTCCGGGGAGAGGTGTGGGAGGTTCTGTGGGGAGTGGGGAGTGAGATGGTGTGCTGAATTGAGGCGGAGGGGGCCTTTATTTATACGCTGGCGAGAGGGGCATTGCAGCATGGGCTGGCTCCTCCGGCGACGGCAGTACAACGAGCTATTGGCGTGGCTGAGGGTAGGGGCGACGCATTGTTTCCTGGCGGTCGTCACAGGCTTAAAGGCGAGGCACGGGGTGGGTGAAGATGGTCGGGCGCGGGCGGTGCTCTTCCCGGAACTGGCGGCGTTTAAGACGGCGCACGGGGGCTATGGGTCGCGCGGCGGAGAACGGGGATGTCTGGGAGCTAGCTAGGGTCATGGCGAGTGTGTGCACGCGCGGAGAGGGCGAGACAGGGCGTGTGCGAGCTGGTCGGCTGCGGTGCTCTGGCGTGCCCTCGGCATGGCGCAGAGAAAGTGGGCGCGGCGGTTTTCTGGTGGTCCATGGTTTGCTTGCGATCGAGGGTTGGACAACGAGTGGCGATGGACGGTGGCCTGCCTCCTGGACATCATGGACAAGGGCGGCGCGGTCTGTGGCGAGCTGTCCATGGTCGGCCGGCGTGGCAAGCTTCAGGCGGTGCTGCACTGGTGCAACAACAAAGGGGGGAGGCTGTCCACTGCGCTGCTAGGTGCTATGGCAGACAAGTGAGTGAAATGGGGGTAAATGGTCGAGTGATCATTGCTCCAAACAGTGGAGTTAGACAGGGTTTAATCTGTGTCTGCAATGTGTTCGACCAAATGGACGCATGAACTTAAGTTTGAAATTTTCGAATGAAATTTGGTGAGTTTTTTGATCTTATTCTTGAGTGTCTATGGTTGCTTGGGTTTGCCAAGGTGAATTGATTTGAGTGGTTTTTGCAAAAATGGTGATCTTATTATATACACTTGATTCAATTTTGAATTGTCCTTTAAATAGATTTGAAAATAGTTTATGTGAGTTTGTAAAGTGGGCTTGGGTTCACTTTTACTTGGTCTAGCAAGGGGTGAAAAGAAATGGAAATGTTTCTGTTAGAAATTCTTTACTAGGAACTCACAAAGTGGACTAGTGGTTAACTTTGGTCAAAATGACCATTTGATCATATGATTTATATTTGATTTCTTTTTCTTTGGATTTTGTTTGTAATTGGCCTAGATGATGTAGTATTCGTCTTTAAACCATTTCTTATCATTTGTAGTAAACACACATGGCAATTTCACTCAATCATACACTAATGCAAAATCACACATACACTCATATTCAATTTAGTACTCCCTCCGGCCCGAATTACACATACACTCATATTCAATTTAGTACTCCCTCCGGCCCGAATTAACATCCGCGTCATCCATTTTGCAAAAACATCCCTGCCAAATCCCCGACAAGCACCCCACTCCACTCGTCTTCCTCGACCACCTCGACGAGCTCCGCTCGTTGGATTGTCTTGGCGCTCATTGTCGCCCACTTACCACAAGACACCCCTCTGCCCACCGCCCCTACGCCGATTCCCCATGCTGCGCTGCGTCCGCCTAGCTCCCCCGTAGCTGCGTACTGCCATGGACTCCCAAGGTCGAGCTTTTCTATCAGCCGCCACCTTGCTTCCCCATGCCGCCTTGCTGGATCTACGAGCATACCTATTTGATCTGCTCTCTGACGGCGAGGATAAGCTCCAGGTCGTCATCCTCATTATCATTGACGCCACCGGAGAGGAGATGGAGGGCCAGGGGAGTGCGCCGGCCACCATCGCGCTCAGCGGCAGCTCCAGGCGCTCCTCTCCAACGGCCACGACACACACGCCTTCTAGGATTTCTGCTACTGAGCAAGATCATCAGGACCCAAATCTGAAGAAAATGGTACATTTACACCTTTACTTGTTTATGGGGAAATCAGCCCCTTTGCTGTCTTTTAGGGAAATCAAGGAGATGTTGATTTATGGAAGCGCTGATGTATTCCTGAAATTGTAGGATTAGTTTCATGCACATTTCCTCTCCAACTGTAGTGTTGTATGCTTAGATCGTTTTCACGTGCGTGAAATTCATCACTGTGATCTTTCACTGATCCTATTCAGTAGTAGTAATTGGCCTAGTCAGATAAAGATACACCAATATTTGATCTTACATACTGTCACATACCTTGCATTATGGATGAAGTTCTTCCATCTCTGTTTCCTGAGTGCTTGACGTAGTTTTGAAATCTTGATTTTCCAGATCATATTGTTAGTCGCTGAATTCTAACTCTCATCGAGGGAGAGGATGACACAAGGAGTTGGAGCAATTTTCTGATTTCTATTTCTCACACAAACTCACACAAATGCCATGCCAACCTGAGGGGTTGGGGATACATACTTATAGGCTGCTAACCAGCCAAGAATATGCTAGATGCTAGTCTAAGATGCTAGTCTAAAGGCAGCAGTCAAGGATGCTCTATCTAACAACCAGTCCTTGATGCTCTATCTCTAACTGCTAGTCCTTGACACAAGGACCAAGTGTGCTGTCCCACAAAGACCATAGGACAGAGACTTATCCATCATTCTCCCCCTAAGTCTTGTGCGTCGTCTTGTGGGAAGGCTGGACCATCCCAATCCTGGAGCAGAGTCCAACGAACACGATCCTCCCAAGAGACTTGGTGAGCAGATCTGCAAGCTGATCCTTGGTGTTGATGTAGCTCGCCGTGATGCTCCCTTCATCCAAACAGCTTCCGATGAAGTGGTACCTCACACGGATGTGTTTGCTCCGCTCGTGGAACACGGGGTTCCTCGCTAGGGCCAAAGCGGACTTGTTGTCCACCCTGAGCTCCACCGCTCTAGTGTCTCGACCGAGGAGATCACCAAGCAGTCGAGCGAGCCAGAGCACCTGAGTGGAAGTGGTGGAGGCCGCTATGTACTCGGCCTCGCAGCTAGACATGGCCACCACCTGCTGCTTGACTGACTGCCAGCTCACGAGGCACTTGCCGAGGAAGAAGAGGATCCCGCTTGTGCTCTTGCTGGTGTCGATGTCGCCGGCGTGGTCGCTGTCGCTGTACCCGACGAAGTGTGCCGCCCCAGGGCACCTAGGGTAGTAGAGACCGTGGTTGAGAGTCCCCGCAATGTAACGGACGATCCTCTTCACAGCCTGCTGGTGCTCCGTTGTCGGTCGCTGCATGAACCGACTAACGTAGCCGACGGAGAATGCCAAGTCCGGCAGTGTGTGGGAGAGGTAGCGAAGGCTCCCCACGAGACGCCGGTACTGCGTAGCGTCCACCTCCTCCGTCGTGCTGTCGCGGCTGAGCTTCAGCCTCTCCTCCATCGGAGTGAGGGCTGGGTTGCAGTCGGTGAGCCCAGCTAGCTCAACGATGCGCTTGGCATAGGCGGTCTGTCGAAGCGTGATCCCGGAGTCGTCCTGGTGCACCTCGATTCCCAGGTAGAAGGATAGGGGCCCCAAGTCACTCATCTGGAAGGTGGCCTTCATCTCTTACGCAGCCACCTCCGCATCCTTGGTGCCGGTGATCACCAAGTCATCGACGTAGACGCCCACTAGCAGGGCATTTCCTCCATTGCCCCGCCGGTAGACGGCCGCCTCGTGCGGGCTTTGCTCGAAGACCATCCTCTTTAGCATGGAATCCAACTTGGCATTCCACGCCCTCGGTGCATGTCGTAAGCCGTAAAGGGCCTTGCGCAGGCGAAGCACCTTGCCCTCCTTGCCGGGGATTGCAAATCCTGGTGGCTGGTGCACGTAGACCTCCTCCTTCAAGTCGCAGTTAAGGAACACCGACTTGACATCCATGTGATGGACACGCCAACCCTCCTGGGGAGCCAGCGCAAGGAGTCGTCGCACGGACTCCATCCGTGCCACAGGAGCAAAGGCGTCGTCGAAGTCGACCCCCTCCTGCTGCACGAAACCTCGTGCCACCAAGCGAGCCTTGTGCTTGACGATGGCGCCGTCCCTCTTCAGCTTGAACACCCACTTAAGGGTGATCGCGCAATGACATTGAGGGAGGTCAGCAAGCTCCCAGGTGCGGTTCTGCTCAACCGCATCCATCTCCAACTGCATCGCGGCGTGCCATGCCGCGTCTCTCTCGGCCTCTGCAAAAGACCGAGGCTCGCCTTCGTCACACGCAAGGTGCAACTGCGCCTCCAGGTCGTGTGGCACCAGTCCCGGCACCGGCTGGTTGCCGAGAAGGTTCTCCATCATGCGGTACCACATCGGCTCGCTGTCGTAGTACGCGTCAATGCGCTCCTCGTCGTGAGGGAGCGGGGAAGCGAACTCCACCGGGCTGTGCTCGACGTGAGCTGGTGGTGGAGTAGACGTGCCCGGAGGGGTGGCTGTCGGTGCTGGAGTACGAGGCGTCGCCGGCTGTGCTAGAGTCGACAAAGGACTCGTCGCAGCTGAAGTCGTGGTCGGAGAGCGTGGTGCTGCCGGGGTCGATGAAGACTCGGGGGCTGAGGTAGGCATGCTGGGCGAAGAAGAGCCACCTACTCCCCCAGCTCCCTCGAAGTGGACGTGCTCGATAATGAAGTCGTCATACGTCGGAATCGAGTCGTCGTCCACCGCCTTGTCCCACGCCCATCCTCGCCCTTCGTTGAACACGCCTGGCGTCTCGCGCATACGCTGTCTTCGGTCGAGGATGCGGTAGGCCTTCGAGCCCTTCGCGTAGCCGATGAACACTCCCGGAATGCTCCTGTCGTCGAGCTTGCCAATGTGGCCAAGCTCCTTGGCGAACGCGAGGCAGCTGAAGACCCGCAAGTGGGAGACCGCCGGCTTGCGCCCATGCCAAGCCTCGTACGGCGTCCTGCCATCGAGAACCTTGGTAGGCGAGCGGTTGAGGATGTAGACGGCCGTCACCACCGCCTCTCCCTAGAAGACAGCCGGCATCCCTCTCTGCTTGAGGAGGGACCGGGCCATCCCCACAACCGTCTGGTTGCGCCGCTCGATGACGCCGTTCTGCTGTGGACTGTACGGTGCGGAGTGGTGACGATGAATGCCCTCATCCGCGCAGTACGACGCGAATTTAGCCGCTGTGAATTCGCCGCCGTTGTCGGTGCGCAGCACGCGCAGCTTGCGACCGCACTCCGCCTTGCTGCCGAGGACCATCACCCACATGTAGCGGGAGAGGTCGTCGACGAGCAGCAAGAAGTAGCGTCGTCCTCCTGGTGTGGCCGGTGTCACCGGGCCACACAAGTCCCTGTGCACGAGCTCGAGCCTCTCCTTGGCTCGGAAGCTCGCCCTCTGGGGAAAAGGGGTCCGCCTTTGCTTCGTCATCACACAGACGTCGCAGAACGGCTCCACATGGTCAAGGCACGGTAAGCCTCACACCATCTCCGTGGTATTGAGCCGCTTCAGGGCCTCGAAGTGAAGGTGCCCGAAGCGGTCGTGCCACTGCCATGCCTCGTCGTCCCGACGGGCGGCGAGACATAGGGGTTGTGCCACCTGCACGTTGAGGACGTAGAGTCGATTCGCACCTCTAGTTACCTTGGCAAGAAGGCGACCATGGCGATCCTAGATGCGTAGGATCCCATGCTTGATCAGCACGCTCGAGCCGTTCTCATCCAGCTATCCCAAGCTGATGATGGAGTTCCTCAACGTGGGAATGTAGTAGACACTGGTGAGCAGCCGGTGCTCTCCAGTCTTGGCGGTAAAGATGATGGAGCCGACGCCCTTAATCTCCACGGCGGAGGCATCCCCAAACTTGACGGAGCCTCGCACGCTAGGGTCGAGCTCGGCGAAGAACTCCCGTCGACCAGTCATGTGATGGGTAGCGCCGGTGTCTAGGCACCACCCGTCAGTATTGTCGCCGCCGGAGCCATCGCCGAGGAGGGCGTGTGCCTTTGGCTCGTCAAGGTGGAGGAGAGCCGCCGCGGCTGGTGCCGCTGGAGTTAACTCGATGCTTGCATGTGCCATGAACAGAGTCGGCTCCTCCTCCGCCCGTGCGAAGTTGGCCTGGCCGCGTCGTGGCTGTCGACAGTCCTTGGCCCAATGGCCAAGCTGGCCGCAGTTGCGGCGTAAATCTCGTGCCGGCTTACGCTGCCGTGGCGCCGCCACTGGCGTCTTTGCGCGCCTTGCGAGGCTTGCCGCGCTTGCGGCCGCCTGTCGTGGAAGAAGGCTCCCCCTTCTTCCTATCACCTTGGCAGGCATCCCGCTGCTCCCGAGTGAGAAGTAGCTTCCCGCCAGTGGTGATGGACCCTGCCTGAGGCTGTGGCTCGTCAGAGTCGACGACCTTGAGGTGACCTATCGCCTCCTCGATCGACATCGTGGAGAGGTCCAGCAGAGACTCGATCGAGCGAGCCATCTACCTGTACTTCTCGAGAACGCAGTGAAAAAGCTTCTCGACAGCTTTCTCCTCGTTGTAGGTGTCCTCGCCGAACTGCACAATCTTCTGCAACAGAGTGTTGAGACGGAGAGAAAAGTCATCAACGTCCTCACCCGGCTTGAAGGCTAGGTTCTCCCACTCCTTGCGAAGTACTTGCAGTGTGGACATGCGGGCGCGGTCGGTGCCTATGTGTGCCGCAGCGATGGCGTCCCAAGCCTCCTTGGCAGTCCGCTTGTTGGAAAGCGAGAACTGCATCTCGAGCAGGACTGCAGCGAGGAGGGCGTCCAGCGCCCGTCGATCTTCATGGTGGTCGACGTTGGCATCCTGGACTGCCTCCCACATGTGCCGCACTTGGAGCCGGACCTTCATGACCGCGGCCCACTCGACGTAGTTGGTTTTGGTGAGGGTAGGCCACCCAACACCGGGACCAACGTCCCTGACCACAGTCCGGACCTCATGGTGAGGGTAGGCCGCGGTCTTGGTCGTTTCGGCCGCCTTCGCCACACGCGCCTCCTCCGAGAGCGCCACCGCCATGTGCGCCTCCTCCAGGAGCGTCACTGCCGTGCGCGCCTCCTCCGGGAGCGCCACCGCCGTGCGCTTGGGCGTGCTCGGCTGCCCACCACGCCGTCCGCTCGCCGGCTTCGTCGTGGTTTCCGTCGATGCTGCCGTCGCCTGAAAGGGAGCCGCTGATGCTGCCGCGTAGAGCCTCGACCTCCGCCGCTGCCTCACATGCTGCATCCTCTGATGGTGCTGCTTCCACCTCCGCTCTGGCTGCTGCCAGCTCTGCTGCTACCAGCCTCGACGCCCTTGCTTTGCCCGCCATTGATGATGCCGCCACTGCTGCTGCTCCTCTGAGGCGAAGGGCCCTGCCGACGCTGCGTGCTCGAGGTTACTAGTGCTGAGAGTGGCTTGCGGACATGACTCGCCGCTGGGGAGCTGTTGGGTGGAGAGGGGGCTGCAACCGACGAGCTGCTGCTCGTCTGCGCAGAGAGAGAGGAGTGAGCAGAGGCAGCCGGAGCTCCTGCTACTGCCGGTAAAGGAGATGAGCAGGAGATGCTCAGGCTACAAACAAACTTGGCTCTAATACCACTTGTTAGTCGCTGAATTCTAACTCTCATCGAGGGAGAGGATGACACAAGGAGTTGGAGCAATTTTCTGGTTTCTATTTCTCACACAAACTCACACAAATGCCATGCCAATTTGAGGGTTTGGGGATACATACTTATAGGCTGCTAACCAGCCAAGAATATGCTAGATGCTAGTCTAAGATGCTAGTCTAAAGGCAGCAGTCAAGGATGCTCTATCTAACAACCAGTCCTTGATGCTCTATCTCTAACTGCTAGTCCTTGACACAAGGACCATGTGTGCTGTCCCACAAAGACCATAGGACAGAGACTTATCCATCACATATTCTACCATCGGTGTGTTCTATCCAACATAATGGTATAGGGCGAGTTTTTTTGTCCATCCAAGGGCCCAAAGGCCCTACTATTGATCATTGTAAAAAATTCTTGGATTGGAAATACTCCTACCATAGGATATCAAATCAATCAAGAAATACTTCTGCAAATGTTGGGCAACCACTACAGCCTGAAACTGAAGCACATGATCCAGCAAGCATCTGGAAGCCAATATCTTCTTCTCTGCATGCATTTTATAGGTTTTATCGGCCACATACTAGATGGATCTAATAGAAAAATTCTTGTTTACGCAGGCACTAACTGTAACTACCTCGGTGAATTACGCTCCTAGTTACAAGCCTGGATGAGCGGAAATGGTTAAAATAGTACGGTGGGGCCCAAATGCCACTCACAGGTAGACCTTTCGGCCGTCCTAACCATTTCCAAACATCGGGACAAGAACGGGCGGCGTGTCGGCATGAAGGATCAACTACATACACAAATGAGTATGTATGCAAGCCACCATACAACAGTACATCAGAGCCATTCCATCTAAAAAGAAAGGAAATATAGCAACGCCATACGGCAAGATCCAAATATCCTAGATAGATATAATAGTTTAGGATATCTCCTTATACATCAAACATCAGAGTATCAGGCGGAAGCAGAAGACAAAAATCCGAGTACAGATAAGAAGCAAATCGGCATAAGATGCCCCATAAATAAGCACGTCCCGCCCACAGATCTCACGGATCCCCGTTCCCGGAATCTCTACACCGAATGATCGTTGCCCACATCGTCCGTCTCCTCCACCCAGTATCCATCTTGCGGGTTCACCTGTTCATCTGAATCAATAATTTATCGTGTGAGACCCTAGGTGTACTCAGCAAGTCTTTATGCCGCTAAAGGGGACACAACCTGTGGTGACGCAATTGCAGCAAAAGATAAACCCTAGCAATTCTATAGATACTCGCTAACCATCCGCCTAACCATAGATAGACGGATGTCCGTGAATTAAAAACAACAGTTATAATGGTAATATTAACAGATCCATCCTCCTCCTCGCTTACCGACGAGGAAACGGACGAACAACCCCCCATCCGTTGGCAGTTTTATTAACCATTCCATGAGTGTTGCATTATTTACTAGTCAGATACTTAGTCAAATTAAAAGCGGTACTTTAGTTATGCTTGTCTATGATCGAGAAACTGTGCTCCAAGTCGTCCATAACCGCGGACACGGCTTTCAGAAAGTTTTACCCTGCAGGGGTGCACAAATAGCAACACACACTCGATCAACCTCGGAAAAACCAAATCAAAACCCGACGAGGCAGTCACGACAAAGCGATCACAGGATTCAGAAATATTTCAGGGGGCCACCCCATTAAGCTACCCGCGACGAAGTTGGCCGACTCCAAGACGGACTCAAGGTTTGCGCCAATGGCTGTAAGCATTTGGGAACCGAAAATGTGGTGGGCTTGTCGATACCTGAAAACACTCCGCTTTCCTAAGCGATGCGATGTGCGTTACCTCGCACAATTTAAATAAGCGATAAAACATGGCATAAGTACAGGATAGTAAATAAAACCTCAAACTAGTTTGTGGCCCCAAGAAATAAGAATGAATCAAGCTCGGCTCGGGGGTTCATAAGCCTCCCGGATGTGGATAGCGCGAATATTCAAGGAACAGGAATCAAGTACTCGGGGTCCTACGGGACACAAGTGAGCCTGAAAAACCAAATAGCAAATATGGCTCACCGATGCCACTTTCATTAGTTATCCCATTACTACTCAGATTAAGTTGTATAGGTACCTCGTTATTCATCAGACACTCACATACCCTACACATGCTGTTCTACGACTCGCATGGCTCAAACAACTCCTGTAGTAATGGCTCATGGGATGGAGGAACAAGCTTCGGTGGGGTTTTAAAAGTAAAGGCTATGCAGTACTTGGGATTCAGCTTAATGCAATCGCGACTCAATGATGCAAGAATAAGATAGAGGCAATAGGAACTATATGTATGCAAGCATGTGGTAGTGCTTGCCTGGCAGCTCAGTTGAAGCGAGAGAAGGATCTGGGTAGTGCTCCTGGTTCTCTTGATATATCCCCTGCTCAGCGTCTATTCGAAGAAGAACCAAACAAACAAGGGACAACATAAACAAAGTGCGCAAGCATATGAATAAAATGCATCAAGCAAACAATCATGCCATGATGAATGATGCACAATTTGCATGGCAATAAAGTAGCATGGCATGGGTGAGGTGTGGAATACAAGAATAAATCATTTTATTGAGTTTTGGCCCCATTTTATCCTCATATTAGTTGCTGTATACTTTATATTTATATGATGCATGCTTCAAATCAAAACATGGAATGCATAAACAGAAAGGTCTCGTCGAGCTAATCATTTTAGACATATTATTTGTTAATTTTGGAGTTATAAAACAAAAGTTATTAAATAATTAAGAATAAGGGCATTTTATTGTAATTTTACTCAACTTGGAATTTTAAGTGTTCAAAATATATTTTGAATGGCATATTTGAATTCCTCACATTTTTCTGATTTCAAAACATATATTATTTGGATTTATATTTTAAAAGTTATTTAAAAACAGAATTAAAATTTGAATTTGAATTAAATTTGAAAAGATTTGAATTAAAACAGAAATACTGAAATACTTTTTCTACACAGGATTAGCTAGCCACAGACTATGACAGGTGGGTCCAGCGCTGACTCAGCAAGACAGTATGAGAAAAGATTTCTCACCTTGGCTGCCACGAGAGAGTGACAGTGGGGCGAGCCCAGCGGACCCTACGCCCGGCAGTCTTGAGGCTGCCACGCGGCTCATGAGGACTGAGGTTGATGGGTCAGAATCTCCGGAGCCTTTTGCAAAACGCCACGAAGGACACTGTGGGCCTAGAGGAGCGCGGTTTAGGAATAAAAAGCTAGAGGGTTTTCAAAAGCGACTCGGCCTTTGTGCTTCTTCTCTCTCTCCGCCTTGTGACAGTCGATCTGCGCCCGGCAGGCCTTGTGTGTGGCTCGAACCAGAGATTCTTGGGCCTTGAGCGGAGCCACTGCGGTGGCTTGGGCTTGGTGTCAGGGAGGTAGGCGTGGCCTAGATAGGGTGCTATGCGGGGCGGGAGTGAGCGGACAGAAACGAGCAGCGGCGCGCAGAGGGTGCTCGAAGAAACTAACGGCGAGCACAGGCGACGGCGGGGAAAACGGAGGTGTCAGGGAGGTTGGCCACGACGCAGACGAACCGGAGACTAGGGTTTGGGCTCGGCCTTGGCGTCGATCTGGTGGCTCTAGCGCTTCTCCTTGGCTGCGTGTCTGCAGAGACGATCTGAGGACCCTCCTTGTACTCCTCGATCACCTCCGTCGTGCTCGTCGCCTGATGCAGTGTGTAGCCGAGAGGAGGCCGAGGATTTGCCGGCGACGGCGTAGCCGGTGGTAGGAGAGGCAGGGGAAAAAGGGGAGCGGCCTTGGGGTAGATCTGGGGTAGCAGGGCGAGGCAGAGAGGTGGTGGGGTGGAGGATAAAGCGAGGGAGAGGGAGGAGGTACCGTGGGGAGGTGGTAGATGAAAAAGGTGGCTCGGCCACTTTTCCTCTCCTTCCTCCTCACGTGCTCGGTCTGGGCAGGCAGGGCAGGTAGGGGAGGCTTCCAGGTGGGGCAAGGCAGGAGGAGAGAGGCCAGGCTCGGGTGGGGCCGAGCTGCAGCGAGAGAGAGCTAGAGAGGGAGAGGGAGATGGGTGGCATGGAGCTCGGGTTGTAGCTAGGCTCGGGTAGGGTTTGGTTTGGGGTAGCTAGGGTTGGGGTGGTCAGGTGGGCTAGCTGGGTGGGGCCAGGGGACCATGTGGTGAGAGAGGAGAGAGAGGCCGAGAGAGAGAGAGGTGGTGTAACATGCTAGGGTTAGGGTTTAGCTTAGATGGGGGGTATGGTTAGAGAGGATGGGGTATGGTTAGATGGGTAGGTGATGGTTTAGGGTTTAGAGAGAGATAGATGGAGTGGTCCTTTATGACAAGATCAAGCATGCTCTAGACAAGCTCCAACAAGATCAAGTCAAGAAAAAGAGAGGGATGTGAAGCTAGGGTTTAAGCAAGATCAAAATAGATCAAGCCAAAAGAAAGGATAGAGATAGAGAGAGAGAGAAATGATGATCCACTCAAGATTCAAATAAAAACCAAATACTAGAAAAGGTGGCACTTGCATGGCCCATGCAAAATATTTATTGCCATGTTGATTCTTGTGGAAACAATATTATTACATGGCATTATTATTTTGCATTCCCAAAAATTGGAATATAGCCAAGCAAAAAGGATTAAAAGGATGCCCCATGTGGAGTAGATGGAGATGACCATGTTTGAATAGAAATGGGACTTGCTAGTGTGTATGTGCCACTAGATGCTCAATAGTCCCAAAAATATCCCAACATGGCATAATCCATAATAATCCATATGGAAGCTAGGAAAAAGGGTTCCACTCGCAAGGCATGCAAGGGTGGCCATGTGGCTCTCATATATCAATAATGTGAAAACAACATGATGCTAAGATGAGAACATGTGGAAAAGAATTGGATCCATCCCAACCCACATGAGCTAGAGGTAAAACCAATAAGTGCCAAGCTCATATTTAGTTGGATGGTGGAATTATAAGGTGGTGAAAGAAAAGGTGGTGGAGTTAGTAAAAGACATGCCCCCAACTCAACTTGGGCATTTAAACAATATATCAAGACCCAAATACAATATCAAGAGTCAAATACAATTAACAATGCATATGAGAGAAGAACCAAATGAAAAGGGGTTTTATATGATGCTCAAATGCAAGGTGGCATGATGACATGAGCATGATATAATGATGATGCAACAATTATATGTAGGAAGTAGCATCTATATAGACTAGGCTAGTAGCATTGCAATTGTTAGACAATTGGGATGCTACACTAACCAGTCTGAATTTCCCTACTAGCTATCGAGAGCTTGTCTGATATTTCGCCCTTGTTCCTCACTGGTTTGCTGGAGGTATAAATTTGAGCAACACTTCTCTTCTGCTGAGATGAATCTGTATAAAATTTGATGCATTTTACTCCTATGTAGGCAGTGGTGGCTGCTTTTTTTATGAACATCTATATTGTTGGATTGAACCAGATGTTTGGTATTGAGATATACAAGGTACTCTAGATTCATTGTTATCTCAAATGTTTACATTTCTACTTTAAAGTGCTACTTTTTATTATTCTGGTTTGTAGTTCTGTGGAAGCTAATGCTGGTTTGTAGGATCAGAGGTGAGCACTGTTCCATGGACTTATCAGCAACGATACCATTGTCATGTTTGTTCTGGAAGTCTGTTCAGGGCACTGGAGCACTAATATTTTCTTTCTTATTTGTTATTATCTAACAAGTAAAGGAATCCCACTCAAATTTGTCTTAGGAAGGAGCAAAATGATCCTTGGATTTGCCGAAGGCTTTCCAACCATGCTAAAGGGTGAAATTGCTATGGTATATTGTTAAACATCTTATCTTTTAGTTCAAAATGGAACCGAAAATACACTATCCTAAGTTCAGTCCAAGTGTGGTCTTTTAAACGCTTTGTCAACAGAAGTGTGGTTTTGCAAATACATTCCTCGAGTGTGGGGATTTTGATTGTTTTGAAAAAGAAGGCGTGATTTTTTCTTTTTGAGAAATTTACTGAATAAAATGTCTTGTGGCCTGATTTTCTCCAATATCTTACCTTGGACGAACTGCTTGACCTTGAGTTAGTGACCAGCTGTTAGTGACCCAGGGCTAGAGAATACCGGCCAGCACTGTTGAATTGTTGTTCATAGAGTTTGAGTGATGTTCTGCGAAGTCAAATGACGCATGTATAATATTCAATGTCTCAGCGTGTTCGTTCTAGTAGCAGTCAGTAAAACAAGAGTTAAGATTTTGGTTCAGCTATTATAAACTCGAGTAAGTTTCTCAAACACTCGACCTCTTTTGTCAAGAAGCACCAAGAAACAACACTTCTAGCGTGCATCTCAAAAAAACCACACTTTATGTACTCCCTCCGGCCCAAATTAATTGACTTGGATTTGCCTACATTCAGATGTATCTAGCACTAAAACATGTCTAGATACATCCGAATCTAGACAAATCGAAGTCAATTAATTTGGGTCGGAGGGTGTAACAAAATATTTCTCCAAACCACACTTTGTAAGTTCAGCAGAAGTGTGGCCTTGTGAAATGTTTTGTCAGCATAAGTGTGGTTTTGCAAATACATTACTCAAGTGTGGGGTTCCCGATGGTTTTGATAAAGAGGGTGTGGTTTTGAGAGATTTACTCAATAAACTGTCTTATGGCCTAGTTTGTTTTCCTCCAATATCATCTTACCTGGGCCGAATTGCTTGATCCTGAGTTGCTGACTAAGTGTTAGTGATCCCGTCCCCAAGGTAGATTAGTCCAAAAAAAAGGAGTGGGGAAGGGAAATCAATTCACTGTGCAGGGGTGAATTAACCAAAATTCAGGAGCAAGAAAAGACTGGACATCATTGTTGTTGATTCGCTGTTCATTAGCATTTTGAATGATCTTTGTGAAACAATATTATTTTTGAAACAGAATCACACCATGGTTTGATGTATTATTCAAAGGAACCAAATATTGTGACCCTGATAAACCAACTTTCTGTATATGGAAAATTTAAGCTTGCTTCCTTTCATGTTGTGCTTTAGTGTGTTGTAATGATGGTGATACGTCCTCTGTATTTCTGCAGAAGTGTTCTTTGTCCAAAGTACTAGGCTTACTGATCCTTCTCGCATACTTTCCAACAGCAAAGGAACCGGATGGCATTATCATCTAAAGCGCATAAGCTGTGAACACTTGTATTACCACAGATGGTTCTGCTTCGTCAGGTTAAGAAATTTTCGTCTCTACTCCCAATTTCTTTCTAACATGATCAGTACCAACATGATCAGTTTCTTTCTACTCTGGATTTAGTCATATACTTTTCAAATTACTTAGGAGTACATAACTGTTGCTAAATTACTTTTCAAATTCTAGTTCAGAGATCACCTGTAAGATTTTGTTCATGTCTAGGGTGCCGGCGACGATGCATGTCGAGAGGCTGGTGATACAGGCGTCGAGGAGTTATATACGCGGAGGTAGAGACAGGAAAGTCGTCGGCGACTCCTGGATTTTGGCGCCAAGGGGCGGCAACAAGCCCGGCGAGGGACCTCACAACGGGACCGACCTGGACCTGCTCCGCCTCCCCCGAGGACGACGGCTAGGGCAGGAAGGTCGCCGGCGACTCTTGGAATTCAGCGCCGAGGGGCGGCAGCAAGCCCAGCGAGTGACCTCACAGCGGGACCGACCTGGATCTGCTCCGCCTCCCCGAGGACGATGACTAGGGCAGGAAGGTCACCGGCGACTCCTGGACTTCAGCGCCAAGGGGTGGCAGCAAGTCCATCGAGGGACCTCACAGCGGGACCGGCCTGGATCTGCTCCGCCTCCCCGAGGACGACGACTGGGGCAGGTGAGGTCGCTCTGGACTTCGGCGCCAGGCGGCGCAGAAGCCAGGCCGAGGGACTCACAACAGGACCAGCTTGGACCCTCTCCGCCTCCCCCGAGGATGACGTCATGGATGGGCGTGGAGCTGGAGCTGGACCTGGATGTGGCAATCGCTAGCAGGTGCAGGTGATTGCAGTGAGCGAGGGGATCAGGCGGGCGGTGATGATTCTTGAGCAGACGGGGATCGCGGCGCGGTGATTATGGCGGAGCCGGGATCATGAGGACAGATTCCAAATTCAAATCTTGAATATAGGGTTAATTTGCTACGAATTGAATCTATTTTGGAGTTTTTTGTAAAATTCTATTTGAACTGAGCCACGAACAGTAATTCGGGCCGGAGGGAGTAATACAAGTTTTTGTTAACCCTAAACTTGGGTGATTAGAACTTGATAATCTTGATTAATATTTTTGGGGTGTTACAAACCTTCTCTCCTTAAACAAAATCTCGTCCCGGGATTTAAGAAAAACTAGGAACTAAAGAGATTTGGAAACTCAGTCCTAATGTAATCTTCTCGCTCCCAAGTAGGTTTTTCTTCAGTATGGTTGCTCCAATGGATCTTGAGGAACTTGATACTCCGGGTCCTGGTGGTCCTGAAGGTTTCTTCCAAAATACGAATGGGTACTTTATGATGGGTTAGATCCTTGTTGATATCTATGGACACTCGGTGATCAATATTCTTGAACACTTCGGTCTTCTTCGGAACTTCTAGGCATTTGCGCAGTAACGAGATATGGAACACATCATGTATGGATGACATCTCCTATGGCAGTTCCAGTTGATATGATACTTCTCCTCGGCGATTCAAAATCTTGAAGGGTCCAATATATCTGGGGGCTAACTTCCCTTTCCGACAAAAACGTTGCATTCCCTTCAAGGGTGATACTTTGAGGTACACAAAATCTTCGACATTGAAGGTCAGGTCTCTACGTCTCTTGTCAGCATAAGTCTTCTGTCTCGATTGGGCGGTGTTGAGGTGTTCAGGGACTTTGTGAACCTTCTCTTCGGCTTCTCGTAGGATGTCGGGTCCAAAAATCTGACTCTCTCCTACTTGCGACCAATTCAAGGGGGTACGACACTTCCTTCCATACAGAAGTTCAAATGGGGCCATTTGCAAACTAGCTTGATAACTGTTGTTGTATGAGAATTCTGCGAAAGGCAGACAATCTTCCCATTTGGATCCATATTCTAACACACAAGCTCTCAACATATCTTCTAAGATTTGGTTGACTCTTTCAGTTTGTCCATCGGTCTACGGGTGATAAGCTGTGCTGAAGTTCAGCTTGGTTCCTAATCCCTCTTGGACTTTCTGCCAAAATCTTGAGGTAAACTGGGTTCCTCGATTCGATACTATGGTCTTAGCGGTTCCATGCAAACTGACGATTCTAGCAATGTATAGCTCTGCTAGCTTCGAACTCTGGTAGGTGGTCTTGACAGGTATAAAATGGGCTACCTTGGATAGTCTATCAACTATGACCCAAATAGAGTCATTTCCCCTACTAGATGTAGGCAAACCGGTGATAAAATCCATTCCGACAGAATCCTATTTCCATTCTGGAATCTGTAATGATTGCAAAAGTCCTGCGGGTCTCTGATGTTCCGCTTTGACTCTCTGACAGATATCACACTTGGCTATATAGCTGTAACATCCTAGCATTAGGATCCAACGAAGGTAGAACTAGGAATCTAACTTTGTGCATGCATACATCTGTAAAAACAGGGTAAATTTTTCGCCAAACAAAATGCTAAAGGGATCAGCGTTTCGTTCGCTAACTAGAGGTAGGAATAGCTCTTGTTAGTGATTGCTATGAATTTTGACATGACCTTTAGGCATTATTAAGATTTTGGGAAAGTTACTTAGAATTCAAATTCGAAATTTAAATCAATTTGAAAGGATTTGAAAATTAGAAGTTTGTATTATTGATTTGATTTCCAAAATTCCTTATTAATATTATTTGGTTAAATTATAGATATAATAGATAACAATAAGGATTTAAGACAAGGAAAAATTAAATAAGAAATGGAATCTTATTTCCTGATTAAATAATAATAACACAAATAGTGATAAATACACAAAAAAACACTAAATATTACTGAAGATACAAACAAACTTTATTAACTTATAATCACATCTTTACAAGATTCTTTTAAAAAAGGAATAAAAAGAAAGTTACAATTGAAACCTATACTACATATCTACTCCTATACTAGATCTTGTATATCCATATCTTGTTCCTGCAAATAAGAAAAACAACTAAATGGAAGAAAGGGTTATTGGTTAGTTTAGTTTACTCTCAGTGGTGAACAGTGAAGTGCACTGTTCATATTACATCATTGAGTAAATAATAAATGGGCAAGTTTCACCAAAGGTGTAGTATCTGTTCTTTTAAGTAAATAGCCCTGATGCCACATTAGAAGCCAAGTGGAGAGAGGTAAGTTTCACCAGGCCACTAACAAGTAAACAGGTAAAAGTAAAAGCCAGATTACTTGATCTAATCCACACGATCAGTACACACAGACACACAGCTTAGTCATAGAATGCATGCAGTGTGCTGTCGATACAGCAGCAGCACTACTAGCACTCAAACAAAGCATACAACCAAAGCTCATCCACAGCCAGCATCGCTCTCATTCTCTAGCACACACTCAGACTTCATCGATCTCACCAAAGCATCCACAAAATCACCAGCCACTATACCAAACTAACCACTACTTCACCTCAATATGGTGACATAAGGAGGGGGTGGTGCAGAAGGATATCAAGGGCAACATCCAGATCACAGGAGAAGAGGAGGAGCAGGCGCATAACCAGGAGGTGCAGGCCAAGATCCAACCAGTAGAGCAGGCTAGCAAGATCAAGCCAACAGATCAACTAGCAACAACACCAACCACTCCACTGTTGTGGTGAGTACTATAAAACCTTCACATGATCCAACTATCTTATCCAGATAAGAAATCAGGTGTTGTTTTATGCTAAACCTCTCAGAGATCACCCAAGTGGGGTGTTGATGTCTACGCACTTCTATTCTTGTAGACAGTTGTTGGGCCTCCAAGTGCAGAGGTTTGTAGAACAACATAAAGTTTTCCCTTAAGTGGATCACCCAAGGTTTATCGAACTCAGAGAGGAAGTGGTCAAAGGTATCCCCTCTCAAGCAATCCTGCAATCAAGATACAAGAAGTCTCTTGTGTCCCCAACACACCCAATACACTTGTCAGGTGTATAGGTGCACTAGTTCAGCGAAGAGATAGTGAAATACAAGTGGTATGGATAACTATAAGTGGTAACGGTGCCAGAAAATAGCTTGCTGGCGTGTGGTTGACGTGGGAAAAGACTAAAGGCAAACTAGAATAAAGAAGGAAGCAAGCAAACATGTAACAGATCTAATTGCAAACCGTGTATCAGTGCTTAGAAACAAGGCCTAGGGATCATACTTTCACTAGTGAACACTCTCATATCAATATATTCTTATTTATGATACTACGCTGAACTACTCTCCGGTTGGACACTCTAATCCATGGTAGGGCTATAACAGCACACCCCAAAGTAAGCCTTTCCCATCTAGATAACCCCATACTGTCATCTTGAGCACTAGATGGTTCAAACAAACACCACAATTTCATAAAGACATCCAACTCCAAATATAACTCATAATAAGTATTTGTAATCTCTAGCCTAAGTTCCACCATGGTGTACACTCTGTCACTTTCACACACATGGGGAGAGCAGAGATCTATTAAAGCACTTGAGTAGCAAGATAGATCTACTTGATTACAAAGCTCATGATCACAATATGATCATGCATAGAGAGAGAGATGAACACATAGCTACCGGTAGAACCCTTAGCCTCGAGAGAGAACTTCTCCCTCCTCATCATGGGAATCAGCAATGGTGATGGAGATGGTGGTGGAGATCGATGGAGATGGATCTCGGGGCACTTCCCTGTCCCGACAGGGTGCCGGAACAAAGACTTTCTGTCCCCCGAGTCTCCAGTCCGGTGGCGGCGGTGCTGTGAAACTTTTCGTGGTTGGAGGCTTGATGATTTAGAGTTTTTTCATCGGGAGGCATCTTATAGGCGAAGAGGAAAGGTCGGTGGGCGGCCAGGGGGCCCACACCACCTGGTGGCGCGGCCAGGGCTAGCCCGCGCCAGCACATGGTGTGGCCACCCTGTGGCCCCTCTCCGTCTCGTCTTCTGGCTCCGTGAGTCTTCCGGTAAAATATCGACTTTGGCTTTTGTCCGGTCAAATTCCGAGAATATTGATTTTCTTACTTTCTGGAACCAAAAACAGCAGAAAACAGGCAACTGGCACTATGGATCTTGTTAATAGGTTAGTCCAAGAAATCATATGAAAAGTACTCCAGAGTATGGACAAAACATAAGGAAGTAGATAAAACCAAGTATGGAACATAAAAAATTATGGATACATTAGCAACGTATCAGGTGTATCCATCATAGAAGTATTAGAGCTAAAGCCAAGTAGTAGATTTGTGCAAATAATACCAGGATCTCAGACCAGCATCACTGATCCTGGATAAAAAAATTATATTTCATCTTCCAATATAAATATAGCCAAGGTTATGAACTCTGGGCAGATCTCTTAATAGAGTAGCACCACAGAATCCATAGATCTTATGGATCCATTAAGGCACAACCACTATTCCATCCAAAGGATTCCAGAATCAGTAACTGGTATTAATACCAGAACATAACTAAGAGGGACAGCCAGATATGGAACTAATTCCTATGCCTCAGACTAGCATCATAGGCATAAAACAATTAGTGAATAACATTAGCCAACTTATATAGCAATGATTTTCAAAGCAATTAAGCTTCTAGACAATTCTGGAACATTTGTAAACCAAAGCTAGTACTAGAGCAAATCATGTGTACCATTCCTAGGAGGTGTCACTAGGATTTGTCTAACCAAGCAAAGCTTACCCAATGATTACATAATCCAGGTCAACTAACAGTTAATCATCTTCCCAATACTTTAATTGGAAATCATTTTTTCACAGAAGAACTATTAATAGAGAGCATTCCAACTCTAGCATAACAGTGAGTTTCGATTCAATAAAATGAAACCATCATAGAGACAACAAGGGTGATCACATAGAGTTCAGCATACATTCACAGGGGGTTCTCTGACAAAGAACAAGATGGTAACAAATATTCAGTGGAGTACCAACTGACAGAAGGTAGAATAATTGGTTAGAACCAATAGCGTGCAACAGATACCACTAGCACGATAAACACTAGAAGGATATTACTGGTAGGATGAACCAGAGCAACTAACCCAACATCACTGCACAAGGATGAACCCTAGACAGGGGGCTAACCTATAATCATGCTAGGAAAGGATAGCTAGAGCACAAGAGAGGACCAGAAAGGGGATGAACCAAACTTACTCGAAGTCCTCGCAAAAATAATTGAAGAGGAAGCAGAGGAAGGGCCGACGATGGTGCAGAAGCAGCGGCACGTGGAGCACCCCGAAGGGGCGCTACAACCCACGCCGGCCGCACGTCAGAACCGCCGGAGATGAAGGGAAGCACACCGTGAGAAACCCCAGCGCACCATCACCGAACCTCCAGGGTGACCAAACCCTAACCCTAGTTTCGAGAAGGGGTTAGCGTGGCCAGGAGAGGACACCATAGGCAGATCTGTTCGGATAGAACTGAGCAGCGTCATCCACCTTGCCATCCTGCACCATGGCGGCGGCAACAGCGGCCGGACCAGGCCGAAATCGTGCGTTGCGGCGACAGCAAACAGAGGAGGTGACCATGAGGGCGAGAGAGAGAAATGGGAGAGGAGAGAGTGTGCGTGGGGGTGGGGGTACTACGCCAGCGGGTGGCCTAGCACTACCCTGGTGGGCTTAACCAGGCCGTATGGGCCGGGTTAGGTTGGGTCGGGCCAGCCTAGTGGGCCAGGCCCGTATGTTAAAAGGGTTGTTTAAAAAGAAATAATTACAAATATGCCCCCAAAACAAAAACAACTCTAGAAAAATAAATAAATATCTTAAAAATATAAATAATATATCTATGAACTCACAAAAATATTCTCTATTGAGTAAAAATAATCAATAGAATTTTTGGCAACTAAGATTTAGGTCTATTGTTAATATGGTGCCAATTACTTTTTAATTTTATAAAAATATATGAAACACCTAAAATTAAATAAAATTCATTTTTAAGATCCTAAATGAATATACTATTATAGAAAAATATTAGTTTGTAATTTTAAAAAGTAAATTCAGTGTGATACAAATCAAGTCTTATTTCCTTAAAGGAATTTTAGTAAATATTTAAAAGAGTAAAAAATTAAGTAAGTTCATGTTTTTAATTCTTAGCATAATACTTTTCTTTTATTAATTAAAGAAAATAGTAAACTTTTACTAAGAGGGTAAAATACGCAAAGAAGCAGATAATAAATCATTGCATGACATTACTATGCATTTCATATTGCTTCTTTAAATATTGTCCTTACCGGGCAATAATAGTTCTTTGTTGAAACCGGAGCTCAAGGTTAAGTGGAAGCATCCGACTTCACTACCTTGCAATCACAAGGCAAGTTCATAACTTGCTCATGTCCTTTGAAGAGTCTTTATCAAAGATGTTGCAAATTGTGTGTTATCATCTATGATTTGGAAAAAGAAAATATTATCTTCTCTAATAAAAATTGGTTATCATCCTAAGTGATGATAAGGATTGGCAGTGGAACTTAGGTTTCCAACTGCACAAGACACCTTAGGACTAACAACCCATGACATCAGTGATTCTAGCACCGTATATTATGCGTTAACCATGAGATTTGGAATTGGACGGAGAAGTCAGCTGTATCTTCTTCCTTTCATATGGAGGCAAGATGACCTTATCGTGACGCTGGGATTCCTTGTGTGGATCCAGCATATGGGTGGGTACCCTTAGGCCCCACGATTTTGGTGTCTAGATTATCTATGAGTGGCTGCCGGAGTTATAGTCAGACCTTTATGGAGCTTGCCAGGGGCATCAACAGCTCATAGAGTCTTCGGGAACTCATCAGGGTTATAGCTTGCCCTAAATTGGGGGCTTAATGGAGATGGAGCTCGGCCCGGAGGATCGTGCAGACATATGGGATCGTGGAGAGGGCAGTGATTGGCTTGGATCACCTACTGGGCCCCACATCACGGAATTGTGGACGGGAAAGTATGCCCTGTTGTGCAACAAGGAGTTGATATCTCATGGGTAAAGCAACACACCTCTGCAGAGTGTAAGAACTATAACTTGTTACTCCCTGTTCCGGGAAGGAGCTACAAACGCGGCAGGAAAGGAACTCCATGAAGTTCTGGTCAACCTGTGAAGGCTGATGGGCATAGTTTTGACAATAAAATCAATCTTTGAAGAAATGTTTACAAAAACTACATATCTCCAAGGACTTATAGTCCGAGGTGGTAGATAGAGCATAAAACTTCACACCATGCATATAATGAACTTGATAGGTAACGATGTTACTCACTCTTTCCTTTGAACCCCTGCTTAGACTCTAAGAATCCAGAAGACCCTTCAATGTACGCAGCTGAAGGATAAGAGGATGTCTACTATGAAGAGCTAGACCTGTCCAGAGGAGTTGAAGGGGTGGACTACGAGATACGCTACAAAGTGCAGGGCAACGAGTCTGAGTAGTTGCCTTAGTTAGTAGTAAAACAATTGAGCCGAGCAACATAACCTTTATAGAATAAGTTGTTGAGCTCAATTTGGAGTATGAGTTTGAATTTTATATCTTCCGCTAAAACTACTTAAGTTTGGTTTGTAATTTTGTAACACTTGAAGTTGGAACTTCTGGTTTGTAATAATAATGAAGTGTGTATGTTTGTAATATGGACCCACAATGTTTCTGTTGTACCACTCCGAGGGATGTGATATTTACGGAACGGTGTTCTGTAGATGTCATGTCAATGACTATAGTGTACTACATATGCAGTGGTATGCTGGGTCACTGCAGCTGGTATCAGAGCAATTACTTTGACCTTAGGTTAGAAACCTAATAAAGGGAAATAACTGTAGGAGTCTAGGAGCAACGGTAAAGAGTTCTCTAGATTATATGATGAATATTCAATTGGGAATATTTCATTATATTTTTTAGTGCGATAATTATTTATTATGATGCATCATTATAATTAATGCATACTAATTATATACATTTCTGTTATTTATATACAGTGGAAATGGCACCAAAGTTTCGAAAACAGACTTTGGCAACGAAAGAAGAGACTCTCAATGACTTTCAGGGAGCGTTAACTAAACAACTTCGAGAACTTCTGAGAGTGTTTGGTTGCACAACTGATATTCCAGTCAATACCATTACCTACCATGATGGGCGAATGTTAGCCAAATATCGTGTTATCATCCAACTACCAAAGAAGCTTGGTTTATATCACGATTTACCTATGTGTGAAGGTAGAAGTCACCTAGCAGCATATCATGTTGATATTGTGGAGGCGATAGCCAATGTCCGGGAGCACAAAGCAGAAGAGTTAGCGGGAAGCACATATTCTGTGATTCTCATGACTCTATAGACGAGGAACCTGAACCGAATCATCTTACTTTAGTAAAGAAGCATCCAAAACTAGCTTCTAAGTTTATGGATCTGTATCGATTGATGGTTGGGTCTTTGTATAAGACACATCAGGTTATTGTAGAAGATCAGGTTGATATGTTAGAGGATATAACAAATCCTGAAAGAAGGGATAAGTTAGCATCTAAAATGGAGAATGAAGCAGTGGGTAGGGTTAACCCAGTTTTCAAGGATATACCTATAGATCCAGCATATTTTACACCATATCCTTACTCACCTATATCAGAACCTACTAGATATCCTGATGAGGGCACTAGTCATCCAGTACCACAGAGCTCTTGGGGAACTGAAGACTCGGAACTACCTATTGGAAATTCTGAAGGATGGAGGTATGGATCGATGGATTGATCTGCTGGGAATCATATTCCTATAGAAGATTCAGTTGGAGATATCAGACAGACTAGTCACATGGGCGTGGGATCTTATTCCATTGATGGAAGAGATGTCCATGCGGAAGATGTAGAGTCCGATGAGGAAGATCCTGAAGAAAGGGTGTTTAAGTCATTAGAAAATTATCCAACTCCAAATAACATGCACTATCCAATAATAGCTGAGGACTATCTTACCCAGCAGAGTACTTGGGGGGCACCGAAATGGGAATATTCTGTTGATTCCTCCAGAGTCGGGATGCAGGATATGGATGAAGAAGACAGTGATGAGGATGACTCGGTAGATACTTCAGATGAGTTGGAAGGCATGGATGCACTTCAGTTAAATGATCTGTCAAGTCCGGAAACTTTTGATACCGAGTATCGTCCGTCGAAGAGGCAAGTCATTCCACAGACGGTGCGTCGTACCTCACATCAGCATGGTTGTACTCCGGGTATGTACGATGAACGATGCAACTTCTGGGGAGTGTGACTTTGATTGGGAGTATCTCTGTAGGAGATGATTGTTAGAGTCGGAGGACTTAATGTAAATAAATAAGTGGGATAGTACCCACATGCGTTTGTAATACTTATTTAGTAAGGGTTTGTAATCACGTTGTATCAACTACGTGGCTTGTAATGTATAATATGTGTGTAATGCATATTTGGTTTTTATTTGGATCTTGTTTTCCATTGTGTGACTAGTTCTATGCATGAAGTTGAGCTTAGAACACATATGCATGATGTAATTATGAGTGTTCACTTTATGTTAGAGGACTAGGGGGTATGGAAATGGGAGTAGAAAACGAGACTGAGCAGCAGCGCATGGAGCGCGAAGCCAAGGGAAAGGCGGATGAAGACGCCAGAATGCAGGAAAATTTACCACCACCACCACCACCAATGAGGCCATTAATGGAGCAGAACTTTATGCAGTACATGCAAATGATGCAAGAGTCCCAGAAAAAATTCATGGAGGGTTTGGTAGATCGAGTGGGACAGCAGAGGGCACCTCCAGGACGTGGTGTTAGTCTCTCGGATTTCCAAGATACCAAGTCTTTACATTTTGCATCCGCTCCAGAACCAATGGATGCATAGGATTGGTTAGCAGATACCGAAAGAAAGTTGAAAACTGTTGGATGCAATGAGGAAGAGAAGTTGAGATATGCAACACATCTATTGACCGGACCTGCAGCAACATGGTGGGAGGGTCAGTTATCTATGCAACTTCCAGGAAGAGAGTACAACTAGGAGGAGTTCAAGCAAAGATTCTGTGAATATCATGTTCCGGAAAGTACCATTGAGCTGAAGCGTAGGGAGTTTGAAGAACTGCAACAAGGTTACTCTAGTGTCATGAAGTATATCCGGGAGTTCAGTGATTTATCTCATTACGCTACTGAAGAAGTTAGCACGGAGGCGAAAAGGAAGAAGAGATTCATGCGTGGACTAAATCCATTTGTGAAGATGCAGTTGAGGCTTGCCAACACTCAAACTTTTCAACAGTTGCTTGATGCAGCTATGACTTTTGAAGATGATTACAAAAATGTCCAAGAGGAGCGCAGGAAGAGAGCAAAGAAGGAAACAAATAGGATTCAGGCAACTAAACCCAAAACCAACTTGGAATTGCAACCAAGAAACAAACCCTATAGTAACAACAACAGGAGTAGCAACAACACTGGAGGACAATTCAATCCTAGAAGGAATGTCATATGTCATAATTTTAAACTTCTGGGACATATCAGCAAGGATTGTGAGAAACCAGTGATTATTTGTTTTGGTTGTGGTCAAAAGGGTCATATCAAGCCAGAATGCCCAAGTAAGCCACCCGGTGGATGGCCCACTAAGAGTGGAGGCCAAGCCAGTGGAGGCGGAGGTGGATTGCCGAACAGAGGTGGAAGCTATGGCAAAAATGATAATGGCAAGAGAGGCAGACCTACTAGAAAGCTGAATTGCGCAACCTTGGAGGAGGTGGATAACTCGGATAAAGCGGTGATAGGTACGCTCAATATTCTCACAAATCCCTGAAAAGTTTTATTTGATACCGGTGCAACTACTTCTTTCATATCTGAAGAATTTTGTGATAAATTCGGGATTAGAAGGGCACCGTTAGATAAACCTATGACCGTAGTTACCGCCCGAGGGATCGTGGTAGTTAGAAATATTAAACTAAATCAAGTCATCTCAATCTGTGGTCAAACCTATTATGCGGATCTTTATGTGATCCCATTAAAAGGAATAGCAGTAGTGCTGGGAATGGATTAGATGACAGATTATGGAGCTCAGATCAATTGTGAGGATAAAACAGTTTCAATCAGGTCTCCAAGTGGATGAAGGATAGTCTATCAGGCGGATAGACATAGTCATATCATGGTAGATATGCAGTTGAACTCAATGAAGGAGGTCAAGTTGGAAGATATTCCGGTGGTGAAGGAATTTCAAGATGTTTTTCCAGCAGAGTTACCAGGAATGCCACCTGATTGGGAAATAGAGTTCACTATTGACCTGATACTTGGTACAACACCAATATATCAAGCACCATATAAGATGGGGCCAAAAGAATTAAAAGAGCTTAAGGAGCAAATTGATGAACTAGCCCGGAAAGGATTCATACAGGAAAGTGTATCTCCGTGGGGAACTCTGGTGATCTTTGTAGATAAACAAGATGGAGGACGAAGAATGCGTGGGGATTACAAAAATCTCAACAATGTCACCATCAAGAACAAGTATCCATTACCAAGAATTCAAGATCTATTTGACCAAGTCAAGGGAGCTGGAGTATTCTCCAAGATCAATCTAAGGTCAGGTTATCATCAAATAAAAATTAAACCTGAAGATGTTCCTTAAACAACATTTGTACCAAGGTATGGACATCATGGGTATTTAGTCGTACCTTTTGGTCTGACCAATGCCCCAGCAATATTCATGAATTTGATGAACAAAATCTTCATGCCTTACTTGGACAAGTTTGTCATAGTATTCATTGATGATATTTTGATATACTCTAAAGATAAAGAAGAGCATGCAGAGCATTTGAGAATAGCATTGCAAATCCTAAGAGAACATAAGCTTTATGCTAAGTACAGTAAGTGTGAATTCTAGTTGGATGAAGTAGAGTTTCTTGGTCATGTGATCAGTAAGGATGGAATTGCTGTAAATCCATCCAAGGTTCAATCAGTACTGGAATGGAAGGCACCAACCAATGTTAAGCAAATCCGAGGTTTCTTAGGCATGGCTGGTTATTATTGGAGATTCATTGAAGGTTTTTCCAAGATAGCTGGACCAATGACCAAAGAATACACCGTTCATATGGGATGATAAGTGCAAAGCGAGTTTCAGGAGTTGAAGACCAGATTAACTACCGCACCAATCCTAGCAGTTCCGGAACCAGGAAAAGATTACACAGTATATTGTGATGCCTCCAAGGAAGGATTAGGTTGCGTGCTTATGCAAGATCTTAAGGTGATTGCTTATGGATCTAGGCAATTGAAACCACATGAAGTGAATTATCCAACCCATGATTTAGAGTTAGGAGCAGTAGTCTTTGACTTAAAAGGATGGAGACCGTTTCTCTATGGGGCAAGATGTGAGTTATACACTGACCACAAAAGTCTCAAATATTTCTTCACTCCAAAGGAATTAAATATGAGACAGAAGCGTTGGCTGGAGTTAATTAAAGATTATGATCTAGCAATCAATTATACCCCTAGAAAAGCAAATGTTGTGGCAGATGCTTTAAGTCGGAAAAGCACAGATCCGCAACCCATGAATAGAGAACTGCCAAAGGAATTACAGACGGACTTGGAAAGATTGTAAATACAATTTATAAGTACAACAAATCTTGGAGGATTAGCTACCATGAGAGTAATTGAGGAACAGAGTAGTGATCTCCGACATGAAATCTTTCGACATCAAGATGAAGACCCTTTTATTGTTGAAGAAGTTCGAAGAATTTCTCAAGGTCAAACATCAGCTTTTCATCTAGGAGATTATGGATCTTTATGGTTTCAAAACCGTCTTTGTGTACCAGATGTGCCAGAAATTCGAGAAGTGATACTTCGGGAAGCCCATGAAACACCATATTCCATACATCCAGGTAGTACAAAGATGTACATGGATCTAAAAGAGTTCTTTTGTGGAATAATATGAAAAGAGATGTTGCAAAATATGTATCTAAATGCCATACTTGCCAAAGGGTAAAAGCAGAACATCAAAGTCCAGCAGGACCATTACAACCTTTGGAAATTCCAGAATAGAAGTGGGACGAAATTGGAATGGATTTTATCACAGGGTTACCCATGACACCGAAGCGGAAGGATATGATATGGGTAATTGTTGATAGACTCACAAAAAGTGCTCATTTATTCCAGTAAATCAGAAGGATAATGCCGAAAAATTAGTAGAAATCTATATCAAAGAAATTGTGAGTAAGGACGGGGTACCCAAGAGGATTGTATCAGACCGAGGATCTGTGTTCACATCAGCATTTTGGAAACGATTACATGAAGCACTTGGTTCAAAGTTGGATTTCAGCACAGCTTATCATCCAGAAACTGGAGGCCAAACAGAAAGGACCAATCAAATTATAGAGGACATGCTTAGAGCTTGTGCATTAGATTTTGGAGGTTCATGGGAAGATCATCTACCATTGGCAGAATTTTCCTACAACAATAGCTATCAGAGTAGTCTGAAGGCAACACCTTACCAAGTACTATACGGAAGAAAGTGTAGATTGATAACCCACAAGTATAGGGGGTGTATCGCAGTATTTTTGATAAGTAAGACTGTCAAACCCAACGAGGAGCAGAAGGTGCTGGCGAATGGCTAGGAGCAGGAATTCTCTATAAATACATAGCAAAGGGATTTTTAGGGTTTTTTGATAATGCAGGTAAATAAAGTACGAGTAAATAAAAGACAATAAGAATAAATGTAGCAAGTGGCCCAATCCTTTCTTTAGCAAAGGACAAGCCGGTTGTATTACTTAAGATGACCAAACGTTCTCGAGGACACATGGGAATTCCGCCAAGTGCTTTCACTTCATGTAGTTGATTAATCTTCTTTAGTTTGCTAAGTGTTGTGTGGGTGAACCTATGCTAATGTACCGACCTTCCTAGGACTAATACATACTTGTGATTATACCCCTTGCAAGCATCCGCAAGTACAAGAAAGTAATTAAGGTAGAAACCTAACCACAGCTTTAAACTCTAAGACCCTGACGTCCCTTGTGCAATGGTTTCCTAACGGGGGTTCAGGTTTCTGTCACTCCGGCAACCCCTACGATTAGTAGCCAAATACACAATGCATTCCCCTAGGCCCATATAGGTGTAGTGTCATGGAGTCGATGTTCACATGACACCACTAGAAGAAGTACACCACAACTTAAATATCAAACCATTGAATCTTTCTCAACACAATTCCACTACTAACAACATGACTTCTCCCATGTACTCAAGAACTAAACGAACTACTCACAAGACATCATATGGATCATGATCAGAGATGATATAATGATATGTACCAATCTGAACATAAACAATAATTCAATGGTTCACTTAATAGCATCAACTACAAGGAGTAATCAACACCGGGAAAGTTTCCCCTAAGAACTATGCAAGATTCAACCTAATTGTTACAGCGGTATGAAGTGGTGATGATAGTGCTGGTGGAGATGATGGTGGTGATGATGATAATGATGATCCCGATGAAGTCCAACTTGATGGTGATGTAGATGGCGACGATGTCCCCTCTCCGGGAAGGAATTCCCCCGGTAGAATCCTGTCTGTCGGAGAGATCTTTCTCTCTTGGTGTTTTCCGCCCTGTAGAGGCGGCGGAATCTTTCTATGGTTGCTCCCCAAGTCATAGAGTTTCGGGAGGATAATATACACCAGAGGGGAGAGGCTGGAGTGGACCAGGGCAGCCACACCACCTGGTGGCGTGGCCTGGGGTGGCCCGCGCCAGGGGGTGGTGTGGGCCCCCTGTGGCCCATCTCCACTTCCCCTTCTGGCATTCTTCGTCTTCTGGAAAAATAGGATTTTCCATGTATTTTCCCGTATTTTCTGATCTTCGGGAATTTTGCCTCCAAACAACACCTTTTCCATTAGAATCCTAACTACAACGGTCCATGTTCCAAAAGTCATCAACCATGCAAAAACAGATGAAATAACATAAGTATCATCTCTTAATATGAAATATATCAATGAATAATAGTAAATTATGATATAGAATAATGATGCAAAATGGACGTATCAACTCCCCCCAAGCTTAGACTTCTCTTGTCCCCAAGCGAAACTGAACTCAATAAACTTGACCGCAGGTTTATGGAGTGAAGAGTCGATAAAAAATACGGCCAAGACGCATCATATTCATCAATACATAAGTCATAATAGAAGACAACTCACTATTATATAACTTAACTTAAAAAAATTAAAGGAAACACAATAAAGATACATAGAGTAAATCATAATTGGCAATGGCAAACTTAGCTCTTGGTCGAAGAATAGTTGACAATTTGCTGGAGTTCACAAATAACTGATTTTCAATGATAGCTTTCAAAGAAGTAGACACTAAGATAAGAGCAATGTGCAAAACAAGGAACATAAGAAACATGATTGAATAAATCACCATATGAATGAATGAAACACAACAACTCAAAATACTTGCTTAGGTAGAAGAGAATGGGTTTACTGACTCAACTAAAAAAGTAAAAGAAAGGCCCTTCGCAGAGGGAAGCAGGGATTTCAAGTTTGATAAAGTGCTTCCAAAAATTATGGTACTTACTAGCTTTCAACTCTCATTGTCCCTATCATAAGCATCTTTAGGTGATTAAGGTTAAAGTGACACAACTAAGAGGATATGCTTGACAAGTTATAAGTTGAAATCTCATGCCCCTTACTTACGAGTACCGAACCTCATGCTACTCAACTTCAGTCACAAGTAAGCTCTTGTCATTGTAAATACATATGTATCATAGAGAGCCGCTAACAGGGTACCCCTTGCACATGATACAGGAGCTATCCCATAATCAAAATGACAAGGCAAGCAGACAATGGGCATCTCAGTGATCCTTTTATTTGCTATTTGCATAGGTTTTTATTGAGGATGCTTCATAGAGTGCTCATTATGGTTATGCTGCAAGTTTCCACCATGATTAGGCATGGCTTAGGCTAGTGGCCCAGGCGTTTCTCTAACACACATATAAACTCCATGATCTTACAAGTTCCCCTTTTATTTCACACCACCGGGATCCACAAGCAAAAGAATCATGATATCAACGGAATATAATGTGCAATGTTGAAAGCGTTCCCCATGATACATGGTTCTGCTAATTTCAACTTATAAAGCGCAAGCATATACGCAACAAAGATGGACACAATGGTTCAAGTTTATTAAATGCAAGAAAGTAAAGTGTGCCATCAAGTTCGTGAGAGCTTTAATCACTAATTTTCACATAACAAGTTTAATTTGGAAGGTAGATAAAAACATGAATTTACTCGGAATAGCAATAGTGCTAGTAGGTAGGTATGGTGGACACAAATGGCATAGGTTTTGGTTTAAGGATTGGATGCACGAGAAGCATTCCCTCTCAGTACAGGTTTTTGGCTAGCAAGGTTGGGTAGAAAGCATAAGAGTTGAAGGAAACAAACAAACATACAAGTGATAAAAACAAACATGCAATCTTCCTTGGAAGCACAAAAGATCTAACTAGAGAATACTAAACTTATGAGCAAATCAAGAAAGAAAGATGATGAAATTATATTTCTTTAGAGTACTTTTATCTTTTTCATTCAATTCTCAAAACAGTGTTGCTATTGACCGAGCCAGGTTTGCCAAAACCAACTAAATTAACTTAATGATCCCAAAGTGATACCAATACTAATGACAAGATCAATCATATAACCATGAATTGAAAACTAAAATAAGATATGCAAGAGAGTGAATGATAGAACTTCTCATTAATATTCTATAACGACAACTCACACCAAGGGATACATAGATATCTAACAAGAGGGGGACACTTCCATAATGCAAACCATCCTACATGATAACTTCTCTATTCATGATATGACTCTACTAAAAAGGTAAAAAGATAGAAGATAGTGATGTGATACTACGACACTCCTCCAAGCTTGGAACAAACCAAGGGGATGCCAAAACCTGATGACGAATTACTCCTTCAGTGGTGGTGGTATTCTATCGATGAGCTCTTTGATTAGTTTCCCCAAGTCCTCAATCTCGAAGCTGAGATTATGAATCAACTGGGAGTTTTTCTCAATGCGGCTCATGATCATGTCGGGTTGTGAATTCCAACTCTTGCGATTCTTTCCCCGCTCTTCCTCCTTAAAGTCTTCTTTTCATGCATGGCTAGAATAAGGAAAATCCCAATTGGAGGGTAGTTTATCCTTGGGCATATTCTGGTATTGATGTTCATGAATAAGGGTATGTAAAGGATTCTTGGTGCATGGAGGAAGTGACCGTGCTGCCAAACAGTGACGTGGAGGTTTCCCTCTACTTGACATCCGTGCAGTCCTTCTGACCCTGGCAGGTTTTGCCACCACTCCAATGCTTGCAATGGTAGTGCCGGTGTGCGGATGTTGGCTTTGCTTTGCCTCCTCTTCATCTTCACTCTTTATCTCCTTCTCCTGCCCGGGGTCTTGGAGATCTTCCTCCATAGGCTCCTTTCCCTTATCCTTGGCGGACACCATTGTGCTTCTAGCTTTCAAAAATAGTTCCTCACAGAAACAGATCGAAACGAAAACACGACAAGAACACGATATACGAACCTCGGGGGATCCGGGGGATTATATATTACGAAGTTTTACAACAAAAGGAAGGTACTGGGAGAAAACATGTCGAAGACGGAGTCCAGGGCAGCCACACCACCCGCTGGAGCAGCCAGGGGGCCCGCGCCAGGGGCTGGTGTGAGACGCCCTGGCTCCGTTTCCGTCCCTCTTTCTCTTCGTAGCTTTCCTTGTTGGATAAAAATTCCAAAAATATAACTGGACAGAATTTTCGCGGTGGTTTTCTTACCAGATCTGTTACCTATTCGAAAACGGACTCTGCAGGTCTCTAGATTTGGTATTTAGCAGACTCTTCCGGAGTCACTTCTTGAATAACATCAATATCTTCATCTTCATACACATATTGCTCGAGTCATGAAACCTTTCACTATCTTATTACACCATTTTCTCCACTAACCTGAAAATTTCTTTCACACAATTCTCATTAGCAACATTAGTGTAAGCAAGGTAATAAACCTTTTTAAGTCTAATTTCAACTGAAATCCATCAAAACATAAGATACTGTAGCAACTCCTTCTGAAAACCCAAAAAGAATTCAAAAAGGAAATCGATTAAAGAAGCAAATGCAAGAGTGGCAATATCTGTCAAAACAGACCAGCAGGTAAAGATCAATTTTTTTAGAAAATCTTCTGTTCCTCAAATCAAAAAGTGCAAAACTAACAAAAGTTAAATAATAACCTGGGGCAAAAGTACAAAAAATTATAGCTCGATCTGACATACATAGATCTCTCACGAATTTTCACGGTGAATCACAAAAATCTGTTTCGGGACAGCAACTTTCCCAAATCTTCTCTCTCATTAGAGGTTGATCTTGACACAAAAACAAACTGAAAGCAAGAATATATTGGGTTGTCTCCCAAAAAGCTCTTTCTTTATAGCAATTAAGATGGGCATGATAATTTCAATGATGCTCACATAAGAATATGAATTAAAGTGAAAAAGAGCATTAAGAAACAAAAATACACATGTTTAAGTCTAACCCACTTTCTATGCAAGGGAATTTTGTAAACAAAGAAGTTGTTGAAACCAGAGGCTACTAGCATAGGAAGGCAAAAGAAGTGTAACATAAAAACTTTCAGCATAAAACGTGGAAACTTGATATTATTGAGATGCATTAGAACAGTCTTCCCTCTCTCATAATAACTTTCAGTATCATGCATAAATTTAATAATATAGCTATCACAAGAACTATTGTAGCAATCATCACTTATCCTAACAGAAAACACAAGGACACTAGCTCTCATAACACTACTTTGTGAAACAATATTAGGGATATCCTTATAAAGGATAGTGTGTCCATATTCTACATATTTAGTGACAAGGTCTTTCACATTTGCTATTATAGGTTCATCATTTTGTTCATCAGGTTCAACAGCTTTATTTGTACTTTCGTTAACCATACTAGCTATCATAGAATGTCCCTTTATCTTAATTGGGAAAGGTATTTTCTCAATGTAAGGTTCAGGTAAGGCATGATTAGCAGTATAAACTTCAGTATTTCTTATAGGAACACACTTAGCAAAATCTTTATATGGTTCATGATACTTATTCCACTTCTTTTTGGGAACTTCAATATAGGAAGCAAAAGCCTTAAAATAAGTTGCAATAGCTTGAGGGTCTAGATCATAAGCATTTTTAATATTTTGAAAGTCATCAGTTCCCATAAAAGATTCAATGCATTCATAATCATAATTTATACCTGACTTTCTTCCTTTGTCATTCTTCCATGCTTCAGCATTGTCTTGAATACGGTCTAGAAGATCCCATTTAGCTTCTTCTTCCATGCGTGTAAATGATCCAGCACAAGAGGCATCCAATAAATCCTTATCATGAAGAGAAAGCCTTGCATAAAAGTTATTAATAATAATATTGTTGGGGAGCTCATGAATGGGACATTTGAGCATTAGTAACTTCAATCTCCCCCAAGCTTGAGCTGTACTCTCTCCATTAAGAGGCCAAAAGTTGTATATTTGATTCCGATCTTTATGAATCTCACTAGGAGGATAAAACTTTGAATAAAAGAGAGGCACTATTTCCTCCCATTCAAGAGCTTGACCATTCTTCAGCAGCTTATACCATTCCTCAGCTCTTCCTTTTAGTGATAATGAGAATAACTTCTTCTTGACTTGATCTGTTTTAATACCTGCACACTTGAACAACCCGCATAATTCGTGTATAAAGAGCAAATGATCACCGAGATGGACAGTTCCATCTCCAAGATTTTGGTTATCCATAACACGATCAATAATTCTTGTAGGTATTTGAAAAGTATCATTCTCAGCAGGTGATGGTTCATCTACTGCCTTAGAAGTGGTAGTAGCATTACGAAATAAGAAACTCAGCAAATTATCCATATTGAAAATAAAGCAACTAAAATAAATAAACAATACTCACAGTAGAAGTTTCCTTTACCAGTTCCACTCTCCAATAGCACTTCACTCCACGACAACGGCGCTAGACAATAGCCTTGATGACCCACAAGTATAGGGGGTGTATCGCAGTATTTTCGATAAGTAAGAGTGTCGAACCCAACGAGGAGTAGGAATTCTCTGTAAATACTTAGCAAAGGGATTTTTAGGGGTTTTTGATAATGCAGGTAAATAAAGTACGAGTAAATAAAAGACAATAAGAATAAATGAAGCAAATGGCCCAATCCTTTCTTTAGCAAAGGACAAGCCGGTTGTATTACTTAAGATGACCAAACGTTCTCGAGGACACATGGGAATTCTGTCAAGTACTTTCGCTTCATGTAGTTGATTAATCTTCTTTAGTTTGTTAAGTGTTGTGTGGGTGAACCTGTGCTAATGTACCGACCTTCCTAGGACTAATACATACTTGTGATTATACCCCTTGCAAACATCCGCAAGTACAAGAAAGTAATTAAGGTAGAAACCTAACCATAGATTTAAACTCTAAGACCCTGACGTCCCTTGTGCAATGGTTTCCTAACGGGGGTTCAGGTTTCTGTCACTCCGGCAACCCCTACGATTAGTAGCCAAATACACAATGCATTCCCCTAGGCCCATATAGGTGAAGTGTCATGTAGTCGACGTTTACATGACACCACTAGAAGAAGTACACCACAACTTAAATATCAAACCATTGAATCTTTCTCAACACAATTCCACTACTAACAAGATGACTTCTCCCATGTCCTCAAGAACTAAACGAACTACTCACAAGACATCATATGGATCATGATCAGAGATGATATAATGATATGTAACAATATAAACATAAACAACAATTCAATGGTTCACTCAATAACATCAACTACAAGGAGTAATCAACACCGGGAAAGTTTCTGGTAAGAACTATGCAAGATTCAACCCAATTGTCACAGCGGTATGAAGTGGTGATGATGGTGTTGGTGGAGATGATGGTGGTGGTGATGATGATGATCCCGATGAAGTCCAACTTGATGGTGATGTTGATGGCGACGATCTCCCCTCTCCGGGAAGGAATTCCCCGATTGCATGCACGGAGAGATCTTTCTCTCTCGGTGTTTTCCGCCCCGCAGAGGTGGCAGAATCTTTCTGTGGTTGCTCCCCGAGTCTTAGGGTTTCGGGAGGATAATATACGCCAGAGGGGAGAGGCTGGAGTGGACCAGGGTGGCCACACCACCTAGTGGCATGGCCTGGGGTGGCCCGCGCCAAAGGGTAGCGTTTTTGGCATTCTTCGTCTTCTGGAAAAATAGGATTTTCCATGTATTTTCCCGGATTTTCTGATCTTCGCGAATTTTGCCTCCAAACAGCACCTTTTCCATCAGAATCCTGACTGTAGCGGTCCATGCTCCAAAAGTCATCAACCATGCAAAAACAGATGAAATAATATAAGTATCATATCTTAATGTGAAATATATCAATGAATAACAGTAAATTATGATATAGAATAATGATGCAAAATGGATGTATAATAGATCACCTATATGCTGGTATGAACCTGGTAGTAGTAAGGAATTTGCACTAGACTATATGAAGGAAAAACAAGATATCATCGATATTATCAGAGATCGATTAAAGATAGCTCAAAGTCGACAGAAGAGTTATGCTGATCAAAGCAGAAGATCATGGCATCCAGAAGTAGGGGATATGGTATATCTCAAAGTAAGTCCGATGAAGGGAGTGAAGAGATTCGGAGTCAAAGGAAAACTAAGCCCAAGATATATTGGACCATTCAAGATACTGAGTCAGAACAGAACAATAGCTTATGCTCTGGAGTTACCAAAAAAGGCTAGTTCAAGTTCACAATGTGTTCCATGTTTCACAACTCCGAAAATGTCTTAAAGTTCCCGATGATGCTATCACACATCAAGAGATTGAGTTACAAACATATCTGACTTATGTCGAGAAACCTTGTAAGCGTCTAGAAGAAAACTGGAAAAGGTTAAGAAACAGGGCAATCAAATATTGCAAAGTACAATGGGTACATCACCCAGAGCGAGAAGCCACCTGGGAGAAAGAGGGTGACTTAAGAGAAGCATATCCAGAGCTATTCAGGTACTCATCCTCAAACTTCGGAACGAAGTTTAATTTAAGGGGGGAAGTCTGTAACATCCTAGCATTAGGATCCAACGAAGGGTAGAACTAGGAATCTAAGTTTGTGCATGCATGGATCTGTAAAAACAGGGTAAATTTTTTGCCAAACAAAACGCTAAAGGGATCAGCGTTTCTTTCGCTAACTGGAGGTAGGAATAGCTCTTGTTAGCGATTGCTATGAATTTTTACATAACCTTTAGGCATTATTAAGATTTTGGGGAAGTTACTTAGAATTCAAATTCGAAATTTAAATCAATTTGAAAGGATATGAAAATTAGAAGTTTGTATTATTGAGTTGATTTCCAAAATTCGTTATTAATATTATTTGGTTAAATTATAGATATAATAGATAACAATAAGGATTTAAGACAAGGAAAAATTAAATAAGAAATGGAATCATATTTCCTGATTAAATAATAATAACACAAATAGTGATAAATACACCAAAAAACACTAAATATTACTGAAGATAGAAACAAACTTTATTAACTTATAATCACATCTTTACAAGATTCTTTACAAAAAGGAATAAAAAGAAGGTTACAATTGAAACCTATACTACATATCTACTCCTATACTAGATCATGTATATCCAGATCTTGTTCCTGCAAATAAGACAAACAACTAAATGAAAGAAAGGGTTATTGGTTAGTTTAGTTTACTCTCAGTGGTGAACAGTGAAGTGCACTGTTCATATTACATCATTGAGTAAATAATAAAGGGGCAAGTTTCACCAAAGGTGTAGTATCTGTTCTTTTAAGTAAATGGCCCTGATGCCACATTAGAAGCCAAGTGGAGAGAGGTAGGTTTCACCAGGCCACTAACAAGTAAACAGGTAAAAGTAAAAGCCAGATTACTTGAGCTGATCCACACGATCAGTACACACAGACACACAACTTAGTCATAGAATGCATGCAGTGTGTTGTCGATACAGCAGCAGCACTACTAGCACTCAAACAGAGCATACAGCCAAAGCTCATCCATAGCCAGCATCGCTCTCCTTCTCTAGCACACGCTCAGACTTCATCGAGCTCACCAAAGCATCCACAAAATCACCATCCACTATACAAAATTAACCACTACTTCACCTCAACATGGTGACATAAGGAGGGGGTGGTGCAGAAGGATAGCAAGGGTAACATCCAGATCACAGGAGAAGAGGAGGAGCAGGCGCAGAACCAGGAGGTGCAGGCCAAGATCCAACCAGCAGAGCAGGCTAGCAAGATTAAGCCAACAGATCAACTAGCAACAACACCAATCACTCCACTATTGTGGTGAGTACTATAAAACCTTCACATGATCCAACTATCTTATCTAGATAAGAAATCAGGTGTTGTTTTATGCTAAACCTCTCAGAGATCACGCAAGTGGGGTGTATCCATCATAGAAGTATTAGTTCTAAAGCCAAGTAGTAGATTTGTGCAAATAATACTAGGATCTCAGACCAGCATCACTGATCCTGGATAAAAAAAATTATATTTCATCTTCCAATATAAACATAGCCAAGGTTATGAACTCTGGGCACGTCTCTTAACATAGTAGCACCACATGAATCCATAGATCTTATGGATCCATTAAGGCATAACCACTATTCCATCCAAAGGATTCCAGAATCAGTAACTGGTATTAATACCAGAACATAACTAAGAGGTACAACCAGATATGGAACTAATTCCTATGCCTCAGACCAGCATCATAGGCATAAAACAATTAGTGAATATCATCAGCCAACTTATACAACAAGGATTTTCAAAGCAATTAAGCATCTAGACAATTCTGGAACATTTGTAAACCAAAGCTAGTACTAGAGCAAATCATGTGTACCATTCCTAGGAGGTGTCACTAGGATTTGTCTAACCAAGCAAAGCTTACCCAATGATTACATAATCCAGGTCAACTAACATTTAATCATCTTCCCAATACTTTAATTGGAAATCATTTTTTCACAGAAGAACTATTAACAGAGAGAATTCCAACTCTAGCATAATAGTGAGTTTCAATTCAATAAAATGAAACCATCACACAGACAACAAGGGTGCTCATTAAGAGTTCAGTATACATTCACTGGGGGTTCTCTGACAAAGAACAAGATGGTAACAAATATTTAGTAGAGTACCAACTGACAGAAGGGAGAATAATTAGTTAGAACCAATAGCGTGCAACAGATACCACTAGCACAATAAACACTAGAAGGATATTACTGGTAGGATGAACCAGAGCAACTAACCCAACATCACTACACAGGGATGAACCCTAGACAGGGGCTAACCTGTAATCATTCCAGGGAAGGATAGCTAGAGAACAAGAGAGGAGCAGAAAGGGCATGACCCAAACTTACTCGAGGTCCTCGCAAGAATAATTGAAGAGGAAGCAGAGGAAGGGCCGACGACGGTGCAGAAGCAGCGGCACGGGGAGCACCCTGAAGGGGCGCTGCAACCCACGCCGATCGCACATCAGAACCGCCGGAGATGAAGGGAAGCACACCGTGAGAAACCCCGGCGCACCATCGCCGAAGTTCTAGGGTGACCAAACCCTAACCCTAGTTTCGGGCAGGGGTTAGCGCGACCAGGAGAGGACACCATAGGCAGATCTGTTCGGATAGAACTAAGAGGCGTCATCGACCTTGCCATCCTGCACCGTGGCGGCGGCCGAACCAGGCTGGAATCATGCGCGGTGGCGACAGCGAATGGAGGAGGTGACCACGAGGGCGAGAGAGAGAAAGGCAGAGGAGAGAGTGTGCGTGGGGGGCACTGGGCGAGCGACTAGCCTAGCACTACCCTGGTGGGCTTAACCAGGCTGTATTGGCCGGGTTAGGTTTGCCGGGCCAGCCCAGTGGGCCAGGACAATATGTTAAAAGGGTTGTTTAAAAAGAAATAATTACAAATATACCCCTGAAACAAAAACAACTCTAGAAAAATAAATAAAAATCTTAAAAATATAAATAATATATCTATGAACTCACAAAAATATTCTCTGTTGAGTAAAAATAATCAATAGAATTTTTGGCAACTAAGACTTAGGTCTATTGTTAATATGTTGCCAATTACTTTTGAATTTTATAAAAAATATGAAACACCTAAAATTGAATAAAATTCATTTTTAAGATCCTAAATTAATATACTATTATAGAAAAATATTAGTGTGTATTTTTAAAAAGTAAATTCAGTGTGATAGAAATTAAGTCTTATTTCCTTAAAGGAATTTTAGTAAATATTTAAAAGAGTAAAAAATTAAGTAAGTTCATGTTTTTAATTCTTAGCATAATACTTTTCTTTTATTAATTAAAGAAAATAGTAAACTTTTACTAAGAGGGTAAAATACGCAAAGAAGCAGATAATAAATTATTGCATGACATTACTATGCATTTCATATTGCTTCTTTAAATATTGTCCTTACCAGGCAATAATGGTTCTTTGTAGAAACCGGAGCTCAAGGTCAAGTGGAAGCATCCGACTTCACTACCCTGCAATCACAAGGCAAGTTCATAACTTGCTCATGTCATTTGAAGAGTCTTTATCAAGGATGGTGCAAATTGTGTGTTATCATCTATGATCTAGAAAAAGAAAATATTATCTTCTCTAATAAAAATTGGCTATCATCCTAAGTGATGATAAGGATTGGCATTGGAACTTAGGTTTCCAACTGCACAAGACACCTTAGGACTAACAACCCATGACATCAGTGATTCTAGCACCGTATATTACGCGTTAACCATGAGTTGGAATGCGACGGAGAAGTCAGCAGTATCTACTTCCTTTCATATGGAGGAAAGATGACCTTATCGTGACGCTGGGATTCCTTGTGTGGATCCAGCATATGGGTGGGCACCCTTAGGCCCCACGATTTTGGTGTCTAGATTATCTATGAGTGGCTGCTAGAGGTATAGTCAGACCTTTATGGAGCTTGCCAGGGGCATCACCAGCTCATAGAGTCTTCGGGAACTCATCAGGGTTATAGCTTGCCCTAAATTGGGGGCTGAACGGAGATGGAGCTTGGCCCGGAGGATCGTGCAGACATATGGGATCGCGGAGAGGGCAGTGATTAGCTTGGATCACCTACTAGGCCCCACATCACGGAATTGTAGACGAGAAAGTATGCTCGGTTGTGCAACAAGGAGTTGATCTCTCATGGGTAAAGCAACGCACCTCTGTAGAGTGTAAGAACTGTAACTTGTTACTCCCTGTTCTGAGAAGGACCTACAAACGCGGTAGGAAAGGAACTCCATAAAGTTCTGGTCAACTTGTGAAGGCTGATGGGCATAGTTTTGATAATAAAATCAATCTTTGAAGAATTTTTTACAAAAACTGCATATCTCCAAGGACTTATAGTCCGAGGTGGTAGATAGAGCATCAAACTTCACACCTTGCATATATTGAACTTGCTGGGTAACGCTGTTACTCACTCTTTCCTTTGAACCCCTGCTTAGACTCTAAGAATCCAGAAGACCCTTCAATGTACGCAGCTGAAGGACAAGAGGATGTCTACTATGAAGAGCCAGACCTGTCCAGAGGAGTTGAAGGGGTGGACTACGAGATACGCTACGGAGTGCAGGGCAACGAGTCTGAGTAGTTGGCTTAGTTAGTAGTAAAAAAATTGAGCCGAGCAGCATAACCTTTATAGAATAAGTTGTTTAGCTCAATTTGGAGTATGAGTTTGAATTTTATATCTTCCGCTAAAACTACTTAAGTTTGGTTTGTAATTTTGTAACACTTGAAGTTGGAACTTCTGGTTTGTAATAATAATGAAGTGTGTATGTTTGTAATATGGACCCACAATGTTTTTATTGTACCACTCTAAGGGATGTGATATTTACGGAACAGTGTTCTGTAGATGTCATGTCAAGGACTATAGTGTACTACACATGTAGTGGTATGCTGGGTCACTGCAGAAGCTTCCGATTTCTCTCATCATCTTGTGCCACCAAAATTGCTCCTTCAAATCCTGATACATCTTCGTTCCGCTGGGATGGATAGAATAAAGAGTATCATGAGCTTCCTTCATGTTAACTTGCTTCAGCTCAGAATCTGCTAGCACATAGATACGTCATTTTTACCACAAAACTCCTTCTTCATCTTCAGTGAATCCGGGTACCTTCCTTGTACCAATACGACGTTTGATTCTGTCGATACTTGCATTTCCTTTCTGGGCTTCCTTGATCTGACTGATCAAAGTGGGTTGAAGTTCTATGCTAGCTAAAAATCCTTTGCTAACTAGCTCTGTTCTAAATTGCGCCAACTCTTCGTGTAAACTTGGCTGGGCTTCTTTAATCATGGTGTTTAATCTACACGGCAGTCTACGAAGAGCATCCGCTGCCACATTGGCTTTGCTGGGGTGATAGTGAATGTCAAGGTCATAATCCTTGATTAACTCTATCCATCTCCCTTGCCTCATATTCAGTTGCTTTTGGGTGAAAATATACTTCAGACTCTTGTGATCCGAATAAATCTCACAGCGTTTACCCATAAGGTAATGACGCCATGTCTTCAATGCTAAAACAATGGCTTCTAGTTCAAGGTCATGGGTAGGGTAGTTTTGCTCATGTTGCTTCAGTTGCCGGGACAGATATGCTATGACTTTGCCTTCCTGCATCAACACACATCCGAGACCAATCTTGGATGCATCACAATACACATCAAAAGGCTTCTTGATATCTGGCATAATCAAGATTGGGGCTGAAATCAATCTCTTCTTGAGCTCTTGAAAACTTGCTTCACATTTATCCGTCTATTCAAACTTCTTATCTTTCTTCAACAACTGGGTCACTGGTCTTGCGATGCTCGAAAATCCTTCAACAAACTTGCGGTAAAATCCAGCTAATCCGAGAAATACATGGACTTGGGTTTGAGTGGTTGGGGCTTTCCATTCTTCAACATGTTTGATCTTGGCGGGATCGACAACGACTCCTCCTGCTGACACGATATGTCCTAGGAATCCTACTTCCTTTAACCAGAACTCACATTTGCTAAACTTGGCATACAAATAATGTTCTCTAAGGGTTTCAAGGATGGTTCTCGGGTGTAGCTCATGGTCTTCTTCTGACTTGGAATAGATCGAAATATCATCGATAAAAACAATGAAAAACTTATCCAGGAAGTTCATAAAAATCTTATTCATGAGATTCATGAAATAAGAAGGGGGCATTGGTTAATCCAAAAGACATGACTGTATACTCATACAATCCATATGTGGTGGTAAAGGCGATCTTTGGGATATCCGTTGCATGAATCTTGAGTTGATGATAACCAGTTCTAAGATCAATCTTAGAAAACACTCTGGCACGAGTCAATTGGTCAAATGGATCTTCTATCTTTGGTAGTGGGTACTTGTTCTTGATGGTGCCATCATTAAGCTTCCGGTAATCCGTGCACAAACGGTTACCTCCATCTTTCTTATCCACAAACAAAACAGGCGATCTCCATGGCGACGCACTTGGTTGAATCAGACCTTTCTCCAGCATAGCATCAAGTTGCTTCTTCAGCTCCACTAATTCCAATGGGTTCATACTATAAGGTCTCTGAGCTATGGCTCCAGTTCCAGGAATTAGTTCAATGATGAACTCGATATCCCGATCTAGGGGCATACCGGGCAATTCATCTGGGAACATGTCGGGGTATTCACAGACTACTCTAACTTGGTCTAGGGTTGGTTGGGCTAGACTCTTGTTGCATTTGAATTGACGGGGCAAAGTCTCAGATACATGATCTACTGATACTCCGGAGCTACTGGTCATGGTTATGGCTTTCTTGGCATAGTCGATCAATCCTTTATGTTTTGACATCCAATTCATTCCTAGTACTACTTCCAAACCTTTGGTTCCAAGTACTATTGGATTGGCATAAAAATCTGTTCCATGGATTCTGATAGGTACAGCCTTGCAAATTTTTCTAGCTTTGGTGGTTGAACTAGGTATTTGAACTATCATAACATGCTTCAGTTTTGTTGGTTGAATCTTACTAGTGCATGCAAATTCTTCTGTAACAAACGAGTGTGATGCTCCAGAATCAAACAACACTATTGCAAGTACTGAGTTAACAGAAAACATACCCAGCACGACATCAGACGCTTCCTGAGCTTCTTCAGCATTCATGTGGAACAGACGGCCGTTGCGGTTGAGCGAATTCCCTGGGGCAAAGCTCCTTCCAGGCTGAACACAACGTTGCTGCTAAGCGGGTGCATTCACATTGGTGGCTGCTGCAAGCTTCTTGGGGAACTCATTGGAGTAGTGACCCTTGACTCCACATTCAAAGCAAGTAATCTAGGACTTGTCTTTTCCTGCAACAGGCACATCATTGCTTCTAGTCCTTGGGGAAATATTGTTGTTGTTGTTGTTGGACTTGGGCGGTGCACGGTTGAAGTTATTGGAGTTGCCGGGGTTGTTGTTGTGGTTTCCTCCAGACTTCAGGTTTCCTCCGCTACGATTGGGATAGTTTGGACGGGACATAGGGGGTCTGTTGTTTCTTGGGGCGTATCTTGCAAACGGGTTGGGGCGATACTTCTGGGTATTGTGGGATCCAGGCTGGTGCATCATCCTGTGCTTGTGATTGTCATTGGCTTGGTTTATCTTCCCTTCGACATGAATGGTAGAGTCTACTAGCTCTTCTAGATCTGCAAAATGGATGTTGACTAACACAGTCTGCATCTCATCATGTAATCCATTTAGGAAACTTTCCTTCTTCTTTGCTTCGGTGTTAATCTCATCAGGGGCATATCTAGCTAGTGACAGAAATTTGTCATGATACTCAACTACTGTCATCCTTCCTTGCTTCAGTTCCCTGAACTCATCCCTCAGCCTGGTGACGAAACCTTGGGGCATATGGGTCCGGCTGAACTTGATCTTGAATGCTTCCCAAGTCATCATATGACCTTCGTTCATGGTACGGGTGCTATTCCACCAGGCTCTTTCATCTCCTGCCAGATAATGGGTGGCAAACAGTACTTTTTCATTGGCTTCAACTCCTGCGACCTCCAAGTTGTTCTCCATGGTTTGCAGCCAGTCATCAGCATCTAAGGGATCCTCAGACTTACTAAAGATAGGTGGGTTGGTATTCTGAAAGTTCTTGAGCTTGGATCCATGGTGATCCTGTTTCCGTGACCTTGATTATTGTGGGCCATCTGAGCTATCTGCTGAAGAGTGGCTAGGTTGGCTTGGCGTTCGGCTCTACTAGCTTCATGGTCAGAAACTAGCATTTGCAGAATCTACAGCATCGGGTCCTGAGATGAACTGCTTCCTCTGGGATTTCCACGAGTCATCTGAAGATTGAGGTAGATAATGAGATAAGAGGGAAATCTCTAGGGTTCATGGTTTTGTTTCAAAAGATTTAAACTTTCAGTTTGACTCAGGTTTTGCAAACTAACAACTTCATCTCATTCATTCATTCAAAGCACACCATACAAACACACACCACAACACAAATAGGAAACAAATGGTTTTAAGAACCATTCTATGAAACTACGATACAATGGGACCAGATACAACTCATTCCTATAGTAGTGCTCAAGTGCATCTAATCATCATCAAAGAAGTCGGAATCATCATCATCAGTGTGGAACTCCATGGAATTATCCTCCAGGTAGTCGTTGTCATCACTGAGGTAGTAAAGATCTCCCTGGATATCTTCACCTTCCTCCTCCTCCGCTTCAAGCTGGATTTCCTGTTCACGGATGGTCTTCTCGAGAGTGGCCACCTTCTTGCGAAGATGATCGATGGTGCGATCCTTCTTGACACGCTGACGACGAAGTGATTGGCGTTCCTTGGCGAGAATGGAGAGGGTCTGGTCCTTCTTGACTATAATGGCCTGGTTATGGTTGGTGTAGGCACGGGCATTGTCCAACTCCTTTTGCCTATCATACAACATGAAGTCAAGATTGTCCACTTGGTGCTTCGGCTCCGGGTGTCCTGGCATCTCCAAGGGCATTCCCATAGAATCACGCCTTGCGTAGTGAGCAAAGTGAGTTCCCTGGGTCTGGTTGATGTTTTGCGCACACAGACGGGCAAGAGCTTCATGCATAGCCCTGGCTAATCCATCTAGCTAGTTGTTCTCACGCAAGGTGAATTGGATCTTCCCCGAAGTAGGTGCTTCCATCTTGCCTCTGAGATCAGCAACTATCAGCCATTGTAGATCTCCTTCTACGTGATCGTTGAGTTGTGCCCCAAAGAATTCTGGGTGCAAGTTCTCAAGATACTCTGACAGTGAATCTAGATCCCTCTCAAAGATTAGGTGGCCTCCGTTGCCCAACTGGTAGAACTTGCAATACTGGACTTCCATCTATAATAATTTAGGGTGAGTAAGTTAGTGAGGTGATCAAGTGTGTCAAATTTTATGTAGGAATGCAAGAATTTTTGAGGAACCTGATTTTTTTTGAAAGAATCTCAAGGATAAGAGTGGGAATAGGTTTTCATAAATACTCACTTCCTTTGTTTTGAAACTAAGTTTTTGTTCGGACGTCCATTCTAACTAGGGTCTCCTATGGTCAAGATGGCTCTGATACCAACTTGTCATCACCCGAATTTTTAATCCTAGATGCCTGTTATGCCATACCTTGCAATCCTAGGATTACCATTTTTGCAAGACATAACAGAATTGGTACCATAGTACATCATCCATTACAAACCATAATAAGGTCTTACAAATAAAGGATCTCATGATCTAGTCTTAATACAAATCAAGCAGCAGAAAATAAACGTAGTAGGGGTCCATCTTCAGGGTCGAAGGCAATGCTGATGATGGGAGATGATCCTAGTTGTCGTAGATCTCCTACTGTCCATCATCCTGGTAGTCCTCCTCATAGTCTGGCCACGAGAATAGACAGGGACAAAGCCATGAGTACTCTTTAAGTACTCGCAAACTAGCACTAACAAGTAAGGTATTTATAGTAGGAATCTTAAGCTCTAGGTTTATTTGCAAAAAGCTAGGTTTATCTCATACTGAGTTTAGAAGTAAAGAAAACTAAGTTAATGTTCTAAATCACTTAAGTGGGAACCTAGCTTTCATATCCACAATCCTGTTGTGGTCAAGTCAAAGTCATAGTTCAATTCACAAGTCAGTTTGAAAACATCTGATGACGGAACAGTATGGCCACTCCAACTGTCCATGACCGCGGACGCGGCTATTCGAATAGTTTGACACTCTATAGAGGTGGTACACTTTCACCACAAAATTCGATACATCCATCAGGGATAACCCTGAATCATCATACTTAGTATGCGGATAATCAATCATAACCTTTCAATTACACACTCTAGTATAGGCACCTCCCTTATGAGCTTGGCCTCCCAGCCATGGCCATCTGCCATCCTGGGCACTTCATAGGTGGACATTCACATTCACGAGGTAACCTCAGATCACCTCTTTCCATGAGGGAACCCATACTAAGGCATATAAACTTCCAGTTAAGCCCTACCCAATTCGGGTATTGTGGTTGCATGGTAAAATTGGAATTGTATCGCATCTGAACCCAACCATCAGTTTTTATAAAGGGCTAAGGCTCATGCCTCAACATTTTCCTCATCAAATCCTTTTGTTTTTCTCAACACATGTCAAAACATTTCAATAGAATGAATCCTCATTCCAAGGTTTTCATAATCATTTTCACCAAGTATTCCCATCTAAAGTGATCAACTTTTATGCTTAGCACTAGCCACTAAAGTTGAGGGTATTCACTAATGAGGGGTGCTAATCAAGGGTAACTATCCAACTCTAATCTCATGCCTTGGGATGACATCTAAGTATAACTAGTTAGGCCTAGTTTTATACTCTTTATGGTATCTATCCTATTTGTCCAATACTCACCAAGCACTAAACTAAAAGTAAAGAACTTTGGTAAAGTAAAAGAATAAAGCTTGCAAGTGAAACTTGGGATTGATATAATCAAAGTTGGATAACCAAGCATGCCTAATGCATCTTGCTTAGGTTATCAAGTTTGCAAGTGTTAACTTGCATAGTTCCAGTTTGCAATTAGTTATGGATTGAAGTTTTCTTCTTCTTCTTCTTCTTATTCTTATTCTTCTTGGTAGTACTCCTCCTCGTATCCCGGGTCGGTACTATCGTCTATAAATGAATAAGAGGTACACAATCACCAAACAATACTTAACTATTTCTATTTAGCACACTAAGGCTCACACTTGATGATCTAGCATCATCACAATCATCATATGAAATAAAGAATCAATCTTGTTTATCTTATTTTAGAAAAGTAATTTCTACTTATTGAAAATACTTAAGATTTAATATTCTCCAATTAAAATATGGGGTCATTTTGACACATGTCATCACCACATATTCTAATACATGGGAATGTGATTTAAAGTGGTGGTCATATTTTCGAAAGTTTAAGATTATCATTTAATAGAATTAAAGTGACTAGAAATGCCTATATAGCATTCTTTTGGTACTAGTACAATGTCACTGCATGTAAATCTAAATATTTTTATATATTCAGATAGATCTTGTCAAATGTGATATTTGACAGTTGGAATTAACTCAAAAGAATTTATGGTTGATTTTTAAAAAATGTTTGAAGTTGGAAAAGTCTCTGTCTTGTTATTTTTACTATAGGTGATGTATAATATCAAATGGTTTGAATCCAATGGGCTTGGATAGATAATTTAAATATCTTTCTAACAAAATTGGAATCATGCAATTTGGTTTAGTGAATCTCTTTGAATTGATTTTTGAATCTACTGATAGAATCTGGTTTCAACTAAAATGGAAAATAACTATTTGAACCACTAGGCTCTGCGCGGGAAAGTAAACGGGCCAGCCCAACTGCACTACGCTGGCACAGCGGGCTGCTGACAGGGGGTCCCACTAGTCAGTGGCTCATCTAACCCGAAACGGTATGTTTCAATCTAGGCCGTGCGATTAGACCAGGATCTAACGGATGAGGTTCATATCCTACGTCGAACAGCTCTGACAAGAACTGAACCCTAACACGGAGGTGGGGGTCATGTGAGGCTCACCAGGGCTCCATCTAGGGTCGGCGATGGGGGCGAACGACGTGGTAGACGATGGCGGTTCGAACGGTGGTCGCGGCGGCTCCTGGGGTGGCTCGAATCAACAACTGCTCTTCTCCTCTACAGCGGCGGACTCCGGCCAAATTCGGGCGAGGTGGTGCTGGCCTTGCTCCGGGGAGAGGTGTGGGAGGTTCTGTGAGGAGTGGGGAGTGAGATGGTGTGGTGAATTGAGGCGTAGGGGGCCTCTATTTATACACCAGCGAGAGGGGCATTGCGGCATGGGCTGGCTCCTCCGGCGACAGCGGTACAACGAGCTATTGGCGTGGCTGAGGGTAGGGGCGACGCAGTGTTTCCTAGCGGTCATCACAAGCTTAAAGGCGAGGCATGGAGCGTTCGAGAATGGTCGGGCACGGGCGGTGCTCTACACGGAACTAACGGCGTTCGAGACGACGCACGGGGGATACGTCTCACGCGGCAGCGAACGGGGATGTCTGGGAGCTAGCTAGGGTCATGGCAAGTGTGTGCACGCGCGGAGAGGGCGAGGCACGGCGTGTGCGAGCTGGTCGGCTGCGGTAGTCTAGCGTGCCCTCGGCATGGCACAGAGAAAGTGGGCACGATGGTTTTCTGGTGGTCCATGGTTTGCCTGCGATCGAGGGTTGGACAGGGGGTGGCGATGGACGGTGGCCTGCCTCCTGGACATCATGGACGAGGGCGGTGTGGTCTGTGGTGAGCTGTCCATGGTCGGCCGGCGTGGCAAGCTTCGGGCGGCGCTACACAAGTGCAACGACAAAGGGGGGAGGTTATCCACTTTGTTGCTAGGTGTTGGGGCAGACAGGTGAGTGAAATGGGGGCAAATGGTCGAGTGATCACTACTCCAAACAATGGAGTTAGGCAGGGTTTAATCTGTGTCTGCAATGTGTTCGACCAAATGGCCGCATGAACTTAAGTTTGAAATTTTTGAATTAAAGTTGGTGAGTGTTTTGATCTTATGCTTGAGTGTCTATGGTTGCTTGGGTTTGCCAAGGTGAATTGATTTGAGTGGTTTTTGCAAAAAATGGTGATCTTAGTACATACACTTGATTCAATTTTGAATTGTCCTTTAAATAGATTTGAAAATAGTTTCTGTGAGTTTGTAAAGTGGGCTTGGGTTCACTTTTACTTGGTCTAGAAAGGGGTGAAAGAAATGGAAATGTTTCTGTTAGAAATTCTTTACTAGGAACTCACAAAGTGGCCTAGTGGTTAATTTTGGTCAAAATGACCATTTGATCATATGATTTATATTTGATTTCTTTTTCTTTGGATTTTGTTTGTAATTGGCCTAGATGGTGTCGTATTCATCTTTAAACCTTTTCTTATCATTTGTAGCAAACACACATGGAAATTTCACTCAATCATACACTAATGCAAAATCACACATACACTCATATTCAATTTAGTAATAAAAGTTTTTGTTACCCCTAAACTTGGGTGATTAGAACTTGATAATCTTGATTAATATTTTTGGGGTGTTACAGCTATATTTCAGAGCCATTAGTGGTCAACCCTAGTTGGGCCCCGCCTGGATAAAATGGATGCTGAGGTGGCCCTGGGACCCTGTGTCATCTATATGGCTAGCTGTAATCTTAGTACAACAAGTATTTTGCTATTTCCTTTTAGTTTCAAAAAATGTATTAATTACATGGTAAATTCAATAACTTATTATTTGTAAACCAGAAAAGGTGTATAATATATCAAAATATTGTGAAAAATATGATCTATATATTAGCATCAAATGCATGCATTGTTAAGCAACTTCAACTAACAAGTTTATTAGAGGAACAAGGTAACCCCTCACAGGTGTTTCTGGGGTTTTCCCAGTAATAGGGTTTAGACCCATCGGACCGTATTTAAACCACCAAACATGTATTAGGGGTTCATTTAAATACTATTTAACTTTTTATATCATCATACTTGCTTGAGCATTACATCGATGTCATGTGTTGATTGTTTCCCTCTCTTTCTAGTGTTTTGGTTCTTCCTAGTAGAGTTTGAGATCAAGTCCGAGATCAAAGTCAAAGATCAACACCATCGAAGATCAAAGATCAATACTTGAACAACCATTATAAAGTGAAGTACAAGGCTTCCGGAGATATATATTTTTTGTTATCAATGTGAAAAGGAAAGCATAACCCCCATTATACAATCTCATGCTTTCAAAATATTTCAATTCTTGCCATGTTGCGTACAATTCTACTATGGTCTTTTATCTATAGAAAGAGTATCCTATCTGTCGCATGATTTCTTTTGAAACCTATATTAGCTGATCCACTACTCCTAGCATAACTATGTTTAGCTTGTGTACACTGCTAGAGCTTTTACATGAGTTCTGCTTAGCCATGCGTCGTTGTTTGATCCTGATTCATTCGGAAATGTATCAGATGCAATGTATCTAGTATGATAGGAGAACAAAATTTGTTGATGAGGTGAGATCACTAGTATAGGTTAAACATGTCAAAGGCTTGTATGGGAGGCCATAGCAGGATGTGGTTTTTGTAGTCCCATGCTCGCCACCACTAGGACCCGAGTTCTTGCCTTTGGAACCAAGACTAAGCTTACAACCACATGGGGCCTGGAAACCCCTCGACTCACTAACTTGCCTAGTATATTCCATGGGTCACATAGTTCGAACGTTCCATTTGGTATACACACTTTGGTTGTTCTGAAAGGTGGAGGAGGAGCTTCATCATATAGGGTGTGGCCTAGGTTGCTTGAGGCGGAACCTTTGGTAAACCAACCTCGCCTCACATCCCGAGGGACCGACTTAGGGACTTGACCATTACAGCGAAACCGTCCTTAGGTCGTGACTCATGGTCTTGACGACAGCAAGGTAAAGGTTGTGGTTAACCACCCTCTGTCGGCCTTCCAAGAAAGAGGGCTAACGTACTAGCACTAAGAGTCGGTTGATACGTGTGGGTAAAGTTGTACACCCCTGCAGAATTAAATCTTTACGAAAAATTGTGTTCACGGTTATGAACGACTTGGTGACTAGATTGTAAGATCATAGAGAACTTTAACCTAATCGTAGAACTTGGCAGATGAATGTGTGCTTAAGGATGCTTCCTCAGGGTATGAGGAGTGATCCTAGTTTAGAAGTTTTGATGATGATTTGGTGGATTTCATTATATGATGACTTATAGCTGGAGATGCCACTCTCTTATCCCATTTTTAAAATGATATGTTGAGTCGAGCTTCTTTTACCTCTTTTTTACAAACAAAGATAACTTTATGCAAAATAAATCCACCAACCATAAGTCTTGTGGAGTACACCAAGTACTCACCCTTTCTTCGTTGATATCTTTGTAGCAGAGTAAGTATTCCATGAAGATGGGTTCTTATGCCATCGACACTGACGAGTAGCTTGGAGATCTCGGCCGACAGCCTAGAATCTTTGGTCTGGGTTGTCATCGTTACGCTTCAGGCCTCTTAGGCCATTTGTTAAGTTTGCTATACTGAATAGCATAATTTTCCTTCCGTTGTTTGATGTTCATTTGCAGTGACCTCTACTTGTAATATTTGGATTCTTTGCTCAATTATGAGCATGATATAATAATTTTTGTCGTAGGATTCCTATAGTGTTACTGATTCTTTCACTTTATACTCTCGAGATCCAACTTAGGCCTATGTCAGACTAGGTCTAGGATTTGTCTAACCCTGATCTTGGGGGTGTCACAGTTTTTGGCATTAGAGCAGTACCGGCTGTAGGAAAACATTGTTATTGGTCGATGTTGTGTCTAGTGATTGTGAAAATTATTTCAAAGATGAAAAGTATTTCTGAAAACTATAGTATGCTTATTTCACTCCTTATCTGGTAGCGCTCTAAATCTGGGTCATCTTATCTCATGTTGATTTTGAAAAGTTCTAATATCTCCTCCTAGTCTTTCAAATCTTAGGTGCCTTCTAGGCATGTCATTTTCCAACCATTTGACCTAGTGTTGAGTTCTCTAGAGTTCGTGTGTGTGTGTTCTGAGTTCCTTGTTTCCTTTGTTCTGCTTCAGCTGAGAGATTCATTTCCATCATGATTGATGAGTCCAAAATTGAAGCATATTTACCTTTTGTTTTTGCATAAATAGAGTAGGGATATTTGTCACCGTGTCTACGCGCGCTATTTTGTTCTTGTTTCAACAGGATCCCAAATCATAGAGTCATATATGAACATATCAATTAGAGCTATCATATTGTGTAATTATATGATATTTCTAAGTGACAAAAGTAATTTTATGAATTTACCTTCGCACGCACCTAGAAGAATACCAAACAAGGAGGAGGCACCAGTATCGATAACAACCACTGGTACAGGCGGAGCCCGCCCGTACCAGGTGCCATCATGACCGCCTCATCAAATACTTTCTCCTGGAAAAAATGAGAGACAGACCCAACATTAACAGCCACCAGAAACGACGAAAAACCACATCTGAGAGGGATCCGAAGGAGGAACTTGGCTGGGGTAAAATCCCAGCTGCTTCACGGATCATTGGAGGACAACGCATCATACCCTTCATCATCAATAGCTTCATGTCCATTACGTCCATTACCCCCATCTTTTATCTATTATATCTCGTTGTCATTCCAGATTCAATTGTGGTTTGCATTAGATCTACCTTCGTACTTTTATCCATTCATTTGATTATGATGATGTTGTTGATTGCTTCCATGAGTGAGGAGTTCCTTTGTTCTTGGGTAGATGGAGAAACCCTAGCACCATTATGAACTTGTAATAAAGATGATATATTCTTGTGTCCATATGACTTGCTTCTCTATGATATAATTATGATTTGTGTTTGATCTCTCTCTTTAGATGGTATGTGTAGTCGGCCGCATATCATTTGCCCTCGGGACTAAAGGGAGGGATAAATCCTTTAGACGTGTCTTGGAAGCGTATCCGGAATGCCCCATGATAGATTGGCGTCGGCTCGTAACCTACATGATCAAAGGAGGATTAAAGAGGGACTCCCTAAGATAATTACAATATCCACGGGGAAACCCTTAATTGCGGTGGTTTGTGTGGGTGACTGCTCTCAGGCATCGAGGTGGTTATTTAGAGGTGACCTCACTCTTGGCTTAACAAAGTGGCTTCCTAAGATCCTCGTAGTGAACATCTTATTATGGGGCTCTCTCCACACATATCATGACATAAGGAGTATGTTATCTTGCTTACATATAACAATAATACTATGCTAGTGGTGTATCCTACATCCACGAGAACGTTTTAGCCCTATTGAGTTCAACCACACTTTCATACAAATTTGTTGCTTGTTTTTTTACTTGTTTTAATTACTTTTCTACAAACAACCATAAACCTTTCAAACACCCTTTACTTGAGATCAAAGGCAGCTTATAAGTATCCTTTGGTAGATAGTAACGAGGGGCATAAATACCTTTACCAATAGATCTCTCTGGGTTCAATATCGTTACTTTGAAACTAGCTACAATTGATTTGTGCACTTGCAGTCATCAATGATCTATCTATCTTCTAGGCCCCACAACAATGTGTTGTAGGTTCCCTAGGGTCATGTTCTAGGCTTCGAGGTTTCCTTTCGCCTCGTGTGCCTCCTCTTCTTTTGTTTGGGTACTCTAGAAGTCGTTTCTTCTTTTGGAAGCTACCTCAAAATTACTATCTTGTAGTGTACGATGTGTTACTTAAGTAGTAGTTACTTCTTTCTTAGGTTTTAACCCTTGGACTTGAACCTAAGGTCCCGGATTGTGTTGGATTCTGGTGTTGTGAATCTTGTACAAAGTTGACCTTTAACCCAAGATCCATTCCGTTGATCCTTGTCTATAATGTTCACACATTACCTCAGGATGGTTGGTACTACAATTCTGGCCTTCAAGCTTGTGGTTATTCTCGTGACTGAATTTTGATAACTAAGGACTTCCCCTACTACTATATATGCTAGTTGTTCTTCAATGGGATCAAATAGATCACAAAAGTCTCACATCTAAACTCGTGACTCTATCACACCTCCCTTCTCTTCATTGATTTTTGGAAGATTGATAATCTATGCATCCACATCTCGGGATTCTTTCATGAGCATGTTCTTTCGCCCTTGTTATTTCTGACCATTGTCTACCAGTTGGTAGCCAAGTAGTAAATGTGTATTGGTGTCTTCCAATGCAAGATACTCCTGTGGTCTAACAAGACAAACCATTTTAGGATGTTAGGACAAACAAACTCCAATACCTCGTCATTTCTAGGACCATGTCAAACTGTTATAAATCCGCAGATTAAGACGCTATTAGCTTCTGATCTTTTCTATCTTGAAGTACCGGACTCTTTTATACTAAGAGGTTGTGCTAAGTTTCATGACCCTCTTAATGAAGTGCTGCTCTTACACATCTTTACCAACCCTTCCTCTGAGTTGTTCGCTCTCATGAATGATGTGTATGCGTAATGATGTGGCCATATGAGATTCTTAACAATTCTTATTGATTTGAACTCCAAGGACAATTGTGTCATTCTCAGCATGATTGGTTAGCCCTATCACTAAGGGAAGGATGATTTTGATACCAAGTTCGATATTCTTGTGCATTCTCTTTGATCAAAGAGTTAGGATCATGCCAAAGCTTTGAGATTATGTCTTCTTTCTTTTAAAGCAAGTTACCTCTCGAACTAAGTGATATTTCGGTGGTTCGTGATATTCTAGGTGTCTTTCTAGAAGTATCGCCATGTTGCCACATGACTGTGATGTCAAGTTCTTGAGCAAGCTAGTTCTCCGAAGTACTCCTTTCTCCAAGGAGCCGTACTGGATACCACTGGACTAGTTGGTTGAGCTTAAACAACAACTTGGAGAGTTGTAAGACAAAAGTTCTATCCAACTTTGCTCCTTCTTAAAGGGATGTCTAGTTTTGTTCGCATTGAAGCAATATTGTATGCCCTTTGTGGATATGTATCTTCCTCGATTTTGATTTGATTTGGGCTATCTTCAAATCAAACTCATTTCCATGGACTACTTGGTGATGTTTCTTCTTGTGATGTTTCACTTGACTACATTCTTGTGGCGCCCCGCTAAAACCACTACTAGAAAATCGCGGTGTTTTATCTATGTGCATCATCCTGACATCAGCATGCATCTTTTTGTTTGAAAGTATTTTTCTAAAAGCCTATCTTTATCTTCTAAATACCCCGCCTTTATTTCAAATTAAAACCCCGATCTTTTTCGGATCTTTTATTTGACTAAAAACTATTTATAAAAGTCCTTCTAAAAATAAAACTATTTTTTTTGGACCGGGGAGGCAGCCCAGCCGTTAGGCCAGGCCACCTACTACCCGGCCCGTATAAAAACCTAACCTAGACCTAACCCTAAGCCAGACCCAACCTAACCCCTCACACTTCCCTCTCACCCGCCGCCACACTCACAGCCGGGCGCGCCGCAGAGCCCTGCCTGGCCCCACCCCGCGCTGCAGCTCCCTCCCACACGCCACACAGCGCCCAGGAACCCGGCCCCACACTGCCCGTCGCCCCGCTCCCCGCGTAGACATGCAACCCCGCCCCCTTGTCCGTTTCTCTGCTGGCCCCACCTTCCGCGTGCGACCCGCGTCGCCCACCTACCCCCGCACGTGTTTGTCCCCTACCTCTCGACCGCCTCCTTGCCGCAATCCCCATCCCATCCGGTCCTGCACGGATCCCTCTCTCCGCCTCTCCTCGCTACAGACGCTCGCTGTCGTGTGTCAGTCCCGCCCTAGACCTTCTCGCGCGCGCCCTCGCTCGCCTTCTGCGTGCGCCCTCCACCGCCAGGCCTAGGCCGCCACCTACCTCCCGGGTCGCCTCGACCCCGGGACTACCGTCTCTATCCCTGGCCCCGCAGGAGCCACACCCGGACGAGTTCCTCCGCCCGCCTTGGCCACCGCTTCGAGCCACCGCAGGTGCGCCAATCACCGACGCCCCGCGGTTCCTCCTCGTCGGCCGCCTCCATCTAGCCCCGCAAGCCCCGTCGCCGGTGGACCTCTCGTTCCTGACCCTTCGTCTCAGCACCGCCCCGCGCATCACCGGCATGCCGCTCGTCCCAGACCTCCTCTCCATCTGCTCGTCGCCACCTACCTCCACCGTAGCGAGCTCGCCTGCTACCATGTCTGCCGCCTGCGCATGATTCCTCCCCGGTGGCGCTCGTGAGTTCTTCCTCGCCCGGTCCCGCAGACGCGCCTCCTTGTGCTCTGCCCGCCGCCCTGGGATCTCCCTGCGTCTGCCTTCCTCCGAGCGTGCCTGAGGCCGCGCTTTTTCTGCCGTCAGCTGTTGTGCCTGAATTATTCAGGTTGTTCCTGTGTGTGCATTTTTGGCCACATATTTTGTTGTTGATGCTTGGCACTGTTTGGCCTCTGTAGCGCTGATGTTGTTGTGGTGGTGATGTTGGTCCTTTTACGACGCCCCGGTGGCATGGACATATGAACACAAGGGATCCAAACCAAGAATTTCCACCCTAAGGGACGAGCGAGAAGACGGTTATCACGAACACCAAGATTTCCTGGCGCCGAGACCCGAGTCCGACACCGACAATCAAAGCCGGAAAACCCAAGATCTCCGGCACGAATCGCAAGACCCCCTTCCCGGATCCGAAGACATCAAGTACGCCGATATGGAACCAACAAGTTCTACATCAGGAAACCGAAGGACGTCAAGTTCTTCATCCCGAACGCCAAGACCGACCCGATACGCGGACCTGACAAGATCTTCGTGACGACAAGATCGACACCGACCAGGGCGAGTCCGATGAGCCTCCAATGCCAAACCAAGTCCTTCTTCCCGAAACGCCAAGCTCTCCCTCCGTTGTCCGAGAATGATCCCGTCAAGCCGAACCCCAGATCTGGACCCTAAGACCGAACCCCGAACCCCCGGTGAACACCAAGTTCACCGAACCCCCGGTGAACACCAAGTTCACCGAACCCTAATGTGATTCCCTTTCCGAGACCCCTATTTTTATAATACGACATTATCAAATGTTGCATATTAAATTGTTCATGCTCGCATACATATTCATTTCTTTGGGGGTATTTAGTCGTTTCACCTCATAGTTAAATATGGAGTGCATATGAGGGCTATTCTTGTCTTATACCGCCTCCATTTAAATTTGCATAGTAAACCGATGCCATGTTTTGCCGTGTTTAAACAACATTTAAATTGCGAGGGTTCTAAATAACTTGAACCGTGTAATTAAGTATCGGGACCCTGGTTCCGCTTAATATTGCCTAATTGCACCGCATCTGCATCATATCATAATCATGCCGGATCTTCTGCCGTAGTATTAAATATTGTATCCGGTGTTTCTTCTAGTGTTTTCTTCTTCATGGATTAGGTCGATGAGTTGATGCGAGCATCGACAAGTTCTCTAGATAGGATCCTTCGGCAGTGTTTCCCAGGCGAGCATCTCTCCCCCTTTCTACCTATTTTGCATTTATAGTCTTTATTTCCTCTTGTTGATCTATTGCTATCCGTGTCGCGATGCTTTAGTCTCCGTACACCAGTTATATCCCGTGCAACCTCTATATTGCCTTGGACACCGCCTATTACCTGTGTTTGGTAGATAGCTGCCCTTGCGAGTCGTAGTTGCTTGCTCAGGTGCGATCTCGTGTTGTCAAGTACCACAGTTGTTGGAATGCTGGCAGATGTTTATGGTGGAGAGGATCATGACTTTAATTACAACTATTAAATTGTTGTGATAACTAATGAAAGAGGCACCGGTGGGCAATATATGTTATTTGGTTTTTCATGCCCACTTGTGTCCCGTAGGCCCCGAGTACTTGATACCTGTTCCTTGAATTTTTGCATTATCCACATACGGGAGACTCTATGAATCCCCCTTAGCCAGTGCTTGATTCATTTCTTATTTCTTGGGGCCACAAGTAGTTTGGGGCTTTATTACTATCCTGTACTTATGCCATGCTTACTGCTTTATTTACGATTGTGCATGGAGCACCTGTACTGTTTTGGAACGTGGAATGTTTTCGCGGTATCGACAAGCCCAGTCATACTTTCGGGTTCCTAGTCGTTTACAGTCATTGTCACAAACCCTGGGTCTGTTCCGGAGCCGGCCAACTTCATTGCGGGTAGCTTAGTGGGGTGGCCCCCTGAAATATTTTATGAATCTTGTGATTGCTTTGTCGTGAAAGCCTTGTTGGGTTTTGAGTTGGTTTTTCCGAGGTTGATCGTGTGTGTGTTGCTATTTGTGCACCCCTGCAGGGTAAATCTTTCTGAAAGCCGTGTCCGCGGTTATGGACGACTTGGAGCACAGTATCTCGATCATAGACAAGCATAACTAAAGTAGTGCTATAAATTTGACTTAATATGTGACTAGTAATCAGCTTCACTACAATGGAATGGATAATAAAAATGCCAACAACTGGTGGAATTGGGGTATATCATGTCATGTTATACCTTCCTAGTAAGTATCGTAACTCCAATGGATTGAAATAAAAGTGCCAACAACTACTGGGTTTCGGGATTCCTCAGGACAATTATATCTGACTAGTAAATGTTCCAACTACCACAGAATGGTAATTAAAACTGCCCACTACTTTTTCTTCAGGATGACTCATGCTATCTATATCTGACTAGTAAGTGCTTCAACTATAATGGAATGAATGAAACTGCCAACTATGTGAGTTCCTCGGTTGACTTCCTCGTTTGGTCTCAAGGGGGAATACCATGATGGGTATGACTGGTGTTAGTATCAGGTTGGTCCCGAATAGGTCTCTCTTATCCCTCTCTAATAGCCGACAGTTGTATCGAGTCTCTATAGGTTGTTTAGTGCATGCTGCGTTGCCACTTCAGTCCACCATACCTATGTAGGCGAGAGCCGCCGAATTCTAGCCTCGTTGTGTACTGTCCTCAGTACTGACGCTCCTCTTTTTGCTTTGCCCTTTGTCGGCACCCCTTTTGTTTTAGCAGGTTTGAGATCGACGTCGTTAGCAGGGTTACCCTTCCGGCTTGGCCTGGGCAGGGTTATGGATGCCATTGGTTATTCTTCAGGGCTCTTAGCCCCATTTGCATCTTGTCCGTAGTCGGATGCCCTATCGTTTTCAAGGTGATTTGGATCTTTGTATGGTATATCTGTATTCTTGACTCGTTGAGGCACTGTTGTATACATATCTGTTCTTTGGGTCCCATCGAGGACTGTTGTGTAATGGTATTACTTCGTTTTCCACCCGCACGAAAGTGCCTGGTGGGCGTCCTTGAATCGTTTCTATGCGGGTTTGGCGGAAAGGGCTAAAACTTGCATAGGGCCGATTCGAGGGTGTTACAATTCTCATGTCTATTGGTCTGGCCAGTATTTCTGCCTTGTTCATTCAACATATGAGTCCATCCTCATGGAGTGTATTGGTAAGTTTGTTATTGAGCGCATCGATGATATTCTTATCTTGTCCATGCTGTAACAAACCCATGTGGAATAGTTGGCATTAATGTTGGAAACTTTCGAGAACCATCTTTGGGTCATATCGAAGTATGTGTTCTAGATGTTAGAAGTGACCTTCTTTGATTCATGTGCAATTCCTGAAATATGCTACAATGGATTTGAGTAGAATTTTCTTTGTTTCCTGATGGACGCCATTGTATTTTATTGCAAGTTCTTGATGTATGAGCAGTTGTCCTTCAACAAGTTGCTAATACATGAGTCTAGAAATCTAGCTCGGTGTTTTGGAGCTTGACACTATAGTCCATGTCTCGAAAACTAGTGACTTTACCTCTATGTAAATGTCACACACTTTCTACTCGGACATGTTGAGTCTAAAGTATCATTCCGCCGACCCATAACTGAATCTCAAGCAGCAACGTCTGGTTGGTGTTCTTCAAGGTTTTGACACATGCCTCCTTGTAAATACGGCAAGATTGATGTAATGGTTGACGCAATTAGCCAAAAGGCCTATTATCATATTCTCTTGGTTCAGCAATAACAACCACTCTTCATGAGGCTTATTCTATGACTTTTTCTAGGAGTTTTGCTTATGGTTTCCTTTGTCTCCGAAGTCCGACCTATTCTTGATGACTGATTGAAGACTTGCTAGTAGTCTGACATTGGTATCTCAAACATAAAGGAGAATATTTAAAGTAGAGTTACTAAATGTCGCTCGATTAGTCCTCCAGACCCTTTATGTTAGTAAGTGTCTTGTTGTGACAAGTATTTGAAGTCTGAGAATGAAGTTTCTTTTTCTTGTGTTATTAGGAATCTTGTTACTTATTCATCCTGGTGCTGTAAACTAATATTTACATGATCTTTGGCAAAGATTCTGATAGTATTGGATCAATAAATAGTTCCTTCTATTCTATCCAACCATGTTCAAATAGGGATTATGCTTTTTGTAATCAATTGTTTCTCTTACTACATTTTTTTTGTGACTCTTATGAGTCCTCTACACAAAACAACTTTCTATCCCGGCCTACTATTGAACGAAAGAGTGACCCTTCTGTGTCAAAAGTAGTTCAACAACTTGGTTTTGTTGATATGTATCTATGTACATATGAAACATCTACTTAAGTCGTCTACTATAGTTTTACCTCTCGAAGTATGTGGTCATGTGTCGTCGTGGTGTCACGGAATATGCCATGGATAGGCTAAAGGTGGGTCCAATATGCACTAGAGGAATCCAGGGAGGGATAGTGTGGTGATTCCACACACAGATGCTTTGTATTCTCCAAGTGTTCAAGGTTTACAGATGCTCCTTGAGCTGTATTGGGGAGAGGAGGAAGAAGAAGCTCTCTTACTCTCACCGCTACCAACTACTCCCGCGCAGGGCAAATAACTCGCGATCCCCTTCTACTGAGGTCCTGGCGCTCCTTATAAAGGGGAGGCCAGACTACTAGCTAGGGCATACGTGGAGGCATATTCCTGGGAATATGCCTCTCCCAAAATAGCAAACTGACCGGGTCACCTTGTGCCATCGTAAGCCATGTAGAGGCTACGTAAGCCTCTGCGGCGCCAGCGTCAGCCGATATAGGCTGCGTCACCCTTGTCGGCCACTCCTCGGTGGTCCTCTATCCGCTTCGCTCACGCTCCAGCGTATAGTGACCACCTTTTGACCAGCGAGATACCTTCCTTCTCTTGCAAGCCTGATGTAACCCGGATCATGCCTGGTTAATCCGGCCTCGTGGGTACCTGCATACAAGTTACAAAAATCCTGCCGGCATAGGACATACGTCGGCCGGGACACAATTAGGTGGACATCCTCCGGTCCGGGTTACTCCGTAAGTCAGCCTGCCTTGAGGTGACTCGGCCAGCATACGCTTTGACCTTGCCGTACCTCGGCTAACTCGGCCTTTATACCCCGGCGTGACGCTACCCGGGGGTATCCCCCCAACATTAGTCCCCGAAGATGGTGCGGTCTTAGCAACTTCAGCTGCTAAGGCCACGGCAGGTTCAATCTTTTTGCTCCTTTTTCCGGGTTACTCTGTAGCTCGGATCCCGTGGCGTAGAATTCCCTTGGCACATGCCGAGTCATCACTCGCTGGCCGGGCTACACTTCAGTTTTCCGGGTTATCCTTCCTTCTCTTATACACTTCCTCACGTCCTACATGGAGGGTAATCATCATCTTGCCTCATTTTAAGGGCCTGCGCCAGTTACTGCACTTATTGTCAGAGGTTACTGCAGCAAACGTCGCGTCGCAGCTGCCTCCTCGTTAACTGTATCACCACGTCGCGTCATGGGATTTCCTGTGCCTTGTGGCCCTTCCTGTGGCTTGCCTCTGATTTACTGATCGGGCTGATACACGTCCACACCGTGTGGCCTCGACGCACAACACGATCCCACTACCCACCATTGGGGCATGGTTAAATAGGGGAGGGGCGCGTCCTTTGGTGGTTTTCCCAATTCTCGCGCCACTTAGCCCTTCTGCCTCTTCTTCTTCCTTGCGACAGTGCCGTCACCGCCGCATCTGCTCTGCAGCGTCGCCGCTGCACCGTGCTTCTTCACACTAGCCTCACTGCCAGTCCTGTGCTGCTTCTATGTCACGGGTCCATGCCAATCCAAGCCTCTGCTCCCCACCTCCGAACCGGCCGGTGAGGACAGCGATCTGGAAATGACTAAGGAGGATCTCGCCGTCATCGGGGAAGAAGAGACAGAAGAGGAGGGCGAAACTATGGGGTGCGGTGGCTGGGCCGGTTCCTGGGTGTGCCAGGATGACCTAGATTGGCTCTACCGCACCCGTCGCATCCCCAAGGGCGTAATTTCGCGCCTCCCCTGTGAGGAGATTTCTCCCTTACCCAATCCAGGTGAGTTCGTCGTCTTCCTTTCTCACTTCCAACGCAGCTTCGGCCTGCCAGTGAGTGATTTCTTCCACGATTTCATCAGCATCTACGAACTCCAACCCCACCATCTTCTGGGGAATGCCATTACATCCCTCTCTTCCTTCGCATCCGCCATAGAGGGATACGTCGGCCTGTGGCCCACCAAAGAGCTCTAGATCTGGTTCTTCGGTCTGCGGAGGAACGTGATTCCGAATAAGCTGCGTGCCCCAGAGGACAAGCACCTGGCCCAATGTGGTGCGGCCTCCATCTCACCTCGAAAGCAATCTGTCTATCCCCGGGTTACGGGGCTTGATTCCTGCAAGGGCTGGGCCCGGACCTTCTTCTATGTGAGGAATGGTTCGGATGAGGATCTGATCCGGCTGCGCCCCTTCACAATGGGCCCTCCTAATCCGGATTTGTGGGACTGGGTTTCCAAGAAGCCAACCGTCTTGGCGAATCAAGTCAATAAGTGGTTCCAGGAACTAAAGGATTTGGGGTTGCTCAACGAGGACGTGATGATCACATTCGTCCGCAGCCGGATCTCCCCCCCCCCCCCACAGAAGCGCACGCACAAACTTTGCCACATGAGCTGGCGACTTGATCCCAACCGGACTTCCTCCTTCGAATTGAACAACACCGAGATATTCCGTCGGGTCAAGGCCCTCTTCACAACCGACAAGGACTTTAGTTCTGACTAGGAGTGGGAGTTGGAGCACTACTGCCGGGATAAGCCTCCTCCTGGGGTAAATCTCGTTTCTCAATCCTTTTCCGAGTTATTTTCTATGTCAGAGCATGCTGTTTATTTGATCCCTTTTGCATTTTCCTCTTAGTTGTTTCTTCAGCAGACCCTCGAAGATGGCACCGAGCCTTCCCTCAAAGTGGGGGAAGGATCGACTTGTCTCGGACGAGGAGGAGCCGGATCAGGAAATGTTCCTGCCCACCCCGGACGCAACCAAGCGACCCTCTGGTAACTTCTCTTCCTTAAGGAATTGGCCTGACGATGAAGATGATTCCGACATTGAGGTGGTTGAGGTATTTGACGCGGTACCCATTTCTTACGCATTTCTTGCTTCAGCTAACCCGGCTGGGCAGATCCATGAAGATCCCCCTCTTGCTTCGTGTGAGCCGGCCCCAGCCGCGTCTAAGAAGCGGGCCGCTACCTCGGCTACTTCCTCCAAGCAACCCCAAGCGACCAAAAGGCGGAAGAAGTCCGCCGACAAGGCCTCCACCAAGCCTCTGACTAAAGGCATAGTTCGGAGAGCTCAGAAGCCCAAGGAGCCTTTGACTTCTGACGAGTAAGTCACTTTTCTCTTTGTCCAATTCTCTGCTTCATGCTTTTCTATCTATATGCCTTTCTTTTGTTATAACTTGTTATTCGTCGTTTGATTCGGCAGGGCTGTGGTGGAGGTTCCCTAGAGCGGCTCTAGCATCGCTTCGCCCCTCCAGCGTACCCCATCTCCCCCTCGTGGTGACGATACACGCCGGGTTCAGTGGCTACTCCGGGTTCTAGCTCACCTCGTCTAGAGGAGGGCAACCTCGGAGCAGGGGGAAGTGGCTCGGTCGGGGTAGCGGATGCTCCCAGCTCCTCATCGGCTCAGCCACAACCCGCCTCCTCCGAGGTACCAGCAGCAGCACCACCGCCAACACCAGCACCAGCACCAGCACTAACTCATTCTGCCTCGTTTGAGTCTTCCAAGACTCGGCGAGATGACCACACTAGCACCAAGGCTGCACCCAAGTCCAAATCAGTAGCTCAAGCCTCAGCGTCCCAACAACAACCCAAGGCTAAGAAAGGTTCTGGCGTCACCAAGGCAGCATCCACCGAAGCTGGACAGTGCACGCTCGCGTCCATGCTGCCGAAGAAAGATGCCCCCTCCGGGTCAGCTAGCAGTAAGCAACTCGCACTGCATACTAGCCCTGCTGCTGCCCAAGTTGCGAGGAGGGAGGCCCACGCCAAAGGCTTGGTTGCGCCTCACATGCTCAGTGGAGAGATTATCCTCCGGCTCTGATCGAATATGTCAATAATTGGTATAGAGCGGAGTTCGTTAATCCCAAGGACGATCTCCCGGAGAAGTTTGGGCCTGCCGAATTTAGCGCACAAATGAACACAGCAACCAAGGATATCAACCTTGCTGGTCGGATGATCGAGGTACGCTACTTTGTCTTTTCTTTAACATGCACAAGTGCTTAGAGATATATCCATTAGTCCCCGAGCCTCCGGGGGAGTAACTTGTTACTCGGCCGGATGCTCCTTAGAGAACTAGCGTAGCTCCTTAGTAGCTTTGAATATGCACACACCTAGAGCCGGGATAAGTTCCACTTGGCCTGGATTTTGTACACTTCGAACATGCACACACCTAGAGCCGGGTTAAGTTCCACTTGGCCCGGATTTTGTACACTTCGAATATGCACACACCTAGAGACGGGTTAAGTTCCACTTGGCCCGGATTTTGTACACTTTGAATATGCACACACCTAGAGCCGGTTTAAGTTCCGCTTAGCCCGGATTTTGTACACTTCGAATATGCACACACCTAGAGCCAGGTTAAGTTCCACTTGGCCCGGATTTTGTACACTTCGAATATGCACACACCTAGAGCCGGGTTAAGTTCCACTTGGCCCGGATTTTGTACACTTCGAATATGCATATAACTAAGCCACCCTTGCTTTTTTAGGTCACTACCAATCGCCAGAGCGCTGAGTTTCAGCGCCTCTTGGACACACACAAGGCGCTGCGCTCAAAACATGCTACACTTCTCGCTGAGTTCGAGAAAAGGGGTAAGTTTTCACTTTGAATTTTTCCCATCTTTCTGTGCCTTTTCTCGCCGAACTAATCTGTCATTCGAATTGCGCAGCCGAAGTAGAGGCCGAAAACACAATTATGAGAAAAAACTTGGCCGAGATAAAAGGTAATTCGCTTTGATTACTCAATTTTCGTGCTTTCTCTCCTTTCTCCTGAGCTCGGTAGATATTCATACCTCGGCTCTGCAGGGTCAACAAACCGTTGCAGCATCCCTTGAAGATAGTGTGCCCGTGCCTGACATGATGCTGCATTTTCTCGAACAAGCAGGGAAACATCAGGCCGAGCTCAAGAAGAAGGATGACGAACTTGCCAAACTACGAGCCAAGGATTATGAACTTGCCAAGCTCAAGGCTGAGATGAAAAAACTTAAAGAGCTCCACAAGATTGAAATGGCCAAGGCTGGCCAAGACATCACCGAGGAACAAGAACGCCTTAACCTCCAACTTGCAAAGGATCAAGAATTGCTGAAGGAGGCTGCCGTCAAGCTTGACTCGGCTAATGTTAAACTTGAGAAGCTCCGGAAGAGGCGTGATAATTGCACCAAAGAGCTGACTCGGATCCATAGTCATATCTCCCGTAAATTCCTTTCCTTTAGCCGACCTGTATTTCTTCGGGTTAAATTCTTTTACTTATTTCACTTGTTTTGTCTTTAGGCAAATTCCCAGAGGGTGATGCCATTGCGTCTACTGCCATTGCCAAGTTCCGCCAGCAGAGGGGTACTCCAACTGGTCTTGGCTCTGAACCCATTCCTTTTGACATGGAGGATCTGATAGTCAGCCTATCCTCCCGAGTTGAAATTATGAAGAACTATGGTTTGGGTATCCTGGATTCAGCCGTCCGGATCTTCCGTGCCCTTTGGCCTGGTGAGGATGTTCCGGAGGGATCCACTCCTCTGATCAACAAGCTGATGGATTGCGAGACCCAGCTCGACCTCTGGAGGGAATCTGCCGCTCGCGCTGGAGCTGATACTCTTCTCCACTTTGTGCTCACATGGTATGAGAAATTGGATCTGAAGATTCTTGAGCGCTTGCGCACCGGGTCCAAATGGTCAAATGATCCGGATTGGGTAGCCCGGCGCAAGGCTTGCGCCCACAACCTCATCTAGTTTGCCCTTGTCCATCAATGGAACAAAGGACCAAGCTTCCTCGGTGCCGTTGACGACGAATATGTTGAAGATGATTCGGGTGACCAGGAAGAGGACAAAGCCTCGGATCTTGAAGATAACAAAGATGATGACGAGACTGAAGCCGGAGTTCCACCTGCTGGAGCCGAGTTACCTCCTCCTACTGCTGCTCCTTGAGCATGAAAAACACTTTGAAATTTATCAGATCCTCGGTATGCCGGGTGCAGATGTATCATTCATACTGACTATATTTTGCTACTAAGTTCTTCTCATCGGATTAATTTGGGCGTAGTCCCCGAGTTTCATTTTCTTGTTTCTTCAATTTCATGGCTCGGCTCGCGTCTACCTTGATTCGGTTTTGTGACTTACGAGTCCGAGTTTCAAAAATTGACTTAACAATACTTGGAAACTTTAGGATTAGCTCAGAATAATCCAGCGTAGTAAAAGTACAGAAAACATAAGGTTAGTCCGAATAACAAATGTCGGCTTGATTAAGTTTTTTTCCTTAGTCGTTTTTCATGTTCTTCGCAATTCCAAACTTGTTCTCTTGCTTGCCATGAAGCCAATTCTTGTTGGACAGCAGCAAGTCGAAGAATTGAGTTTTTGGTGCTCACACACTACGAATCCGGCTTAGGTAGAAGCAACTTACGCTAGCCGACATAAAAATAGATAACAAATACAGAAGACAACAAATATTACTAAGGCAGTCCCCGAGTTACTACTCGAGGTGCCAAGATTTCATCGATAAACTCATTGCCGGCATACATACCGACATATGAGAGACTCGGATACACACACTTCTTTGTTAAGTGTACAACGGACGAAGTAGAGCTACATTCCATTGACGCTTAGATTCCTCGCCGGACCTGTCCGCCTTGTTCTTCTCCTGTGGTTGTGCATCAATGAGATAATAAGAGTCATTGTGCAATGCTTTGCTCACGGTGAATGGTCCTTCCCATGGGGGGATAACTTATGCATGCCAGCAGTACGTTGTACCAGCCGGAGTACCAAATCACCTTCCCGGAAGACTCGGGGGTTTACTTTCCGGCTATGATAGCGTCGGAGATTTTGCTGATATATGGCAGATCTGGACAATGCCAATTCTCTCGCTTCTTCCAGCAGATCAACATCATTTTGCCAGGCTTCTCGCACTTCGGCTTCTGTGTATTGGGTGACCCTAGGCGAATCATGCTCTATGTTGGCTGGTAATACAGCTTCTGCCCCATACACCAGAAAAAATGGCGTATAGCCCGTTGATCGATTCAGAGTTGTTCTTAAACTCCACAGTACTGCTGGTAGTTCTTCTATCCAGCACCCCGCTGATCTTTGCAGCGGCTCAATGAGCCAGGGTTTTATCCCGGATAAAACTAATTCGTTGGATCTTTCCACTTGTCCGTTTTATGCGGGGTGGGCTACTGAAGCAACGTCCAGCCGGATCTTCTTATCTCGGCAAAATCGCGCAAATGCTCCTTCAGCAAAATTAGTGTCGTTATCTGTTATAATACTGTGAGGATAGCCATATCTCAGGATGATATCTTTGAGGAATGTCACGGCTGTAGCTCCATCACATTTTTTTATCGGCTTTACTTCAATCCATTTTCTAAACTTGTCAACCATAACCAAGATATGGGTCATATTTCCTCTCGCCGGCTTAAATGGACCAACCATATCCAAACACCATACAACAAATGGCCAGGTAATTGGTATGGTCTTGAGCTCTGACATTGGCGTGTGTGTCTTGGTAACGTACCTCTGACAACAATTGCATTTTCTTACTAGATCTTCTGCTTGTTCCAAGGCACTTGGCCAGTAGAATCCATGTTGGAAAGCTTTTGCCACTAAGGCCTTGGACGAGGCGTGATGCCCACATTCCCCTTGATGTATATCTCGGAGGATGTCAAGCCCTTCTTCCGGGTTAACACACCGTTGCAGGACATTCGTGACACTCCTCTTGTATAGCTCGGCATTGATAATCGTGTATGCCTTTGCCCTCCTCTGAATTTTCCTTGAAAGCACCTCTTCATCGGGCAAGGATCCATCCTTCAGGAACTGGAATATGGGCAGTGCCCAAGCTGGTATAGCTTGCACTAGAAACACATCCTCGTCAACTTCCATTTGATCCACTGACATAACCTCTGTCGGGTCAAGCTGCGCAGTCCCCGGGTTTCCTGAACCACTTCCCACATCAATGTCCATGGGCACAGCTTCCGACTCCGGATTTGCCGAGATATAAATTGACTCGAATTCTGGGGATGGTCTGATAGATGGCTTTCTGAGGTGCTCTAGTGCTACACCCGGTGGGATCGCTTGTCGGGTTGATCCGAGCTTTGACATTACATCGGCAACCTCATTTTCCAGCCACGGTACATGGTGAAATTCACATCCCTCGAAGTATCCCGATATTTTCTGCACATGAAATATATATAGTGCCATGTTTGCATCCAATGCATCCCATTGCCCTGAGACTTGATGAACTACCAGATCCGAGTCACCAAAGCACTGGATCCGACGTATTCCAATTTCTTTTGCCACTTTGAGCCCATGCACAAGTGCTTCATATTCTGCAACATTGTTTGATGCTTCGAAGTGGATCTGCAGCACGTACTTCAGTTGGTCTTTCTTGGGAGAGGTAAGCACAACTTTGGCGCCTAACCCGGTTTTCGTTTTTGATCCGTAAAAATGCATTCTCCAGTAATTCGGATCTGGCAATGGTGGCTTATATTGCATCTCGGCCCAATCCACGAAAAAATCGGCCACAACCTGAGACTTGATCACATCTCTCCTATCTAATTGTGGAGCATAAGGGGCTAACTCGATTGCCCATTTTGCGATCCAGCCACTTGCATCCTTGTTGCTCATTATTTCAGATATGGGTGCTTCACATATCACTTTGATGGGGTGCTCTTCAAAATAGTGCTTCAGCTTCTTTGTTGCCATATACACGCTATATGCCATCTTCTGATAGTGAGGATAGTTTTTTTTGACACTTATAATACCTCACTCAGGTAATAGACTGGCCTTTGCACCGACTTACCCTCTTCGTCGCGCTCTACCACTATCACTACACTTACAACTCGGTTGGTTGCGGCTACATAGAGAAACATTGGCTCTTTTGATAGTGGAGAGGCTAATATCTTGATGGCTAACATTTTTTAAGCGGTGAAGGCTTCATTTGCCTGCGGCGTCCATACGAATTTGTCTGACTTTTTCATTAGTTGATAGAGAGGCAATGCCTTTTCTCCCAACCGACATACAAACCGACTTTAGGATGCCAGGCAACCAGTGAACTTCTGGACATCGTTAAGACACTTCAGCAATTCCATTCGCTCTATGGCTTGGATTTTAGTTGGGTTAGCTTCGATACCTCGGCTAGAGACAAGAAATCCGAGTAATTTTCCAGCCGGGACACCGAAGGTGCACTTCTCCGGGTTAAGCTTCATCCGGAACCTCCTTAGGTTCACGAATGTTTGCCTGATATCATCAAGGAGCGTTTTGCTTTCCTTGGTTTTTATAACCACATCATCCACATATACTTGCACATTCCGGCCAATTTGGTCATGTAAACATTTTTGCATACATCTTTGGTATGTTGCCCCTGCATTACGTAAATCGAAAGGCATGGTGCGATAGCAGTAATCCCCGTACGGGGTAATAAACGCAGTCTTTATTTGATCATTCGGGTCTAGAGGTATATGGTGGAAACCAGAATATGCGTCTATGAATGACAACAGTTCACACCTAGCAGTAGAATCTATGACCTGGTTTATCCTTGGCAGTGGGAATGGATCTTTTGGGCACGCCTAATTCAGGTTCATGTAATCGATGCACATACGCCAAACAACTGCCACATTCGGATCATCTTTCTTCTTCTCCACAAGCACCAGATTAGATAACCAATCCGGATAAAGCACTTCCATGATGAACCCGGCTGTGAGGAGTCGAGCTATCTCATCCCCAATGACTTTTCTCCTGTCTTCGGTGAAGCGGCGGAGAGGTTGCTTCACCGGCTTTGCTCCTGGTCTCACATTTAAAGAGTGCTCGGCCAACTCCCTCGGAACACCTTGCAAGTCCTGTGTGGACCAAGCAAAGATATCCCGATTCTCACGGAGGAAGTTGACGAGCTCGCTTTCCTATTTGTCAGTTAACGCGGCACCAATTGTTACGGTGCGCTCTGGGTACAGATCATCAACAGGTACTTTCTTTATATCCTTTGTTGCTTGAAATGAGACACTTCCATGCGGGTTACTCATCGCCGACATATACTGCTGTGCGGGCTGAGCCAATGCCGCTACTTCTTGGATCTTTCTCGTTTCTTGTGCAATCACGAGTGATTCGGCCAGGTTAGACCCTGCTGACGCACACTCAATGGAACGTCGGAAATCCCCGGCTATGGTAATTACTCCATTTGGCCCAGGCAACTTCATATTCAGGTAACTGATGTGAGTACTTGCCATGAATTTGTTCAGGGATGGCCTGCCGAGTAACGCGTGATATGCGCTTTCTAAGTTCACAACCTCAAACTCCAAATTCTCAGTTCGACAGTTATCTCTTGTGCCGAATAGCACGTCAACCCGGACTTTGCCAATGGGCTCACAGGAGATACCAGGCACAATGCCATGGAAAGTTGTCCTTGTGGCTTGGAGCATGTTCTCCGAGATACCCAACTTGCGCATTGTATCCACGTACATGATATTGATGCTGCTGCCATTGTCAATCAGTACCTTAGAGAACCTCACATTGATATTTGGCCCGATGAACATTGGGTCCAGCACTAATGCATACGAACCAGGACTCGGCATTAGCTTTGGATGGTCCTTGATACTCCAGGTAATTTCCTGATCCGACCAAGGCATATACCTCGTCATAGCCGGCATAACCGCATTTACTTCCATATATCAGCGTTGCAAGCTCTTTCTATCTGTTTCCTCCGTGGTAAACACACAGTAACTCTGGTGATGCTCTCTATACTCATTTCTCCCATCATTGTCGGGGTACCTTTGATCTGGCTGATGCGGGTTTTCCACCTGATGCACTGCATCCCTTCTCTCATGATTCTCATACCTCGGCGGAGGTGGTGGTAACATTAACTGCTGCATGTTTGCTCCGGAGAGCAGCTGCTGCCGAGGTTGATCGTTCCGGGGTGCCTGAGCATTCCCCGAGCCACTTTGCTCTATCTTCCTCATCCACTCACATTGTCGGGTTATATGACCCGCCGGGTTACTCGGATTTGGCGTGTGAAATTTGCATGGCTGATCCAGCATTGCCTCATACGTATACCTCGGCCGATCTTTCTTTTCTTGCCACTGTCTCTTTTGCTCGGGCGTCCAAGTTTTCTTCCCATCATTTCTTGGAGTCCACTGTTGCCCTCCAGTTTTCTGACGCTGATTACTCCCTGCTCCGGGTTGATCTTGATTTACAGCAGCAACTTGTTGCGAACTGTACCTGTAATCCAGTCTATCATCTCTTTTCTTACCCCGGTAATCATTTCGCCGGGATGACCTGTCTCCGTCTCTCTGGTAGTACTCCTCATTTGACTCGTTTGACATAAGCCGGGGTTGAGTCGGATCACCCAAAGAATACGAATCAGCAATCCGGATTATCTCTACTAGTGTAGTTGGCATATCCCTTTGTAGCCTTTGCCACATCATGCTTGCATATCTGCACTCTTTCGCAAACCAAGCTATGGCTTGAGACTCAATCACGCCTTCACATGAGTTTCTCACGTTGCACCAGCGGGTTAGGAACTCCCGGTCTGTTTCATTTGGTCTCTGCTTACACATTGCTAGGGTCTGTGGCCTATTCGGCCTCTGATACGTGCTCGAGAAGTTACTTACGAACATTTCTTCAAAATCCAGCCAGCAGTTGATACTACCGGGTGGTAAGTTGTTTAGCCATACCCTCGCTAGCCCCTCCAGCATCTGAGGTACGTATCTCACTGCCCATCGCAAATTGCCTGTCACAATTTTCACTGTTGTTGCATAGTTGATCAACCAATCCTATGGCTTGGTGCTGTCGTCATATGTTTTCGTGCCTCTGGGTAACTGGAAGTTAGGTACTGGAGGCTCCTTCATGATCCGGGGCCCAAAGCACGCTAGACCCGGAGGACCTTGCCCCTCAATTAGCTCCGACCTATAGAGCCGATCCAGCTTTAACCTAGCACGTCAGGCATCAAGTTCCTGCTTCCCAACCTTGACCCTATCACATGATGATCCGGCCTATGGTATCCTGCATTCACCATTTCTGAATCACCGTCGTTGTATCTGTCTTGCTCTTGTGTAGCGCATCTCTGTTGCATACCTTGGCCGGCAATTCGCTCTTGCCGTGGTATATTCCGCTGCTGCGGTTGCCCTGCACCTGCCGAGTTACGCTGTCCGGCATTACCATTTACAGCGTTTCCCTGACCGGCATTGCCTTGGTCACGGTTACCTCGGCCAGCTTCACCTTGGCTGATACTTCGTCGATCCTCATTTCCCTGCACTGATTTTCCTTTCCCTTCCCTTGCCAGGTCATATGGGACTATCTGTTTGTTTCTCCTTACCGAGGTTACCACTTCCTCTCTTCTAGAGCCTTCATGAGGTGATGATGCAGCTCCAGCAGATTTCTCCGGGTTACCCACTACCGAATAAACGACCTTGGAAGCCCCAGCTCTTGCCAGGTTAGCCCTAAGCAACTCCTCATTCTGTATGTTAGCGATCCGAACTAACTTGTTGACCCTCTCCTACTGTCTTTGCCGGGCTTCACCCATCAAACCTTCTAACTCAGATGTGGCTGCATCCGCTGCTCTGAGGTTCTTTGCCGGGGTGTTGTACTTCGGCAACCCCATGGACAAAGGGTTCTCTGATTCCTCAACTCTAGTGTCACCCTCTTTGTTCATCTCACTGATGAGGTTTCTCCCTTTTACTTTTATAGCATCTACCTTATTTGCTCTTGCGTACTCGCGTAGCGTCATGTTCAACGACTGCCGAGCCGCGGCTATCCTTTTCACACCCTCTAGTATTTTCTGCCTAGTTTCCTCTAACTCGGCCTATGCCTGAGCCGGATTTACCATAGGTGCTATGGGGCTTTCCAAGCTATCTATCGCCTGCTGCAGTAGGTTTTCTGGCCTCTCTAGCAGAGGACCTCTACTTTTCCTGGGCGCCTTGGGTGTTACCTCCGGATATGGTGCCGGATCCTTGCTCGTGCTAGCATTAGGCGCTGTCATCATCACCTCAGCACGGTCAGGGGAGCGAGTGATACGCGCACCATGAGCCGCGCTAAGTGGTGGCTCGCCTCCCTCGACGACGTGCCGCGGGTGAACGCAAGACATATCGACATCGACGTAGATCCTGTGGGCGCCAAGCCTGACGAAGACGCCATTGCACGGTGGAGGTCGCTTGCCGAAGCATCCAGCATTGTCGCTGACGTAGTCCAGTGCTCCAAAGCGCTAAACGAGCCTAGAGACGATGCACTCGCCGTTGCCGATGATGCTTCCCGTCCGGATGTTCACTCCTGCTAGCGCCGCTAGCCCCACGGTGGGTGCCAACTGTCGTGGTGGTGTCATGGCAGATGCCATGGATAGGCTAAAGGTAGGGCCAATATGCACTAGAGGAATCCAGGGAGGGATAGTGTGGTGATTCCACACACAGATGCTTTGTATTCTCCAAGTGTTTAAGGTTTACAGATGCTCCTTGAGCTGTTTTGGGGAGAGGAGGAAGAAGAAGCTCTCTTACTCTCACCACTACCAACTACTCCTGTGCAGGGAAAATAACTCGCGATCCCCTTCTACTGAGGTCTTGGCGCTCCTTATAAAGGGGAGGCCAGACTACTAGCTAGGGCATACTTGGAGGCATATTCCTGGGAATATGCCTCTCCCAAAATAGCAAACTGACTGGGTCACCTTTTGCCATCGTAAGCCATGCAGAGGCTACGTAAGCCTCTGCGGTGCCAGCGTCAGCCGGCATAGGCTGCGTCATCCCTCTGTCCGCTTTGCTCACGCTCCAGCGTACAGTGACACCTTTTGACCAGCGAGATACCTTCCTTCTCTTGCAAGCCTAATGTAACCCGGATCATGCCTGGTTAATCTGGCCTCGTGGGTACCTGCATACAAGTTACAAAAAGCCTGCCGGCATACGACATACGTCGGCCGGGACACGGTTAGGTGGACATTCTCCGGTTCGGGTTACTCCGTAAGTCGGCCTGCCTTGAGGTGACTCAGCCAGCATACGCTTCGACCTTGCCGTACCTCGGCTAACTCGGCCTTTATACCCCGGTGTGACCCTACCTGGGGGTATCCCTCCAACATCATGTTCTTTCTATTGGAAGCTTTCTTACTCAGAAGTTTAAACTCTGGCATAACTCCATGGTCTCAATCCCTATGAAGAACACTTCTCTAACAACTTGAAACCTTCTCATTTTGTTCCCTCATTTACCTTGATGTGTTTCATGTTTGTCATCTCAGAGTTGTTTCTATACACTACTTCCATGAGTTGACCATGAGATACTCAGTGTGTTGTCTCGTGTGTTCCCTCTTCTCTTTAGTGTAACCATGTTTTCTTCTCCCATCCTACCTTAGGAATCTCGGGTCGAGATTATCATAAGGGGGGTAGATCTGTAATACCCTAGTTTTAGTAATAATGCATTAGGTTTGATGTGCATCATGATCATCATATATTTCGCTAGAAAAATAAATGCAAACAAGAAAATATGCATAAACCTAAAACCATTTATGTAACCGATTTAAAATGGTTTGAATTTTAAAAATTAAAAAAGTGATAGAGCCCAAAAAGTCTCAAGGGCCCCTATAATGTTTTAAAAAAAATCCAAACTCTATCAGTTATTTTAATCTTTCAAAATAGTAAAGATTTTGATAATACAAAGTGGAGAAAGCAGAAAATAGAAAAACATTTTAGGCAGAAAAAGGGCTTTAACCAAGCTAGGTTGTAGTCCATCTCTCCCTCCCTCTCTATGGCTTACCAATCGCCCAGCACAGCAGCCTGCAGCCCATCTCTGCCCAAGCCAGCCCATGCCCCCTATTGTCTTCTTCCTTGCGCTGGCAGGCACCTTGCGTGTCCACACGCTGGTCGTCGTCGCGCACTGTGATTCATGCGCCTCTACCACCCAGGATAAGGGATAAGGCCGCCCATAACCATCTCTCTTCCTCTAATACTCTCTTCCTTTCCCGTGAGCCCAATATTCTCCCTCTCCTTGGACCCAAACCCTAGCTCATCAGAAGACCTTGATTGCCACTGTTTTGTGCCTCCCCGAGCTCCGCCGCGCAAATGTGCTTTGTCGCCTCGTATTCCTTGTTCACCTTGTCAACGTGCGTGAGCCGGAGAGATCCTAGAAGAAGCAATTGTTGGATATATGCCCTAGAGGCAAATAATAAAGTGTGTTTATTATCATATCTCATTGGTTCATAATAAGTTTTATGCCATGATATAACTATATCAATCAGAAACATTGGTACATGTGTGGTGTGTAAACAAACCATGTCCCTAGTAACCTCTGTACAAACTAGCTCATTGGTCAACCGATGATCGAGGTTTCCTGATCATGGACATTTATGTCAATTGACAATGGGATTATGTCATTAAGTGAATGATATGATGGACACACCCAATATAGGTATTGCAACATGATCAAGTCACAAACTTCATCGCTGCGATAATTAGGAAAACAAACTAGTCTAATCTTTAGACCATAAGATCATATCTAATCACTATCACCCAAGGCTGCCTTCACTACATCAATCATCACACTATAACATGGTGATTATAAAGGTGTCTCTCATATATTCCAAAGGGATATGCTGAGGCGTATGTATGAAGATCAGGATTTTTTATCCCACGTGATGGGAAGATACACTAGGCTCACTCGGTGAGATTACATTCATGAAGCTGCATAGGTAACGAGTTAAGTAGCACTTCTCAACAACGGAGTTAAGTAGCAGTTCTCAACAACGATATAGAACTAAGTATGATGAGACCTACGATTAGATCATATACAAGTCAAGTATCCAAGCAACAAAGGGAATATTACTCGACGTTTATGGTTCAACGACATATATTCGTGGAATGTGCAAGGTCATTATGGGCATCTAGGTCCTACTGATGATCATTGGTCAGAGAAATGTCTCAATCATGTCTGTAATGTTCTGAACCGTAGGGTAACACACTTAAGGGTTCGATGAAGAATTGGAGATAGTTTTGGAATCACCGGGACCACCGGAGGAAAGAGAAGAGAGAATTGGATATGTTCCATGTGGATCTAAAGACTGTTCGGAGTGATGTCAAAGGTGTTTTGGAGCATAGGGAATTAATAATATGTATTTAATATTAATTAATGGAATAAATATTAAAAATATATTTTATTTAATATTTTAGGGATAGCCCACCTAAATGGGCCCCTCCTACAGGAAGGGCCCATGAAGGGGCCGCCGCCCCCTTTTGGATAAAGTGGGCGTGGGGCGCCTAGGGTTTGGGGCCTGGGGGGTGAAACCACGCCTGGTCGTCATTACCTCCTCCATACGGCAGACCCCCTCCCCCTATATAAGGAGGGGAACATGAGGGACAAGCACACAAAAATCCTCTCCTATAGGCATTCCCCCACATGGCTCTCCTCTCTCTCCCTAGTTCCCTATCGCGCTCGCGATTTCTAGAAGAACTATGTATGTGGGAGACAACTTCACTATCGGCATGCCGTTTCTCTGTTGGTACCCCGATCCAAAAGATATACTTCCACAATCTTGACTAGATCAGAGAACTGAGAGTCGTTGTTGAGTACCGTATGTGTGCGAAACCACAGAGGTACTTGTTCATCGTGCGAGAATCAACGCGGCCTGGAGGTCGGCTACGATATACGACTATGTCATCCACATTCATCGTGGATGTTAAACACCTTCGATCTATAAGGGTCTATCACCAAATCCTTCCTGTTACAATATTACTCCTAGATAAATCTTGGAAGTTGGCATACAGTAGTTAGAAAATTATTATTTTCCGTTGCAAACCCCTAAAGTGGTATTAGAGGCAATATGTAATAACCCAGTCCTTTAAAACATTTTTTTGGATTTATTACCAAAGAGGCCTTGAAATGTTTTATTTTAATATTTTATATTTGGATCTTAACCCTTTCTCAAAAATCTCACTCTTGGCCAAAGTGAGATTGATGAAAACTCCTTTTGGCAAACTTGTTCCATACCTCAAGATGAACCTACACAATTGTTTCCTAGCCCCAAAACATTAATTATATTATTCAATTATCTATATTAAGGAAAACCCCTTTTTCTTAGTTTTACAACGGAGCTACCCTTTTTGTTACTCAAAAAATTCACCAAAAATTAATGGAGTCATCCACATTCCATATAGAACCAAAATATCCAAAATATGTCATGTGTTGTTCTAAATTATTTGGACATTTTTCCATTTGTTTTCTGTACAAAAACTAAGAAAAATATGATAGCCTATCTAGAATTTTTCAATATCTTGGCAATCTTTTGTTTCAGGGCCTAGAGACACTCCCCCACACCCCCTAGGAATATCACATCCAGAACTTTTCAAATGCATGTCACAACAACCAAAACATGCTAATTGTTTTTTTTTCTAATTTCACCATAGACCAAGTTTAGAATCAGCAAAAATCTTAGATAGATAAAAGATGGAGAATTACATTTGGCGCACAATGCAAAAAGAATCAACACAATCAGAGAAATACAACCTTGCCATTGTCTCGAAGCCACTTGCTGACATGGTCTGGCTAGTGACCATCTGCACGCTGGCGCCGCCCCTTTTTGGTCACCAACGTCGCCAGCCTATCAACACCCGGATTTTTAATCCCAGATACCTGTTAAGCCATACATCGCAATCCCAGGATTACCATTTTTGCGAGACATAAAAGATTGGATATCACAGTACATCATCCATTACAAACCATAATAAGGTCTTACACAAATAAAGGATCTCATGATCCAGTCTTAGTACAAACAAGTAGCGGAATAAATATCATAGTGGTGGGCTCCATCTTCAGTGTCACATGCAATGCTAACGATGGGAGATGATCCTAGTTGTCGTAGCCGTCCCGTCGTCCTTCTTCCGGATAGTCCTCCTCATAGTCTAGCCACGGGAATAGCCAGGGACAAAGCCATGAGTACACTTTAAGTACTCGCAAACTATCACTAACAAGTAAGGTAGTTATAGTAGGAATGCTAAGTTCTAAGTTTATTTGCAAGGTTAAGTTTGAAACCTAAGCTGAGTTCAGAAACAAAGAAATATAAAATAAAGTTCTAAATCACCTAATTGAGAACTTAATTTTCATAGTCACAACCATGTTGTGGTCAAGTCATGTCACATAAGTCATTTTGAAAACATCTGACAATGGAACAGTATGGCCACTCCAACTGTCCATAACCATAGACGCGGCTATTCGAATAGTTTGACACTCTGCAGAGGTGGTACATCCGTCAGGGGTAACCCTGAATCATCATACTTAGTATGCGGATAATCAATCATAACCTTTCCTTTACACACTCTAGTATAAGCACCTCTCCTATGAGCTTGTCCTCCCAGCCATGGCCATCTGCCATCCTGAGCACTGCATTGGTGGACAACGTCAAGAGGTAGCCTCAGCTCAAACCTCTCCCGCGAGGGAACCAATACTAATGCATATAAACTTCTGGCTAAGCCCTACCCAATTCAGGTATTGTGGTTATACGGTAAACTTGGAATGGTATCGCATCCGAACCCAACCATCAGTTTTTTTAAAGGGGTAAGGCTCATGCCTCAAAATTTTCATCATCATGAACCATTCGTGTTTCTCAACACATGTCAAAACATTTCAATAGAATGACTCATCATTCCAAGGTTTTTATAAGCATTTTCACCAAGTGTTCCCATCTTGAGTGATCAAGTTTTTGGTTTAGCTCTAACCACTAAGTTAAGAGTGTTCACTAAGGTGAGATGCTAATCTCCATCTCATGCCATAGAATGACATCTCGTATAGGCCAAGTTTTATACTCCTTATGCTATCTAAACTACTTTCTAAACTCTCACAAAGCATTACTAGAAGTAGAGAAACTTTGATAAAGCAAAAAGTAAAACTTGTAAGTAAAACTTGGGATGGGTATAATTCAAAAGGTATAACCAAAGCATGCCTAATGCATCTTGCTTAGGTCATCTTGTATAATTTTAGCTTGCTAACAATAGCTTGCAAGTGTTAGCTTGCAAGGGGCTAACTTGCTTAGTAGTGATGGCTTGCCTTGATTGGTGCAGTGGTTGAAATTCTCCTCGTCTTCTTCGGGGTAGAACTCGTCCTCCTCGTAGACTTGGTCGCTACTATCGTCTATAAATACATACGGGATACACAGTCACCAAAAAATACTTAACTAGTCTATTTAGCACACTAAGGCACACACTTGATGATCTAGTATCATCACATTCAACACAAGATTTAGTGAACTAGTTTCATTTATTTTATTTGAGAAAAGTAATTTCTACTCATTGAAATTAATTAAGATTTAATATTCTCCAATTAAAATATGGGATCATGTTGACACATTTCATCACCACATATTCTAATACATGGGAATGTGATTTAAATGTTTGATCACATTTTATAAAGTTTAAGATTAATATTTAAATGATTTAAAGTGACTAGAAATGCCTATATAGCATTATTTTGGTACTAGTCCAAAGTCACTGCATGCAAACTTAAATATTATTACATAATTAGATAGGTATTGTCAAATTTGATTTTTGAGAGTTGGAATCAACTCAAAAGCTATTATGGTTGATTTTTCAAAAATGTTTGAATGTAGAAAAGTCTTTGTTTTGTTATTTTTCTATATGTGATCTATAACTCTAATTGATTTAAATCCAACGGGCTTGGATAGATATTTGAATTATATTTCTAACAAAATTGGAATCATTCATTTTGGTTTAGTAGAACTCTGTGAATTGATTTCTAAACTAGTGGACAGAATCTAGTTTAAGTCTAATTAGAAATATCTTTATTTGAATCTGCGGGCTAAGGCGGGAAACTAAATGGGCTGGCCCAGTGGCGCTCCGCAGCGCAGAGGGAAAGTGACAAGGGGTTCCCACATGTCAGCGGCTGACTTTAACGTGAAGCGGTACGGGACGATATGGGCCATGCGATTAGAACATAGATCAACGGTCGTGGCTCGTCGTCAACGACGAATAGGTCACCGGCGAGACTGAACCCTAGCGGCTCACTGGGTGTCGATTGGGAGCTTACTAGGGCTCCAGATAACGTGGCGATGGGGGCGATCAAACTGGTGGACGACGGCGGTCTCAGGCGTGGTCGCGGCAGCTCCTGGGGTGGTCGCAATTGACGAACCCCTTTCTCCTCTGTTGCGACGAGCTCCGACACAATTCCGGCGAGTGAGGAGTCGACCAGCTCCGGGGAGAAGTGGGGAAGGTTCAGCGGCGAGAGGGGAGGTGAATGGTGTGCAGAAATGGGACGGGGGTGCCCTCCTTTTATAGGTCGACGAGGGGACCGTGAGGTGCGACGGTGAGCTCGCCGGTGACGATGGTACAGAGGGCTAATGGCATGGGTGAGATAGGCGGACGGTGCTCTGCCTCTTGGCGGTTATCTACGGCGTAATGGTGCGGCTAGGGGCGGTGGAGTTTGGAAGGGCGTGGCTAGCACTCTCAGCGAGAGCGACGGCGTTCGACGCGGCTCACGGCGGGTGCAGGTCGCGCGGCCGGAAATGGGCATGTTTGGGAGTGTGCTGGGGTCAAGGCGGAGCGGCGCGAGCGGGCTGTGGTTGAGGGGCGGCGTGTGCTGCCTTGTCGGGCGCGGCGCACTGGCCCGGTCCATGCACGGTGTAGAGGCGGAGAGCACGAGTGTGCCTCAGTGGTCTAGTGCTCGGCTGCGTCCATGGGGTGGACAGGGGGTCGCGGTAGGGTTTGGCGGAGCTAGGGGACAGGCTGGGTAGGTGCGGCGTGGTCTCTGGCGCGTCGGGCACGGTTGTCTAGCGACGACCATTTTTGAAGAAACGCGTTCTTGGGCCAGGTGAAGGAGGGAGGTTAGGCTAAAAGGCGACAGAGGAGAGTAAAGAGGGTTAAATGGGGGACAAGAACTCAATTAGCAACAATATTAGTTAGGCCAGATTATCTCTGCCTGCCAACTGTTCGACACAATGGTCGCAAGAAATTTATTTTTGAATTTTGAAAATATTTTTGGTGTGAGTGTTAGTCATAAGCTTGATCATCTATGGTTGCTTGGGATTGTCAAGGTGAACTCATTTGAGTGGTTTTTGAAAAAGTGGGATGTATGCATATGAAATGGATTCCATTTTCAAATGCCATTTAAAATTAGTGTTTAAATGTTTTTGTAAGATTTCAAAGTCGGCCTTGGTAGATCTTTACTTGTACTAGCAAGGGGTGAAAAGAGTTAGAAGTATTTCTATTAAGAATTTACTTCTAGGAGCACCTAAAGTGACCTAGTGGGTTAAAATGGCCAAAGTGACCATTTGGTATTTTTATTCTTATTTGATTTCTTTTTCTTTGGATTTTGTTTCTGAATGATCTAGATGATGTGGCATTCATCTTTGAATCATTTTACAACCATTAGAACAATCAAACATGGCATTTTCAAACAATTCTATATTAATGCAAACACACATGCATTCATAATGGTTTTTAATAATACAAGTTTTTGTTAACCCTAAATTGGGTGATTTGGATCTTGATTAACCTTGATTAAAGTTTTGGTATGTTACAAAACTTCCCCCCTTAAACAAAATCTCGTTCCGAGATTTAAGAAAACTAGGAACTAAAGAGATCTGGAAACTCAGTCCTAATGTAATCTTCTCGCTCCCATGTGGCTTCTTCTTCGGTGTGGTTTCTCCATTGGATCTTGAGAAATTTGATACTTTAGGTCCTGGTGGTTCTGAAGGCTTCTTCCAGGATACGGATGTGCACTTCACGATACATCAGATCCTTGTTGATATCAACGGCTCAGTGATCGATGTTCTTGAAAACTTCAGTCTTCTCCGGCACTTCTAGGCATTTGCGAAGTAACGAGATATGGAACACATTGTGGAAGGCAGACATCTCTTCTGGCAGTAACAGTTGATACCATATTTCTCCTCGATGATTCAGAATCTTGAAGGGTCCGATATATCTGGGGGCTAACTTTCCTTTCAGACTAAAACGTTGTGTTCCCTTCAATGGAGAAACCTTGAGATACACAAAATCTCTGACATTGAAAGTCAGGTCTCTACGTCTCTTGTCGGCATAACTCTTCTATCTGGATTGGGAAGTCTTGAGTTGATCACGGACTTTGTGAACCTTCTGTTCGGCTTCTCGTAGGATGTCGGGTCCGAAGACCTGACTCTCTCCTACTTGCGACCAATTCAAAGGGGTACGACACTTTCTTCCATACAAGAACTCAAATGGGGCCACTTGCAAACTGGCTTGATAACCGTTGTTGTAGTAGAATTCTGCGAAAGGCAGACAATCTCCCATTTTGATCCATACTCTAGAACACAAGCCCTTAACATATCTTCTAAGATTTGGTTGACTCTTTCAGTCTGTCCATCGGTCTGCCGGTGATAAGCTATGCTGAAATTCAACTTGGTTCCTAATCCTTCTTGGACTTTCTGCCAAAATCTCGAGGTAAATTGGGTTCCTCGATCCGACACTATGGTCTTGGGGGTTCCATGTAGACTGACAATTCTAGCAATGTATAACTCTGCTAGCTTCGAACTTCGGTAGGTTGTCTTGAAAGGTATAAAATGGGCTACCTTGGACAGTCTATCAACTATGACCTAGATTGAGTCATTTCGCCTATTAGAAGTAGGCAAACCGGTGATAAAGTCCATTCCGACGGAATCCCATTTCCATTCCGGAATCTACAATGGTTGCAACAGTCCTGCGGATCTCTAATGTTCCGCTTTGACTCTCTGACAGATATCACACTTGGCGATGTAGCTTCCGATTTCTCTCTTCATCTTGTGCCACCAAAATTGCTCCTTCAAATCTTGATACATCTTCGTTCCTCCGGGGTGGATAGAATAAAGAGTATCATGAGCTTCTTGCATGATAACTTGCTTCAGCTCCGAATCTGCTGGCACACAGATATGTCCTTTGTACCACAGAACTCCTTCTTTGTCTTCGGTGAATCTAGGTACCTTTCCTGTACCAATACGACGCTTGATTCCGTCGATACTTGCATTTCCCTTCTGGGCTTCCTTGATCTGGCTAATCTAAGTGGCTTGAAGTTCAATGCTAGCTAAAAATCCTTTGCTAACTAGCTCAGTTCTAAATTGCTCCAACTCTTCATGCAAACTTGGTTGCTTCTCCTTGATCATGGTGTTTAACCTACACGGCAATCTTCTAAGAGCATCCGCTACCACATTGGCTTTGCCGGGGTGATAGTGAATGTCAAGGTCATAATCCTTGATTAACTCTATCCATCTCCTTTGCCTCATATTCAGCTCCTTCTGAGTGAAAATATACTTCAAGCTCTTGTGATCTGAATAAATCTCACAGCGATTACCCACAAGGTAATGACGCCATGTCTTCAAGGCGAAAACTACAGCTGCTAGTTCAAGATCATGGGTGGGGTAGTTTTGCTCATGTTGCTTCAGTTGTCTGGACAGATATGCTATGACTTTGCCTTCTTGTATCAACACACATCCGAGACCAATCTTGGATGCATCACAATACACGTCAAACAGCTTCTTGATATCTGGCATGATAATATTGGGGCTGAAATCAATCTCTTCTTGAGCTCTTGGAAACTTGCTTCACATTTGTCGGTCCATTCAAACTTCTTGTCCTTCTTCAATAGTTGGGTCATTGGTCTTGCGATGCTCGAAAATCCTTCTACGAACTTGAGGTAATATCCCGCTAATTCGAGAAATGCACGGACTTGGGTTTGAGTGGTTGGGGCTTCCCATTCTTCAACATCTTTGATCTTGGCAGGATCAACAGCGACTCATCCGGCCGACACAGTATGTCCGAGGAATCCCACTTCTTTCAGCCAAAACTCACATTTGCTGAACTTGGCATACAACTGATGCTCTCTAAGGGTTTCAAGGATGATTCTGAGATGTTGCTCATGGTATTCTTCTGACTTGGACTATATAAGAATCTTATCCATGAGAGTTCATAAAGATCTTATTCATGAGATTCATGAAATAAGCGGGAGAATTGGTTAATCCAAAAGACATGACCATATACTCATACAATCCATATCTGGTGGTAAAGGCGGTCTTTGGAATATCCGTTGCCCAAATCTTAAGTTGGTGATAACCAGTTCTAAGATCAATCTTAGAAAACACTCTGGCACCAGTACACTGATCAATTAGATCCTCTATCTTTGGCAATGGGTACTTGTTCTTGATGGTGACATCATTCAGCTTCCTGTAATCTGTGCACAAAGGATTACCTCCATCCTTCTTGTCGACGAACAATATGGGCGATCTCCATGGTGATGCGCTTGGTTGAATCAAGCCTTTCTCTAGCATAGCATCAAGTTGCTTCTTCAGTTCCACTAACTCTAATGGGTTCATGCTATAGGGTCTCTGAGCTATGGGTCCGGTTCCAAGAATTAGTTCAATAATGAACTCCATATCCCGATCTGGGGGCATACCGGAAAATTCATCTGGGAATATGTCGGGTATTCACAGACTACTCTGACTTGGTCTATGGTGGGTAGGGCTAGACTCTTGTTGCATTTGAATTGACGGGGCAAGGTTTCAAATATATGCGATACTCCAGAGCTACTGGTCATGGTGATGGATTTCTTGGCACAGTCGATCAATCCTTTATGCTTCGACATCCAATCCATTCCTAGTACTACTTCCAAACCTTTGGTTCCCAGTACTATTAGATTGGCATAAAAATCTATTCCATGTATTCGATACGCACAGCCTTGCAAATTTTTCTAGCCTTCGTGGTTGAACCAGGTATTTGAAATATCATAACATGCTTCAAGTTGGTTGGGTGAATCTTACTAGTGCATGAAAATTCTTCGGTAACAAACGAGTGTGATGCTCCAGAATCAAACAACACTCTTGCTAATACTGAGTTAACAGAAAACATACACATTACGACATCTGGCGCTTCTTGGGCTTCTTCGGAATTCATGTGGAACAGACGGCCATTGCGATTGTGAGGGTTCCCGGGGGCGAATCTTCTTCCAGGATGAACACGACGCTGCTGCTGAGCTGGTGCATTCACATTGGCAGTGGCGGCAATCTTCTTGGGACACTCATTGGAGTAGTGACCCTTCACTCCACACTCAAAACAAGTAACCTGAGACTTGTCATGGGCTGCAACAGGAACGACATTGCTTCTAGTCCTTGCGGAAGTATTGTTGTTGTTGCTGTTCTTGTTGGACTTGGGCGGTGCACGGTTGAAGTTGTTGGAGTTTGATACATTGCAAATGTATCTATAGTTTTTGATGTTCCATGCTTGGTTTTATCTACTTTCTTATGTTTTGTCCACACTTTGGACTACTTTTTATATGATTTCTTGGACTAACCTATTAACAAGATGCCACAGTGCCAATTGCTTGTTTTCTACTGTTTTTGGTTTCAGGAAGTCAGGAAATGAATATTCTCGGAATTGGACGGGACAAAAGCCAAAGTTGATATTTTCCCGGAAGACTCACGGAGCCAGAAGGAGAGTCGGAGAGGGGCCACAGGGTGGCCACACCACCCTATGGCGCGGGTCCCCCCAGGCCGCGCCAGGGCATGGTGTGGGCCCCCTGGCCCCCACCGACCTTGCCCTCTGGCCTATAAGAAGCCTCCCGAGGCATAAACCCTAAATAGTCAATCAGAAATCCACGAAAAGTTCCGCACCGCCGCCGCCACCGAAGGGGAGATTCAGGGGACAGAAAGTCTCTGTTCCGGCACCCTGCCGGGACGGGGAAGTGCCCCCGGAGCCATCTCCATCGATCTCCACCACCATCTCCATCATCGTTGTTGATTCCCATGATGAGGAGGGAGTAGTTCTCTCTCGAGGCTAAGGGTTCTACCGGTAGCTATGTGTTCATCTCTCTCTCTATGCATGATCTTATTGAGATCATGAGCTTTGTAATCAAGTAGATCTACCTTGCTACTCAAGTGCTTTAATAGATCTCTGCTCTCCCCATGTGTGTGAAAGTGACAGCGTGCACACCATGGTGGCACTTAGGCTAGAGATTACAAATACTTGTTATGAGTTATATTTGGAGTTAGATGTCTTTATGAAATTGTGGTGTTTGTTGGAACCATCTAGTGCTCAAGGTGATAGTGTGGGGTTTTCTAGATGGGAAAGACTTGCTTTGAGGTGTGCTGTTATAGCCCTACCATCGATTAGAGTGTTCAACCAGAGAGTAGTTAAGAGTAGTATCATAAAGAGAAGATATTTATATGAGAGAGTGTTCACTAGTGAAAGTATGATCCCTAGGCCTTGTTTCTAAGCATTGATACATTGTTTTCTACTAGATCTATTACATGTTTGCTTGCTTCCATCTTTATTTCAGTTTGCCTTTAGTCTCTTCCACGCCATCAAGATATTTTCTATCACCATTACCACTTATCATTATCTATACCACTTGTATTTCACTATCTCTTCGCCAAACTAGTGCACCTATACACCTGACAAGTGTATTGGGTGTGTTGGGGACACAAGAGACTTCTTGTATCTTGATTGCAGGGTTGCTTGAGAGGGGATACCTTTGACCACTTCCTCCCTGAGTTCGATAAACCTTGGGTGATCCACTTAAGGGAAAACTTGCTGTTGTTCTACAAACCTCTTCACTTGGAGGCCCAACAACTGTCTACAAGGATAGAAGTGCGTAGACATCGAGCTATTTTCTGGCGCCGTTGCCGGGGAGGTAAGGTAAAAGGTATTCACACCAGAGGATTAAAGAAGAAGAACCTCCCACGGCAAACGCCTATTTTCTGGCGCCGTTGCCGGGGAGGTAAGGGAAAAGGTACTCACATCCTCTGGTGTGAGTGCTTGAAGTTATTTCCTTTAGATTCTACAATTTTGTCTTTTTGTTTCTTGTTTTCACTAGTTAGGCTTAATGGAAAACAACAACAAAATTAGAGAGCTTTATAGTATTTATCTTGAGTTAGGACATGAAGTGTTTGAAGAGAAAATTAAAAAACCTATGGAACTTTATTTGTGTGCTAGTAGCAATGTTATTACTATGAATTCTTTGAACACCATTATTGCTAATGCTATGGAAAATTCTAAGCTTGGGGAAGTTAGTTTTTATGAAAATGATCTTTATAGTTCCCCAACTTTGGAGGATAGCTATTCTATTGCTTATGATGATACCAAACCTCCAATATATGATGATTACAATGATGAGTATGATATTTTCAGTTCACCTACTATTGGGGAGGAAATTAATTATGATTACAATATGCCTCCTATATTTGATGATTATGGTGATTAAAATAATAATGATAGCTATTTTGTTGAATTTGCTCCCACTACAATCAATAAGAATGACTATGTTTATGTGAGGAGTATTAATTCTTTTATGCATAAGGCTCATGATAAGAATGTTTCTTATGATAGTTATATTGTCAATTTTATTCATGATGCTACTGAAAGTTATTATGAGATAGGGAAACATGGTTTTATGCATCTCAATAATATTAAGTTTCCCCTCTTTATGTTGAAAATTTCGAAGTTGTACTTGTTTTGCTTTCCTATGCTTATTGCTTTGTGCTTTCATGACTTGTTTCTTTACAAGATTCCTATGCATAAGAAGTGGGTTAGACTTAAATGTGCTTTGAATTTGCTTCTTGATGCTCTCTTTTAATTCAGTTCATATTTTCTATGTGAGCATCTTCTCAAGTTATCATGCCTAACTTAAAGGCGTTAAAGAAAAGTACTTATTGGGAGATAACCCAAAAGTTCTAGATGAGTCTTGGAAGTTATTACTTCAGTAATAACCGCTCCTTATCCTTTTTATTTGCTTTTTTGTGCCAAGAGTAACCTCTAATGAGAGAGAAGTAATGGTTGAGAAAGTTGTTGTCCCGAAACAGATTTCTGTGCTTCACCGTAAAAATTCGTGTAAATTCTCTGTATGTCTTTTTGAGGCGTGAATTTTTGTGCTTATGCCAGAGGTTGTTATATAACTTTCTTTAGTTCAACACTTTTAGATTTGAACAATATAAGGTCTTCGAAAAAATTCGTCTTTACCTGCTGGTCTGTTTTGACAGATTTCTGCCATTTTCTGCATTTGGTTCTTGTTGGTTCCTTTTTGAGTTCTTTTGGTGAATTGAGATTTTTAAGGGAAGTGCTACGGTAGCTAGTGTTCTAATGGAAGTTTATTTGGTGTGATAACTGAACCTTAATACCTTTTATCTTGAGTGCACTAATGTTGCTAATAAAGATTGTGTAAAGTTTTGTATGAAGGAAAGATTTCAGGTGTATGGAAGGAATGAGTAATGAGATGAAGGATGGACTAAAGCTCAATCTTGGGGATGCCACGTGTGTCACCCCAAGAAATATCCAAGAAGTACAAGCGTCAAAGCTTGGGGATTCCCAAGGCATCCCCTTCTTCATCAATAAAAATCCCAGGTTTCTTCCAAACATATCATTTTTATTGTTTCATGCACAGTTGTGTTGTTCTTGGAGCGTCTTCTTTTTCGTTTTCATTTTGGTTTTTCGTTTTGCTTGGTTTTCTTAGGTTTCTGAATAAATTGTTTGGACCCCCTCTTTAATACATTGGTTTGCAAATAGTTTGGTTTGGTTTGGAAAAGAGTAGGAAAGTTCATGCTTATGTGGTAAAAAGAGCTCGTTCTTGACTGTGGCTATGCTTTGTCATGCCATGCTTGATATTGTTTTGGATTTATGCTTAGTATTATTTGCTGTAGAATGACTTGTTATAAAAAATTGAGATTGCTTAATGTGCCTTGGATGAATGATGCGTTGTTTTAGCATATTAAAGCATAGTATAGTGGTATTCTCCTTTGATGCTTTATTTGGGTTGACTTGGCACATGCTCACACCATGTTATGACTGTCTCAAGTCACCATAGCCTTTATGATTCTTTAGTTTTCAACTTGTAGTATCACTTTATGCTTTGATCAATGATGTTTTGTCGCTCTGCATGATTATGGCCATTATTGCTCTCTTAGTTTGTCGCTCCCAGTCTTTTGCTAGCCTCCACCACCAAGTATGAGTTCCACTCATGCATCCAACTCCCTAAACCAAGTTATTCCAAAGAGTCCACCATACCTACCTACTAGCTTATGTTATTCCAAGTATATTCATGCGTTTGTTTACCTTCCACTTGTTATGAGAAAACTAGTGATTAAAGCTCTCATGAACTTGATGGCACACTTTACCTTTTTGCCTCTAATAAACTTGGACCATTGGGTCCTTCTTTGTTGCATATATGCTTGCGCTTTATAAGTTGAAATTAGCAGAACCATGTACCATGGGGAACGCTTTCAACATTGCACTTGTACTTTGTACCCCGTTGATATCATGTTCTTTTGCTTACGGATCCGTGATTGTGAAATAAAAGTGGAACTTGTAAGATCGTGGAGTTTGTATGTGTGTTAGAGAAACGCCTGGGCCTCTAGCCTAAGCCATGCCTAATCATGGTGGAAACTTGCAGCATCACCATAATGAGCACTCTATGAAGCATCCTCAATAAAAACCTATGCAAATAGCAAATAAAAAGATCGCTGAGATGCTCATTGTCTGCTTGCCTTGTCATTTTGATTATGGGAAAGCTCCCGTATCATGTGCAAGGGTACCCGTTGCGGTTCTTAATGATACACATGTACTTACAATGACAAGAGCTTACTCGTGACTGAAGTTGAGTAGCATGAGGATCGGTCTTCGTAAGTAAGGGGCATGAGATTTCGGTTTATAACTTGTCAAGCATATCCTCTTAGTTGTGTCACTTTAACCTTAATCACTTCAAGATGCTTATGATAGGGGCAATGAGAGCTGAAAGCTATAAGTACCATAATTTTTGGAATCTCTTTATGAGACTTGAATCCCTACTTCCTTCTATGAAGGCCTTTCTTCAACCATTATATTGAGTCTCCACCTTCTACCTTTATGCACCTACTTTGAGAGCATAGTGGCCATTCTTAGTTCTATGTGCATTGTCCCAAGACTAGTTGATTGATGCATAACTTGATATTGCTTGTTTTAAACTATTTGTATCTAGTCACTCTTATGAACTTTGAAGGTGTCCTATGCATTTATATTTGCTACTCTATGAGGGACAAGTTGAATACTATTATGCTATGTTTTCTTTATGTGAAACAAACAAACGTCTTGCAAAGCATTGTTATTCATGAATCTTTTGTTTGTGCCTTTTCATGTTGCATCATAGTTTCTTTGTCTTATTGTTAGAACTTTTTCTTTCATGATATGATTGAAGTACTATGAACCCAGCTTTGAATTTTTTACAAATACTTTGATCAAGTTTATGATGGTGCATGTCACCTCAAAAATTATTCTTTCTTTTTATCACTTACCTACTCGAGGACGAGCAGGAGTTAAGCTTGGGGATGTTGATACATTGCAAATGTATCTATAATTTTTGATGTTCCATGCTTGGTTTTATCTACTTTCTTATGTTTTGTCCACACTTTGGAGTACTTTTTATATGATTTCTTGGACCAACCTATTAACAAGATGCCACAGTGCCAGTTGCCTGTTTTCTACTGTTTTTGGTTTCAGGAAGTCAAAAATTGAATATTCTTGGAATTGGACGGGACAAAAGCCAAAGTTGATATTTTCCCGGAAGACTCACGGAGCCAGAAGGAGAGTCGGAGAGGGGCCATAAGGTGGCCACACCACCCCATGGCGCGGGCCCCCCCAGGCCGCGCCAGGGCATGGTGTGGGCCTCCTGGCCCCCACCGACCTTGCCCTCTGGCCTATAAGAAGCCTCCCGAGGCATAAACCCTAAATAGTCAATCAGAAATCCACGAAAAGTTCCGCACCGCCGCCGCCACCGAAGGGGAGATTCGGGGGACAGAAAGTCTCTATTCTGGCACCCTGCCGGGACGGGGAAGTGCCCCCAGAGCCATCTCCATCGATCTCCACCACCATCTCCATCACCGTTGTTGATTCCCATGATGAGGAGGGAGTAGTTCTCTCTCGAGGCTAAGGGTTCTACCGGTAGCTATGTGTTCATCTCTCTCTCTCTATGCATGATCTTATTGAGATCATGAGCTTTGTAATCAAGTAGATCTACCTTGCTACTCAAGTGCTTTAATAGATCTCTGCTCTCCCCATGTGTGTGAAAGTGACAACGTGCACACCATGGTGGCACTTAGGCTAGAGATTACAAATACTTGTTATGAGTTATGTTTGGAGTTGGATGTCTTTATGAAATTGTGGTGTTTGTTGGAACCATCTAGTGCTCAAGGTGATAGTGTGGGGTTTTCTAGATGGGAAAGACTTACTTTGAGGTGTGCTGTTATAGACCTACCATCGATTAGAGTGTGCAACCGGAGAGTAGTTAAGAGTAGTATCATAAAGAGAAGATATTTATATGAGAGAGTGTTCACTAGTGAAAGTATGATCCCTAGGCCTTGTTTCTAAGCATTCATACATTGTTTGCTACTAGATCTATTACATGTTTGCTTGCTTCCATCTTTATTTCAGTTTGCCTTTAGTCTCTTCCACGCCATCAAGATATTTTCTATCACCATTACCACTTATAATTATCTATACCACTTGTATTTCACTATCTCTACGCCAAACTAGTGCACCTATACACCTGACAACTGTATTGGGTGTGTTGGGGACACAAGAGACTTCTTGTATCTTGATTGCAGGGTTGCTTGAGAGGGGATACCTTTGACCACTTCCTCCCTGAGTTCGATAAACCTTGGGTGATCCACTTAAGGGAAAACTTGCTGATGTTCTATAAACCTCTGCACTTGGAGGCCCAACAACTGTCTACAAGAATAGAAGTGTGTAGACATCAGAGTTGCCGGGGTGGTTGTTGTTCCCTCCGGTCTTCACATTTCCTCCGCTACGGTTGGGGTAGCTTGGGCGAGACATTGGGGGTCTATTGTTCCACAGGGCATATCTTGCAGACGGGTTGGGGAGATACTTCTGGGCACTGTGGGACCCAACTTGGTGCATCATCCGGTGTTTGCGGTTGTCATTCGCTTGGTTGATCTTCCCTTCCATCTGGATTGCAGAGTCGACTAGCTCTTCGAGATCATCAAAGCGGATGTTGACTAACACCGTATGCATCTCATCATGCAGTCCATTCAGGAATATCTCCTTCTTCTTGGCTTCAGTGTTGATCTCATCCGGTGCATACCTAGTGAGGGACAAGAATCTATCACGGTACTCCACTATAGTCATTCTGCCTTGCTTTAGTTCTCTGAATTCATCTCTCATTCTGGTGACTAAACCCTGCGGCACATGGGTGCGGCTGAACTTGACCTTTTAAGCTTACCACGTCATCACTTGACCATGGTTCATCGTGCGGGTGTTGTTCCACCAAGCTCTTGCATCTCCGGCCAGATAGTGGGTGGCAAACATAACTTTCTTGTTCGCATCCACTCCTGTGACTTCTAAGTTATTCTCCATGGTCTGTAACCAATCATCAGCATCCAGCGGGTCTTCAGACTTGCTAAAGATAGGGGGATTGGTATTCTGGAAGTTTTTGAGTTTGGATACATGATCCCGATTTCCATGGCCCTGATTATTGTGGGCCATCTGGGCGATCTGTTGCAGGGTGGCGAGGTTGGCTTGGCGCTCTGCTCGACTAGCTTCGCAGTCCGAAACTAGCATTTGCAGAATCTACAACATCGGGTCCTACGATGAGTTGCTCCCTCCTTGGTTTCCACGAGTCATCTGAAGATTGAGATAGATAATAGGGTAAGAGGGAAAGTTCTAAGGTTCATGGTTTTGTTTTCAAAGCTAAAACTTTGAGTTTGACTCAGGTTTTGCAAACTAACTTCTTCTCATTCATTCAATCAAAGCACACAATACAAACACACACACCACAACATGAAAGGAAAACAGATGGTTTTAAGAACCATTCTGTGAGCTAAGATACAATGGGACCGATACTTCTCACTCCTACGATAGTTCTCTAGTGCATCTACTCATCATCGATGAAGTCGGAGTCATCATCATCGGTGTAGAAGTTAATGGCATCATCTTCCAGGTAGTCATCATCATTGCTGAGGTACGAGTGAATATACCCCTCGATGTGTTCACCTTCTTCTTCCTCTTCTTCTTTTGCTGCAAGCTGAGCTTCTTTCTCCTGGATGGTCTTCTCGAGGTTGGACACATTCTTGCGAAGACGGGCGATGGTGCGATCCTTCTTCTCGCATTTCTGGTGAAGTGATTGGCGATCCTTGACGAGCAGTGAGAAAGTCTGGGCCTTCTGGGCAGCAATGGCAAGGTTGTGGTTGGCATAGGCTCGAGCATTGTCCAATTACTTCTATCTGTCATACAGTAGGAAGCCGAGGTTCTCCGCTTGGCGCTTCAACTCCGGGTGATTTGGCATCTCTGGAGGCATTCCCATAGAATCATGCCTTGCATAGTGAGCAAAGCGAGTTCCCTGGATCAAGTTGACGTTCTTTCCACAAAGACGGGCGAGAGCTTCATGCATTGCCCTGGCTAATCCATCTAGCCAGTTCTTCTCTCTCACGGTGAATTGAATCTTCTTGGAAAGGGGTGCTTCCATCTTGCCTCGAAGATCAGCAACTATCAGCCATTGTAAATCTCCTCCTGGGTGGTCATTGAGTTGAGCTCCGAAGAATTCCAGATGTGGACGCTCAAGGTACTCTGACAGTGCATCAAGATCCCTCTCGAAGATCAGTTGGCCTCTGTTCCCCAACTGGTAGAACTTGCAGTACTGAACTTCCATCTATAAGAATTTAGGATGAGAAAGTTAGTGAGGTGATCAAGTGTGTCAAATTTTATGGAGTAATGTAAGAATTTTGAGGAACATGAATCTTTTTGAAAGAATCTCAAGGGTAAGAGGGGAAATAGATTTTCACAAATACTCACTTTGGTTTTTGAAACTAAGTTTTTGTTTGGACGTCCATTCTAACTAGTGTCTCCTATGGTCAGGATGGCTCTGATACCAACTTGTCAACACCCGGATTTTTAATCCCAGATGCATGTTATGCCATACATCACAATCCCATGATTACCATTTTTGTGAGACATAACATATTGGATATCACAGTACATCATCCATTACAAACCATAATAAGGTCTTACACAAATAAAGGATCTCATGATCCAGTCTTAGTACAAACAAGTAGCGGAATAAATAGCATAGCGGTGGGCTCCATCTTTAGTATCATAGGCAATGCTGATGATGGGAGATGATCCTAGTTGTCGTTGCCATCCTGTTGTCCTTCTTCCGGATAGTCCTCCTCATAGTCTGGCCACGGGAATAGCCAGGGACAAAGCCATGAGTACTCTTTAAGTACTCGTAAACTATCACTAACAAGTAAGGTAGTTCTAGTAGGAATGCTAAGTTCTAAGTTTATATGCAAGGTTAAGTTTGAAACCTAAACTGAGTTCAGAAACAAAGAAAGATAAAATAAAGTTCTAAATCACCTAACTGGGAACTTAGTTTTCATAGTCACAACCATGTTGTGGTCAAGTCATGTCACAATTCATTTCATAAGTCATTTTGAAAACATCTGACAACGGAATAGTATGGGCACTCCAACTGTCCATAACCGCGGACGCGGCTATTCGAATAGTCTGACACTCTGCAGAGGTGGTACACTTTCACCACAATATTCGATACATACGTCAGGGGTAACCCTGAATCATCATACTTAGTATGCGGATAATCAATCATAACCTTTCCTTTACACACTCTAGTATAAGCACCTCTCCTATGAGCTTGGCCTCCCAGCCATGGCCATCTGCCATCCTGGGCACTTCATAGGTGGACAACATCAAGAGGTAGCCTTAGCTCAAACCTCTCCCGCGAGGGAACCAATACTAATGCATATAAACTTCCGGCTAAGCCCTACCCAATTCAGGTATTGTGGTTGTACGGTAAACTTGGAATGGTATCGCATCCAAACCCAACCATCAATTTTTATAAAGGGGTAAGGCTCATGCCTCAACATTTTCATCATCATAAACCATTTGTGTTTCTCAACACATGTCAAAACATTTCAATACAATGACTCATCATTCCAAGGTTTTCATAAGCATTTTCACCAAGTGTTCCCATCTAGAGTGGTCAAGTTTTTGGTTTAGCTCTAACCACTAAGTTAAGAGTGTTCACTAAGGTGAGATGCTAATCTCAATATCATGCCATAAGCATTTTCACCAAGTGTTCCATACCTCAAGATGAACCTACACAATTGTTTCCTAGCCCCAAAACATTAATTATAATATTCAATTATCTATATTAAGGAAAACCCCTTTTTCTTAGTTTTACAACGGAGCTACCCTTTTTGTTACTCAAAAAATTCACCAAAAATTAATGGAGTCATCCACATTCCATATAGAACCAAAATATCCAAAATATGTCATGTGTTGTTCTAAATTATTTGGACATTTTTCCATTTGTTTTCTGTACAAAAACTAAGAAAAATATGATAGCCTATCTAGAATTTTTCAATATCTTGGCAATCTTTTGTTTCAGGGCCTAGAGACACTCCCCCACACCCCCTAGGAATATCACATCCAGAACTTTTCAAATGCATGTCACAACAACCAAAACATGCTAATTGTTTTTTTTTCTAATTTCACCATAGACCAAGTTTAGAATCAGCAAAAATCTTAGATAGATAAAAGATGGAGAATTACATTTGGCGCACAATGCAAAAAGAATCAACACAATCAGAGAAATACAACCTTGCCATTGTCTCGAAGCCACTTGCTGACATGGTCTGGCTAGTGACCATCTGCACGCTGGCGCCGCCCCTTTTTGGTCACCAACGTCGCTAGCCTGTCAACACCCGGATTTTTAATCCCAGATGCCTGTTAAGCCATACATCGCAATCCCAGGATTACCATTTTTGCGAGACATAAAAGATTGGATATCACAGTACATCATCCATTACAAACCATAATAAGGTCTTACACAAATAAAGGATCTCATGATCCAGTCTTAGTACAAACAAGTAGCGGAATAAATATCATAGTGGTGGGCTCCATCTTCAGTGTCACATGCAATGCTAACGATGGGAGATGATCCTAGTTAATAAGGCCCCGTCGTCCTTCTTCCGGATAGTCCTCCTCATAGTCTAGCCACGGGAAAAGCCAGGGACAAAGCCATGAGTACACTTTAAGTACTCGCAAACTATCACTAACAAGTAAGGTAGTTATAGTAGGAATGCTAAGTTCTAAGTTTATTTGCAAGGTTAAGTTTGAAACCTAAGCTGAGTTCAGAAACAAAGAAATATAAAATAAAGTTCTAAATCACCTAATTGAGAACTTAATTTTCATAGTCACAACCATGTTGTGGTCAAGTCATGTCACATAAGTCATTTTGAAAACATCTGACAATGGAACAGTATGGCCACTCCAACTATCCATAACCATAGACGCGGCTATTCGAATAGTTTGACACTCTGCAGAGGTGGTACATCCGTCAGGGGTAACCCTGAATCATCATACTTAGTATGCGGATAATCAATCATAACCTTTCCTTTACACACTCTAGTATAAACACCTCTCCTATGAGCTTGTCCTCCCAGCCATGGCCATCTGCCATCCTGAGAACTGCATTGGTGGACAACGTCAAGAGGTAGCCTCAGCTCAAACCTCTCCCGCGAGGGAACCAATACTAATGCATATAAACTTCTGGCTAAGCCCTACCCAATTCAGGTATTGTGGTTATACGGTAAACTTGGAATGGTATCGCATCCGAACCCAACCATCAGTTTTTTTAAAGGGGTAAGGCTCATGCCTCAACATTTTCATCATCATGAACCATTCGTGTTTCTCAACACATGTCAAAACATTTCAATAGAATGACTCATCATTCCAAGGTTTTTATAAGCATTTTCACCAAGTGTTCCCATCTTGAGTGATCAAGTTTTTGGTTTAGCTCTAACCACTAAGTTAAGAGTGTTCACTAAGGTGAGATGCTAATCTCAATCTCATGCCATAGAATAACATCTCGTATAGGCCAAGTTTTATACTCCTTATGCTATCTAAACTACTTTCTAAACTCTCACAAAGCATTACTAGAAGTAGAGAAACTTTGATAAAGCAAAAAGTAAAACTTGTAAGTAAAACTTGGGATGGGTATAATTCAAAAGGTATAACCAAAGTAGGCCTAATGCATCTTGCTTAGCTCATCTTGTATAATTTTATCTTGCTAACAATAGATTGCAAGTGTTAGCTTGCAAGGGGCTAACTTGCTTAGTAGTGATGGCTTGCCTTGATTGGTGTAGTGGTTGAAATTCTCCTCGTCTTCTTCGGGGTAGAACTCCTCCTCCTCGTAGACTTGGTTAGGGGCTACCGGGCTGCGGTACCAAAGTTCGCAGGCGAGTGCACCGCGGTACCTAAGTTACCTGAAATTGCCGCGTTTCGAAATGTTGGGCTGCCAACTATCGAGAGGGGCCATTTCGATGCAAACTCGTCTCACCCCTACCAAATCCAAACATTCCGTAAAACTGACCGTGAAGTAGACGGTCGGGACCCTCATGTCAGTAATATTTCCATGACGTGAGCGCCAACGCGGCAACCACATAGGCGAGACGAGAGACTAAAGGAGCATGGTGCGTTGACCAAATTCACAAATCCACTCCCTCCCTCCTTTCGCATGAACCCTAGCACCGGGGATGTCGAAATCCCCTCTCCAACCAGAATGATCTCTTCGGGCATTTGACTTTCGGTGACAAGTTGATGCGCCTACTCGCTGCTACCGAGCTCTAATGTCGAATGCCGTGCCAGCCATTGCAATGATCTAGCCTGCCTCTACCACCGACGAGCTGAGCAGCGCGAAGGATGGCAGATCCATTTGCCAAGGAAGAAGTACTTCTGGCTAATTGCGGGTGAGCTACTCTTCTCTTTGCTATTCTCACTACCTATAACTTCTAGCTGGCTATTGGCATTACAGAGAGATATCGAACATAGAATTGTTTGCTAGCACGATGCTGACAAACATTTCTTATCTTTTGTCTCCAATTTTCTATCAAGTAGGATCTCTGCTAAACCCAAATACACGATTCTAGTCACCATCTGCGGCTACCACATTAAATTAGCAGATGGGAAGAGCACGTGGAAACAAACTCAGAATCTGAAGATGGAAGTAGCGCCTATGCAGTCATGCACTATCCCTGGTTTGGTTGCTACTGTGCGTGAACTTGCTGAAATGAGGCCGGAGCAGACTGCACGGTTCAGCATAGTTGATGAACGAGGCTTCAAGGTTCCTATAGCGTGTGATAGTCAGCTAATTGGGTTGATGAAACAGCATGCTGGGCTTCACGTGGTTCTGCTGATGCGTAACATACTGGATGAGGAAGCTCCTGCTACTGGGAGTTGCCCAGCTATTATTGGACAGGGAGGTCTAACTCGAACCCCTGCTGTTGTTGAGAAAAATGTGGTTCCTCGTCCGCAACATGCTTCTGTCAGGCAACCTCCTCGTAGGAGTCCCCGTATTGCTGTTGTGGAAAACTCTGCTCTGGAATCTGCTAGTACAGTCATCCCCGTCCACGTGCCCTTGTTGCTGTGGCTGCTACCCACCCAATCCATGCCGTTGTTGAGCACACTAAAGCTTCCGGAGGCTGCTCCACTATTGTTGCCAAGACCGCCTCCTTGTGTGCTGCTCCTCCTCTAAACCGTCCTCAAGTTGTGCGAACCTGTACTCTGGAATCTGCTGGTACTGGTCGTCCTTGTGTTGTTGTTGATCTGGACATTGTTGACCCAATCCCTGCCGCTGTTGAGCAAACTAAGGCTTCCGGAGGCTGCCCCACTGTTATTGAAAAGACTGATGCCTTGTGTCCTCCTCGAACCCGTGCTCAGGTTCAGCGAGCTGCTGGTCTGGAGCCAACTCATGGTCTGGACTCTGCTAGCACTCGAAACACTGCTGTTGTGGGAACTGCTCCTGATCGTCGATGTGGCATGGCAGCAGATGATCCTATTGTGGCTGCCGTTAGAAGGGGCCCTGCCTATCCACCATGTAATGTAGCTCCCGCTGCTAAGGGCCCTCACCTTGCTCCTGGTCCTGGTACTTCCACCAAGGTTGATCTAGCTAACGATGACGCTGGTGATGGCGGCGGTGGCATTGGGGCTGGGTCTGATGGTGCCGCTCCACCTCTCAAACCTCTCGGAGGTTTCTATCCTGAAGAACCTGATGATGGCAAAGTAATCGTTCGTATCGGTGTCACGGATTATACTGCAAAATTAGATGATGGCACATAAAAATTCTATGATGAGTTTGATGTAATCCTTGGCAGGTACGATCCTGAAGTGGTAGAGTTATCTGACCTGATGGCATTGTTACGTGTGAAGGTGTTGTGGGGCTCCTCCCAGGAAGCATGTTTGTTATATTTTGGTTATAGGAGCAAAAAGGCTATCGAAGTCAAAGATACCAGGGATTTAGTCGTACCGTTTACAAGGAAACATTATAGAGGTGAAGTGTACTTCCACTTGATAGTGCAAATGGTTGGAGAGGAATTGGAACTCGACAATAGAGATGATGGACTTTTAGAAGGCATGCGTGACCTGATCCATGGCATCACTGGGGCTGGTGCGACTGAGGGTAGCTTCAAACAGAGAAGAGTCTTAAAGAGGAGCGTCATAAAGAGGAGCAAGAAGAGCATCCCCATAAAGGGCACCCCGAAGAAGAACATCACCAAGGAGACCATGCCAGAGAAGAGGACGCCCAAGAGTCGCACGAAAAAAGGCACCACGCCGCAGAGTACACCCCTAAGATCTAGTCAAAATGCCACACCGAAGGTAGCAGCAAAAACGCTAAGAGGGCTAGCACGGTGGTGAACACTCCCAGGAGTGGTGGCAAAGAGGCGAAGATGGCCAGCACGGAGGCTACCACACCCAGTGGGAGCAGAAAAAATACTAATTTGGAGCGAAACACGCTGCTGTCAGGGAATAAGGGCAGCACGAAGGAGAACTCGCCCAATAGTAGCAGCAAAAGGGCTAATTCGGAGCGGAACACGCTGCTGAGGTCAGGCAATAATGCCAGCACGAAGGAGAACCCGCCCAATAGTAGAAGAAAAATGTCTAATTCGAAGAAGAACACGCCGCAGAGGTTAGGCAATAATGCCAGCACCCTAGAGCCAACACCCGTGAGGGGAGGCAGTAAGAAGATCACGCCCAAGAGCGGGAGCAAAAAGCCTAGTTCGATGGGGAATGGAATGCAGATGTCAAACCCTACTTATACCATCAGGAAAGATTACATCAGGAAGGAGGATGTACATAGGAAGATCAAGAGGGTTCTATATAGTCAAGATGAAATTGATTCTGACTGCTGTTTGTCCACTAAAGTACCTGGGATGCGTGCAAACGTCAGACCACCCCATGTGGTTGCAGTAGAACCAACCGAGTGTCTTGGAGAAAACAGAGTTGCTGGTGAGGTGGATTGGGGCAATGTTCCAGTCCATCCGGGTGGAGAAGATGGTGCAGCCCCACCTATGGGAGTCAATATGATGTGTGCAGTACTAGGCATTGGAGACGATGGCGAGGATTCTGAATCAGATGAAGAAGAAGGCACTGTAGAGGATCAAAAATCTGGTGATCATGAAATAGACAAGGAACTTAACAATGAGGCTGGTATTCCAGTCGATGATTTGGGTGTTTAAGTAGAAGAAATGAAACATGACCACGAGTATCCTATAATTTTGGTCGGCACCAAATTCAGGAGCATGCATGAGTTCAGGATGCCGTTCCGGCATTTTTGTATCAAGGGGGAATTTGACATTTATTGACTGAAGAACACTGCCTAGAGGTATGAGGTCGTTTGCAAGTTAACGTGGATGAATGGACGGGCCGAGATACATTGTCCATGGAGGATCACAGCAAGAGCCTTACCTGCGTCGAATGCAATTACGGTACTGGGGCAATGAATACAGCAAACCATTAGAACTCTCTCTCTTTTCACTCTATAACTACAATTGATGTGCGATATCTTTCTGGCAACTAGTCGACTCCTCTTATCTTTTAAATGAATCTGTGTTGTAGGTGAACAAAATGGGCCCTCCACACATGTGTCCGACAGGCAGCAAACTGAAATCCTCAATGGCTGATACATAGTGGGTGGCTATGCAATCTATGTCCATACTAAAGGATAACCCTAAGGAGACAGCGAAGAATATTCAGACTAGCCTCAGTTCTAAATACAACATTATCCTTCCGTATTACACGGTTTGGAAAGGTAAAGAGAAAGCTTTGGGGGTCTTGCACGGGGATTTGACCAATAGCTTCAGGATGCTGTACAACTTCAAGGCGGAGGTACAAGCTAGGTGTCCGGGGAGTGTTGTGGAGATTGACACCGAATCAGAAGGTGGTAAAATATATTTCAAAAGATTTTTCATGGCGCTTAAACCTTGCATCCAGGGATTCAAGGGTGGCTGTAGGCTGTATCTGAGTGTAGACAACACTGTCTTAACTGGCAAATGGAAAGGCTGCCTGCCATCTTCCACAACACTTGATGGTCACAACTAGATGTTCCCAGTGGCATTCGGGCTGTTTGAAACAGAAATGGAGGAAAATTGGGTCTGGTTTATGAGGCAACTCAGGAGATCAATAAGCCACATGGATCAATTGGCTATATCCACAGATGCATGCAAAGGGCTGACGAATGCAGTGAAGGAGGTGTTCCCGTGAGCTGAAGGTAGAGAATGCCATGCCCATATGATGCTCAACTTGTACTCACACTACACAGGCAGCGTATTTCATTACATGTTTCCTGCTGCTAGAGTTTACAAACCTAGTAGTAGCGAATATTTCATGAGCAAGATTTTTGCGGAAGCCCCTGAACTTCCAGAGTACTTAGCCATCCATCATTTGCAGCTATGGAAGAGGATTCAATTCAACCCTGACATCAAAGTTGATTACATAAACAATAACCTTTCAGAATGCCTGAATAACTGGGTGAAGGACATAAATGTGCGTCCTGTTCATATCTTGATGGACAGCATACGTGGTATGATCATGAAGCTGTTAAATATAAGGAGAGAGATCGGTAGGAGACTGAGAGGACATATGCTACCACCAGTTGTACAGCAACTGCACAAGAGAAGAAAAGAACTTGCTCATCTTAAGGTTCTCCCATCAACCAGCAGAAGCTATGAGGTGGTCGATATGTCCAAGAGTGGCAAAAGGGATGTTGTGAACATCCAGCTGTGAGAATGCACCTTCTTAGAGTGGCAGCATACCAGGAAACCTTGCGACCACGCCTTGGACTTATTGGTGAAGAAAAGAACTCTACCACATTTGGATCAGTATTTGTCGGACTACTACTCTATGGAAAAGTTCAGAGCTGTGTACGCTGGATCTGTCGAGCCATGTACAGACCCATCTCAGTGGCCTCAAGTCCAACTATCTTTCGAGATTTGCCAGCCAGTTACAAAAAGGGGTAGAGGAAGACCTCATGTGAATAGGTTTAAGAATTTTCTCAAGAAAAAGGGTTCGGCTTTCTGTGCTACAAAGAAGGGCAAAAACAGATGCAAGACCTGCCATCTTATAGGCCATAGAGCAGCGGGTTGTCCCCTTAATGCTCCCAAACCTAGGTATGAGATGGTACATTCACACAAAAAATTGTTTATAGTCTGTAGATATAAGGTAGTAATCCATGTACTATTTTTTTACAGGAAGCGCAAGGTAAGAAACAAGACAGCTGACTCAGTGATTTTGCTGCGGGAAGAAAACCAAAACGAGTGGAGTGATGATGCCGGACAATATTCTGGTGATAATTGGCCTGACTTCCCTCGACCCAGAGATGCAGGGTACGTGAAGGTAAGAAAATTGGCACCCGGGAAGAGGAAGAAGGCAGGAAATGAAGAAGCCAGTGGACGTGAAGGCAAGAGGAAGAAAGTTGGCACCCAAGCAGAGAAAGAAGGCTAGCAGTGTAGAAGCCTAATGATGTATTGAACTTGAACCTATATATGTAGTTTGGTTATGAAGGAAATATGCCCCGAGACGCAATAATAAAGTTGTTATTATGTATTCCTTGTATATGATAGATGTTTATTTTGCATGCTATAATTGTATTGATAGGAAACGTCAATACATGTGTGTTTAATAAACAAAAAGGTTCCTAGTTATGCCTCTCTTATAGACTAGCTCGTTGATTAACAAGATGATCAAAGTTTCCTGATCATGGACATTGGATGTTGTTAATAACGAGGTCACATCATTTGTGAAATGATGTGATGGACATTCATCCGAAGTATAGCATTACGATCAAAGTCATTATGTTTATAGTGCTATAACATCATACGAAGTAATCTTAGTCCTTAGACCATGAGATCATGTTAATTGCTAACACCGTAAGAGTATCTTGATAACATCAAACGTCACACCGTAACAAGGTGACTATAAAGGTGGGTTCAGTGCTATGAAGGTGTTATGTTGAGGCTCATGGATCAAGAGTGGAATTTTTCAATCCCGATGATGGATAGATATACTCTGGGCCCTCTCGGTGATATCACATTAAGATAGCTTGCAAGCAAGTGATGTGATCACTAGAATGTTATATCACGGTAACAAGAAAAGAGTGCATGTCGGTAACGAGATCAAACTAGGTATTTGGATAATGATGATCGAATCTCGGACATGTATTATATCATGAGACAAAGGGATTAAGTTACTAGCGTTAAAGGTTCTCATGATCACAGAAGTCATCGTTGAATGTGCAAGAGTCAATATGGATCTCTAGGTCCCGCTTCTGATTATTGATCTGAGAGGCGTCTCAATCATGTCTGCATTTCGCGAACCGTAGGGTGACACACTTAAGGGTTGCTGGACACCATTTTGGAGCACATATGTTTCAGACGAAAGGATTGCAAAGTGCAGGAATTGTTTCGATAGAAACCGGAATTGTTTCGGGTGAAATTGCAGAAAGTGGTTCTGCATGTGATATTGAAATGTTGCAAGGGGTTTTATGTGAATGTTTGTTAATTAAATTAATTAACAAAATTATGAATAGAATAAATAAAAGAGTTTTATTAATTGAGAGTTGCACTAAATTTGGTCGAAATTTAATGCATGTGAGTGGAATTTTGGGTGGAGCTTGAATTGATGTGAGTGGAGCTTCCACAACATGAATGAGGAAGAGGTGGGGGCACCCCCCTTGGCCGCCGGCCATGGGAGGGGAGGAGCCCGCCCTCTCCTCCCTCACAAAGCACACCTCCTCGTGAAGGATCTCTCTCCCCGTCTAGATATTTCCCCATGGTCTCGGATTAGCGAGATACATGTTCCCGATGGCCTTACGCCTGGAAGGAGTTGCTGCTTCCGCTGATTCGCTGGAGCGAGGAGGTGGAGGTTGTCCGGTGGCTTGAACGTGTGTGCGAGGACGGACGCGCTGCTGATTTGCGGTGCTAGGACTTCCACACGATCTTGAGATCGGCAAGCGTACGACTACATCATCCACGAGTTCCAACTCGTTAACAAAACTCTGTTGTCTTTGAGGGTAAGTTCTCTATGGATGTATATCCACCCGTTGCTCTGTATCTAGTAGATAGATCTTGGCGTATAGTTCTCATCATAGGAAATTTTTTGTTTTCTATGCTGCGAACCCAAAGTGGTATCAGAGCCTGATCTATGCATAGGTGCTTTGCACGGGTAGTACACATATGTTTATATGTGGGCGATGATGATCATGTTATTGCATCTTCTATGTATTTTGGATATTGGTGGCATCTTGGATGAAGCGCCTGCACTAACCTTACATGTCATCGCACATGAGACCGGTTCCATGACTGACATGCAACTAGTTTTGCATAAGTGGATGGCGGGTGTCTGTCTCTCCTACTATAGTCAATATCTGATTTACAACAAGTTGCTAATAACTTGGTTATCCTCGTTGTGGTTCCATGTTCGTAGGTAAGACCGGTTCTATCTCCGAAAGCCCTAAGCCACGTAAAACTTGCAATGGATAAATTAGAGGCGTCAAGTTTAGATCGTTGCTGGGCTAGTGTCTTGATATGGTATTGTTGTAAGTAGATGTATGATAGATACTCGTACAACACACTTAACGTGTAAGTTCCATAGACCTTGGCCTTACGCACAAAGGAATGATAGAGATGATACCACGATGCAAATGATAGAGATCAAATGCATGGACCATATCATCTCACTTTACACATTAGATGTTTGCATCTTATATTGCTAGTTTGGCGCTTTTGGTATCATTGTAAGATGATCCCTCATTTAGATATCAAGATAAAATGTGTTCTTCTTTAAGTATGCACTGTTCTATGGATCGTGTTTCGAGACATCACGTGATGATCGGGTGTACTCGACTCCGCGCTTTCATACAACGGGTGTAAGACAGTTTTACACACGCGAATACTAAGGTTCTTACTTGGCGAGCCTAGCATGTACAGACATGGCCTCGGAACACGGAACGAAAGGTTAAGCATGAGTCATATAGTTGATATGATGCCCATATAGATGCCCGCCTTTGAAGCTACACCAACTCACGTGATGATCAGACTTGGTGTAGTGGATTTGGTTCATGTAATCACCAAAAAGACACGAGGGATGTCGTTTTTGAGTGGGAGTTCATTAGTAATTTGGATTAGTTGAACTCAATCTATCATAAACTTAGTCTAAATAAACTTTACAAATTCTGTTGTAGATGGCACCACCTGCTTTTAATTTCAATGTGTTCATGGAGAAAGAGAAACTTGCTACGAATGCTAGCAACTTCACCAACTGGGCTATGAATTTGAGGATTCTCCTCATTGCTGCACAAAAGCAATATGTGCTAGAGGCACCGCTAGGCCCCCCACCAGCTCCTGATGCCCCTGACAAGGAAAATAATGTCTATATAACTCGTCAGGAGGACCACAACTTAGTTCATTGCGGCATACTGTATGGGCTAGAGCCAGAACTTCGAAAGGGTTTCGAAAATGGCAATGCCTTTGATACCATGGGAGAATTGAAAATGATTTTCGATACCCATGCTGCCGTAGAGAGTTATAATGCTTTTGAAAAGTTCTTTAGCTGCATGATGGAGGAGAACAGCTCCATTAGTGAGCACGTACTCAAAATGTCTGGGTACGCCGATAAGATTGTGTCCTTGGGAATAACGATTCCCATTAACTTAGGCATACATTGTGTTCTCCAATCTCTGCCACCTAGCTACAAGATCTTTGTGATGAACTATAACATGCAAGGCATGAAGAAGTCTCTTCCCGAGCTTCTGTCAATGCTTAAGACTGCAGAAGTGGAGATTAGGAAAGAACATCAAGTGTTGATGATCAATAAGACCACCGGTTTCAAGAAGGACAAGAAAGGCAAGCAGAAGGGAAAGAAGGGAGGCAAATCTGTTGCCGCACCTGAAAAGAAATCCTGAGCTGGCCCAAAGTCTGATACCGAGTACTACTATTGCAAGGATCGGCCATTGAAGAATCGCCCCAAGTATTTGGCGGACAAGAAGGCCGGGAAGGCAAACAAAGGTATATGTGATATACATGTTATTGATGTGTACTTGACTAGTACTCGCAGTAGCACCTGGGTATTTGATATGGGATCGGTTGCTAATATATGTAACTCGATTCAGGGGCTGTGGAACAAGCGACAGCTAGCAAGGGATGAGGTCACGATGCGGGTCGGCAATGGATCAAGAGTTCATGTGATCACCGTCGGAATGCTGCCTCTCCATATGTCGTCGGGATTAGTGATAAATCTAAGTAATTGTTATTTGGTGCCTGCACTGAGCATGAACATTGTATCCGGACCGTGTTTAATGCGAAGTGGTTATTCCTTTAAATCTGAAAACAATGGTTATTCGATTTATATGAATGATATCTTTTATGGTCATGCACCTGTGTTGAATGGTTTATTTCTGTTGGATCTCGATAGTAGTATTACGCATATTCATTATGTTGATGCTAAAAGGATTAAACTTGATAATGATATATCTGCATACATGTGGCACTACCATCTAGGTCATATTGGTGTTAAACGCATGAAGAAACTCCATTCTGATGGACTTTTGGAATCACTTGATTTTGAATCATTTGATACATGTGAGCCATGCCTTATGGGCAAGATGACTAGAACACCGTTTTCCGGTTCAATGGAATGGGCGACAGATTTATTGGAAATCATACATACTGATGTGTGTGGACCAATGAGTGTGTCGGCGCGAGGTGGATATCGTTATTTTGTTACTTTCACGGATGATTTGAGTAGATACGGGTATATCTATTTGATGAAACATAAGTCTAGAACCTTTGAAAAGTTCAAGGAATTTCAGAATGAAGTGGAAAATCATCGTAACAGAAAGATCAAATTTCTGCGGTCCGACCATGGAGGAGAGTATCTTAGTTACGAGTTTAGCACACATATGAAAGACTATGGAATAGTTTCACAACTCACGCCTACCGGAACACCACAACGTAATGGTGTGTCGGAACATCGTAATTGTACTTTATTGGATATGGATCGATCTATGATGTCTCTGACTGACTTACCACTGTCATTTTGGGGTTATGCACTAGAAACCTCTGCATTCACTTTAAATTGGGCACCATCTAAATCTGTTGAAATGACACCGTATGAATTATGGTTTGGAGACAAACCTAAGCTGTCATTTCTTATAGTTTGGGGATGCGATGTTTATGTGAAGAAACTTTAGCCGGATAAACTTGAACCCAAAGCGGAAAAATGCAACTTCATAGGATACCCTAAGGAAATGATTGGGTATACTTTCTATCATAGATTCAAGGGCAAAGTTTTTATTGCCAAGAATGGATCCTTTCTTGAGAAGGAGTTTCTCGCGAAAGGTGTGAGTAGTCGGAAGGTAGAACTCGAAGAGGTTATTGAACCTTCTCTTCATGAAATGGCGAGTAGCGCAGCACCGGAAGTTGTTTCGGAGTTGACTTCACCTAATGATGAGAGAGCTAATGGTATTGATCATGAACTCCGAAAGAGGACACTACCGAACCTCGCAGGTCAAGCAGGACACGTGCAGCTCTTGAACTATACGGCAATCCTGTTATGAATTTCATGATTGATGAAATAGATGACCCTGCGACGTATGAAGAAGCGATGATGAGCCTGAATTCCAACAAATGGCTAGAAGCCATGAAATCCAAGATGGAATCCATGTACGAAAACCAGGTTTGGACCTTGGTGGACTTACCTCACGATCGAAAGGACGTTGAGAATAAATGGATTTTCAAAAGAAAAACTGATGCTGATGGTAATGTGACCATCTATAAAGCTTGACTTGTCGCGGAAGGGTTTCAACAAATTCAAGGAGTTGACTATGATGAGACATTCTCTCCCGTAGTGATGCTAAAGTCGGTTAGGATTATGTTAGCAATTGCTGCATATTTCGATTATGAAATATGGCAGATGGATGTCAAAACTGCGTTCCTCAATGGTAATATTGAAGATGAGTTATATATGATACAACCTAAGGGTTTTCTCGACCCTAAGGATGCTGATAAGGTATGCAAGCTTCAGCGATCCATCTATGGACTGAAGCAAGCATCCGGAGTTGGAATCTCCGCTTTGATGAGGTGATCAAAGAGTTTGGATTTGTCCAAACTTAGGAGAGGCTTGTATTTACAAGAAAGTGAGTGGGTGCAATGTGGCATTTCTGATATTATATGTGGATGACATATTATTGATTGGAAATGATATAGATCTTTTAAATAGTGTTAAAAGTTATCTAAAGAGCAAATTTTCGATGAAAGACCTTGGTGAAGATTCATATATATTAGGCATTAAAATCTATAGAGATAGATCAAGGCGCCTAATTGGGTTATCGCAGAGTACATACCTTGATAAGATATTAAAGAAGTTTAATATGGACGGAAGTAAGAAGGGGTTCTTACCTATGTTGCAAGCCAAGACATTAAGTAAGACTCAAAGTCTGGCTTCGGCGGAAGAAAGAGAGATAATGGATAAGATCCCCTATGCCTCAGCCATAGGCTCTATAATGTACGCCATGATATGTACAAGACCAGATGTGGCACATGCTATTAGTTTGACTAGTAGGTACCAATCTGATCCAGGTTTGGAACACTGGATAGCGGTCAAGAATATCCTTAAGTACTTAAGAATAACTAAGGATATATTTCTTATATACGGAGGTGAAGAAGAGTTAGTCGCTAAGTGTTATGTCAATGCTAGCTTTGACACCGATCCGGATGACTCTAAGTCTCAATCCGGATACGTATTTCTCTTGAAAGGAGCAGCAGTTAGTTGGAGGAGTTCCAAACAACCTGTGGTGGCTGGATCAACGATGGAGGCGGAATATGTTGTTGCTTCAGAAACGGCGCAGGAAGCGGTTTGGATGAAGGAGTTCATAACGGAACTAGGTGTGGTTCCTAGTGCATTGGAGCCAATGGTGATCTATTGTGACAACAATGGAGCCATAGCCAACGCCAAGGAACCAAGCTCTCACAAGAATTCCAAGCATATTAAGCGCCGGTTTCACTCCATCCGCGAGCATGTCAAGGATGGAGATATAAAGATTTGTAAAGTACACACGGACCTAAATGTAGCAGATCCGTTGACTAAAGTTCTCCCTAGGGAAAAATATGATCAACACCAGAACTCCATGGGTGTTAGATTTATCACTATGTGAACTATATTATTGTCTCTAGTGCAAGTGGGAGACTATAGGAAATATGCCCTAAGAGGCAATAATAAAGTTGTTATTATGTATTCCTTGTATATGATAGATTTTTATTTTGCATGCTATAATTGTATTGATAGGAAACGTTAATACATGTGTGTTTAATAAACAAAAAGGTTCCTAGTTATGCCTCTCTTATAGACTAGCTCATTGATTAACAAGATGATCAAAGTTTCCTGATCATGGACATTGGATGTTGTTAATAACGAGGTCACAACATTTGTGAAATGATGTGATGAACATTCATCCGAAGTATAACATTACGATCAAAGTCATTATGTTTATATTTCTATAAAATCATACGAAGTAATCTTAGTCCTTAGACCATGAGATCATGTTAATTACTTACACTGGAAGAGTATCTTGATAACATCAAACGTCACACCATAACAGGGTGACTATAAAGGTGGGTTTAGTGCTACGAAGGTGTTATGTTGAGACTCATGGATCAAGAGTGGAATTTTTCAATCCCGATGACGGATAGATATACTCTAGGCCCTCTCGGTGATATCACATTAAGATAGCTTGCATGCAAGTGATGTGATCACTAGAATGTTATATCATGGGAACGAGAAAAGAGTGAATGTCGGTAATGAGATCAAACTAGGTATTTGGATACCGATGATCGAATCTCGGACATGTATTATATCATGATACAAAGGGATTAAGTTAGTAGCATTAAAGGTTCTCACGATCACAGAAGTCATCATTGAATGTGTAGGAGTCAGTATGGATCTCCTGGTCCCGGTTCTGATTATTGATCTGAGAGGCGTCTCAATCATGTCTGCATTATTCCCAAACCGTAGGGTGACACACTTAAGGGTTACCGGACACCATTTTGGAGCACATATGTTTCGGACGAAAGGATTGCAAAGCGCAGGAATTGTTTCGATAGAAACCGGAATTGTTTCGGGTGAAATTGCAGAAAGTGGTTCTGTATGTGATATTGAAATGTTGCAAGGGGTTTTATGTGAATGTTTGTTAATTAAAGTAATTAACAAAATTATGAATAAAATAAATAAAAGAGTTTTATTAATTGAGAGTTGCATTAAATTTGGTGGAAATTTAATGCATGTGAGTGGAATTTTGGGTGGAGCTTGAATTGATGTGAGTGGAGCTTCCACCACATGAATGAGGAAGAGGTGGGGGCACCCCCCTTGGCCGCCGGCCATGGGAGGGGAGGAGCCCCCCTCTCCTCCCTCACAAAGCACACCTCCTCGTGAAGGATCTCTCTCCCCCTCTAGATATTTCCCTATGGTCTCGGATAAGCGAGATACATGTTCCCGGTGGCCTTGCGTCTGGAAGGAGTTGCTGATTCCGCTGATTCGCTGGAGCGAGGAGGTGGAAGTTGTCCGGTGGCTTGAACGTGTGTGTGATGATGGATGCGCTGCTGATTTGCGGTGCTAGGACTTCCACACGATCTTGAGATCGGCAAGCATACGACTACATCATCCACGAGTTCCAACTTGTTAACAAAACTCTGTTGTCTTCGAGGGTAAGTTCTCTATGGATGTATATCCACCCGTTGCTCTGTATCTAGTAGATAGATCTTGCCGTATAGTTCTCATCATAGGAATTTTTTTGTTTTCTATGCTGCGAACCCAACAGGTTAAACGCTGGAGCTGTGTGCGTGGAACTTGTCGGGCGAAACAATCCGCCTCCCGTACTCGAAGTAAAATGTATCATGACTTTAGGATTGGATACGGTCGAGGCCACTAGTTGAATCCAAAATTGTGACTGTGCCACTACTATCTGAACAATCGCGATATCTGAGCGATTAAGGGGTCTGCAAAATCGATGAGTGTTAGTGGCACAGACATGAATTATTTATAGGCGCTTAATAAATCTCTGCTATTGGTATTACACTTATGATAAGTTTCTGGGCTGAAAAAAATATCTTAAGCTGGCTGCTACACTCCATGAAGCAGCAACTTATTTCAGTTGCTGGACAACGACATGGCAACATAAACTACAAATGCAACAGATAATGCCCAGATAATGAGGAAATTGTTTCCACTATCTGGCCTAATCTTGATCCCGTCTGTCTCACCTCCTCCCTGCCCCTGCCTCCCCTGCACCTGGCGAAACTCCTGGATCTCTCGCTCCATCACACGAATCTCCTCTTTCTTGTCCCACACAGCATCACGCAGATCCTGAAAAAGCTCTTTGTGAAAACCTGTCAGTGGCTTTTCGATCCACACAAACTTGTCACAGCCAGTCCCCCTCCCTTCCTACATAGTAGATCGAAGGAAACAAAAAAAAGAATTACATTACGCTTTCCGAATCCGGGTTACCATCGTACCTACAGTAGGAACTTACCGCTCGATGTCAGCTTGCTGAATTTTCCTGTAGTATTTTGTCGGTCCATGAAATCCATCTCGCATCTTCTCACCGCACAAACACAGATATCGGGTAGTAATCGAGGCGCCTTTGCACTGATGGGGCACCTACCGACGGTGTTGAACCGACCCTGATTCCGGCCGAGACGAACTACACGAGCTGTGAGCCATGAGTGAGGGGAGCGAGGGTAGAGGAAAGAGGAGCCTTTGGATGTCAGGGTAGTGGTGAAGCGTGATTTATCCCCACTTAATAACTCGGGCAGAATACTACCATCCACATTCGACTGACAGGTGGGGGACCTAGCATGTGGACTTGTCAACCAAACGTCGCGCCTTCGTGGTTCAAAAGCCCTCTCGCGCGCATTGGACGAAATTTTTTGGCACCTTGCCCACGTACATATCACTGGGAGGCCTTGCTTCGGAACCAGACACACCTGTCCCACAATCTTACTCCCTCCTAGGAACTTGTCATGGCTCGCGCCGGCAGATCCATTCGCTCCACCGCTTCCGGTAGGGCTCGCCACGGCGGATCCACCCCAAGATCCTACCGTCGCAGTATCAAATGGCCATGGTTTCTTGAGAGGATCAATGACGCTATGTATCCGAGCTCGGTCCCTCCTACCTGTAGAAGGATTGATGCGGCGTCGAGCTCGAGCAGGAGCCGCCAGGCGCGGCGGCGCTCGGTCCATGCCAACCCCGTCACCTTCGTCATTGTCGATTCCGATGTGGAGGACGACGGGGACAAAGCTGTGTAGAACGCCATTGTTGCCTCCTTGGCGAAGGGCAAGCCACGGGCGGGAGTGGATGTCGCTGGGAAGGGCATGGCAGTGTCACCAATCGAGGTGGACTCCGACACAACGGTGTGACGTGGGTTTAGATGTTGTTTAGGATGGTTGCAATTTCGGTTGTGTTTAGTGCGAGTAAATTATTGTAATGGGTTTGTCGAGCTATATTGAGAAATATGTGCAATAGCAGGTTGTGAGTGCTTCCACTTTAGATATTGTGTCTGTGCCATTTGCATGTGGCATTATCAACATAGATTACATGTAAACAATCCAACAAAAATCATTACAATCATCAGGCGGGAGTGGCAGGATGGAAGAGAAGTTGGGATAGTGGCTTCGAGGGGAAGGAAGAGAAGGGGGCGTGACACTGGCAGGTGGGCCCTCGGAACACGTGACACTGACATGCAGGTGCGGGAGCACATGGTATTGTCAGTCTGTCCAGAGCAAGCGGACTTTGCAACGTGACAATAGCAAGCTGATTGGACCAATATAATAACTCGTCAAATTATTAAGGAGTACTAGAAACTACAACTGGGTTACATTCGCACAACACGTATGCTCTACGCACCTGAAAAGCATCGCTTAAGTCTAACAGTAACGACAACACAAGTACTACATTTCACTGTTGGTCTTCTCGATGCAAATGTAGAAATGCATCTACCTGTTTGGTCCAGCACCGACAAGGTACTGAGATGGCACACATAGGATCGACCTTAGGTCTGCATACTCCACCTCCCGCGGCGTCGGGCAGCTCGGCGCCTCGGCTAGCACAAGAATGATGTCGGACGATGGCGGCTGGGCGTTCGCCCACATGTGCACCATGTATACAGGCCAGGCACACAAGACCGACCTGACACATACGGCACACACGACGGTGGGCCCGACTCTGGTTCCCGGAACACCGGCGGTGATGGTCAGGACGAAAACAGAGCCGCCCCTTGGAAAATTAGCCGGCAGCGTGCCGAGTCAATGAACGGCACCTGCTCTTGGAGAAGTTGGGCTTGCCCGTACGAGATCCTAATCACTTTGATCAAGTGCTCCTCTGCAAGGTGGACAACGAGCTCTGCCGGCGGGCCGGTGTAGTTGCATCCCGGCTCCGTGCAGGAGCATGTGCCGTGCGGGCACGCGAGCTCGTGGAGCAGGAGCTCGTGGTAGGAGTAACGATGAAAGCATCCTGGGTGGGAGCACACGAGTGGGAACATCGCTGCGAAGTTGCATGAGAGGATCTCCAGATTCTTGGGTTACACCATCTGCCACATCTAAAGTTCATCGAGAAATCGGAAAAAAGATCAGCAGTTAGATTGGCAAATAGCAGGAATATGTAGGATAAGTTCAAAAGCTTGTAAAATGATTTATTAGCATGAAGGTAGCGACCCGAGAATTGGCGAATGTCGTCGGCTTGCGGCTACGGCAGGATGGGAGTGAAGTGGGGAAAGTGGCTTCGAGGGGAAGGAAGAGAAGTACGGGGAGGAAGAGAAGTAATGGGGACGTGACACTGGGATATGGCCCACTCAACTCGTGAGTCATGACACTCGCAACATGCCAGTTTGTCCAGAGCAAGCATGGCCAATCATGCCGCAGAATAGCCTACTCGAGGATCGCTCTCACGAAGACCATCCCAATCGTCCAAGCACCCCGATCGAACGGTATGTAACAGTCATAAAGCAGAACAACTGTGTTATGGCGTGCCTTCTAGAAGACTTGGTCTAACGGTAGATCCATTGGGGGGCTAAGGTTAGGGCTCTCCTAAAGTTAGGATCCATATGTGGTTTATGAAAAGAACACACATCCAATGACACTGGTGGATCACTATGTGGTTTGTGAGAAGAACACACATGCAATCACACTGGGTGGATCCATATGTGGTTTATGAGAGGAACACACATGCAATGAACAATGGTGGATCCATAAGTGGTTTGTGGAAAGAACACACATGCAATGACACTGGTGGATCCATATGTGGTTTGTGAAAAGAACACACATGCAATGACTCTAGTGCTGGTTTTAGTATAAGAACACACATGCAATAACTCTAGTGGGTCCATATGTGGTTTGTGAAAAGAACACATGTGCAATGACTCTAGTGGATCCATATGTGGTCTGCGGAAAGAACACACATGCAATAACCACTGGTTGATCCATGTGTAGCTCATGACAGTAACACACATGCAATGAACACATGTGGATCCATATGTGGTTTGTGAAAAGAACACGCATGCAATGAACACTGGTGGATCCATAAGTGGTTGGTGGAAAGAACACACATGCAGTGAACACTGGTTGATCCATATATGGTTTATGAAAAGAACACACATTCAATGACACTGGTGGATCCATATGTGGTTTATGGAAAGAACACACATGCAATGACCACTGGTGGATCCATATGTGGTTTGTGGAAAGAACACACATGCAATGACACTGGTTGATCCATGCGTGGTTTGTGGAACGAACACATATGCAATGCCATTGGTTGATCCATATGTGGTTTGTGAAAAGAACACACATGCAATGACACCTCTGGATCCATATGTGGTTTGTGGAAAGAACACACATGTAATGACTCTAGTGGGTCCATATGTGGTTCATGCCAGGAACACACATGCAATCACACTGGTTGATCCATGTGTGGTTTGTGGAAAGAACATAGATGCAATGACTCTAGTGCTGGTTTTAGTATAAGAACACATATGCAATGACTCTAGTGGGACCATATGTGGTTTGTGAAAAGAACACACATGCAATGATTGTAGCGGATCCATATGTGGTTTATGGAAAGAGCACGCATGCAATGACTCTAGTGGGTCCATATGTGGTTCATGTCAGGAACACACATGAAATGACATTGGTTGATCCATATGTGGTTTGTGACAATAACACACATGCAATGCCATTGGTTAATCCATGTGTGGTTTGTGGAAAGAACACACATGCAATGAATCTAGTGGGTCCATATGTGGTTTGTGAAAAAAAACACATGCGATGACTCTAATGGATCCATAAGTGGTTTGTGGAAAAGAACACACATGCAATAACCACTGGCTGATCCATGTGTGGTTCATGACAGGAACACACATGCAAAGAACACTGGTGGATCCATATGTGCTTCTTGACAGGAACACACATGCATTGACTCTAGTGGGTCCATATGTGGTTTGTGAAAAGAACACACATGCAATGACTCTAGTGGATCCATATGTGGTTTGTGGAAAGAACACAATGCAATGACTCTAGTGGGTCCATATATCGTTTGTGAAAAGAACACACATGCAATCACTCTAGTGGATCCATATGTGGTTTGTGGAAAGAACACACATGCAGTTACTCTAGTGGCTCCATATGTGGTTCATGTCAGGAACACACATGCAATGACATTGGTTGATCCATATGTGGTTTGTGGCAATAACACACATGCAATGCCATTGGTTAATCCATGTGTGGTTTGTGGAAAAGAACACACATGCAATAACCACTGGCTGATCCATGTGTGGTTCATGACAGGAATACACATGCAATGAACGCTGGTGGATCCATATGTGGTTCTTGACAGGAACACACATGCAATGACTCTAGTGGGTCCATATGTGGTTTGTGAAAAGAACACACATGCAATGACTTTAGTGGATCCATATGTGGTTTGTGGAAAGAACTCACATGCAATGACTCTAGTGGGTCCATATGTGGTTTGTGAAAAGAACACACATGCAATGACTCTAGTGGATACATATGTGGTTTGTGGAAAGAACACACATGCAATGACTCTAGTGGGTCCATATGTGGTTCATGTCAGGAACACACATGGAATGACATTGCTTGATCCATATGTGGTTTGTGACAATAACACACATGCAATGCCATGGGTTAATCCATGTGTGGTTTGTGGAAAGAACACACATGCAATGACTCTAGTGGGTCCATATGTGTTTGTGAAAAGAACACACATGCAATGACTCTAGTGGATCCATAAGTGGTTTATGGACAAGAACACACATGCAATAACCACTGGCTGATCCATTTGTGGTTCATGACAGGAACACACATACAATGAACACCGGTGGATCCATATGTGGTTCTCGACAGCAAACACATATGCAATGACATTGGTTGATCCATGTGTGGTTCTTGATAGGAACACACATGCAATGACATTGGTTGATCCATATGTGGTTTGTGGAAAGAACACACATGCAATGACTCTAGTGCTGGTTTTAGTATAAGAACGCACATGCAATGACTCTAGTGGGTCCATATGTGGTTTGTGAAAAGAACACACATGCAATGACTCTAGTGGATCCATAAGTGGTTTGTGGAAAAGAACACACATGCAATAACCACTGGCTGGTCCATGGGTGGTTCATGATAGGAACACACATGCAATGAACACCGGTGGATTCATATGTGGTTCTCGACAGGAACACACATGCAATGACATTGGTTGATCTATGTGTGGTTCATGATAGGAACACACATGCAATGGCATTGGTTGATCCAGATGTGGTATGTGGAAAGAACACACATGCAATAACCCTAGTGCTTGTTTTAGTATAAGAACACACATGCAATGACTCTAGTGGGTCCATATGTGGTTTGTGAAAAGAACACACATGCAATGACTCTAGTGGATCCATATGTGGTTTGTGGAAAGAATACACATGCAATGACACTGGTTGATCCATATGTGGTTCATGTCAGGAACACACATGCAATGACCTTGGTTGACCCATACGTGGTTTGTGACAATAACACACATGCAATGCCATTGGTTAATCCATCTGTGGTTTGTGGAAAGAACACACATGCAATGACTCTAGTGGGTCCATATGTGGTTTGTCAAAAGAACACACATGCAATGAATCTAGTGGATCCATAAGTGGTTTGTGGAAAAGAACACATATGCAATAACCATTGGTTGATCCATGTGTGGTTCATGACATGAACACACATGCAATGAACACTGGTGGATCCATATGTGGTTCTTGACAGGAACACACATGCAATGACATTGGTCGATCCATGTGTGGTTCATGACAGGAACACACATGCAATGACATTGGTTGATCCATATGTGGTTTATGAAAAGAACACACATCCAATGACACTGGTGGATGCATATGTGGTTTGTGGAAAGAACACACATGCAATGCCACTGGTGGATCCATGTGTTGTTTGTGGAAACAACACACATGCAATGCCATTAGTTGATCCATGTGTGGTTTGTGAAAAGAATACACATGCAATGACTCTAGTGGGTCCATATGTGGTTTGTGAATAGAACACACATGCAATGACTCTAGTGGATCCATATGTGGTTTGTGTAAAGAACACACATGCAATGACTCTAGTGGGCCCATATGTGGTTCATGTCAGGAACACACATGCAATGACATTGGTTGATCCATATGTGGTTTGTGACAATAACACACATGCCATGCCATTGGTTAATCCATGTGTGGTTTGTGGAAAGAACACACATGTAATGACTCTATTGGGTCCATATGTGGTTTGTGAATAGAACACACATGCAATGACTCTCGTGGATCCATAAGTGGTTTGTGGAAAAGAACACACATGCAATAACCACTGGTTGAGTCATGTGTGGTTCATGACACGAACACACATGCAATGAACACTGGTTGATCCATGTGTGGTTTGTGAAAACAATACACATGCAATGACTCTAGTGGATCCATATGTGGTTTGTGGAAAGAATACACATGCAATGACACTGGTTGATCCATATGTGGTTCATGTCAGGAACACACATGCAATGACCTTGGTTGACCCATACGTGGTTTGTGACAATAACACACATGCAATGCCATTGGTTAATCCATCTGTGGTTTGTGGAAAGAACACACATGCAATGACTCTAGTGGGTCCATATGTGGTTTGTCAAAAGAACACACATGCAATGAATCTAGTGGATCCATACGTGGTTTGTGGAAAAGAACACATATGCAATAACCATTGGTTGATCCATGTGTGGTTCATGACATGAACACACATGCAATGAACACTGGTGGATCCATATGTGGTTCTTAACAGGAACACACATGCAATGACATTGGTCGATCCATGTGTGGTTCATGACAGGAACACACATGCAATGACATTGGTTGATCCATATGTGGTTTATGAAAAGAACACACATCCAATGACACTGGTGGATGCATATGTGGTTTGTGGAAAGAACACACATGCAATGCCACTGGTGGATCCATGTGTTATTTGTGGAAACAACACACATGCAATGCCATTAGTTGATCCATGTGTGGTTTGTGAAAAGAATACACATGCAATGACTCTAGTGGGTCCATATGTGGTTTGTGAACAGAACACACATGCAATGACTCTAGTGGATCCATATGTGGTTTGTGTAAAGAACACACATGCAATGACTCTAGTGGGCCCATATGTGGTTCATGTCAGGAACACACATGCAATGACATTGGTTGATCCATATGTGGTTTGTGACAATAACACACATGCCATGCCATTGGTTAATCCATGTGTGGTTTGTGGAAAGAACACACATGTAATGACTCTATTGGGTCCATATGTGGTTTGTGAATAGAACACACATGCAATGACTCTCGTGGATCCATAAGTGGTTTGTGGAAAAGAACACACATGCAATAACCACTGGTTGAGTCATGTGTGGTTCATGACACGAACACACATGCAATGAACACTGGTTGATCCATGTGTGGTTTGTGAAAATAATACACATGCAATGACTCTAGTGGGTCCATATGTGGTTTGTGAAAAGAACACACATGCAATGACTCTAGTGGATCCATATGTGGTTTGTGGAAAGAACACACATGCAATGACACTGGTTGATCCATATGTGGTTCATGTCAGGAACACACATGCAATGACCTTGGTTGACCCATACGTGGTTTGTGACAATAACACACATGCAATGCCATTGGTTAATCCATCTGTGGTTTGTGGAAAGAACACACATGCAATGACTCTAGTGGGTCCATATGTGGTTTGTCAAAAGAACACACATGCAATGAATCTAGTGGATCCATAAGTGGTTTGTGGAAAAGAACACACATGCAATAACCATTGGTTGATCCATGTGAGGTTCATGACATGAACACACATGCAATGAACACTGGTGGATCCATATGTGGTTCTTGACAGGAACACACATGCAATGACATTGGTCGATCCATGTGTGGTTCATGACAGGAACACACATGCAATGACATTGGTTGATCCATATGTGGTTTATGAAAAGAACACATATCCAATGACACTGGTGGATGCATATGTGGTTTGTGGAAAGAACACACATGCAATGCCACTGGTGGATCCATGTGTTGTTTGTGGAAACAACACACATGCAATGCCATTAGTTGATCCATGTGTGGTTTGTGAAAAGAATACACATGCAATGACTCTAGTGGGTCCATATGTGGTTTGTGAACAGAACACACATGCAATGACTCTAGTGGATCCATATGTGGTTTGTGTAAAGAACACACATGCAATGACTCAAGTGGGTCCATATGTGGTTTGTGAAAAGAACACACATGCAATGACTCAGGGGGATCCATGTGTGGTTTGTGGAAACAACACACATGCAATGACCACTGGTCGATCCATATGTGGTTTGTGGAAAGAACACACATGCAATGACACTGGTTGATCCATGTGTGGTTTGTGGAAAGAACACACATGCAATAACTCTAGTGCTGGTTTTAGTATAAGAACACACATGCAATGACTAGTGGGTCCATATGTGGTTTGTGAAAAGAACACACATGCAATGACTCTAGTGGATCCATATGTGGTTTGTGCAAAGAACACACATGCAATGACTCTAGTGGGTCCATATGTGGTTCATGTCAGGAACACACATGCAATGCCATTGGTAGATCCATGTGTGGTTTGTGGAAAGAACACACATGCAATGACTCTAGTGGGTCCATATGTGGTTTGTGAAAAGAACACACATGCAATAACTCTAGTGGATCCATAAGTGGTTTGTGAAAAAGAACACCCATGCAATGGCCACTGGTGGATCCATATGTGGTTTGTGGAAAGAACACACATGCAATGACACTGGTTGATCCATGTGTGGTTTGTGGAAAGAACATACATGCAATGCCCTTGGTTGATCCATATGTGGTTTGTGAAAAGAACACACATGCAATGACTCTAGTGGATCCATATGTTGTTTGTGGAAAGAACCACTACAAGAAATGTGTTTACTTGTGACCTTCTCATAATGACCATACAAAAATTGGTCATATATCTATGACCTTTTCGAACCAAACGGTTGTAGAGTGTTTGGAAGGAGATATACCCTAAATTATTAGGACCTTTTCATTTAGAAAGGTCATAATTTGCTTAAACGAATTGGTCATAACATAGAGGGGTATGGTCTAGGACCTCATTCTTATCCAATTACGACCAATTTGAATGGTCGTTACAGTCAATTGATGATGAGTTAAAATAACCTATCAGCCAACTCAGCAGTTTCGCCTACATGTCATGTCCACATGTCAATTTCATCTACCCGTCTAGATAGCACTATAAATTTAAACACACCACTTATTGGTGGAACCCACACATTTACATGTTCATTATATTGATCAGGTATTGATGATGTTTCGACAATGTCTAGCAGTCGGGGCTCCACCATGTATTGGCATGTTATTTTGAGAGAAAATGTAGAGCCTAACATAGGCTGAGACGCTTACATACATGAACCATAAGCGGGCTCCTTGCTTGGTTTAATTCGCTACCGTGTACTTCCTCACGTCATCGATAGCTGGCCTTTCCAGCAGCCAATGAGACGCCACCCCACAGATTAGCCCAGTTGAAACACGATCTGCACCGTCCAATCCATCCAACGCTCTCCATGATATCTCCTCTTATCTTCACCCAGAAACAAAAAGAGTGCACGCACGCACCACCAGTCAGCCAAACACTCTCTCGACTCCATTCCATTTATAATCTAAAAAAAAGACTCCATCCCATTCAACCCCAACCAAACCCTAGCTAGATCCCGTTTCCACACAGGTGGCGGCGGACACCAGACCGGAGGAGATCCGACGGCGTCGCGGTGGGCATGCTCGCCGGTGCGCGCATCACTCCACCGAGCTCGTAGCATCGTGTCGCGCGCGCGCCGGAGATCCCCTTCCCCGTGTTCTCCTCCCTTCCACCATGCCACCAAAGAAATAGATGCTATGCGTCCAGGACGACACATCTTAGGCTCGACCTCGCTAGAAACTGCACCCGCCGTCGGCGTCCACTCCGTCCCCAAGTGTGCCCATTGGTTCCTCTACAAAATTCCTCTGCGGACGCCAGCCTACTCCTGCACAACGACGCCTCCTCTCCAGCATCCTCTTTGCCCCCCAACACCGAACAACCGACTCCCCCACCTCGATTCGGGGGCCGTCTAGGATGAGGAGCGGAGATCTAGCTCCTCATCGACGCCCCCCGACGACCTTCCTCGCGCTGGGCCTCCAATCCATACCGGAGGAGGAGCGGAGCCATCGAGTCTGCCCTAGCGACCCCTCCGCCTCCCCCCTCCTCGCCGCCTTCATCGCCTAGCCGGGCGTCGATTTAACTCGACCTTCCGCTCCATCATCTGCTGGTCGTCGATGCCGTCCATGAACACCGCTGGTTGGTTCCCCTTCGCTGCATCAAGGTGAGGCCTCCTTTTCCCCAGATCGAATGTGTGGTTGTTTCCTTTGGCTCCATTTATGTTCAAGATTCAATATTAGTCGTATATGTACTGAATAATACAAAATGGATCAAGGGATATATTATTTATTTTGTGGCTTCAGGCAATTTATCATATATGTTTTTTAATTGATCAACTGTGTATTCTGACGCATTTATGTATAGAATGTTAAAGAAATAATTATAAAAATGTATTGCCCTGCCTAAATCTTTGTCCTGTTTTCATTATTCAGTAGCAAAAGAGATGCCTAATTTGTATTTACAATCATACATGCAGCAGGGACAAGGCATATGTCAGGTTATTACTTGATCATATTTAGGTAGAGCGCTAAATGATGTTCAGTGTTAGCTGAATTTTCTTATGCTGGTTGTAAGACATTAGCTCTTTCTTTTTTCTGATATGAGGATGACATACATTTTGTATGTTCTCTTCTTCATATTGTAGGTGGTCGAGGCAGTACGGTCGAGCTGCTGCACGCCGGCGAAGGTGCAAAGGCGAGGCACACGTAGCTCCAAGTCACCATCTATCTCCCCCATTCTTCACCACCGCCAACAAAATAGGGGAGAGCCGACCAGGAGCAGATGACATGGCGGCCAAGAGAGTGCAGTCTGCTGCTGCCCGACGGCCACCAGCACGCCAGCGACCTCGTCCGTGACAAGCTTGCATCTGTCCGCCGGCAGGTGAGGACACCCGTTTCCGTCACTACCAGGTTTCGTCCCCAAGTGCTAGATTTAGAGATTTTTATGCATGGATAGCTGTCAGACGTAGAGGAAAATCCAATAGTGTATGCTGCTATCAACTCTAAATCCACCCGTGTATGCTGCTATCAACTCCAAATCAGAGGAGAAAACAACACAACCATATAAAATTTTATCACAAAAGATAAAACCACGATTTAGGGGTAAGTTGTTTCACAGGACCAGATGTGGCGATTTAGCCGATTTGACAGCATCAAATATTCATGTATCAACTCAAGGATATTTACTCGTTAGTGGTTAAAGTGAATATGACAACGTTGACCATGATATTTCTTCTGTTTATACATTGACATGCTTCCTTGTAGCTAGAGATCTTCCTTGTAGTATAGCAGTATAGCAGTAGCAGTACAACAGTGTATAGCATTTAGTGACTACGGCAACGTATTCCTTGTGTGTTCATGGGAGTTGTTAGCATAAAACTACCACTTCTGTGGCAAAATTTCGGAAAACTACCACTTTACGTTTTTGTAGCAAAAATCTACCATATTTTGTGTCCGTTTTCTCAAATCGCACTGAATCGCTCCTAACCGCGAATTAACATGGGAGCTGACAAGGCTGGCCCACCTGTAAGGCTGACGTGGCAAAATCTGAGCAATTCTTAGGCTGGAAATGTCTAAAATCTAAAGAAAAATAAAAACTATATAAAAAATAAAAAAGTTAATTTCCTGAAAAGAGCTAGCCCTCTCCCTCTCTCTCTCCTTGTGGGCACTGCACCGTCGCTGGCCCACGGGACCACGCGCTGCCCACGACCACGCGACGCCCACCGCCAGCCCCCTCTCCCTGTGGCCACTACGCCGCTGGCCGGCCGCCGATGGCCCCCGTGACCACGCGCCGCCCACCGCCAGCCCCCTCTCCCTGTGGCTACTGCGCCGCCGCCGGGCCGCTTGGCAATGACAGCCGGCCACGACCACGCTGACGCCCCGACGCCCACCGCAGGCTACCCGCTGCCGTCGGCTGCCGCTGGCCCCCGCGACCCCGCGACGGAGTGCCTCTACGTCGCCTGCTGGCCGCCGGAACGCGCGCCTGCCCATGCCCTGACCCCTGCACCGTCGGCTCCTCGCACTCGCACCCCACCGGAGCTCGTCCCCTCGCTGCCGGAGCTTGTGCCCTCGCCGGAGAGCTCGTCGCCGGAGCTCGCCCTCTCGCCAAAGTACCTCCATCGAGCCCTCATGCGCCGCCCACCGCCGGTCGCATAGGGTCCGTGGGGGCTCTATGGTGCGGTGGTCACGCGGATTCCGAGCGAGCTCAGGCAGGCAGCGGGATGTCGAGCGGGCGGGACAGCAGGGGCAAGCTCCGGAGGCGGATGCGGCGTCGAGCTCCGGAGAGGGGGCGGGGCTGGCAGGGCGGATCGGGTCGGGCAGTTGGAGCGGGCAGGTGGTTTTTTATTTTTTTCCTTTCTTTTAGAATATCTAGATTTTCTAGATTGGGCTGACAAGTGGGGCCTAGTCCAGCTCAACAGTTTGGTCCTTACAAGTGGGCCAGTTATGTTAGAAACTGTGTTAATTCGCGTTTAAGTCGTGTTTAGTGCAATCTGAGAAAACGGACACAAAATCTGGTAGATTTTTGTTACGAAAACGTAAAGTGGTAGTTTTTCGGAATTTTGCCACAAAAGTAGTAGTTTTATGCTAACAACTCGTGTCCATGGAGTAAAATTTACTCTAAACATTGTTGTGGAGATAACAACTCCTAGCTGTAAAATACTCTTAGCTGATTAGCTCTTGCGTTCTTTGCATTACTGTAAATTTCTTTGTAAATCAGTACCGAATTTTATTGAATTTCTTTGTAAACTTCTATGTAAATCAATACTAAATTATTGTAAAAATACTCTGTTAGTCTCTGAAATAATTGTTGGTTGTTGAAATACTACTCTGTTAATCTAATTGGGACAGTAGTCGTCGACCTGTAGAGGGATCTGGGGCTCAGCACAAAGTCCATCGCCATACAGATCGACAACTCGCAGCAGGTTTCAGCGAGTGAATGAGATCTTCTTCCTGGCTACCCAGATCTGGCAATGGGCGCGGTTGATTTACCTGGCATAGACCAAGGAGTTGTTGATGATTCAATAGTGAGTACCGCTCACACAATGTTCTTATCTTTACTCCTAAAGCAGTATTCAATGCCTGTTTAGAATATTCATTGTGTTCATGATTAACATATGACTGTGCATTACGTTAACCAATACTCCCTCTATCCCAATTTAGGTGGCACTAGCTGGAAATTGAAATACTCTGGTGCAGTAGGCAGTACTCCTATGATTTCTTACTGTTAGCTATTTGGAGTTATTGTTACTATTTGGACCTGGAATATTTTTACTTCAATTTCTGTTGCTTCTTGCTTATTGTTTACTCGTGTGATTCTCACATCATTGACTAAATACTCCTGTGATTCTTATTGCTTATTTCAATTTATGGTACTAAGTGCACTCATGGTACTATCAAGATAAAGTTATGCAGGAGATATGCACTCCTGGTACTATAAATATTTAGTACTCCCTCTGACCCATATTAGTTGACTCAAGTTTGTCTAGATTCATACGTATCTAGTTAAGTATCTAGTCTAGATGCATCCATATCTAGACAAAGTTGAGTCAACTAATATGGGTCGGAGGGAGTACTAAGTAGCATAAACTTGGTATACTGTCAGTAAAACTACTAGAATAACTCCTACTTCATTGTACTCGAACTGTCAACTGGAAGACTGTGACTCCTAGAGTATAATTCTCCAAAGTGTATGTGGGCTACCTAGTATACTCCTAGAGTAGAGTGTCGCATCTTTTTATTCTGGTTAATGGAGAAACAATATTCACTTAATAATAAGAGTGTTGCATTTTTTTGTATTCTTGTATTCTGGTTAATGGAGAAACAAGTGTAGACTGACATCCTAGTACTAAATGCACTCCTGGTACTATCAGAGATAAACATTGCACTGTGTGTCCATGTTTAATCTTGGCTTTCTTGTTATAGTTATTCTCTGTCTTGGCTTTCTTGGTTATTCTCTCTATCTTTGCTCAATCTAATCTGGGGCTCCTATCTTTTTCCATACCCATAAATTGAGAGATAAACATTGTAGTGTCCATGATTTTGATCATTAGGTGCATTATTGACATTCTCTAGTTCTTCAGGTGGACTAAAGTTAAGATCTGGAAGAACCATTGATCTTCCAGCACGATGGGTTCGGACGCATCGACGACCTTGGGAGCGTGCGGAGCAGCCGACAAGCTGAGTGGAGCTATCGGCGAGAAGGCGATGTTACCGAGGAGATGAGAAGGAGCTGCCGGATATAAGGCGATGTTGCCGGCGAACTCAGCCGGAGCGGGCAGAGCAGCCGGTGAGTGGAGCTACAGGCTAGGGGCCGGCATGCTGTTGCTGCTTGGGGCTGGCTGCAATGTTCTACATGTTCTAGTGGGTAGACTGTCATAGGATGGTCTAGGTAGGCTGTAATAGGATTGTTTCGTGATGAATTACATGTTGTTCTAGTGGGACCCATGTATATGAATAATCTTATAGATTGGATGTTTCTGACTTGAACTTATAACACGATTCTGACAAGTGGGACAGCTCTAATAAATGGGACCTGATCAAGATTAAGAAGACCAAAACTAGAAAATGAATATATATTGTAAAAAGGATGCGACCTGGGAAATAAAAGGCCAAAATGTTGTATTTGGCCCATGCAGCTGAACAAAATTGACAGAAAAAATATAAATAGGCTGAGTTAATAGGCTCGGCCCATCTAAGGCACCAATCTGGACCGGACTGATTTTGATCTAAGACTAGTTGTTTTGGTCATGGATTTGCCACGTAGGATTGGCCACGTGGGATCTGATGTGGACAGGCCAGATTACCCATGACCAAAAATTTGGTCATAGACTCTATGACCATCTATTTTGGTCATAACTGTCCATGACAAATCTAAAAAAAAGGTCATTAGCTGTCTATAGTGACCCTCGTTATGTGACCTACAGATTTTGGTCAAAGAAAGGTCATAGATGAATTACTATGACCTTTCTGTGACCAATATTTGGGGTCACTAGTTAGCACATTTCTTGTAGTGAACACGCATGCAATGACTCTAGTGGGTCCATATGTGGTTCATGTTAGGAACACACATGCAATGACATTGGTTGATCCATATGTGGTTTGTGACAATAACACACATGCAATGCCATTGGTTAATCCATGTGTGGTTTGTGGAAAGAACACATAAATAATGACTCTAGTGGCTCCATATGTGGTTTGTGAAAAGAACACACATGCAATGACTCTAGTGGATCCATAAGTTGTTTGTGGAAAAGAACACACATGCAATAACCACTGGTTGATCCATGTGTGGTTCATGACACGAACACACATGCAATGAACACTGGTTGATCCATGTGTGGTTTGTGAAAAGAATACACATGCAATGACTCTAGTGGGTCCATATATGGTTTGTGAAAAGAACACACATGCAATGACTCTAGTGGATCCATATGTGGTTTGTGGAAATAACACACATGCAATGACACTGGTTGATCCATATGTTGTTCATGTCAGGAACACACATGTAATGACATTGCTTGATCCATATGTGGTTTGTGACAATAACACACATGCAATGCCATTAATTAATCCATGTGTGGTTTGTGGAAAGAACACACATGCAATGACTCTAGTGGGTCCAGATGTGGTTTGTGAAACGAACACACATGCAATGAATCTAGTGGATCCATAAGTGGTTTGTGGAAAAGAACACACATGCAATAACCACTAGTTGATCCATGTGTGGTTCATGACATGAATACACATGCAATGAACACTGGTGGATCCATGTGTGGTTCATGACAGGAACAGACGTGCAATGAAATTGGTTGATCCATATGTGGTTTATAAAAAGAACACACATCCAATGACACTGGTGGATCCATATGTGGTATGTGGAAAGAACACACATGCAATGCCACTTGTGGATCCATGTGTGGTTTGTGAAAACAACACACATGCAATGCCATTGGTTGATCCATGTGTGGTTTTTGAAAAAAATACACATGCAATGACTCTAGTGGGTCGATATGTGGTTTGTGAACAAAACACACATGCAATGACTCTAGTGGTTCCATATGTGGTTTGTGCAAAGAACACACATGCAATGACTGAAGTGGGTCCATATGTGGTTTGTGAAGACAACACACATGCAATGACTCAGGGGGGTTCATGTGTGGTTTGTGGAAAGAACACACATGCAATGACCACTGGTCGATCCATATGTGGTTTGTGGAAAGAACACACATGCAATGACACTGGTTGATCCATGTGTGGTTTGTGGAAAGAACACAGATGCAGTGACTCTAGTGCTGGTTTTAGGATAAGACACACATGCAATGACTCTAGTGGGTCCATATGTGGTTTGTGAAAAGAACACACATGCAATGACTCTAGTGGATTCATATGTGGTTTGTGAAAAGAACACACATGCAATGACTCTAGTGGGTCCATATGTGGATCATGTTAGGAACACACATGCAATGACATTGGTTGATCCATATTTGGTTTGTGACAATAACACACATGCAATGCCATTGGTTAATCCATGTGTGGTTTGTGGAAAGAACACACATGCAATGACTCTAGTGGGTCCACATGTGGTTTGTGAAAAGAACACAGATGCAATGACTCTAGTGGATCCATAAGTGGTTTGTGGAAAAGAACACACATGCAATAACCACTGGCTGATCCATGTGTGGTTCATGACAGGAACACACATTTAATGCACACTGGTGGATCCGTATGTGCTTCTTGACAGGAACACACATGCAATGACACTGGTTGATCCATATGTGGTTCATGTCAGGAACACACATGGAATGGCATTGGTTGATCCATATGTGGTTTGTGACAATAACACACATGCAATGCCATTGGTTAATCCATGTGTGGTTTGTGGAAAGAACACACATGCAATGACTCTAGTGGGTCCATATGTGGTTTGTGAAAAGAACACACATGCAATGACTCTAGTGGATCCATAAGTGGTTTGTGGAAAATAACACGCATGGAATAACCACTGGCTGATCCATGTGTGGTTCATGACAGGAACACACATACAATGAACACAGGTGGATCCATATGTGGTTCTCGACAGGAACACACATGCAACGACATTTGTTGATCCATGTGTGGTTCATGACAGGAACACACATGCAATAACATTGGTTGATCCATATGTGGTTTGTGGAAAGAACACACATGCAAGGACACTGGTTGATCCATGTGTGGTTTGTGGAAAGAACACACATGCAATGACTCTAGTGCTGGTTTTAGTGTAAGTACACACATGCAATGACTCTAGTCGGTCCATATGTGGTTTGTGAAAAGAACACACATGCAACGACTCTAGTGGATCCATATGTGGTTTGTGGAAAGAACACACATGCAATGACTCTAGTGGGCCCATATGTGGTTCATGTCAGGAACACACATGCAATGACATTGGTTGATCCATATGTGGTTTGTGACAATAACACACATGCAATGACATTGGTTAATCCATGTGTGGTTTATTGAAAGAACACACATGTAATGACTCGAGTGGGTCCATATGTGGTTTGTGAAAAGAACACACATGCAATGACTCTAGTGGATCCATAAGTGGTTTGTGGAAAAGAACACACATGCAATAACCACTGGTTGATCCATGTGTGGTTCATGACACGAACACACATGCAATAAACACTGGTTGATCCATGTGTGGTTTGTGAAAAGAATACACATGCAATGACTCTAGTGGGTCCATATGTGGTTTGTGGAAAGAACACACATGCAATGACTCAAGTGGGTCCATATGTGGTTTGTGAAAAGAACACACATGCAATGATTCAGGGGGATCCATATGTGGTTTGTGGAAAGAACACACATGCAATGACCATTGGTCGATCCATATGTGGTTTGTGGAAAGAACACACATGCAATGACACTGGTTGATCCATGTGTGGTTTGTGTAAAGAAGCACAGATGCAATGACTCTAGTGCTGGTTTTAGTATAAGAACACACATGCAATGACTGTAGTGGATCCATATGTGTTTTGTGGAAAGAACACACATGCAATGACTCTAGTGGGTCCATATGTGGTTCATGTTAGGAACACACATGCAATGACATTGGTTGATCCATATGTGGTTTGTGACAATAACACACATGAAATTCCATTAGTTAATACATGTGTGGTTTGTGGAAAGAACACACATGCAATGACTCTAGTGGGTCCATATGTGGTTCGTGAAAAGAACACAGATGCAATGACTCTAGTGGATCCATAAGTGGTTTGTGGAAAAGAACACACGTGCAATAACCACTGGCTGATCCATGTGTGGTTCATGACACGAACACACATGCAGTGAACACTGGTTTATCCATGTGTGGTTTGTGAAAAGAATACACATGCAATGACTCTAGTGGGTCCATATGTGGTTTGTGAAAAGAACACACATGCAATGACTCTAGTGAATCCATATGTGGTTTGTGGAAAGAACACACATGCAATAACACTGGTTGCTCCATATGTGGTTCATGTCAGGAACACACATGCAATGACATTGCTTGATCCATATGTGATTTGTGACAATAACACACATGCAATGCCATTAGTTAATCCATGTGTGGTGTGTGGAAAGAACACACATGCAATGACTCTAGTGGGTCCATATGTGGTTTGTGAAAAGAACACACATGCAATGAATCTAGTGGATCCATAAGTGGTTTGTGGAAAAGAACACACATGCAATAACCACTAGTTGATCCATGTGTGTTTCATGACATGAATACACATGCAATGAACACTGGTGGATCCATATGTGGTTCTTGACAAGAACACACATGCAATGACATTGGTTGATCCATGTGTGGTTCATGACAGGAACACACATGCAATGACATTGGTTGATCCATATGTGGTTTATGAAAAGAACACACATCCAATGACCCTGGTGGATCCATAAGTGGTATGTGGAAATAACACACATGCCATGCCACTGGTGGATCCATGTGTGGTTTATGGAAAGAACACACATGCAATGCCAGTCGTTGATCCATGTGTGGTTTGTGAAAAGAATACACATGCAATGACTCTAGTGGGTCAATATATGGTTTGTGAACAAAACACACATGCAATGACTCTAGTGGATCCATACGTGGTTTTTGGAAAGAACACACATGCAATTACTCAAGTGGGTCCATATGTGGTTTGTGAAAAGAACACACATGCAATGACTCAGGGGGATCCATGTGTGGTTTGTGGAAATAACACACATGCAATGACCACTGGTCCATCTATATGTGGTTTGTGGAAAGAACACACATGCAATGACACTGGTTGATCCATGTGTGGTTTGTGGAAAGAACATAGATGCAATGACTCTAGTGCTGGTTTTAAAATAAGAACACACATGCAATGACTCTAGTGGGTCCATATGTGGTTTGTGAAAAGAACACACATGCAATGACTATAGTGGATCCATATGTGGTTTGTGGAAAGAACACACATGCAATGACTCTAGTGGGTCCATATGTGGATCATGTTAGGAACACACATGCAATGACATTGGTTATCCATATGTGGTTTGTGACAGTAACACACATGCAATGCCATTGGTTAATCCATGTGTGGTTTGTGGAAAGAACACACATGCATTGACTCTAGTGGGTCCACATGTTGTTTGTGAAAAGAACACAGATGCAATGACTCTAGTAGATCCATAAGTGGTTTGCGGAAAAGAACACACATGCAATAACCACTGGCTGATCCATGTGTGGTTCATGGCAGGAACACACATTTAATGAACACTGGTGGATCCATATGTGCTTCTTGACAGGAACACACATGCAATGACTCTAGTGGGTCCATATGTGGTTTGTAAAAAGAACACACATGCAATGCCTCTAGTGGATCCATATGTGGTTTGTGGGAAGAGCACACATGCAATGACTCTAGTGGGTCCATATGTGGTTTGTGAAAAGAACACACATGCAATGACTCTAGAGGATCCATATGTGGTTTGTGGAAAGAACACACATGCAATTACTCGAGTGGATCCATATGTGGTTCATGTCAGGAACACACATACAATGACATTGGTTGATCCATATGTGGTTTGTGATAATAACACACATGCAATGCCACTGGTTAATCCATGTTTGGTTTGTGGAAAAGAACACACATGCAATAACCACTGGCTGATCCATGTGTGGTTCATGACAGGAACACACATGCAATGAACACTGGTGGATCCATATGTGGTTCTTGAGAGGAACACACATGCAATGACTCTAGTGGGTCCATATGTGGTTTGTGAAAAGAACACACATGCAATGACTCTAGTGGATCCATATGTGGTTTGTGGAAAGAACACACATGTAATGACTCTAGTGGGTCCATATGTGGTTTGTGAAAAGAACACACATGCAATGACTCTAGTGGATCCATATGTGTTTGTGGAAAGAACACACATGCAATGACTCTAGTGGGTCCATATGTGGTTTGTGAAAAGAACACACATGCAATGACTCTAGTGGATCGATATATGGTTTGTGGAAACAACACACATGCAATGACTAAAGTGGGTCCAGATGTGGTTCATGTCAGGAACACACATGCAATGACAGTGGTTGATCCATATGTGGTTTGTGACAATAACACACATGCAATGCCATTCGTTGATCCATGTGTGGTTTGTGAAAAGAATACACATGCAATGAATCTAGTGGATCCATAAGTGGTTTGTGGAAAAGAACACACAAGCAATAACCACTAGTTGATCCATGTGTGTTTCATGACATGAATACACATGCAATGAACACTGGTGGATCCATATGTGGTTCTTGACAAGAACACACATGCAATGACATTGGTTGATCCATGTGTGGTTCATGACAGGAACACACATGAAATGAGATTGGTTGATCCATATGTGGTTTATGAAAAGAACACACATCCAATGACCCTGGTGGATCCATAAGTGGTATGTGGAAAGAACACACATGCAATGCCACTGGTGGATCCATGTGTGGTTTGTGGAAAGAACACACATGCAATGTCATTCGTTGATCCATGTGTGGTTTGTGAAAAGAATACACATGCAATGACTCTAGTCGGTCAATATGTGGTTTGTGAACAAAACACACATGCAATGACTCTAGTGGATCCATACGTGGTTTTTGGAAAGAACACACATGCAATTACTCAAGTGGGTCCATATGTGGTTTGTGAAAAGAACACACATGCAATGACTCAGGGGGATCCATGTGTGGTTTGTGGAAATAACACACATGCAATGACCACTGGTCCATCTATATGTGGTTTGTGGAAAGAACACACATGCAATGACACTGGTTGATCCATGTGTGGTTTGTGGAAAGAACATAGATGCAATGACTCTAGTGCTGGTTTTAAAATAAGAACACACATGCAATGACTCTAGTGGGTCCATATGTGGTTTGTGAAAAGAACACACATGCAATGACTATAGTGGATCCATATGTGGTTTGTGGAAAGAACACACATGCAATGACTCTAGTGGGTCCATATGTGGATCATGTTAGGAACACACATGCAATGACATTGGTTATCCATATGTGGTTTGTGACAGTAACACACATGCAATGCCATTGGTTAATCCATGTGTGGTTTGTGGAAAGAACACACATGCAATGACTCTAGTGGGTCCACATGTTGTTTGTGAAAAGAACAAAGATGCAATGACTCTAGTGGATCCATAAGTGGTTTGCGGAAAAGAACACACATGCAATAACCACTGGCTGATCCATGTGTGGTTCATGACAGGAACACACATTTAATGAACACTGGTGGATCCATATGTGCTTCTTGACAGGAACACACATGCAATGACTCTAGTGGGTCCATATGTGGTTTGTAAAAAGAACACACATGCAATGCCTCTAGTGGATCCATATGTGGTTTGTGGGAAGAGCACACATGCAATGACTCTAGTGGGTCCATATGTGGTTTGTGAAAAGAACACACATGCAATGACTCTAGAGGATCCATATGTGGTTTGTGGAAAGAAGACACATGCAATTACTCGAGTGGATCCAATGTGGTTCATGTCAGGAACACACATACAATGACAATGGTTGATCCATATGTAGTTTGTGATAATAACACACATGCAATGCCACTGGTTAATCCATGTTTGGTTTGTGGAAAAGAACACACATGCAATAACCACTGGCTGATCCATGTGTGGTTCATGACAGGAACACACATGCAATGAACACTGGTGGATCTATATGTGGTTCTTGACAGGAACACACATGCAATGACTCTAGTGGGTCCATATGTGGTTTGTGAAAAGAACACACATGCAATGACTCTAGTGGATCCATATGTGGTTTGTGGAAAGAACACACATGTAATGACTCTAGTGCGTCCATATGTGGTTTGTGAAAAGAACACACATGCAATGACTCTAGTGGATCCATATGTGTTTGTGGAAAGAACACACATGCAATGACTCTAGTGGGTCCATATGTGGTTTGTGAAAAGAACACACATGCAATGACTCTAGTGGATCGATATATGGTTTGTGGAAACAACACACATGCAATGACTAAAGTGGGTCCATATGTGGTTCATGTCAGGAACACACAGGCAATGACAGTGGTTGATCCATATGTGGTTTGTGACAATAGCACACATGCAATGCCATTCGTTGATCCATGTGTGGTTTGTGAAAAGAATACACATGCAATGACTCTAGTGGGTCCATATATGGTTTGTGAAAAGAACACACATGCAATCACTCTAGTGGGTCCACATGTGGTTTGTGAAAAGAACACGCATGCAATGACTCTAGTGGATCCATAAGTGGTTTGCGGAAAATAACACGCATGCAATAACCACTGGCTAATCCATGTGTGGTTCATGACAGGAACACACATGCAATGAACACCGGTGGATCCATATGTGGTTCTTGACAGGAACACACATGCAATGACATTGGTTGATCCATGTGTTTTTCATGACAGGAACACACATGCAATTACATTGGTTGATCCATATGTGGTTTGTGGAAAGAACACACATGCAATGACACTGGTTGATCCATGTGTGGTTTGTGGAAAGAACACACATGCAATGACTCTAGTGCTGGTTTTAGTATAAGAACGCACATGCAATGACTGTAGTGGATGCATATGTGGTTTGTGGAAAAGAGCACACATGGAATTACTATAGTGGGTACATATGTGGTTTGTGGAAAGAACACACATGCAATGACTCTAGTGGTCCCATATGTGGTTCATGTCAGGAACACACATGCAATGACATTGGTTCATCCATATGTGGTTTGTGACAATAACACACATGCAATGCCATTGGTAAATACATGTGTGGTTTGTGGAAAGAACACACATGTAATGACTCTAGTGGGTCCATATGTGGTTTGTGAGAAGAACACACGTGCAATGACTCTAGTGGATCCATAAGTGGTTTGAGGAACAGAACACACATGCAATAATCACTGGTTGATCCATGTGTGGTTCATGACACGAACACACATGCAATGAACACTGGTTGATCCATGTGTGGTATGTGAAAAGAATACACATGCAATGACTAGTGGGTGCATATGTGGTTTGTGAAAAGAACACACATGCAATGACTCCAGTGGATCCATATGTGGTTTGTGGAATGAACACACATGCAATGACAGTGGTTGATCCATGTGTGGTTCATGTATGGAACACACATGGAATTACATTGGTTGATCCATATGTGGTTTGTGACAATAACACACATGCAATGCCATTGGTTAATCCATGTGTGGTTTGTGGAAAGAACACACATGCAATGACTCTAGTGGGTCCATATGTGGTTTGTGAAAAGAACACACATGCAATGACTATAGTGGATCCATATGTGGTTTGTGGAAAGAACACACATGCAATGACTCTAGTGGGTCCATATGTGGATCATGTTAGGAACACACATGCAATGACATTGGTTATCCATATGTGGTTTGTGACAGTAACACACATGCAATGCCATTGGTTAATCCATGTGTGGTTTGTGGAAAGAACACACATGCAATGACTCTAGTGGGTCCACATGTTGTTTGTGAAAAGAACACAGATGCAATGACTCTAGTGGATCCATAAGTGGTGTGCGGAAAAGAACACACATGCAATAACCACTGGCTGATCCATGTGTGGTTCATGACAGGAACACACATTTAATGAACACTGGTGGATCCATATGTGCTTCTTGACAGGAACACACATGCAATGACTCTAGTGGGTCCATATGTGGTTTGTAAAAAGAACACACATGCAATGCCTCTAGTGGATCCATATGTGGTTTGTGGGAAGAGCACACATGCAATGACTCTAGTGGGTCCATATGTGGTTTGTGAAAAGAACACACATGCAATGACTCTAGAGGATCCATATGTGGTTTGTGGAAAGAACACACATGCAATTACTCGAGTGGATCCATATGTGGTTCATGTCAGGAACACACATACAATGACATTGGTTGATCCATATGTGGTTCGTGATAATAACACACATGCAATGCCACTGGTTAATCCATGTTTGGTTTGTGGAAAAGAACACACATGCAATAACCACTGGCTGATCCATGTGTGGTTCATGACAGGAACACACATGCAATGAACACTGGTGGATCCATATGTGGTTCTTGACAGGAACACACATGCAATGACTCTAGTGGGTCCATATGTGGTTTGTGAAAAGAACACACATGCAATGACTCTAGTGGATCCATATGTGGTTTGTGGAAAGAACACACATGTAATGACTCTAGTGGGTCCATATGTGGTTTGTGAAAAGAACACACATGCAATGACTCTAGTGGATCCATATGTGTTTGTGGAAAGAACACACATGCAATGACTCTAGTGGGTCCATATGTGGTTTGTGAAAAGAACACACATGCAATGACTCTAGTGGATCGATATATGGTTTGTGGAAACAACACACATGCACTGACTAAAGTGGGTCCATATGTGGTTCATGTCAGGAACACACATGCAATGACAGTGGTTGATCCATATGTGGTTTGTGACAATAACACACATGCAATGCCATTCGTTGATCCATGTGTAGTTTGTGAAAAGAATACACATGCAATGAATCTAGTGGATCCATAAGTGGTTTGTGGAAAAGAACACACATGCAATAACCACTAGTTGATCCATGTGTGTTTCATGACATGAATACACATGCAATGAACACTGGTGGATCCATATGTGGTTCTTGACAAGAACACACATGCAATGACATTGGTTGATCCATGTGTGGTTCATGATAGGAACACACATGAAATGACATTGGTTGATCCATATGTGGTTTATGAAAAGAGCACACATCCAATGACCCTGGTGGATCCATAAATGGTATGTGGAAAGAACACACATGCAATGCCACTGGTGGATCCATGTGTGGTTTGTGGAAAGAACACACATGCAATGCCATTCGTTGATCCATTTGTGGTTTGTGAAAAGAATACACATGCAATGACTCTAGTGGGTCAATATGTGGTTTGTGAACAAAACACACATGCAATGACTCTAGTGGATCCATACGTGGTTTTTGGAAAGAACACACATGCAATTACTCAAGTGGGTCCATATGTGGTTTGTGAAAAGAACACACATGCAATGACTCAGGGGGATCCATGTGGTTTAGGAAATAACACACATGCAATGACCACTGGTCCATCTATATGTGGTTTGTGGAAAGAACACACATGCAATGACACTGGTTGATCCATGTGTGGTTTGTGGAAAGAACATAGATGCAATGACTCTAGTGCTGGTTTTAAAATAAGAACACACATGCAATGACTCTAGTGGGTCCATATGTGGTTTGTGAAAAGAACACACATGCAATGACTATAGTGGATCCATATGTGGTTTGTGGAAAGAACACACATGCAATGACTCTAGTGGGTCCATATGTGGATCATGTTAGGAACACACATGCAATGACATTGGTTATCCATATGTGGTTTGTGACAGTAACACACATGCAATGCCATTGGTTAATCCATGTGTGGTTTGTGGAAAGAACACACATGCAATGACTCTAGTGGGTCCACATGTTGTTTGTGAAAAGAACACAGATGCAATGACTCTAGTGGATCCATAAGTGGTTTGCGGAAAAGAACACACATGCAATAACCATCGGTGATCCATGTGGTTCATGACAGGAACACACATTTAATGAACACTGGTGGATCCATATGTGCTTCTTGACAGGAACACACATGCAATGACTCTAGTGGGTCCATATGTGGTTTGTAAAAAGAACACACATGCAATGCCTCTAGTGGATCCATATGTGGTTTGTGGGAAGAGCACACATGCAATGACTCTAGTGGGTCCATATGTGGTTTGTGAAAAGAACACACATGCAATGACTCTAGAGGATCCATATGTGGTTTGTGGAAAGAACACACATGCAATTACTCGAGTGGATCCATATGTGGTTCATGTCAGGAACACACATACAATGACATTGGTTGATCCATATGTGGTTTGTGATAATAACACACATGCAATGCCACTGGTTAATCCATGTTTGGTTTGTGGAAAAGAACACACATGCAATAACCACTGGCTGATCCATGTGTGGTTCATGACAGGAACACACAGGCAATGAACACGGTGGATCCATATGTGGTTCTTGACATGAACACACATGCAATGACTCTAGTGGGTCCATATGTGGTTTGTGAAAAGAACACACATGCAATGACTCTAGTGGATCCATATGTGGTTTGTGGAAAGAACACACATGTAATGACTCTAGTGGGTCCATATGTGGTTTGTGAAAAGAACACACATGCAATGACTCTAGTGGATCCATATGTGTTTGTGGAAAGAACACACATGCAATGACTCTAGTGGGTCCATATGTGGTTTTTGAAAAGAACACACATGCAATGACTCTAGTGGATCGATATATGGTTTGTGGAAACAACACACATGCAATGACTAAAGTGGGTCCATATGTGGTTCATGTCAGGAACACACATGCAATGACAGTGGTTGATCCATATGTGGTTTGTGACAATAGCACATGCAATGCCATTCGTTGATCCATGTGTGGTTTGTGAAAAGAATACACATGCAATGACTCTAGTGGGTCCATATATGGTTTGTGAAAAGAACACACATGCAATCACTCTAGTGGGTCCACATGTGGTTTGTGAAAAGAACACGCATGCAATGACTCTAGTGGATCCATAAGTGGTTTGTGGAAAATAACACGCATGCAATAACCACTGGCTAATCCATGTGTGGTTCATGATAGGAACACACATGCAATGAACACCGGTGGATCCATATGTGGTTCTTGACAGGAACACACATGCAATGACATTGGTTGATCCATGTGTTTTTCATGACAGGAACACACATGCAATTACATTGGTTCATCCATATGTGGTTTGTGGAAAGAACACACATGCAATGACACTGGTTGATCCATGTGTGGTTTGTGGAAAGAACACACATGCAATGACTCTAGTGCTGGTTTTAGTATAAGAACGCACATGCAATGACTGTAGTGGATGCATATGTGGTTTGTGGAAAAGAGCACACATGGAATTACTATAGTGGGTACATATGTGGTTTGTGGAAAGAACACACATGCAATGACTCTAGTGGGCCCATATGTGGTTCATGTCAGGAACACACATGCAATGACATTGGTTCATCCATATGTGGTTTGTGACAATAACACACATGCAATGCTATTGGTAAATACATGTGTGGTTTGTGGAAAGAACACACATGTAATGACTCTAGTGGGTCCATATGTGGTTTGTGACAAGAACACACGTGCAATGACTCTAGTGGATCCATAAGTGGTTTGAGGAATAGAACACACATGCAATAATCACTGGTTGATCCATGTGTGGTTCATGACACGAACACACATGCAATGAACACTGGTTGATCCATGTGTGGTATGTGAAAAGAATACACATGCAATGACTCTAGTGGGTGCATATGTGGTTTGTGAAAAGAACACACATGCAATGACTCTAGTGGATCCATATGTGGTTTGTGGAATGAACACACATGCAATGACAGTGGTTGATCCATGTGTGGTTCATGTATGGAACACACATGGAATTACATTGGTTGATCCATATGTGGTTTGTGACAATAACACACATGCAATGCCATTGGTTAATCCATGTGTGGTTTGTGGAAAGAACACACATGCAATGACTCTAGTGGGTCCATATGTGGTTTGTGAAAAGAACACACATGCAATGACTATAGTGGATCCATATGTGGTTTGTGGAAAGAACACACATGCAATGACTCTAGTGGGTCCATATGTGGATCATGTTAGGAACACACATGAAATGACATTGGTTATCCATATGTGGTTTGTGACAGTAACACACATGCAATGCCATTGGTTAATCCATGTGTGGTTTGTGGAAAGAACACACATGCAATGACTCTAGTGGGTCCACATGTTGTTTGTGAAAAGAACACAGATGCAATGACTCTAGTGGATCCATAAGTGGTTTGCGGAAAAGAACACACATGCAATAACCACTGGCGGATCCATGTGTGGTTCATGACAGGAACACACATTTAATGAACACTGGTGGATCCATATGTGCTTCTTGACAGGAACACACATGCAATGACTCTATTGGGTCCATATGTGGTTTGTAAAAAGAACACACATGCAATGCCTCTAGTGGATCCATATGTGGTTTGTGGGAAGAGCACACATGCAATGACTCTAGTGGGTCCATATGTGGTTTGTGAAAAGAACACACATGCAATGACTCTAGAGGATCCATATGTGGTTTGTGGAAAGAACACACATGCAATTACTCGAGTGGATCCATATGTGGTTCATGTCAGGAACACACATACAATGACATTGGTTGATCCATATGTGGTTTGTGATAATAACACACATGCAATGCCACTGGTTAATCCATGTTTGGTTTGTGGAAAAGAACACACATGCAATAACCACTGGCTGATCCATGTGTGGTTCATGACAGGAACACACATGCAATGAACACTGGTGGATCCATATGTGGTTCTTGACAGGAACACACATGCAATGACTCTAGTGGGTCCATATGTGGTTTGTGAAAATAACACACATGCAATGACTCTAGTGGATCCATATGTGGTTTGTGGAAAGAACACACATGTAATGACTCTAGTGGGTCCATATGTGGTTTGTGAAAAGAACACACATGCAATGACTCTAGTGGATCCATATGTGTTTGTGGAAAGAACACACATGCAATGACTCTAGTGGGTCCATATGTGGTTTTTGAAAAGAACACACATGCAATGACTCTAGTGGATCGATATATGGTTTGTGGAAACAACAAACATGCAATGACTAAAGTGGGTCCATATGTGGTTCATGTCAGGAACACACATGCAATGACAGTGGTTGATCCATATGTGGTTTGTGACAATAGCACACATGCAATGCCATTCGTTGATCCATGTGTGGTTTGTGAAAAGAATACACATGCAATGACTCTAGTGGGTCCATATATGGTTTGTGAAAAGAACACACATGCAATCACTCTAGTGGGTCCACATGTGGTTTGTGAAAAGAACACGCATGCAATGACTCTAGTGGATCCATAAGTGGTTTGTGGAAAATAACACGCATGCAATAACCACTGGCTAATCCATGTGTGGTTCATGATAGGAACACACATGCAATGAATACCGGTGGATCCCTATGTGGTTCTTGACAGGAACACACATGCAATGACATTGGTTGATCCATGTGTTTTTCATGACAGGAACACACATGCAATTACATTGGTTCATCCATATGTGGTTTGTGGAAAGAACACACATGCAATGACACTGGTTGATCCATGTGTCGTTTGTGGAAAGAACACACATGCAATGACTCTAGTGCTGGTTTTAGTATAAGAACGCACATGAAATGACTGTAGTGGATGCATATGTGGTTTGTGGAAAAGAGCACACATGGAATTACTATAGTGGGTACATATGTGGTTTGTGGAAAGAACACACATGCAATGACTCTAGTGGGCCCATATGTGGTTCATGTCAGGAACACACATGCAATGACATTGGTTCATCCATATGTGGTTTGTGACAATAACACACATGCAATGCTATTGGTAAATACATGTGTGGTTTGTGGAAAGAACACACATGTAATGACTCTAGTGGGTCCATATGTGGTTTGTGACAAGAACACACGTGCAATGACTCTAGTGGATCCATAAGTGGTTTGAAGAATAGAACACACATGCAATAATCACTGGTTGATCCATGTGTGGTTCATGACACGAACACACATGCAATGAACACTGGTTGATCCATGTGTGGTATGTGAAAATAATACACATGCAATGACTCTAGTGGGTGCATATGTGGTTTGTGAAAAGAACACACATGCAATGACTCCAGTGGATCCATATGTGGTTTGTGGAATGAACACACATGCAATGACAGTGGTTGATCCATGTGTGGTTCATGTATGGAACACACATGGAATTACATTGGTTGATCCATATGTGGTTTGTGACAATAACACACATGCAATGCCATTGGTTAATCCATGTGTGGTTTGTGGAAAGAACACACATGCAATGACTCTAGTGGGTCCATATGTGGTTTGTGAAAAGAACACACATGCAATGACTATAGTGGATCCATATGTGGTTTGTGGAAAGAACACACATGCAATGACTCTAGTGGGTCCATATGTGGATCATGTTAGGAACACACATGAAATGACATTGGTTATCCATATGTGGTTTGTGACAGTAACACACATTCAATGCCATTGGTTAATCCATGTGTGGTTTGTGGAAAGAACACACATGCAATGACTCTAGTGGGTCCACATGTGGTTTGTGAAAAGAACACGCATGCAATGACTCTAGTGGATCCATAAGTGGTTTGTGGAAAATAACACGCATGCAATAACCACTGGCTAATCCATGTGTGGTTCATGATAGGAACACACATGCAATGAATACCGGTGGATCCCTATGTGGTTCTTGACAGGAACACACATGCAATGACATTGGTTGATCCATGTGTTTTTCATGACAGGAACACACATGCAATTACATTGGTTCATCCATATGTGGTTTGTGGAAAGAACACACATGCAATGACACTGGTTGATCCATGTGTCGTTTGTGGAAAGAACACACATGCAATGACTCTAGTGCTGGTTTTAGTATAAGAACGCACATGCAATGACTGTAGTGGATGCATATGTGGTTTGTGGAAAAGAGCACACATGGAATTACTATAGTGGGTACATATGTGGTTTGTGGAAAGAACACACATGCAATGACTCTAGTGGGCCCATATGTGGTTCAAGTCAGGAACACACATGCAATGACATTGGTTCATCCATATGTGGTTTGTGACAATAACACACATGCAATGCTATTGGTAAATACATGTGTGGTTTGTGGAAAGAACACACATGTAATGACTCTAGTGGGTCCATATGTGGTTTGTGACAAGAACACACGTGCAATGACTCTAGTGGATCCATAAGTGGTTTGAAGAATAGAACACACATGCAATAATCACTGGTTGATCCATGTGTGGTTCATGACACGAACACACATGCAATGAACACTGGTTGATCCATGTGTGGTATGTGAAAAGAATACACATGCAATGACTCTAGTGGGTGCATATGTGGTTTGTGAAAAGAACACACATGCAATGACTCCAGTGGATCCATATGTGGTTTGTGGAATGAACACACATGCAATGACAGTGGTTGATCCATGTGTGGTTCATGTATGGAACACACATGGAATTACATTGGTTGATCCATATGTGGTTTGTGACAATAACACACATGCAATGCCATTGGTTAATCCATGTGTGGTTTGTGGAAAGAACACACATGCAATGACTCTAGTGGGTCCATATGTGGTTTGTGAAAAGAACACACATGCAATGACTATAGTGGATCCATATGTGGTTTGTGGAAAGAACACACATGCAATGACTCTAGTGGGTCCATATGTGGATCATGTTAGGAACACACATGAAATGACATTGGTTATCCATATGTGGTTTGTGACAGTAACACACATTCAATGCCATTGGTTAATCCATGTGTGGTTTGTGGAAAGAACACACATGCAATGACTCTAGTGGGTCCACATGTTGTTTGTGAAA